>CAMRHE010000007.1:3085000-4523500 GCA_947044405.1 Leptodactylus fallax | reverse complement strand
CTACTTGAGACTCTTGATCTTTCGTTCCTCTATTCCTAACACCCTTGACATAATTCCTTCTATATTGTTCTCATATTCCTTATGGCTACTTTTTTTTTTTCTTTCTTTCTTTTACTCTTATGTTTTTGTATGTTTTGTACTTTTTGATACTGTTGATATGGCTATTTGTATACTTGGAAATCTCAATAAAAATGTATTTACAAAAAAATCATGACCGCATCATGCAAGGGGTTCAGACATGTGAATGTCCCCCATCACTTGTATACGCGGGTATTGCACTGTATAGATAGTACAGAAACAATGATCAGTGCATCGCTGGTTCTGGTCCCCTAGTTGGACATCACTAAAAAGGAAAAAAAAAGTTGAAATAAAAATGTGAAGTGTATTAAATTAAATAAATGAATATAGCCCCAAAATGCTTCTTTCCTATATAAGATGAATTATATAAAAGAAAACCCTAAAAATTTATAAAAACAATACATATTTGGTATTGTCGTGTCCGTAACAATACGTACATTAATGTAAAATTAGTTAACCAGCAGGGTGAACGTTGGGGGGAAAAAATAATTTCTTCGTCTTCCTGCCATACAAAAAATGCTATAAAAAGTGATCAAAAAGTCATATGTATCCCAAAACAGTACCAATAAAAAGCACAAGTCATCCCGCAACAAATAATCCCCCAACCAACTCTGTCAACAGAAAAATAAAAATGTTACGCATCTCAGAAGATGGTGATGCACAAATAATTGATTTAAATCCCCAAATGGGCTTTTGTTCTGCAAAATTAGTAACGCATAGAAAAAACATATAATTTAGTTATCGCCGTAATCGTACCGACCTACAGATACCTAAAAAGCTATGACAGAGTTGATTGTTTTTTTTTTTTTAAATCCACCAAGAAAGAGTTAATAAAATTAAGTTAATAAATTATAGGCATCCAAAAATAATATCATTACAAAATGCATCTCATACCGCAAAAAACAAGCCCTCATATGGCTACATAACCAGATAAAAAGAATATAGCTTGGACAATGTGCAGACAAAAACCCAGAAAATGGCCAAATCAACTGCCTGTGGCAGGAAGGGAGTGTATAAATGCCCCAGATTTAGAGCTTACAAGGGAAAAGAAACCAGAAGTGACCCCCAGAGTGACCCCCCCAATCTTAGGAGCTACTGGGGAAATAGTAGGAAATTTGGTGTTCCCAATGAACTCAGCACAGCTTACTTATTCACATTTCACCATCCGTTGTGCATTCATGTCTGGGATACTAATGCTCACCACATCCCTTGATAAATTCTTTGAGGGGTGCAGTTTTCAAAATGGGGTCACTTCCTAGGGGATTCCACTTTTCTAGTACCTTTTAGAGACTCTGCACACATGGCATGGCATTCACATACCAAACATCTAAATCTGCACTCCAAAAGCCACATAGTGCTCCTTCTCTTCTGAGCCCAAACTGCAGTTTATGCCCACATTTATGACACTGTACTTAATGTCATATGTGGATATAAACTACCGTTTGGGCACAGCCAGGCACAGAAGGGAATGAGCATCATGTGATTTGTGCAGCGCAGATTTAGACAGTTTGGTTTTTGGACGACATGACACTTTTGCAGAGCCCTGAAATGGCAGTAAAGTGGAATCCCCTGACTTCATTTTGGAAACTACACCCCTGAAGGAATTTATCCAGGGGTACAGTAAGCATTTTTAACCCCCAAGTGATGCATTAATTTACTTTCCAGAAATGAATACGCAGCTGATGGTGAAAGGTGAAAATGATAATTTTTCCAAGCATATACATTAGTTTTTGGGAAGCACTCTTGGGCTCAAAATGATAATACCCCTTCATAAACTCTTTGAGTGGTGTAGTTTCCAAAATAGTCACTTTTTGGGGGTTTCCATTGTACTGGTACTTTAGGGACTGTGCAGATGCGACATGGCACCTGAAAACTATTCCAGCAAAATCTTCCCTCCAAAATCCAAATAGCGCTCTTTCTAGTGAAATGAGGTCCAGAGAGCACAGGGGGCATTAGCCTTCTTTAGGGAACACAGCTGTGTCATTGTGGAATAAGGCCTCTTTTTTTTCTTCTGTGCCGTCCTCTTCTCACTTATGTTCCTTCTCCCTCTTTTCTTCCTAGCTGCATTGTTTGCAGCTCTGATGTCCACTTCGGGTCACGGCCAAGTGTACTGCGAATGCTCAGTACGCCATCTGGATTTCGGAAGGAACGGCAAGAACTACAAGATCATGTGCCGTACACCATGATGGCGTACTGAGCATGCGCATTATGCCATCTTAGATTTCGCAAAGAAATGAGCCTACTGCCCATGCCCAGTACGGGCTGGTAGCTCTGTGCTGCACAGTACACCATATTGGATTTTGCAAGTAACAAGCATACTACACATGCCTGGTTTGTAGTTCTATACTGCTCAGTAACTCATAGAACTACTAGAGTGTATTGGGCATGCACAGTACGCTTTGTTCCTTCTGAAATGCAAGATGGCATACTGAACATGCACAATACACCATCATGGATTTCGCAAGGAACGAGCGTACTGCGCATGCCCAGTATGCTCTTGTAGTTCTATGAGCTACTAAGCAGCATAGAACTACAACAGCGTACTGGGCATGCACAGTACGCTCGTTCCTTCTGAAATCCAAGATGGAGTACTGCGCATGCCCAGTACGCTCTTTTAGTTCTGCGCATGCACAGTACGCTCGTTTCTTCTGAAATCCAAGATGGCGTACTGAGTAGGCGCAGTACAGCTCGACCGCGACTCAATGTGGCCGAGCATACTGCCCGTGCTCGAGAGTTGGATAACGGTGGACGTCAATGCTGCAAGTGACGCAGCTAGGAAGGAGAGAGGGGGGAAGTCACATAACTGAGAAGAGGACAGCACAGAAGGAAAAAGAGGCGTTATTCCTCGGTGACACGGGTGTGTTCCCTGTGCTCTCTGGATCTCCTTTACATATGGATAAAAAGGCGGTTCAGAAAAATAAAGGTATTGCTTGAATAGCCTCTATAAACAGTCACTGGTTAAAAATGCAATTTTCTAATGATAGACTCACTTTAAAGGAGAAAATGCATCACGCAATTTATTATGCTATTTTTCCTGAGCTCAGAAATATTCCACCACATCGGGCTTTCAAAGAGCAGATTTTGCTGAAATATAGTTTTCAGGTGCCATATCTAATTTGCAGAGCCCTTAAAGTACCTTTACAATGGAACCACCCACTCCCAAATGTTCTCCATTTTGGAAGTTACACCCTTCAAGGAATTTATTAAGGGGTGTAGTGGAGCATTTTGACCCTAAAGTGTATTTTACAGATTTTATTAACATTAGCATAGAATTGCACTCAGAACTTCAGAGGATAAAGTGCAGGTGTTGTGGTTGCTAGCCACATAAAGTAATACCATTGCACTCTTCTTGGGATGGTTGTAAAAATATTTATTGCGCACAAATGAATATGTACTGTGCGTAGTATGTGAATGATAGTTGCAATGGCAGTTGCTGATGTTTTGGCCTAGCCCAAGCCCTTATCAAAGTCACTCCTGATAGATAAAATAAGTAGAAGGAGTAAGTGTGCACTGCACAAAGATGGAAATCCTGTTTTTTACGTTGTCATCAGAGACATGTACTCCTATATCTTTAAAGTAGGTTTCCTTGGTACATAAATGTTGTATATGTTAGCGTAAACTGCTGTTTGGGCACACAGCAGCTTTCATAAAGGAAGGAACTATGCACTTTTTGAGTGTAGCTTTAGAGGGACTAGTTTCTGTACGCCATGTTGCTTTTGCAGTGCCCTGAAGATGCCAGCAAAGTGGAAGTTCCCAAGAAGTGATCCCATTTTGGAAACTACATACTACATACAACTTCAAGGGGAGTAGCAAGCATTTTTAACCCTTAAGTTTTACATTAAAGGAAATCTGTAAGGGCAATTTGGGACACTAAACCACACACAGGTCCATATGGACCTGGGGTTTAGTGTCCCAAATCACCCTGTTATAATGCAATCCATGGCCGCATGAAAAATAAAAAAGCTTTATACTCACCCTGCTGCTGTACTCCCCGCACCTGCACAGTTCTTCAATGAAGCCAGAGGAGTACACCTCGGCTTCAGTGTGCATGCCCCGTACCTCCGGCAATTGCGCAGTGTCCATCTCCGGCTTCACTGAAGAACAGCGCAGGCGTCGTGAGCACCAGAGATGGGTCCAGTGAGACTCATCGGACCCTTCTCTAGGTAAGTATAAAGGTTTGCATGGCGCCACCATTTTGGTTTATTGGAGGCTTCCAGGCTTGTCTGGTATTCATTTGTATGACAGGCTGCATGGTAATGCATTGCATTTGTGATCAGACCCGCTGAGGTTCAGGAGCCCTAGGGGGTCTAACAATTACAGTATAAAAAAGAAAAAAAGTAAAAAAATGATAAATAAAAAATTCATATCACCACTCTTTCCCTAGAATACATATAAAAGTAGAAAATTACTGAGAAACACATACACATTAGGTATCCCTGTGTCTGAAAACACCTGGTCTACAAACTTATAAAAATATTTGTCCCGCAAACATTAAGCCCTCATATGGCTCTGTGAACATAAAAATAAAAAAGTTATGGGGTTTGAAAGGTGAATCAAAAACGAAAATCGAAAAATGCCTGCGGAGGGAAGGGGTTAAAGAAGCTGAAGCCCTTCAAATATAATTTCTGGATATTGGATATAATAAATAAAAAATGGAGTAGGTGAAACAACAAGTTGCAAAAATAAATCAAGTGCTGTTGCATAATTACGGGATTGATATGAAAAGGAATATAATAGAAGGGAGTGAGTGGAAAATCCCAATTATCACACATATAGAGTTGATCAGGGACAAATGAATTGTGAATAAACATTGGGATATTTTGAAACAAAGTAAGGTCATTGAAGAGTTGTTAACCCCACGACCAGGTTTTCTGTTCAAAAGGACTAAAATGTGAGTAATATAACACCACCTACAGTACAAAATCGGAAAAGTAGTAACAAAGATAAATGTAAAAATATTAGTGGTAAGCAGGGTACAAATAACGTATCACACATGCAAGGTTTCTTTCCATGCAGAAATAGGTAAAGCATGCCATATGGTAGAGTCAGGAAATAATGGACCACATACTGTGCAATAAGAAATGGGTAATATACTGTACTACATGTCCATGTAATAAAAAATTTGTAGGAGGCACTAAGAAAGCATTATGTAACTGTATAATGAATATATATATACAGTCATATGAAAAAGTTTGGCCACCCCTATTAATCTTAATCATTTTTAGTTCTAAATATGTGGGTGTTTGCAACAGCTATTTCAATTTGATATACAGTAATACCTCGTACATTCGTGAGGTTAGGGTCCAGAACCGATCGCGAGGAATCGCGAATGTTTGGTACAAGCGCTTAGAAGCGCTTACAATGCCGATTTCTAATGTTTAACCCCTAAATATCAATAAACTTTACCCTACAGTACTGTACAGTATACTAAAGTATACTGTACAGTACTGTATATTAATACATTCATTCATTTTTCTTATACACTCACAGTAAAATTAAACTGATTACCGGGTACGTAACGAACAGGACGCTACTACCCAATAGCGAAGGTGTTTTTTTTATTAAATTTCACAGATCTGAGAAAAAAGAGCAAAATCTATATATGTTAGTTGCCAAAAAAATATTGCGAATCTGTGAATTCGCAAATTCGGAAACGCGAGTGTCCGAGGTATTACTGTATCTAATAACTGATGGACACAGTAATATTTCAGGATTGAAATGAGGTTTATTGTACTAACAGAAAATGTGCAATATGCATTAAACCAAAATTTGACCGGTGCAAAAGTATGGGCACCTCAACAGAAAAGTGACATTAATATTTAGTAGATCCTCCTTTTGCAAAAATAACAGCCTCTAGTCGCTTCCTGTAGCTTTTAGTCAGTTCCTGGATCCTGGGTGAAGGTATTTTTGACCATTCCTCTTTACAAAACAATTCCAGTTCAGTTAAGTTTGATGGTCGCCGAGCATGGACAGCCCGCTTCAAATTATCCCACAGATGTTCAATGATATTCAGGTTTGGGGACTGGGATGGCCATTCCAGAACATTGTAATTGTTCCTCTGCATGAATGCCTGAGTAGATTTGGAGCTGTGTTTTGGATCATTGTCTTGCTGAAATATCCATCCCCGGCATAACTTCTAATTCGTCACTGATTCTTGTACATTATTCTCAAGAATCTGCTGATACTGAGTTGAATCCATGCAACCCTCAACTTTAACAAGATTCCCGGTGCCGGCATTGGCCACACAGCCCCAAAGCATGATGGAACCTCCACCAAATTTTACAGTGGGTAGCAAGTGTTTTTCTTGGAATGCTGTGTTTTTTTGACGCCATGCATAACGCCTTTTTGTATGACCAAACAACTCAATCTTTGTTTCATCAGTCCACAGGACCTTCTTCCAAAATGAAGCTGGCTTGTCCAAATGTGCTTTTGCATACCTCAGGCGACTCTGTTTGTGGCGTGCTTTCAGAAACGGCTTCTTTCACATCACTCTCCCATACAGCTTCTCCTTGTGCAAAGTGTGCTGTATTGTTGACCGATGCACAGTGACACCATCTGCAGCAAGATGATGCTGCAGCTCTTTGGAGGTGGTCTGTGGATTGTCCTTGACTGTTCTCACCATTCTTCTGACTTTCTGATATTTTTCTAGGCCTGCCACTTCTGGGCTTAACAAGAACTGTCCCTGTGGTCTTCCATTTCCTTACTATGTTCCTCACAGTGGAAACTGACAGGTTAAATCTCTGAGACAACTTTTTGTATCCTTCCCCTGAACAACTATGTTGAACAATCTTTGTTTTCAGATCATTTGAGAGTTGTTTTGAGGAGCCCATGATGCCACTCTTCAGAGGAGATTCAAATAGGAGAACAACTTGCAATTGGCCACCTTAAATACCTTTTCTCATGATTGGATACACCTGGCTATGAAGCTCAAAGCTCAGTGAGGTTACAAAACCAATTTTGTGCTTCAGTAAGTCAGTAAAAAGTAGTTAGGAGTATTCAAATCAATAAAATGATAAGGGTACCCAAATTTTTGCACCGGTCAAATTTTGGTTTAATGCATATTGCACATTTTCTGTTAGTACAATAAACCTCATTTCAATCCTGAAATATTACTGTGTCCATCAGTTATTAGATATATCAAATTGAAATGGCTGTTGCAAACACCCAAATATTTAGAACTAAAAATGATTAAGATTAATAGGGGTGCCCAAACTTTTTCATATGACTGTGTATGTATATATATATATATATATATATATATATATATATATATATATATATTTATATAATATTATATATAATGTAGAGAGACCGTTTGAAGGACATCCTTTGTCTAAACATTACAAATAAAAACATGGGGGAAAATTTGCAGGATCAGAATTGGGAGAGATTGAAAGGCGTAAACCAGATTGGTGGTGGTGGTGGGGATTATATACACAAAACGTCTAGAATAGAAAGTTGGTGGATTTTTAATTTGAATATTATGGCCTTATCTGGTTTAAATATGGAAATCGAGCTATTCATATTTTGAATGTAATACTACATGTCCCAGGAGTAATACTGCATCAAAGAGATCACTGGTATAAAATACAGAGAGAGAAGGGCGCAATATTCCTGGTGAAGGAGGACGTCGCCCTATGAAATGCATTGGATTATTTTGCCCCTTCTACTTACTGTACCTAGTGGTGACATCACCCACTGATCTCTGTGGTGCAGTGGTTTCATTTTCAGAGTGTGCCACCGGCTGGGGCCGTCCTGTTATTGATAGTTGCCATATCTATTGGTGGCTACTCCGAGAGACAAGTGACTACATTGGATTGCCAGATTGAGATACAATGGGGAAAAAAAAGTATTTAGTCAGCCACCAATTGTGCAAGTTCTCCCACTTAAAAAGATGAGAGAGGCCTGTAATTGACATCATAGGTAGACCTCAACTATGAGAGACAAAATGAGAAAACAAATCCAGAAAATCACATTGTCTGATTTTTAAAGAATTTATTTGCAAATTATGGTGGAAAATAAGTATTTGGTCAATAACAAAAGTTCATCTCAATACTTTGTTATATATCCTTTGTTGGCAATGACAGAGGTCAAATGTTTTCTGTAAGTCTTCACAAGGTTGGCACACACTGTTGCTAGTATGTTGCTAGTAATGTTTTGGGGCTGTCGCTGGGCAACACCTCCCAAGGTTTTCTATGGGGTTGAGATCTGGAGACTGGCTAGGCCACTCCAGGACCTTGAAATGCTTCTTACGAAGCCACTCCTTCGTTGCCTTGGCAGTGTGCTTGGGATCATTGTCATGCTGAAAGACCCAGCCACGTTTCATCTTCAATGCAGTTGCTGATGGAAGGAGGTTTGCACTCAAAATCTCAGGATACATGGCCCCATTCATTCTTTGTCGTCGTCCTGATCCCTTTGCAGAGAAACAGCCCCAAAGCATGATGTTGCCACCCCCATGTTTCACAGTAGGTATGGTGTTCTTTGGATGCAACTCAGCATTCACTCTCCTGAAAACACGACGAGTTGTATTTCTACCAAACAGTTCTACTTTGGTTTCATCTGACCATATGACGTTCTCCCAATACTCTTCTGGAACATCCAAATGCTCTCTAGCAAACTTCAGACGGGCCCGGATATGTACTGGCTTAAGCAGGCTGTGTGGCACTGCAGGATCTGAGTCCCTGGCGGAGTAGTGTGTTACTGACGCTAGCCTTTGTTACGTTAGTCCCAGCTTTCTCCAGGTCATTCATTAGGTCCCCCCATGTGGTTCTGTGATTTTTGCTCACGGTTCTTGTGATCATTTTGACCCCATGAGATGAGATCTTGCGTGGAGCCCCTGATCGAGGGAGATTATCAGTGGTCTTGTATGTCTTCCATTTTCTAATTATTGCTCCCACAGTTGATTTCTTCACACCAAGCTGCTTGCCTATTGCAGATTCAGTCTTCCCAGCCTGGTGAAGGTCTACAATTTTGTTTCTGGTGTCCTTCCACAGCTCTTTGGTCTTTATCATAGTGGAGTTTGGAGTGTGACTGTTTGAGGTTGTGGACAGGTGTCTTTTATACTGATAACAAGTTACAGGTCTCTGAGAGCCAGAAATCTTGCTTGTTTGTAGGTGACCAAATACTTATTTTCCACCATAATTTGCAAATAAATTCTTAAAAAATCAGACTGTGATTTTTCTGGATTTGTTTTCTCATTTTGTCTCTCATAGTTGAGGTCTACCTATGATGTCAATTACAGGCCTCTATCATTTTTTAAGAACTTGCACAATTGGTGGCTGACTAAATACTTTTTTTTCCCCACTGTATACTGTAGTATATACTTGTATATACTGTAGATTATTACTGTACTATTACACTCTGCCTTTAGCAGCATGTAATAGAACTTCTATGATGACGGGTCTTAAAGCCTTCAATAGATTTTTGAATGTCATGATGACATTCATCGATCATCAAAAAGTCTATGTTGGTCAAATAAATATTATGATATCACAGGTGGGAGGTTGCAGGAAATAGCTTGGGGGGTCAGAAATCCATAAAAAGCCATGTGACAGAGGACCCTGTGTCTGAATCTTTGGAGCGACATCTAGTGTGGTATCTGTCCGTCTTATTATGCTGAAGCTCCCATTGAGACTTAAACAAACCAGGTCTCTTATTGCTATTCCCCTTTTATTTTATATGGTTTGCATATATTTCTTTTTTATTGAATCTTTTATTGTAATGCACTGTACCTTTTTTACATATGTTATATCTAAAATTTAATAAGATTGTGTTTTGGCCCTAACGTTCCCCCATTTCCGAAGAGTGAATATCGCTAGTCGTGTTAAGCAGTTGTGTGCTAGATGTGTGGTGTGGGCATACTGGTGTCCTGCCTACCGTAACTGGTGATTGGTGGCAGCTTTGAGTGTAAAAGGGCACGTCACTCCTGCGTGTGGAAGCAGAGGGCTCTTTTATGACATACTGTCAGTGGATGTATTGTGGGTGTGACCTTGATCTCTGACAAACAGCATTTCTCATTTACGTTTGATGTGATGGCTGGAGTACCGAACAATAACATTTTTCTTTTAGTACAATATAAGCATATTAATTGGGGGAAAAAAAAATGTGTTGCTGCATTTTGAGAACCATAACTTTTTTTTTTTAGCCTTATTAAGATTTTTTTATGTGTTGGGAGAAAGGTAGTATTGCCATTACTTTGAGGTCAATTAATTTTATTCAGTTTTTTGATAGGGAAAAAATAGCACTTTGTCATCTTGTGGTATAAATAATATGTTTATCCTCTTCCGCTGGTATTCTATTTATTAGACCCCTAGGAGTCTTGAACCCCAGGGGGTTTGATCAATGCATTGCACAATATCGGCATTTGCATAGAGCAGCCTGTTATACGAATAATTGCCAGACAAGCCTGGGAGTCTCATTCCGGGTGTCGGTGATCCTCCCCAAAATGGCGACGACCATGCTTTGCCGAGTAAATGGCGCCTCGGTCAGCTTTGAGCGAGGCACCAGGGTCCTGAATGATCAAGGATATTACTGATCACGGGCATTAGAGCCGGGTCTCTGATGTATAATACATATTTAAATACCGACATCTTGTGTACTATTTCGGCGGATGTCGGGAAGGGGTTAAAGGGAGTCTGTCAGCAGAAAAATCATGATCAAAGTAATCCCAGTATCTTGTAGTGCTCTTTACGCACTTTCCAAATATGCCTTTGTTATTCAGGATTCCAGCTGCATTATTGAGAAAATTGCTGTTTACTTGATATGCAAATTAGGTGAAAAGGGCTTTTTGGGGGCGTTTTTTAATTTTCCCCGAGCTCTGTGATGTAGATTACCTCCCCTAACTGCCACCCAACTCTCCCAGAGTAGAGAGAGCTGTCAATCAAAGGATGGTAGGTTGAGCTCAGGGCCACTTTAATAATAGGGCCAACAGTGCACTTGCACCAGGCCATATGGTAGCGGGGGCCTCCTTGACACAGTAGGACAGTTCTGCATTTGCTTTTCCGCCATTCCTTGTTGCCGCAACTTCAGTTCATCAGCATCCTCCCTTCTCATCCCTGCTTCACCATTCATCCCCTCTCTTCTCCAGGAGCTGCAGGCGTGATGTGATGATGTAACTTTGCACCTGCAGCTCCCTGAAGACTCTGGATCTGAGACAGCAGGGGAGCGAGGAAAGGTGAGTACTAGAGATGAGCGATTCGAAGCTGTAGAAGTGGAATTGAATCTGAATTTCAGGAAATCTTCAATTCGCCTCGATTCCAGATTTCCTCATGCTTCGATGCATTGAATCGCATTTTTTAATAAAATGGCTGCTGCATATGTTAGGACAAGGGACTCTGGAAACACGCGATCACCCACAATGCCATGCATGCAGCTAATCAGCAGCCAGCTGGCCCTGTTGTCACAGCCCTGTAAAAACCCTCGGCCATTTTAGGTTCAGTCATTTCACATCGCTCTTACTGCAGGGATAGACATCAGCAGGAGCTAGGGAAAGACAGAGAAAACAGATAGTTCAGGGAAAGAGGATTAAAAGTGTAGGGGAAGTATAGGGAGGAATTGAAAGAAGAATTTGGGGTGGTTGCACTCACTGCCGTTATACTGCTGCTCATTACTCATACCTGTGTCTTCAAGGTGAAACACAACAAGCCTTTTGCAGTGCAATACAACAAAGAACAGTGAATTATTATCCACTAATATCTGCAGTTATCTGTTCTAACGCCTTTTTCAAGGCGTTTATTTTAAAGAGGACCTTTCATGTCTTCAGGCACATGCGGTTTTACATACCGCTAGAAAGCCGACAGCACGATGAATTCAGCGCACTGCCAGCTTTCCCGGTAACGGCCCCGGGGCTGGAGATATCGGCGGTGTAAGTTTCACGGTTTACTGTCAGAAAGGCGTGTCTACCTGCGCTGTGAGGAACACCCTCCCTGACAGTTCTCGTTCATAGACTTGTACTGGGGGGCGTTCCTCACAGCTCAGCGTCATCGCCGGGCAGTAAGGAAGTCTTTCCTCCCCACTGCGGTCAGGCTGTACAACCAACACCGACCTAAGCAGAGTTTAGTCCATACAGAGAACTGAAATATCTTTCTGTTTGTGATAACCACCCTCCCTCCTCTGCTACTTCTTATCTGTCTGTCTACTATCAATGAAATGCCTCTACCTTGGAACATTCTTGTATATGTTGTATTTGTATTGTTTATCTTTGCTACTGTAACACACTGAATTTCCCCATGGTGGGAATATTAAATGTTTATTATTATTATAATGGGGATTGGGGGCTATTACTTCCCACTGACTTTCCGGGTTCCGGATATCGATTAGACCGACACCCCACAACATCAGCGGAAAGGCAAAAAATGTAACCTGTACGTCACATGACCTTCATATATTATAATAAAACTAAGAAATTTTTTTAATTAATAATAAATGTTATTTACGTAGAATTTGGAGGGGGGGTGACATGGGGGCTTATGTTTAAAATATAGATTTATCCTGGACAACCCCTTTAATATATAGGTTGATATACTTGTGATATATTTGTGAAGTTTTTTTATTTTTACTATTTTGAAATTAAATTAGTATTAGTAGTCCAAATTATTTTCTGTAATTATATTACAGGCCTGTGCTTTTGGTTGCTTATAGGCTGAAAAAGGGGAGTTCCCTCTCTCTGTAAAGTTCCATAGATTCTGTAGAGCCTGTCTACTGTGCCAGTGGAGTCTCCCTGCCAGAAGTGTATGGCATGGAGCATTTAGGTTGGGAAAATTATACCGTACCTTGAAGAGGTTAAAGGAAACATATTCCTCTGTATGCCTATTGACTTTCTTATACTTTTGACTCGTGGGAAAACTACTGGCACATTTCAATATTTTATGTTTGCATATAATTTTTTTTAACCCCTGCATGCTAATTCAATAGTATTTTTGAAGGAGCATCTGAAAGTGCAAAATTCCTTTAACAGGTTTTTCTAAGGCTTTATTTAGCTGCCAGTATTATGTTAGTATTTTGCATCAGTATTTTTAAGCTAAAACCAGTTGGAACCTAAATACGGAAGAGGTGCATATCTTTTCATTGCAGATTTTCTCCAATTGTGGTTTTGGCTCACAAATACTGATGCAAACGACCAACCACAATACTAGCATCTGAATGAAAGAATGCTAAATTATGTAATCCTTTTTGTTTTCATTTAGTATCCGGAGGAGCAATACAAATGACTTTTCGCAGTATCATGTTAGACTATTATCCTACCCACAAGACAGGTATGTACAAGGCTTTTTAAATTGTGTTTTTTCAGTGCTCAAAGTAATTGCCAAGGTACATTTGGTATAGTGAAAGTGTGAAGCAATGACAGAAATAGTCAAGCACTGTTCTGGTCTATTTCTGTTAGTGCCTTTGACTTTGCATGAAGTGGAAACCTGCAGCATACTTGACCACTGCTGCGTGGCTGATAAATTTAGGGTAGTAGTAGTAGTATTTGGTAGAGCTCTGTATAGATGAGAAATGCTTCCAGCTGGATTACCCCTACAATGACATGTGAAAAATTTTTTAAAGAGGTTGTCCAATTCTTTTTTTATGATAACCTATCCCCAGGATAGGTCATCAGTCTGATACCTGGGACCCACACTGATCAGCTGTTTGAAGATAACTTGGCACTCAAATGAGTGTTGTGACCCCTTCACTGTTTACATCGCCTGACAGTTTGTTTTATAGTGTTCATGTGATGTAATTACAGACTCGTCCATTTCATTTCTATGGGATGATCCTTTAATTACATTGGATAGCATACACTGTAAAAAGTGAAGGAGTCATAGCACTCGTGAGCGGGCCATTGTCCTTTCAAACAGCTGATCAGAAGAGGCCCTAGGTGTCAGACCCCATATTATCTTTATCTGAAGACTTATCCTGAGGATAACATCTTTAAAACGTAACTCCAGTTTCACATGAAAAACAATTGTAGTGCAGGACTTTCCATTATTATCATTGTTTTAAATCATTGTATAATGGGATTCAGCAGTTAAAGCTCTGCATGTTTCACGCAAAGTATGTGCTTAAAGGGATGCACCCATATTTCTGCATGATATGACATAAATGCCCAATTGATGTAGGAGAGAGAGCCACGTATGTGCAGGTCTCTCCACTTGGGAGTATGGGAGTTCAGAGAATAGCCAAGGCTGCCTGCCTGCTCATATCGAACATCTTATTATTTGTGTCTACATGATTTAATTAAATAAGTCAAGGTGACCAATCCAGTAAGGTAAAACCTAACCACAAAGCAATCATATGGTCAGCAGTGTTAGAGCCCTTTCACATCTTGTTTTTTGCGTACATTAAGCATGTACACCAGGAAAACTCCTGACGTACATGCTAAACATGTACATCGACTTTATTGCTAGACAGAGGCCAAAATAGTGTCTTTATGACCTAAATCTGGTCAGTATACATCAGGATACTGCTAAAAAAACAGAATGGAATAGCATTGTAGACTACGCTATTTAATCCTGTAGAGTCCTATAAAAATAACATATCCGTTTAATAAGGCTATATTCACCTATGGAAGATGGATGCCTCTGTGTAGGCATCTGTCATCAGTCTGCATTAAACAAAGACCTTGGTAATGCTCTAGTTCTTCAATAAAATGGCCACTGACAGGGTGACCCTGATCCTTGCCTGTACAAGGCTCCTGGCGTCTCCCCTTGACTGAGGAGACATAAGGGGCCAGTTAAAGCCTGGACCAGGAGAAGGATGTTTCCCAGTTGCCACAGTATAATCCTGAACTTGAGCTTCAACCTTTCTTGTGCTGGATGGGGGTGAGGGACTGTATAGGGGACATATCCCAATCAAAGTCTATACAAAAGGATCTGGTGCAGCCTTTTCCGCAGCATTTCACATCTCATTGTTTGTCTTCCATAATAGTTTATTGACAGAAGACAAAAAATGGGATGGCTGTATTTTGTGGAAAAGCTGCTTTGTTTTGTTGCAGATTTTGCTGCTGTTTTTTGAGCCAAAGTCAGAAGTGGATTCAAAAGGAAACAGAAACATAAAGGAAACATTTATAATTCTCCATTCTGCTAAATCCACCTCTGGCTTTTCATCAAAAAAGTGCCGGAAAATTTGCAGGTCCAATTTGCAGGACTCAGCCTTAAAGGTTTTTATCAGCACTGCTGATAATGTATAGATCAGAGATCCCAAAGCTGGTAAATCCAAATACTTTTATTGCATTAAAAATATTAACAGGCAAAGCGTTTAGATGTTGAACAAACGTCTTCATCAGGCCAACTGTGTTATGAACATAATAAACACAAATATAAATATGTAATAATTTTTCTAAAATTGGTTGATAATAATGATAAAAAGTAATAAATAATAGATAAAATGATGCAGAGTAAAAATTTATAAATATTGGGGCATACTAGAAGTATAACTTAATGGATGTAATAAGCAATTTCATACAGTAAACAATATAGTGTAACATAATGCAAAATAATCCAACTGGTGTTGTCTCATAAAAATAATATGGTGATCAATTCATATACATAGAGATTGACATCTAGATCAAAATGTAACTAGTAACACAGAAAATGAATGCATTGATGTGTTGAAATAGCCTGAAACATGTAGTGGAGGGAATATGTGGAAGTAGCCAGACATTATAGTGTATAAAAATACCCCCCCCCCCAAAAAAAAAAAAAAAAAAGGGTTGGTGTAACTTTGCCAGGTAGATCATGGAATTAGAGTGGATTATTCACCTGGAGTAGTAATCATGAAGAGGTTAAATAGTGGACTGTAGCTGGCAGCGTCGGAACACTGGAGCCTGCATCTGGAGGAGGGTGCTGCCACATGTATGGGAGGGGAAACAGCTGGGTTACTGATGCTGAGCAAGTGCTGTGTCAGTAAAGAATGCATGATTGGCTAGGGTAGGCAAGGGAGGAGGATGCTGTCACATGTATGGGAGGAGAAAGTTATGTTGCTGAGGCTGGGGAGGCGCTGCCTCAATGGAATGTACATGATTGGCCAGAGCTGGTGTGGGGAATGGCTGGCCAATCATGTACATTGGCCACCAGCTCTGGCCAATCATGTACATTCCATCAATGCTTTTATTCATTTTCTGTGTTAGTAGTTACATTTTGATCTAGATGTCAATCTCTATGTATATGAATTGGTCACCATATTGGATTATTTTGCATTATGTTACACTATATTGTTTACTGCATGAATTTGTTTATTACGTCCATTAAGTTATACTTCTAGTATGTCCCAATATATATATTTTTACTCTGCATTATTTTATTTATTTATTTATTTATTTATTTATTTATTTATTTATTTATTATGCTTACTTATATAGCTCCATCATATTCTGCAGCGCTTTACAGACATTGATAGTCACTGTCCCATATAGGGCTCACAATCTACATTCCCTATCAGTATGTCTTTGGAGTGTGGGAGGAAACCGGAGTACCCGGAGGAAACCCACGCAAACACGGGGAGAACATACAAACTCCTTGCAGATGTTGTCCTTGGCAGGATTCGAACCCAGGACTCCAGCGCTGCAAGGCTGCAGTGCTAACCACTGAGCCATCTATTATTTATTACTTTTTATCATTATTATCAACAAATTTTAGAAAAAATATTAAAGATTTACAGTTGTGTTTATGTTGTTTATAATACAGTTGGCCTGATGAAGACGTTTGTTCAACCTCGAAACGCATTGTTAATTTTTAATTGAATAAAAGTATTTGGATTTACCAGCTTTGGGATCTCTGTTATATACATTATCAGCAGCACTCTATGCAACCCCGTTTTTCCTCAATACCCTTTTGCATTTGTATTTACCATTGTCTGTCCAGACAAGTGGTCCCGGGGAGAGCAGCAGCTTTACTCACCAAGTTGATTACAAAACTATTTGGGAAACAACAGTTACCGAGGCTCCATTATGTTCACACCCCTTTTTTTCTCACCAATCGCAATATACCTCCGGGTTATTCTGCTTTAGTGAGGGTCTGACATCCTCATTGATCAGCAGTCCAGTCTTTTTCTATGAGCTGCTAAGAAAAGTTAATCGTTGAGAGTTTTGGACCATCACTGATGTTATATTGATACCTATGCTTCAAATAATAATGCAAAAATGGCAATAATATCACAGACTATGAAGGGAATGCTAAAACTTTGCTTTTAATAATCCAGTTTAAATGTTTCTAAAAATAACTACCTGGCTGTATGGATATCTACTTCAACATTTAAAAAAACACAATCACCTAGTAGAAGACCTCTATAGATACTGTAAACGGCGATATACACTGTGTTCCAAATTATTATGCAAATAATATTTTCTCATATTTTCCAAAATTACCTATATGAATTGCAGTCATTGTAATTTTCCAGTCATCAACTATTCGAGTATAATTGAAAGGTTTTTGAACAAACTGCCTATGATAACAGTATATTTAAAAAAAAATAAATAAACGCTCAAAATGCACTCAAAATGCATGTTTTAAATTATTATGCACAGCAGAATTTGCAACCTTTTCATTTTTATTAAGAACAAAAAAATGGTCATTGTGAAATTATAAGCATTAGCAGGTTAATACATACTGAAATCAAACCGTTTTCAAGCCAAAACTTTATTCGAGGTGATGTTACATTTGCACATAGGACCCCTTGTTCGAAAGAAGCTTTTGAACTCTCTCGTCCATTGAATTTGTCAGTTTTTGGATGGTTTCTGCTTCAATTGTTTTGCATGAGGACAGAATACCCTCCCAGAGCTGTTGCTTAGATGTGAACTGCCTCCCGCCATCATAGACACTCCTTTTGATGATGCTCCAGAGGTTCTCAATGGGGTTGAGGTCAGGGGAGCATGGGGGCCACACCATAAGTTTGTCCCCTTTTATGCCCATAGCAGCCAGAGATGCAGATGTGTTATTTACAGCATGAGACGGTGCATTATCATGCATGAAAATGATCTTTCTGCGGAATGCATGGTTCTTCTTCTTGAACCATGGCAGGAAGTGCTGTTTGAGAAACTCCACATACATTATGGAGTTCATCTTTACCCCTTCAGGGATCCTAAAGGGGCCGACAATCTCTCTCCCCATGATTCCAGCCCAAAACATTACTCCACCTCCTCCTTGTTGGCGCTGTAGCCGTGTTTGCATGGGGTGTCCATCAACAAGCCATCCTCCACTCCATCCATCTGGACCATCGAGCGTTGCACGGCACTCATCGGTGAACAAAACAGTTTTGAAGTCAGTCTTCATGTATTGTTTGGCCCACTGGAGCCTTTTCTGCTTGTGTGCAGTGGATAGAGGAGGTCGACAGGATGGCTTACGCACAGCTGTAAACCTCTGAAGGACCCTGCATCTTGTTGTTCAGGGGACGTTGGAGGCACCAGCAGCTTCAAAAACTTGTCTGCTGCTATGACAAGGCATTTTTAAAGCTGCTCTTTTAGCCTGACGTAATTGCCTGTTGGAAAGAGTCCTCAATTTTCCCTTATCAGCACGCACACATGTGTGCTGTGAATCAGCTACATACTTCTTGATTGTGCGATGATCACGATGAAGTGTCTTGGCAATGTTGATTGTAGTCATGCCTTGACCTAAACACTCCACAATTTGTTGCTTCTCAGCAGCCGACACATCCTTTTTCTTTCCCATTTTGGCTGAAAATGTAGGCTGCTTAATAATGTGGGACAGCCTTCTTAAGTAGTCTTGCCTTTAATTGGACACACCTGCCAAACTAATTAGCACAGGTGTCTGCAATTGCTTTCAGTGATATAAAGAGCCCTGACACACATCACCATCAATGAGTTTAACTGACAAACAAAAAAATTCTTACCTTATCACTCCTAAACACTTTCTGCATAATAATTTGGAACACAGTGTGTTTCTATATGGCAGATACCCTGCAATTGGAGAGCGTCAGTGGTGTATATAAATTGGAGCCCCCTCTCTCCACTATGGTTAATGATCAAAGACAGCCCTACTACTTGTCCCTGCCTACTAATTCTGTCCCTATGTGTTCCTGTATAAGCACATCATCAGGGACCCTATCCAGAGACCCAGTAGGTATTATTACTGCATTCCATGCATTGTATTAAACAGTCTATTTGACAGCCATACGGGCCGGCGACATTTTCTGTATGCTATCATCCACCCCAGTGTTGAACCTAGCCTCTTTGCTGCCTGAGGCGGACTATAGAAAGACGGCCCCCCCCCCCAAAAAAAATAAAAATAAAACAAAATTGAGTTTACATGCTACTAGCTTCACACGCTGTTATAGTAGCACAATATACACAATACACAAAGTTATAAAACAGCTTTTAAGAATTCTTCTTACTGCATTACTTCAGTATCAGATCAACAACACGGCATTAACAATGACAATAACTTCACACATCTTCTGCTTGGTGGATGGATGAGCCCGCATGGCCCCCATTCTCTATAATAGGAGCGCCGCAGATAGCTGAGTACTGTACTTTGGTTATCTTTGGCACTCCCATTGAAGTGAATGAGAGCCACGTGAGTTTGTCCATCCACCAACCACCAAGCGACACACCTATATTCAGCCACAGCCAGGCTGAATTCCTACCCGGGGGGGGGGGGGGGGGAAATCCAATTTTCAGGTTCAGTGGGGGTCTCAGCAGACAGCCCCCATCAATCAGGTATTTATCCTCTATCATTTAGATGAATACAGTGCAGTAACATTTTCTGACTTACAGGTGACGTCTCTGACTAATCCTTCACATTTCCCTTCTCTTCCCTTTGGACCGCCATGACCACTTCTTCCAGCTGAGACTGTGCAACACAGATATCTTTGGCTCCTCACTTTTCCAGGCATTCAACCCACATTTTCCTCACCTGCACACCCATCCTGCTGCAACCATCAATTATAAAATACAGTGCCTTGCGAAAGTATTCGGCACCCTTGAACTTTTCAACCTTTTGCCACATTTCAGGCTTTAAACATAAAGATATAAAATTTTAATTTTTTGGTGAAGAATCAACAACAAGTGGGACACAGTTGTGAAGTGGAACGGAATTTATTGGTTATTTTTAAACTTTTGTAAAAAATAAAAAACTGAAAAGTGGGGCGTGCAATATTATTCGGCCCCCTTAAATTAATACTTTGTAGCGCCACCTTTTGCTGCGATTAAAGCTGCAAGTCGCTTGGGGTATGTCTCTCTCAGTTTTGCACATCGAGAGACTGAAATTCTTGCCCATTCTTCCTTGGAAAACAGCTCGACATCAGACCAGAGAATTTTATTTCTCATAGTCTGGGAGTACTTCATGTGTTTTTTGGCAAACTATGCGGGCTTTCATATGTCTTGCACTGAGGAGAGGCTTCCTTCGGGCCACTCTGTCATAAAGCCCCGACTGGTGGAGGGCTGCAGTGATAGTTGACTTTGTGGAACTTTCTCCCATCTCCCTACTGCATCTCTGGAGCTCAGCCACAGTGATCTTTAGGTTCTTCTTTACCTCTCTCACCAAGGCTCTTCTCCCACAATTGCTCAGTTTGGCTGGACGGCCAGGTCTAGGAAGACTTCTGATTGTCCCAAACTTCTTCCATTTAAGGATTATGAAGGCCACTGTGCTCTTAGGAACCTTGAGTGCCCCAGAAATTCTTTTCTAACCTTGGCCAGATCTATGCCCTGCCACAATTCTGTCTCTGAGCTCCTTGGGCAGTTCCTTTGACCTCATGATTCTCATTTGCTCTGACATGCACTGTGAGGTCTTATGTACAGTCATGGCCAAAAGTTTTGAGAATGATACAAATATTAATTTTTACAAAGTCTACTGCTTCAGTTTTTCTAATGGCAATTTGCATATACTCCAGAATGTTATAGAGAGTGATAAGCTTAACAGCAATTACTTGCAAAGTCAATATTTGCCTAGAAATGAACTTTATCCCCCAAAACACATTTCAACATCATTGCAGCCCTGCCTTAAAAGGACCACCTAACATGGTTTCAGTGATTGCTCCATTAACACAGGTGTGGGTGTTGATGAGGACAGGGCTGGAGATCAATCTGTCATGATTAAGTAAGAATGACACCACTGGACACTTTAAAAGGAGGCTGGTGCTTGCCATCATTGTTTCTCTTCTGTTAACCATGGTTATCTCTAAAGAAACACGTGCAGTCATCATTGCACTGCACAAAAATGGCCTAACTGGGAAGAGTATTGCAGCTAGAAAGATTGCACCTCAGTCAACAATCTATCGCATCATCAAGAACTTCAAGGAGAGAGGTTCCATTGGTGCCAAAAAGGCTCCAGGGCGCCCAAGAAAGACCAGCAAGCGGCAGGACCGTCTCTTAAAAGTGTTTCAGCTGCAGGATCGGGCTACCAGCAGTGCAGAGCTTGCTGAGGAATGGCAGCAGGCAGGTGTGAGTGCATCTGCACGCATTGTGAGGCGGAGACTCTTGGAGCAAGGCCTGGTCTCAAGGAGGGCAGCAAAGAAGCCACTTCTCTCCAGAAAAAACATCAGGGACAGACTGATATTCTGCAAAAGGTACAGGGAGTGGACTGCTGAGGACTGGGGTAAAGTCATTTTCTCTGATGAATCCCCTTTTCGATTGTTTGGAACATCTGGAAAACAGCTTATTCGGAGAAGAAGAGGTGAGCGCTACCACCAGTCTTGTCTCATGCCAACTGTAAAGCATCCTGAAACCATTCATGTGTGGGGTTGCTTCTCAGCCAAGGGAATCGGCTCTCTCACAGTCTTGCCTAAAAACACAGCCATGAATAAAGAATGGTACCAGAATGTCCTCCAAGAGCAACTTCTCCCAACCGTCCAAGAGCAGTTTGGCGCTCAACAATGCCTTTTCCAGCATGATGGAGCACCTTGCCATAAAGCAAAGGTGATAACTAAATGGCTCAGGGAACAAAACATAGAGATTTTGGGTCCATGGCCTGGAAACTCCCCAGATCTTAATCCCATTGAGAACTTGTGGTCAATCATCAAGAGACGGGTGGACAAACAAAAACCAACAAATTCACACAAAATTAAAGCATTTATTCTGCAAGAATGGACTGCTATCAGTCAGGATTTGGTCCAGAAGTTGATTGAGAACATGCCAGGGAGAATTGCAGAGGTCCTGAAGAAGAAGGGTCAACACTGCAAATATTGACTTGCTGCATTAACTCATTCTAACTGTCAATATTAGCTTCTGTTACTCATAATATGAATGCAATTCTATTTCTGTATGTGATAAAAACATCTGACAAACACACATAAAAACCAGAGGGCAGCAGATCATGTGAAAATATAATATTTGTGTCATTCTCAAAACTTTTGGCCATGACTGTAGACAGGTGTGTGCCTTTCCTAATAAATTCCAATCAGTTTAATTAAACACAGCTGGACTCCAATGAAGGAGTAGAACCATCTCAAGGATGATCAGAAGGAAATGGACAATGAGTTAAATATGAGTGTCACAGCAAAGGGTCTGAATACTTATGACCGTGTGATATATCAGTTTTTTTCTTTAAGAATTTTTCAAAAATATCTACATTTGTTTTTTTTCTGTCAAGATGGGGTGCTGAGTGTACATTAATGAGAAATAAAATGAACTTTTTTGCTTTTAGCAAATGGCTGCAATGAAACAGAGTTAAAAATTTGAAGGGGTCTGAATACATCCGTACCCACTATAAAATATATATATATATATATATATATATATATATATATATATATACATATATACATATATATATATATATATATATATATATATATATATATATATATATATATATATAACACACACATATATATATATATATATATATATATATATACACACATATATATATATATACAGTGCCTTGTGAAAGTATTCGGCCCCCTTGAACTTTTCAACCTTTTGCCACATTTCAGGCTTCAAACATAAGGATATAAAATGTTAATTTTTGGGTGAAGAATCAACAAGTTGGACACAATCGTGAAGTGGAACGAAATTTATTGGATATTTTAAACTTTTGCAAAAAAATAAAAAACTGAAAAGTGGGGCGTGCCAAATTTTTCGGCCCCCTTAAGTTAATACTTTGTAGCGCCACGTTTTGCTGCGATTAAAGCTGCAAGTCGCTTGGGGTATGTCTGTATCAGTTTTGCACATCGAGAGACTGCAATTCTTGCCCATTTTTACTTGGAAAACACCTGGAGCTCAGTGAGGTTGGATGGAGAGCGTTTGTGAACAGCAGTTTTCAGCTCTTTCCACAGATTCTCGATTGGATTCAGGTCTGGACTTTGACTTGGCCATTCTAACACCTGGATACATTTATTTGTGAACCATTCCATTGTAGATTTTGCTTTATGTTTGGGATCATTGTCTTGTTGGAAGATAAATCTCTGTCCCAGTCTCAGGTCTTTTGCAGACTCTAACAGGTTTTCTTCCAGAATGGTCCTGTATTTGGCTCCATCCATCTTCCCATCAATTTTAACCATCTTCCCTGTCCCTGCTGAAGAAAAGCAGGCCCAAACCATGATGCTGCCACCACCATGTTTGACAGTGGGGATGGTGTGTTCAGGGTGATGAGTTGTGTTGCTTTTACGCCAAACATATCGTTTTGCATTGTGGCCAAAAAGTTCGATTTTGGTTTCATCTGACCAGAGCACCTTCTTCCACATGTTTGGTGTGTTTCCCAGGTGGCTTGTGGCAAACTTTAAATGAGACTTTTTATGGATATCTTTGAGAAATGGCTTTCTTCTTGCCACTCTTCCATAAAGGCCAGATTTGTGCAGTGTACGACTGATTGTTGTCCTATGGACAGACTCTCCCACCTCAGCTGTAGATCTCTGCAGTTCATCCAGAGTGATCATGGGCCTCTTGGCTGCATCTCTGATCAGTCTTCTCCTTGTTTGAGATGAAAGTTTAGAGGGACGGCCGGATCTTGGTAGATTTGCAGTGGTCTGATACTCCTTCCATTTCAATATGATCGCTTGCACAGTGCTCCTTGGGATGTTTAAAGTTTGGGAAATCTTTTTGTATCCAAATCTGGCTTTAAACTTCTCCACAACAGTACCATGGACCTGCCTGGTGTGTTCCTTGGTCTTCATGATGCTCTCTGCGCTTTAAACAGAACCCTGAGACTATCACAGAGCAGGTGCATTTATACGGAGACTTGATTACTCACAGGTGGATTATATTTATCATCATCAGTCATTTAGGACAACATTGGATCATTCAGAGATCCTCACTGAACTTCTGGAGTGAGTTTGCTGAAAGTAAAGGGGCCGAATAATATTGCACGCCCCACTTTTCAGTTTTTTATTTTTTACAAAAGTTTAAAATAACCAATAAATTCGTTCCACTTCACAATTGTGTCCCACTTGTTGTTGTTTCTTCACCAAAAATTAAAATTTTGTATCTTTATGTTTGAAGCCTGAAATGTGGCAAAAGGCTGAAACGTTCAAGGGGGCCGAATACTTTCGCAAGGCACTGTGTATGATATAACCCCCCGTAATGAATAATACTCCCAAGTGCATCTTTTTATTAATAATGTCCGTGTATACCCTGTGTAAATAGTGCCCCTTATTAATAATGCCCCAGGTGTTAACTAATTAAAAGGTTTTCCAGGTCACTAATAAACTAATCAGTGGGGCTCAAAAACCCAGGACCCCTACTGATGAGCTGTTGGAATGGTACCTGTGTAAGCACCGTGACCGCTTCTCTGTTTACGTAGTGTCATTCTTCTCATAGCGGCCATGTAATGTAACTACAGCCTCGTCCTATACATGTCTATGTGACAAGGCTATAATTACATCACATGGTCACTATAAACAGACAGTATATGATATAAACAGGCGCCATAGCCCCTGTTTATAACGCCCCATTTACACACACTATAATGTTCCACAGCAGCCCCTGCATACAGTATTACACAGTATTATGGACCGCAGCGGCCATGTACACGGGATTATGGCCCACGGTATTATGCTCCATAGTGGCCCCTGCACACGTTGGTATGATCCACAGTGGCCTCTGCACACGGTATTATGCTCCATAGTGGCCCCTGAACACGGTGTTATGCTGCATAGTGGCCCCAGCACACGATATTATTCTCCATAGTGGCCTCTGCACACAGTATTATGCTCCATAGTGGCCCCTGCACATGTTATTATGCCCTGCAGTGGCCCCTGCACACGGTATTATGCTTCATAGTGTCCCCTGCACTGGTATTATGCTCCACAGTGGCCTCTGCACACAATATTATACTCCACAGTGGCCCCTGCACACGGTATTATGCCCCATAGTGGCCCACCCATGATCTTTTCAGACCCCAGAGTATAATGATTGGAGACCCGCTCCTGCTCACAGCCGCCAGGCGGCCATGAGCAGGCACGGGGGTAGGTAAGTAAATAGGCCTTTTCCTGCTGGGGTTACTATTTATAAAAAAAAAAAAAAAGTTATCCTCACCTACCTGCGATCCCTTGACGTCTGCGTCTCAGCGCAGGAGATGCGATGACATCATTGTATCGCCGCCTGCGCTGATATGCAGCTCAGCTTTTTTTTTTTTTTTTTTTTTTAAAGTGGCCTGTCCTGGACTGGTATACGTTAAATAAATAGTAAAAATGCCAACCCCCAAACAGTGACGGATAGTGCCGACTGAGATGGCCGCCTCACTTCACCTCATTAGAGGTGCGCCCCTGATCCACCTCAATCCGCAGTGTGCCAGTTAATGTTGTAACTCCCACCATGATGTGCGTCCAGCCTACTGAACCAATTATTAGGTTTTGACAATGACCGCTGCAGGGTAGCCACAAGAGACAGGAATGGATGCCTTCAAATGACGTCACACAGTTCCATCTAGACACGCCCAAGGGCGGCTGCAAAACACACGATTGGACACACCTCAAGTAAGTTGGAGGTGGCCGTCCGTGCTATGGAGACGCTAAATAGCGTTTCGGTGATTCTGACATAATAAAACCAACTGCACTGGCAGATCAAGGGATAAACAAAGGTACAAAAGCTGCAAAACCACACAAAGCGATCGGGACACCTCTGTTATTTCAACAGACAAAAAAAGTTCCAAAGTGTACATATAGGAGAGGAGTATATAATTTGTGACATTATTAACTGTAAGACTCAAGGGGTGATGTATTTATTGACATATAGTTGCCCATTCAATTACGGGTGCAAGACCAAAAGGGAATTGCAGAGGAGAATTCTAAACATGTGGGGACTATAAATAGGAAGCAGGAGACTCCACTGGCTAGACACATGTGGACCTGACATAAAGGAAAAGTGTATGAATTTTCTTTCACAGGGGTTGAACACATGTTCACCAGGGACCTTGGGACAAAAGAATTCTTCAAAAGGAGCCCTTCCAGGTGGATATTTAAATTGAAGACTACTGTCCCAAGGGGCCTTAAAGGGTTTTTCCCATCTTCCTGTTTCAACAGCTTTGCCTGCTGTGTCTTCTCACTTCCTGTACTCCCCCCTCCCCTCCCAGCTTGCTGAACAGGACACTATGAAGTATCACAATACTTATTCAAATTACTAGAAATCTAATATAAATGCAGATCAAATAATGTGCACATGCTTCTAGAGAACTGACTCAGTGTTATCTGTGTGTTTACATAGAGAGATAACAGACAGGGCTTTGTCAGCAAGCTGCAATTAGCTGAACTGATTGACTTGCCTGCAGAGCTGTACATAACAGAGTGCAGCAAGTGACGTCACCTGTCCTATCAAACAGGTTCGGGGCTATAGAAACGCTGTATAAACAATGGGAGGAATAATATCACATAGCAGGCAAACAAAGCAGCATTTCTAAAGCAGTGTATTTAGGAAAAGTCTTCAGTTTACATAAGCTACCAGTATAGATAGGATCCTTGAGATGGGAACACCCCTTTAATGAGCTCTTGACTTTTTCCTGCTTCGTATGAAGCTGCAAGGTCTCCAGTGCCTGGTGATTTCCCACTGTGGTTTTTCCTTGAGGGTCATCGATATTGTGTATAATATTATTGATTGGATCTATCTGGTTCTGTATCTGGCTTGGCTTGGTGTTCTATGGTGGCGGCTACTTTAGTCAAACTGTGATGATACTGTATATATACATCTCTCAGTTAGCTCTTTATCATTCCCTTAAAGCGTAACTAAACGTTCGAATAACTTTTGATTTTCTGGCAGTGTTTGTGTCATTAATAAATTTTGTAATTTATTTGTACTTTATTAACAAATTTTTAATCCTTTCTGTGAAATCATACATTTTTTCACTCTTTCCTTTTTTCTGTATTGAGAGCTGTTTTTGCCTCTCACTGAAAGTTACTGTGTATGGAGTACGTGGTTGGAGTACGGGCTGTGTAAAGTGTACAGAAAAAAAGGGTGGGGGGTTCACTTCAAACAGTTTTATCTCAGATATTATAAAATGTACACAATTGATTTTGGTGTTATATGAAAGAGGAGATTCTCACACTGTTGCTATTGATATTATGTCTATGGATATAACTGGTTGAAAACATAGTCGGGATTGGGATATTTGTAAGTATGTAAGTTTTTATAATGTCTGAGATATAACTGTTTGAAGTGACTCTACCCTCATTTTCTGTACATTTTACACTGCCCTGTACTCCAAGCCCATACTCCATATACAGTAACATTCAGTGAGAGGCAGAAACAGCTCTCAATAAAGAAGCAAGAGAGGGCATGAAAAAGCAGGATTTCACAGAAAGAATCCAAAATTTGTTTATAAAGTATATTACAAAATTTATTTATGACACAAATACCGCTAGAAAATCAAAAGTTGTCAGAAAGTTTAGTTAAGCTTTAATACGTGATCTAGATCCCCCTGCTCCTAAGATTTATGCCCCTCTGATCATTTATTGTATATATCACTAGTGATGCTTATTATAATTGAATCTATTGGATGTTAGAACGGTGTTGGTTTGTGGATTTGAGGTGTCCCAGTCACATTGTGTGGTTTTGCAGCTCCTGTACCTTACCTTTGTTTTTGCTTTGATCTGCCAGTATGGAGTAGAATGCAGTAATAATAACTACCGAGTCTTTGAACAGGTTCCCTGATGATATGCTTATACAGATGCGTATAGGGACAGAATTACTAGGCAGGAAGAGGTGGTAGGGCTCTCTTTCATCATTAACGCTGGTGGGGAGAGAGAGCTCCTATTTTCCAATTTTTCCAATTGCAGAGTATATGCAATAATGCAACATATAAACATTTTAATTGAATTATTAAAAGCTAAGTTTTAGGATTTTCTTCATTTTCTTGATATTATTGGTTGCATTATGGATGTTAGCTCTGTGTTAGGCTATGAAAAATGGCTCCCCTAACTCAGTGATAGCTGTAAAAAAGGCAGCACTAATTTGGTACTTAAAGAACTGATAGAGTAGTATACACAGAGAAAAAAAAAATCACTTTAAACATTAGAACATTTGTGATGTGTTTTGATATTTGCTTGTTGGCTATTATATTTTTGATCCACTTTAGTATAAAGAAGTTCTTTGTTTGAAAGTTAAGTACTTTACTAGATACTTTGGCTAATTTATTCAACTGCATGTACTTCTAGGTCAGAGCTGTGCACATTGGAATCATCATTCCCCTGCAATGACCACTTGTGAACAGTGGACTCAAGATCTTGTAAAAGAAAGACAAGCCAAGGCAGACTTTGATATCAATATATTAGGAAAAAAGCCTTCACCGAAAAATGAAGAGAGTATGTTTTGTCTCCATTTAATTTATTCTCATTTACATTTCTTTTCTGTAAATAATTTAAATCCTTTTTTTACATATGTATATAAACAGGCAGTGCAAAAGAACCTTCTCTCTATTTCCGATCAGTACTCATTAGGATTGATGATATGGATATTCATCAGGTAGGAAAAAAAGATGGTAATGGGAAGAATTTGTATCTAATTAAAACAATACTCTGATCATTGATTACATGTAGGACTTCTGGCTTAGGGTGTGCTCACACCATTTTGAGAGCCATTATTTGGTGTGTATGCCAGGAAAGGACAAAAGTGGCCTTTTGTCCTTCATTGAGTTAGTAGATATATGTATTCTTTGCTTTTTCAGCATGGAATGACATAGACTATTTCATACAAAGGCATCCAATAAAAAACCTGCAGTATACAATTTTTTGTTGTAGGGTGATCCTTTGAGCGACATGTCCCACTGTATGCCCATAAATTGGAATATGTCTTTGCCTTTCATCAAATATATACACAGGTGGAAAAAATTGTTGGTACCCCTCATTTAATAAAAGAAAAACCCACAATGGTCACAGAAATAACTTGAATCTGACAAAAGTAATAATATATAAAAATTCTATGAAAATGAACAATTGAAAGTCAGACATTGCTTTTTAACCATGTTTCAACAGAATTTTTTTAAAAAAGAAAACTCATGAAACAGGCCTGGACAGAAATGATGATGCCCTTAACTTAATATTTTGTTGCACAACCTTTTGAGGCAATCGCTGCAATCAAACGATTCCTGTAACTGTCAATGAGACTTCTGCACCCCTCAAAAGGTATTTTGCCCCACTCCTCATGAGCAAACTGCTCCAGTTGTCTCGGGTTTGAAGGGTGCCTTTTCCAGACGGCATGTTTCGGCTCCTTCCAAAGATGCTCAAAAGGATTTAGGTCAGGGCTCATAGAAGGCCACTTCAGAATAGTCCAATGTTTTCCTCTTAGCCATTCTTGGGTGTTTTTAGCTTTGTGTTTTGGTTCATTATCCTGATGCAAGATCCATGACCTGCGACTGAGACCAAGCGTTCTGACACTGGGCAGCACATTTCTCTCTAGAATCCCTTGATAGTCTTGAGATTTCATTGTACCCTGCACAGATTCAAGACACCCTGTGCCAGATGCAGCAAAGCAGCCCCAGAACATAACAGAGTCTCCTCCATGTTTCACAGTAGGGACAGTGTTCTTTTCAAGATCTGCTTCATTTTTCCGTCTGTGAACATAGAGCTGATGTGCCTTGCCAAAAGTTTCGATTTTTGTCTCCTCTGTCCATAGGACTTTCTCCCAGAAGCTTTGTGGCTTGTCAACATGTAGTTTGGCAAATTCCAGTTTTGTCAGAATCAAGTTATTTCTGTGACCGTTGTGGGTTTACCTTTCATTAAACGAGGGGTACCAACAATTTTGTCCACATCTGTATGTAGAGAGATTTTCTTGACATATACCTGTGATATATCCTTACTGTGTTGCTGAGAATCAGATTATGTTGTTGAATATTCCATAATCCAGAAAAAAAAAACATTTTGCTAATTTCCATTGTTCCATTTATTTCATGTCCAGTGTTATTGTGAAGTATTGGTTATTCACTAGTGTGAGTTCTAGACCATCAACAATTACAATGTTTTTTCCCTCTCCATATATTTTTTTTTAAAGGTGTCCTCATCTGGACAAACCCCCTCAAGACCTCCTCTTCTTTCATGCCATCATATTTCGAGTGTTTCTTCTGCTGTCCATCTTCAATACATAGAGTATTACTGTCTTCCAGGAGAGTGTCTTCCAGGTAAAACTGTAAGGGTTAAAACAATAAAAGTGTATTTCAGGAATGGCTATTTTAGTCCCTTAGACCTGGTGTGAAGCCTTGCTTGTTCTCTGATCCAAGTCATTCTCTCTTTCTACAGTACCTTCTCCTGCTCTATATATACAGCTTCATGGTTTGCTTCTATACCTTGCTACCCAGTCCATTCTGTGGTTGAATTTCTTTATACTAGATTTGTTTCATCAACTACAACAGTTAACAAATGTGAGTTCCATAGTGAATGAAGGGGCAATAGAGATTAGAGATGTGCGCCTGGATGGATTCAACCTTAAGGTGTGTCTTGATTTGTTGTTTAGTCAACTATGACATTTTTCTACTTTGATTTACTTTTCTTCTGTTCTCCTTCCCTTACAGCTTAGTTTCCCTGTGACAGCTCCTACCTACAGTCACCCTGATCGACCATCTTCTGTTTGTGCGCATCTCTCCATAGTTACCCTCACTAACACACGCCAGGCTCCAGGCTCAAACCTTGAACTTCTGCAAAGCATCTTTCGATCCTTTGCAGCACATGAAGATTTTCATTGTCCTCCAGGACCCCTGCACCCAGTATTTCTTTCCCATTTATATCCTTCGTCTGACTCTCCAGCAACATCTTTGTGGACTTTACATAGCCCAGGCTTGTCTTTTCATTTTGAGGGAGGGACTTCAAAACATGAGATACTATTGCATCATATACAATTTACAGCGTTGGCCTGCCTTTTACTTCCTGAGCTAGAGCTGCAAGTTATGATCAGTGTAGACAATGTAATACGGCTACAGCTGAATCACTATCACTACCTCACCATATTACGTTTCCAGGAGCAACTGCAGGTTTTCCTAGAAGGTTTAAAGCTAACCACAGATTCTCCATCAGATTTTTTAATACAGAAGTCTCCTTCCTACCATATGAAAATGTGTGCTGGCATTCAAATCCCAATGCTCGCTATTTCTTTGTTACTTCCTGCCTCAATCCCCTCTGTATCTCCCATGCGTCTGGAGGACTCTGAAAAGAGCAGTCTTGTAGGGTCTGAACTGATGGAAGGGGATATGACTTGTGAAAAAGAGACCAACAAGACACATATGACAAATAAATGTAAAACTGTAGGTTCATTTCTTGCCCCTGATGCAGGAGAAGAGCTTCAGGAGGTATTGGATGTGCAGAAAGAAGATTCTCATCTCCATCAACAGACCAGTAAAGAACAAAAAGATGTTCTGGCTAAAGGCACTCTACCAGGGAAGGTTCTAGCTAATGATGCTGTGCAGACAAAGGAACTGTCTGTAGACCTTTTAGTGCAGAAGGAGTTTGCACGTGAAACATTGCTTAGCACACTTGGTCTTACCCGTGAGACTTTTAGCCTTGGGAAGGAACGAATGCAGCGTTTTCTGAGTGATACAAAACATAAGTGTGTGATAATTCACCTAAACATATTTCATTGGTGTTCACATTTTTTGGTATTTCTCTTAATGGTGTGTTTTTTACTTTCACTTAGTCTCATCATGTTGGCTTCCCTTTCTGTTTTGCTAACAATTTCCTCTTGCTTTCTATTGTAATCCTTTATTTCATTATTGGCCATCTACAGTTGTGCTAAAAAGTTTACATACCCCGGCAGATTTTTTGTTTTTTTGGCCTTTTTTCAGAGAATATGAATGATAACACAAAAACTTTTTCAACACTCATGGTTAGTGGTTGGTTGAAGCCATTTATTGTGAAACTTCTGTGTTTTCTCTTTTTAAATCATAATGACAACCAAAAACATCAAAATGACCCTGTTCAAAAGTTCACATACCCCAGTTCTTAATACCGTGTATTGCCCCCTCTAACATCAATGACAACTTGAAGTCTTTTGTGGTAGTTGTGGATGAGGCTCTTTTTTTTCTCAGATGTAAAACTGCCCATTCTTCTTGGCAAAAAGTCTCCAGTTTCTGTAAATTCCTGGGCTGTCTTGCATGTACTGCGCGCTTGAGATCTCCCCAGAGTGGCTTAATGATATTGAGGTCAAAAGACTGAGATGGCCATTCCAGAACCTTCACTTTCTTCTGCTGTAGCCAATGACAGGTCGACTTGGCCTTGTGTTTTGGATCGTTGTCATGTTGGAACGTCCAAGTACGTCCCATGTGCAGCTTCCTGGCTGATGAGTGCAAATTTGCCTCCAGTATTTGTTGATAATGTGCTGCATTCATCTTTCCTTCAACTTTGACTAAGTTTCCTGTGCCTTTGAAGCTCACACATCCCCACATCATCAGTGATCCACCTCCGTTCTTTACAGTAGGGATGGTGTTCCTTTCATCATAGGCCTTGTTGACACCTCTCCAAATGTAACATTTATGGTTGTGGCCAAAAAGTTAGATTTTTGTCTCATCACTCCAAATTACCTTGTTCCAGAAGTTTTGAGGCTTGTCTCTGTGCTGTTTGGCGTATTGAGGGCGAGATTCTTTGTGGCATTTGCGCAGTAATGGCTTTCTTCTGGCAACTCGACCATGCAGCCCATTTTTCTTCAAGTGCCTCCTTATTGTGCATCTTGAAACAGCCGCACCGATAGTTTTCAGAGAGTCCTGTATTTCAGCTGATGTTATGTGTGGGTTTTTCTTTGCATGCTGAACAATTTTCCGGACAGTTGTGGCCGAAATTTTAGTTGGTCTACCTGACAGTTGGTTTGGTTTTTACAGAGCCCCTGAGTTTCCATTTGTTAATCACAGTTTGAACACTACTGACTGGCATTATCAATTCCTTGGATATCTTTTTGTATCCTTTTCCTGTTTTATACAGTTCAACTACCATTTCCGTAGATCCGTGGACAATTCTTTTGCTTTCCCCATGACTCACAATCCAGAAACGTCAGTGGCTGGAGTAAAGATGCAACAGTCTGTCTGGATCCCAGAAACTCACTCCGCTTTTATTCACACACACTGATTACAAGCAGGTCACAGGTGAGGATGTTACCTTTAGTAGCCATTCAAACCCCTTTGTGTCAACTTCTGGGTATGTTATCAGGCCAAAATCACCAGGGTATGTGAACTTTTGAACAGGGTCATTTTGATGTTTTTGGTTGTCATTATGATTTAAAAAGAGAAAACACAGAAGTTTGACAATAAATGGCTTCAACCAACCACTAACCATGAGTGGAGAAAAAGTTTTTGTATTATCATTCATATTCTCTGAAAAATGGTCAAAAAAACTAAAAATCTGCCGGGGTATGTAAACTTTTTAGCACTGTATGTTTAGTGCCTTATTTTCATTACATATGTGTATGTATATCTTTTTTGCAGAGATGTTGATGTTCTGCACGTTCGGACTAGTTCACCCCTCTCTCGAACACAGTCTTTCGATACTGTATCTATAGATGGTCTGGATGTGGTGTCTATGGACAGCGAAACTACTGAGAATTTCATATTGAAATTGGATGCAGGCAAGTTGATAACTGAAGATTGTTTATTTTTTCAGCAGACTACTTGATTGACACAGAGAACCAGAAATCCTTTTGGTTTGGATTCAAATTAGAAAAGGAGCTGTGATTAGAACTGGAGTAATGCTATAATTAACGCTCAGAGCCTTAATAGTACACAGTAGCTGTGCCTGTGGCATGACTTCCAGGTCTCCGCTGTATTACATAAGTGGTAACCAGGAAAATACTCTGATTCCCAACAGTTTAACTATCAGATGCCATGATCAGTAGTGATTACAGCAGCTGGGTGGTTAGCGGGCGAGATCGCCACCCTTTCAGCCTCTCGTATTCACTGAGATGAGGCTGTTTATTAGCAACCAGGAGGCCTTTCCGTCCATAGAGATTCTATGCAATGTACTGCAATACGGAAGTACACGCTGCCACCACCTACTGATTTTCTGATAGTAGGAATCCCACTCACGTATGCACACATCTCTCTAACAGTCAGATGGCAAATACACTTTAAGAGTCAATTGATCCATAGAGCAAATAGCAGAAAAACAACGGTGACATAGTTTTTAAAAGAGAATAGAAAAAAAAAAACTGAAAAACCTCTGAAGTTACAGGCCTTTTAATTACATGGAGCTTAGATGGATCTCAAATGGCTGTCACACAACTGTTGCTACTCAAAAAGTATGACCAAGTTTTCCTTGTTATCAACAGTTGCTGTAATAATAGGCCCCTGGCTCATGTTCCAGAAATACTACGCTATGTTTCTTTGTCAGGGCACCCATTCACCTTTATGAGGCAGGGGTTGAAATACTTCTTCGCCAGGAAAAGCTGGGTTCCCCCAGATCCCCCCTCCCTTTCTCTGATGTCCAGATGGCAGTTTATAACCCCCTTATCTGTCTTGTGCTACTTCAAAGGAATTTTGTGCACAGACCATGGCTGACAAAACCAAAGGGGGTTCTCCTGTGACCACAGAATGCTAATTATAGCATACTCTTGCATATGTCTTAAAGAGGACCTTTCATGTCCTCATGTATATGCGGTTTTATATACCACTAGAAAGCCGACAGCACGCTGAATTCAGCACACTGACGGCTTTCCCGGTATGTGCCCCGGGACTGGAGATATCGGGGGTCGTAGTTTCACGGTTCACCGTCAGAAGGACGTTCCTGACAGTCTAGTTTGGCTGTGAGGAACGCCTTCCCTGACAGTACTCGCCCATAGACTTGTACTGGGGGGGGTTATTCCTCACAGCTCAGCGTCATCGCTGGGCTGTAAGGAACGCCCCCTCTGACAGTTCAGCGCTATGGACGAGTACAGAGAGAGGGGGCGTTACTTACTGCTCAGTGATGACGCTGAGCTGTGAGGAACGCCCTCCCTGACAGTACTAGTCAGGAACGCCCTTCTGGCGGTGAACTGTGAAACTACGACCCCCGATCTCTCCAGCCCCGGGGCACATACCGGGAAAGCCGGCAGTGCGCTGTCGGCTTTCTAGCGGTATGTAAAACAGCATATACAGTGGGGGGAAAAGTGTTTTAGCCAGCTACCAATTGTGCAAGTTCTCCCACTTAAAAAGATGAGAGAGGCCTGTAATTGACATCATAGGTAGACCTCAACTATGAGAGACAAAATGAGAAAACATATCTAGAAAATCACATTGGCTGATTTTTTTTAAGAATTTATTTGCCAATTATGGTGGAAAAAAAGTATTTGGTCACCTACAAACAAGCAAGATTTCTGGCTCTCACAGACCTGTAACTTCTTCTTTAAGAGGCTCCTCTGTCCTCCACTCATTACCTGTAGTAATGGCACCTGTTTGACATTGTTATCAGTATAAAAGACACCTGTCCACAACCTCAGTCACACTCCAATCTCCACTATGGTGAAGACCAAAGAGCTGTGGAAGGACACCAGAAACAAAATTGTAGACCTGCACCAGGCTGGGAAGACTGAATCTGCAATAGGCAAGCAGCTTGATGTGAAGAAATCAACTGTGGGAGCAATAATTAGAAAATGGAAGACATACAAGACCACTGATAATCTCCCTGGATCAGGGGCTCCACGCAAGATCTCACCCCGTGGGGTCAAAATGATCACAAGAACGGTGAGCAAAAATCCCAGAACCACACGGGGGGGACCTAGTAAATGACCTGCAGAAAGCTGGGACTAACGTAACAAAGGCTACCGTCAGTAACACACTACGCCGCCAGGGACTCAGATCCCGCAGTGCCAGACGTGTCCCCCTGCTTAAGCCAGTACATATCCGGGCCCGTCTGAAGTTTGCTAGAGAGCATTTGGATGTTCCAGAAGAGTATTGGGTGAATGTCATATGGTCAGATGAAACCAAAGTAGAACTGTTTGGTAGAAACACAACTCGTCGTGTTTGGAGGAGAGTGAATGCTGAGTTGCATCCAAAGAACACCATACCTACTGTGAAGCATGGGGGTGGCAACATCATGCTTTGGGGCTGTTTCTTTGCAAAGTCACCAGGACGACTGATCCGTGTACATGAAAGAATGAATGGGGCCATGTATTGTGAGATTTTGAGTGCAAACCTCCTTCCATCAGCAAGGGCATTGAATGTGAAACGTGGCTGGGTCTTTCAGCATGACAATGATCCCATCACACCGCCAGAGCAACGAAGGAGTGGCTTCGTAAGAAGCATTTCAAGGTCCTGGAGTGGCCTAGCCAGTCTGCAGATCTCAACCCCATAGAAAACCTTTGGAGGGAGATGAAAGTCCGTGTTGCCCATCGACAGCCCCAAAACATCACTGCTCTAGAGGAGATCTGCATGGAGGAATGGGCCAACATACCAGCAACAGTGTGTGCCAACCTTGTGAAGACTTACAGAAAATGTTTGACCTCTGTCATTGCCAACAAAGGATATATAACAAAGTATTGAGATGAACTTTTGTTATTGACCAAATACTTATTTTCCACCATAATTTGCAAATAAATTCTTTAAAAATCAGACAATGTGATTTTCTGGATTTGTTTTCTCATTTTATCTCTCATAGTTGAGGTCTACCTATCATGTCAATTACAGGCCGGCCTCATCTTTTTAAAGAGGGATAACTTGCACAATTGGTGGCTGACTAAATACTTTTTTTCCCCACTGTACATGAGGACGTGAAAGGTCCTATTTAAACACTACATGTATGCACACTTAAAATAATTCACTAACAATTTATACAAGTAAGTTTTTCATTTCACATACCTCTATGTTTTTTTGTTTCTAAAACAGCTTAAGTCATCAACCACATGAGATAACATTATATATTTAGTATTTACAATTAGGGGTATGGTGTCTTTGGGTTTCACTGACCACTAATCTTTGTTTTGATATAAAATAGACTTTAATTTTATTAAATTTTTATATTATATTTTTGAAAGAGCAATTTCAAGGAAATAGGTGAGTGTTTAAAAAAATTAAAAAGGGTGGAAAGAAACAGTAGGAATGTATGCCCAGTAGATATGTTAAAAATGCCATCTTTAAGATAACTGTATATAAAAGAACTAAGAAAAAAAAAAAAGAAGCAACCCCTGTGGTTTTCTAGATAGTTATACAGGGTTCACACTACCGTTGGATATCCATTATGATAGTGTCTGTTAAAAAAAAACCAAAAAAAACCAGACACCTATCATAACAGGCATTAATGGACAATAACTAATGTTAATGTAATATCCATATAATGGATCAGTTAAAAAAAATTGACACATTAGCATCAGTTAGTGTCCATTTTTATACTGTCCGTTTTTTTTTTTTTTGTTTTGTTTTTTTGTTTCTGCTTTCTGAGCATGCACAGAAAAAAACGGACAGTATAATGGACACCCATCCGTTACTGTACGTTACCTATAGACTTTAATGTTAAAAAATAAAGGACGCTTGACATCCATCATGAAACTGTTTTTTTTTAACGGACACAAAAGTCCTGCATGTAGGATTTTGTGTCTGCGAAAAAAACGGACGAGAGGGATTGGGTGTATAACGGACACTAAAGGTTACTAACGGACACAAGAGAAATTCCCATTGAAATGAATGGAAATTTTAACAGATTTCTGACGGTTCAGCTAGTGTCCGTTGCTAAAATCTTCTAACAGACAATAGCAACGGACACTACTGACAGTCACCAGCAGTAGTGTGAACGCCCCCTTAAGTGTTAAAGGAAAATTAAAGCCTCTCCTTAACTATAAATAAACTAAGTTAAGTTTACAAAACATATATTGCCTCTAAAGCATCAAAAAGGAAGCAATGGCAAAGTCTGGAAGAGAATTAAAGGGAACCTTTTAGATGGTTTTTCTACCCTAAACTGGTCTAAGCATATGCAGCATCAAGTAATGACCTTTCGTTGCCCCTCAGTAATCTGTATGTTGCTGAAAAGTCAAGAGATTAGCTTTTAGAACCATAGATTGGCATATGCAGATTTACTTTAACTAGTCACAGGGGTGAGGATCAGCTTAATCTAGTCACACCCTGTGAGGCCCGGCAGTTATGGGATGAAACTGAAGTCTGGCAGTGAGGGACATGTCAGTCATGCCATACAGGAAGTGATTTAATGCACTGACTGCATGACTAGGAGAATCTACAGCCTTCCTCCCATGTTTATTTATATAAGGTTTTAAAAACTTCTAACTTGATTTTTTTGGCAACACAAAGCTTAGTGAGGAATAACAAAGGAAAGACCATTACTTGATGATCACATGCTGGGGTCAGTTTACGGTGGAAAAAACACCTGATGGGTTCCCTTTAAACCTTTTTTGCAGTGTATTAGTGGCAGAAAGAAGAATCTGAAACTGCAATCATAAATTATAAATTGAGGAAATAACTACAATGAAACCTGCATGAGCCGACCACTTAAATTTACAGAGAAAAATGGTCTTTTATTGAGGTGGTTTTCTCAAAGAAGGAACCTTCCATTTATATTTTAATGTTGCTCTTAAAGAGGTTTCCCCGGACTTTTAGGACGTTCACATGTAGGAATCTGCTATGGATTCGGGGTGAAAATCTGCCCCCAAATCCACAGCAGCCGAATACAGAGGTGGAATAGGAAGAGGAATGTACCCTTAAATTGAGACCTATCAGATAGGTCATCCATTGAAGATCCATGGTCTTCTGACACCCAGGACCCTGTGCTCCGTGAGTGCTGCTGTCAATTCACAGGCCATGTGATGTAATATTCATCAGACACATGGCCTGATAGCAGATCAGTCCCATTCAAATGAATGGGCTGAACTGTGATACCAAGCACAGCCACTGCACAAATATATGGCACTATGCTTGGGAAGTACTGAAGAGGCTCATGGAAATGCTGCAGCCTCTTCAAACAGCTGGCTGGCTAGGGGCCCAGGTGGCAGACCCCTGATGTTTTTTAATTGATGACCTATCTTATCATAAGGATAGGTAATAAATTATCTATCTGAAAAAACCCTTTAGTTTGAGGAACCACATTGCAGAAACACTGCTTTCTCAAATACCCTCCATGACAGCACCACAGGAGGTTGTATCTCCAACCACTAATAGGGACAGGAAAAGCACACAAGTGGTTAAATAGCCCCTCCCCTTTCTCCCTCTTCGGTGTTTTTCTTGTCCCTATTAGGGGCAGACAAGAGGTTTTTGTGTGTGTTCTTACCTGACAGAGGGGTCCAGTGCGGCTGTCCCTACATTTCTGCACCATTTCTCCTTGGAGTCTCGGCGGTAACGTCTCTAACTGCGCCATCGTGGTAAAGTGGAGACGAGTAGTGCAGGCCTCGGTCCTTCCTTGGAGGCTCCCTGGTCTGTAGTGTTCCCTGCCCGCATGCCGGAGCCTGCGTTCCACGCTGGGATCCACGCCAACACCCTTTCCGGTTTAAGGAGACGCACTTCCGGTTTTGGGAAAAGGCGCCAAAAAGAGGAAATTTAAAAAGTTTGGCATCCTGAAGGAGCAGGTGGACCAGAGACATTTTTATTGGTGGAATGGGGTACGCAGGTCATCGGAGGCGGTTAAAACACCTCCCAGACCAAGAGGATTTCTTCTCAAGGTAGGAACATCTGTGTCTGTTTTCCATAATGCCTGCAGATGAGTCCTCTAGAGTGGTGTATGAGCCTGGCGTACCCCCAGCCCCAGTGAGTAATCTGGTAATGGGTTGTTACATGTTGTGTTTATTGGGGTTCTTATTTCCCTGTAATGTCATGTATTTATATGGGAAAAAGAAGCTATAGATGTATCTTCAAATTTAAGAAATTGGTTATACTTAAAAAAAAAAAAAAAGAAAGTGCCATCTGTGGGAAAAAGCTTTCTTCCTCTTTTAAAAAATCTTATGTCAGTCTTGCACTGAAAAACTAATTAAATAGGAACAGCTGTCATTAATGGAGGACATTAAAGGGATGGTTCGGCATGAAATTAATTACAGAACCAGATTCGAACAATATTGATGTTTACGTCCCATCTGTGTCCGAAGCTTTCCTTGAGGAAGGAGAGATACCTGGTGGCCCTTCAGATATTCAGGCTAGAAGATACTACTTCTCATTTGAATTTACACAGGAACTTCTTTCTGTGGAAACACCATGGATATGGAAGAAGTTCAGGAGAAGCAAACGGTTCATGATGAAATGTTTGCAGGGCTTACACCATAGGAAAAATTAGTATTTCCCATTCACGAGAACTTAGAGGGTCTAATTCAGGATGAGTGGTTACATCCAGAGAAAAGGCTGTGTCTCTCCTAGGAAATTAAGGATAGGTTTCCTTTGGATGAGTCAAAGATCAAAGGTTAGGCCAAAGTGGAGAAAAAGACGTTTCTCTGACCCGCTAGACAGGGAAGCTGACAGCCTCCTTAAGAAAGCCTGGGAGCGCTCCTTAGCCCTGTTACAGGTTAACATTGGTTCAATTTGTGTGACAAGGTCTATGTATAGATGGCTAGACCAACTTGAAATTCATCTTAGAGAAGGCACCTCAAGGGAACATATCTTGTCCTCCATTCCGCTGCTACAGAAGGCCACTGGCTTCCTATTAGACGTGTCGGCAGATTCGGTAAAGATTGCCTCTAGATCTGGGGTCCTCTCAAATATAACTCTCCGTGCATTCTTACTGAAAATGTGGGCCGGTGACCCAATATCTAAATAGAAGCTGTGTGCTATTCCCTTCCAGGGAGAGTACAGTTAGGTCCATAAATATGTGGGCAGAGACAACATTTTTCTAATTTTGGTTCTGTACATTACCTCAATGAATTTTGAATAATTCAGATGCAGTTGAAGTTCAGACTTTCAGCTTTAACCCCTTAACGACCACTGACGTACCTGTACGTCATTGATCACATGGGGATGTATGGAGAGGGCTCAGGAGTGGAGCTCTCTTCATATAGGGTGGATGCCGGCTGTGTAATACAGCCACGACCCGCCGCTAACAGCAGCAATCGGTGCCTGCACTGACCATGGCTGTAAACTCTTTAGACACCGCGGCTAAACAGGACCACGGCGTCTAAAATGTGCAGGCGCCATCGGCGCTGCCATTTTTCACCGATCGCTGCCCTTCTGAACGTCATCGGAGGGTGGCGATTGGTTGTCATGACAGCCGGGAGCCTATTAAAGGCTCCCAGGCTTGTCATTGCATTACATCTATTGCACGCTGCCAGAGGCAGCATCTAATACAAGTGAAGACATTTTGCTTATGCGATCAGACCCCCTAAGTTTTAAGGTCCCTAGGGGGTCTGATCATAAAAGTAAAAGAAGAAAAAAAAAAGTTTTTAAAAGTATTAAAAAAAACCAAAACATAAAAGTTCAAATCACCCCCCTTTCCCTAGATCAGATATAAAAGTAAATAAACAAAAGTAAACATAAACACATTAGGTATCCCTGTGCTCCAAAATGGCCAAACTTTTAAAATATTTATCCCATATGTTGAACAACGTAGCGGCGAAAAAAAATCAAAATAGCCAAGTAGCGTTTTTTTTCAACATTTTGACTCTAATAAAATTTTTTATAAAAAATGATCAAACCATCAGATCTTTCCCCAAATGGTATCATTAAAAAGTCATCTTGGCCGCATAAAAAGACACTTTACACATCTCCATATATTTAAATATGAAAAAGTTACAGGTGTCACAATATGGCGACACTAAATTTTTTTTCTATTTTGAAAAGTTTTTCATTTTTAAAAAGATATCAAAACATTGCAAATACTATATAAATTTGTTATTGTTGTGATCGTACTGACCCGCAGAATACAGGTAACATGTCATTTTTGCCACACAGTGAATGCTGTAAAAATTAAACCCATATGAAATTGGCGCAAATGCATTTTTTCTCCAATTGCACCTCATTTTTTTCCAGCTTCCCACTACATTGCACAGCATACTGAATAGTGACATTACAAAGTACAGTGTGTTTCACAAACAATAAGCCATCATGTGACTCTGTGAACTGAAAAATTTAAAAGTTATGACTCTTGGAATTTGGGGAGGGAAAAACGAAAATGCAAAAACGAAAAATGGTCTGGTCCTTAAGGGGTTAATTCAGCGGATCGAACAAAATGATTGCATAAAAATGTGAGGAACTAAAGCATTTTTTTTTTTTTTACACACAATCCCTTCATTTCAGGGGCTCAAAAGTAATCGGACAAATTAAATAATTGTAAATAAAATGTTAATTTCTAATACTTGGTTGAAAACCCTTTGTTGGCAATGACTGCCTAAAGTCTTGAACTCATGGACATCACCAGACGCTGTGTTTCTTCCTTTTTAATGCTCTGCCAGGCCTTTACTGCAGCGGTTTTCAGTTGCTGTTTGTTTGTGGACCTTTCTGTCTGAAGTTTAGTCTTTAAAAAGTGAAGTGCATGCTCAATTGGGTTGAGATCAGGTGACTGACTTGGCCATTCAAGAATATTCCACTTCTTTGCTTTAATAAACTACTGGGTTGCTTTGGCTTTATGTTTTGAGTCATTGTCCATTTGTATTATGAAACGCCGACCAATCAGTTTGGCTGCATTTGACTGGATTTGAGCACACAGTATGTCTCTGAATTCATCCGGCTGCTTCTGTCCTGTGTCATATCATCAATAAACACTAGTGACCCAGTGCCACTGGCAGCCATGCATGCTCAAGCCATCACACAGATGATGTGGTATGCTTTGGCTCATGAGCTGTACCACACCTTCACCATACTTTTTTTCTTTCCATCATTCTTATAGAGGTTAATCTTTGTTTCATCTGTCCAAAGAATGTTCTCCCAGAACTGTGCTGGCTTTTTTAGATGTTTTTTTTTTTAGCAAAGTCCAATCTATCCTTATTCTTGAGGCTTATGAGTGGCTTGCACCGTGCAGTGAACTCTCTGTATTTACTTTCATGCAGTTTTCGCTTTATGGCAGATTTGGATATTGATACGCCTACATCTTGGAGAGTGTTGTTCACTTGGTTGGCTCTTGTGAAGGGGTTTCTCTTCACCATGGAAATTATTCTGCGATCATCCACCACTGTTGCCTTCCTTGGGCGTCCAGGTCTTTTTGCATTGATCATATAACCTACACAAAATATTTCCTTGAATAAATTGTTACTCTGGAACACATACTAGACCTATATAGAGTCCATACCGCTGTAGTAAAAAAAAATTATACCATCACAGACAAATATACAAAATATTAAATATTTTATTGAGACAAGGAAAAATTCAAAATTTAAAAACACCACAAAAAGTGGATGTCGTATCATCGGAGAATATTACAATAATATATATAGAAAAATGACATATCTTGCTTGCCAAATCACTCTATCAGTAAAAAGTATGATTTTCACAATCTCATCCAAATGACAGGCAATTTAACCCCATTAGAATTAGTGTACCAGCATATACAGTGGGGAAAAAAAGTATTTAGTTACCCACCAATTGTGCAAGTTCTCCCACTTAAAAAAAAAAGATGTGAGAGGTCTGTAATTGACTTCATAGGTAGACCTCACCTATGAGAGACAAAATGAGAAAACAAATCCAGAAAATCACATTGTCTGATTTTTTTAAGAATTTATTTGCAAATTATGGTGGAAAATAAGTATTTGGTCACCTACAAACAAGCAAGATTTCTGCCTCACACAGACCTGTAACTTCTTCTTTATGAAGCTCCTCTGTCCTCCACTCATTACCTGTAGTAATGGCACCTGTTTGAAATTATCGGTATAAAAGACACCTGTCCACAACCTCAAACAGTCACACTCCAAACTCCACTATGGTGAAGACCAAAGAGCTGTGGAAGGACACCAGAAACAAAATTGTAGACCTGCACCAGGCTGGGAAGACTGAATCTGCAATAGGCAAGCAGCTTGGTGTGAAGAAATCAACTGTGGGAGCAATAATTAGAAAATGGAAGACATACAAGACCACTGATAATCTCCCTGGATCCGGGGCTCCACGCAAGATCTCACCCCGTGGGTTCAAAATGATCACAAGAATGGTGAGCAAAAATCCCAGAACCACACGGGGGGACCTAGTGAATGACCTGCAGAAAGCTGGGACTAACGTAACAAAGGCTAGCGTCAGTACCTACTATGCCGCCAGATCCTGCATTCCCAGACATGTACCCCTGCTTAAGCCAGTACATTTCCGGGCTTGTCTGAAGTTTGCTAGAGAGCATTTGGAAGAGTATTGGGAGAATGTCATATGGTCAGATGAAACCAAAGTAGAACTGTTTTGGTAGAAACTCAACTCGTCGTGTTTGGAAGAGAGTGAATGCTGAGTTGCATCCAAAGAACACCATCCCTACTGTGAGGCATGGGGGTGGCAACATCATGCTTTGGGGCTGTTTCTTTGCAAAGGGACCAGGACGACTGATCCGTGTACATGAAAGAATGAATGGGGCCTTGTATCTTGAGATTTTGAGTGCAAACCTCCTTCCATCAGCAAGGGCATTGAAAATGAAACGTGGCTGGGTCTTACAGCATGACAATGATCCCAAGCACACCGCCAGGGCAACAAAGGAGTGGCTTTGTAAGAAGCATTTCATGGTCCTGGAGTGGCCTAGCCAGTCTCCAGATCTCAACCCCATAGAAAACCTTTGGAGGGAGTTGAAAGTCCGTGTTGCCCAGCGACAGCTCCAAAACATCACAGCTCTAGAGGAGATCTGCATGGAGGAATGGGCCAACATACCAGCAACAGTGTGTGCCAACCTTGTGAAGACTTACAGAAAACGTTTGACCTCTGTCATTGCCAACAAAATATATATAGCAAAGTATTGAGATGAATTTTTGTTATTGACCAAATACTTATTTTCCACCATAATTTGCAAATAAATTCTTTAAAAATCAGACAATGTGATTTTCTGGATTTGTTTTCTCATTTTGTCTCTCATAGTTGAGGTCTACCTATGATGTTAATTACAGGCCTCTCTCATCTTTTTAAGTGGGAGAACTTGCACAATTGGTGGCTGACTAAATACTTTTTTTCCCCACTGTATATATAAATGGTATCGGCAATGTAACACAATAGAAACTTGTGTGCCACTATAGATATACAAAGAGTGTAGGCAATATAGTAATTAATGTGTCCACATCAATTTCTCTGATGCCATCATTTTTGAATTGATGAGTTCACCAGTGCTTTCTTTCTTTCTCAGGATGTACCAAACTGTAGATTTTGCCACTCCTAATATTGTAGCAATTTCTCGGATGGGTTTTTGTTTTCGCAGCTTAAGGATGGCTTGTTTCACCTGCATAGAGAGCTCCTTTGACCGCATGTTTTTTTTACAGCAAAATCTTCCAAATGCAAGCATCACACCTCAAATCAACTCCAGGCCTTTTATCTGCTTAAAGGGATTCTATCATTGGGAAACCCATTTTTCCCTAACACCACGTCAGAACAGCCCTTAGAAAGACTATTCTTCTCCTACCTTCATTTTTCTGCTACGCGTCGCCATTTCTGAGAATTTTATTTTTCTTCTTTATGCAAATGAGTCTTCAGAAAGCACACGGGACTTTCCCCCGTGTACTCAAAAAGCACAGGGGACATCCCCTGTGCTCAAAGAAGACGCTCTTTCGAAGATCCAACGCCGCCTTTCTCTTCTTCTGCTGACGCCTCTCTGCCGCGTCATCAACCCCCCGAGTCTCATGGGGGAAATCATTTCATGGCTACGATCGATCTTCAGGATGCATACTATCACATCCCTATTCATCCTCTCTACCAAAAATTTTTAAGATTTGCAGTCCAGCATGGGGGGGAACACTTGATTTCCAGTTTCAGGCCCTCCTCTTTGGAATATCGTCTGCCCCAAGGATATTTACAAAGGTGATGGCGGAATTAGTATCCTTCCTAAGGAAACAAAATCTGATGGTGGTCCCTTATCTAGACGACCTTTTAGTGGTAGCCCAGTCTTATTCTCTTCTCTAAAACATGTTCAGATAGTGTGTCAAACTGTACAAAAAATAGGATGGATCATAAATTAGGAGAAATCTAACATAGTCCTATGGTATTGCAAGATATTTCTGGGTATCCTGCTCGATTACCATCTGCAGATGTCTTTTCTTCCTCCAGGCAAGATAGTGGCTCTAATATCCCAAGTCACGGTCTTTCTGAGGAAGACGAAAGTATCCATAAGAGAAGCAATGTCCGTACTGGGGTCAATGATCTCTTGTATCCAGGGAGTACCCTGGGCTGAATTCAAGAAATCTCCAATCCCTGATACTATCAAATTGGGACAAGCATCAGCTGTCATTAAACTGGAAGATCTATGTGTCTCACAATGTGAAAGCCTCCCTTCAATGGTTGAAGCAGAGCTCAAATTTACAACAGAGAATCCCTTGAAACCCCTTCTCCAGTAATTCAAATTACTACAATGCACGCAGATCAGGTTGGGGAGCAATTCTCTCTCAGGAAACGTGACACGGGTATGTCCTTCGGCTCTCCGCAGCCATTCCTCGAATTTCCTGGAGGTAAGGGCAGTATGGGAGACCATTGATAAAAGACTCTCATGTCAGGATGTTGTCTGACAACATGACCACAGTAGCAGTTCTGCGCCTCAGGTACGTTCTTGATTGCGGAATTTTCAAGCTCTCTCAGCACAAATATTCTCCTGGGAAGAGAGACACCTAAAATCCATTTCAACTCTCCTTCTAAAGTGCCAAGCGGATTTTCTGAGCAGGAAACCTCTAAATCCAGGAGATTGGCGTCTAAAGACAGAAATCTTCTAGCAGGTTGCCAGATCTGGGGGACAACAGAAGTGGACCTATTTGCCAGTCGTCAAAATACAAAAGTTCTTTTCACTCAGCCTGAGAGCATCTTGTCTAGGGGTAGATGCCCTTTTCCACAGTTGGGAGTTCATCCTGGCATATGCTTTCCCTCCAATTCCTATATACTTCCAAGGGTTCTACAGAAGATCATCAGGGGAATTTGAAGATTGTTCTAATAGCTCGTTATGGCTCAAAGAGCATGGATTGGGCTTCTAAACAATCTCAAAATAGCAGATCTGATGGTGCTTCTGTTAGTTCCAGACCTTCTACATCAGGGACCAATATTTCATCCAGATCCTCAAAAACTCCAGTGAGCAGCCTGGCTTCTGAAATCTTCATTTAGAAATCAAGAGGACTGTCTGAGTCGGTTGTTCAAACCTTCTAGGCCGGGGGGGGGGGGGGGGGAGTTACCCATACTATCTACAATAAGGTGTGGAAGAAATTTCTTTCCTGGTGTGGCAGTAGTGTTCCGTATATCAACCATCCAAATATAGCAAAAATCTTACATTTTTTGCAAGCAGGTCTGAATAAGGGTCTAAAATCTAATACTCTGAAGGTACAAGTGTCAGCAATTAGTAGTTATTTTGATTTTCACTTAGCTCACCATCGCTGGGTCAAAAGATTTTTTTTTTTCTGGGGCCTGCAGGCTTCTCCCAAGGAAAAAGATTCTGCTTCCACAGTGGTATCTCAACGTGGTCCTTAAGGGTCTAACTCTATGACCTTTTGAGCCAATTGCTGATGCTAATATCAAAGAAGTGTCCTGGAAATCGGCTTTATGGTTGCCATAACATCTTCCAGGAGAGTTAATGAAATACAGGCCCTCTCTACCAGAGAACCTTTCCTAAAAACCCTACCTTTTTTCCAAAGTGGTTTCTAATTTTCACATGTCTCAAGAGATCATTCTTCCTTTTTTGTCAACATCCATCTAATAGAAGGGAAGAATCATTTCATACGTTAGGAAAGATAGTTCTTCAATCTATCTTAAAGTCTCTTCTGGTTGGAGAAAGGATGAGAATCTTTTTATTCAGTTTTGTGGCCCTAACAAAGGCAAAATGCTGTGAAAAAGTCCCTTGCCAGTTGGATTAAAAATGCAATTTGTAAGGCCTATCTGTGTCAGGGTTTATCTCACCTAAAACACCTTTAAGCTCATTCTACATTCTACCAGAGCAATGTCAGTTTCTTGGGCTGATGGGGCTGATACCTCCTTAGAAGAAATTTTTAGAGCAGCTACTTGGTCTTCGGTCCATACATTTACTAAACATTACAGATTGGACCTTTCTCGCATGTTGGGCCTCTCTTTTGGAGAAGCGTCCTGCAGGCAATAGTCCCTCCCTCAAAATAGTTATCCGGAATTCTTCCTGTGGTGCTGTCATGGAGGGCATTTGAGAAAATAGAATTAGTACTTACCGGTAATTCAATTTCTAGTAGCCCTCCCTTGATCTTACACTATCTTTGGTTTAGGATATACTAATAGTGGTCATTTGGAATACACTGAAGATGGAGGAAGGGGAGGGGCTATTTAACCTCTTGTGTGCTTTTCCTGGGTAGAGATACAACCGTCTGTGGTGCTGTCATGGAGGGCTTCTAGAAAAATTACCAGTAAGTATTAATTCTATTTTTCGAGCCAAAGCCAGGAGTGAATTTAGCAGAAAGAAGACGTATAAGTGATTGTTATATATTTCCCATTTCTGTTGAAGCCACCCTAGACTTTGGCTCAAAAGACTGTAGCAAAATCTGCATCAAAAAAAGCAGGTTTTCTGCAGTGTGAAAGGGGTTGTCCAGGATAATCGATATTTGTAGTCTAAGCTACCCCCCCCCCCACCTACCTTCTAAATTACTTACTGTACCAAAAAGCTATATTTACCTAGCTCACCAGGGGCAGTCATGTGACCGCTGACGTCAGATTTTCTGGTGACATTCCATTGCCCATTTCCAGAAATGAAACTTCACCAATACTAACCCTCCCCCCCTCACCCCACTCCATCATACTTGCCTGTCTTCCTGTCTGGATCTTCTGGGCACGGGACGTCACTTCTGTGGCACTCTGACTCTATTGCGCAGGTGTGAGTGGCGAGCGGGGGGTGAGTTAGGAAGGGGTAGTATTGGGTGGGCTAGCTAGGGAAACAGGGAGGGGGGTGTGAATGAGAAAATGGGGGAGGGAGTCAGCTCTGAGTGAAGCACAAGGCATCATGGTAGTTGTAGGAAAACAACAGGAAGCTACCTATGTAAACTGTTGCAGAAGATGCCAGGAGCTCCCAGAGAAACCCAGAAATCACTTAAAACACTGCTAAAGGTATTTGGTTGAACCCACAAAATCGCCAAATCATTAGGACATAATTGGCTGTGGCAGGAAGGGAATGAATAAGCTGTGTGAGCGTATATCAGGGTACAAACCAGATTTAGAGATTTACGAGGGAAAATAATCCTGAAGTGACCCCCAGAGTAACCCTCCCAATAATAGTAACTACTAGTAGGGAATTTTGTGTTCCCAATCCATTGTGCACAGCTTACGTATTTACTTTTCACCATCTGCTGTGCATTTACGCCTGGGATACTAATGCTCACTACACCTCCTGATAAATTCTTTGAGGGATGCACTTTTCAAAATGGGGTCACTCCTTTTGGGGAATCCACTTTTCTAGTACCTTACAGACTTTGCAAACATGACATGGTGTCCAGATACCAAACATCTGAATCTGCACTCCAAAAGCCACATACTGCTCCTTCCCTTCTGTGCCCTGCTGTATGCCCAAAATGCAGTTTATGCCCACATGTATGAAACTGCGAAGTATTCTTTGGTGAAAACCCGACGGTTACAAAGGAAATCATTGAGGCAGCTAAACCGAGCGTGTCTCCACCAAACACCTCAGGGGATAGTCCAGGAGAGAAGAGAGGGTTAAAAACAGTGGTGATAAATGTGAAATCGGGCTTCGCAAGCTATGCTGAAAACAGACTCTCCGCCACAATTGCAGCATGTAATCAGTCACCTTGGCAGCTCCCGGAATAGTGGGGGCTGATGACCTCAGGGCCCAAAGTAAGGCTTACAGAGAGGTCGGGGCTACCATCGCCCGATTCCAATTTCACAATTGTGGGCAGTTTCATTGTGGATAGAACTAAGTTGGGAAAGCCTAGCAGCAACATAGTATTTATAAAGGTGAGGAACTGATGACCCACCTAGTCTCTTTTTAAAATACATAACATGCCTGTGAATACACTGCTGTTTATAACCCCAAATAATATCAAGAATTTCTTTCTGTAAGGAGGCAGAGGTCACCGGGATTGGGAGAGTGCGAAAAAAGTAGAGAATGCAGGGTAGGGTAACCATCTTAACTGAAAGAACTCTTCCAATCCAAGAAAGGGTGAGGCAGTGCCATGCACCAAGATCCCTTAGAAGCTTCAGGATCAGTGTGGCATAGTTCCATTTAACATGGGCCTATATCAAATTACAGAGGTTAACGCCTAAGTATTGCAAATATTTATCCCTAGACTGGAAGCCAAAATTTAGGGCAATCAACTTATAAGTGACTGGGAGGACATTAAAGTGGAGAATTTCTGATTTAGATGTATTAAGCTTAAGTCCTGACAGTTGTGTAAAACGGGAGAGAGTGTTAATCATGTTCAGGAAGGAAACTAAAGGGTTTGTAATAGTTAACAGCATGTCATCTGCAAAAGGTTAGATTTGTTTTCGCGATCGCCGATTCGAACACTTTTAATATCAGGGTGGGAGCGAATACCTATCACCAATGACTCTATCACAAGGGCAAATAGAGCAGGAGATATAGGGCAACCTTGTCAAGTGCCACAATTAATATCTAAGTTTAGGAGTGAAATTGGTCTATAATTAGAGGGGGTAGTGGTGTCTTTCCCGGGTTTGGGGATAACTGTGATAGATGCATTAAGCATGTCCTGGGGAAATTTTCCACCCTGGAGGATTTGGTTGAGCATTAGAAGGAGGTGTGGGGAGAAGATAGTTTTTGAATTTTTTTTTATAATATAGGGAGTAGAAGCCATCAGGTCTCGGGGGCCTTCCCATTTTTAAGGACATCAATCGCAGCATCTAATTCTTCCTTAGTTATAGGACCATTCAGGGTAGCTGCCTGGTTGGAGGAAATGGAAAGGAGGTTGAGGGAGTGGAGAAAGGAAGCAGTCTCCAGAGTACAGGCCATAGTGGGAGCAGAGTAAGGTTTCTTGTAAAACTGGTAGAATTGAGCATAAATTGAGTTAGGATTAGAGGCCATAGAACCACCAGGTTCCCGTATTTGGTAAATGGGGTTCAGTCCCTGACTCGCCCTCAGATTAGAGGATAATAGTTTATCAGGTTTATTGGCATATTTATAGAAATGGCCTGCTCAGTCTGATGTGTAAGGACAGAGTAAAGCTGAAATTTAACATCTTTAATGCATTTTGCTAAATATCAAGAAGGGTGGAACTGATTGGCAGTTTCAAGTGCTTATGCTCCAAGTCTGTCTGAACCTTAGTCCTTTCTCTTTTTAAGCGAGAAGCTTCCACTAAAAGGGAACCCCAGATCGTGGCCTTATGGACTTCCAAATTAATAGCTGGGTTGGTATCCAAGGCTGTATTAAGGGCAAAGAAATGGTTCAAGGCGTCCGCGGTCAGTCTATGAGTCATTTAGTAGAGACTTGTTTAAGAGCCAACCAGAACGGGAACAGTGGGGGGTTGAAAAGCGATGTCAATCATAACCAGGTTGTGGTCCAACCAGGCACAAGGGACATGGCGGGCATAGGTGAGGACAGGGAGCAATGAGGTAGAAAGTAGGATCCTGTCAATCCTAGTATAGTGGTGATGTGCAGAGGAGAAATACGTGTACCCTCTTTGGTTACGATTAAAATCACAACATGCATCTTCAGCGTTTAAAGCCTGTAAGGCAAAGAGGATCTCTCCCTTAGCCTTTATCCTAGGCATGTTTAAAGGGATTTTCACATGAACATAGCCGTATTTAAATTTCTAAACAATTAAAAGTTTAATATTTGTAAATAAAAGTAATTTTCAAAATTTGCAGCGTTATAGCCCCTTGGGGACACAGCCTAAAAATACCTTAAGGACCAGGTCTAATTTTTCAAAACTGACGTGTCACTTTATATGGCAATAACTGAGACACTTTAACTTACACAGGTGATTTTGAGATTGTTTGTTTTTTCGTGACACATTGTACTTCATATTAGTGGTAAACTTTGATCAATATTTTTGTTTTTATTTATAAAAAAAAATAAAGTAGGAAATTTGATGGAAATTTCCTCCCATTGGCGGCACGCTCAACCAGATATGGGGACTCCTGTCAGCCTGGGGTCACTGGCCAGACCCCGTGCTGCCGAAAATACAATCTCGCACCGGGGTGGCAGATGGTGGAGAATTACATAAGCGGAACCCCTTAAATTCCGCGGTCAACAATCTATGGGTTTAAAACCCCCAATTGGAGCTGAGCTCCAACCGGGGGTAATGGAGCAGGGTGTTCCCGATGCTTCGCTCTTGTCGCCTAGGGGTTAAACACTTTCTGTAAATATCTTAGTAGCTTGTTTTCGTTTGTTGTGGTTTCCTTATTGTGGCCGGATTACTAGGCAGCGACAATATATGCATGAGAAGATAACCTGTCCAAAATAAGAAAATCATAGCTTAGTTTCTGACAAGTACCATAGAAAGTTTCTGCTGTCATGGTCATATCCATTGGCAACCAATCACGACAAAAAAAAAAACTTGTCACAAAGAGGTTTATAGAAAATGTTTAAAACTCTGCAAAATTTTTAATTGGTTATATTCGCAAAAATGTTTTTTCAATTGTCTACAATTTTAATTATGGTTATGTTTATGGAAATAACTCTTTAACCCCTTAGAGGGAGTTCAAACTACCGTTGGTGACCGTCCAGTAGTGTCCATTGCTATTGTCCGTTACAAGATTTTAGCATCGGACACTAGCTGAACCGTCAGAAATCCGTTAAAATTTCCATTAATTTAAATGGGTTTTTATATTGTCCATTAGTGTCCGTTTACACCAAATCTGTCAGAAGTCCGTTTTTTTTTTTCGCAGACAAAAAATCCTACATGCAGGACATTTTGTCCGTTTGAAAAAAACGGATTCTTGACGGACAGCAAGTGTCCGTTATTTTTTTAACATTGAAGTCTATGGGTAATGGACTTATAACGGACAGTAACATATAGCCATAAGTTACTGTCCGTTATTTTATGTCCGTTTATGTCCATTAATTGGATCAGTTAAAAAAACGGACACATTAACATCAGTTAGTGTCCGTTGTGATAGGTGTCCGTTTTTTTGTTTTTTTTTTTAACAGGCACCTTCATAACGGACTCCAACGGTAGTGTGAACCCTGCCTTAGCGACATTATGTCCTGGGCTTTGCGCAACTGGACGTAATAGTATGTCTCCGGCCGATGCCGCCCGCACTATCTGAACGGGCAACATTGGAAGCGGGTGTTAGCTGTAACTGTCAGCTAACAGCCGAGGCAACAAAGGTCCGCCATGTAAATGACCCCCTTGGCACTCCCCGCGTCAAGATCGGGGGGGGTGCTGATATCTATTATCTGCAGCCCAGGGTCTGGCCAGTGACCCCAGGCTGTCTGGAGCCCCCAGTACCTGGTTGATCCTGCCGGGACCTCAGGAAGTCAGCCTATGCGTCTGCATAGGCTGACTTCCTCTATAGACTGCAATACACGTGTATTGCAGTCTATAGTATTGAACCAGCGATCAGTGTATCGTTAGTTCAGGTGTCCTAAAGGGACATATTAAAAAAAAAAGGAAAAAAAATTAAGTGTATGAAAAAAAATTAATAAAGTTATAAAGCCCCAAAAATTCCCTTTTCCTATATAAAATGAATTCTATAAAAGTAAAACCTAAAAATTTATAAAAGCAATACATATTTGGTTCGACGCATCTGTAACAACCCGTACAGTAAAACTGAAACAATATTTAACTTGCATGATGAGCGTCAGGAAAAAAAAATGGAAAAAAAAAAGCCGTAAATAATGATTTTTGCCCATTTTGATTAAAATGTCATATGTACCCCAAAACAGTACCAATGAAAAGTATCGGTTGTCCCGCAAAAAAATAAGCCCTCAAGCACCTCAGTAAGCCAATAAATAAAAATGTTATGCATCGCAGAAGATGGCGATGCAAAAATAATTGATTTATGTCCACAAATGGGTTTTTGTTGTGCAGAATTAGTAACGCATAAAAAAACAATATAAATGAGGTATCGCTGTAATCATACCGACCCGCAGAATAAAGGTCACATGTTACTTATGCTGTATGCTGCATGGCAAAAAAATTAAAGGTTAAAAACCTATGCCAGAATTGCTGGGTTATTTTTAATCCACCAAGAAAGAGTTAATAAAATTTAGTCAATAAGTTATAGGCACCGAAAAATGTCATTACAAAATACATCTCACCCCGCAAACAACAAGCCCTCATATACAGTAGATACACCACCAGAAAGATAAAAAAATACAGCTTGCACAATGTGAAGACAAAAATCGACAAATCATTAGAACGTAACTGGCTACGGCAGGAAGGGAATGTACAAGCTGTGTGAGCATATATCAGGATACACTCCAGATTTAGAGCTTACAAGGGAAAATATACCTGAAGTGACCCCCGCCAATCATAGGAGCTACGGGGGATATAGTAGGGAATTTGGTAATAAATTCTTTGAGGTGTGCACTTTTCAAAATGGGGTCACTCCTTAGGGGATTCCACTTTTCTGGTACCTTAGAGGCTTTGCAAACATGACATGGCATCCAGATACCAAACATCTAAATCTGTGCTTCAAAAGCCACACAGCGCTCCTTCACATCTGCGCCCTGCTGTGTACCCAAACTGCAGTTTGTGCCCACATGTATGACACTGGTATATCCAGGATAACGTACTTAATGCCATATGTGGGTATAAACTGCTGTTTGGGCACACAACCAGGCACAGCAGGGAAGGAGCACTATTTTGGTTTTTGGAGCACTGGTTTAGACAGTTTGGTTTTTGGACGTTATGACACTTTTGCAGTGCCCTGAAATGGCAGTAAGGTGGAATCCCCTGACATGTGACCCCATTTTGGAAACTACACCCCTGAAGGTATTAATCCGGGGTACAGTGATCATTTTTAACCCCTAGTGTTGCATTAATTTATTTTCCAGAAATGAATACGCAGTTTATGGTGATGGTAAAAAATGACAATTTTTCCAGGAGTATGTAATTTCAGTGCGTAATATGTTGTGCCCGGCTTATATCAGAGACGAATGCTCCAAATGCAGTTGTGCTCGGGATAATCGCTTAACAGTTTTTGGAGTGTGTGTCTGCTGACACAAGCTGGGTGCAACACATCGGGCACTGAAATGGCGTATCTATGGAAAAATTGCAATTTCATCTTTTCATTGTCATCTGTGCATTCATTTCTGGAAATTAAATTAATGCAATTCTCAAGGATTAAAAATGTTTACTATGCCACTTGATAAATCTCTTCATTGGTGTAGTTTTCAAAATGGGGTCAAATGTCTGCGGATTCCACTTTGATGGCAATTCAGGGGCTCTGCAAAAGTGTCATGATGTCCAAAAACCAAACTGTTCTCCAAAAACAAAATAGCGCTCCTTCCCATCTGTGCTGGCTGTGCCCAAACAGCATTATGTACCCACATATGACAGTAACTCCGTTATCCTGGGTACTACAGTGTCATACATGTGGGCATAAACTGCCATTTGGGCACACAGCAAGACACAGATGTGAAGGGGTGAAATGTGCTTTTAGAACTCAGATTTAGATTGTTGGCTTCTGGACGCCATGTTACGTTTGCAGATACCCTAAAATTGCCCCTACAAAATGGGGTCACTTCTTGGGTAATTGCTATTTACTGGCACCTCCAGGGCTCTGAAAAAGCAACTAGCATCCAGAAAGTCCCTCTAAATCTATACTCTGAAAGCTAAAAAGCACAGTACTTCTTCCCTTCTAAGCCCCACTGCACCAGTTTACACCCACATTCAATGGCTTGCAAAAGTATTCATACCCCTTGAAATTTTTCACATTTTGTCACCTTACAACCACAAACTTAAATGCATTTTATTGAGATTTTAAGTGATAGACCAACACAAAGTAGCAGATAATTGTGAAGTAGAAGGAAATGATACATGGTTTTCAAAATTTTAATCAAATAAAAATGTGAAATGTCTGACATGCAAAAGTATTCAGCCCCCCTATAGCAATACTTTTTAGAGCCTCTACCAGTTTTGGGCATCTAGACACTGAGATTTTTGCCCATTCTTATTTGCAAATAGCTCAAGCTCAGCCAGATTGGATGGAGAGCGTCTGTGAACAGCAATGTTCATGTCTTGCCACAGATGCTCAATGGGATTTAGGTCTGGACTTTGACTGGGCCATTCTAACACATGAATATTTTTTTATCTAAACCATTCCACTGTAGCTCTGGCTGTATGTTTAGGGCCATTGTCTTGCTAGAAGGTAAATTTCCTTCCCAGTCTCAAGTCTTTTGCCTCCTCCAACCTGGTAATTCTTCGAGGATTGCCTTGTAATTAGCTCCATCCATCTTCCCATCAACTCTGACCAGCTTCCCTGTCCCTGCCGAAGAAAAGCATCCCCACAGCATGATGCTGCAACCACCATGTTTCACAGTGGGGATGGTGTGTTCAGGGTGATGAGCGGTGTTACGTTTCCGCCACACATTAGTGCTTTGCATTTAGGGCAAAAAACTCAACTTTGGTCTCATCTGAGCAGATCACCTTCTTCCACATTTTTGCTATGTCCCCTATATGGCTTGTGACAAACTGCAAATGCCACTTCTTATGTCTTTCTTTTCACAATAGTTTTCTTCTTACCACTCTTCCAAGGCCAGATTTTTGGAGTGCACAACTTATAGTTGTCCTGTGGACAGATTCTCCCACCTGAGCTGTGATTTCTGCAGCTCCTCCAGAGTGACCATGGCCTCTTGGCTGCTTCTCTAACCAGTGCCCCCCTTGCTCGAGCTGTTAGTTTAGGTGGACAGGCATGTCTTAGTAGGTTTGCAGTTGTAGTGTACTTTTTCTGTTTTTGGATGATGAATTGAACAGTGCTCCTTGTGATGCTCAAAGCTTGGTGTGATGATGAGAGACCGCCAGCTATGTATTTTCCAGATATGTATTTTGCTTCAGTGTGTTGTCATGTGCTCAGATTACTCCTACATCATGTGGTAGGTCATCTATGTATTCAACATGTTTAGAGTCCACACAAGATACGGTTCAAATCCGGGAAAAGGCCCAAACACTGATCTCCTTACCCAAATGGGATTGGGGTGTAATCCTTAATGTCTACACGATGGGGATCTCACCACGAACCCTATCATACCTCCTGCCCAACTCTACAGTCATCGATCGAGAAAATATAAGGAAAGATGGTTATAGAGAGTATAGGAAGGAGGGTGGGGCTCCTCCTAGTGACATCACGCAGGGAGGAGATCTTTTTAGTTAAAAGTTCTCAGACCTGGAAGCGGGAGGTCTTTGTTATCTTGGAAGAGATGTGACAGCATGTAGGAGACACATGCTCTGTAACTTGCTTAAGCTTGCACCCTAGGCCCAAACTGCTAGGCCTAGAGAAACGGGCTACCAATGTGCTCTGGAATTTTTCTTTTATTTCCCTTTTTATTTTGTTGTGCTGTATTTTACTTTCATCCGTATTTGCTTGGTAATTGATATATATTTCTGTATATGTTAATGCTTAGTAGTGACCCAATGGGGTTAAAAAATATATAAAGTTTAGAAAGCTCGTTTCGTATTATCCTATAAACCCAGTCCGCTCACGGTGTGTGAGTGGGAGGTTAAGAAAGAAGGTTGGTCGCAGGTTTGCCAGGTAGTGTGACAAGGCGAGATCCTTCACACTTGGTATATTTTTTTATAACCTGACCCTGCTTTAACCCCTTCAAGACAGAGCCCAAAAATGCGTTAAGGACCAAGCCTCGTTTTTCAGAACCGACATGTCACTTTATATGGCAATAACTTTGAGACGACTTAACTTACACATGTGATTTTGAGATTGTTTTTTCGTGACACATTGTACTTCATGTTAGTGGTAAACACTAATGAATATTTTTGTATTTATTTTATAAAAAAATAGGAAATTTGATGGAAATTTGGAAAAAAAAATCGCAATTTTCAAAATGTGAAATGCTCTGCTTTAGAGAAAGATAGTCATACCACCCAAATACATTAATACATATTATCTACCATATCTCTGCTATATATCGGCATCATCTTTTAATCGTCTTGTAATTTATTTTGGATGTTAGAAGGCTTACAAGTGTAACAGCGATTTTGCAGATTTACAAGAAAATTTCCCAAACTAATTTTTTAGGGACCACTTCAGTTCTGAAGAGGATTATAATGGCCTATAAATCACCCCCATAAATCACCCCATTTTCAAAACTGCACCCCTCAAATAATTCAAAATAACATTTGGGAAGTTTGTTAACCCTTTAAGCATTTCACTGGAATTAAAACAATATGGAGGTGAAATTTAGACATTTAATTTTTTTCCCACTAATTCCTTAATTTAGCCCTAAAATTAACACATTCACAAAGGGTTAAAGGAGAAAATGCATCTCACAGTTTGTTATGCAATTTCTCCCAAGCACGGAAATACCCCACAAGTGGGTGTAAACTGATGTTTGGGCGAATGGCAGCGCACGGAAGGGAAGGAGTGACACTGGGCGTCTGAAAAGCAGATTTTGCTGGAATAGTTTTCAGGTGCCATGTCTCATTTGCAAAGCCCCTAGAGTACCAATACAAAGGAAACCCCAAAAAGTGACCCCATATTGGAAACTACACCCCTCACAGAATTCATCAAGGAGTATAGTGAGCATTTTGACCTTACAGCCGTTTCACAGATTTTGCTAACACTGGGATGTATAAATGAAACATTACTAAAATGTTACTTTATCCCCAAAGTTTTCATTTTCACAAGGGGTTAAAGGAGAAAAAGCACCCCACAGTTTGCAAAACAATTGCTCCTGAACACGGCAATACCCCATATGTGGTCGTAATCTGCTGTATGGGTACATGGCAGGGCTCAGAATGGAAAGAGCGCTATTTGGCTTTTGGAAGGCAGATTTTGGTGGAATAGTTTTCAGGTACCATGTCGCATTTGCAGAGCCCCCAAAGTACCAATACAGTGGAAGCCCCCTAAAAGTGACCCCATTTTGAAAACTACACCCCTCACAGAACATATCAAGGGGTATAGTGTGCATTTTGACCCTACAGCTGTTTCACAAATTTTATTAACATTGGGACATTAAAATGAAAAATTACTTTTTTTCCAATAAACCGTCAATTTAGCCCCAAATTTTTCATTTTCAAAAGAGGACAAAGGAGAAAAAGCTCCCCAAAGTTCGTTACACAATTTCTCCTGAACACAGAAATGCCCCATATGTGGTTGTAATCTGCTGCATAGGTACATGGCAGGGCTCAAAATGGAAAGAGCGCTATTTAGCTTTTGGAGGGCAGATTTTGCTGGAATAGTTTTCAGGTGCCATGTCGCATTTGCAGAGCCCCTAAAGTACCAATACAATACAAACCCCCCAAAAGTGACCCCATTTTGAAAACTACACCCCTCATAGAATTTATCTAGGGGTATAGTGAGCATTTTGACCTCTCAGCTGTTTCACAGATTTTATTGACTTAGGGATGTAAAACTGTAAAATTATTTTTTTCCAATAAACCGTCCATTTAGTGACATATTTTTAATTTTTGCAGGTGGTTAAAGAAGAAAAAACACCCCACAGTTTGTTACACAATTTCTTCTGAACACAGAAATGCCCCATATGTGGTTGTAATCTGCTGTATGGGTACATGGTGGGGCTCAGAATGGAAAGAGTGCTATTTGGCTTTTGGAGGGCAGATGTGGCTGGAATAGTTTTCAGGTGCCATGTCGCATTTGCAGAGCCCCTAAAGTACCAGTACAATGGAAACCCCCTAAAAGTGACCCCATTTTAGAAACTACACCCCTCAAGGAATGTATCAAGGGATATTATGATTTTGAGCCTAAAAATGCTTCCCAAAAATTAATGTACAAAGTGAAAATTTAAGTTTTTAAAGAAATATCCAATTTCAGTGCCTAATACGTTGCGGCCACTTTGTGGCATCAGAGACATGAACTCCTAAAACTATTAAGTGGGCTATCCCGGGGACAAAAAAAATTAAATATGTGGGTATAAACTGCTGCTTGGGCACACAGCAGGGCTCAGAAGGGAAGGAGCACTGTGTTTTTTTTTAGCTTTTGGAATACTTTCTCGTCGCCATGATATTTTTGCAGAGCCCTGGAGGTGCCAGTAAATTGGAATTCCCCAAGAAGTGACCCCCATTTTGTAGGGGCAATTTTAGGGTCTCTGCAAATGTGACATGGCGTCCAAAAAAACAACAATCTAAATATGCGCTCCAAAAGCACATAGCGCTCCTTCACATTTGCGCCCTGCTGTGTGCCCAAATGACAGTTTATGCCCACATGTATGACACTGGTGTGCCCAGGATAACGTACTTAACAATGCCATATGTGGGTATAAACTGCTGTTTGGGCACAGCCGGGCACAGAAGGGAAGGAGCGCTATTTTGGTTTTTGGAGCACAGTTTGCTTTTTGGACACCATGCCACTTTTGCAGAGCCCATGAATTGCCAGTAAAGTGGAATCCGCAGACATGTCACCCCATTTTGGAAACTATACCCTTCAAGGGATTTATCAAGTGGGGTAGCGAGCATTATTAACCCTTAAGTGTTGCATTCTTTTAATTTTCAGAGATGAATGCGCAGCTGATAATGAAAAGTTAAAAATGAAATTTTTCTATAGATATGCCATTTCAGTGCCCAATATGTTGTGCCCAGTTTGTCTGCACAGACACACACTCCAAAAACTGGTGAGCAGGGATCCCGGGCACAACACCTTTTGGAGTGTTCATCTCTGATACAAGCCGGGCACAACATATTACGCGCTGAAATTTCGTATTCCTGGATAAATTGTCATTTTCACCTTTCACCATCAGCTGCGTATTCATTTATGGATAATAAATTATAGCAACACTTGGGGGTTAAAAATGCTCACTGTACCCCAGGATAAATTCGTTCAGGGGTGTAGTTTCCAAAATGGGGTGACATGTCAGGGGATTCCACTGTACTGGCATTTCAGCTCTGCAAAAGTGCAATGGCATCCAAAAACCAAATAGTGCTCCTTCCCTTCTGTGCTCGGCTGTGCCCAAACAGCAGTTTATACCCACATATGACATTTAGTACGTTATCCTGGGTACACCAGTGTCATACATGTGGGTATAAACTGCAGTTTGGGAACACAGTAGGGCACAGAAGGGAAGGAGCACTATGTGGCTTTTGGAGCGCAGATTCAGATGTTTGGGATCTGGATGCCATGTCATGTTTGCAGAGCCTCTAAAGTACCAGTAAAGTGGAATCCCCTAGGGCCGTGATGGCGAACCTATGGCACGCGTGCCAGAGAGGGCACGCAGAGCCCTCTCAGTTGGCACGCGCGCTGTCACCATATCTCACTAACGGGGAATCCGGTACAGGATTCCCAGTTAGTGAGCGATCGCTTCTTTCAGCTGTATGTGCAAATGTACATACAGCTGAAAACTGTCAGTACATGCTAAATTGATAAAGGCTAAATGCTGTACTCTGGAAGGACCTTCTGACGTCATAAGGTCACATGACAGGGTAGGCGTGTCTTTACTTGTAAGAAGGTCCTTCCACATGAAGAGAAGTATCCCGAGCAGTGGAGGAACATGGAGAGATGTGGGGCTCAGGGTGTAGTGTGGGGGGAGAGATGTGGGGCTCAGGGTGTAGTGTGGGGGGAGAGATGTAGGGTGTAGTGTGGGGGGTAGAAATGTGGGGGGAGGGTGTAGTGTGGGGAGAGATGCAGAGTGTAGTGTGGGATATAGAGATGTAGGGTGTAGTGTGGGGTTTAGAGATGTGGGGTGTAGTGTGGGGGAGAGATGTAGGGTGTAGTGTGGGGGTTAGAGATGTGCGGTGTAGTGTGGGGGTTAGAGATGTGGGGTGTAGTGTGGGGGGGAGATGTGGGGTGCAGTATGTAGGGTGTAGTGTGGGGGTTAGAGATGTGGGGTGTAGTGTGGGGGGGAGATGTGGGGTGCAGTATGTAGGGTGTAGTGTGGGGGTTAGAGATGTGGGATGCAGGGTGTAGTGTGGGGGGAGATATGTAGGGTGTAGTGTGGGGGGTAGAGATGTGTGGGGGAGAGATGTGGGGGTTCAGGGTGTAGTGTGGGGGGTAGAGATGTGGGGTGCAGTATGTAGGGTGCAGGGTGGGGGGGAGAGATGTGGGGTGCAGGGTGTAGTGTGGGGGGAAAGATGGGTGCAGTGTGTAGTTTGGGGGGTAGAGATGTGTGGGGGTGCAAGGTGTGTGGGGGAGAGATGCAGAGTGTAGTGTGGGGGGGAGAGATGTGGGGGAGGAGAGATGTGGGGTGCAGTATGTAGGGTGCAGGGTGTAGTGTGGGGGGGAGAGATGTAGGGTGTAGTGGGGGAGAGATGTGGGGTGCAGGGTGTAGTGTGGGGGGAGAGATGTGGGGTGCAGGGTGTAGTGTGGGGGGGAGAGATGTAGGGTGCAGGGTGTAGTGTGGGGGGAGAGATGAGTGCAGTGTGTAGTTTGGGGGGTATAGATGTGTGAGGGTGCAGGGTGTAGTGTGGGGGAGAGATGCAGAGTGTAGTGTGGGGGGTAGAGATGTGGGGGAGGAGAATGGGGTGTAGTGTGGGGGGTAGAGATGTGGGGGAGGAGAATGTGGGTGCAGGGTGTAGTGTGGGGTGCAGGGTGTAGTGGGGGGGGTAGAGATGTAGGGTGTAGTGGGGGGGTAGAGATGCAGGGTGTAGTGTGGGGTGCAGAGATGCAGGGTGTAGTGTGGGGAGATGCAGGGTGTAGTGTGGGGGGAGATGCAGGGTGTAGTGTGGGGTGCAGAGATGCAGGGTGTAGTGTGGGGTGCAGAGATGCAGGGTGTAGTGTGGGGTGCAGAGATGCAGGGTGTAGTGTGGGGTGCAGAGATGCAGGGTGTAGTGTGGGGTGCAGAGATGCAGGGTGTAGTGTGGGGTGCAGGGTGTAGTGTGGGGGGGAGAGATGCAGAGTGTAGTGTGGGGGGAGATGCAGAGTGTAGTGTGGGGTCCAGGGTGTAGTGTGGGGGGGAGAGATGTGGGATGTAGGCTGCTTGCAAGAGGGGGGAATGGGGGTGTAGGCTGCTTGCGAGCAAGAGGGGGGATGCTGGGGAGGCAGGTTAATTTAAGGTGAAATTGCCGTGTTGGCACTGCGATAATTTAGTGAGCTTTGGGTTGCAGTTTGGGCACTCGGTCTCTAAAAGGTTCGCCATCACTGCCCTAGGGAATGACCCTGTGAAGAATATCGCCTCGCCCAGCCGCCTGGCACGCGTGCGATCAAACTTCTTTCTTAACCTCCCACTCACACACCGTGAGTAGACCGGGTCATAGGATAGAACGAAACGAACGATATAAATTTTATATGTTTAATAACCCACGTGGGTCAGTATGAATTAATAGCATATACAGAAATATACACTATTAATATGATCAAGCATAAATATACAAGCAAAGGAGCGATGATACAATACAAAACAAAAAGGGAAAATAAAAGATACCTGAGCACACAGCTCTGTCTTAGCTGTGTCTCTTCCAGCTTCCACACAATGACTCCAAACAAACTCACTCTAGCCAGTGTGAAGACCCTCCAGCCCCACCCTTCACCTCCCCCTTAGCCAGCCCTCTCCTCACGAAAAAAGGAATCTATGCTGGTTAGAAGGAAAGATGGGTGCCTGGGTTAGTTGTAGGTCATTAGCCCTCCCTCCCCCCTTTGGACATCTGGGATATCACACTGACAGGCCAGACAGGCCCTCTCTCCATGGTATGCACATAAAACCATTGGAGTGAATTGACCAATGTAAACACAGCTTTACACACCTACAGATATGTGACTGATACGAATGAGGAATGATACATGTCCAAGAAAGATACATAAATTGAGAGTCTCATCATCACACATCCCCCTTTTAGAGCGTGTCGGGAGGAAGGAGGAGCCTCCGTTCCTCTTCCACCCGCACCTCCACAGCCTCACCCCGCCATGACAGGCCATCGGCATTGCCATGGGCCTGGCCAGGCTTGTGCCGGATGTCATAGTTGTATTGCTGCAGCACCAGGCTCCAACGTAACAACCGTCCATTCTGACCTGCAACACGTTTGATCCAGATCAGAGGGTTGTGATCCGTCACCACGGTGAAGTGGCGCCCATACAAGTAAGGCTGCAGATGCTGCAAGGCCCAAACAATTGCTAGGCCTTCCTTCTCCACTGTGGCGTAGGCCACCTCTCGCGGCAGTAGCTTTCGGCTGAAGTACTGCTCCGGGTGCTCTTGCCCCGCTGAGTCAAGCTGGCTCAGTACGGCACCGAGTCCGTAGGTGCTGGCGTCTGTCTGTAGCACAAGCGGACGTGACTCATCGTACGCCTGAAGTACAGGCGCGTTCGCCAGGGCCGCTTTCAGGGCCTGGAAGGAGCGCTCGCAAGCATCCGTCCACTGGACAGTTTGCGGCAACTTCTTCTTGGTGAGGTCCGTCAAGGGGGCAGCCAGAGCACTATAGTTCGGTACGAACTTCCTATAGTACCCTGCCGTCCCCAGGAAAGACATCACCTGTCGCTTGGTCCGGGGGGTTGACCAGGACGTGATTACAGTAATACCTCGTACATTCGCGAGGTTAGGGTCCAGAGCGGATCGCGAGAAATCGCGAATGTTTGGCACAAGCGCTTAGAAGCACTTACAATGCCGGTTTCTAATGTTTAACCCCTAAATATCAATAAACTTTACCCTACAGTACTGTACAGTATACTAAAGTATACTAAAGTATACTGTACAGTACTGTATATTAATACATTCATTCATTTTTCTTATACACTCACAGTAAAATTAAACTAATTACCGGGTACGTAACGAACAGTACGCTACTACCCAATAGCGAAGTGTTTTTTTTAATTAAATTTCACAGATCTGAAAAAAAAAGAGCAAAATCTATATATGTTAGTTGCCAAAAAAATATCGCGAATCTGTGAATTCGCAAATTTGGAAACGCGAGTGTACGAGGTATTACTGTACAGCCAGCTTTTCAGGTTCTGGTTTCAGGGTTCCCCCACCTACCCGGTGTCCCAGGTATTGGACCTCGCGCATGCCCAGCTGACACTTTTCCGGTTTGATGGTCAAGCCCGCACTGTGGATCCGCCTCAGCACCTGCGCCAGGTGCTGTAGGTGTTCCTCCCAAGTGGAGCTGAAGACGGCAATGTCATCCAGGTACGCAGTGGCAAACCCTTCGCATCCCGTCAGCAGGGAGTTGACCATCCGCTGGAAAGTGGCAGGGGCATTCTTCATGCCGAATGGCATGACAGTGGACTCGTACAGTCCGAAAGGGGTGATAAAGGCCGATCGCTCCTGTGCCTGAGGGGACAGGGGGATCTGCCAGTATCCCCGACTCAAGTCCATGATGGACATGTACTGGGCCTTACCTAACCGGTCAAGCAGGTCGTCGATGCGCGGCATGGGGTACGCGTCGTCGACTGTAACCGCATTAAGTTCCCTGTAGTCTACACAGAACCGGGTGGTCCGGTCCTTTTTGGGCACAAGAACCACAGGTGAAGCCCATGCACTGTGAGAGGGCTGAATCACCCCCAGGTCCAGCATCTCGTCAATCTTGCGCATCTGGACCTGTACCTCCGAGGAGACGCGATATGAAGACCGCCGGATAGGGGCATGATTCCCGGTATCCACATGGTGAATGGCCTGGTCAGTTCTCCCGGGCTTCGCGGAGAACAGACCAGGTAGGGAGTGCACAACTTCATCCAGCTGGGCCTCAGCCAGAAGGGGGTTTACCTGTGCCTTCTTGTTGGACCCATCCTCCTGAAAATGAGCAAGCAAGTCAACAAGGTCTTCTTCTTCCCCCTCCTCTAGCAGACTGCATACCGGAAAGGCACTAGCTTCCCGGTCATGATGATCCTTCATCATGTTGACATGGAAGACCTTATGCCTGTTCCGGCCTGGATCAACAGTGACCAGGTAGCTGACACTGTTGACCTGCTGGTGCACGACGTATGGACCGGTCCATTTCGCCTGAAGCTTGTCCTGGGGCTCAGGGACTAGGAACCATACTTTCTTCCCCGGCTGGTACGTTCTCTCACTGGCATTCTGATCATACCAGCGCTTCTGGTCAGCCTGAGCCTGGACCATGTTGTCATGCACCAGCTGCGCCATAGCCTGCATTTGGTCACGGAATCGCAGGACATACTCCACGACTGGCACACCTTGGATGGCCGTTTCTCCTTCCCAGGACTCTTTCACAAGAGTTAGGGGCCCACGTACACGTCTCCCGTACAAGAGCTCAAAGGAGAACCCCGTTGAGGCTTGGAGGCACCTCCCGGTAAGCGAACAGCAGGTGCGGGAGAGAAGGCTCCCAGTCGCGCCCGTGGGACTCGACTAACATCCTGAGCATCTGCTTAAGGGTGCCATTGAACCGTTCACACAGGCCATTGGTCTGTGGGTGATACGGGCTGGACACCAGATGTTGCACCTCTGTTACCTTACACAGGCCTTGCATCAAGGCAGACATGAACTGGGTACCTTGGTCTGTGAGCATCTCTCTGGGAAATCCAACACGGGAGAAGATGCCTACCAGAGCCTTGGCCACTACATCAGCCCGGGTGGAAGACAGAGCGACAGCTTCTGGGTACCTGGTAGCGTAGTCTACTACCGTTAATATGAAACGTTTCCCAGTGCGACTGGGAATGGACAGGTGTCCAATGAGATCCACAGCCACCCGCTGGAAAGGTTCGGTTATGATGGGCATAGGTATCATTGGGGCTTTTGAGTCTTGCCCCGCCTTGCCCATCCTCTGACAAGTGTCACATGAACGGCAGTATTTAGCTACGTCTGTCCCCATTTTAGGCCAGTAGAATAAGTGGCTGAGGCGAGCCTTGGTCTTAGCGATCCCCAAGTGGCCTGCCAGTGGAATATCATGAGCAATCCGCAACAATTCCACCCGATAGGGTTGGGGTACCACCAAATGTTTCTCCCTAAGCCGACTTTCTTTTCCCTGTGTGGGGATCGTTTCCCGGTACAACCTCCCTTGCTCCCAGTACACGCGGTCCTTGTCCGACTCCAAGGGAGGTTGATCGGCACGCTCCTTCAATGCGCCCAGACTGCGGTCAGCTTGGACAGCGTCCCTGAACTCCTGACTGGAACCAGACAGAAGAGATGTGCATGTCACATACCCACCGGACTCCTCCGGCTCCAGTGTGGGGAGGTTAGTCATGGCAGTCTCAGTGCCATCTCCGGGTGACAGAGGGAACGGCTCAGGGGTCGGAGCGCCTTCCACCCCTCTAGCACTCTGGCTGCGGGTTACCACCGCAGCACCAGCAGTCCGTTCCTCATCCGGATCGGCCCTGAGATCCCCGTGACCCACCTGACCACCTGGCACATTGTCATCAGTTGGGGTTGCCCCCAGCATCTCAGAAGAGCTACCCTGGAAATCTGCAAGGCAAGAATTAGAAATTACATTGACATTGCATTCATTCATTGATTCACAGTGAACTGCATGGGTGACTGGCTCAGCCAGGGTCACACTGAGGGGGCTATCAGCACCCGCAGATGTGGGTGGGGCTACAGCCAGGTCAGCATTCCACAGCCCCTCATTCACATGCTCACTGATTACTTTAGCTGGGCACACAGCAAGGGGAGACAAAATGCTAACCCCTCCCCTCTGCCTGCGTGACAAGCTTCAACACCACATTAAAATCATCCTTCAGTACAGACATTTTGTCACAGCGAGGTGGGGCTGCTCCCACCCCATATTGGGACACCAAGGGCCCCAAATCTGTTCCCAGTAGTACATTGGCAGGCAGATTAGACATTAGCCCCACATCACGCATTCCTTTTCCCGCACCCCAGTCCAAATGGACGCAAGCCATGGGCACAGTTATGCATTCTGGTCCAATACCCCTCAGGGTCAGAGTCTTTCCAGGGATAATACTGTCCACAGGGACCAAGTCAGGTTGCACCAGAGTAACATCCGCCCCAGTGTCCCGAAATCCCATGACCACTTTACCCCCCACAATGACCTGTTGACGGTTGGCATTGGATGGCAACCCCTCCCTCCCCACCAAGTATACAGATGAGCCAACTGCCGTGGCTGGGGAAACAGGGGGGTTCTTAGAGCAGTTGGGGCACTCCGCCTTGAAATGTCCTGGCTGGTTACAGGCATGACACCGCCGGGCCTCTCCTTGGGACTTGGAGGGGGTTCCGGGGGCGCCCAGAGTTCTTGGGACAGGGGAAGTAGAGGGGGCACCCGGGAAAGAGTTTGTCTTAGCCACTTGGAGACCGCAGGCTGTGGTGAACTCCAGCTTTGCCCCTCCTTCCAGCTTGAGGGTCTCTGCAGTGTGGCTCCTCTCTTGGCCCCTTGCTCCCTGGTGGACACATAGTCGTCAGCAATCTCTGCAGCCTGGTCTGCTGTCTTGGGTTTCCGATCACACACGAACTGGCGGACCTCCAGAGGGCACACATGGAGGAACTGACCTTTTATCATCAGATCTTCAAGCTCCTCGAACTTGGTAACAGTAAGTCCTTTAATCCATTGCCGGAATGTAGCCTGTAAGTGGTGCAGATCATCCGCATAGCTCTCTGTGGGACCCCGCTGGATACTCCGGAACTTTTTGTGGTACATCTCCAGCGTGAGCCGGTATCTCCGGATCAGTGCCGCTTTGATGGTCTCATAGTCCACGTCCTCTGGTAAGTTCGTGGAAACATCCAGGCCTTTTCCCTTCAGCCAGGGAGACAGGTAATGGGCCCATTCTGCCTGGGGAATATGATGCTGCTTACACACCATCTCAAATCCCCGCAAGAACGAGTCTAAGTCCCCGTTATCTTCTAAGATTGGAAAGTCCTCGGATCGGATCTTTAGTGCTCGGGCTCCTGGAGTTGGTGGAGGGGAAGGTGGCGCCTGCTGGAAAAGTTCCAGCTTTTTAGCTCAAGCTGATGCTCCATCTCCGCCCGACGCTCTACAGCAGCGGCCTCTCTTTCCGCCCGGCGCTCTGCAGCAGCGGCCTCTCTCTCCGCCCGGCGCTCTGCAGCAGCTTGGTACTGGTGAATCACCTGCAGACGGGCGCTATAGTCACCGGCGTCTATCTGCTGTAAGGCCATTTGCAAGTATAAGTCCGTTACCCCCACAGAACTGGGGTTACTGGTCCCTCCAGGCACAGTTACCTCTGGGGTTCGGGCACCTGCTGAACCGTCTGGCATGGTGATGTTTTCTTGTGCCAGCCCCACCCTTCACCTCCCCCTTAGCCAGCCCTCTCCTCAGGAAAAAAGGAATTTATGCTGGTTAGAAGGAAAGATGGGTGCCTGGGTTAGTTGTAGGTCATTAGCCCACCCTCCCCCCCTTTGGACATCTGGGATATCACACTGACAGGCAAGAAAGGCCCTCTCTCCATGGTATGCACATAAAACCATTGGAGCGAATTGACCACCAATGTAAACACAGCTTTACACTCCTACAGATATGTGACTGATACGCATCATCACAGACCCCATTTTGAAAAGTGCACGCCTCAAAGAATTTATCAAGGGGTGTAACGAGCATTAGTATCCCAGACGTGACTGCGCAGCGGATGGGGAAAAGTGAATATGTAAGCTGTGCGTAGAACATTGGGTAAATTCCCTACTATTTCCCCAGTAGTTCCTATTATTGGGGAGGTCACTCTGGGGGTCACTTCTGGTTTATTATCCCTCGTAAGCTCTAAATCTGGTTTGTACCCTCATATATGCTCGCACAGTTTATACATTCCCTTCCTGCCGCAGCCAGTTATGTTCTAATGATTTGGCGATTTTTTTGGGGGGGTTTTTGTCTTCACATTGTATGAGCTATATTTTCTTTATTTCTCTGGTGATGTAGCCATATGAGGGCTTGTTGTTTGCAGTATGAGATGTATTTTTTAATGACATCATTTTTAGGTGCTTACAACTTTTAAATAAATTTTATTAACTCTTTCTTGGTGGATTAAAAAACAACCCCATCAATTCTGGCACTGCGTTTTACCGTTTAAATTTTTCACCATGCAGCGTAGAGCGTAAGTAACATGTTATCTTTATTCTGTGGGTCGGTACGATTACGGCGATACCTCATTTATACTGTTTTTTTATGCAATACCAATTTTGCAGAACAAAAACACATTTGGGGACATAAATCAATTTTTTTTTGCATCGCCATGTTCTAAGTTGCGTAGCATTTTTATTTTTCAGTTTAGAGAGTTGGTATAGGGCTTATTTTTTGCGGGACAACCTGTGCTTTTTATTGGTACTGTTTTGGGGTACATATGACTTTTTGATCACTTTTTATGGCATATTTTGTAAGGTGAGATGGCGAAAAATCATTACTTTTGGCGTTTTTTTCCCCCGACGTTCACTGTGTACATTAAATATGGTTTCAGTTTTATGGCACAGGTTGTTACGGACGCGGCGATACCAAATATGTATTGTTTTTATTAATTTTTAGGTTTATTTTTTATATAATTCATTTTTATAGGAAAAGGGAATTTTTGGGGCTTTATTCTTTTAATTTTTTTCACATACTTTATTTATTTTTTCACTTTTTTTTACTTTTTCATGTGTACCATTAGGACACCTGAGCCAGAGATGCTTTGATCTCTGGCTCAGTACCATAGGCTGCAAGTCTATACAGGAAGTCAGCGCTATGGAAACACAGCGCTGACTTCCGCAGGTCTCGGCAGGATCAACCAGGTATTGGGGGCTCCAGGCAGCCTAGGGTCACTTGGCAGACCCCAGGCTGCAGATTATAGATATCGGCACCCCCCGATCTCGCAGCGGGGGGGTGCCGGGGGGGCGGCAAGATGGCGGAACCCCTTTGATGCCGCGGTCATGTTTGACCACGGCATCCAAGGGGTTAAAACCTCCGATCGGAACTCAGTTCCAACCGGGGGTTATGGAGTAGGGTGTTAGCTGTCAGTTACAGCTAACACCCAGTTCCGATACCGCCCCGCTCAGATAGTGAGCGGGCAGCCGGCCATGTTTGACTGCGGCATCCAAGGGGTTAAACCCCGATCGGCGTTGAGCGCCGATCGGAGGTTAAGTAGCAGGGTGTTAGGGTCAGTTACAGCTTACACCCTCTCCCGATGCCGCCCGCGGCACTTAGTGTCGCTAGCAAACACTTTAAAATGCTGCAGTTGCTATTCACCATGACATCTTAAGGGTTAAACAGCGGGGATTGGTGTTATCATTGTCAAATACAGCTGGGCTCCCGCGGTGATCGCACGGGCTCTGCTTCTGAGCCCGCTCGATCGCCGTCACGTACCTGTACGTGGGGATGCGGTAACTAACCACATTCTCCCACGTACAGTACAGACCAAAAGTTTGGACACACCTTCTCATTCGAAGAGTTTTCTGTATTTTCATGACTATAAAAATTGTAGATTCACACTGAAGGCATCAAAACTATGAATTAACACATGTGGAATTATATACTTAACAAAAAAAGTGTGAAACAACTGAAAATATGTCTTATATTCTAGGTTCTTCAAAGTAGCCACCTTTTGCTTTGATTACTGCTTTGCACACTCTTGGCATTCTCTTGATGAGCTTCAAGAGGTAGGCACCTGAAATGGTCTTCCAACAGTCTTGAAGGAGTTCCCAGAGATGCTTAGCACTTGTTGGCCCTTTTGCCTTCACTCTGCGGTCCAGCTCACCCCAAACCATCTCGATTGGGTTCAGGTCTGGTGACTGGGGAGGCCAGGTCATCTGGCGTAGCACCCCATCACTCTCCTTTTTGGTCAAATAGCCCTTACACAGTCTGGAGGTGTGTTTGGGGTCATTGTCCTGTTGAAAAATAAATGATGGTCCAACTAAACGCAAACCGGATGGAATAGCATGCTGCTGCAAGATGCTGTGGTAACCATGCTGGTTCAGTATTCCTTCAATTTTGAATAAATCCCCAACAGTGTCACCAGCAAAGTACCCCCACACCATCACACCACCTCCTAAAATGCTTCACGGTTGGAACCAGGCATGTAGAGTCCATTCGTTCACTTTTTCTGCGTCGCACAAAGACACGGTGGATGGAACCAAAGATCTCAAATTTGGACTCATCAGACCAAAGCACAGATTTCCACAGGTCTAATGTCCATTCCTTGTGTTCTTTAGCCCAAACAAGTCTCTTCTGCTTGTTGCCTGTCCTTAGCAGTGGTTTCCTAGCAGCTATTTTACCATGAAGGCCTGCTGCACACAGTCTCCTCTTAACAGTTGTTGTAGAGATGTGTCTGCTGCTAGAACTCTGTGTGGCATTGACCTGGTCTCTAATCTGAGGTAGTCACCTGAAATGGTTTTCACTTCAAAGGTGTTCCCTGTCAGATTTAATAAGTGGGATTTCTTGCCTTATAAATGGGGTTGGGACCATCAGTTGTGTTGTTCAGAAGTCAGGTGGATACACAGCTGATAGTCCTACTGAATGGAGTGTTAGAATTTGTATTATGGCAAGAAAAAAGCAGCTAAGTAAAGAAAAATGAGTGGCCATCATTACTTTAAGAAATGAAGGTCAGTCAGTCCGAAAAATTGGGAAAACTTTGAAAGTGTCCCCAAGTGCAGTGGCCAAAACCATCAAGCGCTACAAAGAAACTGGCTCACATGAGGACCACCCCAGGAAAGGAAGAGTCACCTCTGCTGCAGAGGATAAGTTCATCCGAGTCACCAGCCTCAGAAATCGCAGGTTAACAGCAGCTCAGATTAGAGACCAGGTCAATGCCACACAGAGTTCTAGCAGAAGACACATCTCTACAACAACTGTTAAGAGGAGACTGTGTGCAGCAGGCCTTCATGGTAAAATAGCTGCTAGGAAACCACTGCTAAGGACAGGCAACAAGCAGAAGAGACTTGTTTGGGCTAAAGAACACAAGGAATGGACATTAGACCTGTGGAAATCTGTGCTTTGGTCTGATGAGTCCAAATTTGAGATCTTTGGTTCCATCCACCGTGTCTTTGTGCGACGCAGAAAAGGTGAACGAATGGACTCTACATGCCTGGTTCCCACCGTGAAGCATGGAGGAGGAGGTGTGATGGTGTGGGGGTGCTTTGCTGGTGACACTGTTGGGGATTTATTCAAAATTGAAGGAATACTGAACCAGCATGGTTACCACAGCATCTTGCAGCGGCATGCTATTCCATCCGGTTTGCGTTTAGTTGGACCATCATTTATTTTTCAACAGGACAATGACCCCAAACACACCTCCAGACTGTGTAAGGGCTATTTGACCAAAATGGAGAGTGATGGGGTGCTACACCAGATGACCTGGCCTCCACAGTCACCAGACCTAAACCCAATCGAGATGGTTTGGGGTGAGCTGGAGCGCAGAGTGAAGGCAAAAGGGCCAACAAGTGCTAAGCATCTCTGGGAACTCCTTCAAGACTGTTGGAAGACCTTTTCAGGTGCCTACCTCTTGAAGCTCATCAAGAGAATGCCAAGAGTGTGCAAAGCAGTAATCAAAGCAAAAGGTGGCTACTTTGAAGAACCTAGAATATAAGACATATTTTCAGTTGTTTCACACTTTTTTGTTAAGTATATAATTCCACATGTGTTAATTCATAGTTTTGATGCCTTCAGTGTGAATCTACAATTTTTATAGTCAGGAAAATGCAGAAAATTCTTGGAATGAGAAGGTGTGTCCAAACTTTTGGTCTGTACTGTACATGTACGTGAGAATGCGTGAAGGGGTTAAACCTCTCCACAACTTTATCTCTGACCTGTCTGGTGAGTTCCTTGGTCTTCATGATGCTGTTGGTTCACTAGTGTTCTCTAACAAACCACTGAGGCCTTCAAAGAACAGGTGTATTATACTGAGACTAAATTACACCCAGCTGGACTAAACAACTGACTTCTAAAGGCAATTGATTGCACTGTATTTTATTTAGGGCTATCAGAGTACAGAGGGCTGAATACTTTTGCACATCACACTTTTCAGATTTTTATTTGAATAAAATTTTGAAAGTATGTATCATTTTCGTTCCAGTTCTCAATTACAGTATGTGTTACTTTGTGTTGGTCTAGCACTTAAAATCTCAAAATGATAATACCCCTTGAGAAATTCTTTGAGGGGTGTAGTTTCTAAAATGGGGTCACTTTTGAGGGGTTTCCATAGTACTAGTACTTTAGGGGCTCTGCAAATGCGACATGGCACCTGAAATCTATTCCAGCAAAATTTCCAGCTCTTTCCATTCTGAGCCTCACCAGGTACCCATACAGCAGTTTATGAACACATTTGGGGTATTTCTGTGTTCATAAGAAATTGTGTAACAAATTGTGATTTAATTTTACTTCTTGAACCCCTTGTAAAATTGAAAAATATGGTGCTAAATGGAAAGTTTATTTGAAAAAAAAAGTAATTTTTCATTTTAACGTCCCAATGCTAATAGAATCTGTGAAACAGTTGTAGGATCAAAATGCTCACAATACCCTTTGAGAAATTCCTTAAGGGGTGTAGTTTCCAAAATGGGGTCACTTTTTGTAGGTTTCCATTGTATTGGTACTTTAGGGGCTCTGCAACTGCAACATGACACCTGAAAACTATTCCCGCAAAATCTGCCCTCCATGTACCCTTACAGCAATTTGAAACCACATAGGGGGTATTCCCGTGTTCAGGAGAAATTGTGTAACAAATTTTGGGGTCGTTTTTCTCCTTTCTCCTCTTGTGAAAATGAAAAAGTTGGGGCTAAACTGACGGTTTATTGGAAAAAAAAAGTAATTTCATTTTCATGTCCCAATGTTAATAATATTTGTGAAACATCTGTAGGGTCAAAATGTACACTATACCCCTTGATATGTTCTATGATGGGTGTAGTTTCCAAAACGGGGTCACATTTGGGGGTTTCCATTGTACTGGTACTTTAGGGGCTCTGAAAATGCGACATGGCACCTGAAAACTGTTCCTGCAAAATCTGCCCTCCAAAAGCCAAATAGCGCTCTTTCCATTCCAAGCCCTGCCATGTACCCATACAGCAGATCAGGACCACGTATGGGGTATTTCCATGTTCAGGAGCAATTGTTTAACAAACCGTGGGGTGCTTTTTCTCCTTTAACCCCTCGTGAAAATGAAAACTTTGAGGATAAAGTGGCGTTTTAGTAATTTTTAACTTACACATCCCAATGTTAGTAAAATGCTGACTATACCCCTTGATAAATTATTTCAGGGGTGTAGTTTCCAAAATGGGTTCACTTTTGAGGGATTTCCATTGTATTGGTACTCTAGGGGCGCTGAAAATGAGACATGGCACCTGAAAACTATTCCATTAAAATCTGCTTTTCAGACACCCAGTGTCGCTCCTTCCCTTCCGTGCCCTGCCCTGTGCCCAAACATCAGTTTACACTCACATGTGGGGGGTATTTCTGTGCCCTGGAGAAATTGCACAACAAACTCTGAGATGCATTTTGTTCTTTAACCCTTTGTGAATGTGTTAATCTTAGGGCTAAATGAATGTATTAGTGAAAAAAATGAAATGTCTAAATCAAATGTCCATATTGTTTTAATTCCTGTGAAATGCTGAAAGGGTTAACAAACTTCCCAAATGCTGTTTTGAATTATTTGAGAGGTGCAGTTTTGAAAATGGGATGATCTATGGGGGAGTTTCTAATAAATAGGCCTTTATTAGAAACTATTTCTAATAAATAGGCCCTTTAGAGCTGAAGTGGTCCCTAAAAAATTAGATTTGGAAATTTTCTTGTAAATCTGGAAAATCACTATTACACTTGTAAGCTTTATATTGTCCAAAATAAAATAAAGGACAATTAAAAGATGATGCCAATATAAAGCAGAGATATGGTAGATAATATTTATTAATGTATTTGGGTAGTATGACTATCTGTCTGAAAAGCAGAGCGTTTCACATTTTGAAAATTGCAATTTTTTTTTTTTTTTTTCCCCCAATTTCCATCATATTTCCTATTTTTTAAGTAACTACAAAGATAATGATTAGTTTTTCCCACCAACATGAAGCACAATGTGTCAGGAAAAAAACCTTTTCACACTATGATATTCGCCATATTGGAAAAACGCTTTTTGTATGTTTGTAGTTCGGACATTTTTGGATGCAGGGATTTGTTTTGTTTTGGTTAATTATTTTTATTTCAGGTCTAGGAACAAGGGGATGTTTTGAATTTTTTAAATGTTTTTCAAAACTATTTTTTTATTTGTTTTATTATTCCCAGTAGGGGGCTTAAACCTGCGATCAATAGGTCGCTGTGTGAGTTGAATAACCATCTATAAAGAAATTTGCAGTGTAACTATTGAGGTCTGCCACAGGCAAGCCTCAGTAGTTACATTCCTATGATAGGCCTGAAAGCCTTCACAAGGCTTCCAGATGTCATGGATAAACTACGGATCTCACAGTGTTGCCGTGCGGGAGCCATGTCACTATGGGAGGTTTTTTTTCCAACTTTGGGTGCAGATTTGCAAGGACCAATGGCCACGATCAAATGGCAGCTATGGTGGCCTTTATATTTAAAGTCTTGTCATCTACCGTGCTATTATGGCAGATTTTGGGAAAGGGTTATAGTTGTGTGATTTTAAGATTCCTAGATCCTTCTCTCTTGAAGTCCTAAATTTAAATTAGTTGCTAAAAGTGTAACCCAAGTTTTAAGTTCTATGCACCACACCTTCTAAAATTAAGAGTTCAGTATGTGCAAAGATTTTATATATATGCCTATACCTTCAGAAGTCACCAGAACTGGAAGAACAAAAATCTGTTTTTAAGCTGGAAATTTTTAAAAGTACCATAACTATAAAATAACGGGATGACCGTACACACCATACTGTGTAAAAATGCAAATTCAAATAAAAAATTCACATATGCAACGAAACTGCATGCTCGAGCAAACCCTTGAGCCATATTAAATATGCTTTTTAAAAAACTAAGATGTTCGTACATACTACACATATCTACATTTACGGGTACATGTGCCTAAGGAAATGGCAACATTGCAAGAATGTGCCAACCAATTTTGCATTCAAATTAAATTTCAGATTAAATAGGAAAATAATTTTCCACCTCCTGTATAATTTGTAACCCTAATCAATAATTATATATTTCTAAACCTAATGTGCTAACTAAGGCCACTTTTAGATTGGCATAATATGTGCAAAAAAAAACCCAATACACGCTATTGCACCTATATGAAAGCCACAGCATTTTTTTTTCTTTTAATGGTGGCAGACTGATTGATGGAATGTTCTCTGGCTGTCACAAATGTATAAGTTGTTTAATTGTAGTGATAATCATTATTGCTGTTGTTGTTTGTAAAAGATATTGCTAGAGAAGTGGTCAGAATATTTTACTCTATCGGGTATGGTGATAGGATGGGATAGGGACAGTGTCAAATATAAACTTTATTGACTACTGTACTGGGCTTTAAAAAGGTTTTCCCATCTCCCTCGCTCACCAGTTTGTCTGCTATCTCTTCTTCTCACTTTGTGTATTCTTCAGTAAGACTGCCTTGAGAAATTATTTATTATGATTAAGAATCGAATATAAATGCAGATTAAATAATATGCACAGTAAATATATGTTACATTACACAGGTTTGAAGAGAAAAAAAAACTTACATGCTGCCAGGACTCAAGATGGAGAATGGGATTGCATTAATCTAAACACTTACCTCAGTGAGATAACAGGCACTGAGCAAGCCACTGCTCGGAGCCCTTACCTAGAGGAGATTCCTCCCTCGTCGACCCAACCATCTCACACATGCAAAGTTTGTAAGACCAAAGGGGGCCCCTGATCCAGGAGAATCATTCGAGATGGCTTCAGCCAAGGCACCAACAAAAGATCTATTCAGGACAATGATGGTTCTTGCGTCAACCCAGAGCTTATGGTCTCTTTGCTGTAACTAATCAAGAATACAAACAGTATAGCCGCATAATACTGTAGTACAGTTTCAGATCTTGCATCCCAACACCCCATTATTTCTATGCTTAGTCAACACCTGTTTACATAGCTGGGCTTTAGTAGATTGCTACAAATATCTATTGAAGGTCCCCTGTAGTGTCCTAAAACAGCTTCTAGAAATGCTCATGGGTATAGTCTGAAAAAGATACAAAAATCATGGTATCATATACATTTCAAGGACGTTTACATAGCCAAATCATGACAGGAATCTTCGATCATGAGATTCCAGGTCAGAGAGTGTCCTCCACTGCACACCCAAATAGGTGATGCTTTGAGGCTGCCAATAAAAAAGGGAACCCAGGTTGCATATGGACTACTTCCTCGTCCTCAAAGGACACGTATAAACATTCTTTCTTAATGAGGTTCACCTTAAAATTGGTAAGATTCACAAACTTCTCGAATTGTAGAAGAACTGCTGGCAAACAGGAACCCCAGAATAAAGCACAGAAAAACAGATCATGAGCATACAAAGCCAATTTATGGTGAATGTTCCCAATCTGAATCCCCGCTATGTCTCCATTATGATGATGTGCAACCGCCAAATGTTCCATTACAAGGATATATATTGAAGTGGGCACAACAGTCAGCCTTGTTGTGTGCCATTATGTATCTCAAAGGTATCCTGTAGTAGGCCATTTGCCCGTACTTTGGCTCTCGGGTTGGAATATATGCCATTACTCTATTAACTAAGCTTAGCCCAACTACTATTTGCATAAATGAGGCATGAAGAAATCGCCAGTGAGCCCTCTCAAACGCCTTCTCAGCATCTATTGACAGTAAGCACTTCTTTTGAGCATGGGATAGAAATGAAATAGTATACAATGTGTTCTCCCTGACCTCTCTGCCTGGTACAAACCCCACCTGGTCCGTTTGATTAACCACTCTATCTAGTTGCCAAGATTTTAGAGTATAATTAATGAGAGAGATGGGGTGAAAATTGGTACAGACTGTCCCATCCTTATTTGATTTGGAAAGAACTACAACATAGGCCTCTAAAGACTGTTTAGGGAACGGGCAAGATGCAGAAATCCTATTGAAAGTTTTAGACAGTAAGGGTACAAGAAGTGATGTAAATTTCTTGTAAAAGGCCACCATAAATTCATCAGGTCCAGGGCTTTTTCCCTCCTTTAAGGCTGAAATACGCAGCAAAAGGGTAACAATGTTTTGAACTTTTGACTTTCATGCTATATAACAATAATAATAATAATAGTCCTTTAATAGTACCACAATGGGGAAATTCAGTGCGTTACAGCAGCAAAGATAAGATAAGCAGATTCAAATACAAATACAGGTCGGTGTTGGTTGTACAGCCTAACCGCGGTGGGGAGGAAAGACTTCTGATAGCGTTCCTTCTCACACCTAGGGTGGAGCAGTCGGTCACTGACAGTACTGCCCAGCGCGATCACAGTCTCATGCATGGGATGGGACTTCTTCTTCTGCATGGAGCTCACCACGGACAGTATCCTTCTGTCACCCACCACCTGCACTGGGTCCAGTGGGCTCCCCAGGACAGAACTGGCCCTTCTAATCAGCTTGTCAAGTTTATTTCTGTCCCTGGTTGATATACTGCTCCCCCAGCAGGCCACTACAAAGAAGATGGCTGATGCCACTACCGAGTTGAAGAAAGTTCTAAGAAGTGCCCCCCGGATTCCAAAGGCTCTCAGCTTCCTAAGCAGGAAGAACCTGCTGTGGCCCTTCCTGTACAGGACCTCCATATGATCTGCCCAGTCCAGCTTATTATTAAGGAGCAAACCCAGGTACTTATAGGTGTTCACAATCTTGATGCCCGTCCCCAGGATGTCCACTGGTTTAGGAGGGCATCTGCGTTTACGGAAGTCCACCACCATCTCCTTGGTCTTCCCCGCATTAATCTTCAGGTGGTTCTGGTGGCACCAGTCCACAAAATCCCGGTTCAGTTCTCTGTACTCCCTGTCATCATCATCTGTGATGAGACCTACTATTGCAGAGTTGTCAATACTTTTGTAGGTAGCAGCTAGATGAGTTGCACCTAAAATCTGCAGTGTACAGTGTGAAGAGGAAAGGGGCGAGAACCGTACCCTGAGGTGCCCCCGTATTACAGATCACGGTATCTGACACACAGTCTTGGGCTCTCACGTATTGAGGTCGATTTGTGAGGTAGTCTAGGATCCAGTTGGAGAGGTGGTGGTCCACTCCAGCAAAGCCCAGCTTGTCTCTCAGTAACCTGGGCTGTATGGTGGTAAAAGCACTGGAGAAATCAAAGAACATTATTCTCACTGTGTTCCCTGGTTTCTCCAGGTGAGACAGAGCCCTGTGCAGAAGGTGGATGATGGCATCATCTACCCCAATGCCCGACCGATAAGCAAACTGGAGAGTGTCCATAGCGGGGCTCACTAGAGGGCGGAGATGTGTGAGAACCAGTCTCTCTAAGATCTTCATCAAGTGGGATGTCAGTGCTACAGGTCTGTAGTCGTTGACGTCCATAGGGTGAGGTTTCTTTGGAACTGGTACCACACAAGAAGATATATCTCACCATCCACTACAGCTTCGCATGTGAGACTACTATCATTTTATAGACACTCATTAATTTGACTTGCAACTATTTAACGTATGATTAGTTATGCAGATTCTTTTCATGTAATTGCATTGTTACTGTTATGCTCCTAAAAATCTAAATTTAAATTTTTATTATTTTGTAAATGTACCTTTGGCTTTCAACATTGCCTGAATCCTTCAGGGCATGCTCTTGATCAAGGTCAAACTTTCCTTGACAGAAATCTGATCCCAGGTCTCTTCTACACGTTCCCAATATTGGTGCATACCGGGTACTAATACAGCTTGTTCTTCCACTTTACCCACAATTGTTCAATTGGGCTGAGGTTTTGGATTGTAGGTGCCAATGCAGTACCTCTACTTCATTGTCATTGAACCATTTCTTCTCTAATGCTTTGGGTCGTTGTCCTGCTGGAACACTATGTTGTCCTTTTCATACCCATAGTACTCGAGTGTACCAAGTAACTCATCTTGTAGGATACTCACATATAGCTCAACATTGAGACCACCATTGATCCTGGTCAAGTATCCAACGCCTTTGGCTGTGAAACAACTCCATATGATCAGGTTTCCTCCGCCAAACTTGACAGTCCCTTCAATTTCTTGATCTGTTAGCCCCCTTTAACTTGTTTCTTCCAGACCCATTTGCACCCATCAGAGCCCAGTCTATTGATTTTCGTCTCATCGCTCCATATCATCCGTTTTCAATCTTCTACTGTCCACTTTTCGTACTTTTTTGCAAACACTTTTTAAGATGATATTGATGTCAGGGCTTCTTCACCTTTTTTCAGGCAACCATTCCAGACTTGTGTAACACGGATCACAAGGTGCTTGCATTTACGTCTGTGATCTCACTATTACAAGTATACAAGCTACCGCCACTGCTGTGTTTGTCGTGCCAGAACTGATAGACCTTGTGATGAGCCAACTTGTTGACTCCGATATTTTGCCTGGACGCCCAGCTCTTGGCTTTTGAATGGATGGACTTCATTTCCTATTTTTCCAACTGGCATGGCACTTGCGTGATGCAGCTTGGCAATTTTTTAGGCCAGGAGACCCTTTTCCTCATCAGGGTATCTTCAACAATTTCCTCATTGCCAAACAGTTATCCAACTCGTCCCTACTGGTCCTGGCAAGACCCGGCAGGACAGTTGTTTGGACATAGTCGGAAATGTGGTTGATTAAAGAAGATTCCAGTAAATCTTCGTAATGTCCTTGGATGTTATAAAGGTATTGGCTATGACGTGTAGGTTGTGAACTTCACGACTCTGCGAGTCACGGAGGTAATGGATGTACCCCATGCTAGCTCTAGGATGAATGAGATGTGCCAAGCCACATCCACATTTATTGAATAATTAAACTTGTATAAGTAACTACGATACTCTCCATATGTCTACGGGATGTGTGTGCGATCGTCAAGTTGATCACTTACCACAGTAAGCTCAGTCAACACCCCTGGAGTAGCTGATTGCTTATGCTCCCTATCAAGGGTCCCTAAATGCTCCACTAACTGCCTGATTTTAGCAATCCTCACTTTCTTGAACATCAAGCCATGATGGATAAGAATCCTACAAATTACACATTTTAAGGCTTTCCACTGTAGGGGGGAGAATGCCTTATCAGACTCTTGTACTGTCACAAACTCGGATATCACTGCCTTAATAGATCCTTTGCAAGCAACATCCTTCAAGTGCTTCTTGTTCCAGCCCTAGAAGAAACAAGTACTGTATACTGGCATATAATCTGACCATCCAGCATTGCTAATACGGGTATCAGAATGGATTGTAAGGGCTATTTGGGTTACAAAAATCATATCAAGGCAGCTATGGGAACCATGGGTTAGGGAGAAATATGTATAGTCGTGCGGGTGCAGACATGGCTAAGCAAGGGACCTGCCTGAGGAGGAATCCACAGATGGATCCATAACCATTGTAAAGTTCCCGCTCAGCAGTAGCACTTGCTCTAGACATGTGTCTGCTGTAGTTAATATAGATTGTAAAAATTTGCCTTGATCAGCATTGGGTAGATATACACTGCAAAAGTATAAACTCATGTGTGAATGCGCATCTTCACAAATTCATAGCATCCCTCTGGGATCCGTCAGTGTGTCCATGATTGTGTAAGGCAGCAATTTGTGCAAAGCAGTAAATGCCCTCTTAGACTTGGAAGCAAAATTGGCACTATAAACCCAAGAGGCCCCTAGAGGAAGCTGGTCAGAATGCCAGCAAAACGTTCGTGGGGTCAGCAGGGTAAGAATGCTCCAGGAATAGTATTAATACCTACACTCTGGCATACTAGCCTTCAAATATATGTACTAATTACCAATGTTGCATTGTGCAGAATACTAGGTTGCCTAATCAGCTTATCTGGCATCTGCAAGTGGGACAACAATGCGACTTAGGCCCAGTTCACATCTGCGTTTGGGTTTCCATTCGGGGAGTTCGCTTGGGGACCCCCCCGAATGCAAACCTATACGAATAAAAAAGCGGTTTACCTGGGAAACCTGCGGACCCCATAGACTATAATGGGGTCCGTCTGGTTTCCGCAAGAAACATGCGGAGAGGAAAGTGCTGCTTGCATTTCAGAGAAGTCTTGGATATGGGAGTGGGAGGTTCTGATAATAGAGGATGTTAGTCTTAGGTCATTGAGTGAAGGGAAAGCACAGGTTGGGCGATAGACAGAGATAAGGGAGAAAGTGTAGGGAGGTGCAGTATTATGGAGAGCCTTGTGGATGAGGGTGATAAGTTTATATTGTTTTCTGTATTGGATAGGCAGCCAATGCCGTGACCGGCACAGACCGGAGGCATCACTGTAGCGTTTAGACTGATAGATGAGCCTGGCTGCTGAATTCAGAATAGATTGTAGAGGGTAGAGATTAGTAAGGGAAAGGCCAATTTGTAAGGAATTACAATAGTCAAGTCGAGTGTGAATTATGGCAACAATAAGGGTCTTTAATGTATCATACGCACAGAAAGAACCTGATTGGAGACAATGATAGCAAAAAAAATAAATAAATTAAATAAAATTTCACTTTTATTACAATACAAAAAATAAAAGAGATTGCTCCAGGGCACAATAAGTAAAATCACACAAAACTTCCTGATAACAGCAGTGTATAATGACCCAAATTTGTCTCAAACATGCCGATGCACATGTACAAGTAGTATATAGGTGAATGTACTGTGCTCTCACCCTATATCTTGCAAATATCTGAGCTGCCTCATCCACAATTGCATGCCAGAACAACACCTGGAAAGGCTCCATAAAAAGCTTATGAACTAGTGACAAACTTAAGCAGATGTATCCTCTCCTTTACCTTGAGGATACTGGCCTAATGCCACACCAACAGAGCTCAGAAGGGAAAACAATGTGTAGACTAGAACTCAATAGGAGCCAATTCAACGATGTTTTAAACATAAAGCTAAATATACTATGGTCTTTGAATATCCATACGTGTTTCCTCACTAATGATTCATCAGGGGCTAGGTTAAATGGCGCAAAGAGCAGTAAAAACTGCTGTTATTAGCAATAATCAAGCGGTGATGAAAGTATGACTGCTAGCGTGACTGCTGTGATGCTGTCTTTAATGTATCAGTGGCAAGGAAAGGTTTGATGGTGGAGATGACACGAGGTGAAGGAAATGCCTAGGAGTTATGGTAAGGCCAGAGACTGAAATGGAGATACAGTGGGTAAAAAAAGTATTTCGTCAGCCACCAATTGTGCAAGTTCTCCCACTTAAAAAGATGAGAGAGGCCTGTAATTGACATCATAGGTAGACCTCAACTATGAGAGACAAAATGAGAAAACATATCTAGAAAATCACATTGTCTGATTTTTTAAGAATTTATTTGCAAATTATGGTGGAAAATAAGTATTTGGTCACCTACAAAAAAAAAAGCAAGATTTCTGGCTCTCACAGACCTGTAACTTCTTTAAGAGGCTCCTCTGTCCTCCACTCATTACCTGTAGTAATGGCACCTGTTTGAAATTATCAGTATAAAAGACACCTGTCCACAACCTCAAACAGTCACACTCCAAACTCCACTATGGTGAAGACCAAAGAGCTGTGGAAGGACACCAGAAACAAAATTGTAGACCTGCACCAGGCTGGGAAGACTGAATCTGCAATAGGCAAGCAGCTTGGTGTGAAGAAATCAACTGTGGGAGCAATAATTAGAAAATGGAAGACATACAAGACCACTGATAATCTCCCTCGATCAGGAGCTCCATGCAAGATCTCACCTAGTGGGGTCAAAATGATCACAAGAACGGTGAGCAAAAATCCCAGAACCACACGGGGGTACCTAGTGAATGACCTGCAGAAAGCTGGGACTAACATAACTAAGGCTACCGTCAGCAACATACTACACCACCAGGGACTAAGATCCTGCAGTGCCAGACGTGTCCTCCTGCTTAAGCCAGTACATATCCGGGCCCGTCTGAAGTTTGCTAGAGAGCATTTGGATGTTCCAGAAGAGTATTGGGAGAATGTCATATGGTCAGATGAAACCAAAGTAGAACTGTTTGGTAGAAACACAACTCGTCGTGTTTGGAGGAGAGTGAATGCTGAGTTGCATCCAAAGAACACCATACCTACTGTGAAGCATGGGGGTGGCAACATCATGCTTTGGGGCTGTTTCTCTGCAAAGGGACCAGGACGACTGATCCGTGTACATGAAAGAATGAATGGGGCCATGTATCGTGAGATTTTGAGTGCAAACCTCCTTCCATCAGCAAGGGCATTGAAGATGAAACGTGGATGGGTCTTTCAGCATGACAATGATCCCAAGCACACCGCCAGGGCAACGAAGGAGTGGCTTCGTAAGAAGCATTTCAAGGTCCTGGAGTGGCCTAGCTAGTCTCCAGATCTCAACCCCATAGAAAACCTTTGGAGGGAGTTGAAAGTCCGTGTTGCCCAGCGATAGCCTCAAAACATCACTGCTCTAGAGGAGATCTGCATGGAGGAATGGGCCAACATACCAGCAACAGTATGTGCCAACCTTGTGAAGACTTACAGAAAACGTTTGACATCTGTCATTGCCAACAAAGGATATATAACAAAGTATTGAGATTAACTTTTGTTATTGACCAAATACTCATTTTCCACCATAATTTGCAAATAAATTCTTTAAAAATCAGACAATGTGATTTTCTGGATTTGTTTTCTTATTTTGTCTCTCATAGTTGAAGTCTACCTATGAAGCACCACTCCTATTCAGTTCATCTTGAACACCAGTATGCAGTAGACAGGGCCAATGTGCCACTCCTATCACTTGAATAGGAATGGCACTGTGTGCGCCACTTGCCCACTACCAGCTTCTGGTACCCAGAGGCTGCTAGAACAGATGATCTGTGCAGGGTCCAGGTATTGAACCTCAACAGATCACATATTGATGACCTATACTGTGGATAGGTGATCAATATGAAAATTTGATCTGGGGCTGGAAAACCCCTTTAGACTGAGGCCCCACATTGCAGAATTGCAGCGTTTTTTGTTTCAGATTTTGCTGCGGTTTTTTGAACCAAAAGTATGGCTGAAAAAGGAATGGAAAATATAAAGGAAGCACATAGACATTTCCCTTATGTTAAATCCACTCCTAACTTTGGCTCAAAAAACGCAGCAAAATCTCCAACAAAAAAACGCTGTGTTTCTGCAATTTGGAGCCTCAGCTTTAAGGCCGGGATGCTATGACGGGAATACATAGAATTTTGCTGCTTATCTGGCTAATCCCATCCACACATTGCAGAAAAAAAAATCAGCAGCGGTAATACTGCGATTTGTAAACCGTGTTTTTGTAAATCGCAGCATATCAATTATACCTACAGAAATGCTGGCGTTTTCCATATAAGGTATAAAACCTCAACTACAAAGACAAAATGAGAGAACAAATCCAGAAAATCACATTATCTGATTTTTAAAGAATTTATTTGCAAATTATGGTGGAAAATATGTATTTGGTCAATAACAAAAGTTCATCTCAATACTTTGTTATATATCCTTTGTTGGCAATGACAGAGGTCAAACGTTTTCTGTAAGTCTTCACAAGGTTGGCACACACTGTTGCTGGCATGTTGGCCCATTCCTCCATGCAGATCTCCTCTAGAGAAGTGATGTTTTGGGGCTGTCGCTGGGCAACATGGACTTTCAACTCCCTCCGAAGGTTTTCTATGGGGTTGAGATCTGGAGCCTGGCTAGGCCACTTCAGGACCTTGAAATGCTTCTTACGAAGCCACTCCTTAATTGCCCTGGTGGTGTGCTTGGAATCATTGTCATGCTGAAAGACCCAGCCACGTTTCATCTTCAATGCCCTTGCTGATGGAAGGAGGTTTGCACTCAAAATCTCATGATACATGGCCCCATTCATTCTTTCATGTACACGGATCAATCATCCTGGTCCCTTTGCAGAGAAACAGCCCCAAAGCATGATGTTGCCACCCCCATGCTTCGCAGTAGGTATGGTGTTCTTTGGATGCAACTCAGCATTCACTCTCCTCCAAACACGACGAGTTGAGTTTCTACCAAACAGTTCTACTTGGGTTTCATCTAACCATATGACATTCTCCCAATACTCTTCTGGAACATCCAAATGCTCTCTAGCAAACTTCAGACGGGCCCGGATATGTACTGGCTTAAGCAGGGGGACACGTCTGGCACTGCAGGATCTGGTCCTTGGCGGTGTAGTGTGTTACTGACGGTAGCCTTTGTTACGGTAGTCCCAGCTATCTGCAGGTCATTCACTAGGTCCCCCCGGGTGGTTCTGGGATTTTTGTTCACCATTCTTGTGATCATTTTGACCCCACGGGGTGAGATCATGCGTGGAGCCCCTGATCGAGGGAGATTATCAGTGGTCTTGTATATCTTCCATTTTCTAATTTTTGCTCCCACAGTTGATTTCTTCACACCAAGCTGCTTGCCTATTGCATATTCAGTCTTCCTAGCCTGGTGCAGGTCTACAATTTTGTTTCTGGTGTCCTTCCACAGCTCTTTGGTATTCACCATAGTGGAGTTTGGAGTGTGACTGTTTGAGGTTGTGGACAGGTGTCTTTTATACTGATAACAATTTCCAACAATTTCAGGTGCCATTACTACAGGTAATGAGTGGAAGACAGAGGAGCCTCTTAAAGAAGAAGTTATAGGTCTGTAAGAGCCAGAAATCTTGCTTGTTTGTAGGTGACCAAATACTTATTTTCCACCTTAATTTGCAAATAAATTCTTAAAAAATCAGAAAATGTGATTTTTCTGGATTTGTTTTCTCATTTTGTCTCTCATAGTTGAGGTCTACCTATGATTTCAATTTGCACAATTGGTGGCTGACTAAATACTTTTTTTCCCTACTGTATCAGGGTTAGGTCTGTTAGATGGTGGAAACAGCAGTAGTTCAGTCTTGGAGAGATTCAGTTTCAGATAAAGCGCAGACATGATATTTGAGACATCAGATAGACAGTCACTGGTGTTGTGAATTAGTGAAGGGGTGATGTCATGGGATGAGGTAAATAGTTGGGTGTTGCTATCGAAACCCAAACCGGGTTCAATATTCTGATTGTCAAGTGGTGCCAAATTATTTGTAATTCATATATATATATATATATATATATATATATATATATATATATAGAATTGTGAACTCACGAAGGAAGAGCTTGCCTGACAGTTGGTGTTATCGAAGCAAGTCGTGTTTATTTAATCATAACATAAGATTTTTATACAGGAAAATAAATGGTCATGTCAATTATAATAGAGCATGTGCAGAAACCGGTAATTATGATTTATCATTGGCGGGAGGAGTGTCTTAACACTCCCCCTTTAGGTCATCTCTATAATCTGTTTCTCATAGGGTCTTATACTTAGCAAAGCATATTAGTCCTAAGAAAAAAAGCAAATCATTTGTAAGCAGTGTTAATCTCATCCTCCAAGCTGCAGATAAACAGTTCTTCTCCCCCCCCCCCTGGGTCAGAGATGCTGACCCAGACTGTTCAAACTTTGATTTAGTCCATCCTGGTCCTGCAATGTTTTTAGAACCTGAAAATAGAGCTGAGCGTTTTGGACCAGTATGGTGTGACCCCTTGTATTGAGGCGTTACATGTTAGCTATCCTTGGTCTCTGTATACAGGGGATCGCTATAGATTTGCTGACAATTCTGAAAATTGCTGAAAATTTCAACAGACTTTGGCTGCATACAGAGCACTCACGATTCCCTGGACATAGAGGGATATCGTGAGAACCAGCGGACATTGGGCATATTTGTCTATACTGCCGCTGCTCTGCATCACCATATGCAATCCCCCGCCTGCAACAGGGAATCACGATAGGGTCACCTTTTATGTGGTTAATAGAATTCAGCGTTTGAAACTGTATTTTCTTTTGTATTTAATACATTATATATTTTGGCAATTTGGGCGGTCAATTAAGGTTGCCCCAAGATTAGCACACATATACTGTATATAATTATTCTGGAACAGGGGATACCTCACCTTCCGTCATAACCCATCCCTGGACACTTATTTTACCAATACATATTTTTTATACTTCTATATATTTAGAAGACAAGTTAAGTTTTATTTATGTTTTTCTTTTCTTACATTTTTGCTGCTGACTTTCCATCTCATTTTTGTATATACATGTTCAATCTGGGGCTGTACACCTTAGCGGCTCTATTTCGATTAATCAGTGGGACACATCACTAGTTGTATAGTGGAGTGGCTACATAACTTCATTTAATAGTACTATGAACCCAATCACTTTAATGACAGTTGCTCCATGCATATTGTCCATCTTAAAATGTATCTCCTGGAGAAGAAGAATATGCACTCTCTCTCTATGCATAGAATAGAACATTTGTGCATGTTTTTCTGGTACATTAAACCCCCTAACTTTTAAGGTACACTATCTTCACACCCATCCCTAACAGGGTAGTATATCTGGCTCCACCTCCTTCAGGTGGCAAAGACAGGATGGAACAGGGGAACAATACAGTAAAGAACAAAAAAAAAAAAAAAGACATCCAACTAGAAACCCATGAAGTAAAAAATGCAAACATTAAGAACTAATGTAACAGTAAGGCAAAAAAATGAGTTTATAATAAATTGTTTTATAAATGAAAAGAAATAATACTTATCTGTGGTTACAAATGATGCAATAGTTCACTGGATGGTGGAGCCACTTGTATAGCAGACTCTGATATACACCCATCATTTGATGACTTCTAGAGCTGCTAGACATCCTTCTTTCTCATGATTCCAGCCGAGGCTAATTAGCACAATTTGAACTACAGTGAAGGAAATAAATATTTGATCCCTTGCTGATTTTGTAAGTTTGCCCAATGACAAAGACATGAACAGTCTATAATTTGAAGGGTAGGTTAATATTAATAGTGAGAGATAGAATATCAAAAATAAAATCCAGAAAATCAAATTGTATAAATTTTATAAATGTATTTGCATTTTGCAGAGAGTAATAAGTATTTGATCCCTCTGGCAAACAAGACTTAATACTTGGTGGCAAAACCCTTGTTGGCAAGCACAGCAGTCAGATGTTTTTTTGTAATTGATGATGAGGTTTGCGCACATGTCAGGAGGAATTTTGGTCCACACTTAATATTAACAGTGAGAGATAGAATATCAAAAATAAAATCCAGAAAATCACATTGTATAAATTTTATAAATTCATTTGCATTTTGCAGAGAGAAATAAGTATTTGATCCCCTACCAACCATTAAGAGTTCTGGCTCCTACAGACCAGTTAGACGGAACTCGTTACCTGCATTAAAGACAGCTCTCAAATTGTCACCTGTATAAAAAACTCCTGTCCACAGACTCAGTTAATCAGTCAGACTCTAATCTCTACAACATGGGCAAGACCAAAAAGCTTTCTAAGGATTGAGGGACAAGATCATAGACCTGCACAAGGCTGGAATGGGCTAAAAAACCATAAGTAAGATGCTGGGTGAGATGGAGACAACTGTTGGTGCAATAGTAAGAAAATAGAAGTAATACAAAATGACTGTCACTCGACATCAATCTGGGGCTCCATGCAAAATCTCATCTCGTGGGGTATCCTTGATCAGGAGGAAGGTGAGATATCAGCCCAAAACTACACGGGGGAAACTTGTTTATGATCTCAAGGCAGCTGGGACCACAGTTATCAAGAAAGCCATTGGTAACACATTATGCCGTAATGGATTAAAATCCTGCAGTGCCACCAAAGTCCCACCTGCTCAAGCAGGCCCATGTGCAGGCCTGTCTGAAGTTTTCCAATGAACACCTGGATGATTCTGCGAGTGAATGGGAGAAGGTGCTTTGGTCAGATGAGACAAAAATTGAGCTCTTTGGCATTAACTCAACTCGCCGTGTTTGGAGGAAGAGAAATGCTGCCTATGACCCAAAGAACACCATCTCCCCTGTCAAGTATGGAGGTGAAAACATGTTTTGGGGGTGTTTCTCTGCTAAGGGTCCAGGACTACTTCACTGCATCAGTGGGAGAATGGATAGAGCCGTGTACCGTAAAATCCTGAGTGACAACCTCCTTCCCTCCGCCAGGACATTAAAAATGGGTCGTGGCTGGGTCTTCTAGCAGGACAATGACACAAAACATACAGCCAAGGCAACAAAGGAGTGGCTCAAAAGAAGCACATTAAGGTCATGGAGTGGCCTAGCCAGTCTCCAGACCTTAATCCCATAGAAAACTTATGGAGGGAGCTGAAGCTCCGAGTTGCCAAGCGACAGCCTCAAAATCTTAATGATTTAGAGATGATCTGCAAAGGAGGAGTGGACCAAAATTCCTCCTGACATGTGCACAAACCTGATCAACTACAAAAAACGTCTGACTGCTATGCTTGCCAACAAGGGTTTTGCCATCAAGTATTAAGTCTTGTTTGCCAGAGGGATCAAATACTTATTTCTCTCTGCAAAATGCAAATAAATTTATAAAATTTATACAATGTGATTTTCTGGATTTTTTTTTTTTTTTTTTTGATATTCTATCTCTCACTGTGAAAATTAACCTACCCTTAAAATTATAGACTGTTCATGTCTTTGAAAGTGGGGAAACTTACAAAATCAGCAAGGGATCAAATACTTATTTTCTTCACTGTATGACTTACGCACATGGCAGGGAAAGAGTTAAAGAAACATTCCCGTAAAAAAAGTAATTTGCACTCCTTCCTCTACCCCATATGTAGTGTTATGTTAATGAATAATTTACTTGACAGCTTTATTGTGAAGTTATATGCTCCTCTGCAAAGTAATGATCTCCTCTCTGCTCAGTTGTTCAGAGTGAGGCAGATTTATTATGTAGGCTGCACCTCGGGTTTGAGACTTTTTAAATGGAAGTTGCAACAATAATTGTCGCATTTGGAGTTTTTGGATCTCATGACTAGCACTTTATTTAATATTATGTACCCCATATACTCAGACACTTGCACATTCATGTCACCTGTACCTCAAAAACATCTCCAGAATCCACCCTTTTCTCAATGTGGAAACATCAAAAACCCTCATTGTCACTCTGATTCAGTCTCATCTGGTCTATTGCAATTCTCTACTAATTGGTCTTTCAGTTACTAAACTCTACCCTCTACAATATGTTCAGATGCATCTGCCTTGTGCTAGTCATTGCACTGATTACCATTCCACCGCAGAATACAATTTAAAATTATTACACTCTCCCACAAATCCCTCCATAGCACTTCCCCTCCTTACATCTCCTCTCTTGTCACCGTCTGCCACGCTAACTGTCCTCTCCGTTCTGCCAAGGACCTTAGACTTGCATCTTCTGTTATTCGAACATCCCACTCCCATCACTAAGAGTTTTCTCGAGCTGCATTGGTCCTCTGGAATGCTCTACCCTGGGCTAATAAATTAATACCCAACTACTGCAGTTTCAAACATACCTTAAAAACATATATTTTTAGGCTGGCTTATCACATAACCTGCTACACTTCCTCACACTAAACTAACATTTCTTATCCTAAACTATCCTTTCTACTTTATTTTTCAGAATCTGACCCCTCCATCCTTAAGTTACCCTGCACTCCATTCACTTAGTATCTATATATCTATATATTCACAGATACCGGCTGGTGTCTGGCTCATACAGTTATATGACCTTATTTATTAAAAAATGGCTGGACCATTGTACCAAACAAGCCCTCTTACCTCTTATGCCCCCCCCACCCCCCGTTCCAGATTGTAAGCCAGCAGGGGTTTGATTTGTTAATTATTTTGTCATATTGTAATGTATAACATTGTCTGTTTATATCTCCTTTTGATTTGTAAAGTGCTGCTGAATATGTTGGGGCTATATACAGGTGCATCTCAATAAATTAGAATATCTTTGAAATGTTTATTATTTTCAGTAGTTACATTAAAAAAGTGACCTCCTATATTTTCTAGATTCTTTACACACAGAGTGTTCTATTTCAAGTGTTTTTATTTCTGTAAATTTTGATTATGGATTACAGGTAATGAAAACCAAAATCTAAGAAAATTTGAATATTGTAAAAAAGTTCAGTATGTCACCTGCCAAGGTTTCCTAAGCCTTTAAATGGTCCCTCAGTCTGGTTTAGTAGGACACACAATCATGGAAGACGCTGATTATGAATTGAATTACTGAGTTACTGAAATTAATGAACGTTCCAAAGATATTCTAATTTATTGAGATGCACCTGTAAATAACATTATTATTATTATTATTATTATTATTATTTTTACTACTATTGTTTCTTAGTTTACGTATTTAAAAATAATAATGACAGATTATAAGTTGTTAGACATTTTTTCAACCTTAATAACAGTAACAAAAATTTTTTTTTTTTTTTTTTATAAATTAGAAATGACTCTTAATGGAGAAAGTGTTTTAACTGAGCAAGATGATGCATCACAGAGTACAGAGGGTCCTGAACCACAGCAGGTTTGTCTGATAAACTCATCCAATAGTAGTTCCATAGCTCTGATGTATGGCTAGATCTCGACAGACTAACAGATCTACCCTTTATCTTTGTTCTGTATTATAGATTCTTACAGTTGCCCTTCACAATGTTTCTTCTGTGTCACGTGTTTTTGAAGATAATTTCACAGTTTCTGTCAAAGCCTTTGACATCAGCTGTGCTCAAAAATTTGAAGATTTGAAAGGTAAATATGAGGATGGAGTAATGCTTGTGGTGAACATATAACCTTAATTTTTACAATCTATCTGTGTACTGAAGTCAGTTCATTCCATTTATTTGATTTCCTGTCTTTGAACCTGCTGAAGCTCTACCATGTCTTTCTTGTACACTGGTGTCCAAAACTGTACACAATATTGCATATGTGGTCTGACAAGTGGTTTAAGTGTGCATCCTTGCCTTTATTTGCCTTGGCAGCAGCTGCCTAACACTATTTGGTTACTTGGATTACTGTCCTTTTCCATGTCATTTTGACCCAGTTTGATCTGTGTTAGCCTCTTTCCAACATCCGCCGTAATAGTACGGTACAGCTGGACTTCCTGCAAACCACCATACTATTACAGCGGAAGAATGGTAACATAAGCTGTGTGAGTACCATAGTGGGTGTCAGATGTTATATACAGCTGATACTTTCCTCTAACACCCATGGTCGAAGCTGAGCTGAGGTGTTAACCCTTGAGAAGCTGCAGTCAAACATGACTGTGACATCTCAGGGGTTTTACTATATATTGGGGCCCTGATATGTTTGGGGGTTACCGGTGTTCTGATTTGGCAGCCTGGGGTCTGATCAGTGACACCCAGTCTGCCCCGCCACATACCTGCGTCTGCATAGGCTCACAGCCTCCTATACACTGCAATACATGTGTATTGCGGTGTATACCTATTGAACCAGTGATTAGTAGATCACTGGTTCAGGTCCCCAGGGACAAAAAAAAAGAAAAAAAAAAAAAAAAACATGAATAAAGACCCAAAAATCCAATTTACCCATATAAAATGTTTTATTATGTAAGAAAAAGAAAAAAAAAATACTACATATTTGGTATCACTTCAAAACAAAAATAAAATCATCAACGCCGAGCGGCACATAGCATAATATTGCTTAAAAAATAGGTTGTACATAGATAATTGTGTTGAGAACAGGAGGTAGTCAAATGATTGGGGAAACAACAAGGATCATCCACTGAAAGTAGGGTGGAAAGCCACTAAGTAACACAAAAGCACTGGTCTATATTATAGTGAGTGTTCAACTGACTGGGTCTGATGGTAAACAGTACCCCTTCAATTGGTGATCTCACAACCAGGATAGTTAGATATTATGGATGTTTGTATAGGTGGGTTCTCACCTTTTCAAGTTGTGCTGGCCCACAACTAACACAGTGGATGGATCCAGAGTATGTTTTGGTATATGTGAGCTGTGGAACCTCTAGGCGTCAGAATCTCCTGGATCCAGACGGTATACAGGTAATGGATTGGTAGGAGAATCTCCCAAAAAATTAGGTGTGGGGACCGCGCTTCAACAAAGATGCTTTATTATACTCAAATAACACAACGCGTTTCGGGGAAATCAGATCCCCTTTATCAAGTGTACAGGAGACTAAACATAAAAACAATAAAAGAATACACATGTAAAGAGTCAGTAATTGGAATTTAGAACCAGTGAAATTAATGATACCATTCTATGGGATAAAAGAAAAGTATCCCACCAGTTAATATTGTCATGGATAGATAAATAATTAAATAAATAAATAGTGGTAATGAATGTACTCCAAAAAATAAATAATAAATAAGTAAAGCTAAAAGGCTAATAAATGCAATATAAAATCAAAATGCACATAAAAGTAAAAAATATACATAAAAAAGGTTTAAACCAATGTTTTTTGGTACTTACCAGCCTGAGGAGGTAGGCTGTGAGATCTGAAGTGAATGTGGAGACCACTTTCAGAAAGGCTTATAAAGGTATGGTGAACTGGGACCACCCCTAGGGGGAGGGGTTCAAAAAAGATCTTTCAATCAAATTCTTTTCCTTTTTTTTTCTCTTCTCAATTAAAACTTTATCTCTCAATCAAATCTTTACCCACAATTTTGAACCCCTCCCCCTAGGGGTGGTCCCAGTTCACCATACCTTTATAAGCCTTTCTGAAAGTGGTCTCCACTTAATGTTTTTTCTTTTTTTACATTCCACCCAGAAAGAGTTATTGAAATTTAGTCAATAAATTATACACACCCCAAAATAATGTAATTAAAAAGTACACCTGATCATACAAAAATCATGCCCTTATCAGCCACATTGCCAGAAAATGAAATAAAATAAAGCTTGCACAATGTGAAGACAAAAACCCCCCAAATCACCAAATCATTAGGACTAGACTGTCTGTGGCAAGAAGGAAATGTATAAGGTGTACGAGCATATATCAGGGTACACCACAGATTTAGAGCTTTAGTGGGAAAATACACCAGCACTGACCCCCCAGAATATGCCCCCCCAGCGCCCGTGTCATAGGAGCTAGTGGGAAAATACCATGGGATTTGATGTACCTAATGTACTCCGCACAACTTACATATTCACTTCTGAGATTCTAATGCTCACTATACCACTTGATAAATTCTTTGAGGGGTGCAGTTTTCAAAATGGGGTCACTTTCTGGCAGATTCCTCTTTATTGGCACCTCAGAGACTCTGCAAACATGACATGGCGTCCAAAAACCAAACCTTTTAAATTTGCGCTCTGAAAGCCAAACACCGCTTGTTCTCTTCTGTGCCCTGCTGTGTGCCCAAAGAGCAGTTTATACCCACATATATGACATTGTTGTACCCGGGATACCCCACTTAACTATCAAAAGTGGGTACAAACTGCTGTTTGGGCATACAGCAGGGTACTGAAGGGAAGTAACGCTATTTGGTTTTGGAGACAGTTTGGTTTTTGGACGTAATGCCAATTTTGCAGAGTTCCTGAAATGCCAGTAAGGTGGAATCCCCTGACACATGACCCCATTTTGGAAACTACATCCCTCAAGGAATTTGTCTTGAGGTACAGTGAACATTTTTACCTTCCAAGTGTTGCATTCATTTTTTTCCAGAAATGAATGCACCATCAGCTGTGAAGTGAAAATGACAATTTTTCCAGGAATATGTTGTGCCCGGTGTCAGAGACAAACGCTCCAAAAGCTGTTGTACCTGGGATAGCCCACTTAACAGTTTTTGGAGTGTGTGTGTCTGCTGTCAAAAGCTTGGCGCAATATATTGGTCAATGAAATGGTGTATCTGGAAAAATTTAAATTTTAACTTTTCACTGCACATTTATTTCTGGAAATTAAAATAACGCAATACTCGAGAGTTAAAAGTGCTTGCTATGTCCCTAGATACATTCCTTGAGGGAAGTAGTTTCTAAACTAGGGGTCCTTTTTTTTTTTTTATTTTGCCTCAGATCCTCTGCAATTGCTCACCAATGCAGTGGAAATAACCAAATTAGGCCTCAAATGTACAAGGTGCTTTTTCATTTCTGAGCCCTGCTGCTTTTTTTAACTGTAGTTTTTATTAGTTTTCAAAGATGGTTGTTTTTAAATGAAGACAAAACAGTACAACAATAAAACAAAAATAAGAATAACCTAACAAAGTCGGTAAAATATGCATAATAGTAAGACAGATGGGGGGAGGAGAACAGAGAAACCAAACAGGAGACAACGGGAAGGGAAGAAAGGAAGAGGGGGAAAGAAAAAAGAAAAGAGGAGGAAAGGAGAAGAGATCAGAGACCGTGGAGGATACAATACGTGTCCCAAGGGGTCCAGAATGACCGAAAGGCCTCAACGGTATTATTCAGTGTAGCCGTAAGAAACTTCAGACTCCTGACATCCTTAATACGAGCCACCAGAGCAGGGCCCATAGGAGGCTGAGGGCTTCTCCAATGTAGGGCTATCAGGGTCTTAGCTGCAGTGCAAATGTACAGAAATAATCTAGAGGCCTTCTTAACCAAGTGTCTGGGGGGAAGATTAAGAAGGTAGACTAAAGGATCTAGGGGGACACTCTGGAGGAAGAGCTCATCAGACATGGACTTGACTTCCCTCCAAAAGGGTCGAATCAATGGACAGCCCCAAAATATATGCAGCAATGATCCAGTGTCAGAAAGACATCTCCGGCAGACAGCGGGGACACTAGGATTGAGAGTATGGAGAAGGACTGGGGTATGGTACCAATGCATTAAAATCTTATACTGCGTCTCACGGAAAGTAATGCAAGTAGAGGACTTAGCTGCACGGGACCAGATGATCTGCCACTGGTGAAATCTGCTTACCCAAGGCCTCGGTCCAATGAATCATATATTTGTGGGCTGGGGGGGACCGCCCCTCTGGAGACGATAACAATCGGTAAATGTCCGAAATCAGACCCTTAGTGGAAGTGCCTGCACGACACAGCCTCTCAAACACAGTAGGGATGGAGACCCGCGGAGACCCAAACATAGTGGACAGAAAGTGTGCTATCTGCTGATAATGGAACCATTCTAACCTAGGAAAGCGCAAATTAGAAGTAAAATAGTCAAAGGGTCTGAGCTCAAGGGAGAAAGGGTCAATCAAGTCCGCCACATGAAACAGGCCAAGCCCGCCCCAGGGGCACCTCATCCGAGCCGTCAGTCCCTCCGGGAGGAGCGGGTTGTAAAGAAAGCACACCATAGAAGAATGAGGTGAGGCTAGTGGGAACAATTTATCACAGACGGTCCAGATAGATCTAGTGAACCAGATGGGACCTAGAAGAGGGGTGACAGGCAGAGGAGGCGAGCCTTCGGGTGGGTCGGGGCTAGCCATAGGTTCTCAATTTCGACCCACTTGGTAAAAGCCTGGGATGCCGCCCAAAATGGGATGCAACGCAGGTGGGTAGCCCAATAGTAGTGAAGAAGGTGTGGAACCGCCAAACCCCCTTCCGCCTTGCCAGCCAACATAACAGAACGTGGGATACGATGGCATTTCCCGTTCCAAATAAATTGAAAAATGGCCTTCTGAAGGGATCGCAACTCAGAACAAGGGACAGCAACAGGGTGGGTTTCAAAAAAGTGCAAAAATTTAGGAAGGAAAGACATCTTAATGGCTGTGATGTGACCTATGAGTGAAATATGTAAAGGACGCCATTTATTTAACAGAGAGCGCAGCTTAGCAAATAACCGTGGAAAATTAGACGAATAGAGCGTAGAGTAAGAAGTGGAAAGTTGAATAAGTACTTGAGGGAGCGCTCCCTCCACTGAAAATTGTAATTCTGACGCAGAAGATGAAGGGTCGACTCAGGGATATTCAAAGGTAGTGCCTCAGTCTTTGACAAATTGATCTTATAGCCTGATAGAGTACCATACTCCCGCAGTGTTAGCAGGAGACTCGGGAGGGTAGTGTGAGGATTGGTAAGGGTTAGCAATATATCATCCGCAAAAAGACAAATCTTAAAGTCACGATCGCGTACCATAACACCCGTAATATCCGGATTGGAGCGAATCATAGCGGCCAGGGGTTCGATACAAAGGGTGAAAATGAGCGGGGAAAGAGGGCAGCCCTCACGAGTGCCATTACCTATAGAGAATGGGGAAGAAGAAACATAGGGGAGCTTAACCACTGCCAAAGGAGAGGAGTAGAGCGCAGAGATCACCCTGAGAAATGCTCCTGAGAAGCCAAATCGCTCCAGGGTGGCCATCATGAAAGACCAGTCCAGACGGTTAAAGGCCTTCTCCGCATCCAGGCTTAGGAGGAGAGTAGGGATGGAAGAGTGGTTGGCTACATCAATCAAGTCCACAGCCCTTCTGGTGTTGTCTCCCACCTGACGACAGGGAACAAAACCCACCTGGTCCTTATGGATAAGAGATGGAAGCCAAGCATTGAGGCAGTTTGCTAAGATTTTGGTGAAAAGTTTTAAGTCTGAGTTCAAGAGGGCTATCGGATGATAGTTAGAGCAGTCCTGTAGATCCTTATTAAATTTAGGGACTAAAGTAATGTGGGAGTGAAGCATGGAATGGGGGATGGGAGTGTTATCTAGGAAGGCATTGAAGAGTCTCCTCAAGTAGGGAAGCAGGTCCAAATGAAAAGTTTTATAATACAAATAGGTAAAGCCATCAGGACCTGGGGCCTTACCGTTAGGCAGACTCCCCAAGACATCAGTAATCTTCTCATCGGAGATGACGGCATTAAGGGAGTCAAGGACCGAGGGGAAAGGGAGGGGAGAAGGCAAGAATCCAAGTACGAGCGCAGGTCAGGACGAGTCATGGAAGGGGTTAGGCCAGATCGGGCAGGAAGGTTATAAAGCCGCATATAATAGGCCTGAAACACAGACGCAGCAGCATCAGGGTGATGAAGCAGGTTTCCCGAAGTGTCACGAACTGTGTGGGGGGTGGAGGAAGCCCGGTGGTCCCTGAGGGTCCTGTTGCTGTCGGGTATACAAAAGCAAACGTTGGGTGGCATATGTAGCCAAGTCCCGAAGATCAGCTCGGGCCGCCACCAGCTGTCGAATCAAGGGAAGGGAGGGGCGGGCCGTTAGACTTTCCGTGAGGGACCTTATTTTATCAAGCAAAGCGGCCTCCTTAGCCCTCCGATCTTTCTTAAGTCGCGTGGAAAGTGCAATACAGTGACCACGCATGACTGCCTTGTGAGCCTCACAGAGAGTAGCAATTGAGGAGACTGAACTCTCATTATTCTTAAAATACTCCTGGAGATGGGATTGCAGAGTGGCGCGTGAAGTCTCCGAGTGCAGCAAGGACTCGTTTAAACGCTAGTGGCAGCGCCGACTCGGCATCGGGGCAGGAGAGAGGGAAACAGAGATCGGGGCGTGATCAGACCAGGAAATAGGCCCAACGTCCGCATCAGTAAGCAATCGAAGGGTCAGAGCATTACCAAAGAAGTAATCTATTCTGGAGTGTGTGTTATGCGGGTGGGAGAAAAAGGTGTACGAGTTAGCCGAGGGATAGTTAATTCTCGCCAGAGAGCGCAACAAGCAGCGAAATTCCCTGGCAAGGCCAAGCTGTGAGGCAGGCAAGGGAGTATCACGGAGGGACAAACGGTCCACTCGCTCAGAGAAAGATAAATTGAAGTCCCCACCAAGCAGCCAGGCCGCGCTAGCGAAGGTCCGCAAGTGTGCCATAACCTTACGAAGAAAGGAGAGTTGGGAAGAGTTGGGGGCATAGATATTACAAAGGATAAGTGGCTGTCTGTTCAGAAGGTATAATATATAGTATAATATAACGCCCCTGGGGGGTCAAGATGGGACGCGGTTACCGTAATAGGGCAAGTGCGGGACAGCAGAATAGCCACCCCAGCCTTGCGGCGGTTATGATAGGCCGAGTAGGCCGTGGGATAATGATGCTTAGCAAAAGTAAATGTACCTGTATGGTCATAGTGCGTCTCCTGGAGGAATGCAACATCCGCCTGGAGGGACCGAAGCTCACGGAGAACCATATGGCGCTTAGTGTTAGAACCAAGACCCTTGACATTCAACGAAATGCACTTAGCCATAAGGTAGCGGAATGACCAAATCAGCAAATGAGGGAACAGAACTCACCCAGGAAGAGCAGCAAGCAGGATCCCCCAGAACCAGGGAGGCCACACAGTCCCACAAGTCCACGGGGCAAATAGAGTAGGGGTCTCGTATCCTGAAAAGGGAGGATAAGAGAATAGCAGAGAAGGAGGCAGGGGGAACAAACAAGGGGGGAGAAGACAATAAAAATAAATGTAGAATGCAAACAATACAAGATTGAATTAGGGTCAGGACTAAATCTCCTGACTGGGGGTACAGAGCACACGTCCTATGAGGAACGGGCAGAAAAACCAAGTGGGTCCCAAAAGGGGGCCCACAGTTGGAGGGCACCCCCAAAGAATGGGTGTGGGGGGCGGCCAGCACCAAACGACAAGCCAAAATGAATAGGAACAATGGCTTGGGGAAAAAAGCACATAAAGAAAAAGTACAGAGGCGGGCGGGATATCCCGCCCCGCCGGGACCATTCAGAAATTAGTAAATCTACAGTCATAACCAAAAATAACTGATCAAACATTGTAAACACAGATCATAATAACAGCAGAGACCTCCCAGGAACTTATAGGAGGGAGAAAAGAGAAGTTAAGCAGAACAAGAGTCATGGGGGAACAGGTTCCACTCGTGATCTCAGGGCCGAGGAACTCGGCAGTGGCACACGACGTCTTCTAGATGGTGGAGAACTCCAGACTCGAGGAAGCGGTGGGGGAGGGGGAGTTAATTCCCAGTCCGACATCTCTGGAGGAGGTATGTCCAAGGCGGCACAGAAGGGGTGCAGGTCAGCAAATGTGCGCAGAGTGGCTGAACGTCCATTTACAGTGCCTTGCGAAAGTATTCGGCCCCGTTGAACTTTTCAACCTTTTGCCACATTTCAGGCTTCAAACATAAAGATATAAAATTTTAATTTTTTGGTGAAGAATCAACAACAAGTGGGACACAATTGTGAAGTGGAACGAAATTTATTGGTTATTTTAAACTTTTGTAAAAAATAAAAAACTGAAAAGTGGGGCATGCAATATTATTCGGCCCCTTTACTTTCAGTGCAGCAAACTCACTCCAGAAGTTCAGTGAGGATCTCTGAATGATCCAATGTTGTCCTAAATGACTGATGATGATAAATATAATCCACCTGTGTGTAATCAAGTCTCCGTATAAATGCACCTTCTCTGTGATAGTCTCAGGGTTCTGTTTAAAGTGCAGAGAGCATCATGAAGACCAAGGAACACACCAGGCAGGTCCGTGATACTGTTGTGGAGAAGTTTAAAGCCAGATTTGGATACAAAAAGATTTCCCAAACTTTAAACATCCCAAGGAGCACTGTGCAAGTGATCATATTGAAATGAAAGGAGAATCAGACCACTGCAAATCTACCAAGACCCAGCCGTCCCTCTAAACTTTCATCTCAAACAAGGAGAAGACTGATCAGAGATGCAGCCAAGAGGCCCATGATCACTCTGGATGAACTGCAGAGATCTATAGCTGAGGTGGGAGAGTCTGTCCATAGGACAACAATCAGTCGTACACTACACAAATCTGGCCTTTATGGAAGAGTGGCAAGAAGAAAGCCATTTCTCAAAGATATCCATAAAAAGTCTTTAAAGTTTGCCACAAGCCACCTGGGAGACACACTAAACATGTGGAAGAAGGTGCTCTGGTCAGATGAAACCAAAATCGAACTTTTTCTCCACAATGCAAAACGATATGTTTGACGTAAAAGCAACACAGCTCATCACCCTGAACACACCGTCCCCACTGTCAAACATGGTGGTGGCAGCATCATGGTTTGGGCCTGCTTTTCTTCAGAAGGGACAGAGAAGATGGTTAAAATTGATGGGAAGATGGATGGAGCCAAATACAGGACCATTCTGGAAGAAAACCTGTTGGAGGCTGCAAAAGACCTGAGACTGGGACGGAGATTTATCTTCCCACAAGACAATGATCCCAAACATAAAGCAAAATCTGCAATGGAATGGTTCACAAATAAACGTATCCAGGTGTTAGAATGGCCAAGTCAAAGTCCAGACTTGAATCCAATCGAGAATCTGTGGAAAAAAGCTGAAAACTGCTGTTCACAAACGCTCTCCATCCAACCTCACTGAGCTCGAGCCGTTTTCCAAGGAAGAATGGGCAAGAATTTCAGTCTCTCGATGTGCAAAACTGATAGAGACATACCCCAAGCAACTTGCAGCTGTAATCGCAGCAAAAGGTGGCGCTACAAAGTATTAACTTAAGGGGGCCGAATAATATTGCACGCCCCACTTTTCAGTTTTTTATTTTTTACAAAATTTTAAAATAACCAATAAATTTCGTTCCACTTACCAATTGTGTCCCACTTGTTGTTGATTCTTCACTAAAAAATTCAAATTTTATATCTTTATGTTTGAAGCCTGAAATGTGGCAAAAGGTTGAAAAGTTCAAGGGGGCCGAATACTTTCGCAAGGCACTGTATTCTTGCAGTTAGAGCAAAGGAGAAACCCCAGTGATAGGGAATCTGACGGTCTCGCAGCACTTGGAGAAGGGGTCGGAGATGACATCTCTTCTGCAGGGTAATCCAAGAGAGGTCCTGGTATAGCTGCACCTTAGCTCCATCAAAGTCAAAGTCCTTGAGATGTCTAGCCTTAGACAGGATGGCCTCCTTCAAAGTAAAGTCGTGGACACAACATATTACATCCCGAGGAGAGGAGCCGGATCCCTTCGGGCGAAGGGCTCTGTGCACCCGATCCAGTTTAATTTTATGAGTAGGAGGTTCCTGCAAAATGGTTTTAAAGATCGCCTCCAGAGTAACAGGAAGGTCCTCATCCTGGGTAGCCTCGGGTAGTCCCTTGATCCTAATATTATTTCGACGCCCCCGTTGTAGCCCTTCTGTATTTCTAGGCAAAAGATTGGGGCTACATGTAGGTTGTTTCCAAAATCAGGAAACAGAGCATAATAACTGGAGTGCTGACTTTTCACAGCACCATGATATGGGCATGATCTATAGGGTACGGAAATAGCCTATCTGGAAAAATGTCCATTTTCATTTTGGACCATTTGCTGCGTATTTCTTTTTAGAAAGCATCTCTGGGGTCAAAATGACCACTTATACCCTTTTGAGGGGTGTAGTTTCCAAAGTGAAGTCACTTCTAAAAATTAAAAAATATGTGAGTAATACAACATTTTATTGCAAAAAAGTATATTTTTTTTATTTTCACTGCTCAATGCTAATAAAACCTATGAAACAACTGTGGGATCAAAATGCTCAGTATTGCCCTTGATAAATTCTTTGAGGGGTGTAGTTTCCAAAATGTGGTCATGTTTTGGGGTTTTCTGTTGTACTGGTATTTTAGGGGTTTGCAAATGAGAAATGGCGCCTGAAATCAATTCCAGCAAAATCTGCCCTCTGAAAACCTAAGTGGTGCTCTTTCCTTCTGTGTGCCAATACAGAAATTTATATCCACATGTGGGGCATTTTATAGTTGGGATAAATTGCTTAACATAGTGCTGGGTGCATTTTCTCCTTTAACCCCTTGTAAAAATGAAACATTTTGGGTTAAAGCAACATTTTATAGATAATGTAATTTTCCATTTTCATGGCCCAATTCTGTGAAAGACTTGTAAGGTCAAATTCTTTGAGGGGTCTAGTTTCCAAAATGGGGGACTTTCACTGTTTTGGCAATTTAGGCGCTCTGCAAGTGGGACATGGTACCTGAAACTATTGCAGCAAAATCTGTCCTTTTTTTTTTTTGTTTAACTGTAGTTTTTATTGAAAAAGTTTTTTAACAATAATGAAAAGAGAAAAAAAAAAAAAAAAAGAAGGTAGGTGAGATAAACAAGATATTATGCAATAGAACCAAAGAATCATTAAAAAATCAATGAGTGAACATGGCAAAGGACACACACAAAGTGTTAAGTGTTATTACCGCATGAAGTGACAAATGTCAGATTTGAAAAATCGAACTCTCTCAGAAAGTCAGAAACTGTCTCGCACAGGAAGGGGTTAAACCTTATTTACGCCAAAAATTCCAATTTTACATATTGTCCAAAAGTTTTAGGCAGGTGTGAAAAAGTGCTGTAAAGTAAGAATGATTTCAAAAATGGAAGCTTTAATAGTTTATTTTTGTCAGTTAACAAAATGAAGTGAATGAACAAAAGAGAAATCTAAATCAAATCAATATGTGGTGTGACCACCCTTTGGAGGAGGAAATGATGATATGGCCTCCACAGAGCCCTTATCTCAACATTGAGTCTGCCTGGGATTACATGAAGAAACAGCAGGATCTGAGGAAGCCTACATCCAGAAGATCTGTAGTTAGTTTTGCAAGATGTTTGGAACAACCTGCCTGCCAAGTTCCTCTAAAAATTGTGTGCTAGTGATTTGATTTAAATTTCTCTTTTGTTCATTCACTTAATTTTGTTAATAGGCAAATAAAAAAATATTAACACTTCTATTTTTGAAAGCATTTTTACTTTTAAACTTTTTTCCACACTGCCTAATAAACATTTTAATGGGGAAAATGGGGTTTATTTGTGTTTTTATTTATTTATTTAACTTTTTAAAAAAAATGTATTTTTTTTTTTTTTTTTTTTTACTTTTTTTTCCCCCCCCCCAAGTCCCCCCTAGGGTACTTTACCACTAGGGAGCTTGATCATCTGTTCAATACACTACAACACATATTTATTGATGTGTATTGTGCCTGTTACTGAATTGTAACAAGCATTCTATTAGGACATGCCTTCAGCAGGTCCTAATCAAATAGGAGACCCTTTGTTAGGCTCCTAGTTGCCATTGCAATCCATCGGTGTTATCATCGTCCCGGCTGTTGCAGTAGGAGCCTGGCTGTCAATTACAGCTGGGCTCCTGCAGTGATCACCATCATGTATATGTATGTGGGGATGCGGTAACTACCCGCATTCTCTGATGTACATGTATGTGAAAATGCAGGAAGGGGATATATACCTAGTCCTGGTTTGTTAATAGGGGGTTTCCAGTGCATTACAAATAAGCTTTAAATGAACCAGTCAGGTGGTTTTTCCACCATAAACAGTACCATTTCTGTGAAGATTACAGAAATGCGTCAATGGAAAGGGAATTACTTGACTTTGCACAAGATGGGGACAGTATATGGTGGAAAAAGCACCTAACAGGTTCTCTTTAAACCAGCTAAACATGGAAAATCCAGAGTTCTGCAGACTTTCTGTCCCTTTTATACCTTATATGGAAAACGCCAGCATTTCTGTAGGTATAATCGATATGCTGCGATTTACAAAAACACGGTTTACAAATCGCAGTATTACCGCTGCTGATTTTTTTTTCTGCAATGTGTGGATGGGATTAGCCAGATAAGCAGCAAAATTCTATGTATTCCCGTCATAGCATCCCGGCCTTAAAGCTGAGGCTCCAAATTGCAGAAACACAGCGTTTTTTTGTTGGAGATTTTGCTGCGTTTTTTGAGCCAAAGTTAGGAGTGGATTTAACATAAGGGAAATGTCTATGTGCTTCCTTTATATTTTCCATTCCTTTTTCAGCCATACTTTTGGTTCAAAAAACCGCAGCAAAATCTGAAACAAAAAACGCTGCAATTCTGCAATGTGGGGCCTCAGTCTAAAGGGGTTTTCCAGCCCCAGATCAAATTTTCATATTGATCACCTATCCACAGTATAGGTCATCAATATGTGATCTGTTGAGGTTCAATACCTGGACCCTGCACAGATCATCTGTTCTAGCAGCCTCTGGGTACCAGAAGCTGGTAGTGGGCAAGTGGCGCACACAGTGCCATTCCTATTCAAGTGATAGGAGTGGCACATTGGCCCTGTCTACTGCATACTGGTGTTCAAGATGAACTGAATAGGAGTGGTGCTTCATAGGTAGACTTCAACTATGAGAGACAAAATAAGAAAACAAATCCAGAAAATCACATTGTCTGATTTTTAAAGAATTTATTTGCAAATTATGGTGGAAAATGAGTATTTGGTCAATAACAAAAGTTAATCTCAATACTTTGTTATATATCCTTTGTTGGCAATGACAGATGTCAAACGTTTTCTGTAAGTCTTCACAAGGTTGGCACATACTGTTGCTGGTATGTTGGCCCATTCCTCCATGCAGATCTCCTCTAGAGCAGTGATGTTTTGAGGCTATCGCTGGGCAACACGGACTTTCAACTCCCTCCAAAGGTTTTCTATGGGGTTGAGATCTGGAGACTAGCTAGGCCACTCCAGGACCTTGAAATGCTTCTTACGAAGCCACTCCTTCGTTGCCCTGGCGGTGTGCTTGGGATCATTGTCATGCTGAAAGACCCATCCACGTTTCATCTTCAATGCCCTTGCTGATGGAAGGAGGTTTGCACTCAAAATCTCACGATATATGGCCCCATTCATTCTTTCATGTACACGGATCAGTCGTCCTGGTCCCTTTGCAGAGAAACAGCCCCAAAGCATGATGTTGCCACCCCCATGCTTCACAGTAGGTATGGTGTTCTTTGGATGCAACTCAGCATTCACTCTCCTCCAAACACGACGAGTTGTGTTTCTACCGAACAGTTCTACTTTGGTTTCATCTGACCATATGACATTCTCCCAATACTCTTCTGGAACATCCAAATGCTCTCTAGCAAACTTCAGACGGGCCCGGATATGTACTGGCTTAAGCAGGAGGACACGTCTGGCACTGCAGGATCTTAGTCCCTGGTGGTGTAGTATGTTGCTGACGGTAGCCTTAGTTATGTTAGTCCCAGCTTTCTGCAGGTCATTCACTAGGTACCCCCGTGTGGTTCTGGGATTTTTGCTCACCGTTCTTGTAATCATTTTGACCCCACAGGGTGAGATCTTGCGTGGAGCCCCTGATCGAGGGAGATTATCAGTGGTCTTGTATGTCTTCCATTTTCTAATTATTGCTCCCACAGTTGATTTCTTCACACCAAGCTGCTTGCCTATTACAGATTCAGTCTTCCCAGCCTGGTGCAGGTCTACAATTTTGTTTCTGGTGTCCTTCCACAGCTCTTTGGTCTTCACCATAGTGGAGTTTGGAGTGTGACTGTTTGAGGTTGTGGACAGGTGTCTTTTATACTGATAATTTCAAACAGGTGCCATTACTACAGGTAATGAGTGGAGGACAGAGGAGCCTCTTAAAGAAGTTACAGGTCTGTGAGAGCCAGAAATCTTGCTTTTTTTTTTGTAGGTGACCAAATACTTATTTTCCACCATAATTTGCAAATAAATTCTTAAAAAATCAGACAATGTGATTTTCTAGATATGTTTTCTCATTTTGTCTCTCATAGTTGAGGTCTACCTATGATGTCAATTACAGGCCTCTCTCATCTTTTTAAGTGGGAGAACTTGCACATTTAGTGGGTGACTAAATAAATACTTTTTTTCCCCAATGTATGAATTACATACGTTACATGAAGTATGCTTGCGTGACCCCTGTCCAGATTAAGCCCGGGTATAGTTTGGCCCAGGCTAAAGTATACCACGAGGATAAACTGTCCTAGGCCAAACTATACCCCAAGGTGTAAAATATCCTAGGCCAAACTATACCCCTCTAACGTGGAACTCAGGTATAGTCTGCCCCAAGTCACAGTATACCCCTGGGGATAAACTTTATACCTGGGGGTGTAAAATAGCCTAGGCCAGACTATATCCCTCCAGGCCATGTCATCACTTCACTGGTTTTCGCACCATGTCTCTCATTTGTTGAAATGTGTGCAGATCTTTTTTTTTTTTTTTATCATACTCATACACACAGTACAGTGCTTACATTGAACTGACTTCAGATGGAGCTGTCCCAACATAGTAACATTTTATATATGTTTCCCTCTGCTCTCTCTGACACCAAACTTTTGACAACCATGGAAGGCCAACTGTGTGACCAGCTTTTGAGATTCTACATTGCAACACAACAAAAGTACCCCCAGTGGATATACGATTTACCTCCAGAAAAAAAGTGTAAATGCCAAGTCCCAGTTCAGACAAACAGTTAAGCCATATTGAGCAGATGGAGGGATTCTTTACCATGTGGAAAAGGAGGTTCTCACTAAAAGCCGACTGCCAAATATCCTGAAGGCCTGTCATGACAACCCAATTTCTGGTGACCGTTTTGTCAGAGATAAAACGTTCGCCAAAATCTCTGACCGTTATTACTGGAAGGGAACGACGTTCACCAACATGTCAAAGCCTGTCAAAAAATGTTTTGTCATAAACATCCCAAAATCAGCAAGGAAGCGCCACCACTCTACAGTATACCAGTGCCAGGAAAAGTATGGAGCTTAGTCAGGATTGATATGATCGGTTTTCTTCAGGAAACATCAAATGGCAACAAATATATAGTTGCTGCCACCGATCATTTCTCCAAGTGGACTGAAGTAACATCTGTTCCAGATAAGAGTGCCAAGTCAGTAGCAATTTTTTTGTACTCCGTTATTTGCTGCCTTGGCTGTATGGACTCTCTTATTAGCAACCAGGGACGAGAGTTTGTGAACTCGATCATCGACAACCTGATGGAGCAATTTCAAACAGATCACTGCATTTCATCTGCCTACCACCCACAAACAAATAGTCAGCAGGAACGTGACAATCGAACACTCAAAGAATCTCTTAGTAAGCTTGTCAATGACCAAGGTAACAACTGGGATCAGTTCATCCCTGGTGTTCTGTTTGCCACACATTTATCACACATCTGTGCATGCCTCAAACTAGTGCACTCCATTTGAGGTCATGTATGGATGGAAGGCCAAGCTTCCTATGGACCTCAATCCCTCAGAAAATGACACTGTGGACCCCATGCCCATTTCAGATGATGCCAACCCTGATGTGCTAAATACACTGACAACAATTCTTAAAAAGCTCCGCTGAACCGTCAGTACCAACATCCACTCTGCCCAGGAACAGCAGAAGCGTGCCTTTGATCGCTGACACAACAGCTAGAAATAAATCACTTCTGGCACCATCGTTTATATCAAGAATCATCACCGTATTCATTGCATGAGTTTAAACATGGAACCACGCTGGATGGACCCTACTTAGTTGTGGAATCCTTGACCAAGGGACGAGTAAAACAATAAGACTGTCAAGATATTGAGCAACACCTACCACGCCAGCAACCCTAAGATTTACCAGGAGGTAGAGACTTTTCACCCCCCCCAGTCTCATGATGATTGTCCCAGTGACTCTGCCACACAGAAACACAAGTAAAATTAAGACTTTCAACCCACTACCAAGTTCAGTAACGAAGTATATTAGCCCCACTCTTGGCCTTACGTTTGGTAGGGTTGTATACTATGGATGCACAAGGGACCTTGGACAACCATGGCGTACATATAAAACCTAAGGTGATGGAAACTGCTACTTTCAGGCTATCAGCTACATGGTAAAAAAAACTACAGAGTTACTTGAACCAAAATGTGAATGAATATGTGAACATCTCTGGTATGTCTCATGATGGAGTTTGGGCAACTGATGCAGAGATCATGGCCACCGCAAATCTGTTGAGTTGCGACATCATCATCTACACGAACGTCGTTGACTCCATGGATTGGTTGACATATTCTGCAAGCTTCAGTCTGCAGTCAACAACAGAACATGCACTTTATCTTGAAAACAAGCATCATCATTTTAATGTTGTTATCAGTGTTTCCCTTTAAATGTTTATATTGTAGCAAGGACTTGCTAGTGTAAAGGTCCTGATACACGGGACAAGTATTGGGCGATTTGTTGTTCCGGATAGTTGTCCCTTGCATTGAACTTATCGCTAATGAGAAATCGCTGAGAAAAATAAATAAATTTACATACTCCCTGCCCTACATGTCCTGGCCCTCCTATGTCCCTCCTCTATGTCTCTGCCATCAGCCATTTCTTGCTTCTCTGGCTGCAGCTTTTGAATTTCGCACTGTCTCGTATCTCCGCAGGTCACTTGGTCAGTGTATGACACGACACATCTGATTGAAGTAATAAAAGTCTATGTGTTTATAGTTTTAACATTTAAGTCAGCTTTCTCGCTTAATTTTTCAACATTTTATTGGGGATTCAGCTTTGTCTAGTAAGTTAAGTAATTTTTGTTTATACAGTCATATGAAAAAGTTTGGGCACCCCTATTAATCTTAATCATTTTTAGTTCGAAATATTTGGGTGTTTGCAACAGCCATTTCAATTTGCTATATCTAATAACTGATGGACACAATAATATTTCAGGATTGAAATGAGGTTTATTGTACTAACAGAAAATGTGCAATATGCATTAAACCAAAATTTGACCGGTGCAAAAGTATGGGCACCTCAACAGAAAAGTGACATTAATATTTAGTAGATCCTCCTTTTGCAAAAATAACAGCCTCTAGTCGCTTCCTGTAGCTTTTAATCAGTTCCTGGATCCTGGATGAAGGTATTTTTGACCATTCCTCTTTACAAAACAATTCCAGTTCAGTTAAGTTTGATGGTCGCCGAGCATGGACAGCCCGCTTCAAATTATCCCACAGATGTTCAATGATATTCAGGTCTGGGGACTGGGATGGCCATTCCAGAACATTGTAATTGTTCCTCTGCATGAATGCCTGAGTAGATTTGGAGCTGTGTTTTGGATCATTGTCTTGCTGAAATATCCATCCCCGGCGTAACTTCAAATTCGTCACTGATTCTTGTACATTATTCTCAAGAATCTGCTGATACTGAGTTGAATCCATGCGACCCTCAACTTTAACAAGATTCCCGGTGCCGGCATTGGCCACACAGCCCCAAAGCATGATGGAACCTCCACCAAATTTTACAGTGGGTAGCAAGTGTTTTTCTTGGAATGCTGTGTTTTTTTGACGCCATGCATAACGCCTTTTTGTATGACCAAACAACTCAATCTTTGTTTCATCAGTCCACAGGACCTTCTTCCAAAATGAAGCTGGCTTGTCCATATGTGCTTTTGCAAACCTCAGGCGACTCTGTTTGTGGCGTGCTTTCAGAAACGGCTTCTTTCGCATCACTCTCCCATACAGCTTCTCCTTGTGCAAAGTGTGCTGTATTGTTGACTGATGCACAGTGACACCATCTGCAGCAAGATGATGCTGCAGCTCTTTGGAGGTGGTTTGTGGATTGTCCTTGACTGTTCTCACCATTCTTCTTCTCTGCCTTTCTGATATTTTTCTTGGCCTGCCACTTCTGGGCTTAACAAGAACTGTCCCTGTGGTCTTCCATTTCCTTACTATGTTCCTCACAGTGGAAACTGACAGGTTAAATCTCTGAGACAACTTTTTGTATCCTTCCCCTGAACAACTATGTTGAACAATCTTTGTTTTCAGATCATTTGAGAGTTGTTTTGAGGAGCCCATGATGCCACTCTTCAGAGGAGATTCAAATAGGAGAACAACTTGCAATTGGCCACCTTAAATACCTTTTCTCATGATTGGATACACCTGGCTATGAAGTTCAAAGCTCAGTGAGGTTACAAAACCAATTTTGTGCTTCAGTAAGTCAGTAAAAAGTAGTTAGGAGTATTCAAATCAATAAAATAAGGGTACCCAAATTTTTGCACCGGTCAAATTTTGGTTTAATGCATATTGCACATTTTCTGTTAGTACAATAAACCTCATTTCAATCCTGAAATATTACTGTGTCCATCAGTTATTAGATATATCAAATTGAAATGGCTGTTGCAAACACCCAAATATTTAGAACTAAAAATGATTAAGATTAATAGGGGTGCCCAAACTTTTTCATATGACTGTATCACTCAATGCTAGTGATGGGGGTATAATATGGCCTGAGGGGTATGAATTGGCCTAGGCTAATTTATACTCCGGGTATAATCTAGCCTAGGTCACTTTAACCCCGGGTATAGTCTGGACTGAGGGTATACTCTGGCCTGTTACATCGGAGCTAGCTGCTGGAGTTGGAAAATGCTACGACTTTGGCGGCTTAACTCCATCAGATGCAATGATCAATAGAGATCATGGTATCCGGATGGTTCAGGAGCAAAATATTGTAGTACATTGCTCTGGGGATCAGCGGATTCCAGGTTTAAGTCCCCTTGTGGGACAGGAAAAAAAATAGTTTAAAACGTTTTTAAAAGTGTTTAAAAGCATAAATAATAAAAATTAAAAAGAAAAACACCTTTTAATTTCAAAAACACATAATGTAAACAGAATAAAGTAAACAAGCATCCTAGGCATCTTCATGTGCGTATAAGTCTGCACTATCCCAAAATAGCATTATTTATACTGTATGGTGACCATCGCAATATGCCAAATGTATTTTGGTCACCTTGGCCCCCACCAAAAATAGCAATAAAAGGTCATCAAAAAGTCAAATATACCAAAAATTGGTACCAATAAAATCTAAAGCTTGCCCCAAATAAAGAGTCCTTACATATCTCTGTCAACTAAACAGTAAAAAAGTTAAAGGCTTCAGAATACGGTGACCCCAGGAAAATCGTGCTTTTTCGAAAAATGCTGTTTTATTAGTAAACTCATTAAAACATAATAAAAGCAATATAAATATGGCATGGCTGGAATCAAAATTACCCACCGGACAATGTTGCTGTGTCAAAATGCAAAAAATAAGATTTTTCATACTAATCCTCCAAAAACATTAATAACAGCTAATGAAAACATTATATGTATCCCAAAATGGTGCCAAATAAAAGTAGAACTAATGCAAAGAATAAGCCCTCACATATCTATGTCGACAGAAAAATAAAAAAGTTCAGAATTTTGGAAGGCAAGGAAGAAAAATATGAAAAAAGTCATTAAGCATTAACGTTCATACTGCTTATCCTGCGTCCTTAAAGGGTTAAGGGCATGGTTCTGAGAGACCAAATAATAGTCCTTTAATAGTCCCACAAATGCTGCAGTTTCCTAAAGAATATAGTGGCACAGTCATTGGGATAATTGACTACTAAGGTAATGATCAACAACTTACAGCATTTTGCAGGACCTTCTACCATATACCCAGAATAGAGTGTCGTAATTGTGTGGTGTTTGGATTGTGCAATTGCAGGTTATGATACCCTAAATCTGTTGTTTTTATATTTTAATAGGACTTTTAACAAGCACTCCCACGAAAACAACATCTTCTCCACGTGTGATCTTAAATTTTGATCTTGGTCCTACTGCAGCCTACCTCTCCCCACTTGCTGTCCATAATGGCTTTTTACAGTTACATGTCCAAGACTTTAAATCGGAGATTCCTATTTCAGCTCTAACTCATATAGGACCTTTCCTAGAGGATGAGCAAATTCCTGAAATACTGCCCATGATTATTCAAGTTACCAACAGCAAGATTATATTGAGAGTGAGTATGAAGTATTGTTCAATTTCAAACAGAGTAAGCATTTGTGTTGATAAAATGACAATCAGTTATGTAAAACAGTCTCAAACTATGTTGATAAAATGATAAAATGACAAAATGACATGCCTTGATAAAATGGCAAATTTATATACAGTACAGACCAAAAGTTTGAACACACCTTCTCATTCCAAGAGTTTTCTGTATTTTCATGACTATAAAAATTGTAGATTCACACTGAAGGCATCAAAACTATGAATTAACACATGTGGAATTATATACTTAACAAAAAAGTGTGAAACAACTGAAACTATGTCTTATATTCTAGGTTCTTCAAAATAGCCTCTTTTGCTTTGATTACTGCTTTGCACACTCTTGGCATTCTCTTGATGAGCTTCAAGAGGTAGTCACCTGAAATGGTTTTCACTTCACAGGTGTGCCCTGTCAAGTTTAATAAGTGGGATTTCTTCTTGCCTTATAAATGGTGTTGGGACCATCAGTTGTGTTGTTCAGAAGTCAGGTGGATACACAGCTGATAGTCCTACTGAATGGAGTGTTAGAATTTGTATTATGGCAAGAAAAAAGCAGCTAAGTAAAGAAAAATGAGTGGCCATCATTACTTTAAGAAATGAAGGTCAGTCAGTCCGAAAAATTGGGAAAACTTTGAAAGTGTCCCCAAGTACAGTGGCCAAAACCATCAAGCACTACAAAGAAACTGGCTCACATGAGGACCGCCCCAGGAAAGGAAGACCAAGAGTCACCTCTACTGCGGAGGATAAGTTCATCCGAGTCACCAGCCCTCAGAAATCGCAGGTTAACAGCAGCTCAGATTAGAGACCAGGTCAATGCCACACAGAGTTCTAGCAGCAGACACATCTCTACAACAACTGTTAAGAGGAGACTGTGTGCAGCAGGCCTTCATGGTAAAAGAGCTGCTAGGAAACCACAGCATCTTGCAGTGGCATGCTATTCCATCCGGTTTGCGTTTAGTTGGACCATCATTTATCTTTCAACAGGAAAATGACCCCAAACACACCTCCAGAGTGTGTAAGGGCTATTTGACCAAGAAGGAGAGTGATGGGGTGCTACGCCAGATGACCTGGCCTCCACAGTCACCAGACCTGAACCCAATCGAGATGGTTTGGGGTGAGCTGGACCGCAGAGTGAAGGCAAAAGGGCCAACAAGTGCTAAGCATCTCTGGGAACTCCTTCAAGACTGTTGGAAGATCATTTCAGGTGACTACCTCTTGAAGCTCATCAAGAGAATGCCAAGAGTGTGCAAAGCAGTAATCAAAGCAAAAGGTGGCTACTTTGAAGAACCTAGAATATAAGACATATTTTCAGTTGTTTCACACTTTTTTGTTAAGTATATAATTCCACATGTGTTAATTCATAGTTTTGATGCCTTCAGTGTGAATCTACAATTTTTATAGTCAGGAAAATACAGAAAACTCTTGGAATGAGAAGGTGTGTCCAAACTTTTGGTCTGTACTGTATGTACTCAAAGCTTTTTCTGGAAAGTGCTTGTACACACAGTGGGGAGAATTTAATAAGACCGTTGTTTATTACGCCAGTCTTAATTTTATCTCACTAGCTTCAGATGCACCAAAGTGATTACAGAGGTGTAACTCAGGTGGTCCAGGCACCAGAAATTAATCTGTGCCAGTTTTTGGTGCAAATAATTTTAAATTTGTTGAATAATGTTAAATTTATCAAGGCCATGACAATGCCCACTGTTTTTTAAAGAGTGCCATGAAAGGTGGGGAAAAGAGTAAAAAGTCGCAATTATGTGGCAAATATGGCCATGCACCGAATTTGTGAAACTAGCGTAAAGTGCAAATTCACTCCCTTTACTTTTTGGGCATACTCTACAGTGACACCATGCTTTGTGGGATAAAATCAAGCAAAATAAATTGGGTGATGATTAGTAAAGGTGTGTTAGCATTCCCCTTATTAATTGAATGCGTCCATAAATAAATCTGACCCTGACAGCACTGTTTATTCACTCTCATTGTCTAAGGACACACCTCATTTACAAACAGAACAGAGAAAGCGAGTTTATTTATAACAGAGGAACAGCGCAGTGAAGATCTCTAAGAAAAAGATAGCTTATGTGTACTCCTTAAAATCTGTGTTGTATACTGCATAACTGCATATTACACAGCTGTGCTCAATAGTTTCATATCAAATGCAAAATTTGTGAGATATGTAACTAAAACCCAGGCAGGTGTCAGACAGGAACAGGCAAGTGGAGTGATTCTGAGCTCTGACACTGAATGCCTCTGATTGGAGCTCAGGATCACACTTTAAAACGTAAATACATTTTCAAACAACTTTTGATTTATTTTTTTTTTTTCTGCAGAACTTGTGTCATTAACCCCTAAGGCGTGACTAAATATGACTGAAACTGTTTCATACAGCCGGGTCCCAGCAGCATTGCCTGTGATCAGAGATGACTCTGATCATGGGCATTTAACCACTCAGATGCCGAGGTCAAATGCGACCACGGCATCTAAGTGGTTACTTTCACTTTCTATTTGCTTTTCTGCAAGGGGACAGCCTCCCCCTTGGCGCGATCACGGGAGGTGTCCCATTACCATGGCAGCCGGGAGCCTTGTGAAGGCTCCCAGCCCTGCCATAGTAATGTACAGTGGGGAAAAAAAGTATTTAGTCAGCCACTAATTGTGCAAGTTCTAGTACATGTTCAAGCCCCCTGGGGGGGGGGGCTAAAAAAAAAAAAAATAAAAAAAAAAAAAAAAAAAAAGTTTTTAAAAATATGAAAAAAAAAAAAAAGTTTAAATCACCCCCCCTTTCCCTATATCACATATAAAAAAATATAAATAAATAAAAGTAAACATAAACATTAACGCAGAGTGGAAGCCAAAAAAAAAGAAAAGACGTAAGAAAGCGGCGGTACTGCGTTTTTTTTCTAAATTCCACCTAATTCTGAATTTTTCTCCTGCTTACCGGTACATTGTACTAAATTATAAATGGTACCATTTTGAAGTACAACTTGTCATGCAAAAAGCCCTCATATGACTATGTAAACAGAAAAATGAGAAAGTTATGGCTTTTGGAATGTACTAAAAAACGAAAACACAAAAATGAAAAATATCTGTGTCTCCAAAGGGTTAATAAATTGTGTAATACACTTTATTAACAAATTCTAGCTCCTCACTGTGAAATCCCGCATTTCTTTATTCTTTCCCTTACTTCTCTATTAAGAGCTGTACCCTGCTTGTCACTGTTCTAATTAAGAGATTATGTAACACAAATTTTGTTCCCAGCTTTTAAATGTTATATTCCAATTGCTTATGTCTAAAACAAATTAAAAATTGCTTACATTCATCATAAACTTCGCTTTTGTGACCACGTCAACAAAAATTATGCATTTTTACTATAGAAACAGACGATTTTGCATCTTCTCATTTATACAGTCAGACTAAGAACACTATATGCATTGCAAATTTACACAGATTACCAAAAACTGTTCAGAAGTGTGCGGTTTTCTGAGATTTATGACTATACTGCAAATCAGTTTCACGAATCAATCCCCAAATATAGTCGCCCATCATGTTTTCGTTATATTGTCCTTGGTAACGGCGTTCAAAGTTCATAATGTCCTGGTGAAAGCGCTCGCCTTGCTCCTCTGAATAAGCTCCCATGTTCTCTTTGAACTTATCAAGATGAGCATCAAGGATATGGATTTTGAGTGACATCCTGCTGCCCATTGCAGCATAGTTCTTTATCAGAGTCTGAACCAGTTGTACATAGTTTTCATCTTTATGATTGCCAAGGAAGCCGCGAACCACTGCGACAAAACTGTTCCAAGCTGCTCTCTCCTTCCTATTCAGCTTCTTGGGAAATTCGCTGCACTCTATGATCTTCTTGATTTGTGGTCCGACGAAGACACCAGCTTTGATCTTTGCTTCAGACAGCTTAGGTAAAAGATCTTGGAGGTAATTGAAAGCTCTCGACTCCTTATCTAGAGCCCTGACAAATTGTTTTATGAGCCCCAACTTGATGTGTAGTGGTGGCATCAGCACCTTGCGTGGGTCCACCAGTGGCTCCCACTTTACATTGTTCTTCCCCACAGTGAACTCTGTCCGCTGAGGCCAGTCCCACCTGTGGTAGTGCGCTTCAGTATCCCAGCTGTCCCAAAGGCAAATAAAGCAAGGATACTTAGTAAAACCACCTTGGAGGCCCATCAGGAATGACACCATTTTGAAATCTCCGGTAACTTCCCAGCCGTACTCATCATACTTCAAGGCACCTAGCAACATCTTGACACTGGTGTATTCCTCTTTCAGGTGCACCGAGTGAGTTACAGGAAGAGACGGATACTTGTTCCCATTGTGAAGCAGCACGGCTTTGAGGCTCTTGCATGAGCTGTCTATGAAGAGGGTTACAGGTGATACCTATAGCCTCGAATAGACCGGCCACATTGTTGCAGAAGCACAGTCCATCTTGATGACTGAAGAAGATGGAAAAAACTTGGTGACGCTTCCTCTGATCTGTGACTTGGACGCTTTCATCTAATAAATTCCATTGCTTGAGCCTTGATGTCAGAAGCTCAGCGTTGGACTTGGTGAGACCAAGGTCTCTGATGAGATCGTTGAGGTCTTTTTGGTTAGGGTAGTATGGCTTCCTCTCCTCATCTGCATATGAAGAGAAATCGTGATCTTCAACGTCTTCCTCGATGTTTGACCTGCTGCTTTCTTTTGAAGGTGGTGTAGCTCTGTCTGGAGGTGTTGGTACAGGAAGTTCAGGGCAGTGTGGTACTGGGGCAATAGATGACGGAATGTCAGGATACGTTACAGGCGGTGCATTTTTGTCAGTGCGACGTTTGGAAGGGTCCACCATGCAGAAGTAGCAATTTGTTGAGTGATCAGTCGGTTCACGCCAAATTCTTGGGATAGCAAAATGCATGGCTCTCTTCTCTCCCCTCTACCAATCTATAAGCAAACAAAATAATATTTGGATTGAGAATTTGATTTAGGCCTATTTCACACTAATGACTAGTGATATTTACAATATTAACATAGTTAATCTGCTATTTAAGAGAGTAGCATTTATCCACTTACCTTCAAGAGTTTTCTTGCAGTGCTCACATGTGAAATGAGGAGCCCATGCTTTGTCTTGGTCACCAACAGGTATGCCGAAGTATGCTTTGTAGGCCTCACACATCTTAGCAGATGCTTCCACAGAGTACTTTTTCGCTCTTGTCTTTACAAAGTGGCTACATACGTAGCAAAATGCGTCTGCTGGATGTATGCAACCTCTTGATGCCATCTAAATTGACTAAGTTGCTGTGAACTGTAAGGAAAAGGATGTCTCTCCAAATTTGATAAAAATGTTCTTTATTCCATGCAGTATTAAAGTTCAAGAGTGTACTGAGGATTCAGCAGAGCAAGATTGATCACCCGGTACCAGAGTAACACACAATATATACATTTACATTCCTGAGCTCCTCCTGTAATGGGTGTGGGGTGAAGTGTGAATACTGTCGTTATCAGAATCTGAATAGATATTGAATTCACACCTGTCTGTCTAGGTCAATTCCCCTTTGTCTGTGATGGCCATTGCCCACTTACTATGCAATCCTAATCAATTAGATCCTGTCTCTCCATCTCTCAGGAAGGGCTATAGTGGCCCTATATAACTGTAGTTATACAGCTACCTACAATTCTGTACAGTCCCAGAAAGTTCTAGATAATTCTGGGCAGTTCTAGAAACTTCTTGATAGTTCTCACAATTCCAGAAGCTTCTTAAGTATCTTGAAATATTGCTAATATCCTTAAAAATAGATCAATTTCAAAATATCATTGTGCTGACCACAAAAGCAAAGTTTACAGGGAATAATAACTTTTTTCTATACATTTAAGGTACAAACAATCAGGAAAACACACTTAACAACTGGGAACAGATATTTTTTTGAAAATTGTTACATGGTGTTATGAATAACAATTATATTTCAGTCATTACAAAATGTAGTAGCTTCTGATGAAAATATGAAAGAAAAGATTCTTTCAAGGTTGCAGTTCTACCTGTATTATTTCCAGAGAAATCACTAGTTGAAAATACATTGGGATTGTGATATTTATTTGCAGCTATATACATTCTAAAACCAAGAACAGTGTTTTTTATATTGTATTAAAGATGAAATTCTGAACAGTTCTAGCTGTAAAATTTTCATAGAATATACAGAAGTGACTGCGAGTAGCAGCTGCATATAAATGTGTATTATAAAACTGGTGATAAATAGGAAATTTTATAGCTAAAACTGGGATCTTGGAGTCATATGAAAGCTGAGTGTGTTATTTCACATGATATCAAAAGCACTGTTCTACATTTTAAAAAGAACACCAACAGCCTCAGCTTACCTGCTTTACATAAGAGCCCGCCTCCTTTACTCCTAGAAAAAGCAGTGTACAGCTCCCAATAGAGGTATAAGGGAAAGAAAAAAGAAGTGCAGGATTTCTGAGAAAGGAGCCAAAATTTATAAATAAAGTATATTAAAAAGTTTATTAAAGAGGACCTTTCACCACCTCCAAGTCCATATCTTTACATAAATTTCCGTATTTTTCGCTTTATAAGATGCATCTAGGTTTTAGAGGAGGAAAATAGGAATATTTTGTATCAAAAGGTGTAATGTTTTTTTTTATTTCAATACGTTTTTGAGTTTCTGAAAACAAAGGAAACCGCAAAAACAACATAGGTGTCCACGTCATGGCAATATAGGTTTGCTCCAACAGCAAATATACGGTAATAGTGGAACAAACAGTACATACAATGGTACTATAACAGTGAAGCAAACAGAAAAATGGTATAGGGTACACAAAACACGGGTATACAGAACATAGGCCCAGCTATACGTTCAGTTATGAGAGCGGAACCAGGGTGACCAGTCTGTAAGCTTCAAAATATCAACAACAAGAAGGCATGAGTGACAGTTGCAGTAAGCAACTGAAACCGACCAGCCATGGGTGCAAAGATTGTATATAAAGCTTCAAGTTGATCCCAGACAGCATTGCATTAGGGAGATAATAGAGTACGGAACAAAGTTAGATGACTGGGGGAGGGTAAACTGCAATCCACTTCTCCCCGTTGGATCGGAATTTTTCCAGACTACCATTTCTACTGGAAGAGTGAAGAAATCAGGCGATACCTTTTAGAGGCTAACTGAGTATATTTATAAGTAAGCTTTCAGGAGTACTAGCTCCCTTCATCAGACATGGTACAAGAACTGAAAATTCACAGATTTTTATACACATGGTTTTCAAAGGATTTTAGAGTCCTTAAAAAAACCAAAACAAAATGCAATCTAAGTAGAGAAGTTATTTACAACAGGTCAAAAAACAATCTGGAAAGTTGTGGTGCGTGACAGAGGGATCTGTTATCTGTTTGCTATCAGGAGGTGATTTGTGACCCTCACAGCTCATACATAGTGTGACATGAAGCTGGCAGGAATATTGAGTTCAGTTCATGGTTCATACATAGTGTGACATGAGGCTGGCATGAATATTAAGTCCAAATTTCAGAGTTTTAAATTTTTGCATAAATTTGTACTCCCATTCTTTCCTTTTTTTCCTGCGTCTTAAAATGTCCCATTAAAACCATAACCCGCAAATCTTCAATAGAGTGGTTTTCTCCGGAGAAATGTGCGGCCACTGGGAGATCGGTTCTGCTGTTATTAATACTGGATCTGTGTGAGTTCATTCGTTGACTGAGTCTCTGCCCTGTTTCCCCCACATAGAGGCCTGTGGTGGGACATTGCACACACATTATGAGGTACACCACATTGGAAGACCTGCAGGAAAATGTCCCCCTAATTCTGTGCATCTGTTGTGACTGTGGGATAGGTACACTGTCAGCGGTGTGGATGTGCTTGCAGTTCATGCACCTTTTATGTAGGCAAGGTTAGGTGCCATTTTCAGTTGGGGCCTTCAAGTGTAGTGTGTTACTGACGGTAGCCTTTGTTACGTTAGTCCCAGCTTTCTGCAGGTCATTCACTAGGTCCCCCCCGTGTGTTCTGGGATTTTTGCTCACAGTTCTTGTGATTATTTTGACCCCACGGGGTGAGATCTTGCGTGGAGCCCCTGATCGAGCGAGATTATCAGTGGTCTTGTATGTCTTCCATTTTCTAATTATTGCTCCCACAGTTGATTTCTTCACACTAAGCTGCTTGCCTATTGCAGATTCAGTCTTCCCAGTCTGGTGCAGGTCTACAATTTTGTTTCTGGTGTCCTTCCACAGCTCTTTGGTCTTCACCATAGTGGAGTTTGGAGCGTGACTGTTTGAGGTTGTGGACAGGTGTCTTTTATACTGATAACAATTTTAAACAGGTGCCATTACTACAGGTAATGAGTGGAGGACAGAGGAGCCTCTTAAAGAAGAAGTTACAGGTCTGTGAGAGACAGAAATCTTGCTTGTTTGTAGGTGACCAAATACTTATTTTCCACCATAATTTGCAAATAAATTCTTAAAAAATCAGACATTGTGATTTTCTGGATTTGTTTTCTCATTTTGTCTGTCATAGTTGAGGTCTACCTATGATGTCAATTACAGGCCTCTCTCATCCTTTTAAGTGGGAGAACTTGCACAATTGGTGGCTGACTTTTTTTCCCCACTGTAAACTGCTGTTTGGGCACACGGCAGTGTGTGGAAGGAAAGGAGCTACAGATTTTGATGGAATAGTTTTCAAGTGTTATGTCTCATTTGCAAAGCCACTAGCAGTACAGTGGAAACCCTCCAAAATTGACCCCTTTTTGGAAACTACACCCCTCAATGAATTTATCAAGGGGTATAGCGAGCATTTTTAACCCCAAAGTGTTTCCAAAATAGTGTCACATGTCTGGGAATTCCACTTTACTGGCATTTCACGGTTCTGCAAAAGTGACATGTTGGGCAAAAACCAAGCCATCTAAATCTGTGCTCTAAAAACCAAATGGCGCTCCTTCCCTTTTGTGCCCGGCTGTGTGCCTAAACAGCAGCTTATACCCACATATGACATTGTTAAGCATGTTATCCTGGGTACAACAGTGTCATACATGTGGGCATAAACTGCAGTTTGGACACACAACAGGATGCAGATGTGAAGGAGAGCGCTATGTGGCTTTTGGAGCATAGATTTAGATGTTTGTTAAGTAAGCATTCATTTTCACTGACATGAAGGCACAGCGGATGGAGAAATATGAATATGTAAGCTGTATCAGAGTACATTGGGTACTTCAAATTCCATATTATTTTCCAAGCGGGCCTTATGACCTTCCCTCCCTTGCTCCTTATTGTGAACTCTCATTATTTGACCCGGTAACAGAAGAAGAAGTCTCCCAGCTCCTTTATTTTTCACGCCCCACAACTTGCACAAGCGATCCTATCCCGTCACACCTTCTCCAGTCTCTGTCCCCTACTGTTATAACTCACCTTAATAAAATTTTTAACCTCTGTCTCTTTCTTCCTCCTTCAAGCATGCTGTCTCCAAAGATACTGGTAGGGAATATAGATTGTGAACCCTATATGGGACAGTGACTGTCAATGTCTGTAATGCGCTGCGGAATAAGATGGCGCTATACAAGTAAGTATAATAAATAAATAAATAAATGCTGTCATAACTCCACTACTGAAAAAGCCCTCTATTGACCCATGCTGTGCTGCTAACTACCAACCTGTCTAACCTCCCCTTTATCTCTAATTTCCTGGAACGCTTGGTCTGCTCCCATCTAATCCACTAACTCTCTGCTGACTCTCTTCTGGACCCCTTACAATCAGGTTTTCGTGCACCATACTCTATAGAAACGGCCCTCACAAAGGTCTCCAACAATCTCTTGATGGTTAAATCTAAAGGGAACAATTCACTACTTATTTTTCTGGATCTCTCAGCAGCATTTGACACTGTTGACCACCAACTCCTCCTCACTATGCTCCACTCTATTGGCCTCAAGGATATCGCTCTCTCTTGGTTTTCTTCCTATCTCTCTGACTGCTAATTTAGTTTCTCATTCGCTGGTGCTATTTCATCTCTGGCTCTTGCAGTTGGGGTTCCTCAAGGCTCGGTCCTAGGTCCCCTCCTCTTCTCTCTGTACACAGCCCCAGTTGGACAAACCATTCGCAAATTTTGCTTTCAATGCCATCTTTATGCAGATGATACCCAACTATATACAGTGCAGACCAAAAGTTTGGACACACCTTATCATTCCAAGAGTTTTCTCTATTTTCATGACTATAAAAATTGTAGATTCACACTGATGGCATCAAAACTATGAATTAACACATGTGGAATTATATACTTAACAAAAAAAGTGTGAAACAACTGAAAATATGTCTTATATTCTAGGTTCTTCGAAGTAGCCACCTTTTGCTTTGATTACTGCTTTGCACACTCTTGGCATTCTCTTGATGAGCTTCAAGAGGTAGTCACCTGAAATGGTTTTCACTTCACAGGTGTGCCCTGTCAGGTTTAATAAGTGGGATTTCTTGCCTTATAAATGGGGTTGGGACCATCAGTTGTGTTGTTCAGAAGTCAGGTGGATACACAGCTGATAGTCCTACTGAATGGAGTGTTAGAATTTGTATTATGGCAAGAAAAAAGCAGCTAAGTAAAGAAAAACGAGTGCCCATCATTACTTTAAGAAATGAAGGTCAGTCAGTCCGAAAAATTGGGAAAACTTTGAAAGTGTCCCCAAGTGCGGTGGCCAAAACCATCAAGCGCTACAAAGAAACTGGCTCACATGAGGACCGCCCCAGGAAAGGAAGACCAAGAGTTACCTCTGCTGCGGAGGATAAGTTCATCTGAGTCACCAGCCTCAGAAATCGCAGGTTAACAGCAGCTCAGATTAGAGACCAGGTCAATGTCACACCGAGTTCTAGCAGCAGACACATCTCTACAACAACTGTTAAGAGGAGACTGTGTGCAGCAGGCCTTCATGGTAAAAGAGCTGCTAGGAAACCACTGCTAAGGACAGGCAACAAGCAGAAGAGACTTGTCTGGGCTAAAGAACACAAGGAATGGACATTAGACCTGTGGAAATCTGTGCTTTGGTCTGATGAGTCCGAATTTGAGTTCGTTGGTTCCAATCACCGTGTCTTTGTGTAACGCAGAAAAAATGTGAACGAATGGACTCTACATGCCTGGTTCCCACCGTGAAGCATGGAGGTGTGATGGTGTGGGGGTGCTTTGCTGGTGACAATGTTGGGGATTTATTCAAAATTGAAGGAATACTGAACCAGCATGGTTACCACAGCATCTTGCAGTGGCATGCTATTCCATCCGGTTTGCGTTTAGTTGGACCATCATTTATTTTTCAACAGGACAATGACCCCAAACACACCTCCAGAGTGTGTAAGGGCTATTTGACCAAGAAGGAGAGTGATGGGGTGCTACGCCAGATGACCTGGCCTCCACAGTCACCAGACCTGAACCCAATTGAGATGGTTTGGGGTGAGCTGGACCGCAGAGTGAAGGCAAAATGGCCAACAAGTGCTAAGCATCTCTGGGAACTCCTTCAAGACTGTTGGAAGACCATTTCAGATGACTACCTCTTGAATCTCATCAAGAGAATGCCAAGAGTGTGCAAAGCAGTAATCAAAGCAAAAGGTGGCTACTTTGAAGAACCTAGAATAAAAGACATATTTTCAGTTGTTTCACACTTTTTTGTTAAGTATATAATTCCACATGTGTTAATTCATAGTTTTGATGCCTTCAGTGTGAATCCACAATTTTTATAGTCATGAAAATAGAGAAAACTCTTGGAATGAGAAGGTGTGTCCAAACTTTAGGTCTGTACTGTACATCTCCATTATAATACAGTAGTCCTTCAAGATACTATATTAACTGGCTTCAGAGAAACATTGTAAGTTAAAACCATTGTAACCGTAAGTCTATGGAAAGCTAGTAATTGACTTCAAAGACCCCAAAAATGTCACCAAAACTATGAAAAAAAATAAAGATTATAGAAAAAGCATCATATACAGTGGGGGAAAAAAGTATTTAGTCAGCCACCAATTGTGCAAGTTCTCCCACTTAAAAAGATGAGAGAGGCCTGTAATTGACAACATAGGTAGTCCTCAACTATGAGAGACAAAATGAGAAAACTAGAAAATTACAATGTCTGATTTTTTAAGAATTTATTTGCAAATTATGGTGGAAAATAAGTATTTGGTCACCTACAAACAAGCAAGATTTCTGGCTCTCACAGACCTGTAACTTCTTCAAGAGGCTCCTCTGTCCTCCACTCATTACCTGTAGTAATGGCACCTGTTTGAAATTATCAGTATAAAAGACACCTGTCCACAACCTCAAACAGTCACACTCCAAACTCCACTATGGTGAAGACCAAAGAGCTGTGGAAGGTCACCAGAAACAAAATTGTAGACCTGCACCAGGCTAGGAAGACTGAATCTGCAATAGGCAAGCAGTTTGGTGTGAAGAAATCAACTGTGGAAGCAATAATTAGAAAATGGAAGACATACAAGACCACTGATAATCTCCCTCGATCAGGGGCTCCACGCAAAATCTCACCCCGTGGGGTCAAAATGATCACAAGAACGGTGAGCAAAATCCCAGAACCACATGCAAAATCCCAGAACCACATGTGGGGACCTAGTGAATGACCTGCAGATAGCTGGGACTAACATAACTAAGGCTACCGTCAGTAACACACTATGCCGCCAGTGACTCAGATCCTGCAGTGCCAGACGTGTCCCCCTGCTTAAGCCAGTACATATCCGAGCCCGTCTGAAGTTTGCTAGAAAGCATTTGGATGTTCCAGAAGAGTATTGGGAGAATGTCATATACTGAGATGAAACCAAAGTAGAACTGTTTGGTAGAAACACAACTCGTCGTGTTTGGAGTGAATGCTGAGTTGCATCCAACGAACACCATACCTACTGTGAAGCATGGGGGTGGCAACATCATGCTTTGTGGCTGTTTCTCTGCAAAGGGACCAGGACGACTGATCCGTGTGCATGAAAGAATGAATGGGGCCATGTATCGTGAGATTTTGAGTGCAAACCACCTTCCATCAGCAAGGGCATTGAAGATGAAACGTGGCTGGGTCTTTCAGCATGACAGTGATCCCAAGCACACCACCAGGGCAACGAAGGAGTGGCTTCGCAAGAAGCATTTCAAGGTCCTGGAGTGGCCTAGCCAGTCTCCAGATCTCAACCCCATAGAAAAACTTTGCAGGGAGTTGAAAGTCCGTGTTGCTCAGCAACAGCCCCAAAACATCACTGCTCACAGAGGAGATCTGCATGGAGGAATGGGCCAACATACCAGCAACAGTGTGTGCCAACCTTGTGAAGACTTACAGAAAACGTTTGACCTCTGTCATTGCCAACAAAGGATATATAACAAAGTATTGAGATGAACTTTTGTTATTGACCAAATACTTATTTTCCACCATAATTTGGAAATAAATTCTTTACAAATCAGACAATGATGTCAATTACAGGCCTCTCTTATCTTTTAAGTGGGAAAACTTGCACAATTGGTGGCTGACTAAATATTTTTTTTTCCCCACTGTAACTAATATAGCAAATGCACTTACACATTAAAGTCAAACAGTTGTTGGAAGCTGTAAATCACTTTCTGTGATGGTGAAAGGAGATATTTCAGGATCCTTAAAAGTATACACAGTGCATCCCAAAAATGTCATGAGCTGCTCTCATCCGTTGTCCAAAGGATCAGATGATTGTTTTCCAGGTAGAGAAGTCATATACAGAACATTTAGTACTTCAATATACTGTGGAGTGGCATAACTAGTCTGCTAATCGGTACATGCACTTTGCTAATACAGAGGTTTTACCAGTGAAATGACTGTGAAATGACCGGGCCAATTAGAACCTCCAGCTAAGCATGGTATGTTGTGTCTTGTAAGTTTCTTTTACATGTCCATGGCCATTGTAACTTGAGGAGCCACTGTATATAGTAACAGTAAGTATATTTTACATCTCTTGTATCAGTGAGTACATTACAAATTCCATTATTTAGAACAGATTTATCATAACTGTGTAAAAGAAAAACTGTCTTTGCCTATAACAAACCATTTGTTTTAGCTAAAATAAAAAGAATATTCTATGTAGCAATATGCTTGAATGCTCACAAGCCTTTACAATGCTTCCATTGTGGGTGTGGGTAATATCATGTTCTACTGACAGTTTGAGAGTTACAAGTTAACTACCCCTCTAAATGTAAGCATTTCTACCTTGTATTATCCTATCTATGTCCAAATAGAGATTATTTTTAACAAAGGCAACTTTAAGCATCATAATAACAATATAATTAATTATGTGCCCATATTGTGCAACAGGATGATGGTCCACGTATCTACTCCTCTCCAATTGTTCCTGAACCAGTTGCTTTCTCTGTGGAAAACCTTAAAGTTCAGCGGCAAGAAGATGGAGTTTTCTGGCTCACTGGTAGGTATACTGGTAGTTTGTGAAAGGTCTCTAATCTTATTTATATCATAGAAAGAATTATAAAATAGAAACGTTAATGGTGTTTCATAAAAGTATGAAAATGTCGTAGAGACATCTTGAGCATTAGAAGGAAGGGCTACAAGCACTGTGGCCATTCAAAATTAGTACTGCACATTGAAGCGCCATTGTCAGGATTCCATACACCTAACTAAAAACACAATAACATGTAACCCTGGATGTGACCATAAAGGGGGACATCCTGCATCCACACTCACTTCCACACTTACCTATTACATAAGGTTACACAGGAGTAAAGTGTGAAGGATCTCGTCCTACCGAAACCGCTTTCTGTACACCTGAGATCGCTTCATTTACTTCACATCCACCACCAGTGAGTGTTCTGGGCCCATAGGATAATACAAAACGAGCTTTCTAAATTTTATATATTTATTAACTTAACATACAGAAAATACATGTAGCGGTTATCAAGCAAATACAGGTGAAAAGCAACATGACACGGTGCACAAAATAAAAATGGGAATAAACAGAAGAAAAGGAAATATTACCAATGCAAGCCTGTGATTGGTTCTCTGGGTTCCGGATGTTGAGCTCAGGGCGCGTACTTAAAGCAGTCCAAAAGCATGTGTTCGGGCATGCTATTCCAGTGGCAGCACCCCCTTGGCTCTGGGCAGTACTATGCGGGTGGCTTTCAGCAGAAGAAGACCATATAGAAAATTACCAGAACAAGTAGATAGTCCATTTCTCTGAGCCCATGTGGTAGGCTTCAGGGTTCTTCCTTAAGCAAGTTACAGAGCATGTGTTACATCACTTCCAGGATAACAAAGAGTCTCAGGCCTCAATGCTAGGCCGCATGTTTAGGCCACATGGTTGTAGTTGCCTCCATGACCTGCCCTCACATCTCCTCCAGGAACAACAAAGAAAAAAGACACCCCTCTTCCTGGTCTGAGAACTTTTAACTATAAAGGTCTCCTCCCTAAGTGATGTCACCAGAGGAGGAGGAGCCCCGCCCTCCTTTCTAACTCCCTCAGAATTATATTTCCTCACCCGAGGACGGCAGAGTCGGGCAGGAGGTATGATAGGGTTCGTGGCGAGATCCACATCGTGTAGACTCCAAGGATGACACTCCAATCCCCTTTCGGTAAGGAGATCAATGTCTGGACCTTTTCTGGGCTTTGAACCGTATCTTGTGTGGGGTCTAAACGTCCACCTTGGCCTGGCCCACCTGAGGAATTTATCGGGGTGACTGTAAGAGGTTCCCAGGGCAGATATTGTCGTAAAACCATAATCCTTTTGTTATGGCCATCGGCGTCATGATGTGTGGTCCTGGAGTGCCCAGAGCTCCCCCACCACATCCTTGCAGGGACTCCCCCCTGCTGTGACAATGAGTGTAACAAAGGTTTGCAAATGAAGCTATAAATTGGAATACAGAGTCCACATACCACATTTCTCAAGCCTATGACCAAATGGCTGATAACAGACAGGAACCACACAATATGAGAGAGTAGTAGTACAAGAAATACATAACTGGGGCTCTTATCATCACATAAAATGACACCGATATCTACACATCCACACAAATAGCTGCCACCGCCTGTCACTTATGGAAGATGTGACACCAATATACCCAAACCATGCACTCTGGCACACACAGGGAACATCCAGCATACATAGGCAAGCAAAGGGTAACAAAACAAAATGGTATTTTTCTGGGGGACGTTTAAAGCCAAGGACAAATACATTTTTGATTTTAATATACACAAAATAATACAGTGCTTAATGAAAAAAGATGTATTAATACATAAAGAGAATCAAACAATACACAAAATAAAAAGGAAATAAAATAAAACAGACCTCTTTTAATAGTCACATTAAAATAGCAAAAAAGCCTCCTAAAAATTGTCACTTTTTTATTGCAGATTTAGAATACATGGCTCACATAAATATTGCTGACACATAACTGATGTGCATTGTAACCCTTTAACCCCTTAATGACCCAGGGCGTAATAGTACGTCCTGAGTCACATGACGATGTATATAGAGCGCTCAGGAGCGCCAGGACCCGCAGCCTGCACCGATCGCGGCTGTTAACCCTTTAGATGCCGCGGTCAAACGCGACCGCGGTGTCTAAATTGCGGAGCCGCCAAGAGCGCCGCCATTTTTACCTGATCGCCGCCCTCCAGAACGTCATCGGAGGCCGGCGCTTGGTTGCCATGACAGCCGGGAGCATATTGAAGGCTCCCAGGCCTGTCATTATAGTAGAGCTATTACACGATGCCGGAGGCATTGTCTAATAGCAGTGAAGGCATTTTGCTATTCACTTCGATATAGTAGTATCGCAGTGAATAATATGATCGATCAGACTCCCTAAGTTTCAAGGTCCCTAGGGAGTCTGATCATACAAGTAAAAGTATAAAAAAAAAAAGTTTTTAAAAGTACGAAAAAATTAAAAAAAACACAAAAGTTCAAATCACCCCCCTTTCCCTAGATCAGATATAAAAGTAAATAAACAAAAGTAAGCATAAACACTTTAGGTATCCCTGCGCTCCAAAATGCCCGAACTATTAAAATATTTATCCCATACGGTGAACGGCGTAGCGGGGAAAAAAAATCAAAATGGCCAAATAGCGGTTTTTTTCAATACTTTGTCTCCTATAAAAAATTGAATAAAAAGTGATCAAACCATCAGATCTTTCCCCAAGTTGTATCAATAAAAACGTCATGTTGTCCCGCATAAAAAGACGCCTTACCCAGCTCCATACATGTAAATATGAAAAAGTTACAGGTGACACAATATGGCAACGCAAAATTTTTTTTTCTATTTAGCAAAGTTTTTAATTTTTTAAAAGGTATCAAAACATTACAAATACTATATAAATTTGGTATCGTCGTGTTCGTACTGACCCGCAGAATACAGGTAACATGTCATTTTTACCATACAGTGAATGGTATAAAAATTAAACCCATATGAATTTGGCGCAAATGCAGTTTTTTTCCAATTGCACCTCATTCTGAATTTTTTTCCATCTTCCCAGTACATTGCACAGCTTATTGAATAGTGACATTACAAAGTACAATTTGTTTCACAAACAATAAGCCATAATGTGACTCTGTGAACTGAAAAATGAAAAAGTTATGGCTCTTGGAATGTGAGGAGGGAAAAACGAAAATGCAAAAACAAAAAAATGGCCCGGTCATTAAGGCGTTAAACAATATACAAAACTTTAAAATAAATTAATTTATCAATACAAATAACATCACCTGTTGATAAGGGGTATAAGTTTAGATTGTAAACTTAAAGCTTAACAGTAAATGTATGTAAGAATACATGGTTCAAGTACAATATAGGGAACAACATAGTTATACAGTGGTATATAGACAAGGTACAACGGCTCAATTTAAATGAAAGAGCGTCTATCAAGCATGTTTAGTGGTATTTGGGAACCACATTTTTTCTCCTAATATTAGTATGAATAAAATTCAGACCTACCACTGTTAAACCATCCATCTTGCCTCCATGTTCTTGTAAGAAGTGCATTGGTACTGAAGTTAATGCTTTTTTGTTTTTTCTAATTTTGATGAGCCACGTTGATTGTTGAAATATGTTGTTGCACACTATTAGACTGAATCAGGTAGGTATCCCACAGGTTTCAGTTCGCCTGGAAGGCATCTACTCAGTTATATATTAGTGCTGTGAGATATTCCATCTGCCTGATGTCACAGAGATGGGTGTGGACATCCAAGTTTGGGGGGGGGGGGGGAGCAGGGCTGGGCAGAGCATCTCCTTCGTGCTGCCAATAAGGCATCTGGCAGCCGTTGTAAAAATGTGCTTAAATGGTGGGATCTTTAGTAGTTAAAATTTAGGTTGCAGGGGGTTGTTGATGTTGAATACATCTTGAATGAATGACTTAACTCCCAACCAGAACACTCGTATTTGTGGGCAGTACCAATAGATATAAGGTAGAGTACTTATAGTGCTCCGGCAGTGCCAGCACATATTAGGTAGAGAGGGCTTCATCCTGTGCAGTGCCTTGAGGGTGTGATATTAGAAGAACATAAGCTTATATTTATTTTCTTTGTATGCCACACAGGATGACGCTTTTGCTGCCTTTCTCCAAATTAGCTGCCACTTTTGTAGCAAAAGTGGGCAACCTAAAAATTCCTGTCATTTATTCATAATCGAATGTTATGGGGGCCTGTCAGGGAACGAGTCAATAGGCATCGTATAAATGTCCGAAATCAACCCCCTAGTGTTAGCTTCAATCTTGCAGAGTTTCTCAAAAGGAGTCTGGTTAGAAACGCAATACCCCCCAAATAGTGAATAAACAAAATGCTTTATCTAGAGATAAGAATATCTGCAAGTGGAAGGCAGCTGGAAGGTGGCTTACAGGGAGTCAAAAGACATCACCTCTAAAGTCCACAATATCTGCTATCCTAAATAGGTCTCTCTCAAACCATGACTCATGGGTCTTGACTCCCATGTGACTGTCTAGGAGTTGGGATAAAGTGGAAAAAGTTCTTGGAGGAGTGAACATAAAATAGTGGGAATTTTCGTGCACAGGTTGTCCAAATATCTCTGGTGAATTGCATCGGCCCAAAAGCGGTGTGGAGGGCAGGTTGCGAGAGGTGACCACGAAAAGGAGTTGAGATGCACAGGTGCCAACCAGAATTTTTCTACCAGGCTGGTACTCAGCGGAGGTGAACTGCACAATAGTATTTCCATATGTTCAGTACTGCTATTCCGCCTGATAATCTAATGTCAGCATGACGCTATGGGCAATTCAGTGTCGCTTGTGTGCCCAGAGAACTGGAGCATGGAGGCCTGGAGAAATCTAAGGGTGCTGCTAGGGAGCAAACGGGACAGTATCAAAGAGGTAGATTAGTTTGGGAAGAATAGTCATTTTAATTGCTGCGATACGTCAATGCAATGATGTAAAAGCGAGATAGGGAGATGGTGCTATTTATTAAACAGATCCCTGATGTCCCAAAAAAGCTTGAGGAAATAATGCATATATAAAGCATGTATCATACGATGTAGTCAGCTGGGTTACTAGGTATTGGAGGGAGAAGTCCCACTATATATTATGTGTGAAGGATATCGCCTTACCACGCTACCTGACACACCTGCGATCAGGCTTCTTTACCTCCCACTCACACACCGTGAGCAGATCGGGTTCATAGAATAATATGAAACAAGCTTTATAGGGATTCTATCATTGGGGAAACATGTTTTTAACTGAAGCAGTGTTGGAATAGCCTTTATAAAGGCTATTCTACTCCTACCTTTACGTTTCTTCTCCTCGCCGCCATTTGTCCACTGGTGTAAGAAACTAAACAAAAATGGCCAACAGAGCATGCTCAGTCTGCTCTGCCTGAACTCAGAGTGGCTCCGGCGGCCATTTTTGTTTAGTTTCTTACACCAGCATACTCCAGAAAAATGGCCGACAGAGCAAGAAGCAGATGCAAGATGAACTGAAGAAGATGCAGGGGGCGTGAAAAAGCAGCGCTGGAGGCGGGTTGCGGCGATGATACGGAGTGCTCGGGCACAGGGGGAATGCCCCCGGTGCTCCTTGAGCATAATTTACATATGAAAATAAAATGTTTTTTTGGACAAACGGCAGCGAGGAGAAGAAAAGTAAAGGTAAGAGTAGAATAGCCTTTATAAAGGCTATTCCAACATTGCTTCAGTTAAAAACACGTTTCCCCAATGATAGACTGCCTTTATAAATTTTATATATTTATTAACCCCAGTGGGTCAGTACTAAGCACTAACATATACAGAAATACATATCAATTATCAAGGAAATACGGGTAGAAAATACAGCATAATTCACAGTAAGATAAAATTTAACCTTTAATGATATAGATTAAAATGAGTGCCAAACATACAGCTACATTACAGTGAGATACCCATAATCCCTATAAATACCCCATAGATAAATATGGGCTTAAGAGACCAATAAATATACTCTTATACTGGAACTGATAGCATGCATCAGTCCCCCACAGAAAAGTTTGGGCTGACTGGTTAAGATAAAGCCTACACACCACCTTGGGGAAGGTGCGCTTCAAGTCCCAGCAATCAGGAGCAAATACATAAATGTTCTCCTAAAGATTGCAAATACCCTCACTAGTCCTATAAATGAAAGTGGAATATAGCTAGCTAGATAATAAGCTAATGAACAGATGAAGCATGACCAGCTAAACCCTAGGATATACAGGTTGACCGTCTCCCCCAGGATATATAGTGTCCAGCTCCACCCAACACTGCTAAATAATGATCACTGCTAAATAATGACCACTCAGGACAACTAAGGGTAGCAACTAATAGATATCATAAATTCTCAACATGTTTCTCTCACCTACTGAATAGCGCAAGATCATTAGGAAATAATAAATGGCAAGATAAGTAAGGAGAATTGCAGTTGAAACCACATTTCCCAGAGCCTGAATGGTAGGCTCTGGTACTTGCAAAATAGCCGACACCGAGTGCTGGCTAATACCGCTGTGATATAGAGCTGTAAGCAGATTGTAACTCCGCCCCTCGGCAAACCCCCAGAGGCAGCAAATCACTGTAGGTGTACTAGCAGTGTCGGACTGGGATGTCTAGGGCCCACCAGTGGAATTGTTTCTAGGGGCCCACCATCAGGACCCCTGCAGATCAGCAGTACCGAGACAGGGCGGCTAAAGGTAATAACATGCCGGGAGCCATGCTGCTCACCCACTATACCATGTGTACCACTGCACTACCTAAACCTACTGCTACACCTTGTATGGCAAGTGAACAGCGTGGCTCCAAGAATTGCTACCTTTACCTGTAGCTGCACTGTCCTGGAAAAGCTGATCTGCAGAGGTCCTGGCCGTTGTATCATCGCAGATGTAATATTGTTGGCCTATCCTAAGGACAGGCCATCAATATTAGAAAGATGGATAAATCCTTTAAAGTGGTTGACCAGGAATTGGAACTATTTTATTAGAAAAGTAGAAAAAGTTCACAAACACTGTCACATACGAAAATACAATATAAAAACTATAAACAGAGACAATACATAAATCGAAAACATAGCATAAAACCATCAACAAATAAAATACAAGAAAACACCGGGACAAAAAGAAAAAAACAATCGCGAACCAGCCCCATCCATTCTGCCTTTCACTCCGCCTTTCACGCCACCTTTCACTCTTCTCCCGTCTTTCTCCAGTCATCCGTCAGTCAAAAACTCTAACAAAAGAAAATCTAAATGAGCAATATACAATGGAAACATATAACGGAAACTTATAACGGAAACTTAGAACACTAACAAAATCCCCAACTGAAACTTAATAAAAATTTTTTTTTTTTTTTTTTTTTTTTCCCTCACCACACCCGGCCAGCACCACGCCCCATGTTCTCCCATGTCCGCATAGTCCTGGTGCTGGCACCACCCACCACCAAGCCCCTGAAACCCAACCTGGCTCTCCGCCTCATGTCCTCCCATGTCCGCGTAGTCCAGAGCCAGGCCGGGCACACGAAAACTTATAAACCAAACCCTCCACCCCCCAAAAAGAAACCCCCCTCCCAAACAACCTACCCCCCTGAAAAACCCCTTAACTACTAACAAACAAATGGAATTATGGAATGTGGAAAATGAAATATGGGATATGGAAATGGATATGAAAAATGGAAATGGAAAATGAATATGGAATATGGGAAAATGGACACAACATATGAACGACAACAATAACAAATAACAAATACCAGACAAGTAACAAAAACCCACCATCCTACATAACCTGTTAAATTACCTTCCCTCCCATGAACCTCCCATGGGCCTAGGGTCGGTTATCCTCAAGCCTCTTACCCTTCCATCTGATTTCCAAAACAAAAATGCCTATGTGGTGACACGCCAGCCCTCCACCAGGAAGAGAGCACAGGAGGCCCATCCCTGTCTACTCGCCCTACCGCTATATCCCTATCTATCATTCTGTCCCTACCCTGTCCCTACCTGTCCCACCCTATCAGAAAATAATAAACCCCACCCCTCGTGCAAACCTTGCCCTACCTATCCCTATCTGGCCCTAACCTAACTAACCTACTTTAAATCCCTTATCTAACCCTCAGGGAACAGAAAAAGTGAACCCCCTCCAGAGGGTACCAGCCCTTTCTGCGCCCAGCCCCTCGTACTCCCGAGAGCGCACCCTCACCAGGTCCACCATGATGTTTTTAACCACCTCCACCTCCGGGAGGATTTTGCCTCTCGTCGATACTAAACACCGTGCTGACCATAGGTGAAACCTGACCACTGCACTAACTACAAAAAGTGTTTGGCAGTCCCTGCCCTCCGGGTGTTTGAATGCCCCATAGGCCCACTCGGCGTAGGAAAGGCCAGCCAGCCGCAGCCAACCGGTGGAGGTCCCCACCAATTTGCAAACCCTTATATTGAAGGGGCACTGAAGCAGGAAGTGCTCCATGCTTTCCAGGATGTCGCCACACTCCTCCCGAGGGCAGCCTCGCTCGTCGGAGTTCCGGTACTTCAAGTTCCCCCTCACATATAACTTACCTAGGAGGCAGCGCCAGGTCAGATCCCAAAACTTCCGAGGAAACCTTTTGGAGTTAAGAAAACGCAACCCTCCCTCTAAGGTTTCTCCTGGGCAATCTTTGAGCGCCAGAGGCTTCTGGAAGCGGGTCAACAGGACCTTGTCGTCAAGAAAACGTCTTGACTGAGTCCTGATCTCCCACGCCCCCAGACCCCACCGACGAATCACTTTCAGGACCAGGGAAGCATAGGCCGGGAGATATCCATGGGGTGCACGAAGATCTTTCACTTGCCCTCCTGACTCCCATTTCTGGAAGAAGGGCCGAAACCACCCCTGGCAGGAGGCTACCCACGAAGGAGCCCCCTCGGAGGAGAGGTTTGGTAAATTGATCTTAAGAAAGGTGTTCATTAAGAACACCACAGGGTTAACCATATTTAATCCCCCTAGCCTCCTTGTGCGGTATGTAACCTCCCTCTTGATTAGGTTGAGCCTGTTCCCCCATAACAGTTGGAAGAACAGGCAACAGATCCTACTCCAACAAGACTCTGGCAAGGCACAGACGCTACCTAGATAGATCACCAACGGGAGCAGGAAGGCTTTGGCAAGGTGAACCCTTTCTCTCAGGGTCAAAGACCAACCCTTCCAGCAATCAACTCTCTGGGCGACATCCTTAAGTCTACCTTCCCAATTTTGGAGTGGGTAATCACCCTGGCCAAAATGGATGCCTAAGATCTTTACAGACCCCTGGGGTTCTGGGAGGGTGTCCGGGAGAGAAAAACCAGGCTCTCCCCCTCCCAGCCAGAGGCTTCCACACTTATTCCTGTTTACAGCTGATCCGGAAGCCTCCGAGTAACTGTCCACTTCAGACATCACCCATTCAAGCTCCTCCCGTGACGAGACAAGAACGGTGACATCATCCGCGTAGGCTACTGTCCTCAAAGGGGAGCCGGTGCCCTCCAGGTCCATCCTGACTCCCGCCACCGGCCCACCATTAATCCGCCTAATCAGGGGATCAATGGCGAACACATACAGTAGCGGGCTCAAGGGACATCCCTGTTGGACGCCCGACCCCACCTCAAAAGGACGACCAACCCAACCATTCACAAGTGGGAAAGACTCAGCCCCAGCGTATAAGGTCTGCAGCCACTGAATGAACCTCCCAGGCAGGCCATACCTCGAGAGAGTTGACCACAAATACTCATGATTCACCCTGTCAAAAGCCTTAGCCTGATCTAGGGACAGCAAGTACCCCTTCCACCGACCTGCCCTACTCTGCTCCACAGCCTCCCTGACACTCAGGACCGCACTTAAGGTGCTACGACCGGGAACAGAGCAGTGCTGAGCCGGCGAGAGGAGCCGGGGCGCAAACTGTACCAGCCGGTTGAAAAGTACCTTCGCCAGAATCTTTCGGTCCGTATTGAGAAGTGCTATGGGCCGCCAATTCTCAATATGGCTCGGATCCTTACCCTTTGACAGAACTATAAGGGCGGACCTCCTCATTGACTTCGGCAGAGTGCCCGAGGATAGACACTCATTAAGCACGTCAGTCAAGAGGGGAGCCAAAGCTCCTTTAAAGGTCCGATAGAACTCAGATGTTAAGCCATCTGGGCCAGGTGACTTCTTGAGGGCAAGACCCTCAATAGCCCTGACGACTTCCTCTTCCCTTATAGGTTCTATCAAAACACCAAGAGAAGGGTCTTCTGCTGACTCAGGAATGGCTTCAGCCAAGAAACCTGAAATCCGATCCCGATTCAGTTCCTTCTTTGCCAAAAGGTTCGAGTAGAAGGACCTGACGACCTCCAAGATCCCTGACCTGGATCTTGTCAGGGATCCTGTACTGTCAATCAGGCCTGTTACTGTCTTACAAGTCACTGACATCTTACAGTTCCTGTAGGGGTCGGGCGAGCGGTATTTCCCGAAATCCCTCTCAAGAACCAAAGATGCGTGCCTATCGTACTGACACCTTTTGAGCAAAGCCTTCACACCGGAGATATCCTCCTGGCTACCTCCGGTCGAGACCAGATGTCCAAGTCTCTTCCTCAGTGCAGTGTACATGCGGTACATGTCCAGTGACCTGAGGCTTGAGAGCCGGCGGAAAAATCCCGCCACCCTTTTTTTGAATATCTCCCACCACTCTGACCTAGTACCTTCAAGACCCAGTAATAGTACCTGATCCTGAAGAAACTCCTCAAAGGCTTGTCTTACAGCTGCCTCCTCAAGGAGTGACGAATTCAGCCTCCACAAACCTCTTCCTCTCCGGAGGGTCTCTGAAATATTAAAAGAAAACAAAATTAGACAGTGATCGGAGAACTCCACCTCCACCACGGACACAGGGGTGGTGACGGAATTCTCCTTCAAAAAAAACCTATCTATCCTAGACCTAACACTACCTCTCTGAAAGGTGAACCCACGGTGACCTGGGGAATGCCTGATGTGGATATCCTCCAGGCGAGCTTCACTCACTATGCTATTTAACGCGGCGCCATCATAGGGCAGTCTATCTCTGGTACCTCCTCGGTCTTGGGGTCTAGTTATGGTATTAAAATCCCCACCAAAGATGACTTGTTTGCCCGTAAAAAGAAAAGGCTTAATCTTCATAAAGAGGCTTTTACGGTCCCACTTTGTCTGGGGACCGTAGATGTTAATGAGGCGCAGGCTTTGCCCCTTCATGAAGACGTCTAAGACTAGGCACCTTCCCATTTCGAGCTCGATCAGTCGCTGGCATTTCACCTCTGCGGTAAAAAGCACTGCCACTCCACTATACGGCTCAGCTGCAAGAGACCAGTAGGAGGGCCCCCTGCGCCACTCCCTCCTTGCTCTGTTTATCTCTGATAGAGTACAGAGCCTGGTCTCCTGCAAAAACAAAATGTCAGCTTCAACCCGGCCAAGAAAATCAAAGGCTGCAAACCTAGCCGTATCAGATTTAATGCTGGCCACATTAATGGTGGTCAGCGTCAGTGGAGTGGGGACTGCCATTAAGACCGATTGAGCTCAATGACCTTCAGCTTCCCACCCCCTTTCCTCCTATCACCACCACCCCTAGATGAGTCTGAAGAGGACCCGCGACTTCTCCTCGTCTTGCGGGTCCTCTTTTTACATTGGGATTGGTCCATCACCTCCCCCGGTGCGGTTTGGCCAGAGGAGGGATGGACCTCCCCCGCAACTTCTCCCTGAGGAGTTACAGTGGTCGCAGAGACATTAGCAACTTCGGCCCTGGGTGCATCATCTCCTCCTCCAGGCTCCAGGCCAGCCTCCCCCCCCAGAGGGCAGGGGGCCCCTCCCGGAGGGAGACTCAGCAGCCCCTGACGGCTCCACCTCTCCCTCTGAAGCCTCCCCTGAGGCCGACGCATCCTCACAGAGGGATTGGTACCGGTTGGGACCTACCACTAGAGGGCCGTCGAGTCTGCGTTCCTTCGTCGGGGGGGGGGGGGGCAGATGTTTTTGCCCTCACTTTACTCGGTGACTTTCTCCGCTTGACCGTCTCTCCCTCCCCAGCACTGACGTACTGAGAAGAAGACGACTGGTCAGCCTCTTCCTCCCTCTGCAGTCTCCTCATCTCCTCAACCAGGGTCGTGCCCACTGCTGCCTCGGCATTGGGATCCGGCCCAGCAGAGCCAGGGGCAGAAGGAAGGCACATAACTCCCTCCCTCTGCTCCCTCCTCCTCTCGCGCCTCCTTGCCCTTGATGGTGGCTGGGCCTTCTCCTTTTGCCTTGGCAGACTAGTCTCTCCTCCCCCACTCACCCCCCTCCGCAGCAGGGACAGCCTCCTCAACTGCCCCCGCTTGCCAAAGGGTGGTGTTGGCGAAAGACCGTGGACACGCCCCGATCGGGTGCCCAAGGACACCACACAGGTGGCAACGCACCCTGCCACAGGTCGCCGCGAGATGGCCCACCTCCCCACACATGGCGCACTTCTGCACACGGCAGGAGGCGCTCAAGTGTGAGGGGTCACCGCACCTGTGACAGAGTTTTGGCTGCCCCTGGTAGAAGACAAGGATCCTGTCTTTCCCAAGGAAGGTCGAGGACGGGATATGCATCACCGACTTATCCTCGTGTCGCAACTTGACCATGAAAGTCCAGGCCCCCGACCAGATCCCGAACTCGTCGAGATTTTTCTTTGGGAAGTCCTTGACCTCCCCAAACCTGTTCAGCCAGGTCATGATGTCCATATAAGAAAGTGACTCGTTACGAGTTAAAACGGTCACTTTCTTAATGTTATCCTGGCGTGACACCGCCCACACCATAAAGTCACGCCAGGCGGGCTCATCCTTCACCAGCCTATAGTTTCCCCAGAAGGTTTCTAAGCCCTCCGGGGTAACAAAGCTGATGTCAAACTCCGAGGAGCCGACAGGATGAATCAGGGCAAAGATGTCGCTTGCCCTGAAACCCATCCCGAGTAGGAGTTCCACGACCCCCCTCCTCTGGGGACAAGGGCCGGCTCCCCCCCACACGAGACGGGCCACGTTCCTCCGTGTCGGCCCCCTACGCCCGGGTGTAGGGAGAGTCCATCTGGTCTCACCTCCTTCCTCTCGGAACTTCCCTAGGCCAAAACGTTCGATCCAGAACCTAAGGTCTCTCGACTGCCCATCTATGGTCATTGTGGACTGGCCCGCCCGTAAAGCCTCCAGGAGCTGCCGTTGCAAATCGCCGTCCCTGGAGCCCGGCGGAAGACATGATGCACCCCCAGGGGCCCCAGAAGCGACGCTGGCATAGGAGCGTGGGGGCCCGGAGGCCGCAGCAACCTCTGCTGCCGGAGTACCAGCGCCACTCCCAGGGACCCCCGCAGAACTACTTAGCCCAGCCACGGCAACCGGAGCACCAGAGGCGGCAACAGTCCACCCTGGCATAGCCGCCGCGGACCGGGTCACTCCAACTGCAGCAGAAGGAACAGCGGCAGAGAGGACAACAGGAGCAACAATATCAGGAGCAATGACAGGAGTAACAACAGGAGCAATGACAGCATCAGGAACAGCAGCAGAAACAACAGCAGGGACAACAGCAGAAATACCAGAAACAGGGGCCACAACAGAAATATTACTAGCAGTAGAAATACTTTTTTTAGCAGCAATGGTAATAGCCCCTCCACCCGCAGCCTCCCCGACTACAGGCTCTTGGACCCCCATGCATACTACACCACCTTCTTCAGGAATACTACTAATTACCCCTTTTGTCCCACCCGCTTTCCCCTTTACCTTACCTGTCTGCTTAACTAGCTTCTCCACTCGTCCATCATTCACACCTGCAGTCTTCATTCTTACAGCGGGGCCGGCTGCACCACTCGCTGATGGCTTCCCCGCTTTTACCTCGGCCTCCGCATCCACAGTCACCCCGGCACCTGATGTTGTAGGAGGACACGCCCCCTTAGCCCCGGAAGTGACCTCCGCATCACCGGCTTCATCAGCACTGGAGGAGGATGAGCCACGCCCACTTGCCACTCCCCCTTTCCTACACCTTACTCTGGGGGAAGCCATCGATATTTTAAAACCTCCTACCAGGGAGGGAGGTTTCCCTACGCCACTCCCCTCCGCAGGGGTGGCTTCTTTGCCTTTGCCCTTGTCCGCAACTATGAGCGCCTTGTCCGCAACCATGAGCTCCTTGTCCGCCACCACCTGAAAGGTACTATCAGGCGCCATTTTGACTGCTGGCACCCCGGGCACCCCGCCACTTGGCGTGACCCGAGGTGCCTGCGCCTCCCTTTTCTCTCCTGGAGGCATCGCAACCTGGGCTGAGGTCCCGGCACGATGCTCCCCAGGCAACGACCTGACAAATTTAAATGTCTCTATTACTCTTTTTTTTTTCCTTCCTTGCCTTCTTCCTGGTCTTGGTTCCTTTTCCCTCCTCCTCCCCGTCCAAATCTGACAAGCTGAATGCTAATTGGTCCATTCTGGACGGGGACTCCAATTGGCAGATTTGCCTCATCAGCTTCCCGCCTTCTCCCGAGGTTCCACCCTCCTCCTCCTCCGTCTCGGGCAGTGGTTGGTTCTCTGGGAGTGTGGGAGATTGCGTCACTTCCTGTCCTGTCATTCTGACTTCCTGTCTTGTCATTCTGACTTCCAGTTTCACTTCCGGCGCTGATGCCTGTGTATATGTGGGTATCAGGCTGCTGCTACTAGGGACGGCTACTCGACTATACTGTACCGCCATGCTGTCATCTGACTCCAGGTCTGACTCACAATAGTCGTACTCTCCCGAGCTGTCTGAGGACGCGGGGCCATCCTTCAACAACCGCTCCTGCTGTTTGCGGAAGAAGCGGTCATCGTTCAGCAGCTTCTCTCTGAACGGCCCCGCGCCCTCCAGAATTTCCGTGCACCTGGCTTCCAGGGCCTTTATTTGTTTTTTCAGGCTCCTTACCTGCTTACTGAAAACTGGGCGGTCCTTCCTTGAGGCCCTGTCGCTACGGGCGCGAGCACTCTGAAGCTCCCCACTCATTGCGAACAGGGACCTCCGGGCTCGGTCATATTCCTCCAGGACCGCCTCGATCCTCCGGCTGTAAATGGCGACTTCCTCTCCAGCCTTCCTGATGCCCCATCCTGCGGGTGATTGCGGCAGCGATGACGGTAAGCTTGTGTCTTTTCTACTGCTTGCAGGGACCCTTCCAGAGGGAACCGCATATCCTGCGGCCATAGCCCCCTTCGGACCGGCTTCACCCGCCACTGCCGCTGATGTTACCGCCGTGGCTGATGTCGCCGTTTTCACGGATCCACCTGCCGGGACGGCTGACACCCCTGTTGCCACCGCTACTCCTGCCGGCGTCGCCCGCTCCACGGACGTCGCTGCTCCCGATGCTGTTCCCGATGCTGCAGCCGCCAATGTCGCTGCTGCTGCTCCCGATGCTGTTGTCCTGGTCGCCAGTCTCATTGAGGCTTGCTGCCTCAGCGACCTCCGCCTGCCCTGCTCTGCTGGTGCTGTGTCGGCAGACATTCTCCTGCCCCCCGCCTGTAAGGTCCGGGGGGCAGGAGCTCCACGCTCCATGATAAGGCTCCCTTCCGCACGGGGAAGGGAGTCGGAGCTACGGTCTGTAACAAACAAAGACCGAAAACCACACACAATAAACGGTCTCCAAATATCAAAAGCCACGTAAGCCTCTGAAGCTAGGAGCTCAAACAAGTACGTCTGACTCCCACGATTGCCCCGAAGGAATTGGAGCAACCCATGTAGCTGGCGGGAGGTGTAAAGTAAAAAGTAAATTAAAAAGCATACTACTTTGTCCCTGGCGCTTCATTGTCCACGGCCAGTGTCCATTCAGTCTCGTGCCAGCGACTCCTTGCTGGGAGTCCTGCAACTCATGTGATCGCTAAGACCAATTAGGTACAGGATTTCCAGAAATGAGGCGCCGCCATGAGACCGAACAGACACAGGCAGGGGACAAAGGGGTGCTGGGGACAGGTGAGTGTACTTTTTTTTTTAAATTTTCTTATTTTTACACCTCCCTGGCGGCCGACACAGTGGTCGCTCCAGTTTATGGACAACCTCTTTTAAGGGGTTGTCTGGGCCAAATTTTTCTATGGTCACGTCACTGGTCCCCCCCATGTAGTGTCCTCTTCACTGGTTCCCCCATACTGTAGGGGAACAGTGATTGGGTGATTATATTGTGTGGGAGCAGTGATGGAGGCTAACATCCTGTGGGGGGAGGGACATTAAACTGTGTCATGCATATTAAAGGGGTTGTCCAGGGTTAATCTTTTTTATGGCCTATGCTCAGGATAGGCCATAAATACCTGATCAGTAGGGGGCTGACACACGGCCCCATCAGCTGTTCGGAGCCACTTCCGGAGCCCGTTCTGTACACAACACAGGGCCGAAAGCAGGAAGCTCCATCCGCTGTATAGCAGCCCGGCGCCTTCACTGCAGCTCAGCTCCTACTGACTTCAATAAGTGCTGAGATACAGTGAAGGTGCCCGGCTAATACACAGTGGACAGAGCTTTCTTCTTCTGGCCCTGTATTGTGTACAGGATGGGCATCAGAAATGGCTCCGTACAGCTGATCGGTTCGGGGTCAGCCCCGTACAGATCAGGTATCTATGGCCTATCCTGAGGATAAACCATAACAAATTATGCCTGTACAATCCCTTTAATATACCCCCCAGGGCCCCCCCTAATGTGCCACACTTTAAAGAGGTTGTCCAGTATAATTTTTTTCTTTTTTATAATTAGTCCGGGGGAGGTGAATCCCCCCTCCCCCCCCCCCAAAAAAAAAAAACATACTAAACATACTCACCTGTACCCAGTGTCCTCCCAGAACGGTCCGGTCCTGCAGCTCCGCTGTCTTCTTTTGCCAGAAGTCCTCACTGGCTGTGACGTCCCAGGTCCCTTCCCTTAGGCCGCTGATTGGCCTCAGGGGTCACGTGACGTCACAGGTAGTCATGTGCAGGGAACTTCAGCTGGAAGAAAACAACAGAACTGCAGGACCAAACCGCGCTGGGAGACACTGGGGACAGGAGAGAAAGTTTGGGGTTTTTTTTTTTTGTTTTGCTTTTTTTCACCTGCCCCGGCCTAATTAAAAAAAAAAATGAAGGAGCCACTGTATGGAGTATAAGCTCCACAGTGACCCCCACCCAGTATTATATACTCCCCACAGTGGCCCCCACCCAATATTATATACCACCCACAGTGGCCCCCACCCAGTATTATATACCACCCACAGTGGCTCCCACCCAGTATTATATACTCCCCACAGTGGCCCCCACCCAGTATTATATACTCCCCACAGTGGCCCCCACACAGTATTATATGTGCCCAATAGCCACCCTCCGCTTCGGTGCTATTATTATACTTTGGGATCTCCTCAGACCCCAGAGTATAATAATCGGAGGCCCATGGAAGTGATTAAAAATAACAAACTCTCATACTCACCTTGACTTACCTTTCCTTGGCATCCTCGCTCCATCCTGTCGTCTTCAGCGTCTTCAGGACCTTTTCCGACGGGGCTGCTGAGGCCTGTGATTGGGCCTCAGCGGTCATGTGGGGGCGCACTGACGTCATTACGCGGCCGTCCCCCATGTGACCACTGGGGCCTAATCACAGGCCTCAGTCACATGACGGAGGAACGCCGGAGAAGATGCTGTGCCCCGGAGAGGTGAGAATATGTATTTATTATTTTCAGTCACCTCCCCTGGGTGCCCTGCCATCTATTGGAAAGGGGCCTGGCAATATGCCCTGGCCCCTTTCCAATAACAGTATGTATAGTGGTCGGGGAACCAGGCTTTCCCCGACCACTATCATAGTGGTCCGGGGCCCGGCCATCTCCAGCTGGCCACAGGCCCCATACCCCGCCGAGCCCGGTCGTTACGTCACTGGTCAGGAGCCCGATCGGGATGGTCAGGATCCCGATCGGTCCCCCATGACTTGAGGACTAATAGTCGGGGCTCGGGGGCCCACCGGTGGATTCACCAGTTCCCCGGTGGGCCAGTCCGACCCTGTGTACTAGTCTCCAATGGGTATCGCCGACTCAAAAAATGGGCGGAGCCGCAACAATAAACAAATGGACAGCTGAATAACAGCCTTAGGAAATCCACAGATAGAGGTAAACATAAGAAAATAATGAGAATATGGAAGTGAGTACACAAGATCAAAGATAATCTATATCCACATATAGCCAAGGTAAATAGCATGCATATAGATGGATCAAAATATGGGTGGAATAAAATACACATACACTAGTAAATACGCATCTCACCAGCTGCCTAAAGATAATATCGCAGATATAAATAATAAGCAGCAAACACAATATAATGTACATAACCTGAAATCCCCATATAAAATTAGTAGATGAGATTATACATAGGCCTAAAAAGGGGACTGTATTGCAATTACACCATAAACTGGATATATGTATTACTTATACTCATAATGACATCACCCGGCTACATACAAGTCAAATGAATGGGGCAAAAGAAATGGCCTCTTTCAAGCCCTGAGGTTTAATGGACCTGAATTTAAATATCCATTGGGCTTCTTTACATAATATAGTCCTGTCCCAGTCCCCACCTCGTATTGACTTATGTACTCGTCCAGACCTTGAAATTTGATTGAAAAAACATCACCGCCATGATATTCCCATATGTGAATAGCAACTGAGGTATCCCTTCTATGTACGATGTCTCCGACGTGGTCCAAGATGCGCCTCCGTAATTGTCTCTTGGTCTTGCCCACATAATTTAGTGGGCAAGAACAGGACGCAACATAGACCACGCCTTCGGTTGAACAGTTTATGAACTCTCTAATATTAAAGTCCTGTCCAGTGGCATGAGCCCTAACCGAAGATACCTTCAATATATACGCACAGGCCCTGCAAGTACCACACTTAAAGGTGCCAGGTATGCGGGCCACTCCCAGCCAAGTAATGGAAGACTTCATAGGTGACAAATGGCTATGTGTAATCCAGTCACCAAGATTTCTCCCTCTACGGTAGGTGATTGACGGTCTTGACTGAATGACATCATGTAGGTCTGGATCTTGTCTAAGTATGTCCCAATATGTTCGGAACGCATCCAAGACCTCTTTAGATTTGGTATCATAAGTCCCAATCATGCATATTGATTTTGAAGACCGATCCCGTTGTCTGGGTATTAACAAGGACTCCCTTGGAGTAGTCCTGGCCAACTCACAGGCTTCAGTCAATAAAGTCCTAGGGTACCCCCTGGCGCAAAATCTCTCAATAAGAAGTTTGCTTTGAGTTTCATAATCACTGTCCAAGGAGCAGTTCCTCCTAACATGAAGGAACTGCCCCTTAGGGATACCCCTTTTCAATCATGGGGGATGGTGAATATCCCACCTTAAAAGGGAGTTCGTGGCGGTCTCTTTCCTATATAAGGTTTTACTGAGTGTCCCCTCATCAGTAATATTAATGACCACATCCAAAAATGGAACAGATCTCGGGTGAATAAAGGACGTAAAGCGGAGATTAAGATCGTTGCTATTGAGAGCAATAGTAAATTCTTGAAACAAATCGGAGAGACCCGACCATACGATTAGTATGTCACCAATGTATCTTAGCCAAATTATGATACATGATGTAAATTTATCATAGCAGTCACTAAAAAGTCAGCACAGCGGGGTTCGCCATTGCTGTGGGGGACTGATGCATGCTATCAGTTCCAGTATAAGAGTATATTTATTGGTCTCTTAAGCCCATATTTATCTATGGGGTATTTATAGGGATTATGGGTATCTCAGTGTAATGTAGCTGTATGTTTGGCACTCATTTTAATCTATATCATTAAAGGTTAAATTTTATCTTACATATTATATTTGTGAAAACCCAAATAAAAAGGGAAATAAAAGATAGAAAGATACCAGAGCAAGTTTGTTGTCAGTTTCTCTGAGCTCCCATGTGGTGGGCCTCAGGGTTCTTCCTTAAGCAAGTTACAGAGCATGTGTCTCCTACATGCTGTCCAGAACAAAGAGTCTCAGGCCTGGCTCTTAAGCCGCATGGCTGAAGTCTACACCATGACCTGCCCTCACATCTTCTCCAGGAACAAGTGTCCCGCTTCCCCTGGTCTGAGACTTTTTACTATACTGGTCTCCTCCCTAAGTGATGTCACCAAAAAGGAGAAGTTCCGCCCTCCAACCTGGAATCTCAGAATTAGGATTCTTCATATCTCCTTCCTGGATTTCCGTATTGTAAAGCAAGAGGTCTGATGGGCTTCTTGGTGAGATCCCCATCATGTCGACACCTAGAATGACACCCAAATCCCCTTACTCGCAACAGAGTTTGACCTTGAAACGTGCGCCTTGACTGGGCGCCCCTGAGGAATTTATCAGGACGCCTGTAAGAGGTTCCCCGGGGAAGATATGGTCATAAAACCATATCCCTTTTGATCTGTAGCTGGCTCCAACTTGTCTGGGGGCTGTGTGCCCAGAGCCCTCCCACCACATCCTTTCTGCAGGACCCCTGCCGTGTTAATGAGTGTAGCACTGTTATGTAAACAAAGGCCTGTGTAAGTGACTCTCTAGGGATCAAAGGGTTGTGGGACAACAACAGTTTGGATACACAGCAGACATACCACATGGTATAGGAGTAATCTGAGCACATGACAACACACTGACGCAAAATACATATCTGGAAAATACATAGCTGGCGGACTCTCATCATCACATTGTGGAATGCCTCTTTAAGCCCGTCGAGGAGGTTTAAGGGGAGAGCCTCTATTTTAGTAGTATTAATTTTTTAACCCGACATTAATCCATATTCAGCTAGAAGGCGCTTCGGCTTTGATAGACATGGATGCCAGTGGCTCTATACAAAGAACAAACAGTGTACCATTTTTAATTGGGAATAGTCAGAATCAGGTGCGAGGCAGTTTAATAGTGGCTGTAGGTGTTGAGTACAAATTTGCCAATAGGTGAAGTCATCAGAGAACCCATATATCGTCGCCTACATAAAAGGCCAGTCCAAGCGGTCGAAAGCCTTCTGTATCTACAGTCATGGCCAAAAGTTTTGAGAATGACACAAATATTATATTTTCACATGATCTGCTGCCCTCTGGTTTTTATGTGTGTTTGTCAGATGTTTTTATCACATACAGAAATATAATTGCATTCATATTATGAGTAACAGAAGCTTATATTGACAGTTAGAATGAGTTAATGCAGCAAGTCAATATTTGCAGTGTTGACCCTTCTTCTTCAGGACCTCTGCAATTCTCCCTGGCATGCTCTCAATCAACTTCTGGACCAAATCCTGACTGATAGCAGTCCATTCTTGCAGAATCAATGCTTAAATTTTGTCTGAATTTGTTGGTTTTTGTTTGTCCACCCGTCTCTTGATGATTGACCACAAGTTCTCAATGGGATTAAGATCTGGGGAGTTTCCAGGCCATGGACCCAAAATCTCTATGTTTTGTTCCCTGAGCCATTTAGTTATCACCTTTGCTTTATGGCAAGGTGTTCCATCATGCTGGAAAAGGCATTGTTGAGCGCCAAACTGCTCTTGGACGGTTGGGAGAAGTTGCTCTTGAAGGACATTCTGGTACCATTCTTTATTCATGGCTGTGTTTTTAGGCAAGACTGTGAGAGAGCCGATTCCCTTGGCTGAGAAGCAACCCCACACATGAATGGTTTCAGGATGCTTTACAGTTGGCATGAGACAAGACTGGTGGTAGCGCTCACCTCTTCTTCTCCGAATAAGCTGTTTTCCAGATGTTCCAAACAATCGAAAAGGGGATTCATCAGAGAAAATGACTTTACCCCAGTCCTCAGCAGTCCACTCCCTGTACCTTTTGCAGAATATCAGTCTGTCCCTGATGTTTTTTCTGGAGAGAAGTGGCTTCTTTGCTGCCCTCCTTGAGACCAGGCCTTGCTCCAAGAGTCTCCGCCTCACAATGCGTGCAGATGCACTCACACCTGCCTGCTGCCATTCCTCAGCAAACTCTGCACTGCTGGTAGCCCGATCCCGCAGCTGAAACACTTTTAAGAGACGGTCCTGCCGCTTGCTGGTCTTTCTTGGGCGCCCTGGAGCCTTTTTGGCACCAATGGAACCTCTCTCCTTGAAGTTCTTGATGATGCGATAGATTGTTGACTGAGGTGCAATCTTTCTAGCTGCAATACTCTTCCCAGTTAGGCCATTTTTGTGCAGTGCAATGATGACTGCACGTGTTTCTTTAGAGATAACCATGGTTAACAGAAGAGAAACAATGATGGCAAGCACCAGCCTCCTTTTAAAGTGTCCAGTGGTGTCATTCTTACTTAATCATGACAGATTGATCTCCAGCCCTGTCCTCATCAACACCCACACCTGTGTTAATGGAGCAATCACTGAAACGATGTTAGGTGGTCCTTTTAAGGCAGGGCTGCAATGATGTTGAAATGTGTTTTGGGGGATAAAGTTCATTTTCTAGGCAAATATTGACTTTGCAAGTAATTGCTGTTAAGCTGATCAATCTTTATAACATTCTGGAGTGTATGGAAATTGCCATTAGAAAAACTGAAGCAGTAGACTTTGTAAAAATTAATATTTGTATCATTCTCAAAACTTTTGGCCATGACTGTAGGCTCAATAATAATGCTTGCCCATAAGATTTATTAACTACATCTGTCAAGTCAATAGCTCTCTTTGTGTTGTCGCCCACCTGACAACAGGGAACAAAGCCGACTTGATCCTTATGGATGGCCTCAGTTTTGATTCACTCAAGAGAATACTCCAGTTTTTATGTAAAATTTTCTAAATACAGTTGTGCTAAAAAGTTTACATACCCCAGCAGATTTTTTGGTTTTTTTGGCCTTTTTTCAGAGAATATGAATGATAACACAAAAACTTTTTCTCCACTCATGGTTAGTGGTTGGTTGAAGCCATTTATTGTCAAACTTCTGTGTTTTCTCTTTTTAAATCATAATGACAACCAAAAACATCAAAATGACCCTGTTCAAAAGTTCACATACCCCAGTTCTTAATACCGTGTATTGCCCCCTCTGACATCAATGACAGGTTGAAGTCTTTTGTGGTAGTTGTGGATGAGGCTCTTTATTTTCTCAGATGGTAAAACTGCCCATTCTTCTTGGCAAAAAGTCTCCAGTTCCTGTAAATTCCTGGACTGTCTTGCATGTACTGCGCGCTTGATGGAAAATTGGGATGTGTGAAAATCCAAAAAAAGGGTACCTAAAATTCAAAATCTTTATTGATATGCTTTAAAAAGATCATAGATCATGAATTAGACTTTCTAAAAATCGCTAGAGATAGCCATATAGTTCAAGGAGGACCTAAATACAACATAGTGTCAATAGTCTTCCACCAAACATAAAACGAATTCCCCAGTCCCAGATATTCCTCTCACTAGTGTGGGAAGTGTGATAATTTAGGGGAATTAAACTCAAAATGGCGGCTTTTCCTGGTCCGGACAGCGGTGGTTCATGGTACTGGGCGCCGGAAAGATAGCTTTCAGACGATCCAAGTGTAAAATAAACGTGGCTTTATTCAGCTTAACTGCAACACAGCAAAACAACAAAAAACCTATGCCATAGTTAGGGCCTAACTCACTCCTTGAGCCCCTAACTGTCCTGACTGTTACTCAGCTCCAGCAACAGTCCTCTGTGGACGCCAGCCCTCTGGGACAGAGCCTCTCTGTCTGTCCTAGCTGGTCCACTACTTCCTGCTTCCTGCAGGACGCTCCAGCCCTCCTGGAGTTACGTGCCACCACCCAAAGGCGTGGCTGAGAGCCTTTTCTGGTCTGGCCTGGGTCGCTCAACAGCGCCCTCTGGCTCACATACTTACATACCCTCCCCCTCAGCTCACTACCCATGGGGTGAGTTACCATGGGACGAGACATCCTATGATGAAGTCCCTCTTCAACCATGTATGCCTGTCCATTGTATCTCCAGAAGTCCCAATCTGGCGGTCTTTTCTTCCAAATTCCGCTCCATCGAGTTTTCCGTCTTCTCATCACTTTCGATGCTACGCCAAGATCCTGGCCCTTCTGTGCAAAGGCAAGTTTTACTCCATCACCTTCACAATTCACCACACAGGGAATCACATCATTTTCATCATATTTCTCGCCATAGTCTTCAGCCATCCCATTGCATGACTTTGATCTCTTTAGTGAATAGCCGTAAAAATCTTCATCTTCACCAATCATGAATTCACAGGAGCTCAGAGACCAACTAACACGTATTTCATGCACATCAATGTCTTTAGAGTATAACTGTATCACGGGAACTTTTTTCATAACCTTCATCTCAAAGCAAACTTTGCCCTCACCATCAAGGATTAGAAGTTTAGGAGACATAGGCTGCTTGCTCTCCTCTTTGTTTGAGATACACAATCTCTGTACTGCAATATCTTCTCCTTCTGCACGAGGGCCATACCGTACACCTTCACATAATAGATCACGCTGAACTACATTTTCTGGCATGTCTTTAACAACTGTCACATCATTGGTGACATGTAACCATCTCTTACTTCCTGACTCCCCCTTCACAGACAACATGGAGTCATTATTCACCATTTGTCCACCAGACATTTGGCTAGAGACAGGCACAGCAACACCTTTATCCACAATGGCTTCAGACACTTTAGCTGTTGGGACAACATATGCGTGGTCAGTCTTCTTACGGACTCTTGTTCCACACTTTTGGTGACCCTTCACCTTATTTACCATCTCACAGCCCTCTAGGCTTTGGACCTCATTGGTTTGAGGCTGGACCCACTCTGTCACAGGCAGTGTGTGACCAGTCACAGTTTCTTCTTCCGTTGGACCTTCTTTGGCCTCCTCACATTTTGCAGGAAGTCCACCTTTAGCAGCATCTTCCTGGGGAACTCTACCCTCTACTTGACGTTTTACCGAGTAACATGGTTTCATCATACTCTGATCAGTGGTATCAACATCAGTGGACAGGTCACTCATGTCTGTCTGACTTAATGATTCTCCTTTCTCTGCCTCTATGCTGGCAGCTTTTTCCAATTCTAACGCCTTCTGTAGCGCACAAATCTCTGATTCCAGCTCCAGAACTTTCTTCACTGCGACATTTTTCTGTGCCGCTTCCATCTCAGTCTTTACTAGTGCACCTTGCAACTCTGATTCTTTAGAGGTTAACAGGCTCTGCAGCGAATCCTTCTCAGCTTCTAGTGCTGACAGCTTTGAAGATAGGGCAGATGCCGACTGTTCAGTATTGGATAGAGCCTGCTGCAATCGATCCAATTCTTCTCTTTTAGATTACACTTTGGTTTTTTACTGTTCAATCTGAACAGTGCGCTCTTCCAACTTTATTTCTGACTCGCGCTTCACTTGATCCATCTGAAACTCCAGCTGTTTCTTGATTTCCTCCTGCTTGTTCACTTGCACATTTAATTTAGCAACAAGCCTTTTTAGATCTACAATCTCAGCAGATAAATTAGACAGGTTTCCTTCAAACTGAATCCTCATGTCTTCTGTCTGGAGGTCCAATTCTCTCTTGGCCTTTTCCAGCATCTCATAAGCATTAGCTTTGTTCTCATACAATATCTGCACAGATTCCAGGTTTGTCTTAACTTCATCCTTGGAGATAACCAAATCCTCCATTTTTTTCTTCATATCAGTCGCCTGAGCCTGTAGTCTGTTTGCCTTGTCTAGCAGCTCTGCTTGAAACCTGTCCCTTTCTGTGACTTTTAGTTGCATCACTTGAAGTTGAGTCTCTACCTTTTTGTGACTCTCCTGTAAGGTTTGCACTTTCTGAGCATGGACAGACGACATTTCCATCAAATCTTTGTCTTTATTTTGCACCAAAACAGACAACTTCTCATTATCTTCACAAGATCCTGACAGCGGCCTCTCCAGGCTACATATTCTAGCTTTGAGTTCCCTTTCTCTTTGTTTAGCAGTTTCAAGCTCATCTCTTAATTTTTCAATGACACTCTCTTTGACAATGGAGTCTTGGACATGCTGCTCCTTTAAATCCTGCAATTGCTTCTCAAGCACTTGCTTTTGCTCTACGCTCTGTATAACTTCATTAGATAGAGCGCATTTCATTTCAGCAAACTCCTTCTCAGTGACACAGTCCATTCCAGGCAAACCCAGTACCACATTTTCACAATGACTAGAATATGAACTCCTCATAGATTCAAGATCTTTCTTTAACTTCAAGTTCAACTTAAGGTTCTCTTTTTCTAATACCTCAAGTTGCCATTTCCAATCAGATATTTTATCCTCATCAATGCACCTGATGGTTTTATTCTCATCTTGAAGCTGCTGCACCCTAATATTTTCATCTTTAGCGCGTTCATGCACTCCATTATGAGACACACACTCAGCAGGGACATATTCCATCATAGAACAGAGGTGCTTTAGAAAAATTGAGTCACCATCATGCAACCCTTTATCTTTACTTGCACTCCACCTGATCTGCTCCGGGTTTTGTGTCTCTCTGCATTCAGATTGCTGCACTAATAAACCTGTGCATAACTGCTCTGCTTTATTACAAGCTGAAATTCTCTTTTTCTTGCCCATGGTTTACTAGCAAGATTACACAATATTCCACAGCAACCTTGAGTTCAACCAGCAGCAACTTTTTGCTATCTTCTGCAGTCACATGTATTCAAACAGTTAACTTATGTGGCACTACAACAACCAGCATTTTCTTCTGTCTTCCACAGAAAACACCAACATGGCACCATAGCCTTTCACATAGACTGTTTATGTGGCACTACAACAACCAGCATTTTCTTCTGTCTTCCACAGAAAACATCAACATGGCACCATAGCCTTTCACATAGACTGTTTGCAATATCCATCTTCTATACACATTGCTTACTTTCTTGCCATCAGCAAACATTTCACAGACTTCTGTGCCACAGTATACACAAAGTCCATTCCCTGGATTCCTCATCCAGAGTTTTTACTTTCACATCGCTATGTTGCAATTCACTCACCCCTCCCTGGGTTTCTTCAGTTGAAATCACAGATTTCTTCCAGCTGTAGGCCACAATGCACACTTAGTAGTACTGCAGTTACCAATCACTTGCCTTCCAGGACTTGCGTGGATCTCTTTATGCCCGCATTCTCCACCATATGTGATAATTTAGGGGAATTAAACTCAAAATGGCGGCTTTTCCTGGTCCGGACAGCGGTGGTTCATGGTACTGGGCGCCGGAAAGATAGCTTTCAGACGATCCAAGTGTAAAATAAACGTGGCTTTATTCAGCTTAACTGCAAAACAGCAAAACAACAAAAAAACCTATGCCACAGTTAGGGCCTAACTCACTCCTTGAGCCCCTAACTGTCCTGACTGTTACTCAGCTCCAGCAACAGTCCTCTGTGGACGCCAGCCCTCTGGGACAGAACCTCTTTGTCTGTCCTAGCTGGTCCACTACTTCCTGCTTCCTGCAGGACGCTCCAGCCCTCCTGGAGTTACGTGCCACCACCCAAAGGCGTGGCTGAGAGCCTTTTCTGGTCTGGCCTGGGTCACTCAACAGCGCCCTCTGGCTCACATACTTACAGAAGGTAATGTGAGATTAGCCTTATATCTTGTGTAGGCTTATTATTTTCAGACCTCCACCTTCATCAATCCAGGATATCTCATGAGTACTACAGGTATACAAGGTTTGATGCAAAAAGAAGCATCAATAGGTTTTTACTGCCATCCAGAGTTAAACTTTTACTCCTGGATAGCATAAAATAGCCTAGTGTAACCTGACATTCCCAAATGGAAACCGGAGAACACTTTCCCTGTATCGTCTCAAAAAAATGTGCATGTCATCTCCTAATAATAGCACCTGACACGTTTATAGAGCTATCTATAAACTGCCTTTTCATCAGAGGTAAGTATATTTTCAGAAAAATGCTAGTATTCTCAAACTCAATTCAGTTGTTTAAAGAGCTATTGTTTCCCCCCCCGCTCCCCACCAACACTGCTACATGGCCACACGTAGGGGCGTTGGTGCCCGACTCTATAAAGCTGAAATCCCACCTCCCGGATTGAAAATGAACCAATCGGAGGTGTCACATCATTATTCCTGCCCAAAAGAGGAACGGTCTTCACTCAGAGCGCCGCCTCGCGCATGCGCACTCGCCAACCAATAGCGTGGTGTCCGAACAATGACGTCACTAAGTACCTCCCCGCTATCGATTTGTAAACAAACGGCAACGTTGTATGACATATCAGTGTACATCGAGGATCAGAGTAGCAGGTAAGTATAAATTTACAGCTCCACCATCAAATCTTCAGAGAAGAGAGAGATACAAGAAGAACATTGCCCAGATAATTGTCAACAAAAAGGTATCCCACGATCTATTTGCCGGACGTTGGCATGAGAATAGACAAGGGGGACTATATCAAAGTATCAGTATAACAGACATCAGAAAAGACACTGAGCGATATAATATACAGTATATACCACTCTATATCCTTGATGTAGTAAAATATCCCCATATACAAACTGATACAGACAAATCTATATGAGGAAAAAAGTTATAAACATGATGTAATAAACATGATGTCATACTGACAATGCTGACAGAGCCCTAAGGACCAAATGCATGCAATAAGGAAAGAAGGGCCATCTCAATAGAACATGATGATGTTAAACGGGAACCAGTAGAAAGGTCAAATACTACCGCAACAAAATATCACTTTAGACGGGAGGGAAAATTGACAACTAGTGTATCAGATGAAACATGTATAAGAGATCACCTCGTTTAAACCAAGAGGTTTGACCACCTCGCCTCACGTTTGTAGGACCTTCCGGTCAAAATCTCCCCCATGGGGGGATTGCTTGTTTGTATAAAGTCACATGCCCGGCAACTGCCACAGCAATAAGTGCCCACCACGTCACTTGCCTGTCTCTGTAGCCAATTAGTCGAGTTGACAGGTTTAAGGTGGCTATGCACCAGTCTGTCCCAAACATTAGGCCCTCTTCGATATGAGATGGCCAGATTTACACTCAGAGAAGGTCCAATGTCTGGATCTGATCTCAGAATGCTCCAGAATTGTTGCAAAATCTCTCTTACTTCCCCATGGGCTCTGTCATAAGTCTCTATGATATGGGGTTCATTCGTCTTTGCTTTCTCTCTGGATTTCAATAAATCACTTCGCTCAGATGATGTTGCATGTTGGTAGGCATCCCTCAATATTCCATCTGGATAGCCCCTATTCCTAAACCTCCTGCGCAGATTAGCCACTGCATTTTGATAGTCAAAAAAACGAGTACAATTCCTGCGTAAACGCAAGAATTGTCCCTTGGGAATGCCTCTGCGCAGGGATCTAGGGTGCCAACTGCTCCATTGAAGGAGACGGTGGCTGTCTCTTTACGAAAAATATTGGTTGTTAGTTTCCCCACCGGAGATTTGCAAATCGCCAGGTCCAAGAATGTTATAGAATTTTCATGTAAATCTGCCGTAAAGTAAAGGCCAAGATCATTAGCATTCAAAGACTTAGCGAAGTCCAGATATTGATCTCTCGTGCCACGCCATAGGATCAACACATTGTCGATGAATCTGACCCACAACAAAACCATCGACGACCAATGATCCATAGCCTCAGAGAAGACCACCTCCTTCTCCCACCAGCCCAGATATAAATTTGCATAGGTTGGGGCACATGGACTCCCCATGGCCACACCTCTGAGCTGGTGGAAGAAGTGGCGGTCAAACAGAAAGGTGTTATTACGGAGTACAAAATTGAGGAGTTCCAAAACCAATTTATTGTGGGCTGCAAAATTATTACCCCTCATCTTCAAAAAGTCCCCTGCAGCTCCACACCCCTATCGTGGGATATGGAGCTATAGAGGGCCTCAACATCCAGGCTAGCCAGCCAGGTCTCAGAAGGTACAGTTAGATCCTTCAGACGTTTTAACATATCTGTAGTGTCTTTAATATATGAGGGGTGGGAGATGACAAATGGCCTCAAAATTTCATCGATATAGAGGGATATGTTTTGTGTCACGCTGTCAATTCCCGCCACAATAGGTCTACCCTTTAAAGGGGATAATCCCTTGTGTATGTTTGGAAGCAAGTAGAAAGTGGCTCTGATAGGATGAACCAGCAGCAAAAACACAAACTCCCCCTCACTAATAAGATGGTCTTCCTTTGCTTTCACAAGGACAGTTTTTAATTTGGAAAGATAGCCTGCTGTGGGGTCATTTTTTAGAACCCCGTAACAATTTGTGTCACCAAGTATATTTTTACACATTATGATGTAGATCTTACGGTCCATAATAACCAGGTTCCCCTCTTTATCTGCAGGTTTTATTATAATTGACCCATCACCTTCCAAATTTTTAAGGGTAAGATGTTCCCCGTAGGTCAAATTATATCCTGTTGCAGAATGTCTAACATCAATCTGGGATAATTTCTCAGTCACTATCTTAGCAAAGGTATCGATTGCTGTGTCGTCCGAGATGGGTGAAACCTTTTTTGATGGAGTACGTAACTTCGTAAACAGTCCCTCCCCCATCTTTCATTGCCCCTCCTCCCAAAGACTTTTGAAGAGAAATAAATCTGGGAGATCTTGTTTATTAATCCCCAGGGCCTCGCACTCCCTTCTATTATTTAGTTTGAAAAACTTTTTCCACTTTAAACGTCTGCAAAACAGATTTAAATCTTTCACCCACCCAAAGAGGTCAAAGGAAGGTGTCGGGACAAAGGAAAGTCCCCGTTTTAACACTCCCTCCTCCTCAATAGTCAGAGTCCTAGATGACAGGTTCATAATTTGCATTTTATCGTCAGTACATTTCCTTACAGATGCCATTTTCTCATTCTGAGCAGGTAATCCGATATTGGTGGTCCTTGAGCTAAAAAAAAAAAAAAACCACCACGTGTATTTTGGGTTGTTCCCCAACTTCTACCTCTCCTAGGATAAGTGTTAGAGGGGTTTCCAGTTATAGCCTGATGGATATTTTTACCCCGTCTAGTAGCTGCCCTTGGGCCCTCACCATCCGAAAGCCGCAGGGCCAGATGACATCAGTGCAAGGCTAATTAAGACTTGCGGGGACCAGCTGTATGGTATAATTACATATATGTATAATATGAGCCTGAGGCAGGAAATAGTCCCTGAATTATGGAAATCTTCTTGTGTGGTACCAGTTCCAAAGAAACCCCACCCTATGGACCTCAATGACTACAGACCTGTAGCACTGACATCCCACCTGATGAAGATCTTAGAGAGATTGGTTCTCACACACCTCCGCCCTCTAGTGAGCCCCGCTATGGACCCCCTCCAGTTTGCTTATCGGCCGGGCATTGGGGTAGATGATGCCATCATCCATCTTCTGCACAGGGCTCTGTCTCACCTGGAGAAACCAGGGAACACAGTGAGAATAATGTTCTTTGATTTTTCCAGTGCTTTTAACACCATACAGCCCAGGTTATTGAGGGACAAGCTGGGCCTTGCTAGAGTGGACCACCACCTCTCCAACTGGATCCTAGACTGGATCCTAGACTACCTCACAAATCGATCTCAATACGTGAGAGCCCAAGACTGTGTGTCAGGTACCGTGATCTGTAATACGGGGGCACCTCAGGGTACGGTTCTCGCCCCTTTCCTCTTCACACTGTACACTGCAGATTTTAGGTGCAACTCATCCAGCTGCTACCTACAGAAGTATTTTGATGACTCTGCAATAGTGGGTCTCATCACAGATGATGATGATAGGGAGTACAGAGAACTGAACCAGGATTTTGTGGACTGGTGCCACCGGAACCACCTGAAGATTAACGCGGGGAAGACCAAGGAGATGGTGGTCGACTTCCGTAAAAGCAGAAGCCCTCCTAAACCAGTGGACATCCTGGGGACGGGCATCGAGATTGTGAACACCTATAAGTACCTGGGTTTGCTCCTTAATAATAAGCTGGACTGGGCAGATCATATGGAGGCCCTGTACAGGAAGGGCCACAGCAGGCTCTACCTGCTTAGGAAGCTGAGAGCCTTTGGAATCCAGGGGGCACTTCTTAGAACTTTCTTCAACTCGGTAGTGGCATCAGCCATCTTCTTTGGAGTGGCCTGCTGGGGGAGCAGTATATCAACCAGGGACAGAAATAAACTTGACAAGCTGATTAGAAAGGCCAGCTCTGTCCTGGGGAGCCCACTGGACCCAGTGCAGGTGGTGGGTGACAAAAGGATACTGTCCGTGGTGAGCTCCATGCAGAAGAAGAAGTCCCATCCCATGCATGAGACTGATCGCTGTCAGTGACCGACTGCTCCACCCTAGGTGTGAGAAGGAGCGCTATCGGAAGTCTTTCCTCCCCACCGCGGTTAGGCTGTACAACCAACACCGACCTAAGCGGAGATCATTACACACAGAGAACTGAAATATCTCTCTGCCTGTTAAATCCCCCCCTCCTCTGCTACTTCCTATATGTCTGTCGGCTATCAAAGTAATGCCTCTTACCTTGGAACATTCCTGTACATGTTGTATTTGTATTTGTATCTGCTTATCTTTGCTGCTGTAACACACTGAATTTCCCCATTGTGGGACTATTAAAGGACTATTATTATTATTATTATTATTATTTAAAGTCCTGTAAGTCTCATTTAAACTGAAAGTGCTTTCTTTCCTTCATATAAGAAATAAAACGTTCAACTGTCTCCTGAAGGGCATATTTCCTATGTTCATAATCAGAACTCTTAGAGAATTTTTTAATTGCCTCTATCTGTTCTTTTAACTCCTGTGCTGACGTATTCAGGATTAGTTTTTCCTCCTCCAATAATAAACCCATTAATCTAATCAAAGACTCAATAGATTCTTTTTCCCATTTTTTTAGGAAAGTGGGGGAACGCAGGCGTTGTGCTGGAAGAATGTTAATGCGTAGACCTCTGAGTACTATGTTATTCTTAGTATAAGCCTCTCTTAGTCTGGACCTTCCAAAATGGCCTAAGATAATCTATAAATATCTTGGTCAATTTGTTGAGTTAGAGAATACTAGCATTTTTCTGAAAATATAATTACCTCTGATGAAAAGGCAGTTTATTAATAGCTCTATAAACGTGTCAGGTGCTATTGTTAAAGATGAGATGCACATTTTTTTGAGACGATATAGGGAAAGTGTTCCCCGGTTTCCATTTGGGAATGTCAGGTTACACTAGGCTATTTTATGCTATCCAGGAGTAAAAGTTTAACGTTGGATGGCAGTAAAAACCTGTTGATGCTTCTTTTTGCATCAAACCCTGTATTCCTGTAGTACTCATGAGATATCCTGGATTGATGAAGGTGGAGGTCTGAAAATAATAAGCCTACACAAGATATAAGGGTAACTTCACATTACCTTCTCACACTAGTGAGAGGAATATCTGGGTCTTCCTTGAACCATATTGCCATCTCTAGAGATTTTTAGAAAGTGTATTTCATGATCTGTGATCTTTTTAAAGCATATCAATAAAGATTTTGAGTTTTAGGTACCCTTTTTTGGATTTTCACACATCCCAATTTTCCATTATTGTTTCTATAGGGTATTTACCTTATGATATATATTTTTTGAATTTACTGCACTCTTGAGATCTCCCCAGAATGGCTCAATGATTTTGAGGTCAGGAGACTGAGATGGCCACTCCAGAACATTCACTTTCTTTTGCTGTAGCCAATGACAGGTCGACTTGGCCTTGTGTTTTGGATTGTTATCATGTTGGAACGTCCAAGTACGTCCCATGCGCAGCTTCCTGGATGATTAGTTCAAATTTGCCTCCAGTATTTGCTGATAATGTGAGAAAACATCAAGGAGGGCAGAAGTAGCCCTCAAAATAATTGAAAAAATATGTATAAAAATATCAAAATTTATTAAAGAATTAATATAAAAATAAATTCATGAATGACAAAAATACAATATACAAAAGTGTCAGACTAACAGCAACGGCCAGACCTATCAGTGTATGTAATATGCATCAAAAGGAAAAGATATATAATATAATATATATGTATAATAACCCATATAATCCCAACATGCATTAGTTACAATATTCAATGCAAACACATAACTGCCTCATATGTGATCAAAACATGCTAAAATATCAAGCTGTATAATAGAACTATACACCAGTAATTGTCTCTGTGCTGTTTGGCGTATTGAAGACGAGATTCTTTGTGGCATTTGCGCAGTAATGGCTTTCTTCTGGCAACTCGAACATGCAGCCCATTTTTCTTCAAGTGCCTCCTTATTGTGCATCTTGAAACAGCCACACCAATAGTTTTCATAGAGTCCTGGATTTCAGCTGATGTTATGTGTGGGTTTTTCTTTGCATCCTGAACAATTTTCCGGGCAGTTGTGGCGGAAATTTTGGTTGGTCTACCTGACCGTGGTTTGGTTTCTGGGCATGTTATCAGGCCAAAATCACCAGGGTATGTGAACTTTTGAACAGGGTCATTTTGATGTTTTTGGTTGTCATTATGATTTAAAAAGAGAAAACACAGAAGTTTGACAATAAATGGCTTCAACCAACCACAAACCATGAGTGGAGAAAAAGTTTTTGTGTTATCATTCATATTCTCTGAAAAAAAGGCCAAAAAAACAAAAAATCTGCCGGGGTATGTAAACTTTTTAGCACAACTGTATCTGACCACTGGTGGTTTTATGTGGTTACAAAATTTACCTCATCTTTTATTTATCTTACATGTGAGTTAATTAAGGTTGTCCTATCACTTTGATGGGCTCTTATGTACGTCTGAGAGATGATCTTCTTGGGGTAACCCCTGCTCTTAAACGTGTCAATTCCATAGCATGCTGTCTGAAATCCTATATGTTACTACAATTTCTCCTTACACATAGTATTTGGCCCACAGGTATCACTCTCCAAAGATGTTTTGAATGGGAGCTACCATAATGAGATAAGATAATCCTTTAATAGTCCCACCATGGGGAAATTCAGTTTGTTACAGCAGCATAGATGATACAAACACAAAAAACAATATATACAGAAGCTCCAAGGTAGAGGCATTATGGTGACAGTAGGTACAGATAGAAAGGTACAGGTAAAAAAGTAGTAGAAGGGATACCACAACTTAAAGATCTTTCAGTTCTCTGTATGGAATGATCTCCGCTTAGCTCGGTGTTGGTTGTACAGCATAACCGTAGCGGGGAGGAAAGACTTCCGATAGCACTCCTTCTCACACTTAGGGTGAAGCAGTCGGTCACTGACAGTACTGCCCAGCGCTATCACGGTCTCATGCATCGGATGGGAGTTTTTCTCCCGCATGGAGCTCACCACGGACTGTATCCTTCTGTCACTCACCACCTGCACTGGGTCCAGGGGGCTCCCAAGGACAGAGCTGGCCCTTCTAATCAGCTTGTAGAGTCTATTCCTATCCCTGGTTGATATGCTACTCCCTCAGCAGGCCACTCCGAAGAAGATGGCTGATGCCAATACAGAGTTGAAAAAGGCCCTAAGAAGTGCCCCCTGGACTCCAAAGGCTCTCAGCCTCCTAAGCAGGTAGAGCCTGCTGTGGCCCTTCCTGTACAGTGCATCCAGGTGATCCGCCCAGTCCAGCTTATTATTGAGGAACACCCCTAGGTACTTATAGGTGTTGACAATCTCAATGCCCGTCCCCTGGATGTCTACTGGTTTGGTGGTAATGAACTGGTAATGAAGTACATTTGTAGCTGTGCTTTTCCAATATAGGGAAGTAATTAAACATCCCTTGTATAAGATGATCTTCAAATCCAGAAAAATTAAAGAAGGTAGAAATATGAGAAATTATTTTTATATTGCAGGGCACTGTTAGGGAATCTGTCTCTTATACACAAGGTCCTGGATTGTGACCCAGGACAGAATAAGTCTTTAAATAGATGGGGTATCCTCTAGCAACCTCCTCCTTAGTACTCACTACACTGAACTGACATTACAATGCAGTAAATAATAATGAACCAGCTGGCCAGGTGTAAATGAATATTGACTGGGTGAGGGTTAAGACACATGTGAAAAAAAGTGCATTGACATGCCTGCATCTCTGCAGTGGGGTGTAGTTTTCAAAATGATCTTACTTCTTGGTATTTTATCTGGGGCTTTACAAATGCATAATGTCACCTAAAAATAATTCCAGCAAATTGTGTGATTGTGTTTAGAAATTGTGTAACAAATTGTGGTACTACCCCTTGTGAGAGTGAAAAATATGGGGCTAAAGCCTCATTTCATTGCAAAGAGTAATTTTTTATTTTCATGACCCAATGTTAAGAAATTCTATGAACACCTGTGGGATCACTCTTTGGTGTTTTCCAGCAACATTTGCCCTCCAAAAGACAAATATTGCTCTTTCCTTTTAGAGCCATGTGCTTAGGTGGCAGTTTACAATCACATGGGATATTTCTGTATTCAAGAGAAATTTAATGATAAATTGGGAGTTCATGTTTTCCTTTATCCCCTTATGAAAATAAAAGATTTGAGGGAACATTTTATGTTTTTTTTATAAAAAGTCATTTTTCATTTTCTTGGCCTTTCATCTTTAATAAATTCTGTTGAACTCCTGCGACATCAAAATGCTCACTATAGCACTTGATAAGTTCCTTGGAGAATGTATTTTCCAAAATGGAGTTACCTTCTGGAGGTTTCCATGGTACTGGTAGTTTAGGGGCTCTGCACTGTCATGGCACACGAAAACTATTCCAGCAAAATCTGCACTCCAAAATCAAAATGAAAATTTTTCCCTTCCGGGTGCTCATACATCAGTTTACCACCACATATGGAGTATTTCCATATTCAGGAAAAACTGCATTACAAAATTAGAGTGCTTTTTCTTCTATTAGCCATTGTAAGACTTTGAGGTAAAAACAACATTTATTTGGAAAAAAATGCAACTTTTCATTTTCACTGCCTAATGTTAGAGGGAGTCTATCATCTCCCCCAAGCATATTCAACTGTCGACACCATATTACAGAGCACATTACAGTGATAAATAATATACCTTCTGTGTCATGTATGTCACTTAAAGGGAATCTGTCAGGGCAATTTGGGACATGTGGACATATGGGTGGTTTAGTGTCCCAAATCACCCTGTTATAACGCAATCCATGGCCGCATTAAAAATAAAAAAGCTTTATACTCACACTGCTGCTGTACTCCCCGCGGCTGCGCAGTTCTTCAATGAAGCCAGAGGAGTACACCTCAGCTTCAGTGCGCATGTCCCGTACCTCCGGCAATTGCGCAGTGAAGCCGGGATGTCCATCTTTGGCTTCACTGAAGAACAGCGCAGGTGCCGGGAGACGTGCCAACGAAGAATCTCATGAATAAGCTGGACTGTTCTCGGCCGAATAGTGTTGATCGGACCCTTCTCTAGGTAAGTATAAAGGTTTTTAATTTTTACTGCGCCTCCGGATTGCATTACAACAGGGTGATTTGGAACACTAAACCCCTTGTCTATAAGGAGCTGTGGGTGGTTTAGTGTCCCAGATTGACCTGACAGATTTCCTTTAAGTAGATTTGGAGAAAAACAACTTTAAAGTTTTATGCAATTATTTATCACTGTATTGTGCATTGTAATGCAGTGATGTCAGTTTAATATACTTGGGAGAGGTGATTGACTCCCTTTAAAGGAGTTTTCCGGGAAAAAAAATGTTTTTTTAAAAAAGGTCTGTTAGTGTTATTAATGGGTTAATAAATGCACCCATATACCATGTAAATGTTAGCAGTGTTTAGCAGTGTTTTGAGTTATTTCTGGGAGCTTCTAGTATCTTCTGCATTTGTTTACATGGTTCAGCTTCCTGCTATGTAACTTCCTCACTAACTCCCTCTGACCTCACTTACCCCCCTCCTTTCTCCATCCCCCCTCTCTCCCTTACTCCCATACACCCCCTCCCTGTCTCTCTAGCTAGCCCCCCCCACTACTAGCTCTTCCCAACCTACTCAGCCCAACCCCCGACCCCATTATATACTTACCTCTCTTCCTCACAGGCTTTTTCCTGCGTGATGGCCCTTTTCTTCTTTTCTGACTGAAGGTGCACGCTATTGTGCTCTGCAGCGACGATCCACCTCTACTGCGCAGGAGTGGGAGCTTCGCAGTAGAGATGGATTATCGACAGCAGAGCACAGAGCAGCACTGGGACAATAGCGTGCTGGCAGTCAGAAAAGAGGGAGGATCCGTCCCGCAGGAAGGTAAGTATGATGGAGTGGATGGGGGGGGTAGTAGTGACATTCCGTTTCCAGAAACGGGGAAACGGATCGTCACCAGATAACCAGCAAATGTCCCTGGGGTGGTCACATGACTGCCCCAGGGATATGGGTAAATATACATTTTTGATTCTGTTATTTAGAAAGTAGGAGGGTGTTTAGATTAGTGTAGGGACATTTTACCCTGGACAACCCCTTTAATGACGATTCCCTTTAAAGCCCAGTGCCACTTTTGCTCTTCTGTGACCTGTCTTGTGCCCATACAGCAGTTTGCATATTTTCCTTATAACACTTATTGTTGAAAAAATTTTAATGTTTAAATTTCACCTCCATTTTGTTTTAATATATGTGGAGGGTTAACAAAGTTCGTAAATGCTATTTTAAATGGTTTGAGGGGTGTAGTTTGTAAAATGGGGTGACTTTATGGGGTTTTCTTATATATAGCCCTTTAAAAGCCCCTTCTGAACTGAATTGGTCCATTACAGATGGGGGTTGGAAATTTTCTTGAAAATTTGCTAAATTTTTGCTAGACTTTTAAGTATTCTGGCATGTTTAAAAATATAAAAAATAAAGGACCTTTAAAAAATGATGCCAACATCAAACACCAAAGCAGAAATATGGTAAATAATATTTATTAACAAATTTGTACTGTATGACAGCATTTCAGTTTTTTAACATTGTGAATTTAACAATTGCGAATATTTTACAAAATTTGCTAAATTTGCTATTAATTTCATAAATAAATGTGTTAGTTTACCACTAACATGAAGGTCAATGTGTCATGGAAAACCAGTCAAAACAATTTATTTGGGTAAGTCAAAGTCTTATAAGGTTATTACCACATAAAATTACATGTCATATTTGAAAAAATGGGTGCCTTAAGATGATTTTAGGCCATGTCCTTATGAGGTTAAAGTGAATGTGAGTGGGGATTCATCTATTGTAGTGTTGATAAGAACCCACTTTTATCATGGCAATTAATACTCAAGATAATATTTTTATTTTCTCAGGACATGAATCTTCTAGTCTATTTTCATTCCATACAAAAAATACTTCTGAAAAACTGCCAGACAGCAAAGAGGTGAGGTGACAAGAAACATAATGTATTTGCTATTCATTTGTCCTGAGCTGTCCACACAAGTCTTCCATTATGTCTTGGAAAAGCTCCAAATATGTCAAATAACTGTAGGACCCTATTCACCCTATTCACCAAATGGAGATTCAAATAGTAACGCAGCAGACAAAATCCATTTTCTGTGTTTTATAAGACGCATTTTTTAGCAAGGAAAACTCTTGCTAAATTTGAATGCGTCTTATAGTCCGAAGTGAAAGGGATCCAGCAATGCCAGATTCCCCTGACCGATTTCTTAAAGTGGACCTTTCATCACCTCTACTAACAGTTCTTAGTAGCTGTTAATAGGTGCTGCTTCACTGATTCTGGCGCAGAAGCACATCAGGCACCAAAACTATCTGCGCTTGTTGCTCAGCGATGGTGGGGGCCAGAGAGGAAATTCCTACTGTGCTGGAATCAGTGGAGCAGAGCCTATTAACACACGCTAGCACTTGAATTGATGTAGGTGAACGGTCCTCTTTAACCCATTCCCTACCACCCACATATTTATACGTCTGTCCAGGGTGTCACTTTTGTAGAAAAAGACATATGTAATCCGTTTTTACTACTAATGCCGATATTTCATGATCTTGGATTGGATGGATGAAGAGAATCTCATCTTTAAAATGATACCAAAATCATCATGATAGCCCTTACAGATCCGGAGCGATTCGCTGGTGAAAACGCAATGTGGCATTGAGATTCCAATGCAGATCTCAATTCCCTACAGCGTTTTTAGCAGCAAATGGCTCCGAATCTGTAAGGGCTATCATAATGATCTTGGTATCATTTTAAAGATAAGTTCTCATCTTTAAAATGACTCCATGCTGAAGGATGGGGAAGGAGCCGAGCTGCAGACTGCTGAGATTATCATCATCTGTGCATAACCTGTATGTGACCCCAGGGGGAGGGGTAGTATGGACTTCTGTCCATGTTATCCTCTCTTCTATCAATCAGAGAGCATACTATACTTTTGCTTTTTGATTGTCACATAGAGGGATAATGTAATACCCTTCTGAGCCTAATCAGTGGGGTATTTTTATGTAATACCCTTCTGAACAAAAACAGAAAGTTATTGGTGCTGTGACCCAGACATTTACCATCGTCCAGATCGCGGTGGCTAAAGAATTGCACCAAACACTTACCCAACACATGCACAAAGTCATCAATAAAGTTTACATTTCACCCTGTTCCTATGCTGTCCATACCTGATCTTTTTAGACTAAGATACGCCAACCGTCTCTTTAGCGATATCCGTTACACGCTAACATAATAGCAAAAATGATTATCACTAGAGATGAACGCATAAAACACTTGTGACAGGTGTAAAAGTCAGAATAACACATTTTCACCTATTGAATGTCCCCATATAAAATCCCAGTTTTGGCAGTTTTCAGATGGGTATAGTAGGTCATCAGATCTAGAATTATGACTCTCTAACACCAGTAATGAACCACAGGAACTTCAGAGGTTGTGTCCATATTATGTGAGCGATAAAGCAGCCATGCTACGCCAATCTGGCGCTAATTATTACATTAGTTAGGTATAGAGATTATAATTTATAAATTATAATTAGAATATAGATATTACAATTTTTATAGGGGGATTGAAAATTATATTCTTAAGTAAGCCCCTATTAACCCTTTCGTTGCCAGAGGTCTCCGGATATTTTGCACCCCTGGTAGCCAGAGCAATTTAGAAAATTGACCATAAAAAGGCTTAATTTACACTAAACAACGGTGCAAGTAGCTTAATAAATGTGCCCCAATGTGTTCAACATAACAGATAATGATCCTCATGAAATGGTGGGTTATTTATATCCTTAAATACTATTTGTCTATTGGCAACAAAGACCCAAAATCTCCCATTCATGAACCATACTGATTAAAATATAACTTTTAATACTATGTAAGTAGTGGTGAGCTAATAAATTTAAAACTATCAGTCTATGCTAACTACTAGGGGTCTAGGGTAATTTCTCACAACCATGGTCCTTTATAGGTAAAACACGTAAGCCCCCTTCTAGACATTCATAATAGCTCCTTAAGATTGATAGTTTCTTTAAACCAGTATTACCACAACAAAATTCCACCAACTCCTAGTTACGTCAGTAGAAGCATTAATTCGTATACCAATGGATCACGGACACCTGCGCATGTGCAATAGGCTCAAGCGCGGACTTAGTCCATTTCACAAGATTATGTGCCGACTGCACATGTGCTGCTACAGCCGCTAGCGCATGCTCAATAAATGCCCAAACGGACTTCATATTTATCCTGGAGCTGACGATCAAAGTGCACATGTGCTGCCAGCGCATGCGCACTGGCTATTTTTCGGCACTTAGTTTACAGCAGTAAGAATGTCCCTGTATGATATACCATACATTCTGCATTTTATCCCCAAAGGATATAGGGTGTTATGAGGTGGTATTTATATATAAATTAGTGAATAAATAGCGGGCCCTAGGAAAGATATAATATGGACCAAGGGAAGTATACATATATGTAATATCCAAGGCAAAAGAAAGCGGCACTCAAATACAGACTTGAGAACTTCTTTATTGGATCAGGTTAAAACAGGCATGACCAGGAAACAGACAAACAGCAGCAACGGGCCGTTTCACGCTGAACGCGCTTCTACAGGCTGGTAACTAACCCACATGCAGGAACATCATCATATACAGTGGGGAAAAAAAAGTATTTAGTCAGCCACCAATTGTGCAAGTTCTCGCACTTAAAAAGATGAGAGAGGCCTGTAATTGAAATCATAGGTAGACCTCAACTATGAGAGACAAAATGAGAAAACAAATCCAGAAAATCACATTGTCTGATTTTTAAAGAATTTATTTGCAAATTATGGTGGAAAATAAGTATTTGGTCAATATCAAAAGTTAATCTCAATACTTTGTTATATATACTTTGTTGGCAATGACAGAGGTCAAACGTTTTCTGTAAGTCTTCACAAGGTTGGCACACACTGTTGCTGGTATGTTGGCCCATTCCTCCATGCAGATCTCCTCTAGAGTAGTGATGTTTTGGGGCTGTCGCTGGGCAACATGGACTTTCAACTCCCTCCAAAGGTTTTCTATGGGGTTGAGCTCTGGAGACTGGTTAGGCCACTCCAGGACCTTGAAATGCTTCTTACGAAGCCACTCCTTCATTGCCTTGGCGGTGTGCTTGGGATCATTGTCATGCTGAAAGATCCAGCCACGTTTCAATGCCCTTGCTGATGGAAGTAGGTTTTCACTCAAAATCTCACGATACATGGCCCCATTCATTCTTTCATGGACACGGATCAGTCATCCTAGTCCCTTTGCAGAGAAACAGCCACAAAGCATGATGTTGCCACCCCCATGCTTCACAGTAGGTATGGTGTTCTTTGGATGCAACTCAGCATTCACTCTCCTCCAAACACAACATTTAAATAATTAGACATTTCGTAACATTATGATATGTAGGAAACCATATTTATAGTAATTGGTAGTTACTTCTATCCGATGGACAATGTGGCAGAATAGTTCGATATTTCCGTAATAAATTATACCATACTCTTTAGACCTAACCATTTATATAAACGTCATCTTTAATATGCTACTGTAGTAATTTTACATGCCCAAATGTTTGTATATACAGTGGGGAAAAAAAGTATTTAGTCAGCCACCAATTGAGCAAGTTCTCCCACTTAAAAAAATGAGAGAGGCCTGTAATTAACATCATAGGTAGACCTCAACTATGAGAGACAAAATGAGAAAACATATCTAGAAAATCACATTGTCTGATTTTTTAAGAATTTATTTGCAAATTATGGTGGAAAATAAGTATTTGGTCACCTACAAGCAAGTAAGATTTCTGGCTCTCACAGATTCTAACTTCTTCTTTAAGAGGCTCCTCTGTCCTCCACTCATTACCTGTAGTAATGGCACCTGTTTGAAATTGTTATCAGTATAAAAGACACCTGTCCACAACCTCAAACAGTCACACTTCAAACTCCACTATGGTGAAGACCAAAGAGCTGTGGAAGGACACCAGAAACAAAATTGTAGACCTTCACCAGGCTGGGAAGACTGAATCTGCAATAGGCAAGCAGCTTAGTGTGAAGAAATCAACTGTGGGAGCAATAATTAGAAAATGGAAGACATACAAGACCACTGATAATCTCCCTCGATCACGGGCTCCATGCAAGATCTCACACCGTGGGGTCAAAATGATCACAAGAACGGTGATCAAAAATCCCAGAACCACACGGGGGGACCTAGTGAATGACCTGCAGAAAGCTGGGACTAACGTAACTAATGCTACCGTTAGTAACACACTACACCGCCAGGGACTCAGATCCTGCAGTGCCAGACGTGTACCCCTGCTTAAACCAGTACATATCCGGGCCCGTCTGAAGTTTGCTAGAGAGCATTTGGATGTTCAAGAAGAGTATTGGGAGAATGTCATATGATCAGACGAAACCAAAGTAGAACTGTTTGGTAGAAACACAACTCATCGTGTTTGGAGGAGAGTGAATGCTGAGTTGCATCCAAAGAACACCATACCTACTGTGAAGCATGGGGGTGGCAACATGCAAAGGGACCAGGACGACTGATCCGTGTACATGAAAGAATGAATGTGGCCATGTATCATGAGATTTTGAGTGCAAACCTCCTTCCATCAGCAAGGGCATTGAAGATGAAACGTGGCTGGGTCTTTCAGCATGACAATGATCCCAAGCACACCGCCAGGGCAACGAAGGAGTGGTTTCGTAAGAAACATTTCAAGGTCCTGGAGGGGCCTAGCCAGTCTCCAGATCTCAACCCCATAGACAACCTTTGGAGGAAGTTGAAAGGCCGTGTTGCCCAGCGACAGCCCCAAAACATCACTACTTATTTTCCACCATAATTTGCAAATAAATTATTTAAAAATCAGACAATGTGATTTTCTGGATTTGTTTTCTCATTTTGTCTCTCATAGTTGAGGTCTACCTATGATGTCAATTACAGGCCTCTCTCATCTTTTTAAGTGGGAGAACTTGCACAATTGGTGGCTGACTAAATACTTTTTTTTCCCCACTGTATATATATATTTTTCTGATGAGGAAAATATCCTTGTAAGATGGGTCATATAGAATTAGCCAGATAAGATATGATAAGGAGGATTGCTATTTTCAGTTTTTTGACTGCACTAGTAAATTCTTAGCGTTTTGTTTTTATACATTGTTTTAATTTAGTGTCGTCAGAGTTAAAAATAAAACCAGGTAGATTAGGTAAATAAGTCAGGTGAACCCAACAACCCAACCCGGTACCGGTAATAAGACAGAGACGACACAGATTTGTCACTAACTGCCAGAGATCTCCAAGGGAGGAGCACTGGTCATTTATTTTATAGAGTATATATGTATGGCTATATGAGGTTACAATGTAGGATATATAAGATTAGCTATAGGATTACTCTAACAGTGTGGTCTGGTTGCCTTGACAACGGCGCTTGTGCGCTTCTCCTCTGAATCTGTTTGACAAACATTGGTTGTTACTGACATGCCCATATAAGGGGACGTCTTTATATGATGACGTTCCTGCACGTGGGTTAGTTACCAGCCTATAGAAGTGCGTTCAACGTGTAACAGCCAGTCAATGCTGTTTGTCTGTTCCCTGGTCATGCCTGTTTTAATCTGATCCAATAAAGAAGTTCTGAAGTTTGGATTTGTTGTGCCGCTTTTCGCTTTCTTTTGCCTTGGATATTAGATTCTGCTACTTTCAGCGTGCCCCCAGACTGTCTTCTGCAGCATTCAAGTGTCAGCTAAGAATTTCATTATATGCCAATTCATGTTTACAGTTATCTGGACGCAGAGTGTAGTGCTCGCTTATTCATCTTCTTTATTTTGCATACATATATGTAAGCCTCCATGTATTCAAATGTATCATATAGTGGCATGGGGGCACTGGTAGATATATATATTGTGAGACATTTCATGTTAATAGGATATACACTAGAACAAGGGTAGGCAACCTTTTTTGTTCGGCGTGCCGATTTAAATTAACAAATCAAAGATGAGGTGCTTGGAGCGCCGGGCAATAATTGTAAGGCTGACGACTTCTATACTAAAGTCATATACCACAAACCATAACACAGAAGTGCTGCCACCAGATGCCTCTGGACACATGCGTTTACTGCTATTTCCTGGGACGCACCTTTCCCATTAGAAGCAATGAAAGTACTTGTGCAACCCCCAATTAGTGGTAAATGTATGTGTTCAGGAGCACCGTATGGCAGCACCCTTATGGTGGTAACACACTATGTATCTGGATGCAGCTATATTCTTAGGCCACTGGTACTTTTACTTCGATGTAAAGCTGCGTTCACATGGTGCGTTTTTGCACAAAAAAAAAAACTGCCTGCGTTTTCTGTTCAAAGTAGTATAATGTTGTACCGTGTTAGCCATTGAAAGTAGTGGAAGCATGTGTATAAAAATCTGTTAATTTTCAGTTCTTGTATCACACCATGTCTGATGAAGGGAGCGAGTACTCCTGAAAGCTTACTTATAAATATACTCAGTTAGCCTCTAAAAGGTATCGCCTGTTTTCTGTTCAAAAACACACCATTCTACAGAATAATATCCCATAGTGGCCCCTCCACATGGTATAATGTCCCATAGTGGCCCTTTCACACGGTATTGTGTCCCATGGCGGGCCCTGAACATGGTATTATGTCCCTTAGTGGCCCCTGCAAGGTGATGCTTTGGAGCGCAGGAGAGGTGAGTAAAATTATTTTTTTTTATGTTTCATCACCTCTCCTGAGCCTCCGCTTATTATATTCTGGGGTCTGAAGAGACCCCAGAGTATAATAATAGCAGTTTCGTTTCGGCTGTGTTTGGTCCGATCGAAACTGCTGGGCAAGGACTCAGGCTGCCGTGCCAGGGAAATAAGCCTTGCGTGCCAAGAGTGGTTGCTGACCCCTGCACTAGAGATAGGATGTATTAAAATTACATTCTCTTTCAAACATGGTGTCATAACCCCTCTATTGAAGAAACCCTCCCTTGACCCATACTGTGCTGCTAACTATCGACCTGTCTCTAACCTCCCTTTCATCTCCAAAATCTTGGAACGCTGAGCCTATTCTTGTTTAATCCGCTATCTCTCTGCTAACTCTCTTCTTGACCCCTTACAATCTGTCTTCCGCACTCTGCACTCTACTGAAACGTCCCTCTCAAAAGTCTGCAATGATCTCCTGATGGCTAAATCCAAAGGTGACTTCTCTCTTCTTATTGTTCTAGATCTCTCAGCAGCATTTGACACTGCTGACCATCAACTCCTCTTCACTATGCTCCGCTCTGTCGGCCTCACGGACACTGTTCTCTCCTGGTTCTCCTCTTATCTCTCTGACTGCGCTTTCTGTGTATCATTTGTGGGCTCTGTTTCTTCCCCTCTTCTCCTTGCTGTTGGGGTTCCTCAAGGCTCGGTCCTAGGTCCCCTGCTCTTCTCCCTCTACACAGCCCCCATTGGACAAACTTTGGGGATAAAGTGACATTTTAGTAATTTTTCATTTACACATCCCAATATTAATACAACTATGGGGTCAAAATGCTCACCATAACCCTTGATAAATTCTGTGAGGTTTAGTTTCCAAAATGGGTTCACTTTTAGAGGGTTTCCATTGTATTGGTACTCTAGGGGCTCTGCAAATAAGACATGGCACCTGAAAACTATTCCATCAAAATCTGCTTTTCAAACACCTGGTGTCCCTCCCTTGTGTTCAAACATAAGTTTCCATCCATATGTGGAGCATTTCAGTGCTCGGGAGAAATTGCATTGCAAACTGTGAGATGCATTTTCTCTTTTAACCTGTTGTGAAAGTGATAATTTTAGGGCTAAATTAATGTATAATTGAAATTTCACCTTCATATTGCTTTAATTCCCTTGAAATGCTTAAAAGGGTTAGCAAATTTCCAAAATGCTGTTTTGAATTATTTGAGGGGTAAGGTTTTGAAAAAAAGAATGATTTATGGGGCTGTATAATATATAGGCCTTTATTATCCCCATCAGAACTGAAGTGGTCCCTAAAAAATTAGTTTGTAAAATTTTCTTTTAAATCTGGAAAATCGCTGGTACAGTTCTTAGAAGAGCTATGGTAGATAATATTTATTAATGAATTTGGGTGTTCTGTCTGAAAAGCAGAGCATTTAACATTTTGATAATTGCAATTTTTTCCAAATTTCTATTAATATTTTAATTCACTAACATGAAGTACATACAATGTGTCATGAAAAAACAAATCCCATCACTAGGTTTGGCTTCCGGTACCATCTTTATGCTGATGACACCCAATTATATACGTCATCCCGTGACATCACCCCTGCACTAATACAGAACACCAGTGACTCTCTCTGTTGTCTCAAATATCTTGTCTTCGCTCTATCTGAAACTGAATCTCTCAAAGACTGAATTACTGCTGTTTCCACCATTTAATAGATCTGTCCCTGATATCTCCGTTGCAGTCTCCGGCCTTACCATAACTCCTAGGCAGTGTGCCCACTGCCTCGGAGTTATTTTTGACTCAGACCTTTCCTTCACCCCCCCTATATCCAATCACTCGCACGCTCATGTCATCTCCACCTCAAAAGCCTCTCCAGAATCCGCCCTTTCCTTACCACAGATAGATACACTAAAGACACTTATTGTTGCTCTGATTCACTCTCGCCTTGACTACTGTAACTCCCTACTAATTGGTCTTCCCCTTACTAAACTCTCCCCTCTACAATCTATTCTGAATGCGGCTATCAGTCTAGACGCTACAGTGATGCCTCCAGTCTGTGTCAGTCACTACATTGGCTGCCTATTCAATACAGAATACAATATCAACATATCACCCTTATCCACAAGGCTCTCCATAATGCTGCACCTTCCTACATTTCTTCCCTCATCTCTTCTATTGCCCAATCCGTACTCTCCGTTCACTCAATGACCTAAGACTAACATCCTCTATTATCAGCACACCCCACGATCGTATACAAGACTTCTCCCGAGTTGCACCACTTCTCTGGAATGCTCTATCCCGGACAATCAAATTAACCCCCAATTTCCACAGCTTCAAGCGCAAATTAAAGATATATCTTTTCAGACAGGCCTATCACAACTCCTAATGTAAACCCTTCCGTAGTTAGAATCCCTAAAACGTACCCTCCTCTGTTTATGCTCCAACATTACCTCACAGGATATGATGCCGTATCAGACTAACTTTATATGTCCAGGCACCATCTGCACGTTAAAGGACACGACTGGTGACGGCTCATACAGCTTTATATATGTGTAATGACAGTAACCTCTATTACAGAATTGTCTGACGATTGTATAAGCAATGCTACCTCCGATGCCGCCCCTGCTACCTCTTGTGTCACCCCCTCTACCTCATAGATTCATAGATTGTAAGCTCTTGTGATCAGGGCCCTCAGTCTCATTGTGTGAATTGACTATTTCTTTGTAATGTATCTTTTTTGTCTGTACTTGAACACTACAAATTGTACAGTGCTGCAGAATATGTTGGCGCTATATAAATAAAATGTATTATTATTATTATTATTTATCCATTCACAAAATACAGCGAGGGGGACTACATTTTTGGGAAGAAATACTGACTGGACCATTTTAAAATTATGTTGTTTTATGTAATCAAAGAATAGAATTTAAGTGCATCTGTATTACCATTATGAATAAACTGCATATGACGAGAGAGGTGTATCAACTTTGTTGAATACTGTTAAGATGTTGAGATATGTCTTCCCAATCTCTGAATGGTTATACAGATATACTTTTGGGCATGTGCATTGTGCTGCATAGACCATACCAGATGTGCGGCATGTTATGTTGATGGATTTTATACTCTTCTCCTTCGGATTACAGAACATCTTTTGTTGTCCCTAATGTTCCTTCTTTTACGATAGGTGATACTTGGTCTTTTCGTTAGTACATTTTTAAGGTCATCATCTACCAACAGAAGTGGCCAGTATTTATTTAGAATATCATATAGAGCTCCATGATATGTGTCATAGGTCCCTATTCATCGAATAGTTTGTTTCAAAGATGTTTGAGGTTTAGAAACCAAAAAATCATATTGCATTGTATTTTTAGAGCTAAAAATACAATGCAATTTGCTGCGTTCCTTTAATTTTTGTTGCCATTTTAAGAGCCATTTTTTGTAATTCCACATATGACAATCCTTTCACATAATACAACATTATTTTATAATGGACCAGTCAGTATTTCTCCCAAAAATGTTGTCCCCCTCACTGTATACATGTATAACTGTATTCTATCTTCTAGTATAAATCCTAGTGGAAGAGTGAAGAAATCAGGCGATACCTTTTAGAGGCTAACTGAGCCTCTAAAGGTATTGCCTGATTTCACCACTCTTCCACTACTTTCTATGGCTAACACGGTACAACATTATACTACTAGTATATATCCTATTAACATGAAATGTCTCATAATACATATAAATTTGTATACATGGAGGCTTACATATATGCATACTTCCCTTGGTCCATATTATATCTATCCTATAGCCTGCTATTTATTAGCTAATTTATATCTAAATTATAATTTATATATAATTATAAATGCTGAATGTATGGTATATCATACACGGACATTCTTACTGCTGTAGACTGTGTAAAGTGCTGAAAAAAAAGCCAGTGCGCATGTGCTAGCGCACTTTAATCATCATCATCTCCAGGAGAAATACGAAGTCCGTTTGGATATGTATTGAGTATGTGCTAGCGTCTGTAGCAGCACATGTGCAGTCGGTACATAATCTTGTGAAATGGACTAAGTCCGCACTTGAGCCTATTGCAAATGCTCGGGTGTCCGTGATCCATTGGTATTCAAATTAATGCTCCATTTTGTTGTGGTAATACTGGTTTAAAGACACTGTCACTTTTAAAGGGGTATTCCCATGAACATAATCATATCTATATTTGTAGATAATTAAAAGTTAAACATTTTTGCAAATATAAGTAGTTAAAAATTCTCTAACTATCTTAGTGGTGACAGTCTGTTGTCTTGATTGGTTGCCAATGGATACGGCCACAAATGCAGAAACTTTCTATGGTTTGGGACTTATCAAAAACCAAGCCATGATATTCTTATTGTGGACACGTTATCAGACAGGGACACTACATGTATCAGAAGATAACCCAGCCACAGTAAACACATTATTGCTGATTTTCTGACCTTAGAAAGGTCCTGCATTTATGATCGTATCCATTGGCAACCAATCAAGACAAGAAGACTGTGACCACAAGATATTAGACAAAATCTTTAAACCTCTACAAAATGTTTAATTATTTCTATTTGAAAAAATGTTTAATTTTTAATTATCTACAAATTTAAAAAAGGTTATGCTCATGGGAATACCCCTTTAAGGAGCTATTGCAAATGGCTAGAAGGGAGCTTACATGTTTTACCGATTATTTATAAGGACTGTGGTTAAGAGCAATGGTGCTTTACCCTAGACCCCTGAGGATGCCCATGTAGTGGGTGAAACATGTTGCAACTTTTTTTTACAGCAGTCTATGCAATCTCCTGTAAGCTAGAATTCTGTTTATTCTTTCTGGGATGCACCACAGACATTCTGGAATTTATAGTATGGAGCATTTAGGAAGTATTTAGGATGAATTATATAGAGAAGGCTAGTGGGATTATTATCCTACAATAGTATCCACAATTTGACACTGAGTATTACCCTTCCTGAGTAGACATTTTTGTTTACAGGAAGTTGCTCCATTTTGAGGAATTCACAATCACGAGGACTGTTATCATTTTTACCATACTCGTGTAATAATATTCTCCTATTATATACAGTGCCTTGCAAAAGTAAGGCTCGCTACGTGGGGCCTTAAGTCTTAACTTTTAATACTATGTAAGTAGGAGTGAGCTAATAAATTTAAAACTATCAGTCTATGCTAACTCCTAGTATGCTAACTCCTAATATTCGGCCCCCTTCAACCTTTTGCCACATTTCAGGCTTCAAACATAAAGATATAAAATTTTAATTTTTTGGTGAAAAATCAACAACAAGTGGGACATGGGGCCTCTGCGTTAATCAGTATGGTTCGTGAATGGAAGATTTTGAGTTTCTGTTGCCAATAGGCAAATAGCATTTTCCAATGTGTTCAACATGCATTCAGGATGTAGTAGAAACCAAGGGTGCTGTTTTCAAACTGGTGCAACTGAAAGGACTCTCATTTTAAATGGTTGCATGGTGAAGCGACACTTTTGCTATATAACCACACTACCACTTCTCTGATCCTTGATACACTGGGTAAGATTTATTAAAGCGGTTATTTATTTTTTTTATTTCACTGTTCTCGGTGATATAAAACTAGAGATGCAGCTATTTAAAGTGACCTCCCTCCCTGTGGCTTAGAGCAATGCTAAGGAGAGCTTTAGAGCCTGTTTCTACTAAAATGAAGTAAAATAGGTTAATACAGTGTCTTACAAAAATGATCACCAAACATCTCCCTACACAATACATGACATTTGCATTTAAGGTCTTATTACATGGGCCCATTATCAGCTTAACGAGCTCCATTTGACAATACAACATTTCACAAAAGCTGATGCACAAACAAATGGACCTGCTTCCTTGCAAATCATATTAGAAGGGCATTGTTCCCATGAATCAATTTCATCTGCATAAGCCCTTATTTATTGCATTTTCAAACATGGCAATAAAACAGTCTGGTTTTATGAAAAAAGGCTTACAAAATTTAAGCAAAAACATAAAAGCACCCCACTGAGGGCTGAACAATTTTGCCTAAAAAATAAAAATCTAGATTTTTTCTTTCATGCTAATGGACGATTCTTGATTTTAATCTCAATTTTCTTGTTTTCACTTAAACAAAAAAAAAAGTTAATTGAGCTGGCACAAGAAAAGTAGTTACATATCTGATAAAAGTTTCTGTGCCCTACCACCCAACTATTGCCTACATTGAATAAACTGTGTATCATAGCTTGCAGCGGGAGGAAAAACCTGCAAGGAATATGTAAGAGTCTGAAGTGGGGCTAATATCAGTGTCACCATTCTAATGAATATTAGCAAATTAATTGAATTCATTTGCTTAATTGCACAACTCCAGTCAAAAAAAAGCATAATAATGAGATCACAGTTGATAAACAGTGAGTAAAAGAATATCTAGCTATATCTCCATAACAGCATATCCATATCCTTTATATGTGTTGTCATTACTTGGGATTGCAGATCTCTAACATGGATCTCTCTCCTCATGACAGTACTTAATTTCTCTGAAAACATTGCTATTCTTAAGAAACACTGTGTGGATTCACATCTGTATCAATGTTTCAATTTATACAAACAACTATTCCCTTACGTCCTACAGCAGCACAATATGGGGTATCTCTGTCCCTGTGTGTTGTCTAGGACAGGTGGAACTTTTAATTAGCACCAAAAACGTGCTTACTAACCTGCCCTATAAGAGGGCACGATAGACCTCCCTCACCTGTGTTTTTTTCTGTCCTGTGTGGGACAGGTGGAGGAGGTCTCTTGTGACCTCTCTTGCTGTAAGGGTATTTTTTCTTACCTCTCTTGAGGTGGTCGGTGTCCTTCTGTTGCCGACTTGCGTCTGTTCTTCTGCAGCGCTCTTCTGCCGGTAAATCTTCGGCCGGAGGTAGGCTTCGGCCTAGCCGAAAGTGACATCGGGCTTTGCGGCCGGCCGGAACCCTTCTCAGCGTCTGGGTTTCCGTGGGGCCGGATTTTGCCGGACTCCTTCGCGGCCTACTTCCGTTTTTTTCAGCAGAGCTCAGGAGGGTAAGTAATATTTATTTTTATATTTATTTATTCTTGTTTATATGTGTTATATGAATTATTTATTCATATCGCTGGGCTTGCTCTGCATGGAGTTTCTATGTATATTTTCATTGTGTTTAGTAATTGTGTTTGGCTCCTCCTCCACTTATGGTTGCCTTTAAAATGTCCCATAGTCCATTTGGGCTGTGGACTGTGATTTTTCTGGCTGTCCTCTACTGCTAAGGAGTAGTAATATTCCCTTCTGTGATTCAGAGATTACTCTATTCTACTACTGTGTATACTGTTGCTGCGTTTTTTTTGCAACTACCGACCTCCTTAAGGTACCCCTCTTTTTCTGGTTCTGGTTGCGGTTTGTAATATTGGTATTGTTATTGTCTGTGACTTTTTGTGGTCTTTTTAGATGTCTTCTTCTGCTTCTGACTCCTGAATCTGAATCCTGCAAGCGTAAACATTTAGCCTGTTTAGACTGTAAGACTCCCTTGCCTGATGGCTACGAATTCACCCGTTGTCGCCAGTGTCGTGGCCCCCCTTCTGAGGAGCCATCCATATGTGAGGATGTGACATGGGTGAAAGAATACATGGAGGATTCTCTCAAAGAAATCCAGAATTCTATCTCCCAGATCGCCAAGAGACCACGTCTTGAAAAACATCCTCTCTTGCGGGTCTCGGACGAAGATTTTCAGGTTGTGGATGAAACTTTGTCCTCTGATGACTCCACTGAAGATGCCAGCAGACCTCTCTTCCCACTCGAGAAAATTAATAGGCTGCTGAAGTCCATCCGGTCTAAGGACCGTGATGTTGATGGGGAAGCCTCCACGTCCACCTATAGAGGGCCCAGAGTCTTCCAAGTGGACGAGACATTAAAAAAAATTAATGTCTTCAGAGTGGAAATTTCCGGAGAAACGCTTTGTAATTACTGGTAGGTTTAAGACCTTGTTCCCCATCGCAGCGTCTCAATTGAATCAGTGGGGTCCTCCCCCTAAAATGGATATAGCGGTAGCCAAGTTATCTCACCGCACTCTAGTACCATCTGAGGATGGAGCAAATGTACAGGATCCTATGGATAGAAGCATGGAGAATACTCTCAAGAAGGCCTACTCAGCGGCCTCTGCCCAGACCTCGGTCGCTGTTGCTTCATGTGAAGTCTCAGCCAAACTACGGGCTGATTTGCTCCAGCTTGAGAGGGACATCGATTGTGGTGTCTCCAGAGATGAGCTACTTTCTTTTTTAAGTTCGACTTCTTTGGCGGCAGAATTTTTATCTGAGGCCTCCCATTATCAACTAAGTTTGACGTCAAAGTCCTTGGCGCTTTCCACGGCGGCGAGGAGACCTTTATGGTTAAAACCTTGGAGAGCTGATTTTATCTCCAAGTATAACCTTTGTGCTTTACCATTTGAGTCAGGAAGAGTCTTTGGCAGTAGCCTGGACGAAATTTTAGAGGGCTTGGCTGATAAAAAAGGCAAAACTCTGCCTCAATCTTTTAGGGGCAGATTTGGCCCTGGCCGTGGCAGAGGTTATCCACCTCGATGTGGTCAGCAGTTGCAGAGGGGCTCTAAGTACTACTCTAGAGGCTCTGGACGGAGATTCCCCAAGACTGAGGATAAAAGGAAGCCCAGTTTTTGACATGAGAAGCTGTCTTCCTGTGGCCGAGATTCCTGTCGGGAGTCATCTCTCCCTTTTCTTCAGCACTTGGCAGGAAAAAATTCAGGACCCTTGGGTCTTACAGTTAATTCAGCGAGGATATGCAATCGAGTTTCTCTGTCCTCCCCGAGATCGGTTTGTCCTAACTCGCTGTCTTCCTGCGTCTCAGCAGGGTATTTTGGAACGCTCCATTCAAGAGTATATCCACAAAGGAGTTCCTTCTTTAGAAGAAGGTTTGGGGGTTTATTCTCCCGTTTTTCTAGTGCCAAAGTCAGCGGACAGATGGAGTATGATTATAAATCTGAGGTATTTGAACCGTTTCATCAGAAAAAAACGGTTCCGCATGGAAACCCTAAACTCAGTTTCTTCTTTTCTTCTCCAGGGTGACGTTTTTGTCACCCTAGATCTGAAGGATGCTTATTTGCACATGCCAATTTACCCTCCGCACAGGAAGTTCCTAAGGAGTGCGGTTATAGTTTCCGACCACAGGAAGCATTATCAGTTCTCGGCTCTCCCTTTCGGGATCTCCTCGGCTCCCCACACCTTTACCAAGGTGGTGGCTCCCATAGTAGCCGCCCTCAGGCTTCAGGGACTCTTTGTGGTCCCTTATCTAGATGACTGGCTAATAAAAGCCCAGTCAGTGTCTGTTCTGCTCCAGCATTTACAGATTGCCATAAAAAGCCTGGGATGGCTCATAAATTGGTCAGAAATCGTCCCCTCAATCCAAGGGTAGCTTCTTGGTTACTTCCTAGATTCAGACCAGCTGGAAATCTCCTTGACAACTGCAAGGAAAGAGAAAATTACAGCGGTTCGGCAACTTTTCAGGAAGCCGAGAGCGTCCATCAGAACTTTGATGAAGATCCTAGGTCTGATGTCATCTTCCATCATGGCGGTTCCTTGGGCCTTATGGCATCTACGTCCTCTTCAGATGGAAATCTTAGGAATTTGTGATCGCTCTCTTCCCGGTCTCAACAAGAGGATTTGACTCTCCCCCAAGACCCGTCAAAGACGGAAGGTCCACGGTCCAACCTCGTTGGTCCCTGTTGACTACAGATGCATCCCTTACGGGATGGGGAGCCCATCTGGACGGAAACGCCATAAAGGGAGTCTGGAGCACTCCAGAAAGAAGGATGTCATCCAACTAGAAGGAGCTCAGAGCTGTGTACCATGCCTTACTCCATTTCTCTCCTCTTCTCAAGGGAAAAGCAGTCAAGATTTGCTCAGACAACATGACGACGGTATTATATATGAACAGACAGGGAGGCACCAGATCATCATCCCTCCTCAGGGAGGCAGATCTCATTTTTTCCTGGGCAGAGAAAAATCTGACCCATCTATCCGCGATTCACATCAAGGGCTCCCTGAACTAAGTAGCGGATCGGTTGAGTCGGGGTCTTGCTGTATCAGGAGAATGGTCACTCAATCCAGAAGTCTTTCATCACATTACCCTGAAATACGGTCTCCCGGAGATAGACCTCATGGCAACCCGACTCAATGCCAAGGTGGAGACGTTCTGTTCCCTGTACCAGGAGGACAATCGCTTGGCAGTGGATGCCCTGTCCATCCCTTGGAGGTCCAGGCTGTCATACATTTTCCCTCCAATTCCTATGATACCGAGAGTATTGATAAAAATAAGACAGGACCAAGCCTCTGTAATAGCCATCATTCCATTCTGGCCAAAAAGAGGTTTTTCCCAGCTCATGGTGATGAGTCGAGGGATATATTGGAGGCTTCCCCCCACCCAGAACCTGGTTTCCCAAGTATCACTGAAGTGCCAGGATCTGAGGAGATTCAACCTGACAGCCTGGAGGTTGACCAGTCCCTACGAATGTATAGAGGACTGTGAGAAGCCGTCCTGAAGACGCTTTCCTGTGCGAGAGCTGAATCCACTAAAAGGAATTACCAGAGGACGACTAAGATTTTTTTGGAGTGGTGCTCCAAAAGAGATGTTGATATTTCTTATCCTTTGACTTCTGATGTTTTGGATTTTCTTCAGGATGGTTTGGACAGGGGCCTTGCCCCTGCTACTTTAAAGGTACAGGTATCGGCTTTATCTGCCCACTTAAACAGACGGTTGTCCCAGGATCCCCTGGTTGCAAGATTCCTCAAAGGAGCGGTGAGACTGAAACCTGCGGTATCTTCTCCTATTCCCCAATGGGACCTTGCGACGTCCTTTCAGGCCTTTGTGGTCCTCCTTTTGAACCTCTGGAAGCTGCGGAGCTAAAATTTTTAGCCTTTAAAGCTACTTTTTTGTTAGCCATCATATCTGCCAAAAGGGTAGGAGAGCTTCAGGTTGCTCTCCTCCAAAGAACCTTATATTGTATTTTTTTCGGCTAGGGTCCACCTTAGGTTTTTGCCTGGTTTTATTCCTAAGGTTCCTTCACGTAATAATTATAATCAACTGATTACTTTGCCTGTTTTCCTTCTGGATCCATCTTCAGAGGAGGAGATAAAACTTCATACTTTGGATGTGGTAAGGTGTCTGCGAATTTACTTATCGCGGACACAATCTTTCAGGAGAGCTGAAAATCTCCTAATCAACATGTATGGTAAAGACAGAGGTCTTAAAGCTTCCGGACCCTCCTTGTCCAGGTGGATTAAGGAGGCAATCAAAATTTCTTTCCTTGCTCAAGGGTTGCTTCCTCCAGTTTTTTGTACAGACCATTCAATCAGGGCTGTGTCGACTTCTTGGACTGAGAATCGCTCGCTTCCACTAGATCAAATTTGTGCGGCTGGTTCTTGGTCATCCCAGCTGACTTTCGTTAAACACTATCGTTTGGATATCCGCAGTTCCGAGGCAACTGCCTTTGGTCAGACAGTTCTTGAGGTTGTAAGGCAAGTAAACCCTCCCTAGGGGAATTACTTGCTATATTCCCATATTGTGCTGTTGTAGGACGTAAGGGAATCGTTGATTATATTGTTAATCTGTTTTCCCTTAGTCCTAACAGCAGCACAAGACTTCCCTCCCTAAAATCTTGTTTTCTTTTACTTTATAATTTACACAGGTGAAGGAGGTCTCTTGTGCCCTCTTATAGGGCAGGTTAGTAAGCACGTTTTTGGTGCTGATTAAAAGTTCCACCTGTCCTAGACAACAGGGGCAGAGATACCCCATATTGTGTTGCTGTTAGGACTAAGGGAAAACAGATTAACAATATAATCAACAATTGGTGTTTAAGTCCAGATGTGAACAATGATGTGGTTGATTTGTCCTTATTACAGGATTTAAAAGGCCAAAGTACCAAGACCCCAAATGTTTTGTTCTCTTTACAGGAGCTCCAGGAAGAATTGTTAGCAGCACGTGCAAAACTTGAACAGCAGCAAAAGCAAGAGCAGCGTCTCTTAGAGGAAATAAGGAAATACAACCCACAATTTCATCTTTGATTGCCAGATGGCCATTATCTCAGTGCCTGTATATTACTAGTCTGCTCACATTATAATGACCCAGATACTTAAAACCTTTTACATTTATTTATCTTAACATCAGGTTTCTATTAGTTTTGGGAAAGAAAAGAAGAAAACTGTTTAAGGCTGGAGCCCCACTTTGCGACAACGCTGCGTTTTACATTACCTGCAAAGTGGATGGGATTCTGTCTAATCCCATCCACACATTTCAGAAAAAAATCTGCAGTGTTTTTTGAAAATCGCAGCATGTCAATTATACCTACAGAAACGTTGGTGTTTTCCATATAGGTATACTAGGGGCAGAAAGTCCGCAAAAGAAAATTCTGCAGACTTTCTGTGAAAAACGCTGCAGAAAAAAACGGCAACGCATTTTCCCACGGTCTTTTCCAAAAAGATTTTTGCTGTGGCTCGCTATGTGGGGCCTTAACCTAACGATGGATTAACCTTTTCTTGTGTTGAACAATAACTAAACACTATTATTTCATAGTTCTTAGCAAACAGTGGTAACTATAACAATCTCTTGCCGTGCAAGTAATGCACTTTTAACACTTACATGGGAATAGGAGCCTTGTATCTCTATGGACATTAGTGTTTTTTTGGGTGCCATCTTTAAATATCTAATGACTGTTAACCTATAGTAAGCTGCTCTAATTCAGAATGACTAAGATATTGATTACATAATTATTTAAGGGTGGTATTAGCCACTAACTTCTAGCAATATGTTATAGATCCAATTGTTTGCACAACGGTACCCGTATCAAACTCATTGTGAAGAATATCGCCTTGCCAAGCCCCTTGGCCTACCTGCGATCACCCTTCTTAACCTTCCACTCACAACCTGTGAGCGGACAGAGTTCGTAGGATAGAATGAAACGAGCTGTATAAATTTTATATATTTAATAACCCAAGTGGGTCGGTACTAATTAATAGCATATACAGAAATATACAATATTAATATGATCAAGCATAAATATACGAGCAAAAGTGCAATGATACAGCACACAAAATAAAAAGGGAAATAAAAGATAGAGAAAATACCGGCATAGGCTCGTAGTCCGTTTCTCTAGGCCACAGCAGAGTTTTGGGCCTAGGGCACAAGCTTAAGCAAGTTGCATAAAACAATTCTTCTACATGTCCAAAACAAAGGGAAAGGCTTCAGGCCTCAATGCTAGGCCCTCAATACATTCCTCAGTAGGGCAAGCTCTCTCATCTTCTCCCAGATCAGAGCTCCTTACTGCCTCTTTGCTGAATAACCCAAGAATCCAGGTCTCCCCACAGCATATGGCTAGTGCCCCACCCACACCTTCCACCCTGGCAGCCCCCCTTCTCCCTCCTTTGCAGAACCCACGGAGAGATGGGTACCTTCCTAGGTGCTGGGAGAGATGGGTGAAGTTAAAGTCACTGGCTTGCTATCCCCCATCGCCATCTGGCCAGGGATAATAAAAGTGCCTGGCTATAGCAAGCCATCTCCCATGAACACACATAAAACCAGTGAAGCGTATCGTCCAGCAATGTAAACCCAACTTAAACACAACATTCCAACAAGTAGGGGGGAGGACTGACATGAGAAAGTAAAAATACATTTCTAAGAAAGATGTACAACTGAGGGTCGGTTCATCACACCTCCCCCTTTTAGAGCGTGTCGGGAGGAAGGACGATCCTAAGATCACCTTCCGCGGACACCTTGGTGGCCTCACCCCCGCCAGGACCTGCGCTGGTCCCTGACCATATTCTTGGCGTACTGAGACCCTCTTCCTCTCCTGTCTGAATGGAGACTCTTCTAAGGCTCAGGCTCTGAATTAAGTAGACCTGGCTACCTCCTGCTTGCTCTGGGTCCCTCCCCCGAGTGCAGAGACCCCATCCTGGCAGTCTCCGCCCACCTGGCTACCCCCCGGCCTGCACTGGGACCTCGTTCTGAGTGCTGGCATCCCGCAGATCCACACTCGCAACCCCAGGTCCTTGAGATACCAGTTCAGAGACCCCATCCCGGCGGTCTCTCAGGGTCTCTCCCACACTAGCCGCTAGTTGGGAGAGTTCTAGGGGATTCTGCACCTCCCCCTTTGCTTCCAAACCTACATCCTGTTCCTCCTGTACTTGGGTGGGTGGTGGTGATACCTTGGGCAAATGACTGAGATCATGCTTCCCCAAACCATCCCCCAACAATACATTGACAGGTAATACAGTTGACATACCCCCTTCTTGGGTCCCACCTCCAGCACCCCATGCCGTCTGCACTTGGGCCATGGGCACTCCTGAAATAGAACTAGACAGAAGAGACGTGCATGTCTCATACCCGCCGGACTCCTCCGGCTTCAAGAGAGTGAGGCTAGTCATGTCGGTCTCAGCACCGACTCCAGGTGGTGTAGGCAATGGTTCAAGGGTCGGAACGCCCTCCTCCCTTGTAGCACTCTGGCTGCGGGCTAGCACCGCACTACCAGCAGTCCGACCCTCACCTGGATCGGCCATGAGATCCCCATAGCCTACCTGACCACCTGGCACATGGTCAGCAGTTGGGTGCTTATCGGATGCACTGGGCAAAATAGTCGCTTCCAGCGACTCAGAAGAGCTACCCTGTAAACTTTCACCACAAGCATTGGCAATTACATTGACAGTACATTCATTAGCAATTGTTAATTCACACCGGGCCTCAATGAGATCTGTGGTAGACATATTAACAAGCTGGGAGGGAGACGCCCCCGCAGATGTGGGTGTGTCTACCGACCAGGTCTCACTGGCTCCTAGCACTGGAGTGAACAAAGCATCAATAACATTTTTGCTGAGCTGGGTTGCAGGAAGCTCATTTGCATCTTCCCGGCTCTCAGCTGAAGGCAACTCATTAGCATTTACACTTACTGCCATGGGAAGTATCTCAGAGGGGCTACCCTGGAAATCTGCAAGGCAAGAATTAGCAATTACATTGACATTGCATTCATTCATTGATTCACAGTGAACTGCATGGGTGAATGGCTCAGCCAGGGTCACACTGAGGGGGCTATCACCACCCGCAGATGTGGGCGGGGCTACAGCCAGGTTAACATTCCACAGCCCCTCATTCACATGCTCACTGATTCCTTTAGCTGGGCACACAGCAGGGGGAAGCAGGCAAATGACCCCTCCCTCTGCCTGTGTGACAGGCTTCAACACCACATTAAAATCATCCTTCAGTACAGACATTTTGTCACAGTGAGGTGGGGCTACTCCCACCCCATATTGGGACACCAAGGGCCCCAAATCTGTTCCCAGTAGTACATTGGCAGGCAGATCACACATTAGCCCCACATTCCTTTTCCCGCACCCCAGTCCAAATGGATGCAAGCCATGGGCACAGTTAAGCATTCTTGTCCAATACCCCTCAGGGTCAGAGTTTTTCCAGGGATAATACTGTCCGGAGGGACCAAGTCAGGTTGCACCAAAGTAACATCCGCCCCAGTGTCCCGAAATCCCATGATCACTTTATCCCCCACAGTGACCTGTTGATGGTTGGCATTGGACTGCAACCCCTCCCTCCCCACCAAGTATACAGATGAGCCAGCTGCCGTGGCTGGGGAAACAGGGGGGTTCTTAGAGCAGTTGGGGCACTCCGCCTTGAAATGTCCTGGCTGGTTACAGGCGTGACACCGCCGGACCTCTCCTTGGGATTTGGAGGTGGTCGCCGGGGCGCCCAGAGTTCTTGGGACAGGGGAAGTAGAGGGGGCACCCGGGACAGAGTTTGTCTTACCCCACTTGGAGACCGCAGGCTGTGGTGAACTCCAGCTTTGCCCCTCCTTTCAGCTTGGGGGTCACTGCAGTGTGGCTCCTCTCTTGGTCCCTTGCTCCCTGGTGGACACATAGTCGTGGGTTTCCGATCACACACGAACTGGCGGACCTCCAGAGGGCACACCTGGAGAAATTGTTCCTTTATCATAAGGTCCCCAAGTCCCTCAAACGTGGTGACAGTAAGTCCTTTGATCCACTGCCAGAATGTAGCCTGTAAGTGGTGCAGAACATCCGCATAGCTCTCTGTGGGACCCCGCTGTATATTCTGGAACTTTTTGCGGTACACCTCCGGCGTGAGCTGGTATCTCCGGATCAGCGCCGCTTTGATGGTCTCATATTCCGCGTCCTCTGGTAAGCTCGTGGAAACATCCAGGCCTTTTCCCTTCAGCCGGGGAGACAGGTAACGGGCCCATTCTGCCTGGGGAATATGATGCTGCTTACACGCCCTCTCAAATCCCCGCAAGAACGAGTCCAAGTCCCCGTTATCTTCCAAGATTGGAAAGTCCTCGGATCGGTTCTTTAGTGCTTGGGCTCCTGGAGTTTGTGCAGGGGAAGGTTGCACCTGCTGGGGGAGTTCCAGCTTTTTTAGCTCAAGCTGATGCTCCCTCTCCGACTGGCGTTCACGGGCCTCTCGCTCAGCCTCTCTCTCAGCCCGACGCTCTGCAGCAGCGGCCTCTCTCTCAGCCCAACACTGGAGAATCACCTGCAGACGGGTGTTAGAGTCACTGGCGTCTAGCTGCTATAAGGCCATTTGCAAGTATAAGTCCGTTACCCCCACAGAACTGGGGCTACTGGTCCCTCCAGGCAAAGTTACCTCTGGGGTCCGGGCACCTGCTGAACCGTCTGGCATGGTGATATTTTCTTGTGCCAGCCTCTCAGGACTTTGCTCCTCGTCCTAGCCGGCTGCAGCACCTTCCATATCAGCCATCTGCTCAGCGTTTGTATCAGTCAGTTGCCGACGTCCCCTTTCTCCACTTCTCAGAGACCAAGGCATCCACTGGAAGCCGTTGCCAAATAAAAGATAGGACAGAAAAAAGAAGAAGGGAGGGAACAGTACTGTACCAAACTTTCACCGTATTTTAAGCTTGATCTCATACCGAGCTCGTGCCATAGGATTGCCACAATCCTCAGTGTCTGAGTGATACCACACCCACACACTGTTATCCTAAGATCCCACCGCTGCCACCACTGTGAGGAATATCGCCTTGCCAAGCCCCTTGGCCTACCTGCGATCACCCTTCTTAACCTTCCACTCACAACCTGTGAGCAGAGTTCGTAGGATAGAATGAAACGAGCTGTATAAATTTTATATATTTAATAACCCAAGTGGGTCGGTACTAATAGCATATACAGAAATATACAATATTAATATGATCAAGCATAAATATACGAGCAAAAGTGCAATGATACAGCACAAAAAATAAAAAGGGAAATAAAAGATAGAGAAAATACCGGCATAGGCTCGTAGTCCGTTTCTCTATGCCACAGCAGAGTTTTGGGCCTAGGGCGCAAGCTTAAGCAAGTTGCATAAAACAATTCTTCTACATGTTGTCCAAAACAAAGGGAAAGGCTTCAGGCCTCAATGCTAGGCTCTCAATGCATTCCTCAGTAGGGCAAGCTCTCTCATCTTCTCCCAGATCAGAGCTCCTTACTGCCTCTTTGCTGAATAACCCAAGAATCCAGGTCTCCCCACAGCATATGGCTTGTGCCCCACCCACACCTTCCACCCCGGAAGCCTCCCTTCTCCCTCCTTTGCAGAACCCACGTAGAGATGGGTACCTTCCTAGGTGCTGGGAGGGATGGGTGAAGTTAAAGTCACTGAATTGCTATCCCCCATCGCCATCTGGCCAGGGATAATAAAAGTGCCTGGCTATAGCAAGCCATCTCCCATGAACACACATAAAACCAGTGAAGCGTATCGTCCAGCAATGTAAACCCAACTTAAACACAACATTCCAACAAGTAGGGGGAGGACTGACATGAGCAAGTAAAAATACATTTCTAAGAAAGATGTACAACTGAGGGTCGGTTCATCACACTCATATATAAAATTAATTATACATGCAGTTTACATTTATAATTATTATACAAATAAAATTGTGTTTGAGACATTAGCATTTACATTTCCTATGCAATCAATGAAGGTTTCTGTGTATAAAGTGTTAACATACATCTTTCTACAATATGCATAAGAAAACCACATGTAAGCTATTGTTTCTATGTATATGTAGGTAAAGTATTTGTAGCTGAAAAATAATGACTCATTTTAAGAATAAAGATAATTGTGCTTACTCTGTTTCAGTGCAATTTTTAAGTGTCAAATAGTTTGCGTATTTTTAAAAGGGAAATTTACTTTTTTGTTTTTTTTTATGTTTTTAATTTTTGTTGGTTTTTATTTGCTTATTGATAAATTGGTATAATTTATTTGATTAACTATAGTTCCTTTCACACCCAGAACTCCTCATACATGCTTTTACAATCACAGTAAGATTAAATGTACTGGGGAGAAATGGAGAGGACTAAAAATCAGCCTTCTACAAATGTTCCTTAGCTGAGTCAGGATGGATCATCACCTCGAAGCTACATGCACTCAAATCCCCCTCTCATTAACTGGAATGTTAAGCCATTGCACCAAGTAGCTGACACGCTGCCAAACTTGACAAGGGTATGTATTGCAGAACCTATTACAGAACCATTTGATTCTGCCAGGAAAATTTGCAGACTCTGGAAGCTTCCTTTGCGTATAAGAATTGATCAATGGGGTTCTAGCAGTTTGGACCCCTACGCCCATCTCTTTTTTTTACTCAAATTCAGAAGAGGGCTGTCCAATCTTTTTCAGCAAATAAATTAGCAGGTAGGATGGATTACTATAATTTTTTTTCGTTGTTTTGTGTTTTTGCTTTGCTACATACTAAATGTTAGGCAGTAAATATTTAGGGCCTAATACACAGTAAAATGGTTCTTTCCCCTACAGTCTTTTTTATTAAGTTTATTAAAATTAATTAATTAAATTTAGTTTCATAGAACACTGATGTTATGTTCGAATATACATAATAAAATTAGCATGATCCAGGCTTCATATATAATGAAGAGGAGGTAGCAGCATGGGCATCCATATCGTAGTCTCACATATGCAGTATGGTAGCCTTGCATGGTACCTTAATTGTGCAGCAGGAGCTCTGCAGCAGATTATCCTGCTTTTGCAAAGTAGCAGTAGTCCCTTAGGTTACAATATTAATTTGATCTAGTGTGACAATTGTATAGCACTGTGCAAAAGATTTAGACAGACATGGAAATGTAAGAGTGCTTTCAAAAATAGAAATGTTTATAGCTTGTTTTCATCAATTAGCAAAATGCAAAGTGAATGAACAAAAGGGAAATCTAAATGAAATCAATATTATGTGTGACCACCCCTAGGTACAGTTGCATAAAGTCAAGTAGGATTATAGTAGGGGGGCATTTTTAAGCAGCTGCATACATCCTACAAAGTGCATATCATAACAAGTGTACTTAAACATGGCACTTAGACAGGGCACAAGACAGGTAAGATTTGAAAGTACTGCTGGTAAATTTATACCCAAAACAACAAGCTGCATTATCACTTGCTGTCTTAGCAATTGCTGTCATGAACTTTCACACACTTTTCACTCTCTTTAACCACCCTAATCACTATACTTGTTTTATCCATTAAACTAAACAAAAACACCCTCATAAATCACTGAACTACCTTCTGTCTCTGTCAATTTTGCTCCTACTAGCTGCTGGGGAAATCTCTCCAAACTTTTAACTGTTCTCTCTGGAACGCCTTTTCAATGTGTAACAAAATAGAATATATTAATGACTTATTCCATATTAAACCTCTCAACATGCAAGCCCTCACTGAAACCTGGATCCAGCAGTCTCATACGGCCTCCCCAGCAGCTCTGTCTCATAGTGGCCTACATTTCTCACACACTTCTAGGCCTGACAACAGGCAGGGTGGAGGGGTAGGTATACTTCTATCGCCGCAGTGCAGTTTTCAGGACATTCTACCAGTACCCTCACTCACCTACCACCATCAGACTTTTCCGCCCACTCTCCTTGCATGTAGCAATGATCTGCTGTCCACCTGGCTCATCCTACCAATTTCTGGACCACTTTGCTTCTTAGCTTCCCCTATTTCTATCCTGTGAAATTCCTACCCTCATCATGAGTGACTAACATCCCCATTAAAACCCTTGTTGCCTCACAGTTTCTTTCACTAACTACTTTTGGTCTTTCTCAACTCTCCTCTTCACCCACACACAGACGGCAACAGGATTGATCTTGTCTTCCTCCAACTCCTTGCAGTTTCTAAATTTACTAACTTTTCTCTGCCCCTTTCTGATCATTACCTTCTGTCTCTCACAATCAGTACTTTCTCTCCTTCACAAGACACACTAACCCATCATACATATAGGAATCTACGTGCTATTAGTGCCCATCACCTCTCAGACATTCTACAGTCCTCACAGTCCCTCATCTCTTCACTCTCCTGTCCCAATCTGGCCACCAGTCACTATAATGAAACCCTTAAAAGTGCACTGGATAATGCAGATCCCCACTCCACTTTAAAATTTTGACATAGAAGGCAGCAACCCTGGCACACACCACGGTACTCTAGATGTGCTGACTGTCTCTGGAGAAAATCACATACACCTGCAGACTTTTTCCGCTTTAAAGAGGTTGTCCAGGCATTTGTTTTAATGCCTGGACAACCGGGGAAGGTGAAGAAAAAAAAAAAATCATACTCACCTGTCCCCAATGCTCCATTGTCCTCCTGGTGCGTTCCGGTTCCTACTGCTCCGGCATCTTCTCAAAGTGAAACTGTTCACCGGGCTGTGACGTCACGGATCCCTTCTGCTGAAGCTGATGATTGGCCTCAACAGGCCTCAGGAAGAGACCCATGATGTCACTTCCACCACACGACAGCACAGGACCAAGAAGACCGAACTGCACAGGGAAGCATCGGGGAATTTTTTTTTTTTTTTTCACTGCCCCCGGCCTATTTAAAACTTAAACGGGTTGTCCATTTTGGCCTGGACAACCCCTTTAAGTTTAATCTCAAAACCTATAGCTCTGCCCTTCACCTCACCAAACAAGCCTATATCACTAATCTCTTTTCTGTCCAGTAAAAGACTCTTTGAAACTTCTCCTTACTCCTAAGGTGCAGGCGCCATTAACAGACCTCAGTGCAGAGGACCTAGCCACTTATTTCCATGACAAAATTGATAAGATCCATCAGAAAATAATTGCCCAATCTACAGATGGCATTGATCCCCTCACCTACCACACTTCATCCTGTTCATTCTCATCTATTGAACCAGTTACAGAAATGTCCAGCTCCTCTCTTCTTCTCGCCCTACTACCTGTAGTAGTGACCCTTTCCCTTCACACCTTCTCCAGTCTTTGTCACCTGCTGTCACTACTTACCTTATTAAAATATTTAACCTCTCTTTTTCTCTTCTGGAATCTTTTCCTCCTCTTTCAAAGATGCTGTCATAACTCCACTACTCAAGAAATCCTCTCTTAACCCGCCCTGTGCTGCTAACTACCGACCTGTCTCTAACCTCCCCTTCACTTCCTAAATCTTGTAATGCTTGGTCTATTATCGTTTAATCTTTATGCTAACTCTGTTCTTGACCCCTTACAATCTGGCTTCCGCACTCTACTGAAACAGCCCTTACAAAAGTCCCCTATGAACTTTTGACAGCTAAATCTAATGGTGACTATTTTCTTCTTTTTCTGGATTTTTCAGCAGCATTTGACACTGTTGATCACCAACTCCTCCTTACTATGCTCCGCTCTGTCAGCCTCATGGACACTGCATTTTCTTGGTTTTCCTCATATCTTTCAGACCACACTTTCAGTGTATCATTTGTGGGCTCTGTCTCTTCCTCTCTTTCCCTTGCTTTTGGGGTTCCTTAGTCCTAGGCCCTTTGCTCTTCTCTCTCTACACAGCCCTATTGGACAGATTTCACTTCCGGTACTATCTTTATGCTGATGACATTTAACTATATACCTCATCCTATGACATCACCCCTGCACTAATACAGAACCCCAGTGACTGTCTCTCTGTTGTCTCAAATATCATGTCTTCGCTTTATCTGAAACTGAATCTCTCAAAGATTAAACTACTACCGTTTCTACCATCTAATAGACCTAACCCTGATGTCTCCATTTCAGTCTCCAGTCTTACCATAACTCCGAGGCAGCATGCCCACTGCCTCGGGGTTATGTTTGACCCAGACCTTTCCTTCACCCCCCATAACCTATCACTTGCACGCTCATGTCACTCCACCCTACTAAACTCTCCCATCTACAATCTTTTCTGAATGCAGCAGCCAGGCTCATCTATCAGTCTAAACGCTACACTGATGCCTCTGGTCTGTGCCAGTCACTGCATTGGCTGCTTATTCAATACAATATAAACTTAGTACTCTCATCCACAAGACTCTCCATAATGCTGCACATCCTTACATTTCCTCCCTCATCTCTTTTAATCATCCAACTAGTGTTCTCTGTTTAGTCAATGACCTAAGACTAACACCCTCTATTATCAGAACCTCCCACTCCAGTATCCAAGATTTCTCCCGAGTTGCACCACTTCTCTGGAATGCTCGACCCCGGACAATCAGATTACTGCCCCATTTCTGCAGCTTCAAACGCATCCTAAAGACAAATCTTTTCAGACAGGCCTATCACAATTTCTAATCTAAACCCTTCTGCAGTTAGAATCCCTAAAACTAACCCTCCACTGTTCACGCTCCCGCATTATACCACCGAATATAAGGAGTTATTGCAGTGTAATTTAAATGTCCAGGCACCATCTGCTCATAAATGGACACTGACTGGTGATGGTTCATACAGCTTTATTTATATGTTGTTATGAAAGTAACCTTTATCACAAAAACATCTGGACCACTGTATAAGAAATACTACCTCTTGTGTTTCCCCCTCTATTTTGTAGATTGTAAGCTCTTGCGAGCAAGGCCCTCAATCCCATGGTGGGAATTGATTTATTACTCTGTAATATCTAATTTTGTCTGTACTTGAACCATACAATTTGTAAAGTGCTGTGGAATATGTTGGTGCTATATAAATAAAATGTATTATTATTATTAGTCAGGTATATGATGATTTAGTTATACCAAACAGGTGATAATGATCATCATTTTCATACGTAGGTAGAAACATAGCCATTAACTGAAACAGAAATGGTTGTTTAAGGCTATGGCCCCACATAGCGAAGCTCAGCAAAAAACCTCTGCGGAGAAAACCGTGGCGGAAATGCGTCACGTTTTGGGTTTTTTTCTCTGCAGACTTTCTGGCACTATTATACCTATATGGAAACTGACAGCATTTCCACAGGTATAATTGACATGCTGCGATATTCAAAAACACAAGCATTTTTGAAAACGCAGTTTATACGCTGCAGATTTTTTTCTGCAGTGTGTGGATGGGATTAATCAGAATCCCATCCAAATTGCAGGTACTGTAAATCTCAGCGTTTTTTCCCGCAGCCTTTCCACTACAGCCCAAAATGCTGCTTTTTCGCAACATGGGGCCCACCCTAAGAGGTTTAAACTTTCGAATGACTTGTTTTTCTGGCAGTGTTTGTGTCATGAATACATTTTATAATATATTTTATTAACAAGTTTTGGCTCTTTTCAGTGAATTCTCACAGAGGGTTCTAAACCATTCATTATAAACAACACTTCACAGAATATGAATGATTTTTGCTCATAAGATAAAACTAACTTTTATTTCGTTAAGTAAAATACCAGACAAAAAAACATCTACTAAACATAAAAGACAATCTATGATGCTGTCTGCCTGCCCATTCTGATCCTAAATAAATATCACCAAGAAACGGGCAATGTTGAGACGCAGTGGTTGGTTAAGGAAGCTTGATGAAAGACACATCATGCTTGCTTGCCTTTAAAATCAGAAGATGTCTAGCAGCTCCATCAGTCAAGAACTGGCAAAAACCAGTGAGACACCCATCTACTATTTAATGTTTGCGGGACAAATTGTACTTTGTATTGGTACCATTTAATATTCTATACCAGTGGTGGTTAACCTTTTGAGCTCAGTCAAAATTTGTAAAAAAAAAAAAAAAAAAAAAAAACCCTAGTGTCACATCTAGAAATATCCATAATTTTATGATATTTGTAGCTCCAGTAAAAGTTATATTTTTAATATATGTATTTGTATTATACAGTATGTGTTTCTGGCCCATCACACGATATATGACCCCTTTTTCTGGTCCATCACATGGTAAATGACTTCCTTTTTTTTTTTTTAACCCCCACACAGTATGTGACCCCTTTTTTAAATCACACCTGCAGTATATGACACCCTTTTTCCCCCCTACCCCCACACAGAGTAGAGGCCCATAATTTTTACTCACCTGTCCACGCTCCAGTCCTGGCCGCCCTGCACTGCCGCCTTCAGGGTACACTTTCAGCGTCGTGACATAACTGTAGCACGGAAGCAGCGGAGGGCAACCAGGACAAGAGCATGGACAGGTGAGTAGAAATTATCGGCAGCTGCTTATTGCAATAACACAAGTAGCTGGCAATTAAAAATTATTAAATGATTAAAAAATGCCGTCCCCCAGTTTATTCCATGAAGCCATTGTCTCAGGTCGCCTCATGGAAGTTGTGCCCCTGCGGCTGCTGCTTGGTTCGAAGATGGTACAATGTGTGTCACCCAAACTGTCTTGGCGTGTCACTTTTGACACGCGTCGTCATAGGTTCGCACTCACTGCTCTATATTATATACTGGGAAGCTGAAAAAAATGGAAAGTGGGATGGGGTGAAATTAGAGAAAAATTGAGTTTGTGCACCTTTCTTATGTACTTTGTTTTTATGGCGTTCACTGTACAGCTTAAATAACACTTGTATTCTATGGGTCAGTACGATTCCAGGGATACCAAATCTATATAGTATTTTTTACGTTTTGACCCCTTTAAAAAAAAAATCAAAACCTTTGCAAAAAAATTTCTTGGACACCTGTAACTTTTTTATATTTCCATGTATGGGGATGCATAGAGTGTTTTATGGCCAGATGTACTTTTTAAACATACATGACATATGCCTCAATTGCTCATAGACTGCAATACAGTAGTAGGGTTAAAGTTTTGACTTTATACAGTGGGGAAAAAAAGTTTTTAGCCAGCCACCAATTGTGCAAGTTCTCCCACTTAAAAAGATGAGGCCGGCCTGTAATTGACATCATACAGTACAGACCAAAAGTTTGGACACACCTTCTCATTCTAAGAGTTTTCTGTATTTTCATGACTATAAAAATTGTAGATTCACACTGAAGTTATCAAAACTATGAATTAACACATGTGGAATTATATACTTAACAAAAAAGTGTGAAACAACTGAAAATATGTCTTATATTCTAGGATCTTCAAAGTAGCCACCTTTTGCTTTGATTACTGCTTTGCACACTCTTGGCATTCTCTTGATGAACTTCAAGAGGTAGTCACCTGAAATGGTTTCCACTTCACAGGTGTACCCTGTCAGGTTTAATAAGTGGGATTTCTTGCCTTATAAATGGGGTTGGGACCATCAGTTGTGTTGTTCAGAAGTCAGGTGGATACACAGCTGATAGTCCTACTGAATGGACTGTTAGAATTTGTATTATGGCAAGAAAAAAAAGCAGCTAAGTAAAGAAAAACGAGTGGCCATCAGTACTTTAAGAAATGAAGGTCAGTCAGTCCGAAAAATTGGGAAAACTTTGAAAGTGTCCCCAAGTGCAGTGGCCAAAACCATCAAAGAAACTGGCTCACATGAGGACCGCCCCAGGAAAGGAAGACCAAGAGTCACCTCTGCTGCGGAGGATAAGTTCATCCGAGTCACCAGCCTCAGAAATCGCAGGTTAACTGCAGCTCAGATTAGAGACCAGGTCAATGCCACACAGAGTTCTAGCAGCAGACACATCTCTACAACAACTGTTAAGAGGAGACTGTGTGCAGCAGGCCTTCATGGTAAAATAGCTGCTAGGAAACCACTGCTAAGGACAGGCAACAAGCAGAAGAGACTTGTTTGGGCTAAAGAACACAAGGAATGGACATTAGACCTGTGGAAATCTGTGCTTTGGTCTGATGAGTCCAAATTTGAGATCTTTGGTTCCAACCACCGTGTCTTTGTGCGACGCAGAAAAGGTGAACGAATGGACTCTACATGCCTGGTTCTCACCGTGAAGCATGGAGGAGGAGGTGTGATGGTGTGGGGGTGCTTTGCTGGTGACACTGTTGGGGATTTATTTTAAATTGAAGGAATACTGAACCAGCATGGTTACCACAGCATCTTGCAGAGGCATGCTATTCCATCCGGTTTGCGTTTAGTTGGACCATCATTTATTTTTCAACAGGACAATGACCCCAAACACATCTCCAGACTGTGAAGGGCTATTTGATCAAGAAGGAGAGTGATGGGGTACTACGCCAGATGACCTGGCCTCCACAGTCACCAGACCTGAACCCAATTGAGATGGTTTGGGGTGAGCTGGACTGCAGAGTGAAGGCAAAAGGGCCAACAAGTGCTAAGCATCTCTGGGAACTCCTTCAAGACTGTTGGAAGACCATTTCAGGTGACTACCTCTTGAATCTCATCAAGAGAATGCCAAGACTGTGCAAAGCAGTAATCAAAGCAAAAGGTGGCTACTTTGAAGAACCTAGAATATAAGACATATTTTCAGTTGTTTCACACTTTTTTAAGTATATAATTCCACATGTGTTAATTCATAGTTTTGATAACTTCAGTGTGAATCTACAATTTTTATAGTCATGAAAATACAGAAAACTCTTAGAATGAGAAGGTGTGTCCAAACTTTTGGTCTGTACTGTAGGTAGACCTCAACTATGAGGGACAAAATGAGAAAACAAATCCAGAAAATCACATTGTCTGATTTTTAAAGAATTTATTTGCAAATTATGGTGGAAAATAAGTATTTGGTCAATAACAAAAGTTCATCTCAATACTTTGTTATATATCCTTTGTTGGCAATGACAGAGGTCAAACGTTTTCTATAAGTCTTCACAAAGTTGGCACACACTGTTGCTGGTATGTTGGCCCATTCCTACATGCAGATCTCCTCTAGAGCAGTGATGTTTTGGGGCTGTCGCTGGGCAAAACTCTCTCCAAAGGTTTTCTATGGGGTTGAGATCTGGAGACTGGCTAGGCCACTTCAGGACCTTGAAATGCTTCTTACGAAGCCACTCCTTTGTTGCCCTGGCGGTGTGCTTGGGATCATTGTCATGCTGAAAGACCCAGCCACGTTTCATCTTCAATGCCCTTGCTGATGGAAGGAGGTTTGCACTCAAAATCTCACGATACATGGCCCCATTCATTCTTTCATGTACATGGATCAGTCATCCTGGTCCCTTTGCAGAGAAACAGCCCCAAAGCATGATGTTGCCACCCCCATGCTTCACAGTAGGTATGGTGTTCTTTGGATGCAACTCAGCATTCACTCTCCTCCAAACACAACGAGTTGTGTTTCTACCAAACAGTTCTACTTTGATTTCATCTGAACAAATGACATTCTCCAAATACTCTTCTGGAACATCCAAATGCTCTCTAGCAAACTTCAGACCGGCCTGGATATGTACTGGCTTAAGCAGGGGGACACGTCTGGCACTGCAGGATCTGAGTCCCTGGAAGTGTAGTGTGTTACTGACGGTAGCCTTTGTTACGTTAGTCCCAGCTTTCTCCAGGTCATTCATTAGGTCCCCCCATGTGGTTCTGTGATTTTTGCTCACGGTTCTTGTGATCATTTTGACCCCATGAGATGAGATCTTGCGTGGAGCCCCTGATCGAGGGAGATTATCAGTGGTCTTGTATGTCTTCCATTTTCTAATTATTGCTTCCACAGTTGATTTCTGCACACCAAGCTGCTTGTCTATTGCAGATTTAGTCTTCCCAGCCTGGTGCAGGTCTACAATTTTGTTTCTGGTGTCCTTCCACAGCTCTTCACCATAGTGGGATTGTGGTCCATGTCTTTTTTTGTTTTACTTTTTTTTTTATATTTTATTTTTTATCTGTCGTTTTCATTTTTTTTTGTTTTGCCTTGGTACCAGCACTCCTCCCATTTGGCCCAGGTGTTTTTAAATTAAGGGAGCCTTCTACTGGTCCAGTCCTCTGACTGAGACCATATGGCAAGGTGAACTCTTTGAGATCTGTTCACATGTTGCAGTCCTTTGACACCATATGGTAAGGTGAACTTTTTTGTTATCTGTTCACATGGTGCGGTGCTGTGCGGTGTCTGCCGTCGCTGTGGTGCGGTGCCCATGGGGCGATGTGGCCCGGAGCCTGTCGCTGTTCAGTGCCACACCCAGTAGTGTAGGGACCCACTATAAAGAGGTCGCCGTGAAGTGGCTAGTGGGCTTATACACCTTGATCAATATGTATACTAAGAACCTCATGTTCAGTATTGTAGAATTTGCTGAGAAGCACAAGATCAATGTATAAGATTGGGATGTGCGGTCCATGTCTTTTTTTGTTTTTCTTTTTTTTGATATTTGATTTTCTGGATTTGTTTTCTCATTTTGCCTCTCATAGTTGAGGTCTACCTATGATGTCAATTACAGGCCGGCCTCATCTTTTTAAGTGGGAGAACTTGTATAATTGGTGGCTGACTAAATACTTTTTTTCCCCACTGTATTAGCTCTTTCCAACTTTTATATGTAAGCTGTAAATCACTTTCTATGTTCTCCAAGGTTCTTTATACCACACATAATGTACCATAAAAATAAAATGGAGTTGCCGTCATATGGTGTACAAAGGAGCAGCTTATCGTTTGCACATGTAAAGAATAGTACAGAACAGTAGTACTGACTGGCTGGATCTTAGAGTAAGTATATTTTTATCTGCTTTTTCCTAAATCGGTAGTGCAGAAAAAGTGCTTTGTATCTTTCGTTGTTATCTCTCTCTTTCTGTACACTGAACACAAGCAGACCTATTTACAATGTCTATGGAAGAAGGGAGAGAGTCAGATGAGGCTACTTACAGAATTAAGTTAAGTTATTGCTGTCAGGAGATGGGTAATAAATCCTGATAACCCAGCTGTGTTGTGAAAGAGACTGTTTTAACGTAATTCAGATGACTCTGCTTTGAGTAGCTCTCCTTTTCTTCCCCATACATAGATTTTTATCGTACAGATTTTACCAGTGGCAGGAGGCAAATTAGTGGAGAAACAGGTACTTTTCTTTAATAAAGTATATTACAATGTTTATCTTCACTTGTGCTATTGATTTATTAAAAATAAATGTTTAAGGCCTTCTCCCTCTAAAAGGTATCGCCTGATTTCTTCACTCTTCCACTAAGGCCTTCTCCGCGATCCACCACGCACAGCGCTCTCAGACTATGATGCTGCTTTCTCTGGATGTGGAGAAGTCACTCTCTCCCAGATAGGTCTTGGCCCCACTATGCTCACCCACATCTGTTCCCTCTACAATTCCTCTACATCGTTCCCTCTCACTACTCATAACGGTACCCAGTAAGGCTGCCCCCTCTCCCCGTTACTCTATGCTCTGGTGATTGAACATCTACTTGTTGCAATCAGGGGTAACCCGGATATCCAGGGTCTCTGTGTCCACAATCTGCATTTAAAAATTTCAGCTTTTGCGGACGATGTCCTGCTCTTTGTCACCCAGCCAATTACAACCATCCCATCTCTCCTCCGTGAAATAAGTACCTACAGCTACTACAGTAACTACAAAACTAATCTGTCCAAAAGTACCGCCCTCAATGTTTCCCTGCCTGCACTCTTACTCCATAGCCTCCGCTCCTCCTTTCCCTTTACTTGGTCCCCAAAAGCGATTAAATACCTGGGTGTGCAGCTTCCTAATAATTTATCTGACACATACTCACTGAATTTCCTCCTACTTTTGCGCACCCTTCAGGCGTATCTCACTCGCTGGGACACCAAAGGTTTTTCTTGGCTAGGTCGCATTAACCTACTGAAAATTAATGTACTCCCCAGACGTCTCTATTCAAACCATCCCCATAATACTGCAAAAAACACTTCTTTACCACAGTCCAAAAAAGTTTCACTAAGTTTATTTGGGCATCAAGGCCCCCGAGAATCACAAGAGGCACTCTCACCAGGCCTAAGCGAGGTCCCAGATTGCTCTAGTTACTTCCTGGCTGTGGTCTTGATTGGCATCACTCTGCAAACTCTAAGCTCTGGGTTGCCCTGGAGGGATCTTTGAACCCGCTCCCCCTCACTGCCCTCCCATGGCTTAATAAGCGCTATTGGTCGGACAGTATGACTCACGTGCTCCCTTATGACACGCGCCAGGTACTCGGATCTTGCCGACTCTATGGTGCTCTGTGGAAACTGTTCCAGAATGATGGCCCCATGACCCCAATCTCGGGCAACCCAGAGTTCCTGCTGCACTTTGCTTCTCTTTTCTTTCCCATGCCATAGGCCAGCCGTCCCTCTGATTTCATCGGGTAACCTCTGCCTCTTCTCTCATTCCCTGCTCTGAATTACTCTCTCCAGATTCCGACCCTGACTCCATTGCCTCCCACAGGCAGTATGCCCAACTTTCTCATTTTTATGCCACTCTCAAGAAATCGCATGACCTCCATAGAGCGTTGCTGCCTTTTGAATGCTTCTGCCTCTCCCAAGTGTTCCAGTTAACCCTGTCTCGCTTATCTATGACATGCTAATGGAGGACTCCACTACTTTTCCGCCAGCATACACAATAGTTGGGAGAAGGAAATGGGGGTCTCATTCTCGCCAGACATGTGGTCTACAGCTTTTTAGGCATGCCACAAATACTCTATATCTTATAAGACACAGGAAACAAACTACATGAACCTCTCTAGATGGTACAGAGTCCCTTTTGTCCTTCATGAGATCTATCCCTCCACCTCGGACCGATGTTGGAGATGTAGCGTTGACCGGGGCACGATGGCTCACGTCTGGTGGGGATGTACACTCCTACACCCCTTTTGGTCAGATGTCCATTGTATCATTCAGGTCACTGGCATCACTCTGGATGATGACCCTGCCCCCTCCTCCTTTTTATCTTTCCGCGTCAATTCCAGAAGCATGCCCGTAAACTACTAGGCTTCCTATTGGTAGCAGCGAGATCAATTATCCCTAGGCTGTGGAAATCCCCGACACCCCCCTCGCTGTTTTCTTGGCTTCAGGAGGTCTTACGCATGGAAAATTTGCTGGCAGAATTGAAACAGGATGATAGAGCCAACCAACAAACATGGCTCCTATGGAATCACTTTTACTACTCTGCTGAGTTTCAATCTGCCTTCCCCTCTGTGTCTTCATAATCTCCCTTTTTTTTTCCTTAACATGTTGTAATTTACCTTTGTCTTTGTTTCAGTATTTACTGTTTGACAGAGCTTTTGTTATTCCCCACAACAGATTTTCCCTGTTGCCCCTCTGATGTTACTTATTGTCCCCGTTCCTCCCCCCCTTTCCCCTCCCACGTACCACCCCTGTTGATACTTTGTTTGATTTGTTTTTTGTTCTTGTGAAAAACTTCAATAAAACTCTTAATGTTAAAAAAAAAAAAAAAAAGTTTATTACAATTTAAAGTGAATTGCATTCATCTCAGAGTCAGTCTCATTGTATATTACTAAAAAGGACATAATATACAAAAACATAGGTTAATGTGGCCTTTTGTTATGTGATATGTTTTTAGTATATTATGTCCTTCAGTGCCAGCTCCAGCTCCAAGCAAACCTGTGTAGGTGACAGGGCCCAGAGTGCCTGGGGGCCCCATTCAGGTTCAGCAATGAGCGCTTCCATCAATACAGATGGAAGCACTCCTCATATTGACAGAGCCGAGCAGTAAGTGTAGATTTAACTCTTACTTACCGCTCGTAGCTCCTTGGGCACCCACCCCTTCGCTGCTCTGGTGCTGACTGTATTAAGTGTGCTGGAGCAGGGAAGGGGCAAGGGTCTGAGTAGCTATGAGTGGTAAGTGAGCGTGAAATCCAGGATCAGTGCTAGTGATTTCTGTAATAAGTGCTTCCATCAATACAGATGGAAGTACTCATTGCACTGACATTGCATAGTGGTAAATGCAAATTTCACTCTCTTACTGTTCACAGCTCCTTGGACCCCCTTCCCTTCCCTGCTCCAGTGCTACAAAGGTTACATGTGCCGGAGCAGGGAATGGGCGGGGCGCAAGGAGCTATGAACAGTAAGTAAGTTTGAAATCTGCACATGCTGTTTGTTCACTCCCCATAAAGTGCAGGGGGAGGAGGGGAACAGGCATAAGGAGGCACTTTGCTGTATGAGGGATAAGGGGACATTATATGGGGGCATAAGGAGTCACTTTCCAGTATGGGAACAAAGGGGGGCATTATATAGAGGAATAAAGGGGCACTGCACTATATAGGGGCATAAAAGAGCAGTATATGGGAAAATAAAGGGATACTGTATGGGGGCATTAGGTGTCATTGTACTGTATGGGTACTTAAGGACGCAATATATGGAATAAGGAGGTACTGTATGGGGGCATAAGGGGGCCATATATTAGGGCATTGTACTTTATAGGGACTTAATGGACAATTATAGGGAAGAAAAGGGGGCCAACTTGGCAATACGGAGAAGCTAAGGCCTAAACCCTGAGACTACAGAAATAACAGTATAAGCAGTGTCTATACTGAGAAATCTGTAAATAAAACAAGGTAAATGTCCAGATACTTATCAAGAGGGCCCGAGAACCTCATTAGGACATCGAGGTCAAGGAGGACCCATGGCTGCTTGCGTTTCAGGTGCCAAGCACGTAGAGGTCTCTGGGGTAGCAGGTCAGTCGGTTCTGGGTCATTCACCTGGAGTCCTTCACGCCGTAGAATGTGGAAACCCTTCTTAAGGGTCCTTGTAGTCCTTAGTGTTGAGGGTACACTCAGTAGTGGAAGTGGAAGCCCCATCAGTAGCATATCTGGGCTTTCTGAAAGGCGATAGTAAACAGACGCATGGCTCTGCGCCTATCCAGGGTAGCTGGTCCCAGGTCAGTGAAGAGTTGAACAGATGGTGCCATGGCTGGAGATTACAACTGCTGACAGTATTTGACCAAAAGTTTCAGATATTGCAACTTGAGAATAATGTCTCTGGGAACATTGAGGTACTTAGGTCGACCTAATGCTCTGTGTATACGAACCATATGGAGCAAAGTGGGAGCAGAGTGGTGAGCAAAGTCGTGATTATTTTGCTCAAGGTGGTCACGGATTCAGGCATGCCTTTAATACAAATGTTAGCTCTCCTAGATCTGTTTTCCAAGTCCTCCAATTTTAGGTCAATAACTTCAAATTGTTTGGCACATTCGTCGAGACGAGTTTTATCTTTCTACAAAGCATCTGCCTCCTCATCCATTCTGTCCTCCATCTCCGATACCCTGGAGCCAAGGTCCTGTATCTGTTTAGTGAAGTCTGCCATGGATTCTTGATCAGAAGTCACGAGGGAGGTAGTGCTACCATAAGGGGAACCCCCTCATGAGGAGCCCATTGGACACTGTGATCTGAACAGTTCAAGAAGAGTGTGCCAAGCAGCAGAGTCCTCTCTAAATTTGCAGGTTTTCTGTTTTTGAGAGCATGTAGCCATCTCAGAAGTCAAGCTGGTAGATGGGCGGTAGACAGCGCAAAGACAGGGCTATGGTGCAAGCGGGGAAGCCGTGGCGGATAGCTGAGACATTAAACAGACATGGTGGGCAAGCTGGAAATATGCATTAACGGTAGGCATGAGCACCACAGCAAATATTAGCATGTCACAGCTTTAGCAACTAACAGAGCTTTGAGCCCAGCAAGAATTCAGGTATGGCTCCAAGGGCATCTGCTGCCTATGTACAAATCAGTGTAAAAGTAGCGAGTCCAAGATGGTCACTGTAAAGGGAAGTGCTTACCACAAACATTAATATATACATATTTATCTATTATCTCAATCATTCCATTCAGAACTTCTGAACATAAGTGTCTGCATGCTACAAAACCTGTTTTCTAACAGACATCAAGCATGGGCCAGGAAGGCTTTTGTTTAACATAATGAGATGGAATATGCTAATGAGACCTTCATGGTGATGTTAATCAGCTTCCTTTGTTCAAAGAGAGTTACCCGGAGCAGATGGGGGAGGTAGGTCATTACCCCTGGCCAAGGATCGATTTTAAGTGTTAGAGCGCCATCCCAAGACTCATAAGAAGTATTGCATCTAAACTTATATTACAATACCAAGAGCCTGATTGGAGTGACAACATCTAGGTGGGCGGAGTTGTGGGCCATATATATGATGGGCCAAAAGCTCTCTCTCTCTCTCTCTCTTCACCACCAGCCCTTGGGAGATGGATTGACCAGCTTCACCTAGACAAGCTCCATATACCACCAGAGCATAATAAGGCTTAAGTATAACTTTCTCTCTCTATCCATCTATTATCTATCTATCTATCTATCCATTTATCTATCAGTCACCCTCTATTAATCTGTATTACTACTGCTGTGTTCCTTACAGAAAGGGTCAGTTAGTAACTTGTCAGGGGTTGTGTGTGTGTGTATGTGTGTGTGTATGTAGTGATATCTGTAGGTTTTATATTCACCTGGGTAATTGGGTTCTGTACTTATTGTATTGCACTGTGTTAATACTGTTTTGTATTATTCTATAACCTAGTTCCATCATATTACAAGTGCATTAATAATAAACGTATTTTATTATTGATATTGTGGGGTAAATTCAAACCAGTCAAGGAAACAGATAAGCAGATAGACCTAAGGAGAAAGGAGGGAAACTGGGATTGGTGAATATTAAGTATTAGTAATACCCAGATCTCCTTAACATAATGGCGAGCCGGCCCGTACTGTTTTAATATTTTTGCGTGTTGTCTTCTGGCAAAACTGTGTTATACCGTGAACTATCAAGTGGAGGGGCGTGGACAGGTAACATTGGTACACAGTGAAGTGTTGTGTTACACTGTATGCCCAGATTGAAGTTTGCACGGCTAACCCAGTTTGCTTAAAGCTTCACTTAAAATAATTAATAACAGTGAACCTATTGTTTATTTGTATTTATCTGAAGGTATTAACAATTGTCTGTTTCCTCCACAAACAACTCGCTGGGAGACTGAGAAATCCATTTGTGCCTCTGTAATATCAAAGTCAAGGTTGTTCAGGAGAAGTCCAGCTGGTTGGGAAAAGGCTTTCCGGTACGAAAAGGATACTTTGTCAAGCAGCAAAGGACAAGTAGGAGGACAACGGTGACCAAGATGACAGCAGGAAAAGTAAGTATGGATTTCTCAACATTAAAACACCTAGCTAAACACAGTACATTCAACCCAGTACCACCCACAACCTATAAATCAGGAGAAATGTTGTGGTCTGCTTTGCTGGATCAGGCCTATGCTCATGATAAAAACTGTATTAGTAAACGGACAGTTTTTAACAAAACTTCCAAAAGATTACAAATGTTAGCAAAACTAGTATATACTTTTGAGGATACCATCTGGAAGCCAGAGCATGCTGAGATCCTAGCAAACATGAAAGGGACAGTGAGCGAGCTAACAATGCAAACCCCCACTGTCATTGTTGTGTAGACAATGTCAAGCAGATTCACATGTTAGAAACTCAATTGAAAGATGAGGCACTTTGTATAATTGAGAGAGGAAAGGAGATTTGTGTGTTGGAATCCAAACTCTCTGACAAAGAGAATTATTATTCTGACATGGACAAAGAACTCCTTCGATTATACACTGAGAACAATCAGTTTAGAAGTAAAATTACTTCCACAGAAGCAATGTTAGTGACACTAAGAGAGGAACAAGCGGCAAACTCGCAAATCATTGCGAATTTGCAGCAGATCATCTCTGACTTGTCACGGCCTAGTACTAACAGCACGGTACCCTTGCCAACTAAACAGATTTGTGTCTCAGGAATGGCACAGGAGGGAACTGGGGCGATCAGACCCACGGCTCCTGCGGATCAGAGATTCAGTAGTCCATTTTGTGATACTAGGACTCCAGTGGAGCGTGCACTACAATTCTCTCACCTTTGGAGAGGAGACAGCGGACGCCTCCATGGACAGGACTCAAATTGGGGACTAAGTAGTGGATGGGAAACTGTACATACGGTTTCCAACCTACCTACACGTCCTGAAAGGTCAGTGGAATTTTATCCTAGCCATAACAACATGGAAAAGATAAATTTCCTGTTACGGATCTGCAAAGAGATCCCTAAGTATGACCCTAATACAGATCCATTTACAGCCTGTGATATGTTTGAAGGACATTGCAGGAAATATTCTGTGCCTCCAGAATATCGTATGGAGCTGTTTAAATTGTGGTTGCCTACACACCTCAACCAAAGGTATGAGGCAACAGAGAGAACAAGTCCCAAGAATGGCCTATTTTATGATGAGGAAGAACGCCTTTCAATACTCATGAAACTGGCAACAGGACATTGGGATGTTACTCCAGAAATCCTGACAAAATTCAAACCCACCTTACAGGACGAACCTTCGTCCCTCTGTGGTCGGTTTGAAGCAATGTACAGGAAGATCACAAAGGATCAAGGTATAGGAGTCCCACAAGGCATGGTTCGCATGTTTGTGTACAAATTCCCATACCTTGACACTGCAATTCGGCTAAGTGCAGCAAGGGAACCAACGCTCACTGAGGCAGCCATGATTATTGAACAGTATAGACAAGATCTACTGCGCAATAAAAAGTCTGTGAAAATCAGGGAGCGTGGAAAGGTCCATGTCAAATCACAAGATGAACGTGGACACCACACTAAGCCACACATGTCTGTCTACCCCACAGCTCCTCCAACAGAAAAGATGGGAGACATACGATGCTTTCTGTGTTTACAGGTTGGACACATTAAAAGAAACTGCCCTCAAGTAGTTCGCAATCGTACAAACCCAGAGAAAAATGGCAATAATAATGGTTTCAAGATGAAGCCTAATTACGCCAAACAAGTTGGGAAACAGACAGATAGCAATCAGGGACATTTGCCAGAACAGGCACTGAAACGTGTGGCACTTGTAAATGCCCCTGATAGACCAGAGGATAGAACATTAGGTGTAGAACATCATAAGTCTGCACAGAATGTTAAAACTCAGAAACCACAAATGGCAGTACGTACCTCAGAGGTACCTACTGAGAATCTGGTGCAGATTGACTGACAGTCAGGGATCCCTAAAGATCTGGCTCCAATATGTCACATCATACTGGATTCTTCAGGGAGACCCCACATTAAAGCCAGAATAAAAGACCACGATACCAAGATCATGCTCGACACTGGAGCAGAAATTTCTATTACCAATGTCAAACATGATCTACACCCCAACAGCCCTCAGTGTATGGTGATCGGATTTGATCACCAAGGGGGGGTGAGAGCCCACAGGATAGATGAAGTTCTAGTTGAGCTTGACAGGAATAGGACCTTGAAGATCCCAATGTGGTATTACCCTGGTACTGATAACATCATCGGTACCGATGTAATGACACAAAATGGATGGATAATCGATTTGGCAAACTGTATTGTTTGGAGGGGTCCAAGACGATCAAAGGTGTATGTCATACAGCACCAATGTCTGGGACCACCCCTACCAGCAATTGAGAATTCTTCCAATGTGCTGGAACACAAATGGCCAGAGGTCTCACACAACATAGACCTTGAACCTATTGTGTTCGAATATCCAGACTTGTGGGCTCAAAGCAAAAATGATTGTGGAAGAATGGTTGGCGTTCAGGTGGACATACAAGGGCCAGACCCTCCACCTCAGCGTCAATACCGCTTTCCGCCTGAGGCAACACAATCAATTCTAGAGACAGTACAAGACCTGGAAGTAAGGGGTGTGGTCATAGAGGGTAATTCAAAGTGCAATAATCCTTTATGGCCTGTGAAAAAGAAGGGTGCAGGTGTTGAAACCACATGGAGGCTTACAATAGACCTTCGCATCCTTAATAAGTACACCCCCATGTCTGCACCTGTGGTCGCTCAGACTCCCGACATAATGGCAAGGGTAAGCAGCAAAAGTCGTATATTCTCAACCATCGATGTCGCCAATGGATTCTTTTCCATCGAACTGACAGAGAGCTGCAGGTACAAGTTCGCCTTCACAGTTGGTAACAAGCAGTATATGTTCTGTGTACTGCCCCAGGGGTTTCACAGTAGTCCTACATATTTTCACCAGGCATTAGCGGCTGTATTAAGTGTGTTCTCACGGCCCGAATGTCTGCTGCAATATGTAGACGACCTTCTCCTTCACACAGAAACCATGGAAGACCATCTGGTTCTGTTGAAGGAACTGTTGGGACTCCTGGCCCAGGCTGGACTCAAGCTGAGCCCTCATAAGGCAAACTTGGCTAGGACAGAAGTCACCTTCCTTGGTGTCCAGATTTCATATGGAGCCAAGGGCATCCTGGCTGCCCGTGTGGAAGCCATGGTGAAGATACCCAGGCCAGACTCTCTACAGAACTTACGCAAGTTCCTAGGAGTAGCCAACTTCATGAGGGAGTTCATAGAGGATTTTGCCGTCAAAGCGAAACCACTCTATGAACTTCTTAGAGGGGAACAGCCTTCTCTGAAGGACTGGTCAGAGACACAGGAAGAGGCCTTTTCAACTCTGAAAAGAGATCTCTCATCCACCCCAGTCCTAGAAGGAAAACTGGCCATACAAGCCCATGCTGGCGCAGAGTCTATTTCTACGATCCTTCTTCAAAAGATAGGATCTGAGTATAGACCTCTAGGGTACTTCTCCAGGCTCCTTTCACCAGTTGAAAGGGGTTTTGATGAATGTGCTAAACAACTGACAGCCATACACTATGCGGTTAAAGCTACCGAGCATATTGTGGGTTTCAGGCCCCTCACTGTACAGACTCCACATTCCCCGCTGGCACTCTTGCTTCGAGATACACTCCCTGGAGTCCCACAACAGAGATTTGGGAAGTGGATCATGGAGCTGAGTGGGCGAAATCTGACAGTGGACCATCAAGCAAAATATGTTCTCTCCCAGTTGTTAAATATGACAGGGATAGAACATGATTGTGGTCAACTAACGCAGGTCACTGATCCCCAGCTATTCAGGATGACCACTAATCCCGATGACAGAGTCATCTTTGTTGATGGCTCTCGATTCTGCTTGAACGGCACCTACATGACAGGATTTGCAGTGCTGGATGAGACCATGGGTACTCAGAAGCTGGTAAGGTTGCCTGGTCACATGTCAGCACAACGGGCTGAACTGGAGGCCGTCAGAGAAGCCCTTCTCATTCAGCCTCCAGGGAATCGTACTATATATAGCGACAGCTCATATGTAGTCCGATCTCTCACTTTGCATCTGGACACTTGGAAACGACGAGGGTTTGTGGACAGCCAAAATAAACCTTTAGCTCATGCCTCAGTCCTGAAAGAGTTGTGGGAATGGGGCATGGCACATCCTGGGAATGCTTCAATCATAAAAATTCCAGCACACCAGAAGGGTGATAACCCTCTGATCCGGGGTAACAACAAAGCAGATGAGTCTGCCAAATTGGCTGCAGTGTCTGGAGTCCTCCAGGAATCAGACACTGAAGCCATACCCGTACACCAGATTAAAATCAGAAACAAACAACTCAAAGATGGTCCAGTGTCATTTGAAGAGGAACAGTCAAAGGATCCTTTGCTGGCAGCACACCTTACCAGCCCACAAGATCCCTGGACAGTCCAACAGGGCATCTTGTGTTATGACACTGGAACCAAACCACTCCCTCTACCGGTGGTCCCACAGCATCTGCAAGCAGAACTAACAAGACTCAATCATCAGTTGTTGGGTCATCTGAGTCGGGACAAACTTTTGACCCTACTCAAGGACAAATTATACTGGCCAGGTATGTCCAAGACGGTAGAGGAAGTTACACAACAATGCCTGGTGTGTGCTCAGGTAAACCCAAGGGCATCCGCCCTGAAGCCAGTGTTGCAGAGGGTTCCTCCAGCGGAGGGACCATGGTCTACTTTACAAATTGATTACATAGGACCATTACCGGCAGGCAGCCATAACTGTCGCTATGCATTGGTGGTGGTGGATGTCTTCTCAAAATGGGTAGAAGCCATCCCTACAGTAAATGACTCCGCTACTACTACTGCTCGGGTTCTGTGGGAGCACATTCTCTCACGGTGGGGAATCCCCCGAGTGATTGAGTCAGATCGGGGAACCCATTTTACAGGCAAGGTTATGAAAGCACTTTGTGGACTTCTGGACATAAAGCAAAGATTTCATGTACCTTATCATCCACAGTCAGCAGGCATTGTGGAGCGGATGAACCGAACTATCAAAACTCGGCTCTCCAAAGCACTGTTGGAAAGGGGTTCCACTTGGGTGACTTCCCTTCCAGCAGTACTGATGGGTATCCGGGCCACAGAGGCAACAACAACCGGCATAACACCATTTGAACTTATGACCGGGCGCAAGATGTCTATCTGTTGGCCAAGTGAACCCCAAATTTCTACACCCATGAAAGATGCTATTGCTAGAGATGTGTTTCTCCAACAGGTTCAGCAGAACCTGAAGGAATTGCTACCGCATGCAGCAATAAAGATGAATAAACCGTACCTACAGGGGGAAACTCCCATACCCTCTGTAGGGGAAATGTTCATGGTCAAAGTATTCCGCAAGGCCGGGCCCTGGGATGCAAACTGGGAAGGACCCTACCAGGTCCTGGAAGTAATGGGTAGCACTATGCTGAAAGTACAAAGGCCAATCTCAACAAAAAAACGCTCGCATAGACGAAAGGCAGGGTTTTGGATCCACATTGACCAAGCAAAGGCTACCCGTGCCTCCCCAACTCAATAAGGTCATGAGTATAGAGTTGGGTGAAGGGGGGGGGGGTAGTAGGTCAAAGGTGTATCAAAACATTTCATATTATCATGTTATTCTTTACCAGATCACAGAACCAACAGCTATCAAATCAGTAAGATGGGTGTCTAGAAATCCCCACTTACATCCTTATAGGCCAGTGATAGTAAACACAACAAAGGTGCTGTGCACCAAAGCAGGAATCCTGAGTCCTGAAGATGTCACTGGGGCAGAATACAGTGGATGGTACATTCTAAAAGCCACTTTTCTGAAACATACCAGTCAGGATAGCTTAAGCGTTAGGACATACTTTGATAGACCCATACCAGTAAAGGGCACCCTGAAGGCGTACTGTATGCTAAGGGATTCTCATATGGTAATAACTAGGGAATCCAAATATGCTCAAGGACATGTGTCCACGGACTATTTAGGGACCAGCATATTGATTTTAAAGTTAAACTGCAGTAAATCTGGACAAGTATTATGGAACAATCAGAGCGGCCCAGTAAAACTTGAAGGCCTATACAGAGCCACAGTTTTGAAGGTACGAGCTTATGCGAAGGATCAGAGGTATACTCAGCTGGAGGGATCTCCATCCATTCGATCTTTTATGATTACCATTATGAGGGATGCTTGTGTACCAGATGTGACAGGACATTATTTCATCACCTATGCACACTGGGAACCAGACACTCAGATGGTAATGTCAGACTCTAACCCATGGAGATGGGATATAGTCTGTAACGAAGTCGATTCTCCAATAATTGATGTATGGATGGATGGGACCCCTATGACTGAGGAATACCGGAATAGATATGTATCTTCTGATTGGAAGGATCCCTTAGGCAGAGATATTAACTTTGCTATCAATATTGATGGTTCATTTAAATGGCCATTTTGTGAGGCAGTCGATGAGGGGTGTTGGACATTTACACAGTGGGTTTATCTTTCCACAACTAAACCCATCCGGAATCTCGTATTAGAGACTGGAGAAGGTGACCAATGGTATCCATTTAAAGGAAGAGGTAAAGTATGTGTGACTGAGGTAAGGGTCCCTTATGAAACTGAAGTTCTTCAGCCAGTAAAACCCCACAGGAATTCCTGTAATGCCCCAACCTATCAAATGGCTGATCCCATAGCTCCACAGTTAGCATCTCCCTGGAAAATCATCACCAAAACCAAATTCGTCCTATATACCTGGAGGATTTCGGTTGATGATTTTAGAGTAGACCACTGGGACCATAGATGTGAGGAGTTTGTGAGGAATCAGATCGATATGATAAAAGGATGGGTAGAGGTGGGACAAGAAGTAAGGAAGGATGCTACCAGATACAGGAAGTACAGGGGGAGAAGGGATTTGATTGCCATGGGTTTAGGAGGAGGTGCAATGGGAATAGGGGCACTGAACACTATGGACCTGGAAGTCCTGAGAAACAAACTCGGGAATCTGGCGAAACATACTGGGGAAGGCCTCAAGACCCAGGTTGATGTAAATCATGTTTTGGAGGATTTACAACACTCACATATAGATGCCACTAGCTCCCTATCTTCTGCTTTACGAGAGAAGTTTAGACTATTAGTCGTGGGTCTCCTGGAAGAACAGGATAGAGCTCAGCTTGCTCTGGCATGTACTCAGGTTCAAGGTGAACTTTCCAGCAACCTTAAACATATTGAGTCTTCACTGTATAATGGACACTACCCTTTTAACCTCCAGCAAAGGGTGAGTCCTTTTATCACTCCTTTTGCTGCCAACCATACTAACTGGTGGGTCATTCAGTGGCATGGGTGCCATAATCTCACTTGCACTGCTTCATCCCTGGCACCTGTCTCTGGCAACGTGAGACGTGGGTATGGTGCTATCAACCTAGGTATAATGATGAATAACAGAACAGTGTTACATCCACAGCTCTCCTCAGATATCCTGCCCTATGAGACCGGCCATCCTTATCTGTTTGATACAGATGGATGTTGGAGGAAAGAGGATGCTATCCTCTGCCAAGGGGATCATGATCGGGTGCTCAGACACCAGTGTTGGGATAATGAGGGGTTCTGTGAGATGAAAAGCAGCTCAATACCTCCATCTAGTTTGAAGTACTTGGGTCAAGGGTATTGGTGTTGGTACCAGTCCGTTAATGTATCATATACCATTTATACAACTAACTGCACCGAAAGAGGTGAACTCCTCCCAGGAGCATATTGTACCCTTTATCCCGTTCTAGGTGTCGATGTAGCAGAGCAGAAGGGGAGAACACCGATTACCCCAGAGAAGAGGTTGGATATCCGTCCAGATATTCCTGTAAGGCTCCAGAGGATCCCTCTTGGTTTTGGCAGAAAACTGAGACACCTGCTACTAGACTTCACTAAGGAGGAAAGTGTAATAGAGAAGCTCAAAGACTCTGAAAAGCAGGCCACCATCTTATTGAAACATGACCAGTCAAAGATAACAGAGATGGTTCATGCCCTGGAGAAGGACTCAGCCGTATCTTGGTGGGAGAGTCTATTCGGATATAGCCCCAAAGCAACATCATTCTTCAATCTGCTTGTACACCCAGTCATAGTCCTCCTCGTCCTAGTGGCCATTATGTATATAGGAATGATCTTCATCTATAGGAAGATAAAAGGCCTGGCCCGTCAGCTTCAAAAGGGCCAGGCCGTACATCACGAACTTTCCCGAAGGCAGGGACTAAGGACTTGATACCAATACAGTCCCAGCCTTAACTTGTAAATAATGTTTTCAATGTAATTTTCTATATTCTTGTACATTTTTGCATTTTTGTGTGTGCACATAGACACTTCAGGTGTAAGTGCCTGTTATGGTCTGTACAACAACATACGCCTCCCACACTGAACACTGAGTGTGTTTGTGTATAGACAGACTTGCATTTGCATCTTTTAGTGTAATTCCCATCTACACCTGGGTCTGAAGATTCATGTGTTTATGGATGAGTAGGAAACACGTGCTCTTGTGGCAGGAGTCTCTATGTGCACCAATACCAGCACATCCTTTTATTTTTATCGCCTTGATCTATAGGGGGGTGGGAATTTGTGTGTTTGGTGGATGAGTGGGATATATATATATAAGTTACATTAATTTCTGTTAGGTAAAGGGGTGTAAGGATCCTTAGGGACAGGTAAGGTAACCCTACACTGTAAGGTAATTGCCACCTCGGCCATATAAAATGGTATGGTTCATAATGGATGGATTGAATGTCAGGTACAGGGGACATGGGAAGCAGTGCCTCTCCCCACAATTCGATTTTAGGTCCTGATACATCATTTCAGATGCAGGTTCACAGACCTGCCTTGATAAAAGTCCAGGTTTTTCTGTTCATGGAGGCCGGTGACAACTTCACTGGTGACCTGTGCTTAAGTACAGGTAGCGGTCCTGTAGGACAGTTGGTGTCATGTGGCAAGGTGGTCTAACCCTGCGTGAGCTTCAGTCCGGACCAAAGGTGGTGCTGCATGTACCGTGACAATGGACTGTGGTTTAAAGGTCTTACCTGACTAACTGTGGGATGGATAAAAATGTTCCCGTCCAGGTCAGTGTGACATATTGGGGTGGACCGTAGAAAGTATCACTGACACCGCGAATTAGGACGCGCAAAAGACGTTTTCTGTGAGCAGAGGATATTGGGCGACAGTCATAGGTGGGAAAGTGTCCCTGGAAATGATCGATGTCTTGGTACCTAAATCCAAATTATACTTCACTCCATCCTGAACCATTACCAGGAATGAATAGGGCTGAGAGGGGCAATAACGACCAAACAAACACTTCCTCAAATTACATTGTCGTGTTCCCGACAACAGGGGGATTGTAAAGGGAAGTGCTTACCACAAACATTAATATATACATATTTATCTATTATCTCAATCATTCTATTCAGAACTTCTGAACATAAGTGTCTGCATGCTACAAAACCTGTTTTCTAACAGACATCAAGCATGGGCCAGGAAGGCTTTTGTTTAACATAATGAGATGGAATATGCTAATGAGACCTTCATGGTGATGTTAATCAGCTTCCTTTGTTCAAAGAGAGTTACCCGGAGCAGATGGGGGAGGTAGGTCATTACCCCTGGGCCAAGGATCGATTTTAAGTGTTAGAGCGCCATCCCAAGACTCATAAGAAGTATTGCATCTAAACTTATATTACAATACCAAGAGCCTGATTGGAGTGACAACATCTAGGTGGGCGGAGTTGTGGGCCATATATATGATGGGCCAAAAGCTCTCTCTCTCTCTCTCTTCACCACCAGCCCTTGGGAGATGGATTGACCAGCTTCACCTAGACAAGCTCCATATACCACCAGAGCATAATAAGGCTTAAGTATAACTTTCTCTCTCCATCCATCTATTATCTATCTATCTATCCATTTATCTATCAGTCACCCTCTATTAATCTGTATTACTACTGCTGTGTTCCTTACAGAAAGGGTCAGTTAGTAACTTGTCAGGGGTTGTGTGTGTGTGTATGTAGCGATATCTGTAGGTTTTATATTCACCTGGGTAATTGGGTTCTATACTTATTGTATTGCACTGTGTTAATACTGTTTTGTAGTATTCTATAACCTAGTTCATTCATATTACAAGTGCATTAATAATAAACGTATTTTATTATTGATATTGTGGGGTAAATTCAAACCAGTCAAGGAAACAGATAAGCAGATAGACCTAAGGAGAAAGGAGGGAAACTGGGATTGGTGAATATTAAGTATTAGTAATACCCAGATCTCCTTAACAGTCACCCATAAGAAAATAGAAGTGTTGGGGTGAAGGAAGCACATAATAGCTAGGGTAAGAGAGGACTGCAGCGGGAGGAGGGAGGCTGAGGACAGCAGGTACACAGGTGAAGGAAGACTAGGAGGGTCCACAGTAAAGGATGGAGGGAGGCAGAGGAGTAATAGCAATGTACCTCATGGCACTCTTGTAGCAGAGTGGCTGGTAGCAGAAGGAGGCTCTAGCAATCGCCGGAACTGAGTGTGGAGCAGGAGGAAGCCGTGGGAGCACTCAGCGGTACCAAGAGGAGTCTTGGAGGAACAAAAGAAGGCAGCCACTCCACTTGTTGAAGCAGCTCGCTATGTCTTAGCCTTTGGAGTGCAAGCGCCAGCAGGCTATCCGACCCCGTTAGGGGAAAACAGTGCTGCTGCCATATGAGTTGTGCCGCAAAGGGGCCCAGTGAGGCTCTGTCACCCAAGGGCCCGCACAGACCTGGAGCTGGCCCTGATGTCCTTTATTAGTAATATGTTTTTGATTTTTAATTAGTGTGATGAAAGAAGCACCACTTGTGTATATATCATTATTGAATTACAGTGTTTAGGCATGTGTCATCAGTAAATTATATTGGTATGTGTGTTATAAGTAATGTCTAGAACGGGTCAGAGGAGTCAGGAATGAGACTGTTTTCGCTCTGTGATGAAAGGATCAGATATCCTGCCACTTTTTATTATTCTGGACAAGCCAGGTTTATTGCTTTACAACTAGTTGTCCCAATCAAAATCAGCCAGGCACAATTAATTTGGGGGGGAAGGTTGTGACCGAAGAGTGAACTCTGTGACACTCAACTTTGCCAAATGGAGATGTAACAAATTATTTCCCAGCTTCCAAGATGAGGAAAAAGGGGGAATCCTGGTATGAGGCATGGCTAAACCAAGCCAGGAGCTTCACCTTAAAAAAAACTGGGAATGCCATGAAACTTTGTCACACCTCTGTGGAGCAGCAACAAGCTGGGTGTTGGCCATCCTTTCTGAGAGACCCTCCAAACTTTATGGAAATCAAAGGACTCTAAGTTACCAGGTTTTCTGATTTTTTTCTCCTTTTATTTTAAAAACTGTTTTGCTTGTCTTCTCACGAAACTTGTCTGTTTATGTTTTGTTTTTCCAAGTGGCTGGTAGTGAGCATATATGCTTACTACATACAATATGTATGTACATGCTGCGAGAGTGCACCACTGGACTTTCTCCGAGAGTCTGCCGCCACGGTCACAGATGCATGACTTGGTGAATCTCGTAATAAAAAGTGGCTGCAGCCTGAAGAGACCACTCTAGGTCAGATGGTGGAAAGAGTTGTTATATACAAGTTCACAAGATTTCTAGCATTTAAGATTCAGCACTGGGTTGGACAAGCGGGACCTGCAATGGTTTAGTGGAACGATGCAGACATGCTAAACCCAGGACTGGTAAGACAGTAGGAACCACTAGGCGGTTGAGAAATGTTTTAATGGGTGGAGACTAAGAGGGGGAACAGGTAGGTGGGACTATAATAACTAGACCCAGGTCTCAGAATGGAGACCAATACTGCAATCGATGGTGCCATGAACTTAGATATGTTGCGGCTTACTGTCCCCTGACGAGGGAGCCAATTGACTGCAGTAATTCTAGACATGTATCTCTCTTTGCTCAACTCGCCTGTTCTGCAGAAGCTGCAACTGAGCTGGAGCCACAAATGTGTACTGGTGACCATAGGGGGGCATGCAGTTGTTTCTCTCCTGGACTCTAGGACCTTGGTAAACTTCATGCATGATATTTTGGTAGACCCTGCTGAGGTCACCATAAAGACTACCTGTGGTGCAGCATGTTACAAGGTGGGTTTGGTTAAATCCCTGTTCTACAGTGTGATACTTAGAAGGGACTTTCCACTATTTTGGGACATGTGGAAAAGACAGAAGCTACCATGCCCTAAAAATGTAAATATATGTGATGTGTTTCCTAAGGCTGCCCTGAACCGTATTATCTGGACAGTGAGGTACCAGCTGTTGTCCCTAGATGTAAATAAGAATTTTCCCCTGTCTATATTAGCTGGTGATGCTGAAGGTCAGGAGGGAGTACCTGAGATACCCGAACTAGAGATGTCAAGTGACCGTTTTGGGAACACTCAAGTTAGAAATCCTAATTTGTCTAGTGCCAGAGAAAATCTAAAGGTGGTAAATGGTGAACCACAATATCCAGGGGCTGACAAGGAGTTTCCCTATATGGCCATGAACCAGGAATTGCTGTATAGGGTAAACAACATATGGGGAGAAATTGTTGAGCAATTAGTGTTGCCCCAAACATATCACAGAGTGGTCTCAGATCTGGCACATAAGCATGTGTTAGGAGGTGTGATGAACCGACTCTCAGTTGTATATCTTTCTTTGAAGTGTATCATTCCTGATTCATAGTAGTCGTACCTATTTTAGGTAATGCCATGTTTAAGTTGTGCATAACATGGGGGAGGGTCTCTCCTACCTACTTTCAGGAATGCCATGGATGGGTGAGCGACCCCCCCCCCCAGCTCAACCCCAGACACACATCTTCTTTTAGCTAGGCAGTGCCTGGGGGTGAGGTGTGACTGGACACTCCTATATACTACAAGGGAGGCAAAGTCTTTTGTTCTGGAGTAGCCTGGCTGGCATGAAAAAAAGACGTTTCTGTAACTCATTAAGGATGCTTCTCGGCCTAAAAACCTATTGCGGCCTAGCGAAATGGACTACGAGCCTGTGCCGATATTTTTTCTATCTTTTATTTCCCTTTTTATTTTGTGTGTTGTATTTTACCTTTATCCGTAATCTGCTTGTTTAGTCATTGAAACATATTTCTGTATATGTCAATGCTTAATACCAACCCACTTGGGTTAATAAATATATAAAATTTAAAAAGCTTGTTACGTATTATCCTATGACCCGGTCCGCTCACGGTGTGTTAGTGGGAGGTTAAGAAAGACAGTTGATCGCAGGTGTGCCAGGCAGCTTGGCAAGGCAATATCCTTCACAGGAGGACACCTGGGGTACAAGAAAACCAAGAGCGCATTCTACAGCATTTCTACTGGCCAGGAATTGATAAGCTGTTCAGGAGTATTGTGACTCCTGCCCAGAGTGTCAACTAACCGCTCCTGTGTCACACTTCAGAAGTCCTTTTGAAGTGTACCATTTGAAAGGGTGGCCATGTACTTGGAAGGTCGTGTCATAAAGTCTGCTAGGGTCCATATAGTATATTATAGTGGTATTAGATTATGCTACTCGTTATTCAGAGGCTGTGCCCTTGAGACATACTTCGGCTAAGTTAATTGCCAATGAGCTTTTTTATATGTTCTCCTGGACAGGCATACCTAAAAGAGATCCTAACAGACCAAGGAACTCCTTTTATGTCCAGGGTAATGAAAGAGATGTCTAAGCTCCTGAAAATTAAACACCTTTGAACCTCTGTGTATCACTCCCAGACAGATGGCCTAGTTGAGAGGTTCAATAAAACCCTTAAGAGCATGTTAAAGAGGGTGGTTAGCAAGGATGGCAGGGATTGGGATTGCCTACTGCCCTATTTTAATGTTTGGCTTGTGGGAGGTACCCCAGTCCTCCACAGGCTTTTCTCCATTTGAGTTGGTGAAAGGCAGACACCCACATGGTCTCCTAGATATTGCTAAGAAAACCTGGGAACATATAATACGTATAATATAATGCTAGCACTAAGGGAGTCTGTAGGGCCACTGTGGAGCATTATACTGGGGGGCCCCTCTGGATAGCATATTATACTGTGTAGGGCCCCTGTGGAGCATTATTTTGGGGAGGGGGCCCTCTGGAGAACATATTATACTGTGTGGGGCCCCTGTGGAGCATTATAATTGGGGTCCCCCTCTGGATAGCATATTATACTGTGTGGGGACCCTGTGGAGCATTATTCTGGGGAGGGGGCCCTCTGGATAGCATATTATACTCTGTGGGGCCCCTGTGGAGCATTTTACTGGGGAGGGGGCCCTCTGGATAACATACTGTGTGGGGCCCCTGTGGAGCATTATACTCTGGAGGGGGCCCTCTGGATAGCATAATATACTGTATGGGGCCTCTGTGGAGCATTATAATGTGGGAGGGGGGCTCTGGAGAGCATGTTATATTCTCTGGGGCCATTTTGGAGCATTATACTGGGGGCCCCTCTGGAGAGCATATTATACTGTGTGGGGCCACCGTGGAGCATTATACTGTGGGGGGGCCCTCTGGAGAGCATATTATACTGTGTGGGGCCACTGTGGAGCATTATACTGGGGGAACCTCTCTGGGCAGTATATTATACTGTGTGGAGTCCATTCTGGAGCATGATATACTGTGTGGGGTCACTGTGGAGCATTATTCTGGGGGGGCCATCTGCAGAGCATATTATATTACTTGGCGCTACTGTGGGTCATTATTCGGGGGGGAACTAAGGAGCATTATACTAGGGGGCCCTCTGGGGAGTATATTATACTGTGTGGGGCCTACTGTGGAGCATTATACTGGGGGGACACTCTGGGGAGCATAATATATTGCTTGGGGCCACTGTGAAGCAAAATACTGAGGGGGTCACTGGAGCATTATACTAGCAGGGGCCCTCTGGGGAGCATATTATACTATGGGCCACTGTGGATCTTTATACTGGGTAGAAGGAACAGTGTGGGGAGCCTGTTATACTTTGTGGGGCCACTGTGGAGTTTATTATATTATGTGGGGCTTCTCAGGAGCATATTATACTCTGTGGGGCCATTGTAGAGCATTATACTGGGGGGACTGTGGTGAGCATATTATACTGTGGGGGACCACTGTGGAGCATTATACTGGGGGAACCCCTCTGGGCAGTATATTATACTGTGTGGAGGCCATTGTGGAGCATATTATACTGTGTTAGGCCACTGTGGAGCATTATACTGGCGGGGCCACTGTAGGATGCATATTATACTGTATGGAGCATATTATATTGTGTGGGGCTGCTGAGGAGCATATTGTACTGTCTGGGGCCACTAAGGTAGTATACTGTGTGGAGCCTTATATACCATGTGGGGCCACTATGGGGGGCTCCAGGGAGCATTTTATACTGTGTGGGGCCACTGTGGAGCATTATATACCATGTGGGGAAACTGTGGAGTGCTCAGGGGAGCATTTTATACCGTGGAGCATTATATACCATGTGGAGTATTATACTTTGGGGGGGCTCAAAATTCCTGCTGGAAGCCATGTGTGCTATGTCTGCATCACAGCTCCCTCACTATAATCTTGCACATATGTGTAGTACTCCATGGCCATGTCATTCCCCATACAGTAGTGTGCATGAACCGGCCATGGAGTTATTGGGGCCTGCACAGTACTATAGGGGCTGACTATACTGGGAACACAAGATAGTCAGCACATATGTAAGACTTCAGTGAAGGAGCCGTGGTGTAGGCTATTAGCAGGAAGCTGTGGTGGGGCCACAGAACAAGTTCCTCTGGTGGTCCTAAGGCCCTTCAGTCTGACACTGTATAACGGAGAACTATTATATATAAGGGTGGGTTACTATATATAATTGGGAAACTTAAATATGTGGGAGCTATTATAAGGGGGAACTATTATTTATAAGACGGGCTATTATTTATAAGGGGGAAACTATTATATATAAGGCATCCATTATAAGGGGGGAACTATTATATATAAGGCATCCATTATAAGGCGGAGCTATTATTTATAAGAGGGGAACTATTTATAAGGGGGGTATAATTGTTAAGTGGGCTTATTTATAAAGGGGGCTATTAGTGATAATGGGGACTATTATTTATCAGGGTAACTATTATTTATAAGAGGACTATTATTAATAAGGGAGCAGTATTATTTTTACGGGGTGACTGTTACTGATGAGGGTTAATATTACTGATACAGGGCACTATTTATCATTTATAAGGGTGCTATTACTGATAAAGGTGTAATATTATTTATAAGCAGGGACTATTATTTATAAGGAGATACTATAATAACTGATGACTGGGTGCAAAAATCTATTAGGCGGTACAAAGGTGCTCATTTGAATTGTGTGTGGTAAAATGGGGCTTGTTATTACTTTTTTGTTGGCAGAAAGGAGGCGTTATTATAGAGGCTGCCACTGCAAGATGATGGTGTTGTTTGCATATGAGCATTTGGGGCCCCACTTTTAATTTTGCCCAGGGCCCCACTTTGTCTAAAACCGGCCCTGCTGGTACCTACTGTTGAGAGTAAATTTCTGGTCAAATGGCAAACACCCTATGAAATTATTGAAAGGGTTTGTGAAGTAAACTATAAGGTATACCAGCCGGGCAAGAGAAAACCCCAGTAAATATACCTTGTAAGGGCAGAGAGTCTCTGATATCAGTAAGTACCCCTAGCGAGGTTACTCCTGAAGTGGTAAACACCCCTGGTAAGATTTCACTTGAGGTACAAATATCAGAGTCCCTATCTAGAGTTCAGATACAGGGGTGAAAGAATTTGTACTAAGAAACACTGATGTGTTTCCCGAATTGCCAGGATGCACTGGGGTGATAAAACATGACATTGTCACCGAGCCGCAGGTACAAATTAATTTAAAACAATACCAGGTGTGACGTCTCTGCCTGTTCGGGTCTCGGCGCCACCCTCCGCTCGCACGCTGTGGCGAAGGAGGCGTGTTCGGTTTGATTCCTTGCGTAGGTTTCTTGTTGCTCAGTCTGAACATGGTCCTAATACAAAGTAATGGATTTCCGGCCACACCCGTGTTCTGAGCATTTCTCTCTGGACTGCATAGAGTTAATCTCTTACTGATTGACAGCCTGTGTACCTATCAGGTCTGGGGCTGGGCCCAGACTTTCTATATACTGGATGTCACTTTCTCAGCAAGTTGCCAGTTATTGCTCTGACTTTGCCTGCTCTCTTTGTGCCCTTGATATTTACTGTACTATTTCTCTGACCTCTGGCTTGCCTTTTGACTATTCTCTTGGATTTTGATTTTGTACTGCATTGCTCGTTTGTTACCGACCCCTTGGCTTGCTCACTCTGCTTCTGTGTTGTTTTTGTCTTGTTCTGTTCTCTGTGTCTCTTACTCAGGATAGGGCTTGTCTTCAGGTTGTCTTTTTACCGTTTAGGGTAACTGAGGCAATAGGAAGGGACAGTGGCTGGGGAGAGATTAGGGCTCACTTGTCTCTGTCCTTCCTCCCTGACCCCTGCAGTAGTGTCAGGGTATTGCTACGTTTGGCAAGACCGTAACACCAGGTACCTGAAGTTGTTGACAAGCCATATCAGAGGAGGTCAAAAAGATGTTAGCATAAGACCATGGTATATGGTACCATAAGGTTCTGTAATGACTTTTGTAAATTAAATGAAGTGTCTAAGTTTGGTGACTACTCGATGCCCAGAGTCAATGAGTTAATTGAGAGGCTGGGACATGCTAAGTATTTCTCTACCCTTAATTTAACCAAAGGGTACTGGCAAATGCCTCTCACTGAAATGGCTAATGAGAAAACTGCATTTGTCACCCTAGATCAGGGGTCTCAAACTCGCGGCCCGCAGGCCAACTGCGGCCCTCGGGACAATAGTTTGCGGCCCCCACCTCAATATCAAAGTTTATTGTTAGTGCGGCCCGAGTTTGATACGAATGGTACCAGGGGCGCACTGTCTGGGGGCGGCATTTTTTACTATGTAATGTAAACCAGCCCAGGACAGGCCGCTTTAAAAAAAAAAAAAAAACAACGCTGAGCGGCGCCTGTCCTGGGCTGGCTTACGAGACGTCCGCATCACAGCGCAGGCGGCGATATACTGACGTCATCGCGCCTCCTACGCTGAGACACAGACGTCTCGGACAAGAGGAGGAGGCGCCGGCTGCATCAAGGCATCACAGGTAGGGGAGGATAAGTTTTTTTTATTTATATAAATAGGCCGTTACCTGCTGGAGTATCCCCGGCAGGTAATGGCCTATTTATTTACCTACCCCGCGTCTGCTCGTGGCCGCCTCCGCTTCCCCTTCTGCTATGGGACGCAGAAAGGGAAGTGGACGCTACTGTGAGCAGCCGCAGGCATCGGTAAGTGAGGCCGCGGGCCTCAAACACTACTTTTATTACACTCTCGGGTCTTTTCAGACCCCGGAGCAGGGGCGTAACTATCGCGGTAGCAGCTGCCACAGGGCCCGGGACATTAGGGGCCCCGGAGCCCTGTGGCAGCCGCTACCGCGAACCCCACAAACCAGTAACGATCGCGGTCTCAGGGGGTGCGACCGCGACCGGACCCGGCAGGGTACGGAGCCCGCGGACAGCTGGAGATGGCCGGGCCCCGGACCATTATGATAGCGGTCGGGGAAAGCCTGGTTCCCCGACCGCTATACATAATGTTATTGGAAAGGAGTCCTGGGATATTGCAGGCCCCTTTCCAATAGATAGCAGCCCAGGGGAGGTGACTGAAAATAATAAACACATATTCTCACCTCTCCTGGACGCAGCGTCCTCTCCGGCGCTCCTCCGTCATGACTGAGACCTGTGATTAGGCCCCAGCGGTCACATGGGGCGCGGCCGCGTAATGACGTCAGTGCGCCCCATGTGACCACTGAGGCCCAATCACAGGCCTCGGCAGCGACGTCGGAAGAGGGCCTGAAGACGCTGAAGGTGGCAGGATGGAGCGAGGATGCCAAGGAAAGGTAAGGCAAGGTAAGTATGAATGTTTGTTATTTTTAATCACCTTCCCTGGGCCTCCGATTATTATACTCTGGGGTCTAAGGAGACCCCAAAGTATAATAATAGCACCGATGCGGAGGGGGCTATTGGGAGCTTATAATACTGTGTGGGGGCCACTGTAGAGCATATAATACTGTGTGGGGGCCACTGTAGAGCATATAATACTGGGTGGGGGCCACTGTAGAGCATATAATACTGGGTGGGGGTCACTGTGGGGGGCATATAATACTGGGTGGGGGCCACTGTAGAGCATATAATACTGGGTGGGGACCACTGTAGGGAGCATATAATACTGGGTGGGGCCCACTATGGGGGGCATATAATACTGGGTGGGTACCACTGTGGGTAGCATATTATACTGTGTGTGGGGGGAGCAATGCAGAGCATATAATGCTGTATGGGGGCCACTGTGGAGCATATAATGCTGTGTGGGGGCCACTGTTGAGCATATAATACTATTTGGGGCCACTGTTGAGCATATTTTACTGTTTGGGGACCCGTAACCGGTTCAGGGGGGGCCCCATGTCAAATATTCGCCTTGGGGCCCAGCCATTCCTAGTTACGCCATTGCCCCGGAGTATAATAATCGGAGGCCCAGGGGAGGTGAGGGAACATAAAAACCAATGTACTTACCTCTCCTGCTATCGGTGTTACTCCGAGCATGCTTGGGGCCTCTGGTGACGTCATCAGGTCGCGTCGCTGGCCCGATCACGTGACGTGTGTGCGCAATTAAACGGCCGAAAGCTGCAAGGAGTGCACCGATGTCCAGGATAGGTAAGTAACATTGGTTTTTATGTTTGTCACCTCCCCTGGGTCTCCGATCATTATACTCTGGGGTCTGAAATAATACCGTGTGCAGGGGCCACAATGGAGCATAATACAAGTGCAGGGGCCACTAGGGAGCATAATACCGTGTGCAGGGGCCACTAGGGAGCATAATACCGTGTGCAGGGGCCAATATGGAGCATACTACGGGTGTGGAAAACCTGATGCGGCCCAGCCTCACCCAGACTCTACCTCCAGCGGCCCCCGGGTAAATTGAGTTTGAGACCCTACCCTAGATGGTCTCTTCCAGTATCTGACCATGCCTTTTGGTTTACATGGAGCTCTGGCAACTTTCCAGAGGTAGATGGATAGAGTTCTTAAGTCCCATTGTAGGTACTCTTCAACATATTGGGATGATATTGTCATCTTTAGTACAGACTGTGAAAGTCACTTGCCAAAAGTACAAGCAGTACTAGATTCCCTTGGGGCAGCAGGATTAACAGCCAACCCAAAAAAATGTGCTTTGGGTCTTGAAGAGGCCACATATCTTGGGTTTATAATAGGAAGAGGGGAAATAAAACCCCAGGTAAATAAAATGGAAACCATCCAAAATTGGCCCTGTCCCTTAAATAAAAAGCAAGAACTTTTTGGTGAATTGTGGTATACTATCAACCATTGCTGCTCCTTTGACAGACCTCACTAAGGGAAGTAAATTTATCATGGTCAAGTGGAGTAAAGAGGCTGAGGGGGCATGCAGTCCTATGTAAACAGCTGGTTTTGGTTACACCTGATTTTAGCAAAGAATTTACAGTTCAGACTGACGCCTCTGATGTGGGATTAGGCGCAGTGTTTTCACAAGTGGTTGGGGGTGAAGTCACATACCTGAGCAGGAAGCTTACACCCCCTGAAAAAATATACAGTATTGTGGAAAGGGAGTGCTTAGCATTAAGTGGGCCCTAGAATCCCTGAGGTACTAATTGTTGGGCTAACACTTCAGGCTAATTACAGATTACTCCCCTCTTATGTGGATGAGCCAGGCCAAAGAGAGAAACGCCAGAGTCACCAGGTGGTTTCTCACTCTGCAAAACTTTAAATTTTCAGTGGAGCACAGGTCAGGCAAGCTACAAGGGAACAATGGATGGCCTGTTCAGAGCACACTGTCTGATGGCAAAAAGTATCCACCCCTACAGGTTCAAACAAAGGGGGAGGGTATGTGAGAAGGTGGCAGGCAGGGTACTGGAAAGTCTTTATATCTCCCCCAGGTTCCTCACCTATGTATGGTGATCATCTAGAGAAGCTGGATCAGACAAGCCTTAGTTGGCTTAGGATGGTTTTCCTGGTCTAGAATTTGGTTCTGGTTTTCAGTATACCTCAGCCCAGGTGGGAGAGCTTAGCTCATTACTGGGCCATAAAAATGTGCAAAGCCTGCATTTCCGGGCAGACCCTTGGAGAGGCAGGAGGTGTCTGGGTCTGTGCGGAAAACTGATAGTCTGGTGAGAAAAAAACTTGTTTTTTGTTTGTTTTGTTTTTCCGAGTGGCCGGTAGTAAGTCACTCATATAGTGAGGGAAGTTTTGTTTAGTAAGAGCTTAGCTGAGCAGATTTGTGTTTGTATTTTTGCCTGAAGTTAAGGCTGTATATTATTTTTCCAAAATAAAAACACAGGGGAAAAACCCTGTTTTCACCAGACACTGTGCTCCTGTCTCTGACTGTTTGGGCCCACTCTGCTGCTGTTACCAAGATAATTTCCCAAAAGATATATCTATATGTATATATAGATATATATATATATATATATATATATATATATATATATAAAAAAAATCTGTTTAGCAGTGATCAAATCTGATACGCTTTATTCTTGGATCTATTAACTCATGCAAGAGATGTCTCACAAAGACAATCCCTGTTTATAAGCCTTTAAACCTTTAGTGGATATCATGAAGACTGGAACAGCCCACATGGCTATTCATCAGAATGTCTGCCATGTGATACTACATTTTCCCTGTCTGTAAACAACCCTAGAGATTGGGATCAGGGCTCTTTGTGGGCAAAGTTTTTCCACACCAAACTCCCCCACACATGCCTTTATAAACCTTGCATTTTGCACTGTGGTACAGTTACATTTTATGTTGCATTTCAACCTATAACCTAATAAAAGCACCTTTTTACAGCACAGGGCAGTAGAGTTGCATGGAGGCAAGGACTCATTGCAGCATAAATGACTATGATGCTAGGAGTCCTGGTCCCAGCTCAATGCTTGCTTCAAGAAATACTGCTGACAAATCCCATGGACTAAGCCAATGTGAAGCAGGCCTTACAGTTTATTCGCACGCTTGCTTTTGGGAGACGTATGATGTCCATCACAGACAGCATACTGTCTTCCTTTATTTTTGGGTCCTGTTCTGTATGTGATTAATACCTTTTTCATGTATGTGAAAAACAGATTTATTTATTTTCACTATACTTTACAATGTCACTTGGGTCCTTGAAAAACGGACAGCACACAGACGACATAAGTGTGCTGTCCAGGATTTTAAAAGGAGCAATAGACTAGAATGGAGCTCCATGCTCCACAAAACAGACCAGAATAGGGCATGTCTCACTTCTTTTGATCTGTGGAAAAAACTTAAACTTAATGGATGTACATATAGTCTGTCATTTAAAGGCATATCACGCCACCTCTGAAAGCAGATGTATGAATAAGCCCTCAATCATCATTTTAGTCACCAAATCTTTGGGTGGATTGATGAAACCAAAACTATCATTATCATTTCTTGCCATGTGGGGACAACAATAAGACTTTTTCTTATTTTATTGCATCCTATGACCTAATAATGCACCTTCTGACTAGCATTACTTTGTAAATTAAGAAATACACCATGGACATATCCAAGATTTAAAAAATATTTTAGAAAATATGATCTCAACAATGGACACTTTCTGTCCAATCACAAAAGATACCTTGGTTGATAAGTGGGAAAGACTCAGATGTTAGTGCCCAACGCCTACACTAGAAGTCACAAAACAGATCACTCTGGGTATATAGAACACTGTATGAGCCACGATTACCAACACCCTTAAAACAATGCAGGTGGACAAAGCGGAACTATTCACCAGACTTAACAAAGTTGAGTACTGAGTGTTTTCTCTGGAAGATGACCAAGCAGGAACCCTTGCCCAGATTAGAGACCTTACAGAGGAAATTACCAGGGTAGCAGACAAGTTAGATGATTTGGAGAAGAATAACTGCTTCTGATGGAGCAACCTCTGCCTCCTAGGTCTCCTACAATCTGTGCCAAACAGTGAACTGCACCACATCTTGTTGCTACAGCTATCAATATTGCCGGGGCATATAAAGTTGAGGGGGCTCACAGAGTTGGCCCAGAACAATCTAAGTGCTCCCCTACTAAATCACAGGTGGGAAAACTGGAGCGACCAAGGCAGGTCATCACAAAATACCTGAATCATGCAGAAAAAGACGATTCTACAGGCTTACCGTCCCCCTGTTGTTGTTCTCCAACTACTCTGCCAAAACCACATGCAAAGGACGGGCATTCAGTAAAGTGTTGTACCAACACACGTGGAGATTCCAACTCCAATACCCCGCAATCCTTAGAGTCACTCATCTCGATGGCTCCCAGCAATCCCTTAGCTGCGGATGCCACGCTCCTATCTTCACAAGATAACCTAATACATGAACTCAGCTGTTCCTGTTCTACAGGCCTAGAATATAGCAGCCAAATATCAAGCAGCAACAACTCCTCCAAGCTTACTGGCTCCCTCATTCTGAAAGGACCAGAAGGTGAGCAGATCCCAGAGAGGCACCTGTGACTCTGCGACAGAAACCCGACTGATAGTACTGATCTTCTGGTTCAGCCAGACCATCACCCAATATCACAGACTGCCTAGTGACATATTTGGTGAGTATTTCTGAAGGGTCCTCAGTTTTGTCCTTTTGATCCCTACCCCCCTCTCAACTCCCCATAGCCTAAGTTATCCTAGTGAATGAAAGACCTAAGATGTCACAAACATGGCAAACAATTTATACCCCTGATTAAATTAATATAACATTAGTTACCTGGAAAGGACCTCAAAAAAGGTCGGTGGTGCCAGCCATTGATTTTGGACGGAAGAAGCAATTCTGGGTAGGAAAGGTGGAGGGCTCACCATCAACTAACCAAAAAGGTATTGCTGTTAATAAACAAACCTGCTCCATCACTGTTTAAGGGGTTGTGTAGTTTCAAACAAATATTAAGAGACAAATTTTATTGTTTTGTATAATGAAAAGTTATACAATTTTCCAATATTCTCCTTGTATCAGTTCCTCATGGTTTTTATAGATCTCTGCTTGCAGTCATTCATTGTTTACGTCCAGTGGATAAAGCAGTCCATGGTCATGTGATATACACAGGTGCACAGCTCATTATAGACTCAGCGCAGTAATCAGACATCTGCCTGGTAACGAACTGCACCTGTGTGTCCATCACATGACTATGGACTGATTTTTATCCATTGGAAGTAAGCAGAATGAATGACTACAAGCAGAGATCTAGAAAACCATGAGGCATTGCTACAGAAAGTATACTGGAAAATTGTGTAACTTTTTCCTTCTACAAACAAGAACATTTGTTTCTTAATATTGGTGGTCTTAAACTGGACAACACCTTTAAGTCAAAATCTACAGGTGCTGAGGGCATCATGCTACATGTTTTGTTGGATACTTCCTTGGGTGACCTATATAACATCTATGGCCCATTTACAGATCAAAGACACTTACTATGCAATCTTAAAACATCTGTAGCAATGGACCCCACTTTATGTAAGATAGTGGTGGGTCGCTGTCATGTCACTAACAGCAGGGAGTATTTTCATTATTCCAATTCCCACTAGTCCTGGGCCTGCCTATATATTTGCAAGCCCGCCACTATTGCACAAACTACAAAACCCTACTATAGAACATCTAGCTATGTTATCTCGGACCACTTCCCACTCTCAGAGTAACTGCAGCAGGTAACGGGCCCTATTTACTTATCAATCCATGCCCACGGCCGCTCCGTTTCCACTTCAGTCTTTCAGGGGCCCCGTGATTCTCACATCACGTTGCTAACAGCGACGTGATATGAGACACACAGGGAATCCTGGAGGGCTGAAGGGGAAGCAGAGGCAACCATGGGAAAGAGCGGGGAAAAGTAAGTAATGCCACAGCAAGAATATTTGTTGGGTGAACTTCTTGAGATTTGTCTCATGAGGTTTGCCTGTTGGTTTTGTTCGGACCGAAGACGTCCAAACTGAAACTGCTATTATTATACTCTGGGGTCTCTTCAGACCCCAGAGTATAATAAGAGGAGCCCCCGGGAAGTGATCAAACATAAAAAAACAATGGTAACTCACCTTCCCTGGATCCGCAGCAGCTCTGTGCTCTTAGGGCGCTTCTGCCTGACGTAAGAGACAGCTGACAGGGCCTCAGGGGTCACGTCCGACGTCATTACGCATAATGATGGGACATAACCCCTGAGACCGAATCAGCGGTCACTGAAGTCAGGGAGAAGCGCCCACACAGCGGCTGCGGAGCACAGGAAAAAGTGAGTTCACATATGTCCGGCGCAGCTATCTGTCTCCCTCGGGTGTGGTGCACACAAGCTGGAGGGAAACTGATGCCAGGACGGATCCCATAGTTTTCTATGAGATCGGTTCTGGCACAAGAGGCATCAGTTCTGGCACCGTATTTGTGCCTCAGCCGGATGGAAAAATGCTACCTGCAGCGTTTTTCCATCTGGCTTCCTTAAAATTTCATTAGCATGGGGTGCTGCCTGAAGATGGATGCGGCATCACCTGGCCTCTGCACAGTCTATGTACAGTAGTGAAGCCGGTAATTGCCGGCTTCACTATTGTACCTGAGTGAATTGCTCAGGATTGGTTAAAGCTATAAAGAAACACTTCGATACATTTTAAAGATGAGAATCTCCTCTTTAAAATGATACCAAGATCACCATGATCGTCCTTAAACATCCTGAGCGATTCGCTGGTGAAAACGATGTTCGGCATTGAAATCCCAATGCAGATCTCAATTCCCGACATCGTTTTAACAGTGAATCGCTCTGAATGTGTAAGGACAATCATGGAGATCTTGGTATCGTTTTAAAGATGAGATTCTCATCTTTAAAATGAATCCAGTTGCATCTTTGTGGCCCTAACAGATCCTTAGAAATGGGGCTCTAAAATTGTCCCTCCCCTCCTGCCTCAGGCAGCATCTTAGAGCTAAGGAAGGAGGGGGAGGAGGAGCTGCAGAGACAATGATAACACATCATTGTCTGTGCATAAGCTGCAGATGACCCCGGGGGGTGGGGGGGTAGCAGGGACTTCTGTCCATGTTATCCCCTTTCCTATCAATCAGAGAGCATACTGTACGTTTGCTCTCTGATAGTCACATAGAGGGATAATGTAATACCCCTCTGAGCCTAATCACATAACCAGGAAGTTATTGGCACTGTGACCCAGACATTTACCATCGTCCAGGTCGCAGCGCCAGAAGTGTCGCACCAAAGATTTACACAACACATGCACAAAGTCACCAATAAAGTTTACATTTTTTCACTGTCTCTGTCCTGTCCATACCTGATCTTTATAGAGTAAAATACGCCGCCCGCCTCTCTAGTGATATCTGTTACACGCTAAAATAATAGTAATAGCAATTATCATTAGTATTATCACCATAATACTGTGTGCAGGGGCCGTCAGACTTACAATTATTGACCGTCACTCCGAGTACCTCAACTTTGATTTTCTTAATCGAAATCGGCACGCCGAACAAAAAAGGTTGCCTACCCCTGCCCTAGAGTATAATGATCGGAGGACCAAGTGAGGTGCAGTAAACATAAAAAAAAAAAACTGGTACTGACCTCTCTGGGCTCCGGTGTGATTCTTCAGGCCTCATCAAAAGTTTGCTATGGGGCTCAGTCTTTGCTAGTTACGCATGTATGTCGACAAAATAGATGCTGAATGGTTTTGAGATACAAGTCTAAAAACTTCCGCAAGTGGAAGCAATTCATTATTTGGAGCGTTGGTCAGTGATGTCACAATGGGTCTTCTATGACTTCATAGGGAGGCCCCTTTTCACTACCATTAGGCTGGGTTTCCACAATGCTTTTTTTCTGAAGCATTGTATGCAGTTGAAAACCTCTGGTTTAATAGCCGTTATCACACAGGTGAGATACATAGTAACATGCTAGGCATTACTGCAATTAAAAAGCCACGCATGTAATTCTTCAATAAAAATGCGCTGTATAAACCCAGCTTCAGGGAGAAAGTAACTATACATAGCAGGCTAACCTCTTGTGCCTTACTGCCCTTTCACATGACCAAGTCTGGTTAGTGGAAATTGTCTATGTGTGGGTGGTAGGACCTGGACTGACTGGCTGTATGCATAGAAGTCACTGCATCATAATCAGTTATGATGCAAAAAGCTCATGAACATCTCAATCACTATAGTAATGAATTGATAGCATTATGTCAGTTCAATACTGTAGTGATTAGAATGTTCGGGAACTCACTGCATCATACAGTGGGGAGAAAAAGTATTTAGTCAGCCACCAATTGTGAAAGTTCTCCCACTTAAAAAGATGAGAGAGGCCTGTAATTGACCTCATAGGTAGACCTCAGAAAATCACATTGTCCGATTTTTTAAGAATTTATTTGCAAATTATGGTGGAAAATAAGTATTTGGTCACCTACAAACAAGCAAGATTTCTGGCTCTCACAGACCTGTAACTTCTTCTTTAAGAGGCTCCTCTGTCCTCCACTCATTACCTGTAGTAATGGCATCTGTTTGACAGGTGTCCACAACCTCAAACAGTCACACTCCAAACTCCACTATGGTGAAGACCAAAGAGCTGTGGAAGGACACCAGAAACAAAATTGTAGACCTGCACCAGGCTGGAAAGACTGAATCTGCAATAGGAAAGCAGCTTGGTGTGAAGAATTCAACTGTGGGAGCAATAATTAGAAAATGGAAGACATACAAGACCACTGATAATCTCCCTCGATCAGGGGCTCCACGCAAGATCTCACCCCGTGGGGTCAAAATGATCACAAGAACGGTGAGCAAAAATCCCAGAACCACACAGGGGGGATCTAGTGAATGACCTGCAGAAAGATGGGACTAACGTAACAAAGGCTACCGTCAGTAACACACTACGCCGCCAGGGACTCAGATCCTGCAGTGCCAGATGTGTCCCCCTGCTTAAGCCAGTACATATCTGGGCACATCTGAAGTTTGCTAGAGAGCATTTAGATGTTCCAGAAGAGTATTGGGAGAATGTCATATGGTCAGATGAAACCAAAGTAGAACTGTTTGGTAGAAACACAACTCGTTGTGTTTGGAGGAGAGTGAATGCTGAGTTGCATCCAAAGAACACCATACCTACTGTGAAGCATGGGGGTGGCAACATCATGCTTTGGGGCTGTTTCTCTGCAAAGGGACCAGGACCACTGATCCATGTACATGAAAGAATGAATGGGGCCATGTATTGTGAGATTTTAAGTGCAAACCTCCTTCCATCAGCAAGGGCATTGAAGATGAAATGTGGCTGGGTCTTTCAGCATGACAATGATCCCAAGCACACCGCCAGGGCAACGAAGGAGTGACTTCGTAAGTGTTGCAGAGTGCGATTGCTGGATGTGGCAGAGTCAAAACCAGATAGACATTTGTATATAACAGGAACAGACTTTAGTGAAACATGAGTGCAGAAAGAGAAGATCACCTCACATGGTGAATAACAGATCTAGTACAGCACACACTAACATTACAGGATGTGTATATCAACATCATCAAAAACAACAGAGTACAGAGTGTCTACAGATAAACATTTAGTAACAGCTACATCTAGTGTCATAAATGTGATATGCAGTCAATCCAGCAAATATAGAGACAAAGCTGGCTGTTGCATATCTCCAACAGTAAGAAGCATTTCAAGGTCCTGGAGTGGCCTAGCCAGTCTCCAGATCTCAACCCCATAGAAAACCTTTGGAGGGAGTTGAAAGTCCGTGTTGCCCAGCGACAGCCCCAAAACATCACTGCTCTAGAGGAGATCTGCATGGCGTAATGGGCCAACATACCAGCAACAGTGTGTGCCAACCTTGTGAAGACTTACAGAAAACGTTTGACCTCTGTCATTGCCAACAAAGGATATATAACAAAGTATTGAGATGAACTTTTGTTATTGACCAAATACTTATTTTCCACCATAATTTGCAAATAAATGCTTTAAAAATCAGACAATGTGATTTCCTGGATTTGTTTTCTCATTTTGTCTCTCATAGTTGAGGTCTACCTATGATGTCAATTACAGGCCTCTCTCATCTTTTTAAGTGGGAGAACTTGCACAATTGGTGGCTGACTAAATACTTTTTTTCCCCACTATAACTGATTATGAAGTGTCCTAACTATGAGCCCCTGGGTCTACTACCCAGTATGTCCACAAACACAATGGTTCATACCCAATCCCACAGGCCCAGGCACACAGCCTGTCTTCCCCAGACAGGGAGCATTATGAACAGGGCCAACACCTCATTTGTAGAGCCCTTTCCCCTGTTGCTAATTAAAATCATTAAAAGCTAATTTGTGTGCAAATCCACATAAATCACCCACTTGTTGCATAGTTGTGTCACAGAAGAAGCTTGAGAGTAGATTATATGGGATAATCAGCATTTACTTCTTAGAACATGAGGCAAACAGCATCAAAACTTTAACACAGCAAAACTGAAAGTAAGTAGGACCTTTTTTTTTCTAGAGAGATAGAAAGCAAGGTACAACAAGTCTCACATACATTACACTCTATTCAGCATATAACACTAATAACATCGCCATCTACTGTTAGATAGATGTAAACTCCTCCTGCACACAAATAAGTCTATCTGTTGCATATATATATATATATATATATATATATATATATATATATATAAGTATATACCAACACCCTTTCTCAACAGTAAGAACTTATTCAGTTAAACATAATCTCTTCATCAGTCTCTGGTGTCTTTCAGCACTCAATGCCTTTGTGAATATATCTGCTGTCATATCTTCAGTTGGGCAGTATTCTAAATTCAGAATTCCTTGTTCCTGATGATCCCGTAAGAAATGAAACTTCACATCAATGTGTTTAGTTCTGGGATTAACTCTTTCCATCTGAGCAAGAATAAGACATCCTTGATTGTCTTCATGTAACGTTGTTGGTCCTAACTAATGTTGTACTAAGTCTGTTAGTAGTTGTCTTAACCAAAGAACTTCTTGACTCGCATGGGCAGCGGCTACATATTCTGCTTCTGTAGACGATAGTGTTACTATAGATTGTTTTTTACTAGTCCAACTAATTGGTCCGCCCGAGAGTAAGAAAAGATAGCCACTGGTAGATTTTCTATCAATTGGATTTCCAGCCCAGTCTGCATCAACATATCCAGTTAAAACGCATTCATCACTTGCAGGTAGTTTCAGTTTAACGTTGCTAGTTCCTTTCAGATAACGTATTACTCTCTTTACAGCTTTCCAATCCATTTCATTGGGGTTTGACACTTTTCTGCTCAAAATTCCTACTGCTGCTGCAATGTCTGGCCTTGTAACAGTCACTAAATATAGTAATTTTCCCATTGCTTTTCTGTATAGCTCATTATCTGGTAACATATTTTGTTCACTTTTAATTTCCTTCAGATAATTAGTTTCCATTGGAGACTTTATTGGTTTCGCATCTTTCAGTCCAAATGTTTCTATTATATCTTGGATCATGTGATTTTGGTTAAGTTGGAAATTCCCATCTTCTTCTCTTTCTATCTGTATCCCTAGGTAATGCTTCACATTTCCCAGATCTTTGATCTCAAAGTGTTGATCCAAAATTTTCAGTATTTCGGCTTCATCCCTTTCTCTTTCAAAACAAACTAAAATATCATCAACATATAACAATACATAGATCCATCTGTCATCTAGTTTCTTTGTGTATAGACAGGGATCCGCTTTGCTTCTTAGAAAATGTTAATTTATGAGCACTTCAGTGATTTTATCATTCCACGCTTTAGCGGCTTGTTTTAAACCATATATACTTTTCTGCAGCTTACAAACCATGTTTGGTTTCTCTTTATCTTTGAATCCCGGAGGTTGTTCCATGTAAATTTCTTCTGTTAAATCTCCATTCAGAAATACTGTCTTTACATCCAGATGTTTCAATTGCATTCCTTTAGTAGCTGCAACCGCAAGCAAAGTTCTGATTCTAGTATGCTTGACAACCAGAGCAAATGTTTCATCATAGTCTTCTCCGTATTTTTGAGAATAACCTTTAGCTATGAGTCTTGCTCGGTATTGTTCAGCGGTGCCATGTCTTTGAATCATGCATGGATTTCATTTCTGTTTCTGTAGCCTTTATCCACTTATTGGCCTCTTCTTCTGAAAGTTGAGATATATCCTCCCAAGATGTAGGTTCATATACTTTATTTGTACTTACCTTGTATGAAAGACGTACAGGTGGTTTTCCTTTGTTTTCTCTCATTGAATGTCTTGGTTCTGTGTCTGTCTGTAGTTCTATCTCTTCACTTTCAGTATTTTGAACTTTATCAATTTCAACTTCTTTCTCATCAGATGTTCCTGCACTTATATCACTGTTGTCTCTCTCATTTCTCATTTCCAGTGATGTCATAATGTTATCATTTAGATCTTCAATGAAAGTTACACTGTTACTGTCACCGTAACTCTGTCTTTCTTAGGATCTAGGATTCTGTATCCTTTGCAGTTGTCACTATATCCAACAAATATTCCTTCTATGGCTCTGTTTTGAAGTTTGGAGCGTTTCTCTTCTAGAACAAAAACAAAAGCTTTGCAACCAAAAACTCTTAAATGATTCACACTTGGTTTCTTACCGTGCCACAGTTCATATGGGTTTTTTTTTCAGTTTTCTTGAAAAAAGTCTATTTTGCAGATAAGTAGCTGTCATTGCTGCTTCACCCCAGTATTTCTCTGGTAGTTTGGAATCTGTTAGCATGCATCTTATCATTTTAGTCAGAGTTGTGTTTTTCCTCTCTGCTACGCCATTTTGTTCAGGTGTGTATGGAACAGTTTTGTGATGCTCTATTCCATTCTGTCTTAAATAGTTCTCTATTTGGTGTCCTGTGAATTCACCTCCATTATCACTTCTAATGATGATTGGCTTCCTCTGAAACTTATTATACGACTTTGACACGTATTCTTCTAATTTACTGAAAACTTCACTTTTGTTCTTTATTAAGTACGTGACTGTGTATCTTGAGTAGTCATCTATAAAAGTCACCATATATCTATTACCTCCTGATGTGGTTACTTTCATGGGTCCACATACATCAGTATGCACCAAGTCAAGTGGTTTTGTGCTTTTTGTTTCACTCTCTTTAGGTATAGATACTGTTGTAGTTTTAGATTTTATACAACATTCACATCTTACAATAATTGAGCAATCAGATATCAACAGATCTTTTGTCAAATTTTTGTTCTGTAATGCCATGATACTCTCAGGAAGTCTGTGTCCTAAGCGTCTATGCCACATGTGAATACAATTCTTGTGATCATGTGTACATAACTTCATCTGTTCCTTTAATGTGTCTAGATGATATAATTGTTCACCTGCTTTTACATTTATTATTATCTTGTCTCCTGCTAGGATTGTACATTCATCATCTTTGAATTTTACAGTAAGTCCTTTAGCTGTTAGACGTTTTACAGATAATAGTCCTCCATCTAGTCCTGGAACATATAACACATCCTTTACTAGTATCTTTGAATTATGCCCAAATTTATCAGAATAGATTAGCATTCCTTGTCCAGTACCTTCCGCGGTTATTTTGCTCCCATCTGCAAGGTACAGTGCCGGCCAAAAGTATTGGCACCCCAGAAATTCTGTCAGATAATATTCAATTTCTTCCAGAAAATGATTGTAATCACAAATGTTTTGGTAATAATATCTTCATTTAATTTGTCTTCAATGGAAAACCACAAAAAGAATTGTCAAAAAGCCAAATTGGATATAATTCCACACCAAACATAAAAAAGGGGGTGGACAAAATTATTGGCACCCTTTGAAAAATCATGTGATGCTTCTCTAATTTGTGTAATTAACAGCACCTGTTACTTACCTGTGGCACATAACAGGTGGTGGCAATAACTAAATCACACTTGCAGCCAGTTGAAATGGATTAAAGTTGACTCAACCTCTGTCCTGTGTCCTTGTGTGTACCACATTGAGCATGGAGAAAAGAAAGAAGACCAAAGAACTGTCTGAGGACTTGAGAAGCAAAATTGTGAGGAAGCATGAGCAATCTCAAGGCTACAAGTCCATCTCCAAAGACCTGAATGTTCCTGTGTCTACTCTGCGCAGTGTCATCAAGAAGTTTAAAGCCCATGGCACTGTGGCTAACCTCCCTAGATGTGGACGGAAAAGAAAAATTGACGAGAGATTTCAACGAAAGATTGTGCGGATGGTGGCTAAAGAACCTCGACTAACATCCAAACAAGTTCTAGCTGCCCTGCAGTCCGAGGGTACAACAGTGTCAACCCGTACTATCCGTCGGCGTCTGAATGAAAAGGGACTCTATGGTAGGATACCCAGGAAGACCCCACTTCTGACCCAGAGACATAAAAAAGCCAGGCTGGAGTTTGCCAAAACTTACCTGAGAAAGCCAAAAACTTTTTGGAAGAATGTTCTCTGGTCAGATGAGACAAAAGTAGAGCTTTTTGGGAAAAGGCATCAACATAGAGTTTACAGGAAAAAAAAAAGAGGCCTTCAAAGAAAAGAACACGGTCCCTACAGTCAAACATGGCGGAGGTTCCCTGATGTTTTGGGGTTGCTTTGCTGCCTCTGGCACTGGACTGCTTGACCGTGTGCATGGCATTATGAAGTCTGAAGACTACCAACAAATTTTGCAGCATAATGTAGGGCCCAGTGTGAGAAAGCTGGGTCTCCCTCAGAGGTCATGGGTCTTCCAGCAGGACAATGACCCAAAACACACTTCAAAAAGCACTAGAAAATGGTTTGAGAGAAAGCACTGGAGACTTCTAAAGTGGCCAGCAATGAGTCCAGACCTGAATCCCATAGAACACCTGTGGAGAGATCTCAAAATGGCAGTTTGGAGAAGGCACCCTTCAAATCTCAGGGACCTGGAGAAATTGGCCAAAGAAGAATGGTCTAAAATTCCAGCAGAGCATTGTAAGAAACTCATTGATGGTTACCGGAAGTGGTTGTTCACAGTTATTTTGTCTAAAGGTTGTGCTACCAAGTATTAGGCTGAGGGTGCCAATACTTTTGTCCGGCCCATTTTTGGAGTTTTGTGTAAAATGATCAATGATTTGACTTTTTTTTTCATTCTCTTTTGTGGTTTTTCATTGCAAGCAAAATAAATGAAGATATTATTACCAAAGCATTTGTGATTGCAATCATTTTCTGGAAGAAATTGAGTATTATCTGACAGAATTGCTGGGGTGCCAATACTTTTGGCCAGCACTGTAAATAGCTTCCTTCTTATTTAGATCAAATTCAGTAAAGAAGCTCTTATTACTTGTCATGTGACTTATTGCTCCTGAGTCAATATACCAACTCATTGATAACGTTTTATCGGTTACTTTACTTTATTGTAGAATTGTTGAATTTTATCTTAACACGCAATTCTTTTTTTGTTCAACGGACGTTTCTTCCACCAGCGGCGGGGCACCGCTATGGGGAGCCCCGCCGCACCCACTTTTGCAAATATCTATCTAGGGTGGTGGGAGGAACGTCATGTTTTTAATGAACATTGTGAACAATGGAATATGTACATCGTGGACTGGATTAGATACATAGATGATATCTTGATTGTATGGTCGGACTCCCATGATGCTTTTCATGAATTTGTATCTTTTTGAATAAAAACAATCTCAACTTGCATTTCACATCTTTTATCCATGAGAAACATATTCCTTTTTTGGATATTATGATCTCAATTACAGAGGATAATTCTTTGTCTTCAACCCTATATAGGAAAACCACAGCAACCAACTCCCTGTTGAGATGGGAAAGTCACCATCCTAAACCTCTAAGAAGGGGTATACCAAAGGGTCAATTCCTCCGTGTTCGGAGAAATTGTTCTTCTTTACAGGAATTTGATCAACAAAGTCAACTTTTGGTTGATAGATTTATGGAAAGAGGATATCCCAAACATCTACTAGAAAAGTCATGTAAAATAGCCAGAGATACTCCGAGAGAATCTTTGCTAGTACCCAAACCACGTATGCCGACATCCAATACCATCAGGATGATTGGCACATATGATAATAAATCAGAGGAAGTTTTTAAAATATTACGGATGTATTGGGACATCTTAAAACAAGATCCTGATGTCTCTGAAGTAATTACTTCCAAACCCTCGATTACGTATCGGAGAGGGAGAAACCTTGCAGATAGGATTACACATAGTCATCTAAATTCTATTCAAACAGGTTCTACTTGGCTGGGTACGAAGCGGCCCTCAGGCACCTACAAATGTGGAGCATGTCGAGCCTGCGTCTATATAGGCAAAGGCTCTACTATTACAGCACATGCCACGGGTCATCAATATGCAGTTAGGGAGTTTATCAACTGTCTCACAGAAGGAGTAGTGTATGTAGTATCGTGTTCCTGCCCTCTAAATTATGTGGGTAAGACAAAGAGGCAATTTCGTAGACGAATTCTAGATCATATTGGTGATATTACTCGTAGAGCAGATACCCCAATTGCTAACCATGTTTGGGAATATCATCATGGGGATGTTTTTTCCATAAAATTTCAAGGGATGGAAAGGGTACATAAATCCCCTCGTGGTGGAGATTGGGATCGGGTTATCCTCTGTAAAGAAGCCCAGTGGATTTTTAGGTTTAAATCCATCAAGCCTCTTGGTCTTAATGAAGCTATTTCTTTTACTTCCTTTATATAATTTTTTATATTAGGGCTTTACACATTTCTAGAAGAATAGTAAGGGGAAAGAAAAGAAAAAAGAGAAAATAAAAGTTTTTTTTTTTTTTTATTGTATTTTGTATCATTGTCCGCGGATTCAACATCTATAATGGAGTTTTTCACTTTGACCATATTTGAAGTGGTCTGTAGTGAAACTGGTATTATTGGCTCCGCTGTTATCTGTAGAATATATGTACCTTAGTTTCATCTATGAGTATTATTTTTACATCTGTTTTTTCTATATGGTGGTATTCTTTGGTTTCTTTTCTATCTCTGATCCTTCATATGTATTATTATTATTTACCTACTCCTCAGTATCTGTTGTTAACTGGCCAGTGATAGGTTGCTCTATGTGGAGAGCCCTGATTGGCAGTGACATCATTGGGGGGCGTGGTTTTGGCTCGTACATGTCTATATCACATTCAACGTATGAGCTTCAGCGTCGACCGCTTAACAGTACTGGAGCTTACCATCTGAGCTCCAGAAATCATGGTTTTAACAGCGTCTTCATTCATCTTTGCATCTGTATATTTTCTTGGGACATATCTTAGTCTCAGTTCACATTATTAACTCCTGATGAACCTTTATAGAAAGGGGAAACGCGTAGAAGTAGTTTGAGACACTGTCTGGGAACAGGAATGTCTCATAGGAGCATTATTTGACATTAGAGGGCTTGTATATTTTAGTTGATATCAACAATTTAAGTGTGGAGAGGATATGAGGTTATGTAGCTTTATTGACATACTTGGTCGACATTTATATTTATCTAGAGTCAATTTAGCATTTAGACCTCTTTCCACTAGCTTGGCTAATGTAAGTCTGAGTTCTAAATTGCTGGTCATTTTAACTTTTCTTACTTATTTGAAGAGAATTGTTCTGAAGAATCCTTTTGCATTCACTGGGTCTGTTTGTCTTCTATGCCTGGGCCCATAACCTGTTGCATAGTTGTGTCACAGAAGAAGCTTGAGAGTAGATTATATGGGATAATCAGCATTTACTTCTTAGAACATGAGGTAAACAGCATCAAAACTTTAACACAACAAAACTGAAAGTAAGTAGGACATTTTTTTTTTATAGAGAGATAGAAAGCAAGGTACAACAAGTCTCACATAGTATACCATTACACTCTATTCAGCATATAACACTAATAACATCGCCATCTACTGTCAGATAGATGTAAACTCCTCCTGCACACAAATAAGTCTATCTGTTGCATATATATATATACAGTCATGTGAAAAAGTTTGGGCACCCCTATTAATCTTAATCATTTTTAGTTCTAAATATTTGGGTGTTTGCAACAGCCATTTCAATTTGATATATCTAATAACTGATGGACACAGTAATATTTCAGGATTGAAATGAGGTTTATTGTACTAACAGAAAATGTGCAATATGCATTAAACCAAAATTTGACCGGTGCAAAAGTATGGGCACCTCAACAGAAAAGTGACATTAATATTTAGTAGATCCTCCTTTTGCAAAAATAACAGCCTCTAGTCGCTTTCTGTAGCTTTTAATCAGTTCCTGGATCCTGGATGAAGGTATTTTTGACCATTCCCCTTTACAAAACAATTCCAGTTCAGTTAAGTTTGATGGTCGCCGAGCATGGACAGCCCGCTTCAAATTATCCCACAGATGTTCAATGATATTCAGGTCTGGGGACTGGGATGGCCATTCCAGAACATTGTAATTGTTCCTCTGCATGAATGCCTGAGTAGATTTGGAGCTGTGTTTTGGATCATTGTCTTGCTGAAATATCCATCCCCGGCTTAACTTCAAATTCGTCACTGATTCTTGTACATTATTCTCAAGAATCTGCTGATACTGAGTTGAATCCATGCGACCCTCAACTTTAACAAGATTCCCGGTGTCGGCATTGGCCACACAGCCCCAAAGCATGATGGAACCTCCACCAAATTTTACAGTGGGTAGCCAGTGTTTTTCTTGGAATTCTGTGTTTTTTTGACGCCATGCATAACTCCTTTTTGTATGACCAAACAACTCAATCTTTGTTTCATCAGTCCACAGGATCTTCTTCCAAAATGAAGCTGGCTTGTCCAAATGTGCTTTTGCATTCCTCAGGCGACTCTGTTTGTGGTGTGCTTTCAGAAACGGCTTCTTTCTCATAACTCTCCCATACAGCTTCTCCTTGTGCAAAGTGTGCTGTATTGTTGACCGATGCACAGTGACACCGTCTGCAGCAAGATGATGCTGCAGCTCTTTGGAGGTGGTCTGTGGATTGTCCTTGACTGTTCTCACCATTCTTCTTCTCTGCCTTTCTGATATTTTTCTTGGCCTGCCACTTCTGGGCTTAACAAGAACTGTCCCTGTGGTCTTCCATGTCCTTACTATGTTCCTCACAGTGGAAACTGACAGGTTAAATCTCTGAGACAACTTTTTGTATCCTTCCCCTGAACAACTATGTTGAACAATCTTTGTTTTCAGATCATTTGAGAGTTGTTTTGAGGAGCCCATGATGCCACTCTTCAGAGGAGATTCAAATAGGAGAACACCTTGCAATTGGCCACCTTAAATACCTTTTCTCATGATTGGATACACCTGGCTATGAAGTTCAAAGCTCAGTGAGGTTACAAAACCAATTTTGTGCTTCAGTAAGTCAGTAAAAAGTAGTTAGGAGTATTCAAATCAATAAAATGATAAGGGTACCCAAATTTTTGCACCGGTCAAATTTTGGTTTAATGCATATTGCACATTTTCTGTTAGTACAATAAACCTCATTTCAATCCTGAAATATTACTGTGTCCATCAGTTATTAGATATATCAAATTGAAATGGCTGTTGCAAACACCCAAATATTTAGAACTAAAAATGATTAAGATTAATAGGGGTGCCCAAACTTTTTCATATGACTGTATATATATAGTATATACCAACACCACTCTTCCACTCTGTTTCCCCTAGGTGAAATATATTTTGTTTATAACTCTAGTAACTCCAGCAACAAATACTGCTTATTTTAAATGCACAAGCTGTCTTTTTCTGCAGTGTGTTGTTCTGTGATATATGTTACTGATCAGCATCTCTGCTCAATTTTTTTGGTACAGGTTGTTTATTTAAAAAAAAAATAATCTAATAGTGGTTAGAATTAGTAACTATATATATATATATATATATATATATATTATATATATAAAAGTCTTTCTCTTAATTTTCCCTTTTTAATGCAGTCTGACCTGACATGCTTTTTTACGTTGTCCATGTACTGGAGTGCTGCTTTTTGAAAGTGCGCAATTCATAAATACAGCGTGAAAAGGATCTCCACTTAGGCCTTGCCCCCTTTCTACGAAAAAAAAAAGCCATAGTGGCATGAGCAGCATAACATCTGGAAAATAAAAAGGTACAAATTAATCTGCATAATTAGTTATGCAGATTCTTGTGATGTAACTGCGTTGTTACTGTTTTGCTCCTGGTGGTGGAAAAATCTTTTCTTCTTATATACTACAAATTACAACCTGTTCTCAAATTCCCTAATAGCTCATTAGCTTATTAGGTTGATTCACTAGTAAAAGATGGGTCAAATCGAGGATCAGCCATGAAAAAGATTTCCCAAAAAACGACAAACCGCATCATCCAGCTGATCGATAGTGGTCTCTTTGCCAAGAAAATTGCCAAACTGCATCATGTGAGTGCCATGACAGTTGTAAGAATACGAAATGAAATCCGTTCATCCATTCAAAAGCCAAGAGGTGAATGTTGAGGTAAAATATCGTCAACAAGTCATCTCATCACAAGATCTATCAGTTCTGGTGCACCAGATATGGCAGTGTGGCTGGCTTGTATGTTTTGTAACAGTGAGATCACAGATGTCCAAGAAAGAACCATGCGACACAAGTTACAAGTCTGGAAAGGTGGCCCGAAAAAAGGTGAAGAAACCTTGATTTCAATATCGTCATAAGAAGCGTCGGCTCAAGTTTGCAAAACACTATGAAAATTGGACAGTAAAAGATTGGAAATGGGTGATTTAGAGCCATGAGACAAAAGTCAATAGACTGGGCTCTGATGGGTGCAAATGGGTCTGAAAGAAGCAATGTAAAAGGGGGCTAACGGATCGAGAATTTGAAGTAACTGTCAAGTTTGGCAAAGGAAGCCTAATGATATGGGGTTGTTTCACAGGTGTTGGATACTTGAGACGGATCAATGGTGGTCTCAATACTAAGCTGTATCTTATAAGATGAGTTACTTTGTACACTCGAGTACTATAGGAATTTAAAAGGACAAAATAGTGTTCCAGCGGGACAACTTCCGAAACATTCTTCGAGATTAGCTAAGAAATAGTCCAATGACAATGAAGTAGAGGTGCTGGACTGGACCCCACAGTCCACATACCAGTGACCTGTTGTTCACTGTTAGAACTGTGGTTTTTTTTGTATATTTAGTGTACTGTATGTAAACCCTCAAATGCAAAGCACCATGGAATTAATGGTGCTATATAAATAATAATAATAATAATACCTCAACCCAATCGAACACTTGTGGGTAGAGTTGAAGAAAGAGCTGTATTCGTACCCAAGTGAGTCGACCAGTATGTACCAATATTGGGAATGTGTAGAAGTGTAGATTGTGTCTTGAATCTGATTGAGAGCATGCCCAGAAGGACTTGGGTAGTGTTGAAAGCCAAAGGTGGATTTACAAAATACTAACAAAATAATAAAAAATAAAATTTTGATTTTTAGGAGCAAAACAGTAAAAATGCAGTTACATGACAAGAATCTGCATAACTAATCATATGCTAAATAGTTGCAAGTCAAATTTATGTATGAGATGGTCAAGATGATTGTCTATAAAGTGATGGTACTTTCACATTTGATGCTGTAGTGGATGGTGAGATATGGAGCCTGAAAGTCAAAAATTCAACACATTGTTACCCTTTCACTCGTTAGTGTAAATAAAGCGCACATCAGAAAAAGACCAGAGTAGCTTCTTAAATGTGCCACAATAAATTTATACATCTTTAACATCTATACATGTGTTCAAGCATAACATACATCCAACACTTTCAAATAAGTTTCAATACATGTGTAAAAGCACAAAACAAATAAAAAATATCATATAGCTCCCAAAAGTCCCAAAGCTCCTGAACATGCCAAATGCTGTATTCAACAGAGAAGGCATATTACTACCTTTTCTCTGACATTGGCACGGCCAGCGAGGGAGAAGTGAAAGTTGTCCCATTTGGTCCCCCTCCTTCAGCAATGAGTGCCCCAAACAATAGCTAAAGCAACGCCCGAAATTAGTGACCAGATATAGCCCAAACAAATATATATGCCCTGCAATTTATTGGACAAAATGCCACCTCCTCATATTTCTAGGCCGCTGAGGTGGACCCTCATAAATGCAGCGAAGATCAAGATATTCTGGGGTCTTATGCTGCACATGGGCATGATGAGGAAACTTTGACAGTGTTGGAGTACAGACGTTTTGTATGACACTCCAATCTATCAAATGGATATGACTAGGACATGCTTTAACTGCTTCTGGACTGCCCATTGGGTATATACTGTACGTCCTGCAGAACTTGCTCCACTCTGTGCTGCTGTTCCGGCAAAACATGTTATCTTCACTTCACAGGTGTGCCCTGTCAGGTTTAATAAGTGGGATTTCTTGCCTTATAAATGGGGTTGGGACCATCAGTTGTGGTGTTCACAAGTCAGGTGGATACACAGCTGATAGTCCTACTGAATGGAGTGTTAGAATTTGTATTATGGCAAGAAAAAAGCAGCTAAGTAAAGAAAAACGAGTGGCCATCATTACTTTAAGAAATGAAGGTCAGTCAGTCCGAAAAATTGGGAAAACTTTGAAAGTGTCCCCAAGTGCAGTGGCCAAAACCATCAAGTGCTACAAGGAAACTGGATCACATGAGGACCGCCCCAGGAAAGGAAGACCAAGAGTCTCCTCTGCTGCAGAGGATAAGTTCATTCGAGTCACCAGCCTCAGAAATCGCAGGTTAACAGCAGCTCAGATTAGAGACCAGGTCAATGCCACACAGAATTCTAGCAGCAGACACATCTCTACAACAACTGTTAAGAGGAGACTGTGTGCAGCAGGCCTTCATGGTAAAATAGCTGCTAGGAAACCACTGCTAAGGACAGGCAACAAGCAGAAGAGACTTGTTTGGGCTAAAGAACACAAGGAATGGACATTAGACCTGTGGAAATCTGTGCTTTGGTCTGATGAGTCCAAATTTGAGATCTTTGGTTCCAACCACCGTGTCTTTGTGCGACGCAGAAAAGGTGAACGAATGGACTCTACATGCCTGGTTCCCACCGTGAAGCATGGAGGAGGAGGTGTGATGGTGTGGGGGTGCTTTGCTGGTGACACTGTTGGGGATTTATTCAAAATTGAAGGAATACTGAACCAGCATGGTTACCACAGCATCTTGCAGCGACATGCTATTCCATCCGGTTTCCATTTAGTTGGACCATCATTTATTTTTCAACAGGACAATGACCCCAAACACACCTCCAGACTGTGTAAGGGCTATTTGACCAAGAAGGAGAGTGATGGGGTGCTACGCCAGATGACCTGGCCTCCACAGTCACCAGACCTGAACCCAATCGAGATGGTTTGGGGTGAGCTGGACCGCAGAGTGAAGGCAAAAGGGCCAACAAGTGCTAAGCATCTCTGGGAACTCCTTCAAGACTGTTGGAAGACCATTTCAGGTGACTACTTGAATCTCATCAAGAGAATGCCAAGAGTGTGCAAAGCAGTAAGTACTCTTGGAATGAGAAGGTGTGTCCAAACTTTTGGTCTGCACTGTATATGAAGGTTATTATTATATTTTTAGGGTGCAGACATGCAGTGGCTCTGGACGCACATAGTATAGGGAAGAAATGTACTGATTATTGTCTACAATTTGTTACTGGCTTTGCGGTGCGCAGTCAGAGCCGCTTCATGTATCTGTACCCTAAAATACATTTCCCTTACGTCCCACAGCAGCACAATATGGGGGTATGTCTGCCCCTGTGTGCTGGTAGGACAGGTGGAACTTTTAATTAGCATAATTTATGCATTACTACCTTACCCTATAAGAGGGCAAAGAGACCTCACCCCCTTGTGTTTTTTTCTGTCCTGTGTGGTGGGACAGGTGGAGGGAGGTCTTTTTTTCCTCCCATGTTTTGTTTTTCCCCTAAAGTTTAACTTCCTTTGGGAGTCATCTTTACACCGCTCTTCTCTTCTGTGGAAAAGAAGGGGTGTTTTTATTTAGGCAGCTTTTTTGTGCTAGCCAAGCTTTCAACTTTCGCTCTGAAAGGTTGATTTCAGTAGTTCATGCAGCTGTAGTTGTATGCTGCATGTTCAAAGGCCGGTATGCAGGTCACTTGTGCATCCTTGTGGTGGAGCATTGCCATTTCACTTACCTTTTTTTGTGCCTAGCCAAGCTTGCAACCTTTGCTTTGAAGGTTGATTTCAGTAGTACATGCAGCGGTGGTTGCATGCTGCATGTTTAAAGTCCTGTAGTGCAGACCACTTGTGCGGCCTTGATGTTGGGCATTACCGTTTTACTTACCTTACAAGCTCCGCGGCTGCCAGAAGTGACGTCGGTCACTTTGTTCCTCTGGAACCTTTGTTTGTGTTCCGGTTTTCCAGGGACTGATTGCGGCTTGGTTTTCCTCCTTTTGCAAGTTTATATTTGCTGAGCCTCTTTTCTGGCATCGGTCTGTATATTTTTAGTTTAATTCTCTGTACAAGGAATTAAGCTTTGCAAAATTTGCGGGGGGGAAAGGTTTTTTGTGAGCACTACTTGCTCATTCCTCCTCCCCAGGGGACGATGATTCCTGAGGATGGTATCCCACTGAGTTTGGCACACTGCACTGTACTTCCCTTTCACAGCTTGTGAGCACTCACCTCTTACGCACACGGTCCTTTAGGAGAGCGAGAATCTCCTTGTCAACATGTATGGTAAAGACAAAGGTCTCAAGGCTTCCAAGCTTACCTTGTCTAGGTGGATCAAGGAGGCAATCAAAGTCTCTTTTTTTGCTCAGGGGTTAGCTCCACCTGAATTTAGTTCAGCCCTTTCAACAAGGGCTGTATCAACCTCTTGGGCTGAGAACTGGGCCTTACCTTTGGATCGGATCTGTGCGGCTTCTTCTTGGTCATCTCACCTAACCTTTATAAAACATTATCATCTAGAGGTTCGGAGTTCTGTGGCAACTGCCTTTGGTCAGTCAGTCCTAAGTATTGTACAGCAGGGAAACCCTCCCTAAGGGAATTACTTGCTATATCCCCATATTGTGCTGCTGTGGGATGTAAGGGAATCGTTGATTATAATGTTAATCTATTTAATCTGTTTTCACTTAGTCCCAACAGCAGCACAAGCTTCCCTCCCTAAATTTGGAAATTTTTTACTTTATAACTTACACAAGGGGGGAGGTCTCTTTGCCCTCTTATAGGGTAACGTAGTAATGCATAAATTATGCTAATTAAAAGTTCCGCCTGTCCTACCAGCACACAGGGGCAGAAATACCCCCATATTGTGCTGCTGTTGGGACTAAGGGAAAACAGATTAACATTATAATCAACGACTGTCATATAAAAGCAGATTTTTTTCTGCTATATACATGGTTACTGTCATACTTTTAGGGTGCAGACATGCAGTGGCTCTGAACGCACATAGTATAGGGAGGAAATGTATTGATTATTGTCTGCAACTTGTTACTGGTCATCTGGTGTGTGGTCAGAGCTGCTGCATGTATCTGCACCCTACTTTAGTTATAGATTTTGTAGATAGTTTATTGGATGTCGTCCATAAAGTTAGTGATCATATAGACATTGTAGTGGGTATTAATTAGTTGTTATGAATATATTTATAGTATATTATATTTATTTGTCAGGTTGTCAGCATCAGAAAACATGTCACAGAATGGATAATACTGCTGAGGAGGCTTATGCTATACTTTGTTCCTCTGCTGAGGAGAGTAGTGTGGAAAGTTCAGGCTCTGAATATGTATCTGTTGAAGGCAGTGGTGAACCTAGCCTCTTTGCTGCCTGAGGCGGACTATCGAAAGACTCCCCCCCCAAAAAAAATAAATAAATAAAATTGCGTTTACATGCTGCTAGCGTCATACGCTGTTTTTGTCGTACAATAAACATACACAAACTTATGAAACAGTTTTTAAGAATTCTTCTTCCTGTATTACTTCAGTATCAGATCAACAACACGGCATTAACAATGACAATAACTTCACACATCTTCTGCTTGGTGGATGGACAAGCCCACATGGCCCCCATTCTCTATAATAAGAGCGCCACAGATAGCGGAGTACTAGACTTCAGGTATGTTCGGCACTCCCATCGAAGTGAATGAGAGCCACGCGGGTTCATCCATCCACCAAGTGACACACCTATATATATGGCTGCAGCCAGACTGGATTCCCACCCAGTGGGGGGAAAAAAAAACAATTCTGAGGCTCAGGTATTTATCCTCTATCATTTAGGTGAATACAGGGCAGTAACATTTTGTGACTTACAGGTAACGTCTCTGACTAATCGGTCACATTTCCCTTCTCTTCCCTCTGGACCGCCATGACCACTTCTTCCAGCTGTGACTTGCCTCTGTAAAGTTTACAATACAGAAATCTTTGGCTCCTCACTTTTCCAGGCATCCAACCCACATTGTCCTCACCTGCACACACATCCTGCTGCTACCCCAATTATAAAATATATGATATAACCTCCCATAATGAATAACTCCCAAGTGCATCTTTATATTAATAATGTCTGTGTGTACCCTGTATAAATAGTGCCCCTTATTAATAATGCCCCAGGTGTTAACTAATTAAAAGGTTTTCCAGGTCATTAATAAATTAATCAGTGTGGCTCAAAAACCCAGGACCCCTACTGATCAGCTGTTTGAATGAACCGTGGTACCTGTGTAAGCGCCGTGACCACATCTCTGTTTACATAGTGTCATTCATCTCATAGCAGCCATGTAATTTAACTACAGCCTCATCCTATACATGACTATGTGACAAGGCTGGAATTACATCACACGGTCACTATAAACAGACAGCGTGTGATATAAACAGGCACCATAGCTCCTTATTGATAACCTGTCCTAAGGATAGAACATCAATAAAAATGAGCTGGAAAGACCCTTTAATAAAGCCCAAGTGCCACCTTAAAGGGGTTGTCCAGGATAACCACTTTTTTAATATGAGGCTGGGGAAGGTGCTCCGGTGTCTCCCAGCGCGTTCCAGTCCTGCTGCTCTGGTGTTTTCATCCCCTCAGTGGTCATGTGCGGTGGGGACTTCCGCCAGAAGAGAACACCAAAGCAGCAGAACCGGACTGCGGTGGGAGACATCGGAGCACAAGGGATTATGCCCCGCAGCGGCCCCTGCACACGGTATTATGCCCCGCAGCGGCCCCTGCACACGGTATTATGCCCCGCAGCGGCCCATGCATACGGTATTATGCCCCGCAGCGGCCCCTGCACACGGTATTATGCTCCATAGTGGCCCCTGCACATGGTATTATGCCCAGCAGTGGCCCCTGCACACGGTATTATGCTCCATAGTGGCCCCTGCACATGGTATTATGCCTCATAGTGGCCCCTGCACATGGTATTATGGCCCGAAGCGGCCCTGCACACGGTATTATGCTCCATAGTGGCCCCTGCACATGGTATTATGCCTCATAGTGGCCCCTGCACACGGTATTATGCCCTGCAGCGGCCCCTGCACACAATATTATGCTCCATAGTGGCCCCTGCACTCGGTATTATGCTCCATAGTGGCCCCTGCACACAATACTGTGCCCCACAGTGGCCCCTGCACACGGTATTATGCTCCATAGTGGCCCCTGCACGTGGTATTATGCTCCATAGTGGCCCCTGCACTCGGTATTATGCTCCATAGTGGCCCCTGCACTCTGTATTATGCTCCATAGTGGCCCCTGCACATGGTATTATGTCCTATAGTGGCCCCTGCACTCGGTATTATACTCCATAATGGCCCCTGCACATGTAATTATGCCCCATAGTGGCCCCTGCACACAGTATTCTGCTCCATAGTAACCCACCCTTCAACTATTATTATACTCTGGGGTCTTTTCAGACCCCAGAGTATAATGATCGGAGACCCAGGTGATGACAAACATAAAAAACAGTGTTACTTACCTGGGCTCCGGTGCGCTCCCTGCTTTTGGCCTTCTTCAATGTCACACAGACCGGCGTCGCAACATAATGATGTCAGGCTGGATCACGTGACGCCTGGGACATCACCAAAGAAGGCCGAAGCCTGCAGTGAGTAACATCGGATCTCTGGAGAGGTGAGTAACATTGGTTTTTATGTTTATTCCCCTCCCCTGGGTCTCCGATTATTATACTCCGGGGTCTGAAAAGACCACAGAGTATAATAATAGTAGTATGTGGCCTCACTTACCGATCCCCGCTGCCACTCACAGCCGCTTCTGATTCCCCCTTCTGCGTCCGATAGCAGAAGGGGAAGAGGGGGCGGCCACAGCAGGCGCGGGGATCGATAAGTAAATAGGCCGTTACCTGCTGGGGATACTCCAGCAGGTTACGGCCTATTTATATATAAAAAAAAAAAAGTTATTGTCACCTACCTGCAATCCCATGATGGAACCGCTGCCTCTTCTTGTCCACGACGTCTGCGTCTCAGCGTAGGAGGCGCAATGACGTCATTGTATCGCCGCCTGTGCTGACATACAGAGGTTTACTTTAAATGAATGGTAAAAATGCCCCCCCCCCCCCCCCAGACAGTGACGGATAGTGCCGCCTGAGGCGGCCGCCTCACTTCGCCTCATCAGCGGTGCGGCCCTCGTTGAAGGCAGTGATACCTTAACTGCAAGTTCAGACAATTATTCAGATGATGACACTCCTGCAGAATGGGACAAAAAAATTACAGAGAAAGCAGCAGAGATGTGTTGGCAGCAGCAAGCATTGTACAACTAGCACCAGCACACACATGCCAGGGACCTCTACCAGACAAGTCAGCGCAGCTACTGAGATCACGAGTGAGAGGTTGCACAGACACAGGACCAAACACCCCAGGCTCCTATGCAAAGTGCCCCATCAGAAATAATCTACCCAGTGTGGTCAAGTTCTGGAACATACACACCTGCTATACCTCCCTTTACAGCACAAGCTGGTTTAATGTGCCAACAGACAACTTTTGCCCCCATTGACTTTTTTAAACTTTTTATAACTGAGCAACTGCTGGAGGATATAGTACTCCAAACAAACGTATATGTTCAACAGTATCTGCCAAGAGTGTGCAAAGCAGTAATCAAAGCAAAAGGTGGCTACTTTGAAGAACCTAGAATATAAGACATATTTTCAGTTGTTTCACACTTTTTTGTTAAGTATATAATTCCACATGTGTTAATTCATAGTTTTGATGCCTTCAGTGTGAATCTACAATTTTTATAGTCATGAAAATACAGAATACTCTTGGAATGAGAAGGTGTGTCCAAACTTTTGGTCTGTATTGTATATATATTTCTTACAATTTATTTTTTGAGGTTATCATGTGCAAAACTGTAGGAAAAAGCATTTTTTTTTCCTCTATTTTTTTTTTTTAAAGTAAAATATATCACTTATTTTGTTATAAAATGTGAAAGTCCATTATGTTCAGACAAAAAGGAGACCGAATACATGCAGGTTGGCACAGTAATAGAAAAACAATTTTGCAGTTAAACTGGAACATGGCTAAAACTTGAAAATGTGCCTAGTCTGGAAGAAGCGGTAAAGCATCTGGTATGGAAATGGTTAAAATCATACTGAATTTCTGCATCATAATGATAACGCACAGTGCCTGCCCTGAGAATCCAATGAGCAGGGTTCATCCTGAATATTTTCAATTGCTTGGTTATTAATGAAACCAAACAAATTGCTGTGGACGAACAAAAGTGGCCGCACTGCGAGAAAAATGACTGCCGCCACCAGGAAATACAGAGCAGACAATATCATGAGTGCAGTGACTCACTGCCTGCAGCCATGACATGTGCCTTCTCTATACATCACAGCTTTACTTGTGGCATATCCCACTATTATATCTACCTGCCTGGGTCTTCTCTCTTGGCACATTTTGCTTCATTTTGTATATACTTAGCAACAAAACATAATGACATAATGTGGAATTGGCAGCAGCATGAGAAGGCCACAGAGTGGCATGGCGACATAATGTGGATTTGGCAGCAGCATGAGGAGGCCACAGAGTGGCAAAGCGACATGATGTGGATTTGGCAGCAGCATGAGGAGGACACAGAGTTGAAAGGCGACATAATGTGGAATTGGCAGCAACATGAGAAGACCACAGAGTGGCAAGGCGACATAATGTGGAGTTGTCAGCAGCATGAGTAGGCCACAGAGTGGCAAGGCGACATAATGTGGAGTTGGCAGCAGCATGAGGAGGCCATAGAGTGACCCAGTGGCAGCAGCATGAGTAGGCCAGAGTGGCAAGGCGACATTATGTGGATTTGGCAGCAGCATGAGGAGGCCACAGAGTTGAAAGGCGACATAATGTGGAATTGGCAGCAGCATGAGGAGGCCACAGAGTGGCAAGGCGACATAATGTGGATTTGGCAGCAGCATGAGGAGGCCACAGAGTGGCAAGGCGACATAATGTGGAGTTGGCAGCAACATGAGGAGGCCATAGAGTGACCCAGTGGCAGCAGCATGAGTAGGCCAGAGTGGCAAGGCAACATTATGTGGATTTGGCAGCAGCATGAGGAGGCCACAGAGTGGCAAGGCGACATAATGTGGATTTGGCAGCAGCATGAGGAGGCCACAGAGTGGCAAAGCGACATAATGTGGATTTGGCAGCAGCATAAGGAGGCCACAGAGTGGCAAGGTGACATAATGTGGAGTTGGCAGCAGCATGAGGAGGCCATAGAGTGACCTGGTGGCAGCAGCATGAGGAGGCCATAGAGTGACCCAGTGGCAGCAGCATGAGTAGGCTTAGAAGGTCAAAGCAACATAATGTGGAGGTGACAGCAGCATGAATAGGCCATAAAGTGACCCTGTGGCAGCACCATGAGGAGGCCATAGAGTGACCCGGTGGCAGCAGCATGAGGAGGCCATAGAGTGACCCGGTGGCATCAGCATTATTAGGCCACAGAATGGCAAGGCAACAATGTGGAGGTGCAGCAGCATGGGGAGGCTATAGAGTGACCCGGTGGAAGCAGCATGAGGAGGCCATAGAGTGACCTGGTGGCAGCAGCATGAGGAGGCCATAGAGTGACCCGATGACAGAGTGGGCAGGTGAGTGGCACAAAAAGTACCCGCTGACAATGGTGGCTGTACGAAGGAGCAGGTAGCCAGAAGAAACTGGTCTCTTTTGTCAATGTTTGGGTCAGGCAGCATGGATGATTTAATCTGATGCATCAGGCATTGGTGTTTGGAAATCCTGGCTGATCCATCTTGACAAAGGTCAGTCTCTCCACATTTTGGGTGGACAGGCGCAAACTCAGCCAGTTGCGGCCAAAAATCCAGTTTTGCTGCACAGTAGTCCAGAGGATCTTTGATGAACGGTGGCAGGGTGCACTCCAAGTATGCCACCATCTGCTAGTTCAGGTTCTGCTCTATGTCTAGCTGCTGGTGAGTAGTTTCTTCACTATGCGGGTGAACAAAGCTGCTCATCGGCGACTCTAGACTCAGGCTGCTGCTGATGGACCTGCTTCTGTCCCCCACTCCCCACAGCAGCCATGGCAGTGCAAGGTGAGCGCACAGGGCGCCCCGGTCAGACCTGCGAGAAGAGGGATGATAGGCAGCGGCCAACTGACAACATAGGATGTCTTTATAGTAGTTCAGTTTGTCCTCCTTCTCAGCGGGTGTAAAAAAGGCCCCCATTTTTGACCAGCAGCGAGGGTCTAACATGGTGGAGAGCCAGTATTCATTCCTCTGCCAAATGGTGACTATTTGGCTGTCACTACACAAGCAAGTGAGCATGCATTGGGCCATTTACGCAAGTGACTCAGAGGGACTCCATGCATCTATCTCCGTCTGCATACTGCCATGGTGTGTCTGGGTCATCTGCCTCATCTCCCTCTTGCTCTTCCAGATGCTCCTGCTCCTCCTCTCCTGTGACCTGTGTAGAAAAACCACCCATTTCGCTACACATTGCCTGTGCTCTAATGTCCTCCTCCTCCTCATCCACCTCCTCCAGTTCAGCCCTCACAGGGCTCATGTAGCCGTGAGATATAGCCGCTACATCTCCAGTCCGCTGACCAGCCAGATTTACCAGCATCTTTTCCAGGATATGAATCAGTGGAATGACGTTTTTCATCCCGTAGTTCTGGTGACTGACAAATAAAGTGGCCTCCTCAAAGGGCATGAGCAAACGGCAGGTGTCACGCATGAGCTGCCACTGGCTAAAATTAAAGTTATACAGTGGAGTACCTCTGCCTGCTTGCATCATCAAGAAATCGTTTATGGCCTTTCTCTGTTTGTAGTCGGTCCAACATATGGAGGGTGGAATTCCAACGGATGGAAAAGTCGCATATCAGCCTATGTTGGGGGATGCCATTCTGTCGCTGCAGCTCAAGGAGGGTGTGCTTGGCGGTGTACGAGTGGCTGAAGTGCATGCAAATTTTCCTTGCCATTTTTAGGATGTCTTGCAGATGGGTGGAAGACTTAAGGAAACACTTGAAAGCCAGATTGAACACATGTGCCATGTAGGGCGCATGATTCAGCCCTCCTTGACGCAGCACCGACACCATACTCTTCCCATTGTCAGTCACCATGGTTCCGATTTTGAGTTGTCTCAGAGTAAGCCAGGATTCAATTTCTTGATGAAGGACACGGAGCAGTTCCTCTCCTGTGTGACTCCGTTCGCCCAGGCAAACGAGGTGTAGAACAGCGTGACACCACCGTGCCCTGCACATGTGGTATGCTGAAGGAGCACTGTGAATTGTCCCTGCAGTGAAGGCTGAGGACACAGTGGATGATGAGGCGGACATTGTTGCAGGACCAACGGTGTGAGAACGTGGAGGCGGAAGCTGCATCACTTGGCCAAGTTGCTGGTGTGTCTGGGCAGGAACCACATTCACCCAGTGGGCCGTAAAGGACATATATTGTCCTTGACTGTAGTTACAGCTTCACACATCGGCACTGCCGTGCACTTTGGCAGACACCAACAGGCTCAAAGACTGGCCCACCTTCTGTTCTACATATTTGTGCAGGGCTGGTACTGCCTTTTTGGCAAAGAAATGATGGCTAGGGAATCTCCACCTCGACTCAGAACAAGCCCTCAGTTCTCTGAAAGGTGCAGAGTCCACCACTTGGAAAGGGAGTGACTGCAGCACCAGCAACTTGGACAGGAGTACATTCAGCTTCTGCACCGTTGGATGAGTGCACACATACTGTTGTCTCTTTGAAATCGCTTCGGTGATCAATTGCTGATGCAATGACTGACTAGTAGGAGGAGCAGGAGCATCAGGACCAGCAGATGATGGGAAGGACACACAGCTTTCTTCGGCTGAGTTGGTGGAGCCTTGAATGCCTGAAATGGGGTGCATGCAGCAGGCTGGACCACCACATTGGAGCCACGGTTCTCCCAGGCCACTTTATGGTGACACTGCATATGTTGACGCAGGACTGTGGTGCCAACATTGGCACCCTGGCCACGCTTAACCTTCTGCCCACAGATTCGACATATGGCCATGTTCACCTCCCCCGGTGGCTTAACAAAAAACTGTCACACCACCGAGTAGGTGATTTTACCACCAACACTCCGCACTGACTGACTGCTACCGCCACTGACTCCGTGAACCCCTGACCACTGCTTTCCGGGCAGGTAGGCTCCTGCGAAGTGGGTGGTCTATCCTGGGCATGTTTGGCTCTCAACCTCCCACTGCTGCTACCTTGCTGACTTCCAGCCACACAACCGACTTGCTGGCTCTGCCGCTGCCTCATGCGCAAGCTGCCACCCTCTTCTCCCGATGATGATGAAGCTCCTTTGTCACCTGGCTCACAATCGCGATCATCATCGAGTACTGTCTGCACGTCACTGATGTCCTCCTCAATGATCTCTGAGCCAGGAGCCTGACCGCTTACAACACCAGCTCCCACGCCACCTCCTCATCACTACTTGCCCGCCTACCGGAGGAAGCGGCGGATGTCTCCTCTTGGCTGGGCAGTAGCTGCTGACTGTCCTCTAGTAGCTCGTCCTCAATGTATAATGGATCTGAGCCCACAGCATAGAGTACTTCTCTGGCTGAGGGAACAGAAAAGGACAGAGGCAGGTTGAGGACAGGTGAGGGCACAGGGTCTGCTTCGGGGCCATGCCAACTAAGGGTTGTGTCTGATGAACCCACTGACTCTTGGCTGGGGGTGTCTGATGTGACTTGGGATGAAGTGGATGACCGCGTGAACCATTCTAGAACCGCTGGGTTGCTGGTCAAGACATGGTCGCTAGCTGACACTGGGATCTCAGGCCTCTGGAAGTGACCCCTGCTGCCACGCCCCCTTACTCTGCTGCAATCTGTGCCTGCGCCAGAAACATTTAGGCCTGTGCCCCTCCCCTGTGCAGGGCCTGTCACTTCTCTGTCTGACATACTGTTACATCAAATAAGTAAATGAAAAGGAAAATAATACAGGGCAAAAAGGCCTATAATTTTCTCCCTTCAACACACAACGGCGAATAAGCCCCTAATTTTTCCCCACTGATAAACCCCCAGAAAAGGCATTATAACAGATAACTGTGGAGATTAATGCATAACAATCCTTTTTTTTTTGCCACTACTGCACGGCAAAAAGGCCTGTAATTTTCTACTTTCAAGACACAACGGTGAATAAGCCCCTTATTTTTTCCCCACTAATATACCCCCAGAAAAGGCATTATAACAGATAACTGCGGAGATTAATGGATAACAATCCTTTGTTTTGCCACTACTGCACGGCAAAAAGACCTGTAATTTTCTACCTTCAAGACACAATGGCGAATAAGCCCCTTATGTTTTTACCCACTCATAAATGCCTTGAAAAGGCATTATAACAGATAACTGCAGAGATTAATGGATAACAATCTTTTTTTTTTTGCCACTAATGCACGGGAAAAAGGCCTGTAATTTTCTACCCTCAAGAGACAACATATTAGCCCCTTATTTTTTCCCCACTCATATCCTCCCAGTAAAGGAGATTTATAACAGATAACTGCAGAGTCAGTGCAGCAAGGTGTAGTAGGATTGTTCCTATTACCCAGGCTGCAAACACCTAAAATGAACCCTATTCTGCTTCAATACTGTTGTATAAATTCCTCCCTATCCTTTCCCTACACTTCTAATGCTCTTTCCCTGAACTTCGATTGAGTTATCATGTGTTTTCTACCACTTTCCCTAGCGCCTGCTGACGTCTCTCCCTGCACTAAGTACAATGGAAAATGCTTCAACCTAAGATGGTGGAGGGTATTTATAGGGCTGTGACATCACAGGGCTGGCTGGCTTCTGATTGGCTTCACGTATGGCATTGTGGGTGATCCTACGTTCCCAGAGTTCCTTGCCCCATGTCCTAACATGTGCAGCAGCCATTTTAGGAAAAAATGCGATTCGATAGCACGAAGCGTGAGGAAATCCGGATTCGATGTAAATCAAAAATTTCCTGAAATTCGGATCGAATTCCACTTCATCAGCTTCGATTCGCTCATCTCTAGAGATGATCAACCAAACATTTTTCAACTTGCAACACCAACCAGAACCACCAGACAACTGACACCCTCTGGCTTCATAAGCAGGAACATTCATACCTAGAGTGCACCTATAGTCCAGCAGATAACTGTGATCCCATGTAATTCTGGGCCAATAGGCTAGAGCAGTGGAAGGAGCTGGCCCAGTTTGCCATGGGAGATTTATCTTGTCTGGCCTCAAAGTGTTATGGGCGAGAGGGTGTTCAGTGCTGCCAGTGGTTTAACACCTAAAAGAATGAAACTGTCCAATGGTAGCTTGTAAAAAATTACTTTTATCAAAATGAATCAGGCATGGATCTGTGAGGATTTTCAAACACCTCCGGCTGATACCTCCTAATAGTGGTGTCACTGTCTTCCTTTATCATCATCTTCCATTAACTGTACTGCTTCTGCTGCTGGCTGCTACTCCTAAACAGCTACCACTACTGCTACCACTAAGTGTGATGATTCTGCTTAAGTGTGGCTGTGGCTCAGGGATGTGTTTTGATCTCTGGGTATAGTATCTCCCTTCTTACCTGCATTTGTTCATAATGTGCGCAGCTATAATCTTAGATGTATGTTATCAGTAGGGTAACCTTGTAACAATAGAGGTTTGTATCCATCCCAGAATGGCTCAATTGAATCCTACACAGCCCTGAGTGATCAAACAAACACCTGCATGGTCCAGTCTACACTGATAGATCAGATATGGCTGATAACATTGTATCATTTCACTTGGTCTCAGCTCTTTGCAAAGAATCTGGACTTGAGTGGATTAATCCATCAGACTTGCTGCCGCCGATGACCTCATTCTGGGAGGTGACATAAAGGGTATAAAAGATGAGGTAAGAGGTCTGTGGGAGGAGATTATGCTATGGAGATTGGGATGAGACCATCACAGACTACAGAGTTATGACAGTTACAGACAGACCATGAGGAGAGGCTGCTGTGAAGAGATTTTGTGTGGGACTACAAGAGAACACCATGAAGAGATTTTTGTGATGAGATTACTGGACTAATACTGAGAGACTGTGAAGAGCATGCAGGCTGGATTATTCTATTGATGCCACATGCTAGGAGTTAATGCCACATGCCAAGAAGCCTCCACTGGGTTACTCACACATGCATGTGTGAGTGTTGGACTATAGAGCCACATCCAGGAGATGTGTGGTAAAGTAACTATTTCACCTTTATCCCTTTTATTTTATTTGTACTGTATCTTGTAACTAGTAACTGTAAATGCTTGCATATATCTGCATATCTGTTCTGAACTGTATATGTTAGATGTTAATACCGACCCATTTAGGGGTTAATAAATATATAAAATTTAGAAAACTTGTCTTGTATTTATCTGGTGAACCCGACATTCACTGGCGGTGAGTGTGGTTTTTATATGAAAGAAGACTCAGGTGGGGCCACAGCGGTGTTGGCGCACTGAGGATCTTTCACACTAAGTCAGACATGTTCTTTGGCCTTCTCCATCATATTATGCCCTGCCGAACTACCATAGCTGTTGCTACACCTGCCTAGTCCCAACACCACTGCCACCACTCAGGCAGACATCTCCTGCGGGCTGGTCCATCATATTATGCCCTGCCACACAGTATTGGTGTGAAAAAAAAGAAAAATTGTCTCACAAATAAAAATAAGCCCTTGTAGAACTTACAAGCAGTGCAGGCGTTGGGAGAGGGGGGGCAAACTGGGCAATTGCCCAGGGCCCCAATCACCACAGGGCCCCAATCACCACAGGGCCCCCCTGTGTCCCTCTTATACATACTATAAAAACTGTTATATTTTCTGACATGAGCAGAGTGGACACAGCAGAGAAGGAGGAAGACAAGCAATGCTCCTCGATTTTCTCCTCATTCAGAAGGCAGCGCTGATTGGAGGAGCAGGGTTTACTGCGTCACTAATCAGCAGAGCTGTTCTTACTCACAGAGGGAGCTGCTCATGTAACTGATAAAGTTCGTCCCTTACTTGACAGGGCTGTCGAGACTTGCCTGACATCTTAAGCACATTGAAGAGGTTACAACTCACTGAATTAGCTTCTTCGTTATCTTATTTATCTTGTGTTTGTTTATCATAGGGAAGCAAAAGCTGACAAATCCTTGGGAGAGGGGGAGCTGATGAACAGTGTGTCTAGTGAACTCATGTTCCTGCACTGTGTTGGTCAGGTTGCAAATAACTGACATAATGCATGCTGAAAAGAGACCTGAAACTATATTCAGCATTGTGATAACAGAGGTTATCACATACCATCAGTAAAGTTATACATGCTGCTCCATCAATAAGGGCTAATATTCATCTGAATTACAGACTGCACGTGCACCCACTGATTTTAAAGGGGTTGTCACGTTCAGTGGCGTAACTAGGAATGTCTGGGCCCCAAGGCAAACATTTGACATGGGCCCCTTAATGTCCCAGCCCTGTGGCAGCCGCTACCGCGGCTACCCCGGTATTTGCACCCCTGGTCATGTTATAGACACTTATCTCCTTACTATAGTGCAGACTGCTGCAACCTACCTGTACCTATATAACCTTTACTCAGCCCCAGTCTTCCCACAGAAAACACTTACACTGCTTTCTTTATGGTTAGTGGGATTGGCCACAGCTTTATCTGTTATAACATTTTAACCGTAAACCTAAACTTTAAAGTAAACTTTGATCAGATATACTGTATAAACAAACAATTTTCCATGTCCTTGCGTACATCTTATCTTCTTGTAACTTTGTCAGAATGCCAACTGCTGTCCGACAGTGGGCATGTAGACCATCAACTTCCTATCAATGGGACATGGAAAACAATCCCGCCAAAGAGGAGACAGTGTACTCCTCTACACATGGCTCTGACCAATCCCATCCCCCAGCACTAAAGCCCTCTCCACGCCATCCTGGAGCCCCGCCAAGAAAATATGTAAACTGATAGGGTTCAGATGAACCCCATCTGGGAGGAGAAGATCCCTATTGTCCCCTTATAGCTCAGTGTAACGCACCGTAAACGCACCTAAAGACCTCACGTGTTTGGTGACGCGAACATTCAAAACATGCTGAGCTCACTCCAAAGCTGAGGGAACCCAAGTTTTGCGCCACTGAGCGTGAGGGATGATTTCCGACCAAACCACTACAACCTTATCAAAAAATTCTGGAAAAAATCTTGCCAAACAATCAGTATGAGATCCCCCAGTTTTACCTTCCTCAGGTCGTTTTCCCCCGCATGCACCACAAGCACCGACCTGCTGAGCTTGGCTACCTCTGACAAAATGCGGGTCCACCAAAGACCCCTAAAGTCGAGCCAATTGACATCAATACCGGGAACTCCCAAAGTCAAACCACCAGGGCAAACAGCAGCCCTCCTCTCTGTCCAAAAAATATACGAGTGACCCAGGATCCATACAGTGGTCTCCGACACACCTGAAAGAAACGAGAAAAATGGAAAAAGAACATAGAGAAAAAGAAAGGGCATAAAATTCTTACATAGTCAAGAGGTCAGGCCAAATGTAAGAACGGTAACAGTCAGATTTCCAGCGGCCTAGCTTTTTAACCTCATCCTTCCCCATACCTGCTGTGTCGGCTGTCGTCGCAGCACCAATTCTAGAAGAATGTTTACTGAAATTCCACGGGTCTAAACCTAAATTAACCATTCAAGAACGAAAAACCACAGAAAACTGATACCTCATTAGGGGCAAACCAAAGTTATGTACCAAAAAACAACTACCCCCGGCGGGAACCGGAAGGAATTCACCCACAACCTTAACTGAGCAGAATGCTGAATTAGTAGGACATATAGACAGCCAGGACCCAGGACCATATGCATTTGTTTTTGACTTACGAACACAAACTCTGATCTCTGATGAAGAAAACAACACATTCTGCTCCCCCAAACCACTCTGCGACTTACTGCCGGCGGGAACTAACTCCCCAACCTGTAACTCACAAAAGAAAGCTATAGAAAAAGCTGTCCTAAAAAGAAAAACTTCATCCTCATCTTTTCAAACGATAGCCAAAACCGCCATCAGGCATTCCAGCAACTGAACTGTCACCGGACGTCTCATGTCTCTCCACACGTTGTCCTTCCTCCACCCCTTCATAATCTGTTTTACCAAGAAAACCCTTGTAACATCCGGCCGACCAAACAATTTCAACATAAAAGCGATGCCAGACAGGTTCTTACCGACGGCCGATGCCGAAAAACCCTTAAACCGCTGCCTTTCCAAATATGTCAATGTGATATCAATCAAAACCTAGTCCTATGAGGGTAAACAACCGCCAGAGCAGGACAGCCAATCTCCCAACGCTTTGCTATGCCCTTGCCAAGTAGATGGGGTGACAGACTTCTGAATCAGGGACCTCAGTTCCTCTCTGCCAGACTCCATAAGAAATCCAGGCACTGGAAAACTTCCCCGTCGGCAGTCGGATGCAGGGACATGAAAAGCTGGAAGTTGGAGCGAGATACAGTGGGGAAAAAAAGTATTTAGTCAGCCACCAATTGAGCAAGTTCTCCCACTTAAAAAGATGAGAGAGGCCTGTAATTGACATCATAGGTAGACCTCAACTATGAGAGACAAAATGAGAAAACATATCTAGAAAATCACATTGTCTGATTTTTTAAGAATTTATTTGCAAATTATGGTGGAAAATAAGTATTTGGTCACCTACAAACAAGCAAGATTTCTGGCTCTCACAGAACTGTAACTTCTTATTTAAGAAGCTCCTCTGTCCTCCACTCATTACCTGTAGTAATGGCACCTGTTTGACATTGTTATCTGTATAAAAGACACCTGTCCACAACCTCAAACAGTCACACTCCAAACTCCACTATGGTGAAGACCAAAGAGCTGTGGAAGGACACCAGAAACAAAATTGTAGACATGCAACGGGCTGGGAAGACTGAATCTGCAATAGGCAAGCAGCTTGGTGTGAAGAAATCAACTGTGGGAGCAATAATTAGAAAATGGAAGACATACAAGACCACTGATAATCTCCTTCGATCAGGGGCTCCACGCAAGATCTCACCCCGTGGGGTCCAAATGATCACAAGAACGGTGAGCAAAAATCCCAGAACCACATGGGGGGACCTAGTGAATGACCTGCAGAAAGCTATTGTCCGTTATTTTATGTCCGTTTTTTTTTCCTGCGCATGCTCAAAGGAGAAACAAAAAAAAAAAAAAAAAATGGACACTAACTGATGCTAATGTGTCCGTTTTTTTTTTTTAACTAATCCATTCATTGGATCAGTTAAAAAAACGGACACATTAACATCAGTTAGTGTTCGTTAATATCTGTTATGATAGGTGTCCGTTTTTTTTTCTTTTTTTAACGGACACTATCAGAAAGTACATCAATGGTAGTGTGAACCCTGCGTAAGAATTTCAATAGTCTTTGCATCTGCAACACACAAATATAGTTCAACTATGTTGTACAGGAGGAAGCCACTGGCTTCCTTCTTCTTATTTTGCACGCTACTGTACCTTATAATAATGAGCAATGCAGCCATGTACACAGCCTGTGTGTATCTCCTATTCTGTTCCTTCCTGGATCCTGCAGAAATGTAAAGTAGACAGGGCACCTGGGGGGACAATAGGAAGTGCCCACAGGATGTGTATAAGAGCAGCTTCAATATGCTGCATCAGTCAATGCAAGGATGCCTATACAGTATAACAGTGCAGGGGATGAGCTACAGAAGGTATGTGGGGGAGGGTTGCTATCTGTTGGGGGGTTACAGTAACAGAACCCCCCACACTTAAGTAATAGTATTACTTATGTGTGTGGAACATTACAGTAATAATGCCCCTCACAAGTAATGCTCCCCCCACATACAGTACAGACCAAAAGTTTGGACACACCTTCTCATTCCAAGAGTTTTCTGTATTTTCATGACTATAAAAATTGTAGATTCACACTGAAGGCATCAAAACTATAAATTAACACATGTGGCATTATATACTTAACAAAAAAGTGTGAAACAACTGAAAATATGGCATTCTCTTGATGAGCTTCAAGAGGTAGTCACCTGAAATGGTTTTCACTTCACAGGTGTGCCCTGTCAGGTTTAATAAGTGGGATTTCTTGCCTTATAAATGGGGTTGGGACCATCAGTTGTGTTGTTCAGAAGTCAGGTGGATGCACAGCTGATAGTCCTACTGAATGGACTGTTAGAATTTGTATTATGGCAAGAAAAAAGCAGCTAAGTAAAGAAAAACGAGTGGCCATCATTACTTTAAGAAATGAAGGTCAGTCAGTCCAAAAAATTGGGAAAACTATGAAAGTGTCCCCAAGTGCAGTGGCCAAAACCATCAAGCGCTACAAAGAAACTGGCTCACATGAGGACCGCCCCAGGAAAGGAAGACCAAGAGTCACCTCTGCTGCAGAGGATAAGTTAATCCGAGTCACCAGCCTCAGAAATCGAAGGTTAACAGCAGCTCAGATTAGAGACCAGGTCAATGCCACACAGAGTTCTAGCAGCAGACACATCTCTACAACAACTGTTAAGAGGAGACTGTGTGCAGCAGGCCTTCATGGTAAAATAGCTGCTAGGAAACCACTGCTAAGGACAGGCAACAAGCAGAAGAGACTTGTTTGGGCTAAAGAACACAGGGAATGGACATTAGACCTGTGGAAATCTGTGCTTTGGTCTGATGAGTCCAAATTTGAGATCTTTGGTTCCAACCACCGTGTCTTTGTGCGACGCAGAAAAGGTGAACGAATGGACTCTACATGCCTGGTTCTCACCGTGAAGCATGGAGGAGGAGGTGTGATGGTGCTTTGCTGGTGACACTGTTGGGGATTTATTCAAAATTGAAGGAATACTGAACCAGCATGGTTACCACAGCATCTTGCAGCGGCATGCTATTCCATCCAGTTTGCATTTAGTTGGATCATCATTTATTTTTCAACAGGACAATGACCCCAAACACACCTCCAGAGTGTGTAAGGGCTATTTGACCAAGAAGGAGAGTGATGGGGTGCTACGCCAGATGACCTGGCCTCCACAGTCACCAGACCTGAACCCAATCGAGATGGTTTGGGGTGAGCTGGACCGCAGAGTGAAGGCAAAAGGGCCAACAAGTGCTAAGCATCTCTGGGAACTCCTTCAAGACTGTTGGAAGACCATTTCAGGTGACTACCTCTTGAAGCTCATCAAGAAAATGCCAAGAGTGTGCAAAGCAGTAATCAAAGCAAAAGGTGGCTACTTTGAAGAACCTAGAATATAAGACATATTTTCAGTTGTTTCACACTTTTTTGTTAAGTATATAATTCCACATGTGTTATTTCATAGTTTTGATGCCTTCAGTGTGAATCTACAATTTTTATAGTCATGAAAATACAGAAAACTCTTGGAATAAGAAGGTGTGTCCAAACTTTTGGTCTGTACTGTAAGTAGCACTAATACTAACCTCAGGGCTCTGTTACTGTAATGGTGCCAAGTAACAGTCTCCTCCCACATAGGTAATAGTGCTCGCATGTAATAGCAACCCCCCACATAAAGGGGAAGTCTATTACCTGTGTGTGTGTGGGGGACTACTACCTCGGGGCAAACTATTCATGTATGTTGAATTCAGCGCATTGCCATTTTTGCTGGTATGTACCGCGTTTGACTTGATATTGTTGCTGGTATTTTTGTCTAGCGATATCATGCAAGGATCTGCAACTGAGGCAAAACTGACAGTGTTCTGAATTCTGGTCAGTGTCAGCTTTGCAGTGGTATATAACTGAAAGATGAAAAAAATCCTCTTTAAAGGGAGTGTATTGTCAGACCACAGCAACCCAGGGACACAGGTATCTCAGTTGTTCCATGTTTTTTTTTGTATCTTTTCCTGTGATATTGTTGTTTTACTCCAGAAAGCGTAGATGTTAATATCAATGTTGGTGTTGTGTGACCTTATTTTTTAACATGCCCTTGTTTGCTCAAATAGGTGCTGTGCATTGTGTGAAAATCTGCAATGTGTTACTAAAATCTCAGGTTTAATGCTCATGGCCCCCCATTGCACAAATCCATTTTTTGGTGATGTAGATTTTGCTGGGCTTGTTTCACACAAAGCCAAGAATGCCTTTAAAAGGAATCAAATATATACTAAGTACTTATACTTCTCCATTACACTCCTGGCTTGGTCTTGTCAAAAATCACACACAAAGCTTCTTGACAATAAGTTTGGTTCCGCTATGTGTGGTTTGAGCCTAAGGCTAAGTCCCAAGGTTGCCAAAATTTTCAGTTTGTTTTTTTTTTTTGACAAAGAACCATGCAGAAAAAACAAAAACGCTCACAATCAAATCCTGTCATTTTTGCATAGTATGGTAGTTTTTTAAGGTAGTGTATACATAGAGAGATTTTCATTTCAAACAATTCTTATGAAATTTTTTTATTTGCAACAAGAACAATGTTGGAAAAAATAAAAAAAATAATGCTTTAAAAACTTGTAACAAAAAAAAAGGTAAAAACTGACTTAGTACACTGTCAATTTAGAGATTGAGCAAACTGCTTTTCTCTTCCAGACGCTCAATTTTCATTTTTAACTCAGATATGTCAGAGTTATCTTACTGAAGCCTTGATTGAGGAGCTGTTTTTTGGTTGTGAAGGATTTTGTTAAGGGGGTTGTCCAGGCAAAAATGGACAACCCTTTTAACTTTTAAATCAGCCGGGGCATTGAAAAGAAAAAAAAAAAAATCATACTCACCTGTCCCCTATTCTCTGGTGTACTCCCGGTTCGATCTGGTCCTTCTGCTGGACTGGTCTCTTTTGAAGTTCCTCTGAAGCTGCTGATTGGCCTCAGAGGTCACATGACCGCTGAGTCCAATCAGCGAATGGCATGTGATGTCACTACCTGTGACATCAAGGGTCCTCTTCCTTGGACCTGCTGAGGCCAATCAGTGGCTGCAGAGGAACTCCGGAAGAGACAGGCAAGTATGCATTTTTAATTTTTTCACTTCCCCCGGCTAATTTAAAAGTTAAAGGGGTTGTCCAATTTTGCTTGGACAACCCCTTTAAGCTTACTTTCAATTGTAGCCTCTTGGGAAGGTACTTCTGCTTCAATTGCCTCCAAAGTGAGTGTAATGGTCTCCTCTGCATTGTATGATGTTGCCTAATAATAATAATTAATAATACATTTTATTTATATAGCGCCAACATATTCCGCAACACTTTTCGCCAACTGTGTGATTATAAAGACAATTATATACTTTAAAATACATAGGGAGGGAGCCTTGTGCTGCTGTTGGGACTAAGGGAAAACCATTTAACATCATAATAAATGCTTTACATCCCACCAACAGCACAATAATGGGGATTTAGCAAACAGAACCCCTAGCGAGGGCCCTCTTGAGGGATACAATTAAGTACGGTATGGCCAAAAGCAGTGACCTCCGGACCCTGAGTATGGGGTTCATAAAGGTCTGATGTGAACTCCTGGAAGCAGCGGAACATATTTGTTTCAAAGGGACCGAATTTCTTTCAGCCCAGGAAGTTGAGAGGGATTTGGTAGAATGCGCCCCAACAAACTCAGGAGGTTCCAATTCCTGAGTGGTGAAAGTCAATCTGATGGTCTCCTTGAGCCACCGAGACAGGGATGATTTGGAAGCCTAAAGCCCCTTATTTTTCTCTGAGAATGAGAGAAACAGGTTTTCTGCCTGCCTGAAGGGCGATGATCTATTGAGATAGATCCTCAGGCATCTTGCAATGTCTAAGGAGTGAAGTTTTATGTCTTCAGCAAAGGATGTATCGGGGGGGAAAAAAGGAAGCGATATCAACTGATTCAGATTGGCATAGGACGGTACTTTAGGACAGAATCTTGGCGTAAATCGCAGCTGGACTTTATCCATGTGGAAGGATATATACAGTGACTTGCAAAAGTATTCATATCCCTTGAACTTTTTCACATTTTATCACCTTACAACCATCAACTTAAATGTATTTTATTGAGATTTTAAGTGATAAACCAACACAAAGTAGCACATAATTGTGAAGTGGAATGAAAATGATACGTGGTTTTCAAAATTTTAATCAAATAAAAATCTGAAAAGTGTGACGTGCAAAAGTATTCAGCTCCATGTACTCTGATACCCCTAGATAAAAGCCAGTGCAATCAATTGCCTTCAGAAGTCACTTAGTTAATACAGTCCAGCTGTGTGTAATTTAGTCTCAGTATAAATACACCTGTTCTGTGAAGGCCTCAGTGGTTTGTTAGAGGACACTAGTGAACAAACAGCATCATGAAGACCAAGGAACTCACCAGACAGGTCAGAGATAAAGTTGTGGAGAAGTTTAAAGAAGGGTTAAGTTATAAAAAAATATCCCAAGCTTTGAGCATCCCAAGGAGCATTGTTCAATCTATCATCCAAAAATGGAAAAAGTATTCTACAACTGAAAACCTACCAAGACATGGCCGTTCACCTATACTGACAGAACGAGCAAGAAAAGCACTGGTCAGAGAAACAGCCAAGAGGCCCATGGTCATACTTGAGGAGCTGCAGAAATACACAGCACAGGTCAACTATAAGTCGTCCACTCCACAAATCTGGCCTTTATGGAAGAGTAGCAAGAAGAAAACCATTGTTGAAAGAATGACATAAGAAGTGCTGTTTGCAGTCTGGTTTGCCACAAGCCATATAAGGGACACGGCAAACATGTGGAAGAAGGTGCTCTGGTCAGATGAGACCAAAGTTGAACTTTTTGGCCTAAATACAAATGGCTATGTGTGGCGGAAAAGTGACACTGCTTATCACCCTGAACACACCATCCCCACTGTGAAACATGTTGGTTGCAGCATCATGCTGTGGGAATGCTTTTCTTCAGCAGGGACAGGGAAGCTGGTCAGAGTTGATGGGAAGATGGATGGAGGGCAATCCTGGAAGAAAACCTGTTGGAGGCTGCAAAAGACTTGGGATTGGGAAAGAGATTCACCTTCCAGCAAGACAATGACCCTAAACATACAGCCAGAGCTACAGTGCAATGGTTTAGATCAAAAGAATATTCATGTGTTAGAATGGCCCAGTCAAAGTCCAGACCTAAATCCCATTGAACATCTGTGGCAAGACATGAAAATTGCTGTTCACAGATGCTGTCCATCCAATCTGACTGAGCTTGAGCTATTTTGCAAAGAAGAATGGACAAAAATCTCAGTCTCTAGTTGCGCAAAGCTGGAAAAGACATACCCCAAAAGACTTGCAGCTGTAATTGCAGCGAAAGGTGGCTCTACAAAGTATTGATATGGGAGGGCTGAAAACTTTTGCACGTCACACTTTTCAGATTTTTATATGAATAAAAGTTTGAAAACCATGTATCATTTTCATTCCACTTCATAATTATGTGCTTCTTTGTGTTGTTCTATCACTTAAAACCTCAATAAAACACATTTTGTGGTTGTAAGGAGACAAAATGTGAAAAAGTTCAAGGGGTATGAATACTTTTGCAAGGCACAGAGGACAGTGCTTGCAGCTTCCCAATTCTCTTAGTGAAGGTTACTGCCAACAGAAACACCATCTTGTAAGTAAGGAACTGGAGTTCCACTTCTTCTAGAGGCTCAAATGGAGGTTCACACAACTCCCTTATAACTGTGGACAAATCCCATTGAGGAATAGGGTGAGCTATAGGTCTTAGCCTGTAAGGAATCTCTTTATCAGGTTTCTCAAGCAGGCTGACAAGGCCACAATCTGTACCTTCAGTGTAGAAGGACTAAGACCTTTGTCCAGGATGTCCTGAAGAAACTCCAAAATGTTAGGAATGGTAGGATTGAATTCCTCAATCGCTCTCCTTGCAGCCCAGGCAATGAAGATGGAATGTATCCTGGCAAAGTTCCTATTTGTAGACTCTGCTCTGGAGAGAAAGAGTGTATTCAGGACATCTCCAGAGAGTCCTCTAGACCGTAGTAGGGACTGGTCAACCTGCAGGCTGTCAGATTGAAGGATTTCACATCTGGGCAGAGCTACGAGCCCTAAGATACCAGGTTCAGACCTGGGGGAAGCCTCCAGTAAATCCTGCAACTCATCTGTGTGAGTTGGAAAAATCAAGCTCTTTTTGGCCAGAATGGTATGATAGCAATTACTGAGGCTGGGTCCTGTCTGATTTTCATCAATACCTTCGGTATCATGGAAACTGTGGGGAATATATACTCCAGCCTGAAGCTCCAAGGGATGGATAGGGCATCCACAGCCAAGGGATTTTCCTCCTGGTAAAGAGAGCAGAACTTCCCAACCTTGGTATTGAGTCTGGTCGCCATCACGTCTACTTCTGGATACCTCCACTTCTGAGTTAGTGTCTGGAAGACTTCTGTATGGAGAGACCATTCCTCTGGAATGGAGAGACCTTGACTTAATTGGTCTGCTATTACATTCAGCAACCCTTTGATATGAACGGCAGAGAGATGAGTTGAATTCTTCTCTGCCCACCTCAAGATCATCTCCACTTTACTGAGAAGGGGTTGGGATCGAGTTCCTCACTGTTTAAGTAGAGAACTGTCGACATGTTGTCTAAGTGCACTCTGTCTGTTTTCCCCTTCAGCTGGTTGGAGAAGTGCAGAAGTGCCAAATGTACAGCTCGGAGTTCTCTCCAGTTGGACAACCTCATCCTCTCATGGGTGTTCCAAGACACCTGGACAGGAATTTTGTCTAGATGGGCTCCTCAACTTGAGAGCGATGCGTCCGTAATGAACAGGGTCCAATGAGGTTGGAAGGTGGACTTCCCATCTCTTAGATGTATCTGCCACTTGAGGGATAGATGAGCTTCCTGAGACAGGGAGAAATTCTTGTCTAGTCCACTGGGTCATTGATTCCAAGCCAGCAGTACCTCCCGCTGGAGGGGACGGAAATGAGCTTTCATGCCCATCCTGATAATGACTGGATGGGGAATGGATAGCGGCTATTACTATCCTCTCCTTCCTTCCTGGAGGGAGATCTTCATCAGGCTGGAATCTATAATGAACCTGAGAAAAAGTTTCTGGAGTTATATGGGACTTTTCCCAGTTCACAATCCAACCTAGATGTTGGAGGAAATTGATGGTGGTAAGCAGATGTTGCTGAAGGCCTGCTCTAGAGGAGGCTTTTATCAGCCAATTGTCCAGGTAAGGGACAATGGAGATCCCCTGGACTCTAAGTGCTGTAGCCACTGAGGATACCGCCTCAGTGAAGACATATGGTGCTGACGTTATTCCGAATGGGAGAGAGGTGAGCTGCAGGTGTCTTAAACAACCCTCTGTGACCACCATGATCCTCAAGTATTTCCTGTGAGAAGGAAAAACTGAGATGTGTACATAAGAGTCTTTGAGATCTAGTGTGGCCATATAATCTCCCTGCTGAAGGACAGAGATAACCGATCCTACAGTCTCCATCCAAAATTATTATTTTTATGATGTATTGGTTGAGGCATCTCATGTCAATAATCATCCACCATGTTGTGGTTCCAGGAAGACTGGAGAATAGATACCAGACCCTTGATGAGGAACCAGAACCTCCTCCAAAACGTGTTTCTTTATGTATTCCTTGACCAACTTTTGCAGAGCTTGTTGGCAGATGGTAAAAAGACGGGTGGTCCGAATAAATCTGTCCTGGGGAGGCACAGAGAACACTATGCCATACCCAGACCAAATTATTTCTCCCACCCAAGGGTCTGATATGTTTTTCTCCCAGGATCCTAGAAAAAAAAGAGATTTCGACTGCCTACAAGAATATTCCACTCTGAAGGAGGTGGCTGAATGTCAGAATTTAGGTTTTCTTGTCATATCTGGGGTTGCAACAGCCAGGATTTCTTTGAAACCTGGGACATTCTTGATATTGACCCCTAGACTGTTGTGATCTCTGAGGAGATTGTCCTGCCACTGCCCGAAAGAACTGGGGAAGGGAATTACCCTTTTTGTCCACCAAACCTTCCATAATTTTATCCAGCTCCTGGTTGAACAATTTGCCTGGTTCATAAGGCAGATTACAAATATTAAATTTAGAAACGTCCGCTATCCAGGACTTAAGCCATAAAGGTCTGCGAGCAGCGGTGGTAAGAGCCATAGCTTTACACGACAATTTTATTTGCTGTACAGAGGCCTTGTTCAGGATATCGGCATCCAGATAGATGTTTTTCATGGAGGACAGAATTTCATCCCTGGAAACTCCAGAATCAATATCCCTTAATATCAAGCGTGAAGGTGTTATGTTCTGAAAAATGATTCCCCCTTTTGTGCCATACAGTCCAATTCGTGGGGTATGGAGCTGTACCGTGCGTCAACATCCAAATTAGCCATCATTGTATGAGGGGGAAAAGAGAGTTCCTCAAGGTGTCTAAGGATGTCCATGGTGTCCCGGACATAGGAAGGCAGAGTTTGCACAAAAGGTTGTAAAATCATGTCTACAAATTTTGATACCCTGAGTTACTATCCCTATGCCCGAGACAATAAGACGCCCTTTTAGAGGATCTACCCCCTTAGGCACTTTAGGAATTGCATAAAATGTGGCTATTTGAGGATGGTTAGGTCTCATGTATTGATGTTCGTTGTTATTAATGAGTCCCTTATCCAGCCCTATATCAAGAATAAGACCCAATTCCTCCACAAAAGTCTGAATGGGGTCATTCTCAAGGACTCTTTATGATTCCTGGTGTGCCAGAATGTTATTGCACATTTCTATGTAACATTGTCTAAGAGAACAACGTCGGAGAAGTTGGTAGCTTGAGTTTGGCGAAAAAGTGATTTTCTCCATGGCGCGAACATGACATTACTTTAGCGATTATCTTGGCCATGCAAGGTGCCAGAACAGGGAAACTTCACCAGTAAGGATAACTCGTGGCAGCCCATCAAACTCTAGTCGACACCTGAATGTATGAGGATGCGTCTTTATTTATATCTCCTGATGAACCCAGATTTCCTTACGTCCTACCAGCAGTACAATAATTAATTAATTGCAGGGCAACACCTCTATAAGTGTTTTTTTTTTTTTTTTTTCTGTCCTGTGTGGTGGGACAGGTGGAGGGAGGCTCTTTTGTCCTCCCATTTTTTCCTAAAAAGATTTTGAGGGTTAGCTACTTTTTAGTAGTTTTCTCCTCTTCAGCTGTTCATCTATTTTACTTGGGAGCTTTTTACTCCCGAGGCTTCATTGTTTCTCCCTGCAGCGCTCTGTGTCAGTGGCCGTTCTGGGCTGGGTGTGCCTGCTCTTGTTGGATCGCAGCCACAATGCAGCTTCTGGCCTGGCTGAGCGCTTCAGCAAAGCTTTGGCTTCGAAGCCAGGGAAAGTGACGTTGTCACTTCAGGCTCTGGAACCTTTATGCTGGCCCTGTTTCCTAAGGACCTTTTTTTTCTGTTACACAGCCCACTTCCAATAGCGCTGGATTACGCTACCGGCCTAGTTTTAAAGCCATTCTCTTTACCGCTGTAGCGGTATTAAAGACCCCATTGTTAAGGGTCTCTAAAAGAGTTTGTGTATACAAGTTTTATGGGGAAGTATGGTCTCACCTCCCTACCTATTTAAACTTTCCTCCCTGAGACAATAGTTGTCTCTTATAGGGGAAGGCCTCAGTGCGCCTCCTTTTGGTTTGCTACTGTCTGCATTTTTTTTTTTCCCCGATCTCCTGTTAATGTCAAACATACTGTTCTGACTTTTTCTCTTTCATAGATGTCCTCCTCTGCTTCCGGTGGTAGCAGTAACTCCAGGAGGGAAAGTTCTTCAAAGCTGAAACATTTTGCTTATACAGAGTGCGACATTCCTCTGCCTGATGGTATGACTACACTTGCTGTCGCCAATCCCGTGGGATCCTGAGGAACCGTCCATATGTGACGTAATTGTGTGGGTCAAAGAACATGAAGGAGATCCGGACTCGATTTCTCAGATCTCTAAGAAGCCTCGTACTGAGAGGTTCTCTCAGTCAGTTCCATTAGAGGAGGAATTTCACTTGCTCAATGAGATACACTCGTCTAGGCTGCTGAAGTCCATCCAGTCAAGGGACCGAGATGTTGAACTTGGGGGAGCCTCTAGTTCCATCAATAGGGGGCCTAGGGCCTTCCAAGTGGACGAGACACTGGATAAAGCTATGACAGGGAACTGGAGACATCCCAAAAAGGAAACCTATTTTATCCAGGAGGTTTAGGACCCTATTTCCCATCACTGAGTCTCAGCAGTATCGTTGGGGTCCTCCACCTAAGGTGGATATGGCAGTAGCTAAATTGTCCTGCCGTGCAGCAGAAGATGGTTCCAATCTCCAAGTCTCTATACATAGACGCATGGAGTGTGCCCTTAGGAGGGCTTATTCCTCGGCCTCTGCTCAGGCATCAGTGGGCATCTCCACCGAGGTAGAGAATAAGCTGCGCTCCGACCTGGCCCAACTAGAGAGGGACATTGACTCCAGAGTCTAAAGAGATGATCTATTATCCTTTATGGGTGCGGTTTCCTTTCCGGTAAACTATCTAGCGGAAGCTTCCGCACACCAAGTCAAGATGTCCGCCAAATCTATGGCCCTCTCTACAGCTGCTAGAAGGCCATTGTGGTTGAAGCCTTGGTGAGCGGACAATACGTCCAAGTATAACTGATGCTCCCTACCCTTTGAGCTTGGTAAACATTTTGGCAGAGGCCTGGACAACATCATGGAAGGTCTTGCCGATAAAAAGGATAAGTGCCTTCCGCAGTCTTTTAGAGGAAAAGCAGGACCTTCTGGCCGGGGCAGAAATTATCAGCTGCCACCTTAGTCTATGCTCCAATATCAGAGGTGTGCTAGATATCAGTCCAGAGGGGCTGGACAAAAGTTCCCCAAGTAAGGAGACAGAAAGAAGCCTGGCTTTTGATGCCAGCTTCTCGCCTCCTTCAGCGACAAATGCTCCTGTTGGGGGATGCCCCTCCCATTTTTCTCACCTTTTGGCAGGAGAAGATCCAAGACCTTGGGTCTTACAGGTAATACAGCGGAATTATGAGGCTGATTTTCTTCGGCTGCCACAAGACAGATTCATTGAAACCCGCTCTCTTCCTGCACTGAAGCAGGTTATACTGGAAAATTCCATTCTGGAATACCTGGGCAAGGGGGGCCTTGATCAAGTTCCACCCTCAGAAGGTTTGGGTGTCTACTCTCCAGACTTCCTGATACCAATATAATCTATGATTATAGTCCTAATATATCTAAATCTCTTCATAAGGAAAGAGCAATTCCGAATGGAGACCGTGAAGTTGGTCACATCCTTTCAGCAAAGCGATGTTCTTGTCACTCTCGACCTAAAGGATGCGTACTTACATGTTCCAGATATCCTCCTCACAGAAGGTATCTGAGAATTGCTGTATCAATTGCCGGCCACAGGAGGCATTTCCAGTTTGCGGCTCTGCCCTTCGGCATTTCCTCAGCTCCCCACACCTTTACCAAGGTGGTGTCTCCAGTGGCAGCCGCACTCAGACTTCAAGGTCTGTTCATAGTGCCATATTTTGATTGGTTAATAAAAGCCCAGTCAGAAACCATCCTGCTCCAGCACCTCCAGACAACTGTGTCTTTTCTCCAGCATCTAGGCTGGCTAATAAACCGGGAGAAGTTAGAGGTGATTCCTTCCATACGGAAGAAGTTTCTGAGGTTCATCCTGGACTCAGTCCGCCTAGAAATTTCTTTACCTCCGACAAGGAGAGAAAAGATAATCAAAGTGGTTCAGTATCTTCTCAAGATACGTGTTCATCAGGACAACTGTGAGAATCCTAGGCCTCATGTCAGCCTCAGCAGTCCCTTCGACTTTATGGCATATGCGTCCCCTCCAGGCGGAAGTACTAGGGGTCTGAAATCATGGCCCTCTGAGTCTTGACAAGACGATCAGACTTTCTCCCAGACCCTGTCTTTCTCTCAACTGGTGGATACACCTGAAAGTCGGATGTCCACAGTCCAACCTCGTTGGACCCTGTTTACCAATGCATCCTTTTCAGGATGAGGAGCCCATCTGTACGTACAAGGAGTCTGGAGCAGGCTAGAAAAGATGACATCATCCATCTGGAGGGAACTCGGAGCACTTTACCTGGCACTCCTTCATTTCTTTCCTCTTCTCAGAGGAAGAGCTGTCAAGATCTGTACTGACAATATGGCGACCATAATAAACAGGGAGGCACCAGATCATTATCCCTCCTCAGGGAGGCAGGTCTGATTTTCACCTGGGCAGAGAAAAATCTGACCCATCTCTCCACAGTTCACATCAAGGGCTCCTTTAACACAGTAGCGGATCAGTTGAGTCAGGGTCTTACCGTATCAGAAGAATGGTCTCTCAATCAAGAGTTTTTCCACCAGATCACCCTGAAGTGGGGTCTTCCAGAAGTAGACCTTATGGTGACCAGACTCAACGCCAAGGTAGAGACATTCTGCTCACTGTATCAGAAGGACTATCCCTTGGCAGTGGATGCCCTGTCCATCCCTTGGAGGTTCAGGCTGGCGTACATCTTCCCTCCACTTTCCATGATACCAAGGGTATTGATGAAAGTCAGACAGGACCAAGCCTCTGTGATAGCCATTCTGGTCAAAAAGAGCTTGGTTTTCACAACTCATGCTAATGAGTCGAGGGATCTATTGGAGGCTTTCCCTAATCCAGAACCTGGTTTCTCAGGACACACAGAAGTGCCAGGATCTCAACCTGACAGCCTGGAGGTTGGTCAGTCCCTATGGAAATCTAGAGGACTATCAGAAGCCGTCCTGAAGACCCTTTCCTGCACTCTTGCAGAATCCACCAATAAAAGCTACCTAAGGATAGGTAATGTCTTCTTTGAGTGGTACTCCAGACAGGAAGTGAATAGTTCGAATCCTTCTACGGGAGCGATTCTAAATTTTCTTCAGGACGGCTTGAATAAGGGCCTTTCCCCTGCCACACTTAAGGTACAGGTTTCAGCCCTATCCGCCTTTTTAGGCAGATGATTGTCTCAGAACCCCTTAATTTCCAGATTTCTTAAGGGTGCTATGAGGACTTAGGCCAGTGGTTGCAGCTCCCGTTCCACACTGGGATCTATCCACAGTTCTTACTGGTCTCTGCGGCCTGCCATTTGAACCATTGGAGGTGGATCTTAAGTTTCTGGCTTTCATAACCACCTTTTTGCTAGCTATCATCTCAACAAAGAGTAGGATAGTTGCAGGATTTTCTTCTGAAGAGCCATATATTTCATTTTTTTTCCGATAGGGTCCAACTCAGATTTCTTCCTGGTTTTAACCCTAAGGTGCCCTCTCAAGCTAATATAGGGGGGACCCTAAGCTGAATCCCCCCCCCCCCACTGTCCCTGGCTAACTTGCCCGATCTTTCCTAGGCGACTGCCAGCAACCAGTCGACAGTCCCGGCTTATAAGTGATACACAGAATGCAGACAGGACGAACACAACAAAGGGAGGTCAGCTAGCCAAGGGGTCGGTAACAAACGAGCAATGCAGTACAAACTCACAATCAAAGAGAAAAGTCAAAGGTAAGCCAGTGGTCAGGAAATCAGAAGAACAGGTAACAAAGAACAGGGAGTATAGCCAGTAAGCGTAATGCAATAGCAGGCGCCAATGGGAAAGTGAGCAAACAATAAATAGGGAGTAAGAACCAGTCCCAGACTTGATAGGACGATAGGTTGTCAATCACACATGTAAGACTAAAGTTAACTATTAGTGGAGCAGGGAGAAAGCAAGGTGAAGGAGAAGGGTGTGGTGGAAAATCAATTAAGGAGGTGAGGGAATAGGACAGTGTTCAGACAATACAAGAAAAACCCAAAGGAAGGAATCACAACCGAACACGCCTCCTTCACAAAAACATTAAATAGCAATTATAGTAGTATTTCACATCCTGAATTCGAATATGTTGTCAGAATTGTTCCATCAGGCTCAGTTTTTTGTGACATGAATTTTGTTATTGCGTAATTTTACTGGTTCCGATAGTTTTCTATGATTTATCATTAGATGATTCAACAAAATTAATTAGTGCTACCCATTGTTTTATAAGAGGAATGAGTTCTTGTGTTATGTTACAACACAAACCAGCAACAATACGCAGATTCATTCATGTTCAAACGTGCTTAGATATTGCACCTTTTGTAAGCGGAGAGCCAGTACTGAATTGTCAGTAAGTCTGTTAGGACAGGTGTTTGTTCTTCTGGTCATCATCAGTGTTTTGCTTATTTCTCAATTTCTATTAGTTTCTATAAATATTACAGTATGCCAAGAAAGTGTATAAATCATCCAGGCAATTTTTTTTCCGTGTGTGGTTAAGTGACGTTCAAGAGTCAGAGACGATTTTTTACACCACTAGTAAAAAAGTGTTATGAGCTTTATTTCAGGTGTAAAGGTGGTGATCTCGAAAGGAACTGGGCACCACATATATGCTGTTTGTCTTGCGTTAGGCTCCTTACTGGTTGGAAAAATGGTACACATCATATGCCATTTACTGTTCCAATGGTTTGGAGACAACCGAAGGACCATATTTCTGCTTAACGAACATTAAAGGAATCACATCTAAAACAAAATACACAGTTAAATACCCCAATTTAAAATCTGTAATGAGGCCTGTCTTACATAGTGAAAAGCTTCCTGTACTGAAGTGTCCAGATTTAGTGAATGTAAGCAACAGCTCTGATTCTGACCTTACTCACACTGAAGAAGAAGCATACAGCAATGTGAGAAATGATCCTACTTTCCAACCAAGTTCATCACCACCTCACTTCTTATCGCAAGAGGATCTGAACGACCTCTTTCGGGATTTAAACTTGTCTAAACAGCAATCAGAGGTTCTATCTTCTAGGTTTAAAGGATGGAATCTACTATGAGCAGACGTAATAATATGCAGGTATCGTAACCGAGAGGATGATTTAAAAAACTACTTCTCTGAAGAAAATGGTGTAGTGTATTGCAATGATGTTTATTTACTTATGGAGGGCCCTTAGTATTCAACACCAGGCAGATGAGTGGCGGTTGTTCATAGACTCATCAAAAGTTAGTTTAAAGGCCGTTCTTTTGCATAATGGCAATTCCTTACCCTCAATACCTGTTGCACATGCTGCTGATATGAAAGAGACATCTGAAAGTATGAAACTTCTGATAGATAAAATCCAGCATGAAAAATATAACTGGAATACCTGTGGAGATCTGAAGGTTTATTGCTTGGGTTGCAACTTGGATACACAACATTCCGCTGTTTCTTATGTGAATGGGATAGCAGGGATAGGAAATCTCATTATATGAGGAAGGAATGACCTAAACATGAATCTCTTGTTCCTGGACAAAAAAAAAAAAAAAAAAGCGTCAAATGTACCTTTAGTGAATCCTACAAGAGTATATTTACCTCCAGGCAGGAGGAACTCACATTACACTACAGGTAATATGGTTGCTCTCTTTCATACCTCAATTACTTGCTCTAGTTGCAAATGTTATTTTAGAGATTTTGCAACATATACTTCTTAGTGTTAGTATTATCAGTGCGGTGACCAGATGGAAGGTAACGCTGCAGTTGGGATTGCGGGGGTGCAAACAGCGCAGACTTGTCACGGTCTCTGGGCACGAGGGCGCAGCGCTGGTGCTGTCCCACGTTACCACCACTGGTACCGGTGATGAGGGGGCTGCACAAATGTTGGTGGTGATTGTTCCCCCGGGGCGCTTCCCCTATACTGTGCCGACTGGTGGTGTTTGGGGCGCCCTGATGTTGTCGGTGCAGAGTCAGACACAGAAACGGTTGTAAAGTTGAACTTTTACTTCCATGGGTGTGGAGGCACAAATGCTTAAACAGTTTCTTCAATACAAAATAACGGGGTACGCCTGGTGACACAGCAAAGTCCTGGGGTGCAGGGTAGACTTGATGAAAGGTGTTCCTAGCCCCTTATACTTCAGTGTTACAGCCCTAAGGTGCGTCTGGGCTCCTATTTGGCTCATAGGAGGATGCCCACCACGATACTAGTACATAATATTCCCCACTCACGTTATGTGGTCCTGATAGCTCAGAGTTTCGGGGTGCAATAGTCAGGGTGGCAGGATATTCCACAGGTCTGGCCTTGGCCCCTGGATCCTGTGATACTTGCTATGGAGCACGTGTTCCAGAATGTTCTCTCCACAGTCTCATGCTTACAAGATAATGATGCTTGACTTCCTTCAGGGCGATGGCTAGGCAGACAGGGGACAGGATCTTCTGAATAGCTGGAGTATGTCAGCTCTCCAACCTTCCTGGGCCTGTCTAGGACTTGAGATTCCTGCACTAAACTCACTGCTTTCTTCACAGGACATCACACTTATCTCCTCACCTCCTCCTCCTAACACTCCACACTTCTAACTCCTCACACGCAGGACCTTCCTGCAGGGGTGTTACCATGGGGACCCAGTGATCAGCTGACTCCTCCCCTTTTCCCAGGCAATGTCCTCCCATTGGACATTTGGTTACTATTCAATCCTATGGGAGGTGTTAATGCATGTGTGAGGCTCACTAGGTGGCGCTGTGTTGTGTGAGACTCAGGACCCCCTGCTATGTCACACAGGCTATGAAGCAACAGGAAATAATACAATGCACAGAGATCACCCTCAGCCCAGCCATAGCCAGCTCTGGGATGCCACATCAGTGCCTATAACCAATCTGGGCCAGTCTGAATGCTCAGACAGGGCCGGCTCCCGGTTTGTGTGGGCCCCTTTTGGAATAACTCATGCACACTGCAGCAAAAAAAAAAAAAAAAAAAAAATCAAAATTGGGTTTTGCTTAGAGAGACCTAGTGGAGTGGACTGTAACACAGTCCATTCCATACAAGTAGATACAACCTGTTCAGAAATCGGAAAAGTACAGAGGAATTTGAGGTGGACATCTGCCTCAGATTCTGATTTATTTTCTGCCCCCGGCTCATTGTGCAGAACATCAGCATTCTGTTGCGGCTTTCCACCACTGATTAGTCTAATCAATGGGGAGTCTCAAGCCATGGCCTCTGAATCAGCTGCAGAATCTGTGGCAAGATCCACAGATCCACGCTTTTTTTTTTCCAGCTTCCTGCTTCAATTAGTTCAAATAGGATGCAGAATGAGGGAGGAATCTGCTGCTGATTTAGGGGCAAAATCCACTGCAAAGTCAGTGCCAGATTGCACCGTGCGAACAGGGCCTGATACTGTTAATAGTGCAACTCTACAATAGCCCCGACACAGCATTATGTGCACCGCAGTAGCTCCCACACAGCATTATGTGAACCGCAGTGGACCCTACACAGTATTATATGCACCCCAGTAACCCCCACACAGTATTATATTCCCCCTCCCCCAGAGCTGTTGCTATTATTATACTCTGGGGTCACCTCAGACCCCAGAGTATAATAATCAGAGGCCCAGGGAAAGTGATTAAAAATAACAAACACTTATACTTACCTTACCTCACCTGGGTATCCTCGCTCCTTCCTTGGTCGCCTTCTGCCTTGCGACTGAGGTCCTGCTTCCCAGAGATCACTGCTGGGGCCTGTGATTGGGCCTCAGCGGTTACGTGGGCCGCGATGACATCATTACATCGGTGCTCCACGTGACCGCTGGGTCCCAATCACAGGCCCCAGAAGTCACATCTGGGGAGCAGAAACTCAGTTGTAATGCAGAAGATGACCAAGGAAGGAGAGAGGATACACAGGAGAGATGAGTATAAGTATTTTTTTTTTTTTTTAATCACCTCCCCTGGGCTAAACTAATGGAAAGGGGCCCGGCCATCACTAGGCCCTTTTCCATTAGGAGTATGTATAGCGGTCAAGGAACCAGGCTCTCCCCGAGTGCTATCATGGTGGTCCGGGGCCCCCAGCCATTTCCAGCTAGCCGTGGGCCCCGTACCCTACGCCACTGCCGAGTGGGCCCCCTCCGGAGGTTGGGGCCCAGGTACACCGGCCCTGCTCATAGAGCTATCTTTATATAACTAATAAACTGTTTTATACTTTAACATATATTAGATACCATCTAACTCAGTTTTATTTCTTTTGGTTAAATCTATCGTTATTCTTAGTGGTTTTCGTTAATACTTTTTTGAGGTTACAGTGGGGGGGGGGAAAAAAAAAAAAAAAAAGTATTTAGTCAGCCACCAATTGTGCAAGTTCTCCCACTTAAAAAGATGAGGCCGGCCTGTAATTGACATCATTGGCAGACCTCAACTATGAGAGACAAAATGGGAAAACAAATCCAGAAAATCACATTGTCTGAGTTTTAAAGAATTTATTTGAAAATTATGGTGGAAAATAAGTATTTGGTCAACTACAAACAAGCAAGATTTCTGGCTCAAACAGACCTGTAACTTCTTCTTTAAGAGGCTCCTCTGTCCTCCACTCATTACCTGTAGTAATGGCACCTGTTTGAAATTGTTATCAGTATAAAAGACACCTGTCCACAACCTCAAACAGTCACCCTCCAAACTCCACTTTGGTGAAGACCAAAGAGCTGTGGAAGGACCCCAGAAACAAAATTGTAGACCTGCACAAGGCTGGGAAGACTGAATCTGCAATAGGCAAGCAGCTTGGTGTGAAGAAATCAACTGTGGGAGCAATAATTAGAAAATGGAAGACATACAACACCACTGATAATCTCCCTCAGTCAGGGGCTCCACGCATGATCTCACCCTGTGAGGTCAAAATGATCACAAGAACGGTGAGCAAAAATCCCAGAACCACAAGGGGGGACCTAGTGAATGACCTGCAGAAATCTGGGACTAGCGTAACAAAGGCTACCGTCAGTAACACACTACACCACCAGGGACTCAGATCCTGCAGTGCCAGGTGTGCCCCCCTGCTTAAGCCAGTACATATCCGGGCCCGTCTGAAGTTTGCTAGAGAGCATTTGGATGTTCCAGAAGAGTATTGGGAGAATGTCATATGGTCAGATGAAACCAAAGTAGAACTGTTTGGTAAAAACACAACTCGTCGTGTTTGGAGGAGAGTGAATGCTGAGTTGCATCCAAAGAACACCATACCTACTGTGAAGCATGGGGGTGGCAACAACAAGCTTTGTGGCTGTTTTTCAGCAAAGGGACCGGGACGACTGATCCGTGTACATGAAAGAATGAATGGGGCCATGTATTGTGAGATTTTGAGTGCAAACCTCCTTCCATCAGCAAGGGCATTGAAGATGAAACGTGGCTGGGTCTTTCAACATAACAATGATCCCAAGCACACAGCCAGGGCAACAAAGGAGTGGCTTCGTAAGAAGCATTTCAAGGTCCTGGAGTGGCCTAGCCAGTCTCCAGCTCTCAACCCCATAGAAAACCTTTGGAGGGAGTTGAAAGTCCGTGTTGCCTAGCGACAGCCCAAAAACATCACTGCTCTAGAGGAGATCTGCATAGAGGAATGGGCCAACATACCAGCAACAGTGTGTGCCAACCTTGTGAAGACTTACAGAAAACATTTGACCTCTGTCATTGCCAACAAAGAATATGTAACAAAGTATTGAGATGAACTTTTGTTATTGACCAAATACTTATTTTCCACCATAATTTGCAAATAAATTCTTTAAAAATAAGACAGTGTGATTTTCTGGATTTGTTTTCTCATTTCGTCTCTCATAGTTGAGGCCTACCTATGATGTCAATTACAGGCCTCTCATCTTTTTAAGTGGGAGAACTTGCACAATTGGTGGCTGACTATATACTTTTTTCCCCCCACTGTAGCTTTTTGGTATAAATTTTTAAATTTTTTTTAATACTTTACAATATCACAATGATTCATAATGAGTCCTCCTTATAGCGTAAATAAGAATTTTACTTTACTCAACATTTATTTTGTTTTTAAAAATGTTTAAAAAGAAAAAAACAAAAAAAACAAAAACAAAAACTTTTACTGATAAACACACTGTTGATTTCTAACAATCTCATTTCCTCTACTATTAGTGCCCTAATAGTTAACATATAGTAGAATCTCAGCATTGGTGGGTTGTTTGTCTTAAAGTTTGCTTTATATCACACTGCATAGTCCCACTGCATAGTACAGACATTCTTGATAACCAACATGGTTGCCTATGGCCACTGCGTTTTGCAGTTTCTTAATATCAATATTTGTTTGACAAAACTAGGAGCAAGTTCAAAACATAAAAGAGATACAGCAAGTGATAATCTTCAAAGAGACATAGACACTGTCACTACACTACACCCAGATGTGTGCATTGTTTCCAGGGCACTTATTTTTCCACACTTTCTTCAGCAGCATCTATTAGTGGTACGGTTTTCTATATACATTTTGTCAACACCACACTCCTGATGAAAACAGTCATATAAATACTAGCTGAACAAAATCTCCTTGTATTTGGAATCTGGAATTTGTCCCCTAGATTTGAGTCGTCTGAGTGCTTCTCTCATGTGTCGAGGCTGCAAAGGAGGGCTTTCCCCCCACTTTTCACATACATCCAGAGCTGAGAAAATGGGGAAAATACAGACAAAAGTGGTTATTATGGCTTATACATTTGTAGGCAATCTAAAAGCAATGGTAGCATTAGAAATATTTATATAAAACACAATAGGAACTGAGAATTATCATTTTCGTTTTCACACCCAAAAGCAAGCAGCCAATTGGTTGTGATGAATTGCAAAAACACGGCACATTTATTAAAGGGTACCTGCGTTTTCATCACAAGTTGAAATATCTGCAACAAATTACATAACAGATGTTTCTTACATTGTACGATGTAAGATACTGCAGAATCCTCTCAGTGCAGTCTGTGAAGAGCATGTATTAACTTTTGCTCTGTGCTACATTTTAACACTATGGTCTATTGAGTTAGTTGGCTTAAGTTGGGATCATGAGGATGGCTAACAACCTTTGGATGTTATCAAATGAGGTGTGTATATATGCAACAAGGCCCCTCGTTTTCATCATGTGAACCACTTTGCATCATTTATAATCTGCAGCTGCGTATTATCTCTCTTAATAAATCAACACCTGTTTTATTATATTCTAGTGTGATTATAGTCATTCTTTGACCATCTTAGGAGGTAACTTATTATGAAAACACGTTTGCATACAACAACTTAGAAAGGCTCTCCTTTGAAGATCTGAGTTTGGTGTTGGATAGCTGTCTAGGCAAGTGGGCTAACAACATCCTCAACTTTCACTTTAACCCCTTAACCCTGCTGTTCTGTTCGGTTCTACTATACACATATAATGTTCCGGTAATTTTTGACCGGGCCTATTAAAGTCTGGATTTTTAACTAATTTAAGTGTTTTATTTGAATTTCTTTTGCATTATTATACTGTATGTGAACATGGTTGTTCATAAACAAATGAAAAATGAAATCAAAAACTTAATTTTTATTTTTTTTGTGTCAAAAAATGTTACATGGCCTTATTGCATTATTCATGCATATTGCACATTTGCACAAAAAAAAAAACTCTTTATAAAAATGTAAAATATAACTAATAACATCAAACTATGTAAATATATTTAAAAAAAAAAAAAAAAAACTAGTTTTTTCTATATAAAATGTGAAATAAGGTTCAAGGTGCTAAATTTACTGTTTGCATTCGTCACAAGTATAATTTCCATGTCTTTTGCATAAGTACGTTGCTCATTTGCAACATATCACATTTGATTTGTGATTACTTGATGTTGGACAGAAGGCGCATCATTTCCGTTTTAGGCTGGTTGCACTGCTGGTGGAGGCCGTGGGTATCGTCGCAGTGTAAAATCATGTCTGGCTTTGTCGTCTCGGTTACTGATTGCATTATCATGGTGCATTGTGCTCATCAGAATGACCTGTTTGTGTTTTTTGGGAACGTAAGAAACTACTGTTGTATCCTCAGTAAAATAAAACGTAGAACTATAAACGTTTTGATGCCATACTTTGCAGGCTTACTTGGAGATGGCTGGAGATTAGTATAAAAGGCTATCGGTCAATTTTGACCGAACAGTACAAGTGTAAAAAAAGACATGGAGCAAAAAGTAAACAAAAAATAAATAAATAAAAACTGCTATTAGTAAGAACCCCTCAAATGAGGAAAAGTCAATGAACCACAAGTTTCAGAACCGCATAATGAATATTTAAAAAAATATCAAATTTCAAATTCGGTCATTTTTGACCGAACAGAACAGCAGGGTTAAGGACACAGCTCAAAAGTGCGTTAAGGACCAGGCCTTGTTTTTCAAAACTGACATGTGTCACTTTATGTGGCAAGAACTTTGAGACGCTTTAACTTACACAAGTCATTTTGAGATTGTTTTCTCGTGACACATTGTACTTGATGTTAGTGGTAAACACTAATCAATATTTTTGTATTTATTTATAAAAAAAAATAGGATATTTGATGGAAATTTTTTTTTGGGGGGGGGAGAGATTTTCAAAATGTGAAATTCTCTGCTTTTCAGACAAATAGTCATACCACCCAAATACATGAATAAATATTATCTACCATATCTCTGCTTTATATTGGCATAACCTTTTAATCATCCTTTAATTTATTTTGGATATTAGAAGGCTTACAAGTGTAACAGCGATTTTCCAGATTTACAAGAAAATTTCCCAAACTAATTTTTTAGGGACCACTTCAGTTCTGAAGGGGATTATAAAGGCCTATATATAAGAAACCCCATAAATCACCGCATTTTCAAAACCGCACCCTTGAAATAATTCAAAACAGCATTTGGGAAGTTTGTTAACCCTTTAAGCATTTCACAAGAATTAAAACAATATCGAGGTGAAATTTAGACATTTCATTTTTTTCCCACTAATCCCTTCATTTAGCCCTAAATTTAACACATTCACAAAGGGTTAAAGGAGAAAATGCATATCCCAGTTTATTATACAATTTCTCAAGAGTACAGAAATACCCCACATGTGGGTGTAAACTGATGTTTGGGCACACGGCAGCGCACAGAAGGGAAGGAGCGACACTGGACGTTTGAAAAGCAGATTTTGCTGGAATAGTTTTCAGGTGCCATGTCTCATTTACTGAGCCCCTAGAGTACCAAAACAATGGAAACCCCCTAAAAGTGACCCTATTTTGGAAACTACACCCCTCACAGAATTCATCAAGGGGTATAGTGAGCATTTTGACCCCACAGTTGTTTCACAGATTTTACTAACATTGGGATGTATAAATGAAAAATTACTAAAACGTCATTTTCACAAGGGGTTAAAGGAGAAAAAGGACCCCATAGTTTGTTAAACAATTTCTCCTGAACACAGCAATACCCCATATGTGTCAAACTGCTGAATGGGTACATGGTGGGGCTCGGAATGGAAAGAGCGCTATTTGGCTTTTGGAGGGCAGATTTTGCTGGAATAGTTTTCAGGTGCCATGTTGCATTTGCAGAGCCCCCAAAGTACCAATACAATGAAATCTCCCAAAAGTGACCCCATTTCGGTAACTACACCCCTCATAGAATTTATCTAGGGGTATGGTGAGCATTTTGACCTCATAGCTGTTTCACAAATTTTATTAACATTGGGACATAAAAATGAAAAATTACTTTTTTCCAATAAACCGTCCATTTAGCGACATATTTTTAATTTTTGCAAGTGGTTAAAGAAGAAAAAGCACACCACAGTTTGTTACACAATTTCTTCTGAACACAGAAATGCCCCATGTGTGGTTGTAATCTGATGTATGGGTACATGGTGGGGCTCAGAATGGAAAGAGCGCTATTTGGCTTTAGGAGGGCAGATGTGGCTGGAATAGTTTTCAGGTGCAATGTCGCATTTGCAGAGCCCCAATACAATGGAAACCCCTCAAAAGTGACCCCATTTTAGAAACTACACCCTTCAAGGAATGTATCATAATTTTGAGCCTAAAAATGCTTCCCAAAAATTAATGTACAAAGTGAAAACTGAAGTTTTTGAAGAAATATCCAATTTCAGAATACATTGTGGCCACTTTGTGGCATCAGAGACATGAACTCCTAAAACTATTAAAGTGGGGGGATTTTATCCCGGGGAAAAAAAAAGTTATATGCGGGTGTAAACTGCTGCTTGGCAACACAGTAGGGCTCAGAAGGGAAGGAGCACTGTGTTTTTTTAGCTTTTGGAGTACAGATTTAGAGGGACTTTCTGGTCACCATGTTATATATGCAGAGCCCTGGAGGTGCCAGTAAACTGGAACTCCCCAAGAAGTTACCCCCATTTTGTAGGGGCAATTTTAGGGTCTCTGCAAATGTGACATGGCGTCCAAAAACCAACAATCTAAATCTGCGCTCGAAAAGTACATAGTGCTCCTTCACATCTGCACCCTCCTGTATACCCAAATGGCAGTTTATGCCCACATGTATGACAATGGTGTACCCAGGATAGTGTACTTAGCAACACCATATGTGGGTATAAACTGCTGTCTGGGAACAGCCGGGCACAGAACGGAAGAAGCGCTATTTTGGTTTTTGGAGCACAGTTTGGTTTTTAGACACCATGTCACTTTTGCAGAGTCCAAGAATTGCCAGTAAAGTGGAATCCACAGACTTGTGACTCCATTTTGGAAACTACACCCTTCAAGGGATTTATCAAGTGATGTAGCGAGCATTATTAACCCTTAAGTGTTGCATTCTTTTAATTTCCAGAAATGAATGCACAGATGATAATGAAAAGTTAAAAATAACATTTTTCCAGAGATACGCCATTTCAGGGCCCGATATATTGTGCCCAGCGTATGTCTGCAGAGATGCACACTTCAAAAACTATTAAGCGGGGATCCCGGGCACAACAGCTTTTGGAGCGTTCATCTCTGATACAAGCCGGGCGCAACATATTACGCACTGAAATGATATATTTCTGGAAAAATTGTCATTTTCACATTTCACAATCAGCTGCGTATTCATTTAGGGATAATAAATTATAGCAACACTTGGGGGTTAAAAATGCTCACTGTACCCCTGGATAAATTCCTTCAGGAGTGTAGTTTCCAAAATGGGGTCACATGTCAGGGGATTCCACTTTACTGGCGTTTCAGCTCTGCAAAAGTGCAATGGTGTCCAAAAACCAAACCATCCAAGCCTGTGCTCCAAAAACCAAATAGCGCTCCTTCCATTATGTGCCCAAACAGCATCTTATACCCACATATGACATTAAGTACGTTACCCTGGGTACACCAGTGTCATACATGTGGGTATAAACTGCAGTTTGGGCACACAGCAGGGCGCAGAAGGGAAGGAGCACTATGTGGCTTTTGGAGTGCAGGTTCAGATGTTTGGTATCTGGACGCCATGTCATGTTTGCAGAGCCTGTAAAGTACCATAACAGAGGATTCCCCAAAGGAGTGACCCCATTTTGAAAACTGCACCCCTCAAAGAATTTGTCAAGGGGTGTAGTGAGCATTAGTATCCCAGACGTGAATGCACAGCGGATGGGTTAAAGTGAATATGTAAGCTGTGCGGAGTGCAGTGGGAACACCAAATTCCCTACTATTTCCCCAGTAGTTCCTATTATTGGGGAGGTCACTTCTGGTTTAGTTTCCCTCACAAGCTCTAAATCTGGTTTGGCCCCTGATATAGGCTCGCACAGCTTATACATTCCCTTCCTGCCGCAGCCAGTTGTGTTCTAATGATTTGGCGATTTTTGGGGTTTTTGTCTTCACATTGTACAAGCTATATTTTCTTTATTTCTCTGGTGATGTAGCCATATGAGGGCTTGTTGTTTGCGGGGTGAGATGTATTTTATAATGACAACATCTTTGGGCGCCTATAACTTATTGAATAAATTTTATTAACTCTTTCTTGGAGGATTAAAAAAAACCCCATCAATTCTGGCACTGCGTTTTACCTTTTAAATTTTTCGCAATGCAGTGTAGAGCATAAGTAACATGTTACCTTTATTGTGTGGGTCAGTACGATTACGGCGATGCCTAATTTATATTATTTTTTTATGTGATACTAATTTTGCAGAACAAAAACCCATTTGGGGACATACATTTTTTTTGCACTGCCATCTTCTGAGATGCGTAACATTTTTATTTTGCAATTTACAGAGTTGGTTGATGGCTTATTTTTTGCGGGACAACCTGTGCTTTTTATTGATACTGTTTTGGGGTACATATGACTTTTTGATCACTTTTTATGGCATATTTTGTAAGGTGAGATGGTGAAAAATCATTACTTTTGGCGGGTTTTCTCCGTTCCCCCCCCCCCCCCCGACGTTCACCGTGTATGTTAAATATGGTTTCAGTTTTATTGTACAGGTTGTTATGGATGCGGCGATACCAAATATGCATTGTAATTTTTAGGTTGTTTTTTTTTTTTTTTATATAATTCATTTTATATAGGAAAAGGGAATTTTTGGGGCTTTATTCTTTTATTTTTTTTCAAACACTTTTATTTTTTTTTTTCACTTTTTTTATTTTTTCATGTGTTTCATTAAGAAACCTGAGCCAGCAATGCTTTGATTGCTGGCTCTGTAATATAGACTGCAAGACACGAGCATGCAAGTGTCTTGCAGTCTATACAGGCAGCGAGGATATGCAGACACATAGCGCTGACGTCCGGGGAGCACGGCAGGATCAACCAGGTAGTGGGGTCTCCAGGCAGCCTGGGGTCACTGGTCAGACCCCGGGCTGCAGATTATAGATATCATGTTTGACCGCAGCATCCAAGGGGTTAAAACTTCCGATCGGAACTCAGTTCCGATCGGGGGATATGGAGCAGGGCGTTAGCTGTCAGTTACAGCTAAAACCCGGTTCCGATGCCACCCGCTCACATAGTGAGCGGGCGTCCACCCTAGGGCGTAGTATTACGCCCTGTTGCACGAAGTACCAAGCGCACAGGACGTATTAGTACGTCTCAAACGTTGTTAAGGGGTTAAAGATGAGGCCCCATGTTGCAAAAAAGGCAGCTTTTTTGTTGCAGATTTTGCTGCATTTTTTTTTTTTTTTAGCCAAAGCTAAGAGTGAATTGAGCAGAAGTATAAATACTTCTGATATAAAAGGAATAGGACATATATAGGAATGGACTTCTGTCCATGTTATCCCCACTCCTATCAATCAGAGAGCATACTATACTTTTGCTCTATAATTGTCACAAAGAGGGATAATAAACAGTGCCTTGCAAAAGTATTCGGCCCCCTTGAACTTTTCAACCTTTTGCCACATTTCAAGCTTCAAACAAAGATATAAAATTTTAATTTTTTGGTGAAGAATTCACTATGTAACACAAATTTTGTTCCCAGCTTTTAAATGTTATATTCCAACTGCTTATGTCTAAAACAAATTAAAAATTGCTTACATTCATCATAAACTTCGCTTTTGTGACCACGGCAACGAAAATTATGCATTTTTACTATAGAAACAGACGATTTTGCATCTTCTCATTTATTCAGTCAGACTAAGAACACTATATGCATTGCAAATTTACATAGATTACCAAAAACTGTTCAGAAGTGTGAGGTTTTCCGAGATTTACGACTATACTGCAAATCAGTTTCACAAATCAATCCCCAAATATAGTCGCCCATCATGTTTTCGTTATATTGTCCTTGGTAACGGCGTTCAAAGTTCATAAAAGTTTCCCCATTGTGGGACTATTAAAGGACTATTATTATTATTATAATTATAATTATTATTATTATTATTATTAATGTCCTGGTGAAAGCGCTCGCCTTGCTCCTCTGAATAAGCTCCCATGTTCTCTTTGAACTTATCAAAAGGAGCATCAAGGATATGGATTTTGAGTGACATCCTGCAGCCCATTGCAGCATAGTTCTTTATCAGAGTCTGAACCAGTTGTACATTGTTTTCATCTTTATGATTGCCTAGGAAGCCGCGAACCACTGCGACAAAACTGTTCCAAGCTGCTCTCTCCTTCCTATTCAGCTTCTTGGGAAATTCACTGCACTCTATGATCTTCTTGATTTGTGGTCTGACGAAGACACCAGCTTTGATCTTTGCTTCAGACAGCTTAGGTAAAAGATCTTGGAGGTAATTGAAAGCTCTCCTTATCCTATCATGCCGAAGTATGCTTTGTAGGCCTCACACATCTTAGCAGATGCTTCCACAGAGTACTTTTTCGCTCTTGTCTTTATAAACTGGCCACATACGTAGCAAAATGCGTCTGCTGGATGTATGCAACCTCTTGATGCCATCTAAATTGACTAAGTTGCTGTGAACTGTAAGGAAAAAGGATGTCTCTCCAAACTTGATAAAAATGGTCTTTATTCCATGCAGTATTAAAGTTCAAGAGTGTACTGAGGATTCAGCAGAGCAATATTGATCACCCGGTACCAGAGTAACACACAACATATACATTTACATTCCTAAGCTCCTCCTGTAATGGGTGTGGGGTGAAGTGTGAATACTGTCGTTATCAGAATCTGAATAGATATTGAATTCACACCTGTCTGTCTAGGTCAATTCCCCTTCGTCTGTGATGGCCATTGCCCACTTACTATGCAATCCCAATCAATTAGATCCTGTCTCTCCGTCTCTCAGGAAGGGCTATAGTGGCCCTATATAACTGTAGTTACACAGCTACCTACAATTCTGTACAGTCCCAGAAAGTTCTAGATAATTCTGGGCAGTTCTAGAAACTTCTTGATAGTTCTCACAATTCCAGAAGCTTCTTAAGTATCTTGAAATATTGCGAATATACTTAACCCTCGTCCGGCTGAGTAGGTACAATTGTACCTATTCCTATGCAGCCTGTAATGTTGTAAAATTATGCAGCCTGACAAGGGTTAAAAATAGATCAATTTCAAAATATCATTGTGCTGACCACAAAAGCAAAGTTTACAGGGAATAATAACTTTTTTCTATTCATTTAAGGTACAAACAAACAATCAGGAAAACACACTTAACTGGGAACAAATATTTTTTTGAAGATTGTTACATGGTGGAATCAACAAGTGGGACACAATTGTGAAATGGAATGAAATGTATTGGTTATTTTAAACTTTTGTAAAAAATAAAAACTGAAAAGTGGGGCGTGCAAAATTATTCGGCCCCTTTACTTTCAGTGCAGCAAACTCACTCCAGAAGTTCAGTGAGGATCTCTGAATGATCCAAAAGAGAAGACTGATCAGAGATGCAGCCAAGAGGCCCATGATCACTCTGGATGAACTGCAGAGATCTACAGCTGAGGTGGGAGAGTCTGTCCATAGGACAACAATCAGTCGTACACTGCACAAATCTGGCCTTTATGGAAGAGTGGCAAGAAGAAAGCCATTTCTCAAAGATATCCATAAAAAGTCTTGTTTAAAGTTTGCCACAAGCCACCTGGCATACACACCAAACATGTGGAAGAAGGTGCTCTGGTCAGATGAAACCAAAATTGAACTTTTTGGCCACAATGCAAAACGATATGTTTGGCGTAAAAGCAACACAGCTCATCACCCTGAACACACCATCCCCACTGTCAAACATGGTGGTGGCAGCATCATGGTTTGGGCCTGCTTTTCTTCAGCAGGGACAGGGAAGATGGTTAAAATTGATGGGGAGATGGATGGAGGCAAATACAGGACCATTCTGGAAGAAAACCTGTTGGAGTCTGCAAAAGGCCTGAGACTGGGACGTAGATTTATCTTCGAACAAGACAATGATCCCAAACATAAAGCAAAATCTACAATGGAATGGGTCACAAATAAACGTATCCAGGTGTTAGAATGGCCAAGTCAAAGTCCAGACCTGAATCCAATCAAGAATCTGTGGAAAGAGCTGAAAACTGCTGTTCACAAACGCTCACCATCCAACCTCACTGAGCTCGAGCTGTTTTCCAAGGAAGAATAGGCAAGAATTTCAGTCTCTCGATGTGCAAAACTGATAGACATACCCCAAGCGACTTGCAGCTGTAATCACAGCAAAAGATGGCGCTAGAAAAGATTAACTTAAGGGGGCCGAATAATTTGGCACGCCACACTTTTCAGTTTTTTATTTTTTACAAAAGTTTAAAATATCCAATAAATTTCATTCCACTTCGATTGTGTCCCACTTGTTGATTCTTCACCAAAAAATTTAAATTTTATATCCTTATGTTTGAAGCCTGAAATGTGGCAAAAGGTTGAAAAGTTCAAGGGGGTCGAATACTTTCGCAAGGCACTGTAATTCTCCTCTGAGCCGAATGAGAGGGGTTTCTTATGTAATACCCCTCTGAACATAACCAGGAAGTTTAGAGTTGCACTTGCTATTAACGGTGTGTAATACCTACATTTTAGGGTGGGTTCACACTTGCGCTGGCACTCCGTCCGCCGTGAATCTGACCTAAATGTCGGAAAAAAAGGATTGGGACAGGATAGGGAAAGATTTAAAACGGTTTGCTTAACAACCCATTCACTTGAATAGATTTTTAAAGCAATACGCTGGTGTGCGCTTACATCCTCTGTGCCGCGAAGCTGTTTTTTTCCTGCATATCCGACTTAGTTTCCGGCAATCCATCTCTACTGTGCAGGCATAGGAGGTGTGTGTGTGTGTGAATAATCAGCATATGGATAAATACACATTTTTGCTAAAGTACAGTACAGACCAAAAGTTTGGACACACCTTCTCATTCCAAGAGTTTTCTGTATTTTCATGACTATAAAAATTGTAGATTGACTCTGAAGGCATCAAAACTATGAATTAACACATGTGGAATTATATACCTAACAAAAAAGTGTGAAACAACTGAAAATATGTCTTATATTCTAGGTTCTTCAAAGTAGCCACCTTTTGCTTTGATTACTGCTTTGCACACTCTTGGCATTCTCTTGATGAGCTTCAAGAGGTAGTCATCTGAAATAGTCTTCCAACAGTCTTGAAGGAGTTCCCAGAGATGCTTAGCACTTGTTGGCCCTTTTGCCTTCACTCTGCGGTCCAGCTCACCCCAAACCATCTCGATTGGGTTCAGGTCTGGTGACTGTGGAGGTCAGGTTATCTGGCGTAGCACCCCATCACTCTCCTTCTTGGTCAAATAGCCCTTACACAGTCTGGAGGTGTGTTTGGGGTCATTGTCCTGTTGAAAAATAAATGATGGTCCAACTAAACGCAAACCGGATGGAATAGCATGCCGCTGCAAGATGCTGTGGTAACAATGCTGGTTCAGTATTCCTTCAATTTTGAATAAATCCCCAACAGTGTCACCAGCAAAGCACCCCCACACCATCACACCTCCTTCTCCATGCTTCACGGTGGGAACCAGGCATGTAGAGTCCATTCGTTCACCTTTTCTGCATCACACAAAGACACGGTGGTTGGAACCAAAGATCTCAAATTTGGACTCATCAGACCAAAGCACAGATTTCCATATGTCTAATGTCCATTCCTTGTGTTCTTTAGCCCAAACAAGTCTCTTCTGCTTGTTGCCTGTCCTTAGCAGTGGTTTCCTAGCAGCTATTTTACCATGAAGGCCTGCTGCACACAGTCTCCACTTAACAGTTGTTGTAGAGATGTGTCTGCTGCTAGAATTCTGTGTGGCATTGACCTGGTCTCTAATCTGAGCTGCTGTTAACCTGCGATTTCTGAGGCTGGTGACTCGAATGAACTTATCCTCTGCAGCAGAGGAGACTCTTGGTCTTCCTTTCCTGGGGCGGTCCTCATGTGATCCAGTTTCCTTGTAGCGCTTGATGGTTTTGGCCACTGCACTTGGGTACACTTTCAAAGTTTTCCCAATTTTTCGGACTGACTGACCTTCATTTCTTAAAGTAATGATGGCCACTCGTTTTTCTTTACTTAGCTGCTTTTTTCTTGCCATAATACAAATTCTAACACTCCATTCAGTAGGACTATCAGCTGTGCATCCACCTGACTTCTGAACACCACAACTGATGGTCCCAACCCCATTTATAAGGCAAGAAATCCCACTTATTAAACCTGACAGGGCACACCTGTGAAGTGAAAACCATTTCAGGTGACTACCTCTTGAAGCTCATCAAGAGAATGCCAGACTGTGTAAGGGCTATTTGACCAAAAAGGAGAGTGATGGGGTGCTACGCCAGATGACCTGGAATCCACAGTCACCAGACCTGAACCCAATCAAGATGGTTTGGGGTGAGCTGGACCGCAGAGTGAAGGCAAAAGGGCCAACAAGTGCTAAGCATCTCTGGGAATCCTTCAAGACTGTTGGAAGACCATTTCAGGTGACTACCTCTTGAAGCTCATCAAGAGAATGCCAAGAGTGTGCAAAGCAGTAATCCAAGCAAAAGGTGGCTACTTTGAAGAACCTAGAATATAAGACATAGTTTCAGTTGTTTCACACTTTTTTGTTAAGTATATAATTCCACATGTGTTAATTCATAGTTTTGATGCCTTCAGTGTGAATCTGCAATTTTTATAGTCATGAAAATATAGAAAACTCTTGGAATAAGGTGTGTCCAAACTTTCGGTCTGTACTGTATGTAATTTAGAAAGTAGACGGGGGGAGGGTGTTTAGATTAGTGTAGAAATTCCATTTTATCCCGGACAACCCTTTAAGTCTTTTTTTCAAACCATTGTAATGAACAGTTTTCCAAGAACAAATAGTTAATACTGTGGAAAGATCCTTTTCGTTTGTGCCCCCTTCAGATTAAACAAAAGGAAAACTCATAAAGCTTGCTATATCAGTGTCAAATCTTATATTCATCCACAAATGTGCTTAAACTAGTACATTTAGACAAGCATTTATAATAAGGACACAAGCTTACCTTCTTCTACAACCTCTCCTACAAAAACTTTAGCAATACCAGACATAGCGATGACAACATTCTGAGAGACAGAGCAACCAGTAATGGACTGAATGAGCTGTAAAAAATGAAAATAGAAAAACTAAACTGATTATATCAAGAGATAAAGATATATACAGAGAGGAAAAAAAAAGTATAGTCAGCCACCAACTCTGCAAGTTCTCCCACTTAAAAAGATGAACAGCCTCTACCCCCACCTTCAGTCTCTATCGCTCTTCCCTCAGATTGCAAGCCCTTGCGGGCAGGGCCCTGTATCCCACTGTTCCAGTTGGTCACTGTTATTATCTGTTTTGTGTATCTTGTGTACTGTATGTAAACCCTCAAATGTAAAGCAACATGGTGCTATATAAACAATAATGTTTGAGCCCCCTCGCAGCGCACCAAAAGGATGGAGCACAATTTAGTGTTTGAAAAGCAGATTTTGCTGGAATAGTTTTCAAGTGCCATATCGTATTTGCAGAGCCCCTAGAGTACCAATACAATGGAAGCCCCCAAAAAGTGACCCTGCTTTGTAAAGTACACCCCATTACAGAATTTATCATGGGGTATATGGAACATTTTGACCCCACAGTTGTTTCGCAGATTATACAGTGGGGAAAAAAAAAGTATTTAGTCAGCCACCAATTGTGCAAGTTCTCCCACTTTAAAAGATGAGGCGCGCCTGTAATTGACATCATAGGTAGACCTCCACTATGAGACACAAAATGAGAAAACAAATCCAGAAAATCACATTGTCTGATTTTTAAAGAATTTATTTGCAAATTATGGTAGAAAATAAGTATTTGGTCAATAACAAAAGTTCATCTCAATACTTTGTTATATATTCTTTGTTGGCAATGACAGAGGTCAAACGTTTTCTGTAAGTCCTCACAAGGTTGGCACACACTGTTGCTGGTATGTTGGCCCATTCCTCCATGCAGATCTCCTCTAGAGCAGCATGTTTTGGGGCTGTCGCAGGGCAACACAGACTTTCAACTCCCTCCAAAGGTTTTCTAAGGGGTTGAGATCTGGAGACTGGCTAAGCTACTCCAGGACCTTGAAATGCTTCTTACGAAGCCACTCCTTCGTTGCCCTGGTGGTGTGCTTGGGATCATGGTCATGCTGAAAGACCCAGCCACGTTTCATCTTCAGTGCCCTTGCTGATGGAAGGAGGTTTGCACTCAAAATCTCACGATACATGGCCCCATTCATTCCTTCATGTACACGGATCAGTCTGGTCCCTTTGCAGAGAAACAGCCCCAAAGCATGATGTTGCCACCCCCATGCTTCACAGTAGGTATGGTGTTCTTTGGATGCAACTCAGCATTCACTCTCCTCCAAACACAACGAGTTGTGTTTCTACCAAACAGTTCTACTTTGGTTTCATCTGACCACATGACATTCTTCCAATACTCTTCGGGAACATCCAAATGCTCTCTAGCAAACTTCAGACGGGCCCGGATATGTACTGGCTTAAGCAGGGGGATACGTCTGGCACTGCAGGATCTGAGTCCCTGGCGACGTAGTGTGTTACTGACGGTAGCCTTTGTTACGTTAGTCCCAGCTTTCTGCAGGTCATTCACTAGGTCCCCCTTGTGGTTCTGGGAGTTTTGCTCACTATTCTTATTTTGACCCCACGGGGTGAGATCTTGCATGGAGCCCCTGATCGAGGGAGATTATCAGTGGTCTTGTATGTCTTCCATTTTCTAATTATTGCTCCCACAGTTGATTTCTTCACACCAAGCTGCTTACCTATTGCAGATTCAGCCTTCCCAGCCTGGTGCAGGTCTACAATTTTGTTTCTGGTGTCCTTCCACAGCTCTTTGGTCTTCACCATAGTGGAGTTTGGAGTGTGACTGTTTGAGGTTGTGGACAGGTGTATTTTATACTGATAATTTCAAAGTGCCTACAGGTAATGAGTGGAGGACAGAGGAGCCTCTTAAAGAAGAAGTTACAGGTCTGAGAGAGCCAGAAATCTGTCTTGTTTGTAGGTGACCAAATACTTATTTTCCACCATAATTTGCAAATAAATTAAAAAAAAAAAAAAAAGAAGATTTTCTAGATATGTTTTCTCATTTTGTCTCCCATAGTTGAAGCCTACCTATGATGTCAATTACAGGCCTCATCTTTTTAAGTGGGAGAACTTGCACAATTGGTGGCTGACTAAATACTTTTTTCCCCACTGTACTATGTACAGTACTGTAAATAAATTACAAAACATACACTTCCCCTTTGTGGAGAATCTTTCTGCACTGCAAAGTTGTACACAGTTTATATGTATAAACTGAATAAACCTTTTGTGAAACTAAAATAACAAACCTCACAAAGTTCTTAAAGGGGATTTCCAGGCTACAAGGATAGGTCATCAATATCAGATAGTTGGGAGTCAGATATCTGGCACCTCTTCATATCAGCTGCTCACAGCAACCGATACGCAGAGAATGGAGCAGGAAGCTTTGAAAACTCACATTTTTGTGCTATACGATACAACTAAAGATGCGCTCCAGATTTAGGCAAGAAAAATAGGGGGAAAAAAGTAAAAAAACATTTAATGCTAATTAAAACGTCCTTGGTTGCTAAAAGCGGAGGGGTCAATGGTGTTAGAGGAAGTGATGGACTAGTCTAATGCCTATTGGACTAGTCTTATGCTTATTCTAGGGTAGGTGAGGGAATTGGTATCTAAAACTAGATTCCTGATAAACCTAGCAGCCCTGATTTACTAATAGATATTGTACAGAGAGGGAGCCTGAAAATGCTCAAGATTTATCAAAGTGGCGGTTGCTAGATGATAAATCTGCTTTATGTCTAGTTGGCTTATTTTGAGCCAGACAATTTTAAACACATTTAAGCAGTGCCCCTATAACTGATAAGCCAAGCCAACAAGTCGGAAAAATCAGCTGAAACTAGAGTTTCTTAAGTTTCTACATATACACATAACAGTATTGCACACATATACAGCCATGTTACACACCCTTCTGCTATAAATCTCTGCCACAGAATATATTTCAGGATCCATTCCTGACACATCCCACAGCTCTCCCCACTGCATAGGTTTTCATTTCCTACAAGAAGCAGTAGCAAAACCAGATGAAAGGTCTAAAGAACTTTTAATGTAATAGGCATGTGATCAGTGACATGCTCAGTCATTACATGATGAATGCTTCCAGGACTTCCTCAATTCTCTGAAATTTGAACTCTCCTGTGCTACTAATTAAGGACCAGGTACCTGAAAAGAGTGGTGGCCGAATTAGGCAACCCTGCCTCTTTTGATGGCATCTGAAGACCAAGAGAGCGTAGAGGACCTCTTTTTCCAAGTATGTTGAAGTTAACCACCAGTTCAGAAAGGTTTTTATCTGGAGAGTCAGGGTTGCCTACTTTTCTAGTGACAAGTGACTTTTGTTCCTTTGACGAAAAGATCAGGGATTGCAATTTCCGAGAATGCGCTTAACTCGAAGGAACAGCTGGAATGCAGGCAGTCATGGAGCCTAGAGCCGACATGGCCTCACCTACAGAGACACACGTCTTCTTCTGAAAAAGATATTTTGTAAATGAAATCCCTCTCCTGGGGGAAAAGAAAAAAAAAAAAGGAAGAGGTTCATAATCCAGACTAAATCGCAAGCGATCAGGCAGAAGTTCTTTTCATATGATTTTTGATGACAGGCAGAGACTGGCCCATTATCAATAAGATCTTCCAAATAAGGGACAACATTGATGTCTTGTTTCAGGAATGAGATGACTTTGGCCATGGTCCTTATGAAGTTCTGTGGCGTTGAACTATTGCCGAAGTGGAGGGAGGAAAATTGGTAATGGAGAATCTCGCGACCTTGCGCCACTGCAAGGTAATATGCATCCAGTAGGTTTATTGTCGTCAACAACACCATTGTTCACCTGTTCAGAGGTTTTAGATTTATAAGGGTATGAGAAGGCCTATTTGGTTTCTTTACTAGGTAAAGGCTTGAATATTGACCTTGACTTTTCTCTTGGGCTGACACTGGAACAATGGCTTATAAGGCGAGAAATTTTCGGATGCACAGATGGAAGTTCCTTGGACCTCTGTTGTTCTTCACCACAAACCTGTAAGGGGCATGAGAAAAACTCTATTCTGTATCCTTTTGGGTTGGTGTTTAAAATCCAAGGATTTGAGGACATCTTCTGCCATTCATGAAAATACCATGACATCCTTTCTCCCACTGCAGCATTATTATTTTTGGACTGGTGATTAGGGGTGACAAAGATATTTTTCCCCTCCGCTCTTCGGCATAGCTCCACCTACGAGTTTTACCTTTGCCTCTGTAGCCCTGTGACGAACCTGGGAGGAGGAAAGAAAAGCTGCTTCTTTTGAGCTTTAATAATAATAATAATAATAATAATAATAATAATAATAATAATAATCCTTTAATAGTCCCACAATGGGGAAATTCAGTGTGTTACAGCAGCAAAGATAAGCAGATACAAATACAAAATGTACAGGAATGTTCCAAGGTGAGAGGCATTACATTAATAGCAGACAGACAGATAGGACGTAGCAGAGGAGGGGGGGGGGGGGGGGATTTAACAGGCAGAGAGATATTTCAGTTCTCTGTGTGTAATGATCTCCGCTTAGGTCGGTGTTGGTTGTACAGCCTAACCGCGGTGGGGAGGAAAGACTTCCGATAGCGCTCCTTCTCACACCTAGGGTGGAGCAGTCGGTCACTGACAGTACTGCTCAGCGCGATCACAGTCTCATGCATGGGATGGGAGTTATTCTCCCGCATGGAGCTCACCACAGACAGTATCCTTCTGTCACCCACCACCTGCACTGGGTCCAGTGGGCTCCCCAGGACAGAGCTGGCCCTTCTAATCAGCTTGTCAAGTTTATTTCTGTCCCTGGTTGATATGCTGCTCCCCCAGCAGGCCACTCCAAAGAAGATGGCTGATGCCACTACCAAGTTGAAGAAAGCTCTAAGAAGTGCTCCCCGGATTCCAAAGGCTCTCAGCTTCCTAAGCAGGTAGAGCCTGCTGTGGCCCTTCCTGTACAGGGCCTCCATATGACCTGCCCAGTCCAGCTTATTATTTAGGTTCGGGAAGAATCTGCATGTTGCCTTCTCCAAAATTTTCTATAATTCTGGACCAAATAAATAGTTGCCCACAAAAGAGGATTGCACATAGATGGGGTTTTAGAGATCCCTGTCCACATTTTCAATTCTAGTTGAATTTGTTAAAGCAGCTGCTCAGGCAGCCACTCCCACAGACTCCACTGAGGCATCTCCAAGGAATCCTGTACTGTTGACTGTTAAAGCAGATGAAGTGAAGGAAGAATTTCTTCTCTTCTCCAGCTGACTCAAGCATCGAAACCAGCCACACAGGAAGAGGAATGCTGTTGTCTTATAGTCCACTGGATGCTTTAGCTGAGAAGAATTTTCAACAGGAATGATGTTTTTTTTTCCCCAACTCTAACCACCTGTACGTCTACTTTAATGTCAATTTAATGAAACCTTCATCCAATGGGAAGTGTTCTTTCATCTCATTTAAGTTTCTTCTCTGGATTTGACCATTTGGATTTAATGAGATTTTTTAGATTACTATGGTTGGGAACAACTTGTTTTTTTCTTAGCCCCCAGCCCAGAGAACATTTCATCCTGAGCAGTTTTTACCTCATGTACTTCCTCAATGCCCATAGTGTTTCTAACAGCATGGAGAAGCTCATTCATAAGGTCTGAGGAAAAATATAACTTTTCTGCCAATTTAAAAGGTTGGGTGATTTTACCTACAATAAAAGGGCAGGTGAGAAACAGGCCAGAGAAGATCTTACTTCCTATTGGATTAGAGTCTTAATGCTATCCACAAGCAAAGGTTGTTCGTCTGTAAAAACAATGTGCAGTGCTGACACAGCTGCTTCGTAGATGGTAATTTTGAGGAACATATAGCACACTTGTGGGCCTGAGATTTCCCCCTTTTGCTTGTGAGATCCATCCTTCTCTCCCTATAAAACATAGGTAGAGAAGGATGAATATAGATCCTTTCCGCCATGCACAAAAAAAAAAAAAAAAAAAAAAAAAAAAACCCCTTACTTGACATACTGGGCTGGGGACAGCACCATGTTCCGCAGACTCAGAGCGAGCGTGAGCAGGCATAGCAGCAGCAGGAGCCGAGTCACCATTTCCAGGCATAGTGAGAAGCTGTAGGCTTACCTTGGCCGCAACACCTGAGATCAGAGAGGCAATAGCCATTGGCGCCGACATCAAATTCTGCCTACACCAATAGAGACCACATCCTCTTGCATGGGCCAATTCAATCTCGCAGCCAAAAAAAAAAAAAATTTGTTAGCAACAGTGGGAAGGCTCCTTTGCGTCGGCCAATACACTCGTCTGCTGGAGAGACTTCCAACGCCAGGGACACACCGGAAGTTGGAGGCCGCACCAAGACCAGGAGCGCCAGCAAGTTCCCCAGACATTGAAAAGGTACCTCAGGGTTGAACTGAAGACCGAGAGGATTAAGGCTTCATGTAGAAGAGAGAAGTAAAGGTGGCTGAGAACTGGAGGAACCAAAACACACCCACTCAACTCCCAGCATAACAGAAGTGATGGATGAAACAGTAAGCAAATTCCCACAGGGAAGAAAAAGGCAGGTGGGATACATGAGCGATCCAGATAAATAAATTACCCTTCAGCTAGACACCAGTCTAGCACCTTTCTGTATGTGCCCCATATGGACAGGAAATCACTGGGTGTGGAAGGAGAGGAGTTCCGTTTTAAACCCGCTTCCTGTCCCCTATTAGGTCATGGGATCATCCTCCTGTGGTGTCATGAAGGATGACTGGGGAAAAACTACTGGAACTTCCCAGATTCCAGGAGCCTTCCAACTGGAGAACAGGAAACTAAACTGAGGTGGTTGGAGGTTTGGTCTCTTTTTATATGTTCCAGGTTTCCTGTCCCTGGATGGTCGGAATCCTCCTTGCATGGGTGCAGTCATGGACTAGGATAAATAGTGGTTAAAAGTACTATATATGGAAATATGAAAAATAAAAGCTGCACGTTGGACATGAACCATATTACCCTTTTAACGGCGGCTTTAGGGAAGGCAGATCGTCGGTACATCTCATAGCGGTTCAGCTGTTCTTCTGAGAATGATGACACCAAAATTCTTAAGAAGAGAAATTACAATAAATGTAAGTATCATTGTGGAAGGTCTGAAGACTTTTCACTTACTTACAAAGTACCACTTACTGCATTTTTTGAATTTCATCTTCATCTACTTTCTGCTTCTTTTCTCTTTTCTCCTTTACATCCACCTTTACTTTCTTAGCATTAAGAGGCTCTGATGATTCTCCTGCCAGCACTACAGCAGAACTTTCATCTGTTTTCATCTATTATAAGGAAATGCAAAACAAGGCAAAAAACAAAAATGTAAGGTACCTTTCCCATATAGTATATTCATCCACTGCCTATTAACCGCTTAAAAAGTAGGTTTATTTTGCACAACAGGAATTTTATGGTAAGCCGCCTACCTCTAACTACTTAGATGCTGAGGTTGCAGCTATCATTCACCACTCCAAGGCTCCAAAGCCTGTCATGTAGCTAGTAAAGTCTTTTAAGCAGGTTAAAGGGATAGTGCAGCCAATTTTTTTTTTTGTATACAAAACAACATTTATGTATATGATCCCACATATCATCATACAAAACATAAATTATATAACCTCTCCTTTCTTCCCCACTATGGGTGCGTAGCTCACTGTCAGTTTCATGTAAAGTAGGAGTGGTTTCCTGTCACCCGTGCAATAGCTTGAAGGTCCTTCTATATCAGACTCCTCTTCAGGACTACAAAGAGATTTTCAAAATTACATGCTTGAGTCTAGAATGAAGTAGATTAAATCAGGTGTGTCGTGGGTCCAGTAGGTGGCACTGCCTCGGCTCTGGGAGTGTTAACTGTGCGGTCTGGCCAGCCTGTCACAACTAATAACTCAGAGCCGAGGCATTTTCGAGTGTTGCATTCTTTAAGTAGAGGCTAACAATGTCGCCCTTATTTGCAACCCTGCCTGGTGCGACGTAGAACATACCAGACAGCGGATGATTTTACCCACTCATTCTAGCATCTACCAAGTTGACATCTTGACTATTGTGTAATTTATTTTGCTTACTTATATACCACTATCATATTCTGCAGTGCAGAGATATTGTCAACACTGTCCCATATAGGGCTCACAAATCGAAATTCTATCTTTGGAGTGTGAGAGGAAACCCAAGCAAACACAGGGAGAACATACAAATAAAAAAAACTGGTGCCCATTATTGTCCAAATAAACCCTCAGTTGGAGATAAATCTGGCAATCGGACAACCCAAGGAAATGTAATCTGACATTCATGGGAATTCATGACGTATCTGGATGAGAATTTTTGTAGAGAAAAATGCAGATGGGAAGTCCTGCCATAAAAGGCAACACATGTGGCAACTGGTGCATATATTGCTGAGGTGTTAGTGGCCTTCATAACAGAGGAGTAACTAGGAAAGACCAGACCACATAGTAATCTTTTAACTGGGGACCTCCTTGACCCAAACATTGTCTAACACCCCTTTATTGGCTCCCACACAGAATAAAGCCCAGTTTACTGGGCTCACCACCACATAAAGCTCCTTTTCCTGGCCCACACAGAGTTTAATGCCTCCTTCATGGCCTCCATATGGTATAAAGCACCCTTTACTGGCAACAAAATGACATAACTCTCCATTACTGGCCCCAAACATGATAAAACACCACTTTTCTGGAACGCTGCATTGTATAATGCACCCTTTCCTTTCACCCACACAGTATAATGTTCCTTTTACAGGCTCCAACATGGTATAAAACCACCTTTACTGTCACCAACAGTCCCTTTCCTGGCCCTCCACATGGTGTAATGCCCCCCCCTTACTAACCTCCAAAATGGTATACTGCCTTCATGTTGACCCCCATACAGTATGTTGCCTCCTTTATTAGCATCTATAAAGTAATTGCACCCTTTAGTTGCCTCAATGCAGTAAGTGACCCCTCATACAGGTACGGCTCCCCATACAGTTATTTACTTTTGCCAGGGGGCCTTATGCAACGCACATCACATCCAGAAACTGAACAAGGTTGAGGCCCCCTGGAGGCTTAACACTGAAGCTGAAGCGGTGGAGGCCAGCGACAGCAGTGGGATCAGTAATTGATCATCATCTACTACCAGCTGGAATAAAACCAGTTGTTTAAAGAGAAAGGAACCCGAAAAGGCCCCCTATGGTCAGAAACCCCATAGCAGGTTCTGCCTCATAACATTACTAGGGATGCCATTGATTTCCCAGATCACCACAACAGCAGTTGGGACAGTGTATCACTCCACAGCAAAGGAAGGATTGAAACGCTCATCATGAGGTATGGCAAAATGACCTAAAAAAACCAAAAAAAACAAAAACCACCACACACACACACACACACACACACACACACACACACACACACAAATCCGTTGCTGTCTTTTTTTTGGACGGACGCAAAAGTATAGTATACTACGTTTGAGTCTTTTTTAAACATTGAGGTCTATGGAAACAGATGGCCATCTGTTTGCATCCATTTTTTTTGCGTTTTTTTTTTTTTTTTTTAAATCCGTTAAACTGATGTAAAAAACGTGATCTGAATGGACCCTTACACATACCTCTTCTGGAATCCGCCACGACTCCCTGCGTTCTTCGTGGTTACCAAGGCCTGTAATTAGGCCTCAGCGTCAAGTGGTGTCATGACACAGACTCAAGTATTGCAATGCCATGTGACTACAAAGGCCCAATCACAGGCCTCAGCGGTCCCCGACAACAGGCAGCAACACTGAAGAGAACAGGGAGCTCCTTCAGATCTCAGGAGAGGAAAGTAAGACTGTGTTTGCTCACCACTCTGGGCCTCCGCTTATTATTCTCCAGGGTGTATATGTTGATCTGTTTGCTTTAGTTTTCGATTAATCGTCCAACTGCACCATGGGGCCTCCTCAATTGAACCAAAGCAACATCGCATCCCAAACAGAACCTAGATTCATTGATAAAGATGATATGCTTACAATCCATGGCAGCAGGGGAAGCGCTTTTATACTCACTTGAATTAAGACTCAGAGTCTAATTAGACCACAGCTGTAATCATTTAAGAGAACTGAGGAATGAATGGCTGGACAAAGCCTGGATGCATCCCAGAAGAATCTTTTATCCAGAAAGGCACTAAGTGCTGCAACCTGTATTGTTAGGGTGCTGGTCTTCAGCCCTTGATCTAGGCCACCTTGAAGAAACTCCAGTATCAGGGTGGAGTCTGGAAGTGAAGATCTATCCGAACAGTTCTTAGTAAACTTAGGTATATCTTGGAGGTCACTTGTTTTCTGGAAAGCAATAGGGTGGAAATGACTTTCTCCAAAGAACCCTTTCTTTAGCAATAAGGCCCGCTCAGTCCCCAGGCTGTCAGATGTAGACGAATTAGTGCAGGATGGGGACTGGTCCCTGACTAAGTAAGTTGCTTTGATTCGGAAGACTCCAGAAGTTTCCCTGAGCAACGTGTAACAGAAGTGGAAGCCACGTTCTCTTGGGTCAGTAAGGAGCGATGAGGATAATATGTGCCTGTTCTTCCTGAATCTTCATCAATGTTCTGGGTAACCGTGAAAACTAAAGGAAAGAATATAATAGGCTCTTCGGCAAAATGTAATATAGAGCTTCTTCTGGCTAGTTTTCCCAATTTATGGAGAAGAAGCGCGTAAGCTGGACACCAGCTGGACACCAGCATTTTGAAGATATCTGGATTCAGACACCACTTTGTCTCTTAGTGCTTTCACGCTGAGGAAATCCGCAATTAAGTTCTTTTCCCTACACAGATGGGTTGCAGATAAGAAGATTTGTTTCTGCCCATCTGAAAATTTCTGAGGATAGAAGAGGAAGACAAGGACTTCTTGTGCCGCCTTGTTTGTATAAATAGGCCACCATCATCGTAGTGTCTGACAAGACCTAGACATGTTCTCCCCTCACCTCCTCTAGGATAGTTTTTAGGGACTCAGACTGCAGATGGCTCTCTGAAGTTTGAGGAAGCAACTGACATGCTTCTGTTCCACTCCGCCTGGACCATGGAAAAGGAAGTATGGGCTCCCCAAACTCTTTGGTTGGCATCTGTGGTGACTACCACCTGCATTGCTGGTCTCTAATGTACCCCCTCTGGTTAGCACAGAGAATTTTTCACTGTTTCTGTCCAGAGATTATTGCCTTTTGTCCCATACTGACAACAGGAAATTTTGAAGAACTCTTGTATGGTCCTGGGCCCAACTGACCCCCGAAATAGTGGCGGATAGGGATCCCAATAATTTCAGGGTATCCCTAATGGAAGCTATCTTGAAGGAAGTAACTTGTTTGACCGCCAGCTGTACTTGTGGTAAAAATTACACGATGCAGCTGGAATCCAGAAGGATTTCCATGAAGATTTTCTGTCGATCTGGATGGAAATCTGATTTTTTCTTTTTATGAGCCACCCCAAGTCTAAGAGAGTGGACCAGACAAAGATGTGCTGATGTCTGGGGGATGAGTGGACCAGCAACCAGCAATCAGAAAATTCTCTGGGTATGGTATGATCTGGTGTAGATGTCCAGTCACCTCAGCCATAATCTTTGTGAATAACCTCAGAGCTGAACATAGGCCGAACGTGAGCCTGAAATTGAAAGTGAAAAACTAGGTGATTGGTTTGTAGCGCAACCCTTAAAGAAGTTGTCCAGGCTAAAAATTTAGGCCATGGGAGGTTTAAAAAAAAAATTCCACACTCACCTGTACCCTATGCTCTGGTGGTCCAGTCCTGTTGCTCAGCTGCCTTCTTGGAGAGGAATTCCTCGCCGGCTGTGTCCTGGGTTCCTTCAGCGGCCAAGTCTTGATAGATAGGAACGTGGTAATATGCATCGGTGAGGTCTAAGGATACCATCCAAGCATTCTGACAACAGATTTACGGTGGAACGAACAGTCTCCACTTAAAACAGTTTGTATTTTAGATAGCGGTTCAAATCTTTCAGATTTATTATTGCTTTGTAGGCTCCGTTTGGAAAACTGGATAATAAATTTGAAAACGTGCTCCTGTAGGGGAACCAGATTTAGAACTTACTCCTGTCGCCAGTTGGTCGCCCAAGGGAAGAAGAAGAGGATTATATCCTGCATACACGACTATCTATAGTTACAAAAGTAAACAAACAATGACGCAAGATGGAGTTTCTAATGGATCCATAGGATGACAGAAATGGACATTAACCCTTTCACTACAAGGGGTCTCCAGAAATTTTGCACCTCCAGTAGCCACAGCCTACACCTGCATGCACATAGCTTCAGAAAATCACTTGAACTGGAATGAGCAAAAATCTGTTTTAAAGCTGGAAATGTTAAAAAAAAAAAAAAAAAAAAATAAAAAAAAATCCTATAAAATGTGGGGATTACACACCGTGGAAAGCAAGTGAACCCCTAAACCTATATATTTTTTCAAAGTAGATTACATGTGTCTCAATTGGTTATCAATAGCCACATCCACCTTCATGTAACTTTGTGACAAACACAAAACATATATTTGGACTTAAAACTCCAATTCAATCTTACATTCACATACAAAATACATTTAAAATAAAAGATCAAGGTGTACACAATTTATATATACCACAAACATCAACTACAACAAGAGCTCGTACTCTCAAAAACGCTGATACAGAAGTCAAGCAAGATTTTGCTGTTATTCACTAATATGTTCAAAATCTATACTGCACCTAGCAAACTGACACCAAAATCTAACTTTTTTGAGATTGCACAGCATACTATATATAAAAACACAACTTAATATGTCAACCACCTTCATGCAACTTTGCAGCAAACAGAGATTGTAAGCAAAAATTGCACAAAAATTCAAATTTGCCACTAAAGTGCCGGCTCAAGCAGTCCCTTTCTGAACACAAAATGTACTTTCCAAAAAGTGCAATATGTGAGGAATTCACACACAGACATATATATATATATATAGATAACACATACACACACATACATACACACACACACACACACACACACACACACACACGTGCGGGTGTTAAAGAAATGCCAAAAATCGCAGAAATGCGCCATCCAATTTTGTGCATGAAATTAAATAGGATTTTACATAAAAATATAATTTTCTATCCCCCTATAAAAATTGCAGCAATTTATACCTTCATCTCTAGTGAAAATCGTTATTGCTATTATTTTAGCATGTAACGGATATCGCTAGAGGTATATTTTACTCTATAAAGATCAGGTATGGACAGGACAGGAATTGGGTGAAATGTAAACTTTATTGATGACTGTGTGTGTATGTGTTGTGTAAATGTTTTGTGCGATTCTTTTGGCGCTGCGACGTGGACAATGGTAAACATCAGAAAGCAAAAGTATAGTATGCTCTCTGATTGATAGGAGAGGGGATAACATGGACAGAAGTCCATGATACCCCCCCTGGGGTCACATACAGGTTATGCACAGATGATGATGACGATTTTCTCATCTCTGTGCAGTTTGCAGGGCGGCTCCTCCCCCCTCCTTTTCCTACCGCAGCTCTTAAGATGCTTCCTGAGAGGACAGGACAGGAGGACATATCAAGTTCTTCATGATGTCCCTTACAAATTCGGAGCGAATAGCTGTTAAATACGTTGTCGGGAATTGAGATCTGCAATGATGTGATCTCAATGCCGAATAGAGTTTTCAACAGTGAATCACTCCTAAACTGTAAAACTGTAAGGGCTATTATGAAGAGATTCTCATCTTTAAAATGAATCCCAGATCTTCTTAATAGACCTAATGGATCCTGAGATATCGTAATTACAAGTAAGGACGTATTAGATATGTGATTGGCTACAGAAGTGCCACCCTGGGAGGAAGTATAAATATGTGGCTGGCAGGGAAAGGGTTAAACTGTTGCAGAGAACTGAAACAGGCTGATTCTGTGTTATTTCCCATTGACATTAATGTTAATGTCAATGAGAACGGACACAGAATCAGTCTATCATTTCTCTGCAACAGTTTAATGTCCGTTGCTGTCATCCTATGATGGAAGACAGCAATGGACATTAACAACATTAGTGTAAGTGCCCCCTTAGTCACAGGTAATGAAAATGTGACGAGTAAGAGTGATGTCTCTGGTCCTTCTCCAGTGACCACTGATTGGACTCAGTGGTCATGTGCGTCACAATGAAGAAGAGTGAAGAGAGGAAAAAAAAAAAAAAAAAGAAGTGTAGGACAATGGAGTGGCATTTTTTTTTTTTTTTTAAGTCATGCAAGCTGACCATGTTGTTGATATATAAAACTTAGTAACAGTTAGTACGGTTGAAAAAAAACATATGTCCAAGTTCAACCAAAGGATGGAAAAGGACAAGACCGAAGAAAAATAGAAATAGTAGTCACTGGTAATTCTGTTTCTAGCAAGCCCTCCATGACAGCACCACAGGAAGTTGTATCTCCACCCACTATTAGGGACAGGAAAAGCACACAAGAGGTTAAATAGCCCATCCCCTTCCTCCCTCTCCAGTGTATTCCAAATAACCACTATTACTAATACTAGTATATCCTAAACCAAATATAGTCTAGATCATGGGAAGGGAAATCAGGGTGCTGTCATTGAGGGCTTACTAGAAACCGAATTACCGTTAAGTACTAATTCTATTTTCTCAAATGCTCTCCATGACAGCACCACAGGAGAAACGCCAGATAACTATTTTGAGGGAGGGACCATTGCCTGCAGGACCTTCATTCCAAAAAGAGGTAAACGTGCGATAAAGGTCCAATCTGTAATGTTTAGTAAATGTATGGGCCGAAGACAAAGTGGCTGCTCTACAAATTTGATCTAAGGAGGCATCAGCCCAAGAAACTGATATTGCGCTGGTAGAATGAGTTGAAGGTGTTTTAGGGGGAGATAAACCCTGACACAGATAGGCCTTACAAATTGCATTTTTAATCCAACTGGCAAGGGACTTTTTGATAGCTTTTTGCCTTTGTTAGGGCCACAAACTGAATAAAAAGATTCTCATCCTTTTGCAAGCTGGAAGAGGCTTCAAGATAGATGTAGGAAGAAATATCCTTTCGTAACGTGTGAAATGATTCTTCCCTCCTATTAGACGGATGTTGACAGAAGGAAGGAAGAATGATCTCTTCAGACATGTGAAATCAGAAATCCTTTTGAAAAAAAAAGGTAGGGTAAGGATAGAATACTATTCTGTCCTCTAAGATTTTTAGGAAAGGTTCTCTGGTAGAGAGGGCCTGGATTTCATTAACTCTCCTGGCAGATGTTATGACAACTAGAAAGATTTCCAGGACAGTTCTTTTACAGTCCCTGACAGAAGTTCTGTCACTTTTCCATGTTGTGGAATCAAAAGCTTATAACCTGACTTTAAATTCATCCATTGGTTTTAGAAATGACTCATATGAAAGCTGAAACCCTCCCAAATGATTTTTTGGTTAAGAAAATAAATTGGCTTCACTGCTGAAATATTCATCATTTAATGAACACAGAAAGATCAGATTTTGGCAAGACGAAAGTTTTGTCGCCTTGTCAAATAATGCACCCAATCCTAGTTTAAAGCCTCACCTGTGCTCACTAATTGATCGGTTAATTAGTGTGTATAAAAAGAACTCCAGCACCCCAGACCTTCACTTGAACTGCAACTTCACCTCTGACAACATGCCAAAAAGCAACCCTGCGACCAAAGCCTTGATCATCAAAAGGCTGAAGACCAGATCCACTGCAGAGGTGGCTGGCACCTTTAATGTGTCTCTGCGTCAAGTATAAAGAATTAAAAAAAGATTTGAACAGACTGGAGATGTTTTTGACAAGCCCAGGTCCGGCAGACCCCGCAAAACAACTGCTCAGGAGGAACGTTTGTTGGTTAGAAAATCAAAAGCCAGCTCCTCTTCCACTGCAGCAGAGCTCCAACAGGCCTGGTCACCTCAAGTCCCTGTGTCAACTAGAACAGTTTGTAGGATTTTGTCTCGAAATGGCTTCCATGGTCGAATCAGTGCCCAGAAGCCAGCACTAAACAAAAGGCAATTAAAAAAACGTGTGGCATTTGCCAAGGCCCACAACCTGCTAAACGGATGGACGCTGGAAAAGTGGCAGAAGGTGGATTTCTCAGATGAATCTTCAGTTGAATTACACCACAGCCGCCGCAAATACTGCAGGAGACCTACTGGAGCCCGTATGGATCCAAGATACACCCAGAAAACAGTTAAGTTTGGTGGTGGAAAGATCATGGTCTGGGGTTACATTCAGTATGGGGGTGTGCGAAACATTTGCAAGGTGGAAGGCAATATCAATAGCCTAAAATATCAAGTAGTATTAGCTTCCTCTTACATTCCCAATCATAAAAGGGGTCAAATTTTGCAGCAGGATGGTGTTCCATCTCATACATCCATCTCTACATTAAAGTTCCTCAAGGCAAAGAAGATTAAGGTGCTCCAGGACTGGCCAGCCCAGTCACCAGACATGAACATCATTGAGCATGTTTGGGGTAGGATGAAAGAGGAAGCTGGGAGGCATGTAAGACTGCATTCTTTGCTATTCCTGATGACTTCATCAATAAATTGTATGAATCATTGTTGAAACGCATGGATGCAGTCCTTCAAGCTCATGGAAGTCACACAAAATATTAAATATGGCTCTAATAGCACCACAACTTCATTCACCAATGTCAGGAAACATATCTTTGTTTTTGAACAGAATTATTGACTTGATTTTCACATTACTATGTGTGCGACAAAACTTTCGTCTTGCCAAAATCTGACCTTTCTGTGTTCATTAAATGATGAATATTTTAGCAGTGAAGCCAATTTATTTTCTTAACCAAAAAAATCATTTGGGAGGATTTCAGCTTTCATATGAGTCATTTCTAAAACCAATGGATGAATTTAAAGTCAGGTTATAAGCTTTTGATTCCACAACATGGATAAGCGACAGAACTTCTGTCAGGGACTCTATATTAGCATCAGCAATTGGCTCAAAAAGGGCATAGTGTTATGCCCTTAAGAACCACGTTGAGATCCCATTGTGGAAGCAGAACCTTCTTCCTTGGGAGAAGCCTGCAGGCCACGGAAAAATAAATCTTTTAACCTAGTGATGGTCAACTAAGTCAAAATCAAAATAACTACTAAGAGCTGACACTTGTACCTTCAGAGTATTAGGTTTTAGACCCTTATCCAGACCTGTTTGCAAAAAATCTAAAATTTTTGCTATGTTTGGATGGTTGATATCAGGAACACTACTGCCAGACAAGGAAAGGAATTTCTTCCACACCTTATTGTAGATAGTATGGGCAATTAATTTCCTCTTAGCCGCAGGTTGTGGTTCAGAAGAGGAAAAGGTATAGGAAAAGATTCTAGGGAGGACTGGATTCATGACGAACCATCCCATTAATCGCAGCTGTTCCTCTTTATTTTTTCAGTGTAAGACTGACATAAGATTTTTTAAAAGTGGAAGAAAGCTTTTTCCCCACAGATGGCACTTTTTTTTTTTTAGTACAACCAAATTCTTATAGTTTGAAGGAGACATCTTTAGCTTCTTTTCCCCAAATAAATACATGACAATAAAAGGAAATAAGAACCCCAATAAACATACGACGCAACAACCCATTATCAGATTACTCACTGGGGCTGGGGGGGGGGGTACGCCAGGCTCATACGCCACTCTAGAGGACTCATCTCCAGGCATTATGGCAAACAGACACAGATGGTCCTACCTTGAAGAGAAAGCCTCTTGGTCTGGGAGGTTTTTTAACCGCCTCCGATGACCTGCGTACTCCATTCACCAATAGGAATGTCTCTGGTCAACCTGCTCCTTCAGGACGCCAAACGCTTAAAATTTCCTCTTTTTGGCGCCTTTCTCCTGATGCCGGAAGTGCGTCACCCGAAACCGGAAGAGACATTAGCGTGCATCCCAGCATGGAACACAGGCTCCGGCAAGTGGGCAGGGGAAACAGACCAGGGAGCTTCCAAGGAAGGACCATGGCCTGCACTACTCGTTTCCACTTTACCAGGACAACGCAGGAAGAGACGGTACCACCGAGACCAAGGAGAAACGGCGTAAAACTGCATGGACAGCTGCACTGGACCCCACTCTGCCATGTAAGAACACACACAAAACCTCTTGTCTGCCACTAATAGGGACAAGAAAAAAACACTGAAGAGGGAGGAAGGGGAGGGGCTGTTTAACCTCTTGTGTGCTTTTCCTGTCCCTAATAGTGGGTGGAGATACAACCTCCTGTGGTGCTGTCATGGAGGGCATTTGAGAAATAAGTATTCTATACAACTCCCTAAGCATCAATGCTATTTTGTATGTAATCCTTTTTTGAAGCTGTCAGCTGTTGTTCCTGGGATAGGCTATATCACAGATTCACAGTCCTTACAGTGAAGAAGCCTTGTTGCCTCTGGAGATTAAACCCTTTTTCTCCAGATGGAGAGGAGATTTTAGTTGGAACAGCTTTCCCCCATATCTCTTGTACAGGCCATTTATATAGGTTTATAATTTTTCCTCTTATATGCCCATTCTCAAGACTGAATAATATAACAATAAATAATATATACTCCTGTAAACAGTAGAGAGTACTGAACCATCAATATTTATACTGTAACCTGTGTAATGTATTATACACACACACTGTACCCATAGCAGGGCCGCTACAGGCAATAGTGGCGGCAGCTCCACCAATGATATTTACTATCCCAACACTGATAACACCTTAGTGTCATATGAAAGAAGACAAAACAGCTCTCAATACAGAAGTAAGGGAAAAAGTGAAAAAAAAAAAAAAAAAAAATGCAGGCATTCACAGAAAGGAGTCAAACTTTATTAATGACACAAATACTGCCAGAAAATCAAAAGTTGTCCAAAAATTTAATTACTAAAAATAAAACAAACACAGACACACACATACTTGCTATTTGCTGGGCAACCGCTTTAATGCGCCTGCAATAAGATAAAAACACCAAAAACATCTGCTTGTCTGAAAATCTTATTAAATGTAATCACTTAGAAATGTTCAAGAGGTTGTTTCGGAAAATAAATGTATTGTTTGTATAATGAAAAGTTATAATGAAAATACAATTTTCGGATATACTTTTTGCATCAATTCCTCACGGTTTTCTAGCTGACATTTATACTGCTTACTTCCAGTGACCAAAAATCAGACAATGGTCATGTGATGGGCACACAGCTCAATACAGTGACAAGACACTAATTAAATGTCTGTCAAACAAACTTCTATAAATTAACCCCTTCCCGCCAAAATAGTACAGCGGATGTTAGGTATTTAAATATGGTGGCCACTAATAGCCACCAGGTCGTCGTTGTATTAAAAATAATAATACATTTTATTTATATAGCGCCAACATATTCTGCAGCACTTTACAAAATGTAGCGTTTCAGTACAGACAAAAAGATACATTAAAGAGAAATAGTCAATTCACACAATGGGACTGAGGGCCCTGTTCGTAAGAGCTTACAATCTATGAAGTAGAAGGGGTGACAAAAAGCAGCAGGGGCGGCATTGCTTATACAGCGGTCCAGACATTTTTGTGATAGAAGTTACTTTCATTACACAGAAAACAGTTGTATGAGTCGTCACCTATAATGTGCAGATGGTGCCTGGACGTATAAAGTTATAGTACGATACAGCATAATTTCCTGTGGGATAATGCGGAAATGTGAAGAGAGGAGGGTTCGTTTTAGTGATTTAACTGCGGAAGGGTTTACATTATCAATTGTGATAGGCCTGTCTGAAAAGATGTGTCTTTAATTTGCGCTTGAAACTGTAGAAATTGGGAGTTAATTTGATTGTCCGGGGTAGAGCATTCCAGAGAAGTGGTGCAACTCAGGATAAGTCTTGGATACGGGAGTGGGAGGTTCTGATAATAGAGGATGTTAGTCTTAGGTCATTGAGTGAACGTAGAGCATGGGTTGGACGATAGAGATGAGGGAGGAAATGTAGGGAGGTGAAGCATTATGGAGACCCTTGTGGATGAGGGTGAAGTTTATATTGTATTCTGTACTGAATAGTCAACCAATGTAGTGACTCACACAGACCGGAGGCATCGCTGTAGCGTCTAGACTGAAAGATGAGCCTGGCCGACACATTCAGAATAGATTGTAGTGGGGAGAGTTTAGTAAGGGTTAGACCGATTAGAAAGGAGTTACAGTAGTCAAGGTAAGAGTGAGTCAGGGCGACAATAAGGGTCTTTCCCAAGGTGCACATATCCCTTAGACTGACACCCCGGAACGTCAGCGGAAAGTCAAAAATGGAATATATGTAGGTCACATGACCTACATATTTTACAGTAAAACTAAAAATAATTAGTAATAAATGTTATTTAGAAAGTTGGAGGGGGGGGGGGGTTATAGTTAAAATTGTAAATTATCCTGGACAACCCCTTTAATGTATCTGTGGTAAGCAAAGGGTGAATTCTGGAGATAACATCAGCGTGAGAATGATTGGATATGGGGTGGTGAAGGAAAGGTCTGAGTCAAACATAACCCTGAGGCAGTGGGCATACTGCCTAGGAGTTATGGTAAGGCCAGAGACTGCAATGGAGATATCAGGGACAGATCTATTAGATGGTGGAAACAGCAGTAGTTCCGTCTTTAAGAGATTCAGTTTCAGATAAAGAGAAGACATGATATTTGAGACAGCAGAGAGATAGTCACTAGTGTTCTGTTTTAATGCAGGGGTGATTTCTTAAACATCAAAGATCCGACACTAATGCACCATTTTTCCCGCGGCACATGGGCGCCATTTTGGAGCAAGAATGAAGATCCTGGCTCCCAGGCTTGTCTCGGCATTACTCCTACTACAAGCTGCTCTATGCAGCTTGTAATAAAAGTGCCGATATTTTGCAATGCATCAGCATTCTAATGCATTGCATTAGTTATCAGATCCCCTGGGATTCAAGACCCATAGGGAGTCTTATAAATACAGATTTAGCAAAAAAAAAAAAAAATCAAAAGTGCAGAACTGCTGTTTTGTTTTTTTTTGCTGTTTTGCCTCTGATAAAAATTTGAATAAAAAGTTATCAAAGCAATAGGTATTTCCCATAACGGTATAACTAAAAAGTACAACTGGCCCTGCAAAAAAAAAAAAAAAAAAAAAAAAAAAAAAAGATGCCCTATGCATCCCCAAACACAGAAATATAAAAAATGTTACAGGTGTCAGAATATGGTGACTAAGAAATATTTTTTGGACTTTTGTAAGGAGTCAAAGTGTAAATAAAACTATATAAATTTGTTATTTCCAGAACCATACCAAAATGTAGAATACAGTTGAAATGTCATTTTGGATGCATAGTGAACGTTGCAAAAACGAAGCCCGTAAGAAAGTTGCACTTTTGCTCCAATTCCACCCCATTCTGAAATTTTTTCCAGTTTTCCAGTACATTGTACAGAATAATAATTGATGAAATTCTGAATAACAATTTGTCCCGCAAACATTAAGCCCTAATATGGCTATGGCTACACTGAAAGAGGAAGTTGCTGGGAACGGAGACTGGAAGGTAAGGAGGAGAGAAGAGACAGCATGTGCGAGCAAGAGGGGGGGGGGGGGGGGGGGTGCAGGCTGCGTGCGAGCAAGAGGGAAGGGAATGGGGGGGGTTGCAGGCTGCGTGCGAGCATGAGGGAGAGAATGGGGGTTGCAGGCTGCGTGCGAGCAAGAGGGGGGAATGGGGGGTTGTAGGCTGCGTGCGAGCAAGAGGGGGGGGGGAATGGGGGGTGCAGGCTGCGTGCGAGCAAGAGGGGGGAATGGGGGATGCAGGTTTATTTGAGGTTAAATTGCCATGTTGGCACTTTGAGATAAATTAGTGGGCTCTGGGTTGCAGTTTGGGCATTCTGCCTTCTGTTATCCGGCCCGGCCTCACGCAATACAAAAGCAATAAAGATGGCGGCCTCCTCACTTCACCTCATTAGCGGTGCACCCCTGGGCGGCCATCTTTACTGCCTCAGGCGGCACTGTCCGTCACTGTCCGGGGGGCGGCATTTTTCTATTCAATGTAAACCAGCCCAGGACAGGCCGCTTTTAAAAAAAAAAAAAACAACAGAGCTGAGCGGGGCCTGTCCTGGGCTAGTTTAAGAGACGTCGCATCTGAGCGCAGGCGGCGATACAATGACTTCATCGCGCCGCCTACGCCGAGACAGACATCGCAGACAAGAAGAGTAGGCGGCGTCTGCGGTTCCATCAAGGCATCGCAGGTGAGTATAACTTTTTATATATATATAGAGATAGATAGATATATATGCCGTGACCTGCTGGAGTATCATTCCTCTGGACGAAGCCTGTGGCGAAACGTGCGTCGAGGTGTTTGTTACTTAGGTGGGTTTTTTCAGGACATTTTACTTATCCTATACGTGGTTTCCTTAGCACATTTTTTATATATTATATCATGATTTATGGTTCATTTCCTTATAGTTCTTAGGTGTATTTTTTACACAAAGATCTTTAACACCCTATTTATTAAGAGACATATATTTATTATATTGTGCTTTTTTGGATCTTCCATGTACTTCCACTATGTGATTTCCTGATTTTCCTGCTTTTGTATATGTTTATTTTTCATTTGGTCTTTTCTTGGATTCCCCCATGTGTTCATATGTTGTTGTGTTTATTCTTTAATAAATTATATGATTGGACTTTTACTCATGTGTGAGCATGAATTTGTTTTTTGGTTTACTGCTGGAGTATCCGCAGCAGGTCACGGCCTATTTATTTACCTACCCCGCGTCTGCTCGTGCTATGGGACGCAGAAGGGAAGTAGATGCCGCTGTGAGCAGCCGCGGGAATCGGTAAGTGAGGCCGCGGACCACAAATACTACTATTATTATACTTTCAGACCCCGGTGTATAATAAACGGGGGACCAGGGGAGGTGATGGAACATAAAAACCAATGCTACTCATCTCTCCTGAGATCGGTGTTACTCCGAGCAGGCTTGAGGCCTCTGGTGACGTCATCAGGTCGCGTCGCTGGCCTGATCACGTGACGTGTGTGCGCAATTAGACAGGGCCGAAAGCTGCTGGGAGTGCACTGGAGTCCAGGATAGGTAAGTAACACTGGTTTTTATGTTTGTATCCTCCCCTGGATCTCCGTTCATTATACTCTGGGGTCTGAAAAGACCCCAGAGTATAATAATAGTTCATGGTTTGGCCACTGTGGAGCACCACACCGTGTGCAGGGGCCACTGTGGAGCACCACACCGTGTGCAGGGGCCACTGTGGAGCACCACACCGTGTGCAGGGGCCACTGTGGAGCACCACACCGTGTGCAGGGGCCACTGTGGAGCACCACACCGTGTGCAGGGGCCACTGTGGAGCACCACACCGTGTGCAGGGGCCACTGTGGAGCACCACACCGTGTGCAGGGGCCACTGTGGAGCACCACACCGTGTGCAGGGGCCACTGTGGAGCACCACACCGTGTGCAGGGGCCACTGTGGAGCACCACACCGTGTGCAGGGGCCACTGTGGAGCACCACACCGTGTGCAGGGGCCACTGTGGAGAATAATACCGTGCATAATACCGTGTGCAGGGGCAGCTGCGAGTCATAATACAGTGTGCAGGGACTGCTGTGGAACATTATAGTGTGTGTAAATGGAGCGCTATAAATAGGGGCTATGGCGCCTGTTTATATTATACGCTGTCTAATAGCTCACTTAACTGTTAAGGAGAAGTTACTTTTATACACATGTAAAATAATCTTGGCCCTTCAAGGTACCCCGTGAGGCTGAAGTGGCCCCCCGCTGAAAATGAGTTTGACACCCCTGCTCTAAAAGGTTCGCCATCACTGTCCTACTCTCATTCAATTAAATGGGAAGTTCAGGCAGAATCCACCTAAAGATAGGACAGGAATCTTCATTTTTGCACTAGCTGTTTTCATTTCGGGTTAGCATAGAACAAGTCGTTCTTCTCCCATGTAAATGAATGGGAGGCAGAATTTTTGCAGCAGATTCAGTCACAAAAGCTCTGTCATGCGAACTTACCCTACAGAAATCAATCGGTAACATAACATCTCATACATCACACGCCTATGGAAAGATTCCTCTGTGTTCACTACTGACAACGAATCTAGCCTCGATAACGTGAAATGATCAAGGAATTAATAAAACTACTAAAATCGCACGAACAGACCCAAGGCTGTAATATGGATAGCAGCACAGAAGCAAACCACCCGCTACCCCCGGAACCAAGCGAAGAACGCGTCCACAGCTGACATAACGCGTCTCCTCCGCCATCTCTCACCTCCTGCTCCTTCCCTTCCACTTTTCCTCGCGGTTCCCCGATATCTTCAGATAACGATTTCCCTTCTTGGGAACACACTGCAGACTCAGTAGCTTCCATAGCTGTGTCTTGTACACAGTTGCTACATGATGTCACGGGAAGGGGCGGTGTCTCCCGCATTATAGTTCTGCACGTAATACAGGAAGCTGGAGCGGTGCACGTGTGGTGAAATGTATGCTACGTGCTTACGTAACGTTTCTTTCCGCAGCTCTGTTTGTACATGATCTTCCTGGCCATCTAACTGTGCAACAGGACCCTTCGCATAGAAACTCTACCCTGGCCTATCTTGTGTGGCGATGGATAATGTTGAGTTGCTATGGGTAGCTTCTGCAACCACCTCCATTCTGGTTTTTACAGCCATGACCTGTCTAGATTGGAGTGTTCCTGGTGGGTCCTCCTTCCAGCAGCTCCCATTTCCGCAGATCGCATCTGCATTAGTAAATTATCTAAACTGAAGTAGTTTCTGGGAGTTTTTCCCCAGGGGTGGGATTCAGATGTTCAACAACAGGTTCTTTAACTGGAGTGAAGGAGTGGCTGCATGTGGAGTGAGCTAGAAAAATTTCTGAAGTAGTAAATGGGCACCACGCTTAGCATTCTGTAAAAATTTCAGGCCAAACCCCTTCAACACAATGCCACACATCCAGTGGCGTAACTAGGAATGGCTGGGCCCCAAGTCGAACATTTGACATGGGGCCCCCTCCGAACTGGTTACGGATCCCCAAACAGTAAAATATGCTCAACAGTGGCCCCAGATAGTATTATATGCTCGACAGTGGCCCCCACACAGCATTATATGCTCCACAGTGGCCCCCATATAGCATTATATGCTCTACATTGCTCCCCCCCACGCACAGTATAATATGCACCCCACAGTGGCCCCCACCCAGTATTATATGCTTCCCACAGTGGCCCCCACCCAGTATTATATGCTTCCCACAGTGGCCCCCACCCAGTATTTTATGCTCTACAGTGGCCCCCACTCAGTATTATATGCTCTACAGTGGCCCCCACCCAGTATTATATGCCCACAGTGGCCCACACAGTATTATAAGCTCCCAACAGCCCCCTTCATTTCAGTGCTATTATTATACTCTGGGGTCTCCTCAGACCCCAGAGTATAATAATCGGAGGCCCAGGGAAGGTGATTAATAATAACAAACATTCATACTCACCTTGCCTTACCTTACCATGGCATCCTTGCTCCATCCTGCTATCTTCAGGTCCTCTTCCGACGTCGCTGCTGAGGTCTGTGATTGGGCCTTAGCAGTCACGTGGGGTCGCACTGACGTCATTACGTGGCAGTGCCCCATGTGACCGCTGGGGCCTAATCACAGGCCTCAGTCACTTGACAGAAGAGCGCCGGAGAGAACGCTGTGCCCAGGAGAGGTGAGAATATGTGTTTATTGTTTTCAGTCAGCTCCCCTGGGTGCCCTGCCTTGCCATCTATTGGAAAGGGGTCTGCAATATGCCAGGACTCCTTTCCAATAATAGTATATATAGTGGTCGGGAACCAGGCTTTCCCCCGTGGTCCGGGGCCTGGCCATCTCCAGCTGGCTGCGGGCCCCCGTACCCTGATTGTTACGCCACTGGTTTGTGGGGTTCGCGGTAGCGGCTGCCACAGGGCTCCGGGCCTCCTAATGTCCTGGGCCATGTGGCAGCCGCTACCGCGGCTACCCCGATATTTACGCCCCTGCACACATCCCCCTTTTGGAAATCCTCCACAGTGCCTTCTGTGACCCAGAGTTTTCCCTGTCCTTCTAACATAAATCATACCCCTATATATTATGCCCTTCCTGCCAGTGTTTTTGACTCTCCACATTCCAACCCCCATAACTTTTTTTTGATTTTTCCAATCATAGAGGCATACGCGGGCGTAATGTTTGCAGGACAAATTGTTCTTCATAATGGTACCATTTATTATTCTGTACAATGGACGGGGAAGCTGGAAAAAAAAATCAGAATGGGGAATTGGAGAAAAAGTGCATTTGTGTGACTTTCTTATGGGCTTCATTTTTATGGAATTCACTGTGCAGCCAAAATGACATGTCACCTGTATTCTATGATTCGGTAAAATTCCAGGGATACCAAATTTATATAGTTTTATTTACATTTTAACCCCTTAACAAAAATTCAAATCTTTACAAAAATTTTTTTTTCTTAATGTCGCCGTATTGTGACACCCGTAATATTTGTATATTTCCATGTAGGGGGATGCATAGGACGTTTTTTTTTTTTTTTTGGGCAGGTCCAGGTGTACTTTTTCGTTTTACCATTTTGGGGAATGTCTATTGCTTTGATCACTTTTTATTCAAAACAGGCGATACAGTGAAAAATGGCAGTTTGGCACATAAGATTTTTTTTTTTCCCCCTTTATGTTCACTGTATGGGAAAAATATTTTTATAAGTTTGTAGACTGGACATTTTCGGCACAGGGATAGCTAATGTCTATGTGTTTCGCATTCATTTTCTTAGTTTTATATGTACTCTAGGGAAAGGGGGGTGCTTTGAACTTTTAATTTTTTATTGTATTTTTTTTATATTTTTTAAAAGTTTTTTAAATTATTTTATTCCCTTTTATACATCCCCTGTAATAGTACGGCGGATGTGGGGAGGGGATTAAAGGGGTTATGATCTTTCTAATATTAATGGCCTACCCTTAGGATCGGTGAACAGTATTAGATCTGCAAGAGTCTGACACTGAAGACACACGTAGATTAGCTGCTCCAGGTCAGCACAGCTCCTGGTAATGTTAATATATCAGCAGCCATACTGCTCACCTGCCGTGTGATGAGGACCACTGCAGTACCTATACCCATTGCTACACATTGTATGACAAGTGAGCAGCATGGCTCCTGGCATGTTAACATTACCACTAGTCACAATATTATGAAATAGCTAATCTGCATTTTCCATTGTACTGGTAGTTTAGAGCAGTGGTTCTCAAGGCACAGCACCCGGAGGTACATCCAACTATCCCCCGGGGGTATGCGCTGAAGTGAGAGTCCCCCTGGCCTGCAATGGTAGTTTATGGGGTTCGTCACACACAAACTACTGTTATACTCTGGGGTCTCTTCACACCCTCAGAGTATAATTAGTGGAGGTCCAGGGAAGGTGGACATAAAAACAGTGTTACTCACCTCCCTTGGGCTCCGGCGTTGCTCTCCGTTCTCCTCCGGACTCTAGAGATGATATCAAGGACCACTCAGGCCTATGATTGGGCCTCCGCAGTCACGTGGCATAATGACACTATGTGATATGTGACCACCTGACATCATCTGTGGAGCACAGAGAGCAGTGCTGGAGCCCAGGGGAGGTGAGTAACACTGTTTTTATGTTTATTCACCTCTATTGGGACTCCACTAATTATACTCTGAGGGTCTGAAGAGACCCCAGAGTATAATTGCAGTTCATGTGTGACAAACCCCCAAACTTTCATCTGAACCTCAGAAAAAAAAAATGTGGGTTTGGCTGAACCCGAAATTGTTAGAAAATCCCTATGTATGTGGTATTTTATTAATGTAGGGGCCACTGGGACTGTGAGGGTCGTCATTTTCCATGTGACGGCCATTATATTACATGTGGGGCACTGAAGTGTGAGGGCGTTTATACTACATGTGGGTGCACCAAGTGGGACATTGTACTACAATTGTTAACTAAAGGTCCAAACAAAACGTTATTTTATTAACATTTATAAGTGATGGCTACTTTGGGGATACTCGTTTGGTACATTGTCTCTAGGGAATACTTCACTTGAAAAGGTTGAGAGCCACTGCTTTAGAGGCTCTGCAAAAGAGACATGACAGATAAAATCTATTCTCTTTGGGATGCGGCTGTGTGCTGAAACAGCAATTTACAACTACATATGGGACATTTCCATGCATAACAACTTGTTTGATGCATTTTATCCTCTTAACGACCCAGGGCGTAATAGTACGTCCTGAGTCGCATGACGATGTATGGAGAGCGCTCAGCAGGTCCTTAGGAAGTCTGATCATACAAGTAAAAGTAGAAAAAAAAAAGTTTTTAAAAGTATGAAAAAATTTAAAACACAAAAATTCAAATCACCCCCCCTTTCCCTAGATCAGATATAAAAGTAAATAAATAAAAGTAAGCATAAAAACTTTAGGTATCCCCACGCTCCAAAATGCCCGAACTATTAAAATATTTATCCCATACGGTGAACGGTGTAGCGGGGAAAAAAAATCAAAATGGCCAAATAGCGTTTTTTTCAACACTTTGCCTCCTATAAAAAATCGAATAAAAAGTGATCAAACCATCAGATCTTTCCCCAAATGGTATCAATAAAAACATCATGTTGTCCCGCAAAAGACGCCTTGCCCAGCTTCATACATGTAAATATGAAAAAGTTAAAGGTGACACAATATGGTGACGCAAAATTTTTTTTTCTATTTAGCAAAGTTTTTAATTTTTTAAAAGGTATCAAAACATTACAAATACTATATAAATTTGGTATCGCCGTGTTCGTACTGACCCACAGAATACAGGTAACATGTCATTTTTACCACACAGTGAATGCTGTAAAAATTAAACCCATATGAATTTGGCGCAAATGCAGTTTTTCTCCAATTGCACCTCATTCTGAATTTTTTTCCAGCTTCCCAGTACATTGCACAGCATATTGAATAGTGACATTACAAAGTACAATTTGTTTCGCAAACAATAATCCATCATGTGACTCTGAGAATTGAAAAATGTAAAAGTTATGGCTCTTGGAATGTGGGAAGGGAAAAACGAAAATGCAAAAACAAAAAATGGCCCGGTCATTAAGGGGGCGTTCACACTACCGTTGGTGACCGTCAGTAGTGTCCGTAGCTATCGGACACTAGATGAACCGTCAGAAATCCGTTAAAATTTCCATTTATTTCAATGGGTTTTTATATTGTGTCCGTTTACACCCAATCCTTCAGAAGTCCGTTTTTTTTCCCGCGGACAAAAAATCCTACATGCAGGCCTTTTTTGTCCATTTGGAAAAACGGATTCTTGACGGACAGCAAGTGTCCATTATTTTTTTAACATTGAAGTCTATGGGTAACGGACTTATAACGAACAGTAACTGATAGCCATCAGTTACTGTCCGTTATTTTATGTCCGTTTTTTTTTCTGTGCATACTCAGAAAGCAGAAACAAAAAAAAAAAAAAACGGACAGTGTAAAAAAACGGACATTAACTGATGCTAATGTGTCCGTTTTTTTAACTGATCCATTAATTGGATCAGTTAAAAAACGGACACATTAACATCAGTTAGTGTCCGTTAATGTCTGTTATGATAGGTGTCTGTTTTTTTTTTTTGTTAACGGACAACTTCATAACGGAATCCAACGGTAGTGTGAACCCTGGCTAACTCTTATGAACTGAAGTGGCCCCTATAAAATGGATTGGAAATGGACTTATATGAAGTGCAATGTGTTGTGAAAAAACTGTTTCAAAATTACCTGGGTGTCCCAAAGTTATTAACAACGAAGTAACATTTTGGAAAAACTGGACCATGTCCCGAAAGAGGACCGTTCACCACCTCCTACAAATCCAGCTCTTTACATCAATTTATAGATACTGCTCCACTGATTCCAGCACAGTTAAAAAATTTTCTCTATCCCCACTGTTCCCTAGCAATCCCTAGTCAATTTTTGAGCCTGATATGCTACGGTATTTAGGCTCTATACTGTCAGGAGCAGGCAAGGGGCGTGATTCTGAAATCTGACTGCCAGTGATTGGAGATCTGAATTGGCCCCTCCCCCCATCTGACACTGCCCCTCTGACATTACTGAGCTTAAATAGCACATCGGGCATCAAAATTATCTTTGCTTGTTGCTCAGGAATGGTGGAGACTAGAGAAAAAAATTCCAACTGCACTTGAATCTATTGAGACTCTATGGAGCCTATTAACAGACGCTAAGAACTTGAATTGATGGAGGTGGTGAAAGGTCCTCTTTAAAGTTGTCTTTGGACATATTCTTAAGTTGTTAAGCACATGCACCATGCAGAGACAATGCGTTTTTTACCCAACTGCACTGCTGCCACAATTCATGCCATTGTCGCTGTTAACACTCCACAGTTACAGTGGAGACATCCAACAGGAAAGCAGCTCCTCCTCTGGGCGGTTTTGCTGATTCAAGCTAGTTAGCTGTAAAATTGCATGGCAGAATTTACCTTACACCAATGAAAATGAGGGCGGGAGTATAAGCAACGACTTGCTCCAGTGAAGTTGGGGGTGTCATTGGAACTCAAACGGTTCCACTCTCTAATTGTCAGGAGATGTCCAAATTAATTAATTAAATCGCACTCGGCGAATCAACATAGTAACAGGTGATTTTCTATGATAATTATCTTCTTTATTGAGGCAATGCACAAGGATTATAAAGGAAAATAATGGCTTTATGCCAGCTTACACATCACAGAATACATCACACAAAGCATACAATACAATTGGTTAAGGATAAGTAGGTGTTCACACGACTAGCACAGGGACTTCCGGTAACTGCCATCTTGGATACGTAATTAAGCATCTGACTACATAGACTCTTAGTGTATCATTCGCTGGTGATATTTCTTCTCCTCTGCCCCTTGCGGTTGGGGTTCCTCAAGACTCAGTCCTAGGTCCCCTCCTCTTTTCTCTGTATACAGCCCCAGATGGACAAACCATTTGCAAATTTGGCTTTCAATACCATCTTTATGCAGATGATACCCAACTATATACCTCATCCCGTGACATCACTAATGCACTACTACAGAACACCAGTGATTGTCTCTCTGCTGTCTCTAACATCATGTCTTCTCTTTTTTTTTTTTTTTTTTATAAATTCTTTATTTATAACAAACATAGAGATACACAGAACAAACTATGTGCAAACGGCCTCCACAAATGGGCCGGGAATTAACTATAAAGACAGGACAAACAATAATACGAACAATCCGCATAGTATAATACTATATCAGCTAAAGATAATCTCACAGAGAGGTATGCGCGACATCAGGGGTAGAAGAGTAGGAAAGTCAGAAAAGTAAGAAGGAAAAAGAGAGGAAATTAACAAAAAAACAAACAAAAATCTCTGATCAGAGCTAGGCCAAGAAGGGAGCACCACTAACAGTGAGTCAACTCACCAAAGCAGTTCTCAGGAGCACACCGCAGTGTACAGCCGGAGAGCTGCAAAACAACTACTGGGGAAGAGGTAGAACCACAAAGGAGTGCCACCCATTCCCCGAGTGCATCAGAAACATAGTACACGTGAAAATCTGGGGCGGAACAGAGTGGGACCAACTCAAAGCGGGGGTACCCATAGAGTCTGTGCTAATGGGAAGGAGATGGTCAGGGTGTGGTAGGGCCTTTTGTACAACCAGGGATGGCGGATGGTTTAAGATGTTTGTCAGGAAGACCTAGGTGGGAAGGAATTAGAAGAACCAGGAAGGCCTTGGGAGGGCTATAGTAGTAACCCGGGGGGGAGGGAACACACCGGTGAGGATCCACGTGAATCGAGGACCGCAGGAGACCACCTTGGGTTACATGGGGTTACGGCGCAACACAAAATGCAAAGCAAATAGTCCCTTGCGACTGAGCAATCCCGGGCCTGAAATAACAGTGAGTGCAAAAGGAGAGTTTAGGAATAGAGAAATGAATTTAAAAAATCTGCACGTCATGTAACCGACCAGGGATAGTCCAGAAGCTCAGCCGTTGGCAAAGGATACAGTTTACTAAGGTGGCTGTGACTTGGCATCTCCCCCCATCCAATGTTGACGGGGCAAGGAGGAGGAGGCTGGTCATCCATCAGAGGAGAAAGATGTGAAAGGAAACTTCAGCCAATCTGGGAGAGACAGGTCAGGCAGGCTGAGGAACTTAGAAGGGAGGCCGCCTGATCGGGGGAGTGAAGGGGCGAACGTTGCGACGGACCTGTAAGTCGCCCCAGAGTTCATGATGAGCTGTAGAATCGGCTTGAGGACTCTTCTTATTGCCAGGGTACGTCGGGATACGTCAGGCAGAAGTTGAACATGAGTGTCCAGGAAAGGGATCGGACCTTTCCGCCAGGCTGCCTGCAGGATTTCCTCTTTCTCCTTGAAGAAGTGGATCCGGCAGAGAACATCTCTGGGTTCAGCGGAGTCAGTTCGTTTAGGACCCAGAACTCAGTGCACCCTGTCGATATTTATTTCAATGTCCACTGGGCGGGAGAGGGCGGTATTGAAGAGCAATGTCACTGTAGAGCGCGGTTCAGTAGAAGGGATACTGTCAGGGATGCCCCCTAGTTTGATATTATTCCGACGACCTCTATTTTCCTGGTCGTCGACTTGCAAAAGGAGGGACCTGTTAAGCTCCTGTTGGGTAGTCACAAATTGCTCCACCATGGTGAGCCGCTGGTCAAGGCAGTTGCTGGGTTCTCTGCAGCCCCATTTGTATAGGTGGCTGGTGCGGCCATGAGGTCAGCAGGCCGGGTGGAGGGCGAAGGACCTAGCGGTCGCCAAGGGTCAGGGGCTTCTTGGGGTTTGGCAGCCAAGGGCTGAGAGAGAGAGCTAGAGGAGCCTGGGAGCTCTGTGAGGCAGCTGGAGGGTTGTAGGTAGGAGAGCCCTGGACTGCTGTGGAAGGTTGGAGGGGCTACGGTGGATGAGAAGGGTCCAGTGCAGAGGACCCACAAAGTGAGGCAGGTTCTTCTGTGACACATTGTGAGCTGTGGGGAGTATGTCCCGCTGTACCCAACCTCTGACCATCGGAGGATTGTTCTGGCACGGGAGCGCTGAAGAGGTTAAGACCGCCATCTCTTGCACGGTCGTTCACGTGGGCCGTCGGCATCTGGAGGCCGGACATCGGCAGGAGCGGCTTGCGTGGAGGGAGGGCAGTGACTGCACTCCGGGTACCTGTAAGGTCAGCGTGGAAGACTCCGGCGGAGGTAGCGGTCGGTCCGGCGGTGTCAAGCAGGAGGCTTGCGCACGTGTCAGCGCCATTTTGGAGCTGCCCTCTGGGAGTGAAGCCGAGATCGCTGCCAGCAGGAACCTCGCGATCTGCGGCTCAGAGACGACACCTTCCTTCCCACATGTCGATCCATGGCTTCAGGAGGCAAGTGGATCGGTTCCGACCACCAGAGCAAGGTAAGAAGCACTCGGGGTCCGGGGAGCTTCTGCGAGATGCATCTAGTACATAACGAGGTTCAGACCACGCCCCCATCATCATTTCTTCTCTTTATCTGAAATTGAATCTTTCAAAAACTGAATTTCTTGTGTTCCCTCCATCTACTAACCGACCTAACCCTGATATCTCCATTTCTGTCTGGGGACTTACTATTACCCTGAGGCGGCATGCCCGCTGTCTGGGGGTTCTATTTGATTCGGATCTCACCTTTACCCCACATATTCAGACACTTGCACTCTCTTGCCACCTGCACCATAAAAACATCTCTAGAATTCGCCCTTTTCTCACCATGGAAATATCAAAAACCCTCATTGTGGCTCTGATTCTCTCTCGTCTTCACTACTGCAATTCTCTTCTAATTGGGCTGTCCTGAATGCGGCCGCCAGACTCATCTTTCTGTCAAACCGGTACACAGATGCATCTACCTTGTGTCAGTCACTGTATTGCCCATCCATCACAGAATACAATATAAAATTATCACACTGACCCACAAATCCATCCATAGCGCTGCGCCCCCCTATATCTCTTCCCTCGTCACTGTCTACCGCCCTAACGTCCTCTCCGTTATGCCAGTGACCTTATACTTGTATCCTCTGTTATCCGATCATCCCGTCTCCAAGACTTTTCTCGAGCTGCACCGGTGCTCTGGAATGCTTTACCCAAGACAATCCGATTAATCCCCAACTACAGCAGCTTCAAAACTGCCCTAAAATAACATCTGTATGGTCAGGCTTATCACGTGACTTGATCACAGTGTAGTGTGCGGAGGTGTAGAACAATAACACTGTTATGAAACAGGTGCAGCGTAGAGCTAAGCAGTGAGTCCCAGCACCAATCAAACCAAATCAGAAGGGTAAAAACTGTGCTGATCCTCCCGTGCTCTCTCAACTGCACTAAACCCCACCCCCCAGAGGTGTTCACCAGGGCCCCTGTTGGTTGGGATGGACTTGGAAGCTACTGACGGGCCAGAGAGCACCGGACACACAGCACACCACCAGACACAGCGGAACAGAAACCGGAATCACTTACCAGTAGTAGCAGGAGTAGGGATGTCAGTCTGCAGAGTAGAAAGCAGTGGAGGATGGCAGCAGAGGTCCAGAGAGTAGTTTTACAGTCCAAGTTGTCAGCGTGAGGTAAGCGACGTACAAAAGGGAAATCCAAATAGATGTGTCAAACAAGCCGAGTTGGTAACAGGAGTGCAGAGCGGTACCAAATCGAAGTTCAGGAGGATGAAGTCTGAAGGCAACCTGGGGTCGTTAGCAGGAGAGGGAGAACAAGGTACAAAATCGGGAGGCCAGAAGGTCTAGGCAGGAGGTAACAGGACAGGAAATATGCAACGCTTACTACCAGTGGAAACTGAATAGCCAGCGATTACCTGGAGTGGAAGACCCGAAAATAAAGGTTCCGACCGAGCACCTGCTCCAGAAGGAAATCCTGTGGCCCGAGCGGGAAAGGATCGGCAACCCCCGCATACCGTCACAGAGGTTCCGGCCTGCCTCCCTAGGGGCCGGAAGGAGCACCTAGAGGAGAAGACCAGCAACCCCTGCATGCCGCCGCGGAGTTTTCCGGTCCGGCTCCTTACAAACACCTTTTATCCTTCCTCCTCTGTTCCTCAGATCCTGTCCTCTCCATCTAGATGTTACACTGCACTCCTTGCACTTAGTATATGTTTATTCACAGATACAGGCTGGTGATGGGTTCATACAGCTTCACTTACACAACCTTTTCTATTAAAAGATGACTGGACCATGGTAGCAAACAAGCCCTCTGACCTCTTGTGTCCCCCTATCTCCTCATAGAATGTAAGCTCTTGCGAACAGGGCCCTCACTCCTATTGTTTGATCTGTTTATTTCTTTGTCACATTGTAATGTCTCATATTGTCTGTTCATATGTCCTCTGATTTGTAAAGTGCTACGGAATATGTTGGCGCTATATAAATAAAGTTATTATTATTAGTAGACCTTGAAATGGTACATTAAAACATCTTTACTGAAACCTAGCTCTTGTCCCATACAATACATCTTGTTCACACACAAAAGGAGTATAGGGGAGGCAAGGGGCAAGATGTATAACCGGACACTCTTATCTAATAACCTTGTCTATGTAGCGTGAGAAGAGCTTTTAAACAATAGTACATTTTAATGCCTGAAAAGCCACCTGGGCTAAGTAACACTTTCACACAAAATCAGCTTTTACTGGAATATATTCTTAAAGCAATAGGCACAATTATTGTTGATTGATTCTTAGGCCATTTTCTGATACTTTTTCATAACAGGGGTGAGAAGTGGTCCAGTGAAGTATGGAACATAGAAAGTATTCTTCAACACTTTTTTCAGACTCATCATTATGGCCATGAGATTTTTATACCCTTTATCAGTACTCATCCCTTGCCACAACTAACAGTCATATCTTTTGCCTCTGGGGTATGGAACATAGGCACCACCTGGTGTTGGAACTGGGCCTGCACAATTGCGGTGATATTTTTATGGACTGTCACCACAGTCCCTAAAAACATTGACCCAGTGGGCCGTGAAAGCCATGTATTGTCCCTGCCCATAATTGCTGCTCCAGGTGTTATAAAATGTAAAATGTTGCTTTTGATGTTATATGAAAGAAGAGATTCTCATGCAGTGCTATCTATATTATTTACATAGATACAGGGTCGGACTGGCCCATCAGGGAACCGGTGAATCCACCGGTGGGCCCCGAGCCCCGACTATTAGTCCTCATGTCATGGGGGGCCCGATTGGGATCCTGACCAGTGGCATAACGACCGGGCTCGGCGGGGTATGGGGCCTGTGGCCAGCTGGAGATGGCCGGGGCCCCGGACCACTATGATAGTGGTCGGGGAAAGCCTGGTTCCCCAACCGCTATACATACTGTTATTGGAAAGGGGCCAGGGCATATTGCCAGTCCCCTTTCCAATAGATGTCAGGGTAGGGCACCCAGGAGAGGTGACTGAAAATAATAAATACATATTCTCACCTCTCCTGGGCACAGCGTCTTCTCCGGCATTCCTCCGTCATGTGACTGAGGCCTGTGATTAGGCCCCAGCGGACACATTGGGGCGCGGCCGCGTAATGACGTCAGTGCGCCCCCACATGACCGCTGAGGCCCAATCACAGGCCTCAGCAGCGACGTTGGAAAAGGTCCTGAAGACGCTGAAGACGACAGGATGGAGTGAGGATGCTAAGGAAAGGTAAGTCAAGGTGAGTATGAGAGTTTGTTATTTTCAATCACTTCCATGGGCCTCCGATTATTATACTCTGGGGTCTGAGGAGACCCCAAAGTATAATAATAGCACTGAAGCGGAGGGGGGCTATTGGGCGCATATAATACTGTGTGGGGGCCACTGTGGGGAGTATATAATACTGTGTGGGGGCCACTGTGGGGAGTATATAATACTGGGTGGGGGCCACTGTGGGCAGTATATAATACTGGGTGGGGGCCACTGTGGGGAGTATATAATAATGTGTGGGGGCCACTGTAGGGAGTATATAATACTGGGTGGGGGCCACTGTGGGGAGTATATAATACTGGGTGGGGGCCACTGTGGGCAGTATATAATACTGGGTGGGGGCCACTGTGGGGAGTATATAATACTGTGTGGGGGCCACTGTGGGGAGTATATAATACTGGGTGGGGGCCACTGTGGGGAGTATATAATACTGTGTGGGGGCCACTGTGGGGAGTATATAATACTGGGTGGGGGCCACTGTGGGGAGTATATAATACTGGGTGGGGGCCACTGTGGGGAGTATATAATACTGGGTGGGGGCCCTGTGGGGAGTATATAATACTGGGTGGGGGCCACTGTGGGGAGTATATAATACTGGGTGGGGGCCACTGTGGAACTTATACTCCATACAGTGGCTCCTTCATTTTTTTTTTTTTATTACGCTGGGGCAGGTGAAAAAAAGCAAAACCAAAAAAAAAAAAAACCCAAACTTTCTCTCCTGTCCCCAGTGTCTCCCAGCGCGGCTTGGTACTGCAGTTCTGTTGTTTTCTTCCAGCTGAAGTTCCCCCTGCACATGACTACCTATGACGTCACGTGACCCCTGAGGCCAATCAGCGGCCTAAGGGAAGGGACCTGGCACGTCACAGCCAGTGAGGACTTCTGGCAAAAGAAGACAGCGGAGCTGCAGGACCGGACCGTGCTGGGAGGACACTGGGTACAGGTGAGTATGTTTAGTATGTTTTTTCTGGGGGGGGGGGGGGGGGCGATTCACCTCCCCCCGGACTAATTATAAAAAAGAAAAAAAATTATACTGGACAACCTCTTTAAAGTGTGGCACATTAGGGGGGCCCTGGGGGGTATGTTAAAGGGATTTTCCAGGCATAATTTGTTATGGTTTATCCTCAGGATAGGCTATAGATACCTGATCTGTACGGGGCTGACCCCGAACCGATCAGCTGTACGGAGCCACTTCTGATGCCTGTACTGTACACAATACAGGGCCAGAAGCAGAAAGCTCTGTCCACTGTGTATTAGCTGAGCACCTTCACTGTATCTCAGCACTTATTGAAGTCAGCGGGAGCTGAGCTGCAGTGAAGGCGCCGGGCTGCTATACAGCGGATGGAGCTTTCTGCTTTTGGCCCTGTGTTGTGTACAGAACGGGCTCTGGAAGTGGCTCCGAACAGCTGATGGGGCCGTGTGTCAGCCCCCTACCAATCAGGTATTTATGGCCTATCCTGAGCATATGCCATAAAAAAGATTAACCCTGGACAACCCCTTTAATATGCCCCACACAGTTTAATGTCCCCCCCACAGGATGTTAGCCCCCATCACTGCTCCCACACAATATAATGACCCAATCACTGTTCCCCTACAGTATGGGGGAACCTGTGAAGAGGCCACTATGTGGGGGGACCAGTGACGTGACCATAGAAAAATTTGGCCCAGACAACCCCTTAAAAGAGGTTGTCCATAAACTGGAGCGACCACTGTGTCAGCCGCCAGGGAGGTGTAAAAATAAGAAAATTAAAAAAAAAAAGTATACTCACCTGTCCCCAGCATCCCGTTGTCCCCTGCCTGTGTCTGTTCGGTCTCATGGTGGCGCCTCATTTCTGGAAATCCTGTACCTAATTGGTCTTAGCGATCACATGAGGTGCAGGACTCCCAGCAAGGAGTCGCTGGCACGAGACTGAATGGACACTGGCAGTGGACAATGGAGCGCCAGGGACAAAGTAGTATGCTTTTTAATTTACTTATTTTTTACTTTACACCTCCCGCCAGCTACATGGGTTGCTCCAGTTCCTGGACAACCTCTTTAAAGGATTTATCCATCTTTCTAATATTGAAGGCCTGTCCTTAGGATAGGCCACCAATATTACATCTGCGATAATACAACAGCCAGGACCTCTGCAGATCAGCTTTTCCAGGACAGTGTGGCTACAGGTAAAGGTAGCAATTCTTGGAGCCACGCTGTTCACTTGCCATACAAGGTGTAGCAGTAGGTTTATTAGGTAGTGCAGTGGTGCACATGGTATAGTGGGTGAGCAGCATGGCTCCCGACATGTTATTACCTTTAGCCGTCCTGTCTCGGTACCGCTGATCTGCAGGGGTCCTGATGGTGGGCCCCTAGAAACAATTCCACTGGTGGGCCCTAGACATCCCAGTCCGACACTGCATAGATATCACTGGTTAAAAAGGCAAATTAGGAAATTTATATGCAGCAAGGGAAAAAATAAAAGTGATGTAGGATTTCACTAAAAGGAGCCAAAGTTTGTTAATAAAGTATATTACAAAATTCATTAATAACACAAATACTGCCAAAAAAATCGAAAATTGTTCGAAAGATTAGTTACGCTTTAACACAAAAACCCTAATATCCCTATGGACATCATCCTTAAACTGCACTATCCTGAAATGAGAGATCAGCTCCTGGCAGCAGCTCGGAATCTCTATCCTTTGCTGGGTAAGGCTCCATCAGTTCAATTCTTTGCTAGCTGCAGATAGATAATGCTGAGGTTTCCTGTTTCACATTGCCTGCACCCTCAATGATAAAGAATATCTTATCTGCTCTTAGAAAGAAGGCTTGCACAGGCAGAGAGCACAGTCTGTGCAAACTTTATGAAGTGTCCATACACCTGTTGATTGATTAAGACAGCCCAAGACCTGGACTGTCAAGATGGAGTGGATTAGGATATTTAATATGCCGCAAGGGAAAAAATAAAGTGATGTAGGATTTCACTGAAAGGAGCATCTCAATCCTTTATACATAGTGAATTGAACTCCCCTCCTCACATTACTAATTTGGACTTTGTGACTGACTGGAAGACCAATTTGGGCACCAATCTGACATTGGACCAATGGCAGGATTGCTGCATCACTGTTTGCTAAGGCAGTTGGCAGGTCACCCTAATAGAAGCTTCGCTGAAAATACTTCTTAGAACCTACATGTGCCGGCTACACTACATTGTATGTACTCCACATTCTCCCCGCTATGGTATAGGGGAAACCAGCATAATGGGGATACCCTTTACATCTGGTGTACTTGCCCCATTTTAGGTTATCCCTACACCCGATGTTACAGCAATTCCTGAAATTTCTTGTGCTATCTTTCTCCTGGGACTGAGGGGCATGCGACATGCTCAGTTTAAGTTGCTAAATGGATACATGTGGCATTTAGATGGTGGATGCCAACCCTCCAGAAATTAGTTGAATGACCCAAATGATAAAAATGTTACCGCCCTCAAAACTGCACATACAAAATACCCAAAAAATGTGTCTGGTCCTGGACCAGAAATAGACCTGGTACCGAATTGGTTGAGAAAATAAATGCTGTAATTTTTGAATAAATTATGCAGTAATGCATTAATCTGCCTATTTCTTTGGCATGATATCTTAGCATTAGTCAGGTCCTGTAATTTGCGCTTAAAATATTCTTGATGTATAATACTAATATGTGAGTGGAACTGATCCTAATAGTGATCCATGTGCGTGTTTATTACTTACAGGATTGTAAACCAAGCTGTGGTAATTGCACTCAGTATACTTCTAATTGCCATGCTTCACTTACACTTCGAAGAATGAAGAGTTCAAGCTGCCATGATAAGGTAGTAACTAGTGATAAACTGTGTATAGTTATCATAGTAAGGGTCTCTGCACACAACCGAGTCCTGTCCGTGAAAAATAGTCCATGTGTGGCCTGTAGTACCTGGCCTTGTGCATATGAAGCAGTGACTCCTATGCACACAGCCGAGTTCAGTCCAGGAGATACAGTCCATACACAGACTGTTTTCCACGGATGGGACTCAGTTGTGTGCAAGGACCCTAAGGCAGCACTACGTTCGAGTACCCGCAGAAGTATTCTATTATCATTGCTACATATACTATCGAGAACAAAATAGATTCCTGTTTTTATACTTTGCTGTAGCTTTTTTTTTTTTTTTTTTTTATTTCCCAAGATGGCGCCGCTGCAGTGGCAGCCTGTTTCAGCAGCTTTGAATCTCTCTTTTATTTTTCTTTCTTTGTCTTGTTTTTTATCTCTCTACTTAAGGGACTTTGCACTATGAAGAAACACACAAAGTCTTGGAATTGGACCTTTGTGATACTTTTTTTTGTTTTATCTGTCTTTTTGTTCTGCTTGAAATGGGAACTATTGTGTCTGCAGACAATTCTTTTGTCTACTCCAGGGAGAAACTTTTGCAGCTTAGAGACACAGCAGGGCTGCCTACCATTTGCCCACACATCCCCCGAGAGCTCTGGAGAAGTAAGAGGAGGGGGGAGGGGTTGCAGAGCTGGAATTCTTCAGAGGATTAAAAAAAGACGTTACAGACCAGCTCTTCCCTCCATCATTATGGGCAATGTGAGATCTCTTGCAAACAAGATGGACGAACTAACAACGCTCACCAGGCATCATCAGGAGTTTCGGGTGTGTAGCATGATGCTACTTACAGAGACTTGGCTCACTGAAGTTACTCCAGACACTCTGGTCTCCTTGGATGGTTTTAAACTCCTTCGGGCAGACAGGACAAGGGAGAGCGGTAAGAGGAAAGGAGGAGGGCTGGCAATGTTTGTGAATAATAGATGGTGTAATCCTAGGCACATTGTGATTAAGGAGCAAACTTGCTGTAAGGACATTGAACTATTAGCTGTAAGCATGAGACCTTTCTATCTACCAAGGGAACTATCGCATGTCATCGTGATAGCTGCATATGTCCCCCCCCCTCTGCGAAAGCTGACGCTGCCTGCGAGGTCCTACAAGCCACGCTGAGCCATTTACAGTTGAAACACCCCCAGGCTCCCTTTCTTGTGTCGGGAGATTTCAACCATGCCTCTCCATCATCCACACTGCCCAGTTTCACACAGTATGTAACCTTCCACACAAGAGATAACAAAACACTGGACTTGTTCTTTGCCAACGCGAGGGAGGCATATAACTCATCAGCCCTACCGCCCCTGGGAAGATCGGATCACAACCTAGTGCATCTCCGACCTGTGTACAAGCCACTTGTACGTAGAGAACCAGCTGTCACCCGCACAGTGAGGATATGGTCCGAGGAGAGTGATGAGGCTCTGAGGGATTGTTTTGACACAACCGCATGGGAAGTTCTGCAGGACTCTTATGGAGAAGATATAGAAGGACTCACACACTGCATAACGGACTACATTAATTTTTGTGTGGACAACACAGTACCCACAAAAGTGGTGAGGTGCTTCTCCAACAACAAACCATGGATTAACTCTGATATAAAAACACTACTTAAGGAGAAAAAGATGGCATTCAGGACAAGAGATAAGGAGGGGTTGAGGGAAGTACAAAAGGAGCTGAGGCATCAAATCAGGCAGGGAAAAGCCATTTATAAGGAAAAGATGGAAAAGCAAATGGAAAGAAAAGACATAAGGGGGGTCTGGGAGGGGCTTAAGTCAATTTCGGGTCATAAACAGTCCATCTGCCACATTGAGGCAGATGCTAATTGGCTTAATGAACTAAACCTATTCTTCAACAGATTTGATCACATACCAGCTCCTCCCACCCCAGCATGTCCTTCAGTTCCCCCCACCACAATGACTTCACCCTATGTGGCTACTTCCCAACAGACCAGCAAATCCAGAAATCCGTCTTTATCTGACCACAGTCTGACCTTCACACGGGCCCAGGTGAGGAAGGAGATGAAAAAGATCAAGGCGAGGAAAGCCGCAGGGCCAGATGACATCAGTGCAAGGCTAATTAAGACTTGCGGGGACCAGCTGTGTGGTATAATTACATATTTGTATAATATGAGCCTGAGGCAGGAAATAGTCCCTGAATTATGGAAATCTTCTTGTGTGGTACCAGTTCCAAAGAAACCTCACCCTATGGACCTCAACGACTACAGACCTGTAGCACTGACTGAAGATCTTAGAGAGATTGGTTCTCACACATCTCCGCCCTCTAGTGAGCCCCGCTATGGACCCTCTCCAGTTTGCTTATCGACCGGGCATTGGGGTAGATGATGCTATCATCCACCTTCTGCACAGGGCTCTGTCTCACCTGGAGAAACCAGGGAACATGGTGAGAATAATGTTCTTTGATTTCTCCAGTGCTTTTAACACCATACAGCCCAGGTTACTGAGGGACAAGCTGGGCCTTGCTGGAGTGGACCACCACCTCTCCAATTGGATCCTAGACTACCTCACAAATCGACCTCAATACGTGAGAGCCCAAGACTGTGTGTCAGATACCGTGATCTGTAATACGGGGGCACCTCAGGGCATGGTTCTCGCCCCTTTCCTCTTCACACTGTACACTACAGATTTTAGGTGCAACTCATCTAGCTGCTACCTACAGAAGTATTCTGACGAGTCTGCAATAGTAGGTCCAGGGCCGGTTTTAGACAAAGTGGGGCCCTGGGCAAAATTTAAAGCGGGGCCCCAAATGCTGATATGCAAACAACACCATCGTCTTCCAGTGACAACCCCTATAATAACGCCTCCTTTCTGCCAACAAAAAAGTAATAACAAGCCCCATTTTACCATACACAATTCAAATGAGCACCTTTGTACCACCTAATAGATATTTGCACCCAGTCATCAGTTATTATAGCGCCTCCTTATAAATAATAGTCTCTGCTTATAAATAATATTACACCTTTATCAGTAATAGCGTCCTTATAAATGATAAATAGTGCCCTGTATCAGTAATATTCCCCCTTATCAGTAACAGTCACCCCGAAAATATTACTAATACTGCTCCCTTATAAATAATAGCCCCCTCATAAATAATAGTTACCCTTATAAATAATAGTCCCCATTATCACTAATAGCCCCCTTTATAAATAAGCCCACTTAATTATACCCCCCTTATAAAAAGTTCCCCTCTTATAAATAATAGCTCCCCCTTATAATAGCCCCCTCATACTTAAGTTTCCCAATTATATATAGTAACCCACCCTTATATATAATAGTTCTCCGTTATACAGAGTCGGACTGAAGGGCCTTAGGCCCACCAGAGGAACTTGTTCTGGGGCCCCACCCAACAGCTTCCTGCTAATAGCCTACACCGCGGCTCCTTCACTGAAGTCTTACATATGTGCTGACTATCTGGTGTTACTGAGTATGTTACCAGTATAGTCAGCCCCTATAGTACTGTGCAGGCCCCAATAACTCCATGGCGAGCTCATGCACAGTACTGTATGGGGAATGACATGGCCATGGGGCACTACATGTATGTGCAAGATTATAGTGAGGAAGCTGTGATGCAGACATAGCACACAGGGCTGCCAGCAGGAATTGTGAGCCCCCCCCACAGTATAATGCTCCACATGGTATATAATGCTCCACAGTATAAAATGCTCTCCTGAGCCCTCCAGTTTCCCCACATTGTATATAATGCTCCACAGTAACCCCCCACAGAATTAAATGCTCCCCTGTGCCCCCCATAGTGGCCCCACATAGTATGTAAGGCTCCACACAGTATAATACTCCACAGTGGCCCACACAGTATACTACCCCTTAGTGGCCCCAGACAGTGCAATATGCTCCCCAGCAGCCCCACACAATATAATATGCTCCATACAGTATAATATGCAGCCCGCAATGCCCCCCCAGTATAATGCTCCACAGTGGCCTAACACAGTATAACATGCTCCATAATGACCTCCACACAGTATAATATACTCCCCAGAGGGGTTCCCCCAATATAATGCTCCACAGTGGTCTCCCACAGTATAATATGTTCCCCACAGTCTGCCCCAGTATAATGTTCTACAATGGCCCCACAGAGTATCATATGCTCCCGAAAAGCCCCACACAATATAATACACTCCACAGTGGCCCCACACAGTATAACAGGCTCCCCACACTTTCCCTTCCCCCAGTATAAAGCTCCACAGTGGCCCATAGTATAATATGCTCCCCAGAGAGCCCCCGCTAGTATAATGCTCCACAGTGCCCCCTCCAGTATTTTGCTCCACAGTGGCCCCACGCAATATATTATGCTCCCCAGAGAGTCCCCCCAGTATAATGTGCCACAGTAGGCCCCAAGCAGCATAATATGCTCCCCAGAGGGCCCACTAGTATAATACTCATTAGTCCCCCCCGAATAATGCCCCACAGTGGCGCCACGCAATATAATATGCTCTGCTGATGGCCCCCCCAGAATAATGCTCCACAGTGACCCCACTCAGTGTAACATGCTCCAGAAATGGCCTCCACACAGTAAAATATACTGCCCAGAGGGGTTTCCCCAGTATAATACTCCACAGCAGCCCAAAACAGTATAATATGCTCTCCAGAGCCCCCCCCCGTACAATGCTCCACAGGGGCCCAAAACAGTATAACATGCTCTGCAGAGTCCCCCCCAGTATAATGCTCCACAGTGGCCCCGCACAGTATAATATACTGGGGGGCCCCTCTGGAGAGCATATTATACTGTATGGGGAAAACGGGGAGCATTATAAAGGCGGGGGCTCTGGAGAGCATATTATACTGTGTGGGGCCACTGTGGAGCATTATACTGGCGAGGGGGCCCTCTGGAGAACATGTTATATTCTATGGGGCCTCTATGGAGTATTATAAAGTGGGGGGGCTCTGGAGAGCATGTTATATTCTGTGGGGCCACTTTGGAGCATTATACTGGGGGGCCCCTCTGGAGGGCATATTATACTGTGTGGGGCCACTGTGGAGCATTATACTGGGGGGCCCCTTTGGAGAGCATAATGCTCCAAAGTGGCCTCACATAATATAACATTATCTCCAGAGCCCCCCCCCCCACATTATAATTTTGCACAGAGGCCCCACAGAATATAACATGCTATCCAGAGGGTATAATAATCGAAGACCCGGGGGAGGTAAGGGAAAATAACAAACAGTTATACTCACCTTGTCTTACCTCTCCTGGGCCTCCTCGCGCTGCTTCGCTATCCCACCGGCGACTGCTTCTTCTTCTTTGCGGCTGATGTCACGCGTTGTGGACGTCACCGCTGAGGCCTGTGATTGGGCCTCAGCGATTACGTGAGGCACGCTGTCAGCACGCCTCACGTGATCGCTAAGGCTGAGGCCTGGCCTCAGCGGTGATGTCCGGAACGCCAGGAGATGATGTCGGACGCCAGGACAGGTGAGTAAAAATGTTTGTTATTTTTACTCACCTCGGAAAGGGGCCCTGCGGTCCCTTTCTGTTATTGATTTGGCCGGGCCTGACTCCGGGATCCGGAGTCATCAGGTTCCGGATCCCGGGGGCCCCTTTGGGGACGGGGCCCTGGGCAATTGCCCAGTTTGCCCCCCCCTAACGCCGGCCCTGAGTAGGTCTCATCACAGACGATGATGACAGGGAGTACAGAGAACTGAACCGGGATTTTGTGGACTGGTGCCAGCGGAACCACCTGAAGATCAACGCGGGGAAGACTAAGGAGATGGTGGTGGACTTCCGTAAAGGCAGACGCCCTCCTAAACCAGTGGACATTCTGGGGATGGGCATCGAGATTGTGAACACCTATAAGTACCTGGGTTTGCTCCTTAATAATAAGCTGGACTGGGCAGATCATATGGAGGTCCTGTACAGGAAGGGCCACAGCAGGCTCTACCTGCTTAGGAAGCTGAGAGCCTTTGGAATCCCGGGGGCACTTCTTAGGACTTTCTTCAACTCGGTAGTGGCATCAGCCATCTTCTTTGGAGTGGCCTGCTGGGGGAGCAGTATATCAACCAGGGACAGAAATAAACTTGACAAGCTGATTAGAAGGGCCAGCTCTGTCTTGGGGAGCCCCCTGGACCCAGTGCAGGTGGTGGGTGGGCACTGGGCAGTACTGTCAGTGACCGACTGCTCCACCCTAAGTGTGAGAAGGAGCGCTATCGGAAGTCTTTCCTCCCCACCGCGGTTAGGCTGTACAACCAACACCGACCTAAGCGGAGACACACAGAGAACTGATATATCTTTCTGCCTGTTAAATCCCCCCCCCCCCCTCTGCTACGTCCTATCTGTCTGTCTACTATCAATGTAATGTCTCTCATCTTGGAACATTCCTGTACATGTTGTATTTGTATTTGAATCTGCTTATCTTTGCTGCTGTAACACACTGAATTTCCCCATTGTGGGACTATTAAAGGACTATTATTATTATTATTATTATTATTATTATTATTAACAGCGGTACACATTCTGTGCTCCTTATTTAAAAAATATATTGCAGTTGAGTGACAGGTGGTGAGCAACTATTTTACAAATGGACTTGCAGAGTATAAGAAATACAACTATTTATCAATTTTTTGGTATAAAAAATGTATATCTTCACTAACTTTCATTTTCATACAGCATCTATATATGAAGAAATAATGCATTTAAGAAAAACAAACAATGATAAAAGTTTATTTAATATTGAAATTTAAGATGCACAATAAAATGTTACATTACCACATACATTATTTCACCTAAGTATTGAAATACAAACTTTTGATAATAAATATGTGGAAATGCCTATATAAAAAAAGTAGAGCCTTTGTAGAACCGCTGTTTAAGAAATTTCACTAATTTATTGAGTTTTCAAAGTGTTCTCCGATACTTTGGGGGAATTCTCTTCCATCTGATGTTTGCAGCCGTTTAAGAGATGAATCCCGTCTAGTGAGTACGCCTCCCCATAATCCCTGAAAACCACCAGCAAGGGCTACTCGCTTCTCTATAAGATAAAGAAATACTGTAAGAAGTCTAAATAAAACACATGCATTTTTACATAAAAAAATAGAAGCATGACTTTTATTGTTTTTCATAATTTATGTGATAATGTGACATTTTCACAATACACAGTGTATCACTGACTAATGCCATCATTAGATAGGAAAACTGAAATTCCATGTAGATAATCAGAATGTCGAATTCTTGTGAACAGATGAATTGATAAAAAGATGAAAAGTTGAATACCTCCAAATAGGTCTATTTTTTTTTTATAGTCTAAATAAAAAATCGGTAAATAAATAATATATAGTGGTGACCTGTTGGCCAAAAGAAAAGTATAGGCTGGTAACAATAAAAAATCTTAAGAATTTTGCTGAGTAGGTAACGAACCTCCTGGAGATATAGGATGCATCAATCTGTTCATCTGAACATTCCAGTGTCGGACATTAGTACTGGCTTGATGAAGTTTCCTCTGAGCCACCTAAATTGGAATAAAATATATTTAATTTATACATTTGCAGAAAGGGAAGACTAATCTAAAATGTATGGCTAGATGAAATAATCAAGTATAGAAACCTAAGAGAGAGCAACACAAATAATAAATGCAATAACCATGGCTTACAATATATAAAATGTTCAATATCGTTTGTATATACAGTAGAGCTGTGGTGGGTAAATAGTTGATTGAGATCTACTAGTGGACCGAAGATTAGTAAATTAAGATAAAGCAAAAAGTAAAAACAAACTGCTACAATATGTGTTGGTCCTACATGGTGTATAGACATCACATCAAACTTCTTGCATAGGCCCAGACTGTGGCTGTGTAAGATTATGTTCACACAAAGTTTTTTGGAGCTGATTTTGAAGCAGATTCTGACTCAAAATCTGATTAAAAAAATGGCTTAAGGCTAAGACCCCACGTTGCGGAAACGCCGCTTTTTTTGTTGCAGATTTTGTTGTGGTTTTTTTGAGCGAAAGCCAGGAGTGGATTGAGCAGAAAGTAGAAGTGTAAGAACTTCCTATATATTTCCCATTCCTTTTGTAGTCATTCTTGGCTTTGGGTCAAAAAAACGCAACAAAATCTGCAACAAAAAAAGCTGCGTTTCCGGATCATGGGGCCTTAGCCTAAATCTGCTTCCCATTTCAATGACAGTCAGTTGCAGATTTTTTTGCCTTATCTTCAGACAGATTTTGTCTGAAACTCCCATAGAAATGAATGGGAGTTTTTTTTTTTTTTTTTTAAAAACACTTCAAAAACCGCTAGAGGTTTTAGAAAACAAACCCCTGTGTACTAGACAAAAAAAAAAAACACTTCCAAAATTGAAGTAGATGTTTACTGCCTGACAGAAAACTCTGTGTGTGCTTACCCTAGTGAGAAGAGGAGGATGAATTGGCAGATGCTGAAGTACTATGAATCAGAGATGTCGTAGTAAAGGAAAACCATCAGTGGTGAAGGGGGAGCATATTTGTTATACTGTCACAATTATGGAGGGGGATTGTGGCTGGTGCTGGCTGTAAAGGTGAAATCTAAGGCACTGAGACCATTTGTCAAATCCATTGAAGAATATTAAGGTTACTAATAATTAGCACAACAAACTTCTGAGTCTTTGCTCTGTCAAACAGATTGTGACATGTTACTTCTGATGATCAGCATTTGAAAAAAACCTTGGTGATTGTAAGATAACAAATCACAAAACAATCTAATGTGTACAGCTACCTATAACTACATTCTGTTGACTGAAAAAAAAGCATATGTCTATCCTCTTCTATGTTTCTAAAATCTAGCTATCATCATCCTGAGAAAGGCAAACCAAAACTTGACAGTTGTAGCCATTTGTGCCTCATAGGGGGAAAAAAAAATCCTTGGAAAATTAAACATCATTTCTCTCTATATAAATTATAATTAGCAATGTTATAGTCATAAGAAAAGAGTCTAGCCTTGTCAGACATTGTTAATGTGTTTGTCATGACTTAATCTTCTGAGGCTAAGTTCACATTTCCGTATGCATGATTTATTGGCTAAGGCCCCATGTAGCGCCCCGCAGCAAAAAAGCGCTGTGGAAAAAACCACTACGGCAATGCGTGATTTTTTCCTGCAGCTTTTTTCTCACAAAGTTGACAGAGGTTTCCACTGTGGACTTTATGCTTCAATTATACCTATAGGGAAACTGCCGGCGTTTGTGTAGGTATAATCGACATGCTGTGATTTCCAAAACTGCGACGGCTTTGGAAATAGCAGCATGTCCGCTGCATGTATTTTCCCATAGTGTGGACTGTAAAATGCTGTGTTTTTTTCTGTGACTTTTCCATGGCATTTATGCCACGGGCAAACTGAGGCGTTTACGCCATGTGGGGCCCAGCCTCTCTTTTGTCTGAAAAGTAAATAGACATGACAGAAGGCTTCCACCATATTTGTTACAGATAGAGGGGGCTCCACCTGCTTCAGTCATTTTAGCACTGTTTAAGTCTGTTATCCTATGATAGAAATGTGAACCTAGCCTTGCTGTATTGATGAAGGAATGTCTATGCTCCACAAATAATGTATGCCCACATTTCCAAAATGATTAGTGCATGTACCTATTCTCTGTAATTCTGTAATGTGCTTGTATGTGTATATTTTTCATGCCAAACAAACTTAATTCATCTAGTCTATTATTGTAAGAAAGAACTCCCAGATGATTTAGAACCTTGGTCATCCACCTTTAACCCTTTCGCGCATAATCACATTAATTTACGTCATTATGCGCGAAGGGGTTTATGGAGAGAGCTCGGTTGCCATGACAGCCTGTAGCCTATTGAAGGCTCCCAGGCTTGTCATTATATCCCTTCTATTACACGCTGCCAGAGACAGCCCGTAATAGAAGGTAATGTATTTTAATATTCACTGCAATATATTAGTATTGCAGTGAATAGTATGAACGGTCAGACCTCCTAGAATTCAAGGTACCTAGGAGGTCTGAAAATAAAAGTAAAACAAAAAATAATGTTTTAAAAAGTATAACAAACCCCCAAAAATATAAAAGTTCAAATCACCCCCCTTTCCCTAGATCACATATAAAAATAAGTAAACAATAATAAACATTTTAGAGATCCCTGCGCTCCAAAATGTCCGAACTATTAAAATATAAAAATATTTATCCCATACGGTGAACAGTGTAGCGGGGAAAAAAAATCAAAATGCCCACATGGCGATTTCTTTCAACACTTTGCCTCCTATAAAAAATGGCTTAAAAAGAGATCAAACTATCAGAACTTCCCCAAAATGATATCAATAAAAACGTCATCTTGTCCCGCATAAAAAGACGTCTTACCCAGCTCCATACACATAAATATAAAAAAGTTACAGGTGACAGAACTTGGCGACACAAAAATTTTTCTCTATTTTTCAAAGTTTAAAATTTTTTAAAAGGTATCAAAACATTACAAATACTATATAAATTTGGTATCACCGTGATCGTACTGACGCGCAGAATACAGCTAACATGTCATTTTTACCACATAGTGAATGCCGTAAAAATTAAACCCATAAGAAATTGGCGCAAATGCATTTTTTTTCCAATTCCACCTCATTCAGAATTTTTTTCCAGCTTCCCAGTACATTATACAGGATATTCAATGGTGCCAATACAAAGTACAATTTGTCCCACAAACAATAAGCCATCATGTGACTCTGTAAACTGAAAAATGAAAAAATTATGGCTCTTGGAATGGGGAGAGGGAAAAACGGAAATGCAAAAACAAAAATTGACAGAGGCATGAAAGGGTTAAACTCTCTTCTATTGCCTTTTTACAACTACAAACTTAAATGTATTTTATTGAGATTTTAAGTGATAGACAACACAAAGTAGCACATAATTGTGAAGTGGAACAAAAATGATACATAGTTTTCAAAATTTTAATGAAATAAAAATCTGAAAAGTGTGACATGAAAAAGTATTCAGCCCCCCATATCAATACTTTATAGAGCCACCTTTCGATGAAATTACAGCTGCAAGTCTTTGGGGTTATGTCTCTACCAGCTTTGCGCAACTAGAGACTGAGATTTTTGCCAATTCTTCTTTGCTAAATAGCTCAATCTCAGCCAGATTGGATGGAGAGCTTCTGTGAACAGCAATTTTTATTTCTTGCCACAGATGCTCAAGGGGACTTAGGTCTGGACTTTGGGCCATTGTAGCACCTGAATATTCTTTGATCTAAACCATTCCACTGTAGCTCTGGCTGTATGTTTAAGGTTATTGTCTTGCTGGAAGGTGAATCTCCTTCCCAGTATCAAGTCTTTTCTTCCAGGATTGCCCTCTATTTAGCTCCATCCATCTCCCCATCAACTCTCACCAGCTTCCCTGTCTCTGCTGAAGAAAGTGGAAGAGTGAAGAAATCAGGCGATACCTTTTAGAGGCTAACTGAGTATATTTGATAAGTAAGCTTTCAGAAGACTAGCTTCCTTCATCAGACATGGTGTTATACAAGAACTGAGAATTCACAGATTTTTTATATACCCTATACACATGGTCTTCAAAGGATTTTAGAGTCCTTAAAAAAGCCAAAACAAAATGCAATCTAAGTAGAGAAGTTATTTACAACCGGTCAAAAAACAATCTGGAAAGTTGTGCTGCGTGACAGAGGGATCTGTTATCTGTTTGCTATCAGGAGGTGATTTGTGACCCTCACAGCTTACTTATCAAATATACTCAGTTAGCCTCTAAAAGGTATTGCCTGATTTCTTCACTCTTCCACTACTTTCAATGGCTAACACGGTACAACATTATACTACTACCTGCTGAAGAAAAGCATCCCCACAGCATGATCCTGCCACCACTATGATTCACAGTGGGGATGGTGTGTTCAGGGTGATGAGTAGTGTTACATTTCCGCAACAAATAGCACTTTGCATTTAAGCCAAAAACTTTGGTCTCATCTGACCAGAGCACCTTTTTACATATGTTTGCTGTGTCCCCTATATGGCTTGTGGCAAACGGAACTTCTTATGTCTTTCTTTCAACAATGGTTGAAAGAGTGACTTCCATAACACCAGACTTATGGAGTGCATGACTTCTAGTTGTCCTGTGGACATATTCTCCCACCTGAGCTGTGGATTTCTGCTGCTCCTCCTGAGTGAAGATGGGCCTCTTGGCTGCTTCTCTGACCAGTGCTCTCTTTGCTTGATATGTCAGTTTAGGTGGATTGCAGTTATAGAATACTTTTTCCATTTTTGGAAGATAGCTTGAACAGTGCTCCTTGGGATGCTGAAAGCTTGGGATATGTTTTTATAACCTAACCCTTTTTTAAACTTCTCCACAACTTTATCTCTGAACTGTCTGGTGAGTTTCTTGGTCTTCATGATGCTGTTTGTTCACTAGTGTTCTCTAACAAACCACTGAGGCCTTCACAGAACAGGTGTATTTATACTGAGACTATATTACACACAGCTGGACTCTATTAACTAATTACGTGACTTCTGAAGGCAATTGATTACACTGGATTATATTTAGGGGTATCAGAGTACAGGGGGCTAAATGCTTTTGCACATCACACTTCAGATTTGTATTTGATTAAAATTTTGAAAACCATGTATCACTTTCACTTCACAATTATGTGCTACTTTGTGTTGGTCTATCACTTAAAATCTCAAAATACATATAAGTCTGTGGTTGTAAGGTGACAAAATGTGAAAAAGTTCAAGGGGTATGAATACTTTTGCAAGCCACTGTATGTCTGTTGATAAGTTTGTTAGTTGTTTCCACAACTAGCAAGCAGAATTGTGAATGCATCTTTGGGTAAACATCAGATAGTAACTTTCATAACTTCCATCCAGCATCACCTAAGAATTGCTAAGTTTGTTAAAAGGTTTGTTCAGTTTGGACAGACCCTAATTGTCCTGCCCACAAGTTTAACATATATGTCAATAAAGTTCCTGGTATGTACGTTAAAGGGGTTGCCCAGGATATTGTAATGACAAGGCCCCCATGCTTCCCCCTCCAACTTTCTAATGTAAATGTTTTATTAATATTTCTTTGTTGTTCTGTAACATATGTATGTCATGTGACCTACATATGTTACATTTCTGCCTTTACTCTGATGTTGCGGGGACTCAGTCTAATCAATATCTGCGCCTGCAACGTCAGTGGAAAGGACCTGCCCCCAGTCCCATTATAATTACCTGTTCTTCCTGGCAACTCTGGACCTGGGACATCATCGCCAGCCATCCATGCATGTGCAGTGCACACGTAACAAAGAGGAGGTGCCAGCCGGTGAAGCAAAATGTAACACCATCCGACATCTCCATTATACTGCATTCGCAGTATATTATGGACTTTTATATTATACTGTGCGGGGGCAACTGTGGAGAATATTATACTGTGCAGGACCACTGTTGAGCATATTATACAGTGCAGGGGCCACCGTGGAGCATATTATACTGTGCGGGGGTCACTGTGGAGCATTATACTATGCGGGGGCCACTGTGGAGCATTATACTGTGCGTGGACTTATGGGAGTTCTAGGAAAGGCACAGAACAGGAAGATGCAGATGTAAACAAATGCAGAAGATGCCAGGAGCTCCCAGAGAACCCAGAAATCACTCAAAACACTGCTAAAGATATTTTGGAGCACTTATTAACTTATTAATAGCACTAACAGACCTTTTTGAAAGTTCATTTTTTACCCTCTATAAATAAACTGATGTATGCTAAGGGACTATGTTTTGGACTTTTTTGGGGTTCTGCACAAATCCATTTTTTTTTTAAACATGGAGTACTTTGGGTTACTGATGCCGCATTAAGGTCGGGGCCCCACGTGGTGGAAACGCCACAGCAAAAACCACAGTGTTTTACAGTCACTGCAAAGTGGATGGCATTCTAGCAAATCCCATCCACACATTGCAGAAAAATATGTGTAGTGGAAACGCTTCGATTTCCAAAATCATTGCTTGGCCATAATGACCATTGTTACATTTGGAGGAAAAAGGTAGAAGCTTGCAAGCCTGAGAACACCATCCCAACTGTGAAACACGGGGGTGGCAGCATCATGTTGTGGGGTTGTTTGTTGCAGGAGGGACTGGTGCACTTCAAAAAATAGATGACATCATGAGGAAAGAACATTATGTGGCAATACTGAAGCAATATCTCAAGACATCAGCCAGGAAGTTAAAGCTTGGGCACAAATGGGTCTTCCAAATGGACAACAATGACCCGAAGCATACTGCCAAACTGGTTACAAAGTGGCTTAAGGATAACAAAGTCAATGTTTTGGAGTGGCCATCACAAAGCCCTGATCTCAATCCTATTGAAAATTTATGGGCAAAGCTGAAAAGGCAGGTGCAAGCAAGGCGGCCTACAAACATGGCTCAGTTACACCAGTTCTGTCAGGAGGAATGGGCCCAAATTCCTACCAACTATTGTGAGAAGATTGTGGAAGCTTGACCTAAGTCATACAGTTTAAGGGCAATGGTACCAAATACTAATGAAATTTATGTAAACTTTTGACTTTGCAGAAAGTAATAAAAATGCCTTAAAAAAATCTCTCTCTCATTATTCTGGCATTTGGCAAATATAAATAATTTTGGTAATCCTAATTGACCTAAAATGGGAAAGGTTTATTCTGATTTCATGTCATATAGGGAGAAAAGCATGCATATGTGTCTTTTTATATAGCGTATGTAAACTTCTGGTTTCAACTGTATATGTCCAGAGTTTTGCAAAGAATCACACACACACCTGTACATCTCTGTCGGCTTTTTGCCTGTTTTCTCTAACATCTTCTAGCTGCTTCTGTGCCTCCTGTAGTTCTTTGTTCTTTATCTCCATCTCCTGCTGCAGTTCTTGTTTCTCTCTCTGTGCTATTTCAACAAACTGTGTCTGCTCTTCTCGCATCCTTAGCAGAACTCGTAGCTTGTCCTCTTCCTGAATCAGCAGTCTGTGGAGGAACAGCAAATTACTGAGTATTATTAGTGTGTGTTTTGATCCTGAATGGCACTACATTAAATAAAAAAGGAAATTTGTCATATCTCAATTCTTGTATAACTGCTAAAGTGCAGGAACCAAGGCTTTGTCATCTTTTATGAGTAAATAAATGACACCAGGTTCTGAAGTTTTATTTCTGTGAGAGTATATTTACACAGCTGACCTTTCAAGCTTGAAGAGATCAGCTGCTGATTTGATGGAAACTCCACAGCGCAAATCTGAGGCTAAAGCTGGATTCACAGCTGCATTGGAGTTTCAGTCACAGAATTCACTTAAAATCAGCGGAGAGAAAAGTCCTGAAAGGAGGACTTTTCTCTCTGACGGTTTCAGTATAACACAAGGCATTATGGGAAAAGGAGCTGGGAAGCTCATGCACCCTCTGTTGGATGTAACAGATCCTCAGGTTTCAGTATAAGACTGGAGAAAACCTGGCGGACCCCATTATAGTCTATGGGGTTCGCAGTTGTCCTCAGGTAATCGCTTATGAAGCCAACAGAGTCTCCATCTTTCGGGTCCCCATATGGACCTGAATGCTAGCTCAGTGGTTAGCACTGTAGCCTTACAGCACTGGGAGTACTGGGTTTGAATCCTGCCAAGGACAACATCTGCATCTGTTCTCCCCGTTTTTGCATGGGTTTCCTCCCACACTCAAAAGACATACTGATAGAGAATGTAGATTGTGAGCCCTATATGGGACAGTGACCACAATGTCTGTAAAAGCGCTACGGAATATGATGACGCTATACAAATAAGCTAAATAAATAAATAATAGTGTGAACCTAGCGTAAAGCTGAAGCCCCAAGTTGTGAAAATGCAGTATTTTACAGCACCTGCAAAGTTCTGGCTAATCCCATCCACACATTGCAAAAAAAAATCCACAGCAGAAAAGCTGCATTTTCAAAAACACCCACCCGCATTTTCCGTATAGATATAAATAGGGGCAGAAAGTATGCAGAGGAAAACTGTGAAAATGCAATGAAAAACATTGTGATGCGTTTCTGCCACGTTTTTTTCCGCAGCGTTTTTTTGCTGCGTTTTGCTACATGGAACCTTATCGAACCTTAGCCTTAGGTTACATTCACAGGACAGTGATTAACCCCTTAATGACACGGCCCCATTTTTCAAAACTTTATGTATGTCACTTTATGATGCAATAACTTTTAGAAGTGATTTTGAGATTATTTTTTCATGGCACTATGTTAGTGGTAATCTTTGATCAATTTTTTTTTCCAATTATTTATTTAAAAAAAAGGAAATTTGATCGAAATTTGGAAAAATTCACAATTTAACAAAATGTGAAATGCTCTCCTTTTCAGACAGATAATCATACCAATCAAATACATTTATAAATATTATATACCACATTTCTGCTTGACATCCGCTTTTAATTGTCCCTCAATTTATTTTGGACATTATAAAGCTTACAATTCTAAAAGCGATTTTCCAAACTTACAAGAAAATTTCCCAAACCCATTTGTTAGGGACCACTTCAGTTCTGAAGGTGAATTTAAAAGCCTGTACACACGTGGACAAAATTGTTGGTACTCCTCGTTTAATGAAAGAAAAACCCACAACGGTCACAGAAATAACTTGAATCTGACAAGAGTAATTTGCCAAACTACATGTTGACAAGCCACAAAGCTTCTGGGAGAATGTCCTATGGACAGATGAGACAAAAATCAAAATTTTTGGCAAGGCACATCAGCTCTATGTTCACAGACGGAAAAATGAAGCATATCTTGAAAAGAACACTGTCCCTACTGTAAAACATGGAGGAGGCTCTGTTATGTTCTGGGGCTGCTTTGCTGCATCTGGCACAGGGTGTCTTGAATCTGTGCAGGGTACAATGAAATCTCAAGACTATCAAGGGATTCTAGAGAGAAATGTGCTGCCCAGTGTCAGAAAGCTTGGTCTCATTCACAGGTCAAGGTCTTGCAACAGGATAATGACCCAAAACACACAGCTAAAAACACCCAAGAATGGCTAAGAGGAAAACATTGGACTATTCTGAAGTGGCCTTCTATGAGCCCTGACCTAAATCCTATTGAGCATCTTTGGAAGGAGCTGAAACATGCCATCTGGAAAAGGCACCCTTCAAACCCGAGACAACTGGAGCATGGAGCAGTTTGCTCATGAGGAGTTGGCCAAAATACCAGTTGAGAGGTGCAGAAGTCTCACTGACAGTAACAGGAATCGTTTAATTGCAGTCATTGCCTCAAAAGGTTGTGCATCATTTCTGTCCAGGCCTGTTTCATGAGTTTTCTTTTAAAAAAAAATTCTGTTGAAGCATGGTTGAAAATCAATGTCTGACTTTCATTTGTTTATTTTCATAGAATTTTTATATATTATTACTTTTGTCAGATTCAAGTTATTTCTGTGACCATTGTGGGGTTTTCTTTCATTAAACGAAGGTTACCAACAATTTTGTCCAAGTGTGTATATAATGAAAACCCCATTTTCAAAACTTCACCCCTTAAATAATTCAAAACCACATTTGGGAAGTTTGTTAACCATTTAAGCATTTCACGGGAATTAAAACAATATAAAGATGAAATTTAGACATTTCATTTTTTTCCAATAATACATTCATTTAGCCCTAAAATTTACAAATTCACAAGGGGTTAAAGAAGAAAATGCATCTATCAATTTGTTATACAGTTTCTCCTGAGCACGGAAATACCCCCCAAGTGGAAGTAAAACTGCCCTAACCAAGGTCACTAATGACCTTCTAACTGTCAAAGCCAAGCGTCACTACTCTGTCCTCTTCCTCCTCGACCTCTCCTCTGCCTTCAACACAGTTGACCATTCCCTCCTGTTAGAAACGCTCTCATCCTTTGGCATCTCAGACCTGGCCCTTTCCTGGATCTCCTCATACCTCACCAACTGTACATTCAGCGTCTCCCACTTGCACACCACCTCCCTGCACATCCTCTTTCTGTAGGTGTCCCCCAAGGCTCCGTCCTAGGACCACTCCTGTTCTCCATCTACACCCTCGGCCTTGGCCAACTCATAGAATCCCATGGTTTCCATTGCCACTGCTATGCTGACGACACCCAAATATATCTCTCTGGACCTCTGTTGTCCAGAGTCCCAGAATGTCCAGCAGCCGTAGCCTCCTTTCTCTCCTCCCACTTTCTCAAACTCAACAAGGAGAAAACCCTCAACACCTCCTGCCGCCTCCAACTCAAGAACATCCATCGAATCCGCTCCTTCCTCATCTCTGAAACTACAAAGATGCTAGTCCACGCCCTGACTACTGTAACAGCCTTCTCCATGGCCTCTCAGCTAACACTCTCACCCCCCCTCCAGACCACCTTAAACTGTGCTGCTCGCTTAACACACCTCTCCCCCCGTTCTTCATCGGCCACTCTCCTCTGCCAATCCCTTCACTGGCTACCCGTTGCCCAGCGAATAGAGTTCAAATTACTAACGCTGACATACAAAGCCATCCACAACCTGTCCCCTCCATATATCTCCGACCTAATCTCCCGCTACCTGCCCACACGTAACCTCCGATCCTCCAAAGACCTCCTACTCCGCTCTGCTCTTATCTGCTCTTCTCCCGTGCATTCCCCATACTCTGCAACTCATTACCAAGACACATAAGACTGTCCCCTACAGTCACAAGCTTCAAGAAGGCCCTGAAGACTCACCTATTCAGGAAGGCCTACAACCTCCAATAACACTACTGTCTCCATACCACCACCTGAACAGCCTCTACCCCCACCTTCTGTCTCTATCCCTCTTCCCTCATAGATTGTAAGCCCTTGCGGGCAGGGCCCTGTATCCCACTGTTCCAGTTGGTCACTGTTAGTATTATCTGTTTTGTGTATCTTGTGTACTGTATGTAAACCCTCAAATGTAAAGCAACATGGTGCTATATAAACAATAATAATAATAATGTTTGAGCCCACTCGCAGCGCACCAAAAGGATGGAGCACAATTTAGTGTTTGAAAAGCAGATTTTGCTGGAATAGTTTTCAAGTGCCATGTCGCATTTGCAGAGCCCCTAGAGTACCAATACAATGGAAGCCCCCCAAAAGTGACCCTGTTTTGTAAAGTACACCCCATTACAGAATTTATCATGGGGTATATGGAACATTTTGACCCCACAGTTGTTTCACAGATTATACAGTGGGGAAAAAAAGTATTTAGTCAGCCACCAATTGTGCAAGTTCTCCCACTTAAAAAGATGAGAGAGGCCTGTAATTGACATCATGGGTAGACCTCAACTATGAGAGACAAAATGAGAAAACATATCTAGAAAATCACATGGTCTGATTTTTTTAAGAATTTATTTGCAAATTATGGTGGGAAATAAGTATTTGGTCACCTACAAACAAGCAAGATTTCTGGATCTCACAGAACTGTAACTTCTTATTTAAGAGGCTCCTCTGTCCTCCACTCATTACCTGTATTAATGGCACCTGTTTGAAATTGTTATCAGTATAAAAGACACCTGTCCACAACCTCAAACAGTCACACTCCAAACTCCACTATGGTGAAGACCAAAGACCTGTGGAAGGACACCAGAAACAAAAAGGTAGACCTGCACCAGGCTGGGAAGACTGAATCTGCAATAGGCAAGCAGCTTGGTGTGAAGAAATCAACTGTGGGAGCAATAATTAGAAAATGGAAGACATACAAGACCACTTATAATCTCCCTCGATCAGGGGCTCCACGCAAGATCTCAAGCCCGTGGGGTCAAAATGATCACAAGAACAGTGAGCAAAAATCCCAGAACCACACGGGGGGACCTAGTGAATGACCTGCAGAAAGCTGGGACTAACGGAACAAAAAGTATTGGGAGAATGTCATATGGTCAGATGAAACCAAAGTAGAACTGTTTGGTAGAAACACAACTCGTTGTGTTTGGAGGAGAGTGAATGCTGAGTTGCATCCAAAGAACACCATACCTACTGTGAAGCATGGGGGTGGCAACATCATGCTTTGGGGCTGTTTCTCTGCAAAGGGACCAGGACGACTGATCCGTGTACATGAAAGAATGAATGGGGACATGTATCGTGAAATTTTGAGTGCAAACCACCTTCCATCAGCAAGGGCATTGAAGATGAAACGTGGCTGGGTCTTTCAGCATGACAATGATCCCAAACACACAGCCAGGGCAACGAAGGAGTGGCTTCGTAAGAATCATTTCAAGGTCCTGGAGTGGCCTAGCCAGTCTCCAGATCTCAATCCCATAGAAAACCTTTGGAGGGAGTTGAAAGTCTGTGTTGCCCAGCGACAGCCCCAAAACATCACTGCTCTAGAGGAGATCTGCATGGAGGAATGGGCCAACATACCAGCAACAGTGTGTGCCAACCTTGTGAAGACTTACAGAAAACGTTTGACGTCTGTCATTGCCAACAAAAGATATATAAAAAAGTATTGAGATGAACTTTTGTTATTGACCAAATACTTATTTTCCACCATAATTTGCAAATAAATTCTTTAAAAATCAGACAATGTGATTTTCTGGATTTGTTTTCTCATTTTGTCTCTCATAGTTGAGGTCTACCTATGATGTCAATTACAGGCCTCTCTCATCTTTTTAAGTGGCAGAACTTGCACAATTGATGGCTGACTAAATACTTTTTCCCCACTGTATTAACATTGGAACATGAAATGAAAATTGCTAAAATGTCACTTTATCCCCAACTTTTTCATTTTCACAAGGGGTTAAAGGAGAAATGTACCCCACACAATTTCTCCTGAACACGGCAATACTCCATATGTGATATTAAACTGTTGTATGGTTACATGATGGGGTTTGGAATGGAAAGAGCACTATATGGCTTTTGGAGGGCAGATTTTGCTGGAATAGTTTATAAGAGCCATGATGAATTTGCAGAGCACCTAAAGTACCAGTACAATAGAAACCCCCCAAAAGTGACCACATTTTGCTTACAAAAAAGTTGTATATGTGGGTGCAAACTGCTGTTTGGGCACACAGCAAGGATCAGGAAGGAGCACTGCACTTTTTAGCTTTTGGAGTATAGATTTACAGGGACTGGTCTTTGGGCACCATATTGTTTTTGCAGAACTCCATAGGCAGAATTCCCGGACCCTTTTTTTGTAGTGGCCATTTTAGGGTCTCTGCAAAGGTTACATGGCGCCAAAACAATCTAAATGCTCCAAAAATCACATAGCGCTCCTTCACATCTGCACCCAGCGGTGTGCCCAGACAGAAGTTTATTCCCACATATATGACACTTTTGTACCCAGGATAACATACTTCACAATGTCATACTGTATGTGGGTATAAACTGCTGTTTTGGCACACAGCCGTACACAGAAGGGAAGGAGCACTATTTCCAGAAATACGTAAATTCAGTGCCCAATATGTTGCACCCACCTTGTGTCAGCAGGGAAACACACTCCAAAAACTGTTTAGCAGTTATCCCAGACCATTTTCACTTTTCATAATTAGCTACACTTTCATTTCTGGAAACTAAATTAATGCAACACTCAAGTTGTAAAAAATGTTCACTGTACCTCTGGACAAATTCCTTTAAGGTTGTAGTTTCCAAAATGGGGTCATGTGTCAGTGGATTTCACTTTACTGGTATTTCAAGGACTCTGCAAAAGTGGCATGACGTCAAAAAACCAAACCGTCTAAATCTGTGCTCCAAACCAAACAGCGCTCCTTCCCTTCTGTGCCCAAACAGCAGTTTATACCCACATATGGCATTAAGTATGTTATGCTGGGTACAATAGTGTCATACATGTGGGCATGAACTTCAGTTTGAGAACACAGCAGGGTGCAGATATGAAGAAGCGCTAGGTGGCTTTTAGAATACAGATTTAGATGTTTGGTATCTCAGCACCATGTAATGTTTTCAGAGACCCTGACTTGCCAATAAAGTGGAATACCTTAAGGAGTGACCCCATTTTGAAAACTGCACCCCTCAAAGAATTTATCAAGGGGTGTAGGGAACATTAGTTTCCCAGATATGCATGCACAGCGGATGGTGAAAAGTGAATATGTTAGCTGCGTGGTGTACATGAGGAACACCAAATTCCCTATTATGTTCCCAGTAGCTCCGATGATTTGTGGGTCACATCTGGTGTCTTTTCCCTCTTAAAGGGGTATTCCCATGAACATAACCATTTTTAAATTGTTAGATAATTAAAAGTTAAACATTTTTGCAAATATAAGTAATTAAGAATTTTGTAGAGTTTTAAAGATTTTTCTCAAAATATCTTGTGGTGACAGTCTGTTGTCTTGATCGGTTGCCAGTGGATACGACCATGAATGCTGGACCTTTCTAAGGTCAGAAAATCAGTCATGATGTCCTTATTGTGGCCGGGATATCTTCTGATACATGTAGCGTCCCTGCCTAATAACTCAACTACAATAAGGACATCATGGTCGGGTTTTTGACAAGACAGGCCATAGAAAGTTTCTGCATTTGTGGTCGTATCCATTGGCAACTGATCTAGACAACAAGATTGTCAGCACTAAGATGGTTAGAGAAAATCTTTAAAACTCTGCAGAATTTTTAACTACTTATATTTGCAAATATGTTTAACTTTTAATTATCTACAAATATAGATATTGTTATGTTCATGGGAATATCCCTTTAAATTTTTAATCTGCGGTATATAACGATATACGCTCGCACAGCTTATACATTCCCTTTCTGCTGCAGCCAATTTTGTTTTAATGATTTGGCAACTTTGGAGATTTTTGTCTTCACATTGTGCAAGCTATGTTTTTATTTATTTTTTTTATTTCATGTAGCCATATATGGGCTTGTTTTTTTGCAGGATGATATGCATTTTCTAACTACATCATTTAGGAGTGTCTATACCTATTGACTAAATTTTATTAATTCTTTTATAAACATCAATTCTAGCATTGTTTTTAACATTCTATATTTTTCATCCTATGTTATACAATAGGAATAATATGTTACCTTTATTCTATGGGTCGGTATGATTACGGTAATACCTAATTGATATAATTTTTTATGCACTACTAATTTTGCAGAATAAAAATCCTTCTAAGAGGCATAATGTTTTTATTATTTTATCGACGGAGATAGTTAAGGGCTTGTTTTTTTCGGGATGAGCTGTGCTTTTTATTGGTACCATTTAGATGGCAAAAAATCATTACTTCTGGTGTTTTTTTACCGTTTTTTTTATGACGTTCACCGTGCAGGTTAACTAATGGTTTAGTTTTATTGTACAGTTTGTTACGGACACAGCAATACAAATTGTGTTCTGTTTTATGCTGTATTTTGTCTTTTTACATTGTTTTATACTGTATATGGGAAAAGGGGCATTTTGTTGGGAGTGGGTTTATTTATGTTTTTATACTTTTTTTTTTTTTTTTGTCCAAATATGAGACATAAACCAGCAATCTTCTGATTACTGGTTCAGTGTTATATACTCCAATACAGAAGTATTAGAGTATATTTTGGAGTGTATATATAACAACTGTCAGCCTATGCATAGGCCTAACTAACTAAGCTTAGCTCTGGCCGCAGGTGTTACAGGTGGGTGTCAACTGCTACTTACAGAAGATGAGCGAGTGACATTACCATGTCATAATAGTATGTCATGGTGCGTTAAGGCACACATTCCCATGATGTAGTATTATGCCGTGTTGGACTAGGATGTCTAGTGCCCACCAGTGGAATTGTTTCTAGGGGCCCACCGCCAGAACCCCTGCAGATCAGCAGTACCGAGACAGGGCGCTAAAGGTAATAACATGTCGGGAGGTATGCTGCTCACCCGCCATATGATGTGCACCGCTGCACTACCTAAACCCACTGGTACACCCTGTATGGCAAGTGAACAGTGTGGCTCCTAGAATTGTTACCATTACCTGTAGCCGCTCTGTCTTGGAAAATCTGACACCTTCCTGGTGGCCGCCACAGTGGTCGCTCCAGTTTATAGACAACCTCTTTTAAGGGGTTGTCTGGGCCAAATTTTTTTTATGGCCACTTCACTGGTCCCCCCCATACAGTGGCCTCTTCACTGGTACCCCATACTGTATGGGGAACAGTGATGGAGCCATTATATTCTGTGGGAGCAGTAATGGGGGCTAAAATCCTGTTGGGGGCATTAAACTGTGTGGGGCATATTAAAGGGGTTGTCCAGGTTTAATCTTTTTTATGGCCTATGCTCAGGATAGGACATAAATACCTGATCGGTAGGGGGCTGACACACGGCTCCATCAACTGGACGGAGCCACTTCCAGCGCCTGTTCTGTACACAACACAGGGCTAGAAGCAGAAAGCTCCATCCACTGTTTAGTTGCCCGACACCTTCACTGTAGCTCAGCTCCTACTGACTTCAATAAGTACTAAGATGCAGTGAAGGTGACTGGCTTATATACAGTGGACAGAGTTTTCTGCTTCCGACCCCGTATTGTGTACAGGATGGGCGTCAGAAGTGGTTCCTTACAGCTGATCGGTCCAGGGCCGGCCCCCTACAGATCAGGTATTTATGGCCTATGCTGAGGATAAACCATAACAAATTATGCCTGGACAACCCCTTTAATATAACCCCCTAATGTGCCACACTTTAAAGAGTGTTTAAAAAGTTGTCCAGTATAATTTTTTTCTTTTTCATAATTAGTCCGGGGGAAGGTGAGACCCCCCACCCCACCACAAAAAAACATACTCACCTGTCCCCGGTGCTCCAGTGTCCTCTCAGCACGGTCCGGTCCTACAGCTCTGTTGTTGTCTTTTTCTGGAAATCCTCACTGACTTTGACGTCCCAGGTCCCTTCCCTTAGGCCGCTGATTAGCCTTAAGGGTCACATGATGTCACAGATAGTCACGTGCAGAGGGAACTTCTGCTGAACTAAAACAACTGCTGCAGGACCAAACCGCGCTGGGAGACACTGAGTACAGGAGAGAAATTTTTTTGTTTTTTTTTTGTTTTTTTTTTCACCTGCCTCCAGCGTAATTAAAAAAAAAAAAAATGTTATCCTGGACCATCCCTTTAACATCCCCCAGGCCATTGGCCTCCATCTCTGCCCCAGTGAAGGGGACACTGTATGGGGGGGGAATAGTGAAGGGGTCACTGTATGTGGGGGAATAGTGAAGGGCTACTGTATGGGAGGAATAGTGAAGGACCACTGTATGGGGGGGATAGTGAAGAAACCTGTAATATCTCTGCCTGTTGGGGCCTCTGCGCCACCCTCTGCACGCATGCTGCGGCGAAGGAGGCGTGTTCAGTTTGATTCCTTGCATAGGGTTGTTCTAGTACTTCTTGTCTGTAATTGAATTTCAACCACACCCGTCTCATGCACCTTTGTTTCTCTCTGCTCCTCAAATAGTTCATCTCAGCCTTGCCTGTGTGATTGACAGCCTATTGTATTATCAAGTCTGGAGCGGGTTCTTCCTTCCTATTTATTCTTTGCTCACATTCACATTGGCGCTTGCTATTGCTTCTTGCGTACTGGCCTTTACTCCTTGCTGTTTTGTTACCTGTATTCCTATTCCTGACCTCTGGCTTTGACTTTAACTATTCTCTTGGATTTTGATTCTGTACTGCATTGCTCGTCTGTTACTGACCCCTTGGCTAGCTGACCTCCCTTTTTGTTGTTCATCCTGTCCGCCTTCTGTGTTGCCACTTATATTAAGAAGGAACTGTCGACCAGTTGCTGGCTGTCGCCTAGGACAGATGAGGCAAGTTAGCCAGGGACAATGGGGGGAGTTCAGCTTTAGGGCTCACTGTCTTGTTGCGCCCCTCCCCCCAGGGTTCTGCAGCAGCACCGGGGAATTGCTCAACTGGCAATTCCCTTACAGGACCCTGTATAGGGGGGAATAGTGAAGGCCCCTTAGTAGATTGGGTGATTACTTACCTGTCTTCTCCCCGGTCATGCTCCTTCTTGCTCTGGGCGCACTGATGTGACATTATGTGCGCCCGGAGAAGGAAGAAGCAGGAGGCACCAGAGAGTAGGTAAGTATCTGAGTATAGCTTGTAGGCCACAGGCTCAATGTGGCCTGTGGCCTACAAGCCTGTGAGTGGTAGAGCAGGAAGCCTGTGGGAGAACCTGGCTGCATCACTAACCTCTCCCCGCTCCTGCTTGCAGCCTCTCCTCTTCCCGCTTTAGCCTGGGCCCTGTGTACCGCGATGACATAATGTGCAGCGTACGGGAAGGGGGCCCCCTGGCCAGGCGCGGGGTGAGGTAAGTGAATAGGGGCTGTTACCGCACCTTCACTGCCTATTATAAAAAAGCAATGGGTACGGGGCCCACCGGGGGATTCACCGGTCCCCCAGTGGGCCAGGCTGACCCTGGTATTATGTCATAGTGAAGGAAGGGGTTAATGGCCATGTAACGTCCATTTTTTGTAATGGATGTCAGACGGCAATATTAAATTTAATGTAAGTGAATGTGGGCTATTCACTTGACTATTATTTTGACGGTCCAGTGTAACGGACCATCAAAATATAGGTCATGTCCTATTTTTCTCTGTTTTCACAGATCCCTCCAAACACTGTACTGTATGGGGGATCCCTGTTAAATCTTATGGTCTAAAGATAGAGTCTAAGAATGGAAAAGGTCATGAAGTAACATTTGTGTGTGGCATATCATTCTTGACAGACTATGATTAAAATGGCCCTGTGCTGAGTAGATGAAAATAATCTCTTTACACAGGACAACACGTCATAGTAACCAAAGTTAGGACTATGTTCATATAGGGAAAGATCCAGAGTCCATGGAAAGATCATACCTAGACCTATCCATATGAGGAAGTAAGATGGACAGGGGTAGAAACTTCCTCAGCCTTTAAATGCAGACCTTAGAAGTAGTAATGGGAGAGCACTAACTCCACTGCACACTTGTTCTCATCCTCTTTGTTTTGACACTTGACATCTGTCAGGCATATTCTGTGTGAATGTAACTTTTGTTTATTTACAGACCTTTTTGTAACCTAATTAGCTTTGCTGCATTAAACCTTTTTGCTTTGATTTGTTCAATGGACTCCGGCTGTCTTCTGACCTCACCCAAGTGCACTTCTTTCCTCATAAATCAAGAAGTGCGGGGTCGATATTTAACAATCCCTGAAAATGGCTGCCCCTCGGGTGCAAGACTTAATGTGGCTGTAGGCTAGATTCACACGAGTGAGGTGCAAAGTGGCCATAAATAACATCCATTTTTCACAGTCATCTTGCACCCAAAGGGCATCCGTTTTCACCGTTTAGTGGGATCCATGAAAATGGGCCATAATAGGACATGACCTATATTTTGGTAGTCCATGACAATCATGACGTGATAGTCATGTGAATAGCCCCCATTCACTGACATTGAAATTAATGCTGCTGTGTGACATCCGTTATAAAAAAAAAACGGACATCACATAGCCATTATTCACTGTTGTGTGAATGCAGCCTTACCCTCAGATTTCTATCATTGATTTGCAGTCTGCACTGCTGGAGATCCATTCGTGGGGTCTAATCAGTGCTACCACCATGGTTTAGTGTTGTTTATATGCAAACACCATACCAAGAAACTACACTTTTTCCCTCAGCCACAAACAAAAGAACATTGTCAATGCGGGACCTTACAGGGGCTGGTTACCAGGCAAGTAAGACACTAGAGGAGTGTGTGCAAGTTCACACTGGTGCTTTATTAGTCGGAGTTCACAGAGTCCATAACATAAATGGCTTTCAGCAGCATAAGGCAACACAAAACAGAATGGCTTGTTTCAGCCAAGTGTTAAAAAGTCCAGCAACACAAAAACTATCTTTAAGCAAGAAAACAGTCCAGCAGGCTCACTAAGTTAGCATTTTTATCTCCACTTTCTGTCCTCCACACAGGCAGTGTGTTTGTGGCTCAGAGCCACCATCAGAAGAGAGACACACCCTCCTACCTGGTCTGCGTTAAGGCTTCAACTTGGCTCTAACAAAACCCAGGACTAGAGTTTTGAGCCCGGGTCTGTAATCACACCCAAAACCCTGGACATAGATTCCAGTCCATCACCTAGTGGAGAGGAGCCACCTTAGTGGGAGGTATCTTCCCTCCACAATCTTTCCCTCTGCCTGCCTACATATCCTCCCCCTCTGCCCAAAGCCATAGGGCTGGGCACCTTTAGAAAAAAAAACAATGGCTTCTAGACAAGGCATCCACATTTGTATGGGCCCTCCCGGGTCTATGCTCGACTATAAAGTCGAAGTCTTGCAACGTCAAGAACCAGTGTGTCACTCTCGCATTATTTCCCTTATTTTTACTCATCCACTTTAGTGGAGCATGATCCGAAATAAACCTAAATCTTCTGCCTAACAGGTAATACCTTAGTGAGTCAAGGATCCACTTGACTGCCAGACACTCTTTTTCTACAATGGAGTAGTTCTTTTCGGCAGAATTTAATTTCCGGCTTAAATACATCACTGGATGTTCTTCCCCATTGACCTCTTGTGACAATACAGCTCCTAAGCCGATCTCTGAAGCATCTGTTTGTACTATAAAATCTTTTGAGAAGTCTGGGGCTATTAAAACTGGTTGTCTACAGAGGGCTGTTTTAAGACTCTGAAAAGCCGTCTCTACCTCGGATGACCACTGTACCATCACCGATTTTTTTCCCCTAGTGAGGTTGGATAATGGTGCTGCCATACTAGCAAAATTGGGTACAACTCGCCAGTAGTACCCCACGATTCCTAAAAATGCCCTTATCTGTTTTTTTGTGAGTGGGCGAGGCCAGCTTTGTATGGCTTCCACTTTATTATCTTGGGGTTTAATCAAGCCCCTCCCTACAACATAGCCTAAATACCTAGCCTGTTCCATGCCTATGGCACATTTTTCTGGGTTGGCTGTAAGTCCTGCTTTCTTAAGAGCATCCAAAACAGCCTGAACTTTGCTCAAATGGCTGTCCCAGTCCAGACTGAAAATAACAATATCGCCCAGGTAGGCCGCCGCATATTCTTTGTGAGGAGCAAGGATGACATCCATTGCCCTTTGGAAGGTGGCAGGAGCTCCCTTCAGACCAAACGGCATATTGAAAACAACCATCAGGGGTGGAAAACGCAGTTTTCTCCCGGGCATCTTTAGCCAGTGATATCTGCCAATACCCCTTTGTAAGGTCTAAGGTAGTTATATACCTAGCTGGACCCAACTTTTCAATAAGCTCATCTACCCGCGGCATAGGGTAGGCATCCATTTTCGAAATCTCATTAAGTTTCCTGAAATCATTACAAAAGCGCCAAGTTCCATTAGGTTTGGGAACCAGTACAATCGGACTAGACCAGTCACTCTTGGACACTTCAATCACTCCCAGGGACAACATCCTCTGTACCTCTTCTGAAATAACCTGCCTACGGGCCTCAGGTATTCTATAGGGTTTTACCTTTACTCTTACCTGTGGTTCTGTAATAATCTCATGCTCAATAACACTGGTACACCCAGGCAAACCAGAAAACATCTCTTTGTTGTGTTGCAGAAATTCTTTTGTTTCTTGTTTTTGTGAGGGGGACAGAGTCTCTGCTGCTCCCACTTTGTGATGTTCTGTTTCACCAACTGCGGACGGGCAGGTTAGAGTGTCCAATGACTCCCTGTCTCTCCAGGGTTTGATCAGATGCACATGGTAAATCTGTATGGGTTTTCTTTTCCCTGGATGGTGCACCTTGTAATTTACCTCCCCAACTCCCCAAGATCTCAAAAGGGCCCTGCCACTTGTCCAAGAACTTGCTTTCTACGGTGGACACGAGTATTAAGACCCGGTCCCCAAGACTGAACTCTCTAACTCTGGCAGAGCGATTATACACACTCTTTTGCGCTTCTTGCACCTTCTGCAAATGCTCTTTTACTATGGGCATTACTTTGGAGATTCTCTCCTGCATGTGGGCCACATGTTCAATGACACTTCGGTATGGGGTGGTCTCAGATCCCCACGTTTCTTTAGCAAGATCTAAGAGACCACGGGGATGTCTACCGTATAACAGTACAAACGGGGAGAACCCTGTAGAAGCCTGAGGAACTTCCCTAATGGAAAACAGTAAATACGGTAACAGGCAATCCCAGTCTTTCCCATCCTTTTCAACAGCTTTTTTAACATAGACTTTAAGGTCTTATTGAATCTCTCTACCAGGCCGTCAGTTTGGGGATGGTACACTGAGGTTCTCAGCTGTCTGATCTCAAAAACCTTACACAGTTCTTTCATGACTTTAGACATAAATGGTGTACCTTGATCTGTCAAGATTTCTTTGGGAATTCCCACCCTAGTGCACATATGAAACAACTCTTTTGCAATGCACTTGGCTGTGGGGTTTCTCAAAGGGACCGCCTCTGGATACCTGGTAGCATAGTCTAGTATTACTAAAATGTATTGATGCCCTCTGGCTGACTTCACCAAGGGCCCTACGACATCCAAGGCAATCCGCTCAAACGGAACCTCAATGACAGGCAAGGGTATTAAAGGACTCCTGAAATGTACAACAGGAGCATTTACCTGGCAGGTTGGGCAAGACTTACAATAGTTTTCTATTTCTTTAGAACACCCTGGCCAATCGAACCTTTGGAAGATTCGTTCCCTGGTCTTACCTGATGCTAAGTGAACCCCTAACACATGCGAGTGGGCCATACCCAACACCATTTTCCTGTATGGTTTTGGAACTAGTAGCTGTTCCAGAATTTCATCATTAACTTTGGTTACACGGTATAACAAATTGTTTTGCACCTCAAAATAAGCATACCGAAGCTCAGCCCCTGGTTCCTGTGGTATGCCATTTAGGAATGTAACATTTTCCAAGGCGGTTTTCAGGGTAGGATCTTGTAGCTGTGCTGTCCCAAAGTTAACCCTCGATACTTCGAGGTCTGGGAGTACTGACTCGGTGTCTGTGGACTCAGCCTCATCCCCTAACAACACCGCCAAAGGAAAATTATCGGTCCCTTGAGTGTTTTCTCCACCCCCTGAAGACACCCCGTTATCAGTAACAGACATTTTCACATTAGTAGGCGACAGCCTATCCCATAACTCCCAAAATAAGGGAAAATCCTGCCTTAATATTACATAGTATAGAAGGTTTTTTACCACGCCCACTTTGTGGATGACACTTCCACACATAGTCTCTATATGGACTTGAGCAACGGGATAATTTTTTGTGTCCCCATGTATACATACGACTCCCATGCGCTGCCCTGGGTCACACAAAACAGGGAACAGTTTGTCTCTGACAAGAGTTACCAGACTCCCCGAGTCAAGCAGTGCAACAACTTTGGTGCCACTAATAGTAAGCTGACACCTTTGGGGTCTGACGAGGTAAGTTGACATGGCGCTGCATACTAGGTGAGCAAACATAGAGCAGCGTTGAGCCATACTGCAGTCCATAGGCTCTGATTTTGCAGGACACTGTGCGGCAATATATCCGGGAGTGTGACACTTCCAGCAGACTATCTGGCGAGTCTGTGTTTTAGACCTTGCTTCCAGTTCTTCCAGCTTCTTGTATACGGGGGGTTGCCTCTGCTCCTCGGTCGACTGATCCCACCTTCTACCGGCCTCAGGGAAAGTCTTGGGATTCCGCAGGGAAGTTTTCTCCTTAGTTGGACGTAAGGCAAAATTCTCAGCAGTAGTATACCTCTCAACCAATTGAACAAGGCTGTCTGCGTTTTCTGGACTTCCCCGGATAACCCAGCACTGCAATGGAGTAGGGAGAGCACTTAGATAGCGGTCCATTGTGACTCTTTCCACAATCTGTTCTGGGGTAAGAGTCTCAGGCCGTAACCATTTGCGGATCAGGTGGAAAAGGTCATACATCTGAGAAAAGGACCACTGCTGCACCCACTGTGCCTGGACTGCAAGTAAGACACTGGAGGAATGTGTGCAAGTTCACACTTGTGCTGTATTAGTCGGAGTTCAGGGTCCATAACATAAATGGCTTTCAGCAGCATAAGGCAACACAAAACAGAATGGCTTGTTTCAGCCAAGTGGTAGAAAGTCCAGCAACACAAAAACTGTCTTTAAGACAGAAAACAGTCCAGCGGGCTCACTAAGTTAGCATTTTTGTCTCCACTTTCTGTCCTCCACACAGGCAGTGTGTTTGTGGCTCAGAGCCACCATCAGAAGAGAGACACACCCTCCTACCTGGTCTGCGTTAAGGCTTCAACTTGGCTCTAACAAAACCCAGGACTAGAGTTTTGAGCCCGGGTCTGTAATCACACCCAAAACCCTGGACATAGATTCCAGTCCATCACCTAGTGGAGAGGAACCACCTTAGTGGGAGGTATCTTCCCTCCACAATCTTTCCCTCTGCCTGCCTACAACATTTATTTATTTATTTTACTTATTTAGCACCATCATATTCTGCAGCTCTTTGGAAGAATTCATCAGAATCAGAAAGCAAAATAAGCCCTTATCTATAAAACCTAGAAGGTTTTTTTTTCTCATAGATTAAAACATTTGCAGCATACTCCATCACATGCCAATACAGTCTAATAAAGATGGTCTACAAGTTCATAATACTGTACATAATAAGTTCATACAGGTTTTAGATTTTTGGTAAAGACAAGTTGATCCAGGGATTTATACTGATTGCTGAATTGGAGTTGGAAAGGAATTTTTTTCCCTTGGCATTGGGCAATTGTCATCAGCTTCATGGCGTATTTTCTCTGGATCATCACTGTAGGGTTTTAAGTTCGACCTGTGTGTTCATCCAACCTCATCATCTATGTTACTATAATACGGGCGTATAAGGACTCCTTGTGCCACCATACGAGGTCTGTGCATGGAGCATAGCCATTGTTGCATGCTCCATCACATGACTATACAGTGGCTTGTGATAGCAAACACAAAACGCTGAATGAAATACAACTCACAAGCCTTACATAATTGAATAAGCATTAGCTAAAGACTATAATTTCATTTTTTTTTCTACTTAATTATTAGCTTCACTAGAAAAATATTCATTGTAAAACCAGGGTTTTTCACATGCTCTGATACACGAATTATAATAGGATTATTTTGTGTACAGTATACAGCAAATACACATTTCCTGGCTTCTAATTCTCTGACAATTCAGACCCATCAAGTTCCATTTAATGCCTGAAATCAATTTTACTATAAGGTGAATCGACTAGTAATTTCTATACAAGCAAGAATACTTTACTTGGCCTGAGCATGTCTATACTCCTCTTCATCTTGACGTGCTTTGATTTCTTGGGTTAAAGCTTCCTGCAACCGTTCCTGCAACTGCTCAAGTTCTTGAATCCTCTGTTTCTGTTGCATAGCTTCCATCTCTTTTTGTTGCATTTCTGCCTGCATGGAAGCACGGGCCTAATAAAACAAAGTTGGACATTGTTTTTCCTTAAACAGAATGGAAGGAACATAGAAATGAACAAAAAATGGATTAAGCTAAAATGACAAAACAGTTGCGGCAACTTTTAGTACTTGAAATTTGGAAAACAAGTGTAGGCAGTTTGCATATGTTAACTTTTTCTTTTATAGCGAAGATACAAATCTTTATAATATACTTTATTAAAGAAAATATCCTGATTCTTCACTTATTTGCCACCTCCTGCTACCAACATCTGTATAATAAAAAATCTGATCTTCTTCTGCACAGAGTATGGGGCAAAATCCCTCGATTAAGAAGTAAAGACAGATGTAATAGTTAAAGACACAGGAATTTTTCTTTAGTTTTTCTTTTTTTTTTTACTGCTTTACTGCTAAGTTTGTTCACTTAACCCCTTTCCAACGCAGTCATTTTCTGCCTTCCAAAAACCATAACTGTTTTATATTTTACAGAACTGTATAAAGGCTTAACTTTTGTAGGATAAATTGTACTTTGTAATATTACCATTTAATATTCTGTATGATGTACTGGGAAGCTAAAAAAAAGTTCAGAATGGGGTGGAATTGGAGAAAAACTGCATTTGTGTGACTTTCTAACAGGCTTTGTTTTTATGGCATTCACTCTGCAGCCAAAATTAAATGTCACCTGTATTCTATGGGTTGGTACCATTCCAGGGATACAAAATTCATATAGGTTTTTTTTTTTTACGTTTTAACCCCTTAAAAAATCCAAAGCGTTGAAAAAAAAATTCTTTGAGTCTCTATATTCTGACACCCATAACTTTTCCTTTGTACATTTTCCATTATACATTTCTTTGTACAGATGTACAGGGATGCATAAGGCATCTTTTTTGCGGGGCCATATGTACATTTTATTTATACCAATTTTGGGAAAGTCTATTGCTTTTTATGCAAATTTTTATGGAAGACAAAACAGCGAAAATACAGCTGTGGACATGGCTATTGATAACCCATTGAGACACATGTAATGTTCAGGTTATCTACTTTCAAGAAATATAAAGGTTTTAGGGGTGCTCTTGCTTTTCACGGTGTGTAATCCCTACATTTTATAGGATGATACTTTTTTAACATTTCCAGCTTCAAAGCAGATTTTTGTTCTGTCCAGTTCTGGTGATTTTATGAAGATATGTGCATGCAGGTGTAGGCCTTAGTGATATGAATGAACTTTGCACATGTTGAACTCTTATTTTTAGGAGATTTGGTGCATATAACTTCTTGTTTGGTTTACACTTTTAGCAACTAATACATTTATTTGTATTTTTTTTTTATAAAACATACACTTGAAATCAAAATTGCATGAAGGTGCCTGTTCATATATAGTACCAAGTGGCATTTTGACAATGCTGGAGGTGTCCACTTTAGGAAAATATATAGGTATGGGGGGCTAGTATGATTATTAATGTTGCAATTTAGGTTTTATTTGTCCATCTCAAAACTGTGAAAATTGCTCTGGCTACCAGAGGAGCAAAATATCCGGAGACCCCTGGCAGCAAAAGGGTTAAGGGGTTAAAACGTAAATAAAACTATATAAATTTGGTATTCCTGAAATTGTTCTGACCTATAGAATACAGGTTACATGTATGTCATTTTGGCTACACAATGAACGACTTAAAAAAAATCCCGTAAGAAAGTTTCACAAACGCAGTTTTTCTCCAATTCTAGCCCATTCTGAATTTTTACTAGCTTTGCAGTACACCGCACTCTCATGTCCATGGCAGCAATAGTCTGTAATCAGCTCACTGAGGTCTAAGGGAGAGTTTACTAGACATGCTCTTTGCAGGGAGATAAACCTTGACATCATCTATTCCCCTTACGTCCGACAGCAGCACAATATGGGGTATCTCTGCCCCTGTGTGTTGTTTAGGACAGGTGGAACCTTTAATTAGCACCAAAAAGGTGCCTCCTACTAGCCCTATAAGAGGGCACAAGAGACCTCCCTCCACTGTGTTTTTTTCTGTCCTGTGTGGAACAGGTGGACGGAGGTCTCTTGTGACCTCCCGTTGCTAGGGGTTTTATTTACTCCTGGCTTACCTTCTTGGGGTACCTCGGTCCCAAAGAAAAAACCTCCGGTCCTTCGGGCCTTCGCACCGCAGCGCAGCGTTATCCGGCATCCATCTGCAGGCAGCGCGATCCCGGAAGTAAGCGGGGAACCTCCTCGGCTGGAACTTTTCTCCGATTCCGTGTTCCCAGGGGAAGGAAGCCTTTGCGCACCACCGCGCCCTACTTCCGGTTTTCTCGGAAAAAGTGCGGTAAGTTTGGAAATTTAAAATTTAAAGGCAAAATATAGAATTGATTTTTGCTGCTTGTATTTTGAGCCTCTGGCTTAGGCTTATGCTCCTCTATGTTCCAGTATGGCATTTGACTTGTTTTGGTGCTGCATAAATGTTTCTTTGTTGGCTTCCTCCCCTCGCTGCTGGATTACATTTAAAAGGTCTGAATGCAGTCCTTTATTTGTTGAGTGAGTGGTTTCTAGCTCCTCTGCTGCGGGTTGCGGTGTCTGTTTTTTTTTTGACGTTTTTTTTCTCTCTTCAAGTGATCGATTCAAAAAAAAAAAAAAAAGAGGTACCCCTTGGGTTTTTATGCGATGCTTGGCGATCTTCCCTGTTTCAGTGTCACGTGGCTGTTTGATGTTTCAGATGTCATCTTCTGCAGCACGTAATGGCGATGCGCTTAGGAGGAAAAATTCCTCTAAACTTGAAACACCTAATGTGTTTGGATTGCAATACCCCTTTACCTGACGGCTATGATTTTACCCGCTGTCACCAGTGTCGCGGACCCTGCCGGAAGTACCTTCTATAAGAGGTTGTTACTTGGGTAAAGGACTTTATGAGGAGTCTCTTAAAGGAGATTCGTTCTTCCATCGCCCAGATTGCCAAGAGACCGCAGATTGAGACACAATCTTCCTTACGGATCTCTGATGAAGATTATCAGATAGTGGACGAGACACTCTCATCTGACGATTCCACTGAAGATCCCAGCAGGCCGTGCTTCCACTCGAAAAATTAAGCCGGCTGCTGAAGTCCATCCGGTCTAAGGATCGTGATGTTGACGGGGAAGCCTCCGCGTCCACCTATAGAGGGCCTAGGGTCTTCCAAGTGGACCAGACATTACAAAAATTAATGTCCTCAGAGTGGAGAAGTCCTGAAAAAACCTCTTGTGGTTCCTAGGAGGTTCAGCGCTTTATTCCCAGTTGCTCAATGGGATCAATGGGGTCCTCCTCCCAAGGTGGATATGGCGGTGTCTAAACTGTCCTGCTACACTAAGGTACCATCAAATGATGGAGCAAATCTGCACGACGCCATGGCAGGCGCTTCGACAATACCTTCAAGAAGGCTTATTCAGCTGCCTCGCCCAAGACCACTGTGCGGTTGCGTCCTGTGAAGTGTCAGCCAAATTATGTACTGACCTGGTCCACCTCAAAAGTGACCGACTCTGGAGTCTCCAGAGACGAGCTGCTAGGGTTTCTAGGCTCAGTTTCCCTGGCAGCTGAATATTTAACGGAAGCCTCCCACCATCAATTAAGGCTGGCGGCCAAATCCCTGGCACTTACCAAGAACACTGCAGCAGGAAGACCTCTATGGTTAAAACCTTGGAGAGCTGTGTTCCCCTCAAAGTATAATTTGTGCGCATTACCCTTTGAGCCGGGTAGAGTCTTTGGCTGTGGCCTAGACGAGATCCTAGAGGGCTTGGCCGACAAGAAGGGTAAACCTTTACCTCAGGCCTTCAGAGGTAGGTCTGGCTCTGGCCATGGTAGAGGCTATCCGCCTCGTCGTGGAAGGCAGTCCAGAGAGGCTCTAGTTATTCCTCTAGAGGCACCGGCCGGAGATTCCGAAGTATGATGATAAAAAAGTCAAGCCTAGCTTTTGACATCAGAAGCAGTTTTCCTGTGGCCGAGATTCCTGTCGGAGGTCGTGTCTCCCACTTTCTCAACTGCGGGCAGGAAAAAATTCGAGACCCATGGGTCTGGTAGGTAATCCAAAGAGGTTATGCAATGAAGTTCCTCCGTCCTCCTCAGGATCGGTTTGTGTTAACTCGCAGCCTCCCTGGAATGCTTCATCCGAGAGTACATTCACAAGGGAGCCCTGGTGGAAGTCCCTTCTCTAGAAGAAGGATCCAGTGTCTATTCTCCCGTCTTCCTGATGCCAAAACCGGCAGACAAGTGGAGAATGATCATAGACTTAAGGTACCTCAACCGCTTCATCAAAAAGAAGCGCTTCCATAGGAAAACCATAAAGTCTGTCACCACCTTTCTCCTCTAAGGCGATGTTTTTTGTGACTTTGGATATAAGACGCCTATTTGCATATTTCTATTTACCTCCACACAGAAGGTTTTTTTCTAAGGATTGCCGTAGTAGTTTCCGGCCACAGGAAGCACTTTCAATTCACAGCACTACCCTTCGGGATCTCCTCTGCTTCCCACACCTTTACAAAGGTAGTGGCCCCCATAACGGCCGCCCTCAGGCTTCAGGGGATATTCTTGGTGCCTTATCTAGACGACTGGTTGATAAAGGCCCAGTCAGAGTCTGTTCTGCTCCAGTACCTACAGACAGCCTTCAGAGTCTGTGATTGCTTATAAATTGGGAGAAGTCAAAAACGATCCCTTCAACTCGAAGGAAGTTCCTCTGAGAAAACTACTTCCTAGATTGAGTCCGCCTGCAAATCCCCTTGACACCAGCAAGGAAGGAGAAGCTGGTTGCGGCAGTCCGGCACCTCTTCAAAAAGCCGATAGCCTCCATCAGAACATTGATGAAGATCATGGGCTTGATGTCTTCCGCAGTGGAGGCAGTCCCATGGGCCTTGTGGCACTTACGTCCCCTCCAGAAGGAGTTACTAGAGGCTTGGGATCGCTCCCTTCTTACATTCAGCAAGAAGATTCGACTCTCCCCCAGGACCCGTCTTTGGATAAGGGCCTTGCCCCTGCCACTTTGAAAGTGCAGATTGCGGCCCTCTCCGCTCATTTGAACAGACATCTGTTTCAGGATCCTCTGGTTGCAAGGTTCCTTAAAGGGGCAATGAGGCTAAAGCCCTCAGTATCATCCCCAGTGGGACCTTGCGGTAGTCATTACAGGCCTGTGCGGTCCTCCATTTGGACCCTTGGAGACTACGGGGATAAAATATTTAGCCTACAAACCACTTTTTTGTTGGCTATTATATCTGCCAAAGAGTAGGGGTACTCCAGGCCCTCTCTTCTAGAGAACCGTACATTTTTTTTTTGCAGATAGGGTGCACCTTAGGTTTGCCTGGGTTTATCCCTAAGGTCCCCTCATACTATAATAGCAATCAGCTAATTTCGTTACCTGTGTTTTTCCCCTCTCCAACCTCTGAAGAGGAAGAAAAGCTCAACACCTTAGATGTGGTAAGGTGTCTGTGGATTTACCTATTCCACACTCAACCGCTTAAGAAGGCCGAAAGCCTACTAATTGATGCAGTGTAAAAACAGAGGCCTCAAGGCTTCCAAGCCTACTCTATCCACATGGATCAAGGAGACAATTAAGTCTTCCTTTCTTATTCAGGAGTTATTCCCTCCAGTCTTTCTACGGCCACTCGACCTGGGTTGTCGACTTCTTTGGCTGAGTATCGGTCCTTACCATTGGACCAGATTTGTGCGGCTGCATCATAGTCATCTCAGTTGACCTTTTGTTAAACATTATCATTGGACATCCGCAGTTTCCAGACAACTGCCTTTGGTCAGTCAGTCCTTGATGTTGTAAGGCGAGGAAACCCTCCCTAGGGGAATTACTTGCTATCTCCCCATATTGTGCTGCTGTCGGACGTAAGGGGAATCGTTGATTGTAATGTCAATCTGTATTCCCTTAGTCCAGACAGCAGCACAAGGCTTCCCTCCCTAGAAGCTTGTTTCCTGTTACTTTATAATTTACACAGTGGAGGGAGGTCTCTTGTGCCCTCTTATAGGGCTAGTAGGAGGCACCTTTTTGGTGCTAATTAAAGGTTCCACCTGTCCTAAACAACACACAGGGGCAGAGATACCCCATATTGTGCTGCTGTCTGGACTAAGGGAATACAGATTGACATTACAATCAACGATTGTCTGTAGTGGATACAATAATGGGTCAGTGATGTTATCTTTGAGATGTTATCTTCTATTGTAATCCTGCCTGTCATGTAAATTAGGTGACTAATGCAAAGAAAACCCCTACAGAATTAGTGTCAATCGATTAAGGCTTAGCTGCCTTAGTGAAAAATGAATGATTTAGGGGATTCATAGGGCGTCCTTTTTTGTGGGGCCAGATGTACTTTTTAGTTATATCATTTTGGGGAATGTTTATTGCTTTGATTGCATTTTATTCAAATGCTTATGAGAAGTGAAACAGTGAAAAAACAGTTTGGCTCTTTTGATTTTTTTTTCCCGATACAGCATTTACCATATGGGAAAAATATTTTTATAAGTTTGTAAACTGGACACAGAGATACTTAATGTGTATGTGGTTCACAGTATTTACACTACCATTCAAAAGTTTAGGGTCACAGTTTTTTTCAATGAGGATAACATTAAATGAATCAGAAATACACTCTATACATTGTTAATGTGGTAAATGACTATTCTAGCTGCAAACGTCTGGTTTTTAATGCAATATCTACATAGGCGTATAGAGGCCCATTTCCAGCAACCATCACTCCAGTGTTCTAATGGTACATTGTGTTTGCTAACTGTGTAAGAAGGCTAATGGATGTTTAGAAAACCCTTGTGCAAGTATGTTAGCACAGATGAAAACAGTTTTGCTGGTTAGAGAAGCTATAAAACTGACCTTCCTTTGAGCTAGTTGAGAATCTGGAGCATTACATTTGTTGGTTCAATTAAACTCTCAAAATGGCCAGAAAAAGAGAACTTTCATGTGAAACTCGACAGTCTATTCTTGTTCTTAGAAATGAAGGCTATTCCATGCGAGAAATTGCCAAGAAACTGAAGATTTCCTACAACGGTGTGTACTACTCCCTTCAGAGGACAGCACAAACAGGCTCTAACCAGAGTAGAAAGAGAAGTGGGTGGCCCCGCTGCACAACTGAGCAACAAGACAAGTACATTAGAGTCATTAGAGTTTGAGAAATCGACGCCTCACAGGTCCTCAACTGGCAGCTTCATTAAATAGTACCCGTAAAACGCCAGTGTCAATGTCTACAGTGAAGAGGCGACTCAGGAATGCTGGCCTTCAGGGCAGAGTGGCCAATAAAAAGCCATATCTGAGACTGGCTAATAAAAGGAAAAGATTAATATGGGCAAAAGAACACAGACATTGGACAGAGGAAGATTGGAAAGACGCAGAACAACTGAAAAGATGCTGGAAGAGTGCCTGACGCCATCTATCAAGCATGGTGGAGGTAATGTGATGGTCTGGGGTTGCTTTGGTGCTGGTAAAGTGGGAGATTTGTACAAGGTAAAAGGGATTATGAATAAAGAAGTCTATCACTCCATTTTGCAATGCCATGCCATACCCTGTGGACAGCGTTTGATTGGAGCCAATTTCATCCTACAACAGGACAATGACCCAAAGCACACCTCCAAATTATGCAAGAACTATTTAGGGAAGAAGCAGGCAGCGGGTATTCTATCTGTAATGGAGTGGCCAGCGCAGTCACCAGATCTCAACCCCATTGAGCTGTTGTGGGAGCAGCTTTACCGTATGGTACGCAAAAAGTGCCCATCAAGCCAATCCAATTTGTGGGAGGGGCTTCTGGAAGCATGGGGTGAAATTTCTACAGATTACCTCAGCAAATTAACAGCTAGAATGCCAAAGGTCTGCAATGCTGGAATTGCTGCAAATGGAGTATTCTTTGACGAAAGCAAAGTTTGAAGGAGAAAATTATTATTTCAAATAAAAATCATTATTTCTAACATTGTCAATGTCTTGACTATATTTTGTATTCATTTTGCAACTCATTTGATAAATAAAAGTGTGAGTTTTCATGGAAAACACAAAATTGTCTGGGTGACCCCAAACTTTTGAACAGTAGTGTAACTATTTTAAATTTGTTATAGGGAAAGGGGGATGATTTGAATTTATTTTTTAATTTCTAATTTATTTATTAGACCCCCTTAGAGGTCTTGAACCAGTCTTGAAATGCATTACAATGCATTGCACAATTCCAGCATTTGCATAGAGCAGCCTGTCATACAAACTAATGCCAGACAAGTCTGGAAGCCTTCAAAAGGCTCCCGGCTGTCATGGCAACTGATTGCCTGCTCCCAGATCTTGTTCCAGGTGCCTTTTTCAGTGAGAGGTTCCAAATATTGATTTGATTAAAATTTGTCTTTTGTTCACTCACTTTGAATTTTGTTAATCGACAAAAATAAACTATGAACATGTCCATTTTTTGCACCGTTTTCCCCCCTACGTCTGCCTAAAACTGCAAAAGCACACACCTGTAGAAACTCACAGCTTTAGGCACACAAATAGAAGAATTTCCTAGTCTCCAAAAAACCATGGTGGAAACGCATTGCAGTTTTTCCCACAGCACTTTTCACAGAGGTTTCCTCTGCAGACTTTTTGTTTCAATTATACCTATAGGGAAACCGCTGCCATTTCCGTAGGTGTGATTGACATGCCGAGATTTCCAAAACCGCAATGGTTTTGGAAATCGCAGCAATTCTACTGTGTGTATTTTTCTGCAATGTGTTGATGGGATTTGCTATAATCTGCCACGTTTTTTTCCACCACGTTTCTGCCAAGTCCAAACCGCGGCGTTTACGCCACATGGGGCCCCCACCTTAAAGAGGACCTTTCACCACCCCAGTGCTGTGCAGTTTTTTGTACCTTGTTATAGGCGCTGCTGCACAGACCCTGGAGCACTTTGAATTTTCTTCTTAGCCTCACCGTTGCGGAGTTATGAACCACATTATTAAAGCTCTTCACTGTCAGAAGGGCGTTCCCTAACTGTAAGTGAAGGGCTACGTCATTTGCATCGCTCTGACACTGTCCAATTAGGACAGTGTCAGAGCAGCTTTGGCTGTGTGATCTCATGAGAAGTTGTGAGATCTCACGAGATCACACAGCCGAAACTGCTCTGATACAGTCCTCTGTAAGTGAAGGGCTACATAATTTGCATTCAAATTAGCAGAGGTCAGGGAAGTGAAGTGAAGAGCTTTAATAACGGGGTTCATAACTCCGCAATGGTGGGGGCTAGGAAGAAAATTCAAAGTGCCCCAGGGTCTGTGCAGCAACGCCTATAACAAGGTACAAAAAAACTGCACAGCCCTGGGGTGTTGAAAGGTCCTCTTTAAGTACTTCAACAGAATACATCAGCTAACTCCATAAGAATGCATACAACATTTTTCATTTTTCCATCTCCACATTTGAAAAGTCATAATTTTTTAAGTTTATGTAGACATACCAAATTTATAACTTTATCAAAACAAAACTCCATTTTGTAAAAAAAAAAAAAAAAAATATTTTCTTGACACTATATTCTGAAACTCATAAGTTTTTTTTTTTTTTTACATTTTCTGCCATTTTGATGAATTTATTGCACTTAAATGTTTTATAGCTGTGTATTCTGTTATTTCACTTTTTTGGTGTTTGCCTTACAAGAACATAGTTGACCAGATTCCTTAAGTCCTCTACTTGCCTCTTCTGCTTCTCTTAGCTGTCCTGTCAGCAGCCTCTGCATCTCTTCTTGCTGCTCTCGATGTTTGAGCTGCTCTTGCATCATGGCCTCTTCAGCTTTTTTTTTGGGCCTCTCTCAATTGCTCCAGTTCCTTTTGCTGTCTTTCTTTTTCACTCTGAAGTTCTGTTAACCTCTGAAGCTCTTGCTCTCTTGCTATACGACGTTGTTCTCGTTGCTCGCGCTGCTCCCGACGCCTACTCTGGAGTTCACGGTGTAAAGAGACAGACCCCGATTGTTGCAAGCGGATAGCTGTCTGAATAGCTGAAATAGAACAAATTTTACATTATTGTACCTGATGATTCAAATATACTACTAATATACAGATTTTTCTGTGACCAATATTCCTCTTCATATATCTTATGTAAACTGTCCCTCTAAAAGCTGATCAACCCCTTTTTTGAGTCAGTGGTCAGTGAGTGACCTCTTTTTGAAAGCCCCTTTGAAAAGACCGTAGATAGGACATACATGCTGCCACCTGCATCACTGAGTCATAGCAGAGGAGGAGGATAGGGCACAGCTAGTGCACTGACCAGAATAGGGATGATGCTGATGGTTACAAATTACAGTACAATCTGCAAACCAAACATGGATATTTCTCCTCTTGTCATACTGCCAGAATCATCAGGAGTGTTTTGAGGGGTATGGTACTACTACTGGACTAAAAACAATGATCTGGTCTAACAAGCTGGAGTAGATACAACCTAAACACCCTCCAAAATAAACTTGGAGGGATGTTTTACAACAGCCCAATATCCCTAAAAATTGTTGGGCCACATATGAAACACAGCAGTGCTGGATTTCTACCATTGCCTAGCAAGTACCAGGTGCCTGCAGTTAAAGTTGTGGTTAACACCTGATCAATCAGTAAGTGCTAAGGAGAACATGAACCACAGCCATTGTTTACCTATAAAGCCCACCACATGTTGCCACAATATTGAGTTGTCAAGATTAGAATGAAGAGGAAAGCCATACTGGGGACCAAATATGAGGGAAGAACAATGCTGGGGACCAGGAATGAGAAGGGAATCCATACTAGGAATCAGGACTGAGACAGGGAGAAATGCTAGAGACAAGAAATGAAAGGGCGTGGCATGCTCGGGAATAGAAATTAGAGTGGAGATCAGGAATGAGATGGGGACACATGCTGGGGACTAGGAATTAGAGGAAGAGCCATACCAGGGTACCAGGAATACAAGGAGAGCCATGATGGGGACCAGAAAGAATTAAGTGCCATGTTACACACCAAGAATATTGGGGCCATTTCAGTCTAGAAAAGGAAGGGATAATTGTGGAAAATGATAAAAAATGGGGTCCACCAATATAGCTTGGCCTACTCAGCAAGCGCTGACTTTTTACTTTTAAATAATTTATGCTTTACTGTACTTTCATCAAAAGTTATATTGACCACTGGATGCTGCTAAATATAAAAAGCAGTGGCCCAGAGTTACTAATAGTTTGATAGTGTAAACCTAGGTGGTCTGAAAATGCAGTAGATTTATCACAGTGGCTAATAATGGATGTAGATCTTTAGATGGTTTAGACAAAGGTCTTTCAACCTTCTAGTTGGCTTACTTTGAGCCATAATTTTATGACACAATTTTAGCACATTTAAGCCATGCCCCTATTTTCTGAGAACGCATCTCCACATATCTAGCAAGTCTGAAAAATTTTAGCTCCAACTAGTTGCACCAAGTTATGCTACGTTTACACCACTCTCTAGTTGCAACTCATAGATTGTAAGCCTTGCGGGCAGGGCCCTGTATCCCACTGCGCCAGTTGGTCACTGTTTGTATTATCTGTTTTGTATATCCGGTGTACCGTATGTAAATACGGAAATGTAAAGCACCATGGAATTAATGATGCTATATAAATAAACAATAATAATAATAATAATAATAACCACAATAGTAAATCTGGACTGTACTGTGAAAAAAAGGCTTAGGAACAGGAGATATCCCACGTGCATAATAAAAAAGTAAAGGAGACAATTAATGACAAAAAAGAAAGAAAGCACTGAAACTGCCTAAAGAATAAGCACGGAAATATATATATATATATATATATATATATATATATATATAAATGATTAAAAAAACAGACAAATGCAACCCCAATTCCAATGAAGTTGCAACTTTGTGTAAAACTTAAAAAAAAACAGAATACGATGATTTTCAAATCCTTTTCAACCTATATTCAATTGAGTACACTACAAAGACAAGATATTTACTGGGTCTCCATTGTCGTATTTTGCGCTTCATAATACGTCACACATTTTCAATGGGAGACAGGTCTGGACTGCAGGCAGGCCAGTCTAGTACCCGTACTCTTTTACTACGAAGCCACTCTGCTGTAACACGTGCAGAATGTGGCTTGGTATTGTCTTAATGAAATAAGTAGGGACGTCCCTGAAAAAGACGTTGCTTGGATGGCAGTATATGTTGCTCCAAAACCTGTATGCACCTTTCAGCATTAATGGTGCCTTCACAGATGTGCTATGGGCAGTAACACCCCCCCATACCATCAGAAATGCTGGCTTTTGAACTTTGCTCTAATAACTAGAGATGAGCGAATAGAAGCTGCAGAAGTGGAATTCGATCCGAATTTCATGAAAACTTTGATTCATCTCGATTCCAAATTTCCTCACACTTCGAAGCATCGAATCACATTTTTTTTTATTAAATGGCTGCTGCACATGTTAGGACAAGGGGCAAGGGACTCTGGGAACGTGGGATCACCCACAATGCCAAGCGTGCAGCTAATCAACAGCCAGCCGACCGTGTGATGTAACAGCCCTATAAAAACCCTTGGCCATTTTAGGTACAGTCATTTCACATCACTCTTACTGTAGGGACAGACGTCAGCAGGATCTAGAAAATGACTTAGAAAACAGAAGTTCAGAGAAAGAGGCTGAGCCTTAGAACTGTGGGGAAAGGATAGGGAGGAATTGATAGAAGAATTTGGGGTGGTTGCAGCATCATTTACAGCAAAAATTTTAATATACATTGCAGCATTCACTGCCGTTATACTGCTGCTCATTACTCATACCTGTGTCTTCAAGGTGGAACACAACAAGCCTTTTGCAGTGCAGTACAGCAAAAAACAGTGAATTATCATCCAATAATATCTGCACTTATCTTTTTCAAGGCGTATATTATAAGGGGCTTATTCACTGTTCTTCCAAAGCATAACATTACAGGTCATTTGTCAGTACTACTGTGCCAAAGAAAACTGAATTATCATCCACTAATATCTGCAGTTATTTGTTCTAACACCTTTTTCAAGGTGCTTATTAGTGTAGAAACAAATAAAGGGGATATTCGCCATTTTGTTCGCAGTATAAAGTTGCTGGCCATTTATCAATACAGTATTGTCAAAAATCAATCATTCAATAATTCTTATCAGTTATCACTTATTTAAAGATATTTATTAGTGTGGAAACCCATAAGGACCATATTCGCCATTTTGTTCCCAGTATAAAGTTGCTGGCCATTTTTCAATACAGTATTTTCAAAAATCAATAATTCAATAATTATTAGCGATTATCACTTATTTAAAGGTGTTTATTAGTGTGGAAACCCATAAGGACCATATTCACCATTTTGTTCTCAGTATAAAGTTGCTGGCCATTTATCAATACAGTATTGTCAAATATCAATAATTCAATAATTCTTAGCAGTTATTATCACTTATTTAAAGGTGTTTATTAGGGTGGAAAGCCATTAGGACCATATTCGCCATTTTGTTCCCAGTATACTAAAGTTGCGGGCCATTTTTCAATACAGTATTTTCAAAAATCAATAATTCTTAGCCATAAATCTCTGCCTTTATCACACTTTTTTTAATAGGTGTTCATTAGAGGGTTAAGAAATAAGTGGCATATTTGCCGTTCTCTTCAAAGTAGAAAATTACAGGCCTTTTTGCCCAGTATTTATTTCCTTTGCAATTACGTTTTTTCATCGAACAGTATGTCAGACAGAGAAGCGAGAGGCCATGCACATGGGAGGGCCACTGGTCTAAATGTTTCTGGCTCAGGCATAGGTCACAGCAGAGTGAGGGGGTGTGGCAGCAGGGGTCAGTTACAGAGGCCTGAGCTCCCAGTGTCAAGTAGTGGTCGTGTCTTGACCAGCAACCCAACGGTTGTAGACTGGTTGACTCGGTCATCCACTTCATACCAAGTCACATCAGACACCCCTAGCCAAGAGTCAGTGGGTTCATCAGACACAACCCTTGGTTGGCATGGCCCGACAGCAGGCACTGTGCCCTCACCTTTCCTCAACCTGCCTCTGTCATTTTCTGTTCCCTCAGCTAGAGAAGCACTCTATACTGTGGGCTCAGATGCATTATACAGTGAGGAGGAGGTACTAGAGGACAGTCAGCAGCTACTGCTCAGCCAAGATCTGGAGGAGACATCCGCAGCTTCCTCCGGTAGGCGGGCAAGTAGTGATGAGGAGAGTGGTGTGGGAGTTGGTGTTGAGGAGGACATCAGTGAACTGCAGACAGTAGTGGATGACGATGTAGCCGATCATAATTGGGAGCCAGGTGACGAAGAGGCTTCATCGTCATCAGGAGAAGAGAGTTGCAGCTTGCGCATGAGGCAGCAGGGGAGTCAGCAGGGTGGCAGTAAAGGGAGGTTGGAACCTAAACGTGCCTGGGGTAGACCACCTGCTTCGCAGCAGCCTACCTGCCCGGAAAGCAGTGGTGCAGGAGTTCATAGAGGCAGTGGCGGTAGCAGTCAGTTAATGTGGAGTGTTGGGGGTAAAATCACCTACTTGGCGATGTGGCAGTTTTTTGTAAAGCCGATGGGGGAGGTGAACATGGCCATATGTTCAATCTGTGGGCAGAAGGTGAAGCGTGGCCAGGGTGCCAATATTGGCACCACAGCCCTGCGCCAACATATGCATCGTCACCATAAAGTGGCCTGGGAGAGCTGTGGCTCCAATGTGGTGGTCCAGCCTGCCGTAGCAACCGCTGCAGCACCCAGTGGCACGCACCCCATTTCAGGAAGTCAAGGCTCCACCACCTCAGCTGAAGGAAGCTGTGTGTCCTTTCCATCATCTGCTGGTCGTGATGCTCCTGCTCCTCCTCCTCCTCCTAGTCAGTCATGGCGTCAGCAATCGATCACAAAATCTATATCTAAGAGACAACAGTATGCGTGCAATCATCTAACAGTGCAGAAGCTGAACGTGCTCCTGTCCATGGTGCTGCAGTCACTCCCTTTCCACTTGGTGGACTCTGCACCTTTCAGAGAACTGATGGCTTGTGCCAAGCCGAGGTGGAGAGTCCCAAGCCGTAATTTCTTTGCCAAGCAAGCAGTACCAGCCCTGCACAATTATGTAGAAGAGAAGATGGGCAAGTCCTTGAGCCTGTCAGTGTCTGCCAAAGTGCACGACAGCACCAATGTATGAAGCTGTAACTACGGTCAAGGACAATATATGTCATTTATGGCCCACTGGGTTAATGTGGTGCCTGCCCAGACACACCAGCAACTTGGACAGGTGACGCAGCTTCTGCCTCCACGTTCTCATGCCGTTGGTCCTGCAACAATGTCCGCCTCATCCTCCACTGCAGGGACAATTCACAGTGCTCCTCCAGCATACCACATGTGCAGGGCAGAGCAGTGTCACACAGGGGAGGAACTGCTCTGTGTCCTCAATCAAGAAATCGAATCCTGGCTTTCTCCAAGAGTACTTAAAATCGGTACAATGGTGACGGACAAGGGGAAGAACATGGTGTCGGCGCTGCTTCAAGGAGGGCTGAGCCATGCTTCATGCATGGCGCACGTGTTCAATCTGATTGTCAAGCATTTCCTTAAGTATACCACCCATCTGCAAGACATCCTAAAAATGTCAAGGAAACTTCATGCACTTCAGCCACTGGTACACCGCCAAGCACACCCTCCTTGAGTTGCTGAGGCAGAACGGCCTCCCACTACATAGGCTGATATGCGATGTTTCCACCCATTGGAATTCAACCCTCCATATGTTGGATTGGCTATATGAAAAGAGAAAAGCCATAAATGATTTCTTGGTGATCCAAGCGGACATAGGTAGCCAGTGGCAGCTCATGCGTGACACCTGCCGTTTGCGAGTTGGCCACTTTGTTAGTCAGTCGCCAGGACTACGGAATGAACAAAGTCATTCCACTGATTCACATCCTGGAAAAGATGCTTTTCAATCTGGTGGGTCAGGGGACTGGAGATGTGTCGTCTACATCTCAAGGCCACATGAGCCCTGTGGGGGCTGAACTGGAGGAGGAGGAAGAGGAGGACATTGGAGCACAAACAATGTGTAGCCAAATGGGTGGAGAGGAGGAGCAGGAGCAACCAGAACAGCCAGAGGGAGATGAGGAAGTTGAGGCAGATGACCCAGACACACCGTGGCAGTATGCAGTGGAGATGGATGCCGGGTGTCTTTCAGAGTCACTTGCGCAAATGGCCCGATGTATGCTGACTTCCTTGCGCAGTGACAGCCAAATTGTCACCATTCAGCAGAGGGATGACTACTGGCTCTCCACCATGTTAGACCCTCGCTACCGGGAAAAAATGGGGGCCTTTTTTACACCCGGTGAGAGGGAGGACAAACTGAACTACTATAGAGACATGCTATGTAGCAAGTTGGCCACTGCCTATCTGTGCCATCGTCCATCCTCTCGCATGTCCGACCGGGGGGGCCCTGAGTGCTCAACTTGCACTAGCATGGCAGCTGTGGGAGGGGGTGGGGGTGGCAGGAGAAGTATCGGCTCCATCAACAGCAGCCTGAGTCTAAAGTCGCTGATGAGCAGCTTTCTTCAGCCGCATAGTGAAGAAGCTGCTCATCAGCAGCTAGACACAGAACAGAAGTTGAACCAGCAGGTGGTGGCATACTTAGAGTGCACCTTGCCACCCGTCATCGAAGATCGGCTGGACTACTGGGAAGCCAAACTGGATTTGTGGCCGCAACTGACCGAGTTTGCCCTGGAAAAGCTGTCCTGCCCGGCCAGTAGTGTGGCATCAGAGTGGGTGCTTAGTGCAGCAGGGACCATAGTTACCCCAAGGAGAACTCGCCTGTCCACCTAAAATTTGGAGAGACTGACCTTTGTGAAGATGAATCAGGCGTGGATCAGCCAGGATTTACACCCACCAATGCTTGATGTGGCAGATTAAATGATCCATGCTGCCTCACCACACTCTGCCACTGGGTCACTGTATGGCCTCCTAAGGCTGTTTCTACCTACACATTATATCACTTTGCCACTCTGTGGCCTACTAACGCTGCTGCCACCTCCGCACTCTGCCACTGGGTGACTGTATGGCCTCCTCACGCTGCTGCCTCCTCCTCACTCTGCCACTGGTTAACTGTATGGCCTTCTAAGGCTGTTGCTACCTACACATTATATCACCTTGCCACTCTGTGGCCTACTCGGCAGTGTGGCAGTTTTTTGTTAAGCCGAAGGGGGAGGTGAAAATGGCCATATTTTCAATCTGTGGGCAGAAGGTGAAGCATGACCAGGGTGCCAATGTTGGTACCACAGCCCTGCATCACTGTATGGCCTCCTCACACTGCTGCCACTTTCTTAATCTGCCACTGGGTCTCTGTATGGCCTCCTAAGGCTGTTGCTACCTCCACATTATATCACCTTGCCACTCTGTGGCCTACTCACGTTGCTGCCACCTCCGCACTCTGCCACTGGGTCACTATATGGCCTCCTAAGGCTGTTGCTACCTCTACATTATATCACCTTGCCACTCTGTGGCCCTACTCACACCGCTGCTACCTCTGTCACTGGGTCACTGTATGTCCTCCTAAGGCTGTTGCTACTTCCACATTATATCACCTTGCCACTCTGTGGCCTACTCATGCTGCTGCTACCTCCACCTCTGCCACTGGGTGACTGTATGGCCTCCTCACGCTGCTGCTACCTCCTCACTCTGCCACTGGGTCACTGTATGACTTCCTAAGGCTGCTGAAACCTCCACATTATATCACCTTACCACTCTGTGGCCTACTCATGCTGCTGCCACCTCTGCACTCTGTCACTGAGTCACTGTATGGCCCCTAAGGCTGCTGACACCTCCACACTCTGTTACTAGGTCACTGTATGGCCTCCTAAGGCTGTTGCTATCTCCACATTATATCACCTTCCACTCTGTGGCCTACTCATGCTGCTGCTACCTCCACCTCTGCCACTGAGTGACTGTATGGCCTCCTCATGCTGCTGCTACCTCCTCACTCTGCCACTGGGTCACTGTATGGCCTCCTAAGGCTGCTGACACCTCCACATTATATGACCTTGCCACTCTGTGGCCTACTCATGCTGCTGCCACCTCCACACTCTGCCACTGGGTCACTGTATGGCCTCCTAAGGCTGCTGACACCACAATGTCACTGGGTCACTGTATGGCCTCCTCATGCCGCTTCCACTGGGTCACTTTGTAGACTCCTCATGCTGCTGCCACTTGGTCACAGTATGGCCTTGTAAGGCTGCTGACACCTCCACAATGTCACTGGGTCACTGTATGTCCCCATCATGCTGCGTCCACTGGGTCACTCTGTATACTCCTCATGCCGCTGCCACTGGGTCACTGTATGGCCTCCACATGCCGCTTCCACTGGGTCACACTGACACAGGGTCACTGTATGGCCTCCTAAGGCTGCTGACACCTCTTCACTTTGTTACTGGGTCACTGTATGGCCTCCTCATACCGCTGCCACCTGGTCACTGTATCGCCTCCTCATACCGCTGCCACCGGGTCACTGTATGGCCTCCACATGCTGTTTCCACTGGGTCACTCTGTGTACTCCTCATGCCGCTGCCATTGGGTCACTGTATGCTCTCCTCATTCTGCCACCACTGAGTCACTGTATGGCCTCCTCATGCCGCTTCCACTGGGTCACTCTGTATACTCCTCATGCTGCTTCCACTGGGTCACTCTGTGTACTTCTCATGCCGCTGCCACTGGGTCTCTGTATGACCTCCTCATGCTGCTGCTACTGAGTCACTGTATGCCCTCCTTATGCCGCTGCCACCGGGTCACTGTATGGCCTCCTCATGCCGCTTCCACTGGGTCACTCTGTATACTCCTCATGCCGCTGCCACTGGGTCACTCTGTGTACTCCTCATGCCACTGCCACTGGGTCACTATATGGCCTCCTTATGCTGCTGCCATTGAGTCACTGTATAGCCTTCTCATGCTGCTTCCACTGGGTCACTCTGTATACTCCTCATGCCGCTGCCAATGGGTCACTCTGTGTACTCCTCATGCTGCTGCCATTCTGTCACTGTATGGCCTCCTCATGCTGCCGCCACTGAGTTACTGTATGCCCTCCTTATGCCGCTGCCAACGGGGCAATGTATGGCCTCCTCATGCCACTTCCACTGGGTCACTCTGTATAATCCTCATGACACTTCCACTGGGTCACTGTGTACTCCTCATGCCACTTCCACTGGGTCCCTCTGTGTACTCCTCATGCCGCTGCCACTGGGTCACTCTGACACAGGGTCACTGTATGGCCTCCTAAGGCTGCTGACACCTCCAAACTCTGTTGCCTTGCCACTCTTTGTCCTCCACATGCTTCTGCCAACTCCACATTGTCACAATTTCACCAGCAACTTGGCCAGGTGATGCTGCTTCTGCCTCCACATTCTCATTTCGTTGGTCCTGCAACAATTTCCACCTCATCCTCCACTGTTTCCTCAGCCTACACTGAGGAAAATTCACAGTGCTCCAGCATACCACATGTACCTGGACAAGTAAAGTGACACAGTGGAGGAACTGGGTCACTGTATGTCCTCTTCATGCTGCTTCCACTGGGTCACTCTGACACTGGGTCACTGTATGGCCTCCTAAGGCTGCTGACACCTTCACACTCTGTTACAGGGTCACTGTATGTCCTCCTAAGCCTGCTGACACCTCCACAATGTCACTGGGTCACTGTATGTCCCCATCATGCCACTTTCACTGGGTCACTCTGTATACTCCTCATGCAGCTGCCACCGGGTCACTGTATGGCCTACTCATGCTGCTGCCAACTCCACATTGTCGCCTTTTCACCAGCAACTTAGCCAGGTGACACCGCTTCCGCATCCACGTTCTCGAGTCGTTGGTCCTGCAACAATTTCCACCTCATCCTCTACTGTCTCCTCAGCCTCCACTGCAGGGACAATTCAAAGTGCTCCTTCAGCATACCACATATGCACTGTAAATAGCGATGTCACGCTGTTCTACACCTCGTTTGCCTGGGCAAACAAAGTCACACAGGGGAGGAACTGGGTCACTGTATGTCCTCCTCATGCTGCTGCCACCGGGTCACTGTATGGCCTCCTTATACTGCTGCCACTGGGTCACTGTATGGTCACTGGGTCCTCCTAAGGCTGCTGACACCTCCACACTCTGTTACTGGGTCACTGTATAGCCTCCTAAGGCTTCTGACTCCTCCACACTCTGCTACCGGGTCACTGTATGTCCTCCTCATGCCGCTCCACATTATGTCGCCTTGCCACTTTGTGGTCTACTCATTCTGCTGCCACTGGGTCACTCTATGGCCTCCTCATGCTGCTGCCACCGGGTCACTGTTTGGCCTCCTTATGCCGCTGCCACTGGGTCACTGTATGGCCTCCTCATGCTGCTGACAACTCCAAATCATGTTTCCTTGCCACTCTGCGGCCTACTCATGCTGCTGCCAACTTGACATTATGTCGCCTTGCCACTCTGTTTCCTCATGCTGCTGCCAACTCCAAATTGTCGCCTTTTCACCAGCAACTTGGCCAGGTTACGCCGCTTCCGCCTCCACGTTCTCGAATCGTTGGTCCTGCAACAATTTTCACCTCATCCTCTACTGTCTCCTCAGCCTCTACTGCAGGGACATTTCAAAGTGCTCCTCCAGCATACCACATGTGCACCGTAAATAGCGACATCACGCTGTTCTACACCTCGTTTGCCTGGGCGAACAAAGTCACACAGGGGAGGAACTGGGTCACTGTATGTCCTCCTCATGCTGCTGCCACCGGGTCACTGTATGGCCTACTTATACCGCTGCCACTGTATGGTCACTGGGTACTCCTAAGGCTGCTGACACCTCCACACTCTGTTACTGGGTCACTGTATAGCCTCCTAAGGCTTCTGACTCCTCACACCCTGTTACCAGGTCACTGTATGTCCTCCTCATGCCGCTCCACATTATGTCGCCTTGCCACTTTGTGGTCTACTCATTCTGCTGCCACTGGGTCACTCTATGGCCTCCTCATGCTGCTGCCACCGGGTCACTGTATGGCCTCCTTATGTCGCTGCCACTGGGTCACTGTATGGCCTCCTCATGCCGCTGTCAACTCCACATTATGTCGTCTTGCCACTCTCTGGCCTCCTCATGCTGCTGCCAACTCCAAATCATGTTTCCTTGCCACTCTGTGGCCTACTCATGTTGCTGCCACCTCCACATTATGTCACCTTGCCACTCTGTAGACATCTATGTGGAATGAGTAGACGACGGTGTAAAAGGAGTGCTCTCTTTCATGCTACAGTAGGATCTTGGGCCTCTGCACGGCACTTTCTACCTGGCACTTACATAGACCTGTAAGGCTGTGTTCACACTTGAGTTAGTTGGTTAGTTTTGGCCCCGTAACTTTCCAAGTAAGTGAAGTGTGCAGGGGTTCTAAGAGTGACGCCTGTCATGTGCGTGTCATACTGATTTACAGTATTGTTTCACTACCACATTAGGCTCCCTATGCATGTTACTGCAAGGCACAATGTTCTACACCACTATTCAGGATCTCTGAAGCCAGGAAATAGAGGTTTTTTTAATTATATTTGGCGCAAATTAATTCGGATCGAAGGAAATTTTTTGGGTAATTCGAATCGAACTGCAGAATCGAACTTTTGAGAAATTCGCTCATCTCTACTAATAACAATCCGGACAGTCCTTTTCCTCTTTGGCCCGGAGAACACGACGTCCATGATTTCCAAAAACAATGTGAAATGCGGACTGGTCAGACCCCAGAACATTTTCCCACTTTGCGTCAGTCCATCTCAGATGAACTCGGACCTAGATAAACCAGCAGCGTTTTTCTGGGTGTTGTTGATATATTCGCTTTGCATGATAGAGTTTTATCTTTCACTTGTAGATGTAGCGACGAACTGTGTTCACTGACAATGGTTTTCTGAAGTGTTCTTGAGCCCATGTAATGGTAATAATAGTTACAGAATTATGTCAGTTTTTAATGCAGTGCCGCCTGAAGGATCGAAGGTCACGGGCATTCAATGTTGATTTTCAGTCTTGCCGCTTACTTGCAGAGATTTGTCCAGATTCTCTGAATCTTTTGATGACATTATAGACTGTAGATGATGAAATCCCTAAATTCCTTGCAATTGTACGTTGATAAATGTTGTTCTTAAACTGTTGGACTATTTGCTCACGCAGTTGTTCACAAAGTGGTGAACCTCGTCCCATCCTAGCTTGTGAACGACTGAGCCTTTCGGGGATGCTCCCTTTATACCCAATCATGACACTCACCTGTTTCCAATTAACCTGTTCACCTCTGGAATGCTCCAGGTGTTTTTTGAGCATTCCTCAACTTTCCAAATCTTTTGTTGCCCCTGTCCCAGCTTTTTTGGAACATGTTGCAGGCATCAAATTCAAAATGAGCGAATATTTACAAAAAAACAATAAAGGTTTATCCATTTGAACATTAAATATCTTGTCTTTGTAGTGTATTCAATTGAATATAGGTTGAAAAGGATTTGCAAATCATCGTATTCTGTTTTTATTTATGTTTTACACAACGTCCCAACTTAATTGGAAATGGGGTTGTATATTTATTAACCAAATGCCAAAAAAAGCATGAATAATTCAAGTTGTCTTGAAGCTTTCCCTGTGTGACTCTAATGATGATATACAGAGGTGATTACAATATTACAGCCAAAGGAGAAGGGTATTGAGTGAGTGAGAACTAGGAGTCTAAAGATGGCTGCTGAGGGTGTAGTGGGCGGGCTAGCTAGGGAATCAGAAAGGGAGAGTGTATGAGAGAGGGAAAGGGGGAGTTTGTGAGAAAGGAAGGGGGAGTGAGTCAGCTCTGAGTGCAGACTAAGGAATCATGGGAATTGTAGGAACAGGAAGATGCTGATGTAAACAAATGCAGAGGATGCCAGGAGCTCCCAAGGAAGCCAGAGATCACTCAAAACTAAATGCTAAATGTATTTGGGTGCACTTATTAATCTATTAATAAATTTGTCACCTGGACCTACTGCAGCAGCACTGAATCAAAGCAGTGGATGTGTCAGGAATTGAGCAGACTGGGTCTTGAACCCTTGACTTCCCAGCCATGTTCTGAAGCCTTGACCATTATGCCATTGTAGAAGCCTGTTTGTTCTTTGCTTTGCTGAGCCTGGTCCTTTCTATTGGAGTGATGAGCTTATGGATCTCACCTGCTCTGTGACCAATCATATCTAGGTATCGCTATATAAACCCACAGCTTACTACATCCTATGCCTGATTATTCTGGCTGTTTGCTTCCTCTTTGCCCTGATCCTCACTATTATTCTTCTGCTCCTGTGTACCGACTCCTGCATACGTCTGATTACGATTGATCTTCTGCTCCTGTGTACTGACTCCTGCATATGTCTGACTACGATTGATCCACTGCTCCTATGTACCGACTCCTGCATACGTCTGACCATGGTTGCTTCTTACTCCTGAGTTACTATTCCTGCTATTTAACTCCTCATCTACTACTGTTTAAGTACTGTGCCATTGCCTCACCAATTGGACTCCAGATCAGATAACTAGCATCGTTACAGGATATTTGACACACTGACACTAACTTGAGTCTTATTTTTTTTAAATATCTTCATCAATTTATTGTAAATATGAATTTTCTCTTTCTCAGGAGGTCCTCTCTCCTATCCTAAATCTCTACAAAATGTCAGAATTTCCTTGTTGGACTCTTTGGTAATGGCTATGCTTCCACTGTGTCATTAGTGAGCTACAACTATAGTCCCTCACGATTGGTTGAGGACTGCCTGCAAGGTAGTAATATAGCAGGGGCAGGCATGGGAGCCTTCAGAAGGCTCCTTGCTACCAGGGCATCTAAAAAACTCCCGTGATCAAAGTTGTCTTCTGAGTGGGTGCCATCTTTAAAGGAATGACAAGGAATTAATTTTTTTTAAGATGAGAAAAATGGTGTCTCATGAGATTTTTGTCTAACTTTGGATCAACATTGGACCATAGGGTAAACTGGATGGACATATGTTATAGCTTACTATATAGCTTATGAACTCAGTGGGAGATTTGTGAATCTGTATGCAACAAACATTTCCCAGAGATAGCTGAAACTAGCCACAATGACAGTGACATAGGAAACAGGGAACACAGTTAAGTGCTTGGCCTCTTTCCAGTACTGTCCCCACAATAGTCACTTGCTTTTTTCTGCCAAAACTCAAATTAGGAAATATTTTACTTAGTATTTGAAAACATTCCTAATATAAATGGAATGCAGCTAATTTACATAACTGGACGATAAATCATATGTCACCATAATAGATGTATCTGTTTTTCTGTACTTTATGAAATCATTATTACTGTACCTGTAACCCATTCTTGTCTGTGCTTGGTATCAGATGCACTCATTTCATAGGTTTTTGTGGCTGTTTTAACGCAGAACATACAACGACGACCATCCCTATCTGGGAGTACCTATTTTAAAAAGAGAAAATTACTCAAAATGCAGAAGAAATAAAAAAAAAAAAAAAGTTAGTAGAAGCTGCTGTTCTCAGGATCAACAATCTCATCAACAGAATTCTGGTCTTAATAAATTCTCCCCAATGAGTTTACACTTTGTAGTGTAGAAGTGACCTGTTCAACTCTTCATCAGATTGGAAAACTTTCAAAAAGAGACTAAGGCTATGTCCTCACTAGTGTCATGGCTTATTTGATTAGACAGGATGAATTTATGTTACTAACCATACAGTAGATAAAAGCATGAAATATTTAAGTTTACACATTGGCCTATAGAGCAGTTCACTTTTCCGTTTTAGGCTAAGGCCCCACATAGCGAAGCGCAGCAAGAAAACGCTGTGGGAAAAAGCGTGGTGGAAACGCATCACATTTTTTTTTTTTTCCGTAGTGTTTTTCATTGCATTTTCGCAGAGTTTTCTTGTGCAAACTTATTATTATAACTATACGGAAAATGCCAGATTTTCCGTGGTATAATTGATATGCTGCGATTTACAAAAACACATCGGTTTTTGAAATCGCAGCATGTCCACTGTAGATTTTTTTCCCGCAATGTGTGGATGGAATTAGCCAGAATCCCATCCACTTTGCAGGTACTGTTTTTGAATGTGGGGTTTTGGCCTTAATGTGTAGACTGGGACATGTTGGCTTATCTTAGATTAATGAGTAGGGATAAAGATGAACGCATAATAAAGTGATTATTGTGGGGGATTTCAACTACTCAGATATCAACTGTGAGGTAGAAACCTGCAGGTCCAACAAAGGGAACAGGTTTTTGTCAGTAATAAAAGACAATTACCTACCACAACTAGTGCAGGACCCAAATAAGAGGCAAGGCACTTTTAGACCTAATTTTAACAAATGAACCTGACACATTGTCAAAAGTTAAGGTCAGGTGTCATCTAGGTAATAGTGACCACAACATAACGTTTCTTGTACACATTAAAAAGATGTTCAGTAGAGGGGGTACAAAAAAACTAAACTTCAGGAAGGTCAATTTTAACCAGCTGAGGGAGGAGCTTAGCAGCATAAACTGGGAAAATGTCCTCAAAGTGAAGTGAACACAAACAAAATGGGACATTTTCAAAAGCATTCGAAATAAGACCAGTAAAAACATATACCTTATGGGAATAAGTATTCTAGAAATCATATTAAACCAATATGGCTAACTAAAATGGTAAGGAGTGCAATAAGGGATAAAAAGGAAGTATTTAAAGTACTAAAACAAGAAAGTAGTGACAAAGCAATAAAAAATTATAAAGAGAAAAAAAAATTGTGTAAAAAAACAAATAAAGAAGGCAAATATTGAAAGTAAAAATAATCCAAAATTATTCTTCAATTACATAAATAATAAGAAAATAATAATTGACAACGTGGGCCCTCTCAAAAATAATCTGGGTGTAATGGTGGAGGAGGATGAGGAAAAGGCAGATCTATTAACCCCTTCCCGCCGGTGACATTTCTCGACTTTCATTTTTGACTCCCCACCTGCCAAACCCCATAACTTTTTTATTTTTCTGTTCTCAGAGCCATATGAGGTCTTAATGTTTGTGGGATAAATTGTTCTTCATGATACTACCATTTATTATGCTGTACAATGTACTGGGAAGCTGAAAAAAAATCAGAATGGGGCAGATTTGAAGAAAAAATGCATTTGTGCGACATTCTTACGGTGTTCGTTTTTGCGGCGTTCACTCTGCAGCCAAAATGACATGGCTCCTGTATTCTATGTTTCGATACGATTCCGGGGATACCAAATTTATGTTGTTTTTTTTTTTTACATTTTAACCCCTTAACCACTTCATTACCGGGCCAATTTCTGGTCCAGGACCAGATACATTTTCGGGTTTTTTTGTATGTGCGGTTTTGAGGGCTGTAACATTTTTATCATATGCGTTATTCAACTAATTTCTCCATCTTTTTTCGGTGACAAATAGGGCTTTATTTTTATGTTATATCTCACAGAAAATAAATGGTTTCAAACGATAAAACTTAACTTTTAATATTTTAAAATAAAAATTGCACAAAGGACGTCCACTAGTCTACTAAAAGACAGATCAATGTGGTCTGTGCCTGCCTATTCAAAGTTTATTCAGGATTTAAATGTTAGACAGTATTCACACTCTCCAACTTTCCACTGGACCTAGGGTGTAATAAGATACTTTCACCACCCTTAGACTAAGGTTATAGTATCACGGCTGCATACGCGTTTCCCCTGTGTTATCTATATCAGGTTCATCAGGAGCCAATGCTAATAAACTTATCAGTTGGTCTAAGCTGCTATAAATATTTATCAAAAATGCAGTTACAACTGCAGTTCCTGGAGCACTAATGGTGTGCTCCAGTGTATAGAGTAGCCGACGCCACACTGAGCCTTGCCTGCTTTATAAAGGTCAGCCCATTCATTCGGTGCCACCCCCTTTCCTAATGCTGTCTGCAGTGAGCCAACAGAAATCACTAGCTCACTCCACCAATCACGCCTCCTAGGGGGTGTGTCCACCTCAGTCCTCTACTGTGTTCATGTGACTGCCGATCATGTGACCACTGAATGTAAACAATTACAGTGATCCAGCGCTAGATGGTGAATCTACTGATTCACATTTGATTTTCACCTCATCTACACAGGCTGTTGATCATCTGGCTGCTGCGTCTCAGCCATTCCGATGATCAAGGGCCAACTGGTAATTTTGTATTCTTAACCTCCATTCCTCCATATACCAGGTCATAAACCCAGAGGGGAGATATCCAAAACAGAGTTAAATCCGGATCCATAGTATCCTATCACAACCGTACTCTAAAGGAGTCGGAGGTTAGGTTTAACCCCAGACCGTGACAGCGGATGGATCATAAATCTACCTTTCATAGTTCACATACAGTGGGCTCTCCCTTATTGTTCCCTAAACTATAGATAACCTAACCATCCCACTCAGATCCATTTGCATACCTCCTAATGGTCAATCCCTACAACTCTAACTCTTTTCTATTTCTCAACCCTCTGATTGCGTACCAAAACTACCGTACATCATAGCTACGACCCATCAAACACCACAGCATGTGGTTATTTTTATTTTTGATTGTGTTTTCATTTTTTTTATATCCAGGAAAATATAAACAAAATAAGAGGGTCTGTTTTTCACTTTTCATTTCACAAAGTGCTACTAAAAAAACTTTATAAAATAGTTTTCCCTCTCCCTTACAGTAATTTTTATTTTGTATGGTGTCGTCGGGGGTGGGGCTATAACCTTTAATAACAGCGTTTTATTTATTTTATCAGAAGCGAAACAGCAAAAAAAATTATTTTGATTTTTTTCCCGCTACGGCGTTTATAGTCTGTTTGTAAACCAGGCATTTTCAGACACAGGGATACCTAATGTGTGTGTTTCACAGTAATATTTTACTTTTATATGTATTCTAAGAGGAGGGTGATTTGAAAATTTAGCTTTTTTTAAAATATTTTTTAAATTATTTTTTACTATTTTATTAGCCCCCCTAGGGGGGCTTGAACCTGTAGTCATTTGATTGCAAGTCCCATAGACTGCAATACAACTGTATTGCAGTCTATGGGAGATTCGCAATGTTACTATTGAGGCTGGTCATTGACCAGCCGCAATAGTTATATTGCTATGACAAGCCTGGGAGCCTTCAGAAGGCTCTTGGCTGTCAGAAGAACAGGTCGGCTCCCTCGATCTCGCCATGCGGGAGCCAACCTGCAACAGTAAAGGTACGGGGCCCGTGGGGACTGGTCCCGGAGGCTACTTTTTACTTTGGGGGGAATCCTGCCCTGCAATGCCTATGATCAGAGCATTATCTCCGGGTATCCACTGTAGTATACAGCGATTACCCGGTTGCTATGGCGGGTTAGATACCTTCTTCTCTACTGTATTTACACAAGAAAATCCAACAGTCAGCAACATAATTAGGGGGAATGTAAACTCTCCATTAAATGTCACCGGTTTAACCCAAGAGGAAGTGCGGCACCACCCTCAAAATACTAAAATAGAGAAATCGCCAGGTCCAGTCAAGTCACCAGTGGAGTGCCACAGTGGTCATTATTGTGTCCTCTCCTGTTTAATATGTTTATTGATGGTAGAGGGTTTACAGAGCAGGGTGTCCATATTTGCAGATGATACTAAACTTTGTAAAGTAATCAATAGTAGAATGTTACAGGGGGATCTAGGGAAGCTGGAAGCATGGGCAGAGACTTGGCAAATGAAGTTTAATGTAGACAAATGTAAGGTTATGCATTTTGGTTGAAGAAATGAAGAAATAAAATGTATGATTAGGTACTTAATAATAAATTAGTGGGTAAGACTGCCACTGAAAGACTTGGGGATTTTGGTGGACAGTAAGCTTACCTTCCAGTGACCAGTGCCAGCTAGTGGCTGCCAAGGTAAATAATAATATGGGATGCATGAAAAGAGGTATAGATTCTCATGACAAGAACATAGTTATACCTGTATACAAATCACTGGTATGGCCACACATAGACTATTGCGTGCAATTTTGGGCCCCAGTATATAAGAAGGACATAATTGAACTAGAGAGAGTGCAGAGAAGGGCGACCAAGTACAACGATAGATTAATAATCTTGGGGTTATTTAGTTTAGAAAAAAGACGTAATAACAATGTACAAATACTTGTAGGGACCACGAAAAGAACTTGCGGTGACAGTGACAGTGACAAGGGGACATCCTCTACATCTGGAAGAGAGAAAGTTTCACCAGCAACATAGACACAGATTCTTTACTGTAAGAACAGTGAGGCAATGGAACTCACTGCCCCAGGAAGTGGTGATGGTGGATTCATTGAGAAAATTCAAAGATGTCTTTCTGGAACAGAAAAATATTATGAGTTATGGGTTCTAGATTTTGTTAAGGACAAGATGATCCAGGGTTTTATACTGACTGCATGATTGGAGTCTGGAATTATTTTTTCCCCTGACTTGGAGCAATTGGCATAAGCCTCATGGTTTTTTTTGCCTTCCTCTGTATCAACACTGTAGGGTTATAGGTTGGACTTGATGGACCTGTGTCTTCATCCAGCCTTATCTACTATGTAACTATGTAATGAATAATATCTCCAGCATACCAGATTGCAAAATGGCAACACTACACTAAGATGAGACTGTGCATATACCCCTTCCCTCCATTCCTTGTTTTTTTGGAAAGGTGGATGTACTCTATCATACTATAATAACTTATGACACTTTTTTCAGAGTCAGTGATGAGGGAGAGCTGAAGATTCCTGCAGCATAGAGGCTGAGTAGGAAGATTGTGCTGCCTTGGCATCTGCAAGATTTGGTCAGGCCTGGTAAGTCAATTACAAGGAGGAAGGGGGGCATCCAGGGCTTCCGGTTTTGCAGTGGGTAAACTGGGCACATGTTTCCAGCAGCAACAATGCCATGCAGCATAAAGCCACCACCAGCAGAGCTAGTCAGCTGGGACAGTGAAGGTGGGCCAGGCACACCCAGCATGATGAGTCCAGTGGGGCTCAGCCAACCAATGGGCCAGTGGCAGAGGGTGGGGAAGAAAGTCAGTATCCGCCAGGTTGTTTTAAATCCCCCACAGAAAGAGTTAGGTCGGGGCCTCACATGGTGTAAACAAAAATGCAGTGTTTTACAGTCCCTGCAAAGTGGATGGGATTCCAGCGAATCCCATTCCCCCACTTTTCTCACCTGATCCTTCCCTGTCTCTGATTTATTTCTACCACCCCAGATGTATCTCCAACCCAGCTCAAACCTTGAAGCTTTCCACCTCAGACACACACAGCCACATCACGTTCTCTCCTACTCACAACTGCTATCCCTCTCCCTGCTTCTCCTTACTGCAGGTGACATATCTCCTAATCCCAGACCACCTCAGCATATTCCCACAGATTTTCTTTCACTCATCACACAACCAACTCCTGCACACAGAACCACTTAAATCTTAAATCTATCTTCCTTGCTCCTGCATCTCCCCCCCAATGCTTATTCTATATGTAATAAACTGGATTACACCCACAATCTTTTCAATTTTCAGAAACTTTCTTTTTGGGATCACAGAAACATGGCTGACATCCTCACACACCTCTCAACCCCAACAGCAAAACCTTGTGGAGGTGTGGGCCTCCTTTTTGACAACTGCTCCTTCACCCCAATCCAACCTCTACCTGCTCTCATCCTCTCCTTCTTTGAAGTGCACTCTGTCCACATTTATTCACTCTCCAACCTCCAAGTGGTTGTCATATTCTGACCACCAGGACCTTCCACCGCCTTCTTCGACCACTTCACCACCTGACTCATCCACTGATACCCTCACTATCGTCATGGGCGATTTTAACATCCCCATTGACTCAAACCACCCTTCTGCTTCCATACTTCTATCTATCATCACCTCCTTTGGTCTCTCCCAGTGGTCCTTCTCTACCACTCACACAGGGATACATACACTGGACCTCATCTTTACTCACCTCTATTCCCTATCCAACCTCTCTAACTTTCCCACGACACTCTCTGACCACAACTTACTAACATTCTTTTCCCTCTCCTCTGTAACACAACCATTACTTCAGACCTTGACTCAGTCCCCCTAACACACATCAGAGATTGACCGATCAATAGGCAACCCTGGCACGCGGTCCAGACTAAAAAACTGAGATGCACTTCAAAGGTTGCAGAATGCCTCTGGGGGAAAATCCACTCCAAACCACAGGAAGACTTCATCAGTTATAAAGAGGTAGTTTTCAACTCCAAAAATGTACTCACCTCTGCAAAAGGGGTCTATTTCACCACACTCATATCTTCCCTACCCTACAACCCCAAACAGTTATTCAATACCTACAACGTCCTTCTTCGTCCTCTGGTGTCCCCTCTGACATCACTTATCTCAGTCAAAGACTTTGCCTCTTACTTTAAAAACTAAATTTACACCATCAGAGAGAGCCTCAACCTACACCCCCAACAACCACTCTACCCAACTTCATCCTTAACCTGCTTTTCCACCGTCGCCAATGAAAAGTTCTCCACCCTAATTTAAAAATTCCCCTCAACACCTGTGCGTTCGATCCAATCACACCTCAACCCCAACCTCAGTGAAGTATTTACTCCTGCTCTAACCCACCTCTTCAACCTATCTCTAACCAGAGGTACATTTCCTTCTGCCTTTAAACACCTTGTCTCACCCATCCTAAGAAATCATTCCTCAACCCATCCTGTCCAGCCAACTGTGGCCCTATCTCATTGTTTCCATATGACTCAAAACTCCTTGAACAACATGTTCTGGATCTTCTTATACTTCACCAAGCACAGAGGAAAGAGGTGTCTCCTTCTCCTTCTTTTCTCTCCTCCCACTTCCTCATTCTCAACATGGAGAAAGCGAAGTTCATCATCTTCATCCCACCTCGCATGGTCCCCCTACCTGACCCATCCTTCAAAGTTAGGGTAAATTCACATATATCAGTTGCATCAGCATCAGTTTTTTTTGGCCCTTAGTCATTACGACTGATGCCAAAACTGATGTGAAAATGCATCAGTTGTCATCAGGCTTTTTTTTTTTTTTTTACAAATTTCTACTCCAAAACCATAAATTGTCATCAGTTGTCATCAGTTTTTACTATCAGTTTTTACCATGATGTTCAACAAGGCATGATGGGCTGCTGAGGCCAATGGAGTAGGGGTACTCAACTACTTTTAGTAAATTTCCATAAACCGGGATCCACCATCAAGTAAAGTTCCAAGCTGAACATGTCTAGTATTCACAGTATGTTTTGGAGAAAAAGACACGTCTGACTATAAGACGCACCCCAGGTTAAAACAAAAATAAAAAGGATTAGGTCGGGAGCAACTAACGTGGCATTTAGAGATGAGCGAATTTCTCAAAAGTTCAATTCTGCAGTTCGATTTGAAGTTCCAAAAAAATTTGCTTCGGTCCAAATTAATTTGCGGCGAATATCGCTAAAAAACTCCTACAATATATGTCTACAGAGTGGCAAGGCGACATAATGTGGAGGTGGCAGCAGCATGAGGAGGCCCTTCAGTGACCCAGTGGCAGCGGAATGAGGAGGCCATACAGTTACCCAGTGGAAATGGCATGAAGAGGGCATACAGTGACCCAGTGGCTGCAGCATGAGGAGGCTATACAGTGACCCGGTGGCAGCGGCATTAGGAGGACATACAGTGACCCAGCAGTGGCTGCGGCATGAGGAGGGCATACAGAAGTGGAGGTAGTAGCAGCCTTAGGAGAGCATACAGTGACCCAGTGGCTGTGGCATGAGGAGGGCAATACAGTGACTCAGTGGCTGCGGCATGAGGAGGGCAATACAGTGACTCAGTGGCTGCGGCATGAGGAGGGCATTCAGTGACCCAGTGGCAGCAGCATGAGGAGGCAATACAGTGACCCAGTGGCAGTGACATAAGGAGGGCATACAGTGACCCAGCAGTGGCAGCAGCCTGAGGAGGCCATACAGTGACCCAGCAGTGGCAGCGGCATGAGGAGGGCATACAGTGACCTAGTGGCAGCGGCATGAGGAAGCCATAAAGTGACCCGGTGGCAGCGGCATGAGGAGGGCATACGTGACCCAGTGGCAGCAGCATGAGCAGGGCATACAGTGACCCACTGGGCAGCAGCATGAGGAGGACACAAAGTGACGCAGTGGAAGCTGCATGAGGAGGGCATATAGTGAATCAGTGGCTGTGGCATGTTGAGGACATACAGTGACCCAGTGGTTGCGGCATGAGGAGGGCATACAGTGACCCATTGGCAGTAGCATGAGGAGTGCATACAGTGACCCATTGGCAGCAGCATGAGGAGGACGCAGAGTGACACAGTGGATGCTGCATGAGGAGGCCATACAGTCACTCAGTGGCAGAGTGAGGAGGTGGCAGCAGCGTGAGGAGGCGGAGGGCATACAGTCACCCAGTGGCAGAGTGCGGAGGTGGCAGCAGCGTGAGTAGGCCACAGAGTGGCAAGGTGATATAATGTGTAGGTAGCAACAGCCTTAGAAGGCCATACAGTTAACCAGTGGCAGAGTGAGGAGGAGGCAGCAGCGTGAGGAGGCCATACAGTCACCCAGTGGCAGAGTGCGGAGGTGGCAGCAGCGTTAGTAGGCCACAGAGTGGCAAAGTGATATAATGTGTAGGTAGAAACAGCCTTAGGAGGCCATACAGTGACCCAGTGGCAGAGTGTGGTGAGGCAGCATGGATCATTTAATCTGCCACATCAAGCATTGGTGGGTGTAAATCCTGGCTGATCCACGCCTGATTCATCTTCACAAAGGTCAGTCTCTCCAAATTTTAGGTGGACAGGCGAGTTCTCCTTGGGGTAACTATGGTCCCTGCTGCACTAAGCACCCACTCTGATGCCACACTACTGGCCGGGCAGGACAGCTTTTCCAGGGCAAACTCGGTCAGTTGCGGCCACAAATCCAGTTTGGCTTCCCAGTAGTCCAGCCGATCTTCGATGACGGGTGGCAAGGTGCACTCTAAGTATGCCACCACCTGCTGGTTCAACTTCTGTTCTGTGTCTAGCTGCTGATGAGCAGCTTCTTCACTATGCGGCTGAAGAAAGCTGCTCATCAGCGACTTTAGACTCAGGCTGCTGTTGATGGAGCCGATACTTCTCCTGCCACCCCCACCCCCTCCCACAGCTGCCATGCTAGTGCAAGTTGAGCACTCAGGGCCCCCCCGGTCGGACATGCGAGAGGATGGACGATGGCACAGATAGGCAGTGGCCAACTTGCTACATAGCATGTCTCTATAGTAGTTCAGTTTGTCCTCCCTCTCACCGGGTGTAAAAAAGGCCCCCATTTTTTCCCGGTAGCGAGGGTCTAACATGGTGGAGAGCCAGTAGTCATCCCTCTGCTGAATGGTGACAATTTGGCTGTCACTGCGCAAGGAAGTCAGCATACATCGGGCCATTTGCGCAAGTGACTCTGAAAGACACCCGGCATCCATCTCCACTGCATACTGCCACGGTGTGTCTGGGTCATCTGCCTCAACTTCCTCATCTCCCTCTGGCTGTTCTGGTTGCTCCTGCTCCTCCTCTCCACCCATTTGGCTACACATTGTTTGTGCTCCAATGTCCTCCTCTTCCTCCTCCTCCAGTTCAGCCCCCACAGGGCTCATGTGGCCTTGAGATGTAGACGACACATCTCCAGTCCCCTGACCCACCAGATTGAAAAGCATCTTTTCCAGGATGTGAATCAGTGGAATGACTTTGTTCATTCCGTAGTCCTGGCGACTGACTAACAAAGTGGCCAACTCGCAAACGGCAGGTGTCACGCATGAGCTGCCACTGGCTACCTATGTCCGCTTGGATCACCAAGAAATCATTTATGGCTTTTCTCTTTTCATATAGCCAATCCAACATATGGAGGGTTGAATTCCAATGGGTGGAAACATCGCATATCAGCCTATGTAGTGGGAGGCCGTTCTGCCTCAGCAACTCAAGGAGGGTGTGCTTGGCGGTGTACCAGTGGCTGAAGTGCATGAAGTTTCCTTGACATTTTTAGGATGTCTTGCAGATGGGTGGTATACTTAAGGAAATGCTTGACAATCAGATTGAACACGTGCGCCATGCATGAAGCATGGCTCAGCCCTCCTTGAAGCAGCGCCGACACCATGTTCTTCCCCTTGTCCGTCACCATTGTACCGATTTTAAGTACTCTTGGAGAAAGCCAGGATTCGATTTCTTGATTGAGGACACAGAGCAGTTCCTCCCCTGTGTGACACTGCTCTGCCCTGCACATGTGGTATGCTGGAGGAGCACTGTGAATTGTCCCTGCAGTGGAGGATGAGGCGGACATTGTTGCAGGACCAACGGCATGAGAACGTGGAGGCAGAAGCTGCGTCACCTGTCCAAGTTGCTGGTGTGTCTGGGCAGGCACCACATTAACCCAGTGGGCCATAAATGACATATATTGTCCTTGACCGTAGTTACAGCTTCATACATTGGTGCTGTCGTGCACTTTGGCAGACACTGACAGGCTCAAGGACTTGCCCATCTTCTCTTCTACATAATTGTGCAGGGCTGGTACTGCTTGCTTGGCAAAGAAATTACGGCTTGGGACTCTCCACCTCGGCTTGGCACAAGCCATCAGTTCTCTGAAAGGTGCAGAGTCCACCAAGTGGAAAGGGAGTGACTGCAGCACCATGGACAGGAGCACGTTCAGCTTCTGCACTGTTAGATGATTGCACGCATACTGTTGTCTCTTAGATATAGATTTTGTGATCGATTGCTGACGCCATGACTGACTAGGAGGAGGAGGAGGAGCAGGAGCATCACGACCAGCAGATGATGGAAAGGACACACAGCTTCCTTCAGCTGAGGTGGTGGAGCCTTGACTTCCTGAAATGGGGTGCGTGCCACTGGGTGCTGCAGCGGTTGCTACGGCAGGCTGGACCACCACATTGGAGCCACAGCTCTCCCAGGCCACTTTATGGTGACGATGCATATGTTGGCGCAGGGCTGTGGTGCCAATATTGGCACCCTGGCCACGCTTCACCTTCTGCCCACAGATTGAACATATGGCCATGTTCACCTCCCCCATCGGCTTTACAAAAAACTGCCACATCGCCAAGTAGGTGATTTTACCCCCAACACTCTGCAATAACTGACTGCTACTGCCACTGCCTCTGTGAACCCCTGCACCACTGCTTTCCGGGCAGGAAGGCTGCTGCGAAGCCGGTGGTCTACCCCAGGGTCGTATAGCTCCCGACCTCACACTGCTGCCAACTTGCTGACACCCCTGCTGACACCCCCGCTGCCTCATGCGCAAGCTGCAACCTTCTTCTCCTGATGACAATGAGGCCCCTTCATCACCTGGCTCCCAATTACGATTGGCTACATCACCATCCACTACTGTCTGTAGGTCAATGATGTCCTCCTCAGCACCAGCTCCCACACCACTCTCCTCATCACTGCTTGCCCGCCTACTGCAGGAAGCGGCGGATGTCTCCACATCTTGGCTGAGCAGTAGCTGCTGACTGTCCTCTAGTACCTCCTCCTCACTGTACAGTGGATCTGAGCCCACAGCATAGAGTACTTCTCTAGCTGAGGGAACAGAAAATGACAGAGACCGGTTGAGGTCAGGTGAGGGCACAGGACCTGCTGCCGGACCATGCCATCTAAGGGTTGTGTCTGATGAACCCACTGACTCTTGGCTGGGGGTGTCTGATGTGACTTGGGATGAATTGGATGACTGAGTCAACCAGTCTACAACCGTTGGGTTGCTGGTCAAGACATGACCGCTACTTGACACTGGGAACTCAGGCCTCTGTAACTGACCCCTGCTGCCACACCCCCTTACTCTGCTGTGACCTTTGCCTGCACCAGATACATTTAGGCCTCACCTGTGCATGGCCTCGCGCTTCTCTGTCTGACACACTGTTCGATGAAAAAGCTTAATTGCAAAGAGCAAAAAGGCCTATTATTTTCTACTTTGAGAGAACGGCAAATATGCCCCTTATTTCTTCACCCACTCATGAACACCAATTAAAAAAGCGTGATAAAGGCATAGATTTGTGGCTCAGAATTATTGAATTATTGACAATACTATTGATAAATGGCCAGCAACTTTATACTGTTAACAAAATGGCGAATATGGTCCTCCTTATGTGTTTACACACTAATAAACACCTTTAAATAAGTGATGATAACCGCTAAGAATTATTGAATTATTATTGACAATACTGTTTTTAAAAATGTCCTGCAACTTTATACTAGTAACAAAATGGCGAATATGGTCCTTTAAATGGATTTTGACACTAATAAACACTTTTAAATAAGTGATAACCGCTAAGAATAATTGAATTATTGAATTATTATTGACAATATTGTTTTTAAAAATGGGCTGCAACTTTATACTGGTAACAAAATGGCGGATATGGTCGTTATGTCTTTCCCCACGTTAAAGGCGTTTATTACAGATAAGTGGAGATATTATTGGATGATAATTCAGTTTTCTTTGGCACAATAGTACTGACTAATGTTATGCCTTGGAAGAACAGTGAATAAGCCCCTTATAATAAACGCCTTTAAAAAGGCTTTTTTTACAGATACGTGTAGATATTATTGGATGATAATTCAGTTTTCTTTGGCACAATAGTACTGAATAATGTCATGTTTTGCAAGAACAGTGAATAAGCCCCTTATAATAAACGCCTTTAAAAAAGCTTTTTTACAGATAAGTGCAGATATTAGTGTATGACAATTCACTGTTTTTTCCTGTACTGCACTGCAAAAGGCTTGTTGTGTTCCACCTTGAAGATACAGATATGAGTAATGTCAGCAGTATAAAGGCAGTGAGTGCTGCAATTTGAATTATGCTGCAAATTCTTGCTGTAAATGACCCTGCAACCACCCCAAATTCTTTTCTCAATTCATTCCTATTCTTTCCCTACAGTTCTAAGGCTTAGCCTCTTTTCCCTGAACTTCTATATGTTTTCTAAATCTTTCCCTAGCTCCTGCCGACGTCTGTCCCTACAGTAAGAGCAATGTGGAATGACTGTACCTAAAATGGCCAAGGGTTATTATAGGGCTGTGACATCACAGATCCGGTTGGCTGCTGAATAGCTGCAAGCTTGGCATTGTGGGTGATCCCGCGCTCCCAGAGTCCCTTCCCCCTTGTCCTAACATTCGCGGCAGCCATTTTATAAAAAAATGTGATTCGATGCATCGAAGCGTGAGGAAATCCGAATTCGCTCATCTCTAGTGGCATTATACTGTGTGGGTAGTGACTAACGTGGCATTACACAGTGGGGGGACACTAACGTGGTATTACACTGTGTGCGGTGGCTAACATAGCATTATACTGTGCAGGGGGCACTAACGTGGCATTACATGGTGTGGGGGGCACTAACGTGGCATTACATGGTGTGGGGGGCAACTAACATGGCATTATACATGTTAGGGGGGCATTAAGGAACATTATACTGTGGGTACTGACATCAGTGCTCCCACACAGTAAAATACCCCATTATTGTTCCTCCTCAGTATGCTCCTTAGCAGGGCTGTTTTAACACATTGGTGGGTTCACTGCAATGGTTTCATAAGTGTCCCCCCCCATCACCACCACTTAGGAATACCTGACTTGCACAAATTATAATGCCCCATTAGAGGTCCAAACACAGTATAATGCCTCCCTAATGGCTCCTTACAATGTAATGTTCCCCTCTAGCTATCCCCACAGTTAATGTCCCCATCCAACTGTCCCCAGTTTAATCCTTTCACTGGGGTTTTCTGATTTTTTTTTTTTTCTCTGCTGGCTGCCGGGGAAATTTTAGATGGACAAATAAAACCTAAATTACAACATTAACCCCTTCCCAACATCCGCTGTAACAGTATGGTGGATGTTGGGTATTTAACTATGGCGGCCGCTCGTGAGCCGAGCGGCCGTCATAGCCGCTGGGTCTCTGCTGTTTTATAAAGCAGAGACCCGGCGCTAATGCCCGTGATCTGACCGAGGTGCCATTTTAACGGTGGCGCAATGGGCGCCGCCATTTTGCCGGGGATCATCACTGGTACCTGGAGCAAGCTCCAGGGCCGGTTCGAGAACCCTAGGGGGTCTAATAAAAGCAAAAGAAAAAAAAATTAAAAGTTCAAATCACCCCCCCTTTCCCTAGAACACATATAAAAGTACTTAAATACTGTGAAACACATGCATATTAGGTATCCCTGTGTCTGAAAATGCCCAGTCTACAAATCTGTAAAAATATTTTTCCCGTACCGTAAACGCCGTAGCGGGAAAAAAAAATCTAAAGTGCCAAACCGCCGTTGTTTCACTGTTTTGCCTCTGATAAAAATTTGAACAAAAAGTGTTCAAATCAATAGCAATTCCCCAAAATGGTATAACTAAAAAGTACACCTGTTCCCGCAAAAAAAACCGCCCTATATACGGGGGGACATGGAAGTATAAAAAAGTTACGGGTGTCAGAATATGGCGACTTTTAAAAAAAACATTTTTTTTGCACAGTTTTGGATTTTTGTTAAGGAGTTAAAATGTAAATAAAATCATATAAATTTGGTATCCCCGGAATCTTACCGAAACATAGAATACAGATGAAATGTGATTTTGGCTGCACAGTGAACGCCGTAAAAATGAAGCCCGTAATGAGTCGCACAAATGCACTTTTTCTTCAAATCCATCCCGTTCTGATTTTTTTTTTCCGGCTTCTCAGTACATTGTACAGAATAATTAATGGTAGCATCATGAAGAATAATTTGTCCCACAAACATTAAGACCTCATGTGGCTCAGAGTGGAAAAATAAAAAAGTTCTGGGGGTTATTTTCTGAAAGTAGACAGTAGAAAGTAGACACCTGCAGCATTGTCAAAATGCCACTTGGTACTGCATATAAAAATACACCTTCATGCAATTTTGATTTAAAGTGATGCAAAAAATGCAAATAAATTTATATTAGTTGAAAAAAGTGTAAACCAAACAAAAGTTATATGCACCAAACCTCCTAAAAATAAGAGTTCAACATGTGCAGAGTTCATTCATATCACTAAGGCCTACACCTGCATGCACATATCTACATAAAATCACAAGAACTGGAAGGAAGAAAAACCTGCTTTGAAGCTGGAAATGTTAAAAAAGTACCATCCTATAAAATGTAGGGATTACACACTGTGAAATGCAAAGCATACCCCTAAACCTTATATATTTCTTGAAAGTAGACAACCTGAAGATTACATGTGTCTTAATGGGTTATCAATAGCCATGTCCACCTTCATGTAACTTTTTGACAAAAACTATTTTTTTAAAGAAAATGCACTAAAACATATATTGCACCTAAAACTCATATTCAATCATACATTCACACACAACACATAGAAAATAATAGCTCAAGGTGTACATAATTTATATATACTGGAAACATCAACTACAACAAGAGCTTGTACTCTTAAAAACACCGATTCAGAAGTCAAGCAAGATTTTGCTGTCATTCACTGTTAAAAATCTATACTGCACCTAGCAAACTGTGACTGTGATACCAAAATCTAACCTTTTTTGAGATTGCACAGCATACCGCATATAAAAACACAATTTAATATTTCATATATGCAACCATCTTCATGCAACTTTGCAACAAACAGATTAAAAGCAAAAACTGCATACAAATACTAATTTGCTACTAAAGTGCATGCTCAAGCAATCCCTTTCTGCAAACTAAATGTACAGTACTTTCCAAAAACCTGTAAGATGTGAGAAATTCATACATACCACACATATATATTTACAGGTACAGGTGTTAAGGAAGCACCAAAAATCACAGAAATGCAGCAACCAATTTTGTGCATGCAAATTAAATAGGGGCTTACAAAAGAATATAATTTTCTATCCCCCTATAAAAATTGCATCTCTAATGAATAATTATAATTCCTATACCTAACTAATGTGATAACTAGGGCTGGCTTCAGATTGGTGTAACACGACCGCTTTATTGCTCACATATTATTAACGCAACCTCTGAAGTTCCTTCGGTTCATCATTACTGGTGTTAGAGAATCTGATGACCCACTGGAAGTCTAGGTATTTTGTTTGTACTGTGGGTGCAAAAGAAAAAAAAGCACCCATCTGAAAGCTGCCAAATTCTGGGATTTTATATGGTGACATTCAATGGGTAAAAATGTGTTATCTGACTGACAGAACTTTGCCGCCTGTCAGAAATGTTTTATATGTTCATCGCCAGTAATAATTGCTATTGCTATTATTTTAGCGTGTAATGGATATCGCTAGAGAGGCAGTCGACGTATTTTACTCTATAAAGATCAGGTATGGACAGGACAGTGAAAAAATATAAACTTTATTGATGACTTTGTGTATGTGTTGTGTAAGTGTTTGGTGGAACTGTTTTTGTGTTGCGGCCTGGATAATGGTAAACGTCTGGGTCACAGCGGCAATAAATTTCCTAGCTATATTCAGAGGGGTATTACATAACAATACCTCTGTGATTAGGCTCAGAGGGGTATTACATTATCCCTCTATGTGACAATCAGAGAGTAAAAGTATAGTATGCTCTCTGACTGAAAGGAGAGGGGATAACATGGACAGAAGACCCTGCTACCCCCCCTGGGGTCACATACAGCTTATGCACAGACAATGATGAGCTATCATTGTCTCTGGAGTCTGCAGCTCTACTCCTCCTCCCTCCTTCCTCAGCTCTAAGATGCTGCCTGAGGCAGGAGGGGGGGGGGCACTTTAGAGCCCCATATCTCAGGATCCGTTAGGGTTATGAAGATGAGAATTTTATCTTTAAAATGATACCAAGATCATCATGATAGCCCTTACAGATTCAGAGTGATTCACTGTTAAAACGATGTCAGGAATTGAGATCTGCGATGGGATTTCAATGCCGAACATTGTTTTCACCATCTAATTGCTCCGGATCTGTAAGTTTTATCATGATGATCTTAGTATCATTTTAAAGATGAGATTCTCATCTTTAAAATGAATTGAAGTGCATCTTTATAGCCCTAATCGATCCTGAGCAATTTGCTCAGGTACAGTAATGAAGCCGACTGTGCAGATGGATGTGGCATGAAGATGGATACGTCAGCACCCGGCGGCATCCGGCACTAAGGACATTTTAAGGCAGCCAGATGGAAAAATGCTGCAGGCCTCTTGTGCCAGAACTGATCCCATCAGTTTCCCTCTGGCTTGTGAGCACCACGCCAGATATATGTAAACGCACCCTTAGTTCTCCAGAATCTGAAATCAGACAATCATTCAACCAGGCCTGGACTGGTTCACTGGTTACCAATGAATCCCCCAGTGGGCCCCACACCTTCCAGGGGCCCTACTGGTTCTCTGTTTTTTTAATAGGCCATTTAATAGTTCGCTAATAACTTACCAATCTGTAACGATGCTAGTTATCAGATCTGAAGCCCAATTGGTGAGACTAACAGTACAGTACTTAAATAGTAGAAGATGCAAAAATAGTACCTCGAGTAGAAGTAACTGTGGTCAGATGTTTGCAGAGTTCGGTACACAGGAGCAGTAGATCAACCGCAGTCAGATGTTTGCAGAATTCGGTAAACAGGAGCAGTAGATCAGCCATTGTCAGACGTTTGCAGAGTTCAATACACGGGAGCAGTAGATCAATCGTAGTCAGACGTATGCAGAGTTCGGTACACAGGAGCAGTAGAGTAATGGTGAGGATCAGGGCAAACAGGAAGCAGATAGCCAGAATAATCAGGCACAGGATGGAGTAAGCTGTGGATTTGTATAGGGATAGCTGCCCTGTGATTGGCCGCAGAGCAGGTGAGATCCATAAGCTAATCACTTCAATAGAAAAGGACCAGGCTCAGCAAAGCAAAGAACAAACAGGCTTCTACAATGGCATAATGGTCAAGGGTTCAAGACCCAATATTCTTCTGGAACATCCAAATGCCCTCTAGCAAACTTCAGACGGGCCTGGATATTACTAGCTTAAGCAGGGGGACATGTCTGGCACTGCAGGATTTGAGTCCCTGGAGGCGTAATGTGTTACTGACGATAGCCTTTGTTACATTCGTCCCGGCTTTCTGCAGGTCATTCACTATGTCCCTCCGTGTGGTTATGGGATTTTTGCTCACCATTTTTGTGATCATTTTGACCCCACGGGGTGAGATCTTGCATGGAGCCCCTGATCGAGGGAGATTATCAGTGGTCTTGTATGTCTTCCATTTTCTAATTATTGCTCCCAGAGTTGATTTCTTCACACCAAGCTGCTTGCCTATTGCAGATTCAGTCTTCCCAGCCTTATGCAGGTCTACAATTTTGTTTCTGGTGTCCTTCCACAGCTCTTTGGTGGAGTTTGGAGTGTGACTGTTTGAGGTTGTGGACAGGTGTCTATTATACTGATAACAATTTCAAACAGATGCCATTACTACAGGTAATGAGTGGAGGACAGAGGAGCCTCTTAAAGAAGAAGTTACAGGTCTGTGAGAGCCAGAAATCTTGCTTGTTTGTAGGTGACCAAATACTTATTTTCCACCATAATTTGCAAATAAATTCTTTAAAAATCAGTTAATGTGATTTTCTAGATATGTTTTCTCATTTTGTCTCTCATAGTTGAGGTCTACCTATGATGTCAATTACAGGCCTCTCTCATCTTTTTAAGTGGAATAACTTGCACAATTGTATCTATGGCTATATTTCCCTGGTCAATAATTCGGATAGCATTAAAATATCAGTAGCTATCCCTGTTCAGCCCGTTGTTATAGTGGCTGAATATCTATGACCAAAACTGGCTAAGGCTGGGTTCACATCTGCGTTTGGCTCTCCACACGAAATCAGTTTTTGAAAGCGTCTCAAAATCCGCAAAAGCTGATTTCAATAAGTTCTAAAAAACCATCCACAGGTGTGCGTTTGGAGCGTTTTCGTCTGGTATCCTCTCTTTTGAGCGGAGAAAAAAGTTGAACATGCAGGACTTTTTCTTTGTTCAAAAAATAAGGATACCAGACGGACAGCAACCAATCCGTTTTTTTTTTTTTTAACATTGAGGTCTATGGAAAGCGGATTACAAACGGATAACAATCAGTTTGTGTCTGTTTTTCAATCCATTTTTCACTCTGCGCATGCTCATAATGAAGAAGGGGAAAAACAAAAACAATAACGGACACAAACAGGTCGCAAACTGACACAGTCAGTCAGTTTTTATGAACGGACACCCATTGACTAATCCATCTAAAAAGACGGATTTGGGTATCCGCTGTGTAAGCGTTTGGAATCCTTTTTGTACTAAAGCGTTTTTCTCTTAAAATGTGTTGCAAGTGGACGGATACCAGATGCTGGTGAGAACCTAGCATAAGACAGCTGCCTTGATAAACACGACATAACGCAGCTGTACTATATATTAAAGTTACTGTGTCTCTGTCAGAGCCTCTCCTTACAGTCCCTTGTTGGGGTAGCTGAATATCTCGGAGCATTAGTTACACAGACTAAAGCAGCTATCTTGATACTCTAAACAAGCACCGCTATATGGTAAAAATGCTGCGCATGGTTGGCAAAGTCTCTGTCTAAATCTCAGTGCGTTTCCCCCATTTTTATATGTGTTGGGTTCATTAGGAAAAAAGTACGACCAGCCCTAAAGATAGGTGCAGTTAAAACTGCTTTTCTCCACATCCTGATGGTGGGCGTAGATACTGGCTGATCCTTTAGTACCTACGCCGACCATCAGGGCATAGGGAACTGCAGTTTTAACCTATCAAGACAGCTGTCTTAGCCAGTTTTGGTCATACATATTTAGTCACTATAACAACGGGCTGAACAGGGGTAGCTACTGAAATTTTAATACTATCCGAATTATTGACCAGGGAGATATAGCCATAGATATCTAAAGAAGTGTGATCAACTAAAATTCCCCTTAGATGGTGAACCTATTGCATACATTTGTGCTTTTACTGACGGGCATATTAGTACTATTATTACATCGTACGCTGAGTCAGTTTATTGAACCAAGGGATACTATCTGTATTATAAACACTAGATTCATTGTCTTTGGAGTGATAAGGGGATGATGTATCTCTGTATGTTTTACAGAGCAGGCAAACATAGCAGAATTAAATGGGTCTGATTTGATTCACCTGTTACATAACCTATATACAGGGAATCTGATTAATCAGAAATTCTGCCATAATTTTGAATCCCCTTTTCTGAGTAACGGTATCCTAAATATTGAGGGTTCGGGTAGGGATTTACTATTACTATTTTTTAACATTATATACAGGGTTCCTTGTAATGCATACCAATTAAGAATATCATTTTATGAATTACCCATTTTTTCTGTCGGTGAATTATACTGATTACTATATCCATAGTGAAATATACCATGTCTTTGCGCCACATTAGGTGACTGGCTTGCGCTGCATTTTTTGCATGCAGGCACGGTCTGCTGTTTGGTGCTCCTGTTTGGCTACTCAGCTGGCTGCTGAGTTAGTGTAAGCCGACTTTTGGCCGGAAGTGATGTGGTAGACCCCTGATAAATTGCATCATCAGTGGGCTCCCAATGGTACCAACAACAGGAATACACGTGGATTTGCCTTCTGCCTCTTTAGATGAATAAGCTGTGTAGACCACCCCCCATTGGTGCATAGGGGGAGGTCTTTTATTATTTAAGTTGCCTCTTTTAGGGATAATGTCACTACGTGGAAACTTCCTCCATTGTGGGGAGATAGCATTCGTCCCACCACTGTGGGCATTTGATTTTCTGTTTTTCACTATTATTATTTTGTATCCTGTGACCATTATTCTTGAACTGGTTAGTGAAAAATGGTTCCCTGATAATTGGCGCCTAACGTGCCAGGAAATGTGTAGAGACTAACAGGGACCGTTTAAGGTACAGTTTGGTACTGCCCTTGTCAGGGCGGGAGTTATTGCACGGGGTATAGGGAGAGTCTGAGAGGAGAAGTGTAGTGGAAGAGTGAAGAAATCAGGCGATATCTTTTAGAGGCTAACTGAGTATATTTGATAAGTAAGCTTTCAAGAGTTTAGCTCTCTTCTTCAGACATGGTGTTATACAAGAACTGAAAATTCACAGATTTTTTATATACCCTATACACATGGTCTTCAAAGGATATTAGAGTCCTTAAAAAAACCAAAACAAAATGCAATCTAAGTAGAGAAGTTATTTACAACAGGTCAAAAAGCCATCTGGAAAGTTGTGGTGCGTGACAGAGAGATCTGTTATCTGTTTGTTATCAGGAGGTGATTTGTGATCCTCACAGGTCATACATAGTGTGACATGGAGCTGGCATGAATATTAAGTCCAAATTGCAGAGTTTGAAATTTTTGCCTAAACTTGTACTCCTATTATTTCCTCTCCTCCTGCGTCTTAAAATGTCCCATTAAAACCACAACCCGCAAATCTTCAGTAGAGTGATTTTCTCTGGAGAAATGTGCGGCCACTGGGAGATCTGTTCTGCTGTTATTATTGGATCTATGTGAGTTCATTCGCTAAGTCTCTGCCCTGTTTCCCCCACATAGAAGCCTGTGGTGGGACATTGCACACACATTATGAGGTACACCACATTGGAAGACCTGCAGGAAAATGTCCCCCTAATTCTGTGCACCTGTTGTGATTGTGGGACAGGTACACTGTCAGCGGTGTGGATGTGCTTGCAGGTCATGCACCTTTTTTGTAGGCAAGGTGAGGTGCCATTTTCAGTTGGGGCCTTCAGAGAAGTGTAGGGACTGTTATCTCTCCTCCTGGCTGCTCTTCCCTGTGCCTTCACTCTCTGTGTCTGGATCAGGTAAGATCCACCTAGTGGCGCAAATAGAAATGGCTGGGCCCCAAGGCGAAAATTTGACATGGGGCCCCCCCCCTGAACTGCCGCCCCCCAATCCTCCATCCGCACAAACCACATTACTGCATACACTATTATGCTCCATAGTGGCCCCTACACACACTAATATTCCCCATAGTGGCCCCTGCACACAGTATTATGCCCCATAGTGGCCCCTGTACACAGTATTATGCCCCATAGTGGCCCCTGCACACAGTAATATTCCCCATTGTGGACCACCCATGAACAATTATTATACTCTGGGGTCTTTTCAGATCCCAGAGAATAATGATCAGAGACCCAGGGGAGGATACAAACAAAAAAAAAACGATGTTACCTACCTCTTCCTGGTTCAGACGCACTCCCCGCTACTTCGGCCATCTTCAATGTTGGACCAGATCTCGCATGAGCCGGGCCGTCGTCACGACGCATAATGACGCAGGCCCGGCCCATGTGACGTCACCAAACAGGCCCGAAGCCTGCGGAGCGTAGGAGAGTTAAGCAACATTGTTTTTTATGTTCCCTCACCTCCCCTGGCCCTCCGATCATTATAATGATAGCAGTGTTTGTGGGGTTTGGCCCGCAGCCTCACTTACCAATTCCCGCTCCTGCTCACAGTCACCTCCGCTTCCACAGAATGGGAAATGCAGGCGGCCATGAGCAGGAGCATGGATTGGTAAGTAAATAAGGCCCGTTACCTGCTGGGGTTACTCCAGCAGGTAACGGCCTACTAAAAAAAAAAAAAAAAAAAGCATCGGGCCCGGGCCCTGTGCCGGCCCGCTACCGCTGCTACCCCGGTAGTTATGTCCCTGGATCCACCCATTTGTTTTGGGTTTATTGATTTCTTTGAATGCTTAATGTATACACGTTTGTGATTTATCATGATCATTATCATTAGAAATGAGCGAATCGATGCTGACGAAGTGGAATTCAATCCGAATTTCAGGAAATATTCAATTCGCATCGAATCCGGATTTCCTCACGCTTCGTGATAACGAAACGCATTTTTTACTAAAATGGCTGCTGCACATGTTAGGACATGGGGCAAGGAACTCTGGGAACGCAGGATCACCCACAATGCCATGCGTGCAGCCAATCAGCAGCCAGCCAGCCCTATAAATACGCTCCGCTATCTTGGATTCAGGCATTTTCCAGTGTACTTAGTGCAGGGAGAAACGTCAGCAGGAGCTAGAGAAAGCAGTAGAAAAGACTTGAAAACTGATATTTTGCTCAATCGAAGTTCAGGGAAAGAGCATTAGAAGTGTAGAGAAAGGATAGGGAGGAATTTATACAGAGTATTGAAGCAGAACAGGGTTCATTTGGGGTGTTTGCACCTCTGTCCTGGGTAATAGGAACAATCCTACTACACCTTGCTGCACTGACTGCCATTATGCTGCTGCTCATTGCAGGTTTGTAATAGATCATACCTGTGTAATTCTAATTATTGGGGTCATATTATTTCTTGTACGGTGCAGTTATCTGTTATAACGCCTTTTCTTGGCGTTTATTAGTGGGGAAAAAAATAAGTGGCTTATTCGCAGTTGTGTGTTGATTGGAGAAAATTACAGACCTTTTTGCCCTGTATTAATTTCCTTTTCATTTACTTATTTGATGTAACAGTATGTCAGACAGAGAAGCAACAGGCCCTGCACAGGAGAGGGGCACAGTCCTAAATGTGGGGGGCGTGGCAGCAGGGATCACTTCCAGAGGCCTGAGCTCCCAGTGTCAGCTAGCGTCCGTGTCTTGACCAGCAACCCAGCAGTTCTAGAATGTTTGATTCGGTCATCCATTTCATCCCAAGTCACATCTGACACCCCCAGCCAAGAGTCGGTGGATTTGTCAGACACAACCCTTAGTTGGCATGGCCCAGGAGCAGGCCCTGTGCCCTCACCTGTCCTCAACCTGCCTCTGTCCTTTTCTGTTCACTCACCCAGAGAAGTACTGTATGCTGTGGGCTCAGATCCACTAAACAGTGAGGATGAGCTCCTAGAGGACAGTCAGCAGCTACTGCCCAGCCAGGATCTGGAGGAGATATCCACTGCTTCCTCCAGTAGGAAGGCAAGTAGTGATGAGGAAAATGGCGTGGGAGCTGCTGTTGCGAACAGTCAGGCTCATGGCTCAGAGACCGTTGAGGAGGACATCAGTGGCGTGCAGACAGTAGTTGATGATGATGTAGCCGATTGCAATTGGGTGCTGGGTGACGAAGGTACTTCATCATCATCGGGAGAAGAGGGTGGCAGCTTGTGCATGAGGCAGCAGCGGAGCCAGCAAGTCGGTAGCGTGGCCGGGAGTCAGGGTGGCAGTAGTGGGAGGATGGAAGCCAAATGTGCCCGGGGTAGACCACCCGCTTCGCAGGAGCCTACCTGCCCGAAAAGTAGTGGTGCAGGGGTTCAAGGAGGCAGTGACGGTAGCAGTCAGTGAGTGCAGAGTGTTGGGGATAAAATCACCTACTCGGTGGTGTGGCAGTTTTTTGTTAAGCCACCGGAGGAGTTGAACATGGCCATATGTTGAATCTGGGGGCAGAAGGTGAAGCGTGGCCAGGGTGCCAATGTTGGCACCACAGCCCTGCGTCAACATATGTAGTGTCACCATAAAGTGGCCTGGGAGAACCATGGCTCAAATGTGATGGTCCAGCCTGCCACAGCAACTGCTGCACAGCCCCCATTTCAGGCAGACAAGGCTCCACCACCTCAGCCGAAGGAAGCTGTGGTCCTGATGCTCCTGCTCCTCCTCCTCCTAGTCAGTCATTGTGTCAGCAATTGATTACCGAAGCGATTTCGAAGAGACAACAGTATGCGTGCACTCATCCAACGGTGCGGAAGCTGAACGTGCTCCTGTCCAAGTTGCTGGTACTACAGTCCCTCCCTTTCCAAGTGGTGGACTCTGCACCTTTCAGAAAACTGATGGCTTCTACCAAGCCAAGGTGGAGAGTCCCAAGCCGTCATTTCTTTGCCAAAAAGGCAGTACCAGCCCTGCACAAATATGTAGAACAGAAGGAGGGCCAGTCCTTGAGCCTGTCGGTGTCTGCCAAAGTGCATGGCAGCGCCGATGTGTGGAGCTGTAACTATGGTCAACGACAATATATGTCCTTTACGGCCCACTGGGTGAATGTGGATCCTGCCCAGACACACCAGAAACTTGGCCAGGTGACCCTGCTTCCGCCTCCACGTTCTCACGCTGTTCGTCCTGCAACAATGTCCGCCTCATCCTCCACTGTGTCCTCAGCCTCCACTGCAGGGACAATTCACAGTGCTCCTCCAGCATGTGCAGGGCACAGCGGTGTCACACTGTTTTACACTTTGTTTACCTGGGCGAATGGAGTCACACAGGGGAGGAACTGCTCTGTGTCCTTCATCAAGAAATTGAATTCTGGCTTTCTCCGCAACAACTCAAAATCGGAACCATGGTGACCGACAATGGGAAGAACATGGTGTCGGCGCTGCATCAAGGTGGGCTGAGCCATGCACCCTGCATGGCGCACGTGTTCAATCTGGTTGTCAAGCATTTCCTTAAGTCTTTCACCCATCTGCAAGACATCCTAAAAATGGCAAGGAAACTTTGCATGCACTTCAGCCAATGGTACACCGCCAAGCACACCCTCCTTGAGCTGCAGCGGAAGAACAGCGTCCCCCAACATAGGCTGATATGCAACGTTTCTACCAGTTGGAATTCCACCCTCCATATGTTGGACCGACTGTATGAACAGAGAAAGGCCATAAACGATTTCTTGATGATCCAAGTGGACAGAGGTACTCCACTGTGTAACTTCAATGTTAGCCAGTGGCAGCACATGCGTGACACCTGCCGTTTGCTCATGCCCTTTGAGTAGGCCACTTTATTTGGCAGTCGCAAGGACTACGGGATGAACAGCGTCATATCACTGATTCATATCCTAGAAAAGATGTTGGTAAATCTGGCTGGTCAGGGGACTGGAGATGTGGCGCCTACATCTCACGGCCACATGAACGCTGTGGGGGCTGAACTGGAGGAGGAGGACATTGGAGCACAAGCAATGTATAGCGAAATGGGTGGTTTTTCTACATAGGTGACAGGAGAGGAGGAGCAGGAGCAGCCGGAAGAGCAAGAAGGAGATGAGGAAGACGAGGCAGATGACCCAGATACACCGTGGCAGTATGCAGTGGAGATGGTTGCAGGGAGTCCCTCCAAGTCATGTGCACAAATGGCCCGATGCATGCTCACTTGCTTGCGTAGTAACAGCCAAATTGTCACCATTCGGCAGAGGGATGACTACTGGCTCTCCACCATGTAAGACCCTTGCTACCGGTCAAAAATGGGGGCCTTTTTTTTTACACCCTCTGAGAGGGAGGACAAACTGCTAAAGAAACATCCTATGTAGTCAGTTGGCCGCTGCCTATCTGTGCCATCATCCATCCTCTCGCAGATCTGACTGGGGGTGTCCTGGGTGCTCACCTTGCACTGCCATGGATGCTGTGGGGGGGTGGGGGGCAGGAGCAGTATCAGCTCCATCAGCAGCAGCCTGAGCCTAGAGTCGCTGACGAGCAGCTTTCTTCACCCCCATAGTGAAAAAACTACTCACCAGCAGCTAGACATAGAGCAGAACCTGAACCAGCAGGTAGTGGCATACTTGGAGTACACCCTGCCACCCGTCATCGAAGATCCGCTGGACTACTGGGCAGCCAAACTGGATTTGTGGCCGCAACTGGCCGAGTTTGCTCTGGAAAAGCTTTCCTGCTCTGCCAGTAGTGTGGCATCAGAGAGGGGGTTTTTGTTTGGCAGGGACCATAGTTACCCCAAGGAGAACTCGCCTGTCCACCCCAAATGTGGAGAGACTGACCTTTGTGAAGATGAATCAGGCGTGGATCAGCCAGGATTTCCACCCACCAATGCATCAGATTAAATCATCCATGCTGCCTCACCCAAACATTGACAAAAGAGATCGGTTTCTTCTGGCTATCTGCCTCAGCTACTATTCTGATGCTGCCACCTGCCTGATGCCACACATCTGATGCCAAGTGCTCCTTATTACAGCCACTCTGTCATCAGGTCACTCTATGGCCTCCTCATGCTGCTGCCACCTCCACATTATGTCACCTTGCCATTCTGTGGCCTACTCATGCTGCTGCTACCTCCACATTATGTCACCTTGCCACTCTGTGGCCTCCTCATGCTGCTGCCACCTCCACATTGTCACCTTGCCACTCTGTGGCCTCCTCATGCTGCTGCTACCTCAACACTATGTCACTTCTCATGCTGTTCCCACCCTCCCCACTCCATGACTGGGCCACTATTTTGTCTTTTTGGCCTGGTTGACATCATCATTTATTTGACCCTTCTTCTGATATGTCAGAAGGAAGGAAAAATGAGACGCACAACGGATCCTGTCTATGTAGCAGCTGTAAGGCCTGTATGGTCCCATCAGAATTGGCTTATGATTTGGTTGCCAGAAGCTGGAGTGCGTACAAAACACAGAAGACATGCAAATATTCCATTCACGTGTCATCTCTGTTTTGGATCCACTCCTGTTTTTTGTTTATTTTTGAATCAGCAATACTGATGGATTACTGACCAAATACTGACTGAGAGAAGGCAGATGTTCATCAGACAGCATCCGTTTTTTGGGTGGGTTATTGTTCTGACGGATCAGAGGAAGGGCAAAATAATCAGTGACGTCAACACAAACTCACTGCTGACACCCTCTCCACTCTATCAGGGGGGGCTCTACTTGTATAAGCGTTTAATAGAACAGGTTCTGTAGACATCTATGTGGAATCAGCAGACAACGTTGTAAAAGGAGTGCGCTCTTTCATGTACAGTAGGATCTTGGGCCTTTTGCACGGTTCTTTATACCTTGCACTAACATCGACCTGTAAGGCTGAGTTCACACTTCAGTTAGTTGGCCCCGAAACTGGCCAAATAAGTGAAGTGTGCAGTGGTTCTAAGAGCGACGCCTGTCATGTGTGTGTCATACTGACTCACAGTAATGTTTCACTACCACAGCAGACTCCCTGTGTGTATTACTGCAAGGCACAGTGTTCTACACCACTATACAGGCTCTCTGCAGCCAGGAAATAGCTGTTTTTTAACGTGATTCACGGTGAATTCGTTCGGATTGAATCATATCGGAAAATTCGGCGAAGCGGCCGAATCGAATTTTTGAAAAATTCGCTCATCTCTAATTATCATGATGTTTTTTAGGGGTTTTAATTTAATAAACATTAATTTTTATGTATTTGCATCAGTGCTGTACTCTATCAGTCTTAGGGTGGGCATGTATGCCAGCTATTGTTCAGTCTTTTCTCCCAGCTAGAGACAGAAGACAGGCAAGTATGCCAAGAATTGCCAGTCTTTACTCCTAATCTGATGTTGTGAGATGAGCAGTGTTTGTTCACTCAGATGGGGCCTGTTAAACCCAGTTGATGCATGAAACCTGCAGCAGGTTCCCTAGACTGCACAAAAGGCAAAATAAAAGTATTGCCAGGATCTGCATTAAGTGCTATTTGAACATTTAGGAGTTCGCAGGCAACAATTATACAGCTATCTAATACCAACTGGTGGATCTCCACTTTTCTATGCTATATACATTAATGACCCTCACAATCTGCAGTGCAAGATATTTCTATACTCTTACAATTATGTTTCTTAACCATCTTAGTATACGTAAAATTTTAGTTGTCGATTTTTTCTTTTTCCTTATTTTCATATATTTTGTTACACCTTTTTTTCTCTACGCAATGCATATTTATAAAATCTGTGGGTACCAGCAAAAGTCTAGTCAGTGCTTCTAATTAGAGTGGTAAGATGGTCTTATCTTCATGCAGTCTAAATATTGACGAGATATTTGACTTTTTTTTTTAATTATAGTCTGTAGTTGAAGAATGTCGGTTTTTTTTTTCTTCTGCCTCAAATAAGCCTCAGACCTTGAATAATTGATAACACCTTTTTTTTCTCCCCAAAAAACTCATTTGGTGATGGTTATCTGTGGTTGAGATGAATAACTTTGGAGTCTGGGGTAAGAATGTTCTTACATGAGGGGTATAAATATCTGACACCCCTTGTACACTCCATTTGGACCTTTTTAAACAGTTATGTAAGGGAGCTCTCTTTCAAAAGTTTTTTCCTCTGTGAATGATTATGCTAGGTGCACACTAGCATCACCCTTCCGTTTTTCATGTCTATTGGGAAACCCGAATAATGGAGAGCTGGACCACTAAAACAGCGGTGACACATGTAGCCTAGTGGACCCCAATGACTATAATGGAGTGCATCGAGTGTCTGTTGTTTTTAAACTGGAACCTGTGGATGAAAAAGTCCTCCGGCACAGATGTGATCGTAGCCTTAGGCTATGAGTACCTTATGGGAACTTTTAATACATCATCCATCCAGACCATAGTTTTTGCTTAGTATTAGTGGCTAATTGATGAGGTTTTTTTCATTTGCCAAAAGGCTGATGTTTCATATAAAATAAAAATAAAACCTATAATCCAGGTTAAGGCTAAGGCTCCATGTTGTGGAATTGCAGCCTTTTTTTGTATGCAGCTTTTTTTGTTGCAGATTTTGTTGTGTTTTTTTGAGCCAAAGCCAAGAGTGGATACAAAAGGAATGGGAAATATATAGGGAGCTCTTAAACTTCTCACTTTTGCTCAATCCATTGTTAGCTTTAGCTCAAGAAGCCGCAACAAAATATTCAACAAGAAAAGCTGTGTTTCTGCAAAGTAAGGCCTCAGTCTAACAGTATCTGTGAGCCTCCTTAACCCAATAGTGACCAGCGTATTGTCTAAGTCGGTAACTAATGACAGTTGTCTATCTTCGTCAGTTGCAGCAGAATAATGCAAGTAGGTTTTGGGGGGAGGGACTACTTCCTGGAGGCACCGGAACCCTTTCAAACAAGATCACCTAATTGTTTAACCCCTTCCCTCCGGAGGAATTTTTACAATTTTCGTTTTTCATTTTTGACTCCCCCCCTTCCAAACCCCATAACTCTTTTATTTTTCCGCTCTCAGAGCCATATGAGGTCTTAATGTTTGCAGGACAAATTTTTCTTCATGGTGCTATCATTAGTTATTCTGTACAATGTACTGGGAAGCTGGAAAAAAATTCAATAGGGGGTGTATTCTATGTTGTGGTTCGATTCCAGGGATACCAAATTTATATGGCTTTATTTACATTTTAACCCCTTTGCAAAAATCCAAAACTGTGCAAAAAAATTTTTTTTTCTAAAAATTGCCATATTCTGACACCCGTAATAACTTTTTTTTATACTTCCGTGTACTGGGATGCATAGGGCGTCTTTTTTTGCAGGGCCAGGCGTAACTTTTAGTTATACCATTTTGGGGAATTGTTATTGCTTTGATCACTTTTTATTCAAATTTTTAGCAGATGCAAAACAGTGAAAAAACTATTTTTATAGATTTGCAGACCGGGCGTTTTCGGACACAGGGATACCTAATGTTTATGTGTTTGAGAGTATTTAAGTTACTTTAATATGTGTTCTAGGGAAAGGGTGGTGATTTGAACTTTTAATATTTTTTTATTTTTTATATATATTTTTTTTTTTTTTTTTTTTTTTTTTTGCATTTATTAGACCCCCTAGGGTTAATGCTCACGATCAATGCAGGCACGGATTAGTGCCAGGTTTCTGCTGTATAAAACAGCAGAGACCTGGCGGCTATGGCAGCCGAACGACTCCAGAGCGGCCGCCATCTTTAAACACCCAGCATCCGCCATACTATTACGGCAGATGTCAGAAAGGGGTTAATAAAGGTCCCCAGGGTTGCCTATGTGTAATCATGTTAGGCTGTGCCAAAGGCAAGGCCTAACAAACTGTCTGTCAAAAATTTACAGGCAGTATAATGCATTGCACTTCACACCTGTTTCAGCAGCTTTGCCTGCTGTCTCATCTTTTCACTTCCTCTATTCCCCTCCCCCCCAGCTTGCTGAACAGGACACTTATGTGTACTTATTATGATTACTAGAAATCTATTATAAATGCAGATCAAATAATATGAACATGCTTCTAGAGAACAGACTAAGTGTTATCTGTTTGTTTACATAGAGAGATAACAGACAAGGTTTTATCATCAAACTTCAATTAGCTGTAGATAACAGTGAGAATAGTGAATGTCATCAGTGACTCACAGTGAGTGGAAATGCTGTGTAAACAATGTGTTACGTCTGCATCCGTTCGAACTTCTGCGGCGCAGGAGGCGGACCCGGCTGTGATTCCTCCTTTGGGTTCTTCTTGTATTGTCTGAACACTGTCCTATTCCCTCACCTCCTTAATTGATTTTCCACCACAGTCATCTCCTTCACCTTGGTTTCCCTCTGCTCCTCTAATAGTTAATTTTAGTCTTACCTATGTGATTGACAGCCTATCGTCCTATCAAGTCTGGGGCGGGTTCTTCCTTCCTATTTATTGTTTGCTCACTTTCACATTGGCGCTTGCTATTGCCTTGTGCGTGCTGGCTATTTTCTCTTGCTGTTTGGTTACCTGTATTCTTATTCCTGACCTCTGGCTTTAACTTTGACTATTCTCTTGGATTTTTATTCTGTACTGCGTTGCTCAACTGTTACTGCCCCCTTGGCTAGCTGACCTCCCTTTTGTTGTTGTTTGTCCTGTCTGCGTTCTGTGTTATCACTTATATCAAGAAGGGATCGCCGCCCAGTTGTTGGCTGTTGCCTAGGACAGTTCAGGCAAGTAGCCAGGGACAGTGAGGGTGGGGGGGGTCCAGCTTAGGGCTCACTGTCTTGTTGTGCCCCTCCTCCCAGGGTTCACCAGCAGCTACTGGGGAATTGCTCCCTTACAGAATAGCAAGCCATTAAAAATATTTTCTGCCATTAGCATGGGTTCTATTCAGGAACTTGCAACTTGGATGGACGTTGTGTAAGGCCTGGTAGCTGACTTGGCTAACCAGATTCATACCCTTACCCGGAACCAAGCTAAGGCTACTACGTCACCAACTGCTGTGCTTTCTATTCCCAGGGTTAAGATGTTACTCCCGGATCGTTTTTCGGGGGACCGAGAAAATTTGAGACGTTCCGGGAGTCATGTCATTTATATTTTCGAGTTAACCCTCATGCTTCTCAGTCCCAGATGGTAGGTATTGTAATTTCTCTCTTGCAGTGGGATCCACAGGCTTGGGCCCTTAAACTTCCCCCTGGGGCAGAGGAGTGGACAGATTTAGAAAGATTTTTCAAGTCTCGGTGCTATTTATGCAGAGCCTGACCACATTGGACTTGCAGAGTCGCAACTCCTTGTTATTCAGGAGGGCAATCGCTCTGCTGAGACTTATTACTCTGAATTTCGTAAATATAGCATAATGACAGGTTGGTGTCAGCTTTGAGGGCTCTTTTTAAACAGGGTCTTAATGATTCAGTGAAGGATGTTTGGGTGGGTCACCCATATCCTCCTACCTTAGAGCAGGTCATGGCTTTAGCTGTTCGCATTGACCGGAGACTTCGGGACAGACGCAAGGAGAGAGTAGGGCCTGATTCCTCTCAATTCTGTCTGTCCTTCTCTCTCACATATGAAGTCTGTCTTCCCTTCTGCCATCACCGGTGATGAACCTATGCAGCTGGGAGCGCTGGATGCCAAGGCTAGACAAAATACCGTCTTCAGAATAACCTCTGCCTGTATTGTGGTAAACCGGATCATTTCATCGAAGACTGCACCTTAAAACCCAGCACACCGGTGGAAAAACTTCAGTGTCTGAGTGGTATTCGGAAGACCCACTCAGGCAATCAGGTACCTTCTGAAAGTTACCATAAGGTGATGCTATCAGTATCTCTGTCCTATGAGGACAAGTCTGTAGATTCCGGAGCTGGGGCTAATTTTGTTAATTTGTCATTTATTTATGCCTTGGGTTTAGATCTGTTATTGTTTGACACTCTATTGTCAGTTACTGGAGCAGATTCTACCCCATTGGCTAGGAATGGAGTCCGATACAGGACCCCTATTCAGCCTTCAAGTAGGCTCTATTCATTCAGAGGTCATAAGTTTTCTGGTTATGGAGGGTCTGGCTTCAGATATGATTTTGTGCCTTCGTTAGTTAGTCCTCCATAACCCCATTTTTGATTGATCTAGGAGTAAGTTGGTGAAATGTGGAGACCAGTGTTCTTCTCATTGTATAGTCTTGCATATATCAGATTGTGTCACTGAGGAGATGCTCTTACCCGACTTCCTGTCTTATTTTTTTGGATGTGTTTGATCAAAAATCTACTGACAGTTTATGCCCGCATAGACCTTATGACTGTGGTATTGATCTTCCTGATTCCAAATATCCCAGGGGAAGGATCTTCAATCTCTCAGCTCCTGAACGTAGGACTATGCGGGAGTATATCCATGACAGTCTTTTGAAAGGACATATCCAGCCATCTAATTCTCCCATGGGAGCTGGTTTCTTTTTTGTTGATAAAAAAGATGGGGGTTTCCTGCCGTGCATGGATTACTGTGAACCATATAAGATTACTGTCAGGAACCAGTACCCTCTTCAAACAGATAGTGGGTGTCCGCTGGTTTTCTAAGATTTATCTCCGGGGAGCCTACAATCTGATCTGGATCAGGGAGGGAGACGAGTGGAAAACAGCATTTAACAACCCGGAGGGTCACTTTGAGTATCTAGTTATGCCCTTTGGGTTGTGTAATGCACCAGCAGTTTTCCAACATTTTATCAATGATGTATTTAGAGACCTGATCGGCCGTCATGTGGTTGTCTATATGGACGATATCCTGGTTTTCTCTCCTGATTGGGCTACACATGTTGAACACATTAGGAATGTTTTGTTGCTGTTACGCCAAAATAATCTTTTTGCCAAACTATCCAAATGCCTGTTTGGAGTCCAAAGAGTCACTTTCCTGGGTTATGTCTGTTAGGATTCAGATGCAAGGTAAGTAATGTTTGCGTCTATAGGAGAGCAGCAGCAGAAAAGGGCTGACAACTGCAAGAAGTAGAAAATGCTACTTAAAGGCAAAACACTACTGCGAGCCAAGACCGGCCTCAGATGCCTTCACCAGAGCTCCTCGCAAGAAGAGGTGGCCTTTTGCTGAATCTGAAGACTGGAATTGTTACCAGAACAGAAAGTGTATTACAAATAAATGCACTGCAGCAGAAGCCTACACCAAATCCGCAGACTACTCACAGGGACAGAGAAAACAGAATGGTTGACAATCACAGGTCAGCAGCTGAGGAGGGCAACACAGATCCAAATCACGAGACGAAGACAAATCCGGGAAACAAAGCCAATAGTCAGAACCGATCAGGAATGCCAGAACAAAATCGCAAGACAAAAGAGGAATCCAGGTACACGGCCAAAAGTCAGGTATAGGAGCAGTCAAATCACAGTCAGGCGCTTAGCAGGAGTTTAGGAAACTGATTAGCCAGCACAGCTGAGTGATAGGGAGTGGTTTAAAAAGGCCTGCTCAGGAAGCTTGCCTATGTTGTCATGGCAACCTTAAAGCAGCAACCACCAACCCTTCTTTATGTAGACCCGGCAACTTTAAAGCAGCAACAACAGATGTAACATCCCTGACAATGTCATACCCCCCGATTCCTGGGCTTTTCCAAAATGGCGTGCCAGTATGTCATTTTCATGTTACCTGCTCAGAAGCAACAGCTGACACCCACGTGAGCTCCGATCTTGGATGTTAACCCCTTAGATGCCGTGGTCAAACATGACCGCGGCATCCAAGGGGTCCTGCCGTGTTGCCGCCTCCCCCCGAGGGGTGCCGATATCTATTATCTGCAGCCTGGGGTCTGGCTAGTGACCCCAGGCTGCCTGGACCCCCAAGTACCTGGTTGATCCTGCCGGGACCTCCAGGCGCATAGACTGACTTCCTGTATAGGCTGCAATACACGTGTATGCTGTGTATTGCAGTCTATAGTACTGAATCAGCGATCAGTGTATTCATTTCTGGAAATTAAATTAATGCAACGCTCATGGGTTAATAATGCTCGCTACCCCACTTGATAAATCCCTTGAAGGGTGTAGTTTCCAAAGTGGAGTGACATGTCTGCAGATTCCACTTTACTGGCAATTCAGTGGCTCTGCAAAAGTGGAATGATTTCCGAAAACCAAAATAGCAATCCTTCCCGGCTGTGCCTAAACAACTGTTTATTCCCACATATGACATTAAGTGTATTATCCTGGGTACACCAATGTCATACATGTGGGCATAAACTGCTGTTTGTGCACACAGCCGGGCACACATCTAAATGAGCCCTATGTTCTTTTGGACCGCTAATTTACATTGTTGGTTTTTGGACACCATGTCATATTTATAGAGACCCTAAAATTGCCCGTACAAAATGGGGTCACTTCTTGCGGAATTCCAACTTACTGGCACCTCCAGGGGTCTGCAAAAACAACATGGCGTCCAGAAAATTCCTCTAAATCTATACCCCAAAAGCTAAAAAGCGCAGTGCTCCTTCCCTTCTGAGCCCTGCTGTGTGCCCAAGCAGCAGTTTACACCCACATATACAACTTCTTTGTAACCAGGATAACCCACCTAATAGTTTTAGGAGTGTGTGTCTCTGATGACACAAAGTGGGCACAACATATTGGGAACTGAAATGGCATATTTCTTTATAAATTTCAATTTTCACTTTGTACATTCATTTTTCGGAAGCACTGTTGGCCTCAAAATGATAATACCCCTTGAGAAATTCCTTGAGTGGTGTAGTTTCTAAAATGGGGTTACTTTATGGGTTTCCATTGTACTGATACTTTAGGGGCCCTGCAAATTGGGCATGGCACCAGAAAACTATTCCAGCAAAATCTGCTCTCCAAAAGCCAAATAGCGCTCTTTCTATTCTGAGCTCCATTCATGTACTCATACAACATTTTACGACCACATATGGGGTATTCCTGTATTTAGGAGAAATTGTGTAACAAACTGTGTGGTGCTTTTTCTTCTTTAACCCCTTGTTAAAATGAAAAATTTGGGGCAAAATGGACAGTTTATTGGAAAAATTTTTAATTTTTACGTTCCATTGCTAATAAAATCTGTGAATCAGCTGTGGGGTCAAGATGCTCACCATACCCCTTAAGAAATTCCAATTCAATTTTCACTTTTTACATTAATTTTTGGGAAGCATTTTTAGGCTCAAAATGATAATACCCCTTGATACATTCTTTGAGGGGTCTAGTTTCTAAAATGTGGTCACTTTTCAGGGGTTTCCATTGTACTGGTACTATAGGGGCTCTGCAAATGAGACATGGCTCCAGAAAACGATTCCAGCAAAATCTGTCCTCCATAAGCCAAATAGCGCTCTTTCTATTCTGAGCCCCCCATGTACCCATACAGCAGTTTACGACCACATATGGGGTACTCCCGTGTTCAGGAGAAATTGTGTAACTACCTGTGGGGTGCTTTTTCTCCTTTAACCCCTTGGGAAAATGAAAACTTTGGGGATAAAGTGACCTTTATTTTTCATTTAAACACCCCAATGTTAATAAAATCTGTGAAAAAGCTGTAGGGTCAAAATTCTCACTATACCCCTTGATAAATTCAGTCAGGGGTGTAGTTTCCAAGGAGGGTTTTTATTGTTTTGGTACTCTAGGGGCTTTGCAAATGAGACATGGCACCTGAAAACTATTCCAGCAAAATCTGCTTTTCAGATGCCCAGTGTCGCTCCTTCCCTTCTGTGCGCTGCCATTCGGTCAAACATCAGTGTACAGTGTATCTCTGTGCATGGGAGAAATTGCATAACAAACTGTGAGATGCATTTTCACCTTTAACCCTTTGTGAATGTGTTAATTTTAGGGCTAACTGAGGTTATTTATTTTTTTTAAAAATTAAATGTCTAAATTTCACTTCCATATTGTTTTAATTCCCATGAAATGCTTAAAGGGTTAACAAACTTCCCAAATGCTGTTTTGAATTATTTGAGGGGTGCAGTTTTGAAAATGGGGTAATTTATGGGGGTTTCTAATATATAGGCCTTTATAATCCCCTTCAGAACTAAAGTCGTCCCTAAAAAATTAGTTTGGGAAATTTTCTTGTAAATCTGCAAAATTGCTGTTATACAGTAATTGTAAGCCTTCTAACGTCCAAAATAAATGAAAGGACAATTAAAAGATGATGCCGATATAAAGCAGAGATATGATACATAATATTTATTTATGTATTTGGGTGGTATGACTATCTGTCTGAAAAGCAGAGCATTTCACATTTTGAAAATTGTGATTTTTTTTTTTCAAAATTTCCATAAAATTTCCTATTTATTTTTATAAATAAATACAAAAATATTGATCAATGTTTACCACTAACATGAAGTACAATATGTCATAAAAAAACAGTCTCAAAATCACTTGTGTAAGTTAAAGCGTCTCAAAGTTATTGCCATATAAAGTGACTATGTGTCTATGTGGTCATGTGACCTACATACTGTATATTACATTTTTGACTTTCCACTGACTTCCCGGGGGGGTTGGTCTAAGGGATATCCACACCCTGGGACGTCATTGGAATGAAGCCTGCTCCCCCAGCCCAAAAGCCAGCCTCCCCAGCCCAAAAGCCTGTCTCCCCCCACCCCCCATCCCCACTATACTTACCTGTTCCTCCTGTGGATATCTGAATCCCAGGACATCATAGCTGAAAGGCTTGCCTCTTCATTACGTGTTCCAGGCATCCACGCATGCGCAATATGGCGGGTGTCCAGCACACGTCACAAAGAGGGTGTGTCGGCCGCTGATGACGTCATGGGTCCGGACCCAGAAAAGTAGGTAAGTATAATGCGGCCGATGGGGGGGTTGGCCAAAGAGAAGGTGGCGGCTGAAACATGTCATAAAGAGTTTGTGCCCGCCGGCACCTCCATAGAGTCATAGGTGCAATCCATATTATACTGTGTGAGGGCCACTATGGAGCATAATACCCTGCAGGGGCCACTGTTGAGCATTATACCCTGCAGGGGCCACTATTCAGCATTATACCCTGCAGGGGCCACTGTGAAGCATTCTACCATGCAGGGGCCACTGTGGAGCATATTATACTGTGTGGGGGGCCACTGTGGAGCATATTATACTGTGTGGGAGCCACTGTGGCGCATATTATACTGTGTGGGGGCCACTTTGGAGCATTATACCAAGCGTGGGCCACTGTGAAGCATTATACTCTGCAGGGGCCGCTGTGGAACAATATAGCGTTCAGAGGACACTGTGGAGCATATTTACTGTGCAGGGGCCACTGTGAGGCATATTTTACTGTGTGGGGGCCACTGTGGAGCATATTATACTGTGCAGGGGCCACTGTGGAGCATTATACTGAGCAGGGGCCACTGTGAAGCATATTTTACTGTGTGGGGACCACTGTGGAGCATATTATACTGTGCAGGGGACACTGTGGAGCATATTATACTGTGCAGGGGCCACTATGGAGCATTATACTGTGCAGGGGCCACTGTGAAGCATATTATACCGTAAAGAGGCCACTGTAGAGCATATTTACTGTGCGGGGGTCATTGTGGAGCATATTTATATATATATATATATATATATATATATATATATATGGGAATTTGGACTGTGTGCTGGACTCTCTCCTTCTATTTCTCATCCTGACCCAACCCTGGGCTACTTTAGCCTTAAGTTAACCCTATCCCATCCACTGTCCAACTGTAAGCCACCTGGCCCAACCCTAATGTTTTAGAAAAGTGATAGCATTGTTTCAAGCAAGCACATTTACCTGTTGTCATCCCGATTCCCTAATTTCTTATCGACAATTGATTAATAACTTGTTAATGTCTAATATTGTCTTAACAATACACTCAGAAGTCTAAAGTGCTGTATAATATGCTAGCACTATATAAATAAAAATTATTTTCATACACATAGCCTAACCCTAATTTTAACCCTTGACTAATCCTACTCATAAACTAGACCTATCCCAACCCTAGTCCTAATGCTAGGCTAACCCCATCCTAACTATTGACTAACTGTAACCCAACCCTAACTTGGATAACCTTTACTGTAGCCCAACCTTAATCCAAGTTCTTGGCTAACCATAATCCAGTTTTAGCTCTTGGCTAACCCTGCCCCAAACCTTGTCTAACCTAACCTTATCCCAAACCTAACTTTCAGACCCTAACTATAACCTGCTATGAATAAGATAGTATGCAACAAGCACATACTGCTTGTATGAGTGCCATGGCCCATATAAATAGATGATCAGTGGGGGTCCTAGGCATTGGACACTCACTGTTCTCTTATTACTGACCTATCCTAAGCATAGGTCATTGGTTCTTGACTAATCTAAACCTAACCACATTCTTGGCTAACCCTAATTATAACCCACCCTAATGTAATCTTAGCTCTTCACTAACCCTAACCAAAACCTCTGGCTATCCTTAACCTAACCCAACCATAATCTAAACCCAACCCAAGCCTAACTCCTAGTTAACTCTAACCCCAACACTAACTCAGCCTTGGTGAACTCTAACTCTTGGCTAACCCTATCCCATTCCAACTACAACTCAACCCTAGATCTTAGCTAAGCCTAACTCAGCCCTAACTCTTAGCTAATCCTAACCCAAACCCATCTAAATCCCTAACTAAACTGTAATGCTTGACTAACCAAACCATAACTCTTGGCACTACCCCAATCCAACTCTGACTGATGCCACATGAGAAAATACATTAACCACTGAGGCTCTCCATCTTCAGATTATTTTAGGGTTGAGACTAACCCTTGCTCAACCATAACCCCATCTGTGTCACAAGGCTAGTCTAACCCAAGTGAAAACTTTAGCTAACCCTAATCAATACTCATTGTAAAATGTAGGCCAACTCTAATCCTAGTCCAAATGTAACTAACTAACAATAGGTTACCACTTGCTCAACCTTATCAATCTCCTAAGAATAACTGAACCCTTCTTCTTTCACCATTTTCTGTGTAGTAGATGCTGGGAACAGCTAATTGAGGGGAATGCCAGATATTGGACTCCAACCAATCTGATATTGATTACCTAATCTTGATTCAACCATGAACCTAACCATAGGGTAGCCAAACTCTAATTAAACCCAACCTGAATCCTAATTGTAACACAAGCCTAGTTCAATTTTACACTAACCCAACCCTATGACAAACATAATCCTAGTCGAACTCTGGAAACCTAGGTCAACCAGAATACTAAAGCTAGGCCTACCCTAAACCTCATCCACTTCTAAATATAACTTCTGATCATAGCCTAGCTCTAGCTCATATAATTAAAATAATATATATTAATATAATTAAAATATCTAATATAATTATAGATATTTCAAGAGTGTGTGTCTATATACAGTACAGACCAAAAGTTTGGACACACCTTCTCATTCCAAGAGTTTTCTGTATTTTCATGACTATAAAAATTGTAGATTCACACTGAAGGCATCAAAACTATGAATTAACACATGTGGAATTATATACTTAACAAAAAAGTGTGAAACAACTGAAAATATGTCTTATATTCTAGGTTCTTCAAAGTAGCCAGCTTTTGCTTTGATTACTGCTTTGCACACTCTTGGCATTCTCTTGATGAGCTTCAAGAGGTAGTCACCTGAAATGGTCTTCCAACAGTGTTGAAGGAGTTCCCAGAGATGCTTAGCACTTGTTGGCCCTTTTGCCTTCACTCTGCGCTCCAGCTCACCCCAAACCATTTCGATTGGGTTCAGGTCTGGTGACTGTGGAGGCCAGGTCATCTGGCATAGCACCCCATCACTCTCCTTCTTGGTCAAATAGCCCTTACACAGTCTGGAGGTGTGTTTGGGGTCATTGTCCTGTTGAAAAATAAATGATGGTCCAACTAAACGCAAACCGGATGGAATAGCATGCCGCTGCAAGATGCTGTGGTAACCATCCTGGTTCAGTATTCCTTCAATTTTGAATAAATCCCCAACAGTGTCACCAGCAAAGCACCCCCACACCATCACAGCTCCTCCTCCATGCTTCACGGTGGGAACCAGGCATGTAGAGTCCATTCGTTCACCTTTTCTGCGTTGCACAAAGACACGGTAGTTGGAACCAAAGATCTCAAAGTTGGACTCATCAGACCAAAGCACAGATTTCCACAGGTCTAATGTCCATTCCTTGTGTTCTTTAGCCCAAACAAGTCTCTTCTGCTTGTTGCCTGTCCTTAGCAATGGTTTCCTAGCAGCTATTTTACCATGAAGGCCTGCTGCACACAGTCTCCACTTAACAGTTGTTGTAGAGATGTGTCTGCTGCTAGAACTCTGTGTGGCATTGACCTGGTCTCTAATCTGAGCTGCTGTTAACCTGCGATTTCTGAGGCTGGTGACTCGGATGAACTTATCCTCCGCAGAAGAGGTGACTCTTGGTCTTCCTTTCCTGGGGCAATCATCATGTGAGCCAGTTTCTTTGTAGCGCTTGATGGTTTTGGCCACTGCACTTGGGGACGCTTTCAAAGTTTTCCCAATTTTTCGGACTGACTGACCTTCATTTCTTAAAGTAATGATGGCCACTCGTTTTTCTTTACTTAGCTGCTTTTTTCTTGCCATAATACAAATTCTAACACTCCATTCAGTAGGACTATCAGCTGTGTATCCACCTGACTTCTGAACAACCCAACTGATGGTCCCAACCCCATTTATAAGGCAAGAAATCCCACTTATTAAACCTGACAGGGCACACCTGTGAAGTGAAAACCATTTCAGGTGACTACCTCTTGAAGCTCATCAAGAGAATGCCAAGAGTGTGCAAAGCAGTAATCAAAGCAAAAGGCGGCTACTTTGAAGAACCTAGAATATAAGACATATTTTCAGTTGTTTCACACTTTTTTGTTAAGTATATAATTCCACATGTGTTAATTCATAGTTTTGATGCCTTCAGTGTGAATCTACGATTTTTATAGTCATGAAAATACAGAAAACTCTTGGAATGAGAAGGTGTGTCCAAACTTTTGGTCTGTACTGTATATATATATATATATATATATATATATATATATATATTTATCATACATACATACATACATAATGTGTGTATATCTACAGATATAGCAATGTTTAGCTTGACAATTAAGTTAAAGAGGACCTTTCATGTCATCTAACACAGGGTAGGTTATCTACAATTACAAAGCTGTCTGTTTGCTGAACTCAGTGCACTGTCAGTTTCACACAGTATTATGTCCCACAGTGCCCTTCCACACAGTATTATGCTCCATAGTGGGCCACATAGAGGACAACCCACGAACTATTATTATACTCTGGAGTCTTTTCAGACCACAGAGTATAATCATCGGAGACCCAGGGAAGGTGACAAACATAAAAATCAGTGGTACTTACCTCTTTGGGCTCTGGAGCACTCCCTGCTGCTTTCGGGCCTCTTCAATGTTGTGACAAACATCATGTGGGCCAGGCCGGTGTCGCAAAGCATAATGACGCTGGCCTGGCTCACGTGACGTCGCTAAAGAGGCCCGAAGATTGCAGGGAGTCACACCGATGTGCAGGAGAGGTGAGTAACACTGGTTTTTATGTTCACTCACCTTCCCTGGGCCTCCGGTCGTTATACTCTGGGTCATGAAGATACCCCAATGTATAATGATAGCAGTATTTGTTGGGGTTCCATACAGTATTTCTTGGGGTTCGTTCAAAAAATACTCATGACGTGGGCCCGCAACTTCACTTACTGAGCCCCGCTCCTGTTCACAGCCGCGTCCGCTTACCCTTCTGCCTTCCCGGGGGTCCCAGTGATGGGATATGGGACGCAGAAGGGGAAGCAGAGGTGGTCGTGAGCAGGAGCGGCGATCGGTAAGTAAATAGGGCCCGTTACCTCTTGGAGTATTTAAAAAAAAAAAAAAAAAAAAAGCACTGGGGGCCAGCTGGGCCCCCTAAGGTCCCAGGCCCTGTGCAAGCCGCTACGGCTGCTACCCAGGTACTTAGGCCACTGCCTGTGTTAGAGGAAACGAAATGTGCTCTTTCAAGGTCCTCTGTAAATTGTTGCAGCAAACCTTAAATTGTGTACATCACAGCACAAACTTAAATCCTAAACTACTACCTAGACATTCAATATGTCACTGTGAGACCATGGGCCTATTACCCAGTATTTCCACAAACACAGCATTTCACACCATTTCATATGACTCCCACATTACTTAAGAGCCCTACCACCTGTCTGTTAATTAACCCTCATTAACAGCCTATTCTACAGATCCAAATGAATCACCCAACTTTCCAAGACTCTTCTCTCTACACAGTTTCACTTTTTAGAACTCTAGTGGCAAGAATACGCCACAAAAGCCACAACAAAGGTCAAAGTTCAATACAGGCCAATCATGTTCTTTATGCACTGGGGCACTATCTTGATTAACCCCTTAGTGACCTTGGACGTACTAGTACATCCTAGGCGCTAGGAAGTTTGCGCACACGGACGTAATAGTACGCCCGATGGCCAGCCGTCCACTCACTATCTGAGCGGGCGGCATCAGAAGTGGGTGTTAGCTGGAACTGACAGCTAACACCCTGCTCCAAAACCCCTTGGATGCCGCAGTCATATGACTGCTACAAGCCCCTAGTACCTGGTTGATCCTGTATGCAATGCAGGAAGTCAGCCGATGCGTTTACATCAGCTGACTTCCTGTATAGACTGCAATACACGTATATGCTATTGTATTGCAGTCTATAGTACTGAACCAGTGATCAGTGTATCGCTGGTTCAGGTGTCCTAGTGGAACAGTAAAAATATAAGTAAAAAAAAAAAAGTGTAAAAAAAAAAAAAAAATAAAGTGTGTGTGAAAAAAATGAATAAAATGAATAAAGTCCCAAAAATTCCCTTTTCCAATATAAAATGAATTATATAAAAAAAACCTAAAAATTAATAAAAAAAATACATATTTGGTATTGCCGTGTCCTTAAAGCCACATAGCAACCTTCAAATCTGCGCCCTGCTGTGTACCCAAACTGCATTTTATACCCACATGTATGACACTGGTGTACCCAGGATAACGTACTTATTGTCATATGTGGGTATAAACTGCTGTCTTGGGCACAGCAGCGCACAGAAGGGAAAGAGTGCTATTTGGTTTTTGGAGCACAGACTTAGACGGTTTAGTTTTTGTATGCCATTGCACTTTTGCAGAGCTGAAACGTCAGTAAAGTGGAATCCCCTAAAAATGTGACTCCATTTTGGAAACTACACCACTGAAGGAATTTATCTAGAGGTACAATGAGCATTTTTAACCCCCAAGCGTTGCTATAATTTATTATCCATAAATGAATACGCAGCTGATTGTGAAAGGAGAAAATGGCAATTTTTCCAGGAATACATCATTTCAGTGCGTAATATGTTGTGCCCAGCTTGTATCAGAAACAAATGCTCCAAAAGCTGTTGTGCACAGGATACCCGCTTAACCTGTTTTTGGAGTGTGTGTCTCTGCTGACATGAGGTGGGCACAACATATCGGGCACTGAACTGGTATATCTATGGAAAAATTTCATTTTTCTCTTTTCATTATCAGCTGCACATTCATTTCTGGAAATTAAATGAATGCAACACTCAAGGGTTAAAAATGCTTGCTACACTACTTGATAAATCCCTTCAGTGGTGTAGTTTCCAAAATGGGGTCACATGTCTGCGCATTCCACTTTACTGGCAATTCAGGAGCTCTGCAAAAGTGGCATGACGTCCAAAAACCAAACTGTGCTCCAAAAAACCAAAATAGCTCTCCTTCCCTTCTGTGCCCGGCTGTGCCCAAACAGCAGTTTATACGCACATATGGCATTGTTAAGTACGTTATCCTGGGTACAACAGTGTAATACATGGGGGCATAAACTGCTGTTTGGGCACACAGCAAGGCGCAGATGTGAAGGAGCACTATGTGCTTTTGGAGCGCATATTTAGATTGCCCCTACAAAATGGGGTAATTTTTTTTGGGAAATTCCAGTTTACTGGCACCTCTAGGACTCTGCAAAAACAACATGGCGTCCAGAAAGTCCCTCTAAATCTATAATTCAAAAGCTAAACAAACGCAGTGCTCCTTCCCTTCTGAGCCCTGCTGTGTGCCCAAGCAGAAGTTTACACCCTCATATATAATTTTTTTGTCCCCGGGATAGCCCACTTAATAGTTTTAGAAGTGCATGTCTCTGATGCCACAAAGTGGCCGCAACGTATTAGGTACTGAAATTTCTTTAAAAATTTCAATTTTCACTTTGTACGTTAATTTTTGAGAAGCATTTTAGACTCAAAATGATAATACCCATTCATACATTCTTTGAGGATTGTAGTTTGTAAAATGGGGTCACTATTGAGGTGTTTCCATTGTATAGGTACTTTAGGGGCTCTGCAAATGCGACATGGCACCTGAAAAAAGCCAAATAGCGCTCTTTCCATTCCGAGCCCCACCATGTTTCCATACAGCAGATTACGACCACATATGGGGAATTTCTGTGTTCAGAAGAAATTGTATAACAAACTGTGGGGTGTTTTTTCTTCTTTAACCACTTGCAAAAATTAAAAATGTGGCGCTAAATGGATGCTTTATTGGAAAAATAGTAATTTTTCATTTTTACGTCCCAATGTTAATAAAATCTGTGAAACAGCTGTGAGATCAAAATGCTCACCATACCCCTAGATAAATTCTATGAGGGGTGTAGTTCCCAAAATGGGATCAATTTTGGAGGTTTCTATTGTATTGGTACTTTAGAGGCTCTGCAAATGCGACATGACACCTGAAAACTATTCCAGCAAAATCTACCCTCCAAAATGCGAATAGCGGTCTTTCCATTCTGAGCTCCACCATGTACCCAAACAGCCGTTTACGACCACATATGAGGCATTTCCGTGTTGAGGAGAAATTGTGTAACGAACTTTGGGGAGCTTTTTCTCTTTTATCCTCTTGTGAAAATGAAAAATTTGGGGCTAAATTGACGGTTTAGTAATTTTTCATTTACACATCCCAATGTTAGTAAAATCTGTGAAACGGCTGTGGGGTCAAAATGCTCACTATACACCTTGATGAATTCTGTGAGGTGTGTAGTTTCCAAAATGGGGTCACTTTTAGGGGGTTTCCATTGTTTTGGTACTCTAGGGGCTCTGCAAATAAGACATGGCACCTGAAAACTATTCTAGTAAAATCTGCTTTTCAAACGTCGTGATGCTCCTTCCCTTCCGTGCACTGCCATGTGCCCAAACATCAGTTCACATCCACATGTGGGATATTTCTGTGCTCTGGAAAAATTGCATAACAAACTGTGAGATGTATTTTCTCCTTTAACCCTTTGTGAATGTGTTAATTTTAGGGCTAAATTAATGTATCTTTCACCGATCAAACTGGCTAATATTAAAATGTTCAAAATTTATTGATATGCATTAAAACCTTTTTATCCCAGATAAAATATATCAAAGATGCATAGATCTCCTTATTCAGGTCCCATTTAGCATATGGTAACCCCTTTCAAAATGTGGAAAGTGCTCTTGGGGTACTAATCAAATATTTAGCTGATTATTTAGTCCCTCACATACAGTGGGGAAAAAAAAGTATTTAGTCAGCCACCAATTGTGCAAGTTCTCCCACTTAAAAAGATGGATGAGAGAGGCCTGTAATTGACATCATAGGTAGACCTCAACTATGAGAGACAAAATGAGAAAACATATCTAGAAAATCACATTGTCTGATTTTTAAAGAATTTATTTGCAAACTATGGTGGAAAATAAGTATTTGGTCATTAAAAAAATTTCATCTCAATGCTTTGTTATGTATTGTTTGTTGGCAATGACAGAGGTCAAATGTTTTCTCTAAGTCTTCACAAGGTTGGCACACACTGTTGCTGGTATGTTGGCCCATTCCTCCATGCAGATCTCCTTCTTACGAAGCCACTCCTTCTTTGCCCTGGTGGTGTGCTTGGGATCATTGTCATGCTGAAAGACCCATCCACGTTTCATCTTCAATGCCCTTGCTGATGGAAGGAGGTTTGCACTCAAAATCTCACGATACATGGCCCCATTCATTCTTTCATGTATACGGATCAGTCGTCCTGGTCCCTTTGCAGAGAAACAGCCCCAAAGCATGATGTTGCCACCCCCATGCTTCACAGTAGGTATGGTGTTCTTTGGATGCAACTCAGCATTCACTACATACTCTACTGGAACATCCAAATGCTCTCTAGCCAACTTCAGACGGGCCTGGATATGTACTGGCTTAAGCAGGGAGACACGTCTGGCACTGCAGGATCTGAGTCCCTGGCGGCGTAGTGTGTTACTGACGGTAGCCTTTGTTACGTTAGTCCCAGCTTTCTGCAGGTCATTCACTAGGTCCCCCCGCGTGGTTCTGGGATTTTTGCTCACCGTTCTTGTGATCATTTTGACCCCATGGGGTGAGATCTTGCGTGGAGCCCCTGATCGAGGGAGATTATCAGTGGTCTTGTATGTCTTACATTTTCTAATTATTGCTCCCACAGTTGATTTCTTCACACCAAGCTGCTTGCCTATTGCAGATTCAGTCTTCCCAGCCAGGTGCAGGTCTACAATTTTGTTTCTGGTGTCCTTCCACAGCTCTTTGGTCTTCACCATAGAGGAGTTTGGAGTGTGACTGTTTTAGGTTGTGGACAGGTGTCTTTTGGTGGCTGACTAAATACTTTTTTTTACCCACTGTATACAAGTTACCTATTAACCACCCTAAAATGTATCAATAGGCTGACATATATCACCAATATTTAGTTGTCAAATGGTTACAGTGTATAATTAGCTGGTTTTAAAATCACCAACCTAAATAATGTCAGCCTATTATGCATCGCTATAAAATTCAGGCCATACCAATACTATGTCAGCCTGACTTATAAATGAGCAGTCTCAAAAAGTATCCATATATAGCAACTTCATTGAAACAAAAATGAATAAATCCTCACTGAGAAACTCATATATCTTTGTGTGCTATAAAATGCATACTAGCACACTAGAGTCCTCCTGCTGGACTCGGATTTACATGAATATCTTAGCCCTCGACCCTCGGTAACATACAGAAGGGGGAGGAACCTAAAGGATAGACTTACTCACAGTTACCTCACTCCCATCAAGAGGCAGGGTATATGGCTTGATATTAACATTCCGGATGGAATGTTCTGTTGTGGCAATTGCAAAGCATGTAGTTTCATTACTAAAGGGAGGGCTTTTCGAAGTGCGACAACTGCAGAATCCTTTGTCATACGTGATTTCATAAATTGTAAAACTACTTGTTTATTAAGCTGCATGCAACAAGGGAGTTGAGGAGGAGGTTTTTGGAACATGTGGGGAACATAAATAGAAGGGAAGATCAACCAATTAGTCAACACATATGGAAGGTACACGGGGGGGGGGGGGATCTTAAATCCATCTCTTTTCAGGGGATTCAGGTCGTTAGGCCCTCCGTATGAAGGGGGGATTTAGACAGGACTATACTTCAAAAGGAAGCCAGATGGACCTATAAGCTCCAGTGCATTAAACCATTGGGTTTAAATGAAATGATTTCATTCACATCATTCATCTAACATAGGCTTGGTATTAGTAGTCATGCCTCTTTCCTTTTTTCTTTCCCCCTCCCCCTCTATTTGTCTCCTTAAAGAAACCCCAACCCCCACCCTTTGTTCTCTTGGTTCCCTTGTTGAGTATGTTAATCAAGAGTTAAACCATACTCCCCTGGGATCCGACTAAGGGGTTCATAGTGGCTAAATGATTAGATCATAGAGCTACTTTCTCTCAATAACCACGTCTTTTGGTCTTTCACAACTTTCCTCTTCCGCCACACATGTAGATGGCAACACTATTGATCTTGTCTTCCATCGACTCCTCACAGTTTCTAAATTTACTAACTCTTCTCTGCCACTCTCTGATCATAACCTTCTGTCTCTCACCATCAGTGCTTTCTCTCCTTCACAGGACACACCTACTCATCATACATATAGGAATTTATGTGCTATTAACACCCAGCATCTCTCAGATACTGTACTCTACAGTCCTCTCTGTCCCCCTTCTCTTCACTCTCCTGTCCCAATCTGGCCACCAGTCACTATAATGAAACCCTTAAGAGTGCATTGGATGAGGCGGCTTCCCCCTCCACTCGAAAAGTTAGACACAGGAGGCAACAACCCTGGCACACACCACAGACACGTTTTCTTCAGCGGTGCTCTAGGTGTGCTGAACGTCTGTGGAGAAAATCACGTACACCTGCAGACTTCCTCCACTTTAAATTTATGCTTAAAACCTATAATTCTGCCCTTCACCTAGCCAAACAAGCCTATTTCACCACTCTCATCTCTTCTCTCTCCTGTAACCCTAAAAGGCTATTTGAAACTTTTCACTCCTTACTCACTCCCAAGGTGCAAATGCCATTCACAGACGGCTAAATCCAAAAGGTGACTACTCTCTTCTTATTTTTCTAGATCTCTCAGCTGCATTTGACACTGTTGACCATCAACTCCTCCTCACTATGCTCCGTTCTTTTCATCTCACAGACACCTCTCTCTTCTGGTTCTCCTCTTATCTCTCTGACCGCACTTTTTGTGTATCATTTGCGGGCTCTGTTTCTTCTCCTCTTCCCCTTGCCGTTGGGGTTCCTCAGGGCTCAGTCCTAGGTCCCCTGCTCCTCTCCCTCTACACAGCCCCCACTGGACAAACCATCACTAGATTTGGCTTCCAGTACCATCTTTATGCTGATGACAACTAATTATATACGTCATCCCGTGACATCACCCCTGCACTAATACAGAACACGAGTGACTGTCTCTCTGCTGTCTCAAATATCATGTCTTCGCTCTATCTGAAACTGAATCTCTCAAAGACTGAATTACTGTTGTTTCCACCATCTAATAGATCTGTCTCTCCATTGCAGTCTCTGGCCTTACCATAACTCCTAGGCAGTATGCCCGCTGCCTCGGGGTTTTGTTTGACTCAGACCTTTCACTTGCACGCTCATATCATCTCCACCTCAAAAACATCTCCAGAATACGCCCTTTCCTTACCTCAAATACACTAAAGATACTTAATGTTGCCCTGATTCACTCTCGCCTTGACTACTGTAACTCCTTACTAATCGGTCTTCCCCTTACTAAACTCTCCCCTCTACAATCTATTCTGAATGAGACGGCCAGGCTCATCTATCAGTCTAGACGCTACAGCGATGCCTCCAGTCTGTGCTGGTCACTATATTGGCTGCCTATTCAATACAGAATACAATATAAACTTATCACCCTCATTCACAAGGCTCTCCTAATGCTGCACCTCCCTACATTTCCTCCCTCATCTCTGTCTATCGCTCCCAACCCATACTTTCCATTCACTCAATGACCTAAGACTAACATCCTCTATTATCAGAACCTCCCACGCTCATATACAAGACTTCTCCCGAGTTGCACCACTTCTCTGGAATGCTCTATCCCGGACTATTAGATTAACCCCCAATTTCCACAGCTTCAAGGGAAAACTAAAGACATATCTTTTCAGACAGGCCTATGACAACTCCTAATGTAAACCCTTCTGTACTTAGAATCCCTAAAAGTACCCTCCTCTGTTTATGCTCCAACATTACCTTGCAGGATATGATGCCGTATCAAAAAAACTTTATATGTCCAGGCACCATCTGCACGTTAAAGGACACGACTGGTGATGGCTCATACAGATTAGGGTGGGTTCACACCTGCGCTTGCTATCTGTCCGTTGCCAATCCAGTGAAAATCTCGGCGAACTGCATTGGCATCGGATACAGACCGGTCAGCGACGCATTGGTTAAAAACCCATTCATTTGAATGGGTTTTTAAAGCAATGCGCGGGTGTGCGCTTACACCCTCTGCGCTGCGAAGCCGTTTTTTTTCGTCGGACACGAAGTCCTGTGTGTCCGACTTTGTTTCCGCCAAAAAAAAAGGATTCGCAACGCAGAGGGTGTAAGCGTACACCCGCGCATTGCTTTAAAAACCCATTGAAATTAATGGGTTTTTAACCAATGCATCTCTGACCGGTCTGTATCCGATGCCAATCCAGTTCACCAAGATTTTCACTGGATTGGCAACGGACGGATAGCAAGCGCAGGTGTGAACCCACCCTTACATATGTGTAATGACAGTAACCTCTATTACAAAATTGTCTGACCATTGTACAAGCAATGCTACATCTGTTGCCGCCCCTACTACCTCTTGTGTCATCCCCTCTACCTCATAGATTGTAAGCTCTTGCGAGCAGGGCCCTCAGTCCCAGTGTGTGAGTTGACTAATTATTTTTAATGTATCTTTTTTGTCAGTACTTGAACCCTACAAATTGTACAGTGTTGCGGAATTTGTTGGCACTATATAAATAAAATGTATTATTATTATTATTACTACTTGCATAGTCTATTAAACGTCTCTTCAAGAGAATTAAGAGCCTAATAGATCAAATGACTATATTGACATCTTACTGTATACCCTCTGTAGATAGCTAAGTTAATTGATATAAAGTAAGGGTTCACGTGAATACCTGCCCATCGCTATCTGAACGCTTACCAATATAGCGCAAGGGTCTATGGTTTAATGTATGTCCTTTTATAAACATCCCATTAACAGACATACTGTATTTATGCTAGCAGTTGCTAAACAGCAGCATCGGTTCATTGTAAACAGAATAACAGTCTGTTTACATTCTTCTGTGAGTTGCTTGGACAATAAAGGTAACTGATAGCTTAGCTATCAGCTACTATGCTAGTTACCTAGTGAGAGTTGCATTTACTTAGCTCATTCTATATGCGGGAGGTGTTTAAGCGTCCCGTTACCAAGCCTACAAGCCTTGTCTTTGACATCCAATCAGAAGGGAGGAGGCGGAGTCTTATGGACACCACCCCCCCAGGAATGAGAGAAGTGCGATGGTAGGTAAGTTAGACCTATGTCCCAGGTATAAAGGTATTCACTGTGCGCTATGATGGCTATTGCGTCTCAAGAGTATCCACGTCCACCATCAGGGACTAGGGAACTGCGGTTTTCACTGCAAACCTTGCTGCAAATTATTTTATTCTCTAGCAGAATCTCCTGATGAACCTATACTTACACTAGATAGGGGAAACACGTTGAGAAGCTAGTGAAGGAGGGGGCGTATACTGACATACCAGTGGCTGATTTATACTGGCCATACAACCGAATGGGGTCACGCTCACTTTAACCTCTGTAGTAATTTCAGTCCAGTTTAGGACTTTGAAATTAGATATCCCATTAGCAGTGTGGGGCATTCAAACATACTAATCTTGTATCGCTGGCAAGTTATGGTTGCTTGACTGTGTGCGATCAGCTGGACCAGGTGCTACTAATGAGTTACACCAATTAGGCTATAGATTTACGAGGACTCTAGTGTGCTAGTATGCGTTTTATAGCACATAAAGATATATGAGTTTCTCAGCGAGGATCTTATTCATTTTTGTTTCAATGAAGTTGCTATATATGGATACTTTTTGAGACTGCTCATTTATAAGTCAGGCTGACATAGTATTGGTATGGCCTGAATTTTATAGAGATGCCTATGTTAAATAATAGGCTGACGTTATTTAGGTTGGTGATTTTGAAACCAGCTAATTATACACTGTAACCATTTGACAACTAAATATTGGTGATATATGTCAGCCTATTGATACATTTTAGGGTGGTTAATAGGTAACATATACAGTGCCTTGCCAAAGTATTCGGCCCCCTTGAACTTTTCAACCTTTTGCTACATTTCAGGCTTCAAACATAAAGATATTAAATTTAAATTTTTTTGGTGAAGAATCAATAAGTGGGACACAATTGTTTAGTGGAACGAAATTTATTGGTTATTTTAAACTTTTATAAAAAATAAAAACTGAAAAGTGGGGCGTGCAATATTATTCGGCCCCCTTAAGTTAATACTTTGTAGCGCCACCTTTTGCTGCGATTACAGCTGCAAGTCGCTTGGGGTATGTCTCTATCAGTTTTGCACATCGAGAGACTGAAATTCTTGCCCATTCTTCCTTGGAAAACAGCTCGAGCTCAGTGAGTATGGATGGAGAGCGTTTGTGAACAGCAGTTTTCAGCTCGCTCCACAGATTCTCGATTGGATTCAGGTCTGGACATTGACTTGGCCATTCTAACACCTGGATACGTTTATTTGTGAACCATTCCATTGTAGATTTTGCTTTATGTTTGGGATCATTGTCTTGTTGGAAGATAAATCTCTGTCCCAGTCTCAGGTCTTTTGCAGACTCCAACAGGTTTTCTTCCAGAATGGTCCTGTATTTGGCTCCATCCATCTTCCCATCAATTTTAACCATCTTCCCTGTCCCTGCTGAAGAAAAGCAGGCTCAAACCATGATGCTGCCACCACCATGTTTGACAGTGGGGATGGTGTGTTCAAGGTGATGAGCTGTGTTGCTTTTACGCCAAACATATCGTTTTGCATTGTGGCCAAAAAGTTCGATTTTGGTTTCATCTGGCCAGAGCACCTTCTTCCACATGTTTGGTGTGTCTTCCAGGTGGCTTGTGGCAAACTTTAAACAAAACTTTTTATGGATATCTTTGAGAAATGGCTTTCTTCTTGCCACTCTTCCATAAAAGCCAGATTTGCGCAGTGTATGACTGATTGTTGTCCTATGGACAGACTCTCCCACCTCAGCTGTAGATCTCTGCAGTTCATCCAGAGTGATCATGGGCCTCTTGGCTGCATCTCTGATCAGTCTTCTCCTTGTTTGAGATGAAAGTTTAGAGGGAAAGCCGGATCTTGGTAGATTTGCAGCGGTCTGATACTCCTTCCATTTCAATATGATCGCTTGCACAGTGCTCCTTGGGATGTTTAAAGTTTGGGAAATCTTTTTGTATCCAAATCCGGCTTTAAACTTCTCCACAACAGTATCACGGACCTGCCTGGTGTGTTCCTTGGTCTTCATGATGCTCTCTGTGCTTTAAACAGAACCCTGAGACTATCACAGAGCAGGTACATTTATACGGAGACTTGATTACACACAGGTGGATTATATTTATCATCATCAGTCATTTAGGACAACATTGGATCATTCAGAGATCGTCACTGAACTTCTGGAGTGAGTTTGCAGCACTGAAAGTAAAGGGGCCGAATAATATTACATGCCCCACTTTACAGTTTTTTATTTTTTACAAAAGTTTAAAATAACCAATAAATTTCGTTCCACTTCACAATTGTGTCCCACTTGTTGTTGATTCTTCACCCAAAAATTTAAATTTTATATCTTTATGTTTGAAGCCTGAAATGTGGCAAAAGGTTGAAAAGTACAAGGGGGCCGAATACTTTCGCAAGGCACTGTATGTGACGGACTAAATAATCAGCTAAATATTTGATACCCCAAGAGCACTTTCCACCCTTTAATAGGGGTTACCATATGCTAAATGAGACCTGAATAAGGTGATCTATACATCTTTGATATATTTTATCTGGGATAAAAAGGTTTTAATGCTTATCAATCAATTTTGAACACTTTAATATTAGCCAGTTTGATTGGTGAAGGAGTATTTGTTTATTTTGGTTTATTTTCCCTCGGTGAAAACTAAATTAATGCATTAGTGAAAAAAAAAATGAAATGTCTAAATTTCACCTCTATATTATTTTAATTCTTGTGAAATGCTTAAAGGGTTAACAAGCATCCCAAATACTGTTTTGAATTATTTGAGGGGTGCAGTTTTGAAAATGGGGTGATTTGTGGGGGTTTCTAATATATAGGCCTTTATAAACCCTTTCAGAACTGAAGTGGTCCCTAAAAAATTAGTTTGGGAAATTTTCTTGTAAATCTGGAAAATCGCTGTTGCACTTGTAAGCCTTCTAACATCCAAAATAAATTACAGGACGATTAAAAAATTGATGCCAATATATAGCAGAGATATGGTAGATAATATGTATTAATGTATTTGGGTGGTATAAATAAATACAAAAATATTGATTAGTGTTTACCACTAACATAAAGTACAATGTGTCACAAAAAACAATCTCAAAGTTCTTTCCATATAAAGTGACACATGTCAGTTTTGAAAAACGAGGCCTGGTCCATAATGCAATTTTGGGCTGGGTCCTTAAGGGGTTAAACAGAAAAGGCTTTCCCTAGACACAAAATTGGAACCATACAATTGCCCAAATTGTTGAAGCATTACGATTTTCTTTAGTGGATGAAAGATGCTGAGGCCAATCCCTGAAAAATAATACCATAGTATTATCTCTTCTCCACTAAAAATTACAGGTGGCATAATACTGTCAGACAGGTAATGCTGTCCAGGCATTTGCCAAACCCAGACTCATTTATAAGACTGCCAGACAGAGAAGCATGATTTGCCCCATCACAAAGTATTCTGTTCAATAAAGGGGGCAATATGCTGAGTGGGTTCCTGTAAAGGGGGTAGTATAATGTGTGAAGTCCAATAAAGCAGGATTTTTTGATCTGCAAAGGGGTGGGCAGTTCTTTTAAAAAGGGGGCATGGCCTCAAAATTTTGATTGGGGGGTCCCTAGACATAATTTTGCTTGGGGCTCCTAGACTTATAAGTCCACCCCCGATTGTATGTATGTATATACTTATGCGTTGTGACACTGTAAAAAGATTTTATGCACTGTAATAAACATAATATACTGCGTTCACTTTATATATTAGCTACAATGGATATATTAGCTGCTTAACAAAGGCTCCCTTGCGTTGGACTGACACGTTGCGAATGTGTAAATAAAAGTATTTTTTATATTCACTTTATTATAGAGTGCTACCTCAATTTTAAGATGCATTTGTTTTTTCCAATTTTACGTTACATTGGTATATGTACTGAGCTAGATATAGTGTAAAATTCTGGACAGTACAATATGTATATCTTTTACATCCTCGTAATAAGCGGTACGTACTTACTTCAAACCAGACGCCTGAGCATATGGCATAATGAATTTAGACCACCCATAACTAATTCAGACTCCATAATTATTTAATTCCCTAGAACACCCCCTAAATTATCCTGGAACCCAGATCAGATCCCACAATGTCAGATCACAGAAGTGCCTTATTACTCTATATTCCTCTTCATCTCTGTGTGCTGCTGTAAACATAGTCCTGCGACATCCAGTGTCAGGGTGTTTAGTGTGCTGTAGCACATAATGTTCTGACATTGAATAGTGTCATTACCCTGTGCAGTGATGCCACAACTCACCAGTCTTACTATCAGCCTGATAAGGCTGAGCTGATAGCAAGACTTAGCTGGTTATGAAGGAGGCTCTTATTTCCCCTTTTTTGGTGGAGGACCTGAGGCACACACCATGAATGCCCTTCACCATAAACAGACCCTGATAGCAAAAAGCAAAATGATTTGTAGTAATAGTTTTATCTATTTTATTCTACAAATTCTAAAATTGTCAAGATAATCTGTAATCTTTAGTGGTCAATTGAAGCCATGTTCTCATGTTCAGGATTGTGTTCACATGTTCAGGATTATGCCAGAATCATGAGAACATCTGCCACCATTCTAATACAAATGAACAAGGTATTTTGTACCCCATTTACACGCAACACAGACAGGTACTAAAAACACTTAAAATTCACTGTATATTCATTAGGTATATGATTTCCACATGGAAAAAATATGGATTAGCCATATTTAAGACAATGGGGCTAAACTGTGTTGAGTCTGTGAAATTCAAGTTTCAGTCTCTGATGCTATAAAAAAAGGCCTTATGCACACAACAAATGTCCATGAAAAACAGTCGTGTTGGCTCGTAGAAGCCATTGAAGGAACTTATTCACATGACAGTGAATAAAAGTTGTGTGATGGCCGCTTTTCAAACAATCATCACATGGCCATTTTGAAACCCATGGATGTCTATGGGTCTATTCACATGGCTGTGAAAGGACAAAGATAGAACATGCCTGTTTTTTTGACAGCCATGAAAAACAGTCTGTTAAAAAAAAAACAGAATAGACTCGGTTGTATGAATAAGGACTAAAATAAAATTAGTAAAATGTAACTCCCTAAAAAGGTACATATATTCCTATATAAAGTACATAGCACATACTAACCTCAACCCCACAATCTTTATCTATGGCAATGCTCCCCTTCATCTCCTTGCAATCTTCACTCACATAGTAGCTCAGAATTCTTGGTTTGAGAACGAACCAGCGCTCTGTCCACATCCTTCTCAAATTGGCCTTCTTTAGGAGATATCCCTGATAAAACACAAAAGACAACAAAAATTTGTATGCTTTTAGTAAGTAGTGCTAAAGATTTCTGAGCACTACAACTACTAAGCGGTTATAATGTTCTTACTGCACTTTACCAATTCATGTAACATAAATTTTCTCAAAACGTCCACTTCTTTGAGAAGTTCCCATTGTATGAACACATACTATGTGTAAAAGGGTTTAAAAATAGCTAGACTCTTTTTCACAAAATGTATCCTTTTCAGACTGAAAGTTGGTTACTAGAGATGAGCGAATCGAAGCTGATGAAGTGGAATTCGTTCCGAATTTCAGGAAATATTTGATTCGCATCGAATCTGGATTTCCTCACACTTCGTGGTAACGAATCACATTTTTTCCTAAAATGGCTGCTGCACATGTTAGGACATGGGACAAGGAACTCTGGGAATGCAGGATCACCCACAATACCATGCGTGCAGCCAATCAGCAGCCAGCCAGCCCTGTGATGTCACAGCCCTATAAATACCCTCCACCATCTTGAATTCAGGCATTTTCAGGCTAGAGAAAGTGGTAGAAAAGACTTGAAAACTGATATTTTGCTCAATCGAAGTTCAGGGAAAAAGCATTAGAAGTGTAGGGGAAGGATACAGAGGAATTTATACAGAGTATTGAAGCAGAACAGGGTTCATTTGAAGTGTGTGCAGCCTGGGTAATACGAACAATCCTACTACACCTTGCTGCACTTGACTGCCATTATACTGATGTTCATTGCAGGTTTGCAATAGATCATACCTGTGTAATTCAAATTGTTGGGGTCTTATTAGTCCTTGTGTGGTGCAGTTATATGTTGTAAAGCCTTTTCTTGGGGTTTTTTAATGGGGAAAAAATAAGTGGCTTATTCGCAGTTGTGTGTTGAAGGGAGAAAATTACAGATCTTTTTGCCGCCCATTAGTGGCCAAAAAAAAGCATTGTTAGCCATTAATCTCTGCAGTTATCTGTTATAACAGATAATTGTGGAGATTAATGGCTAACAATCCTTTTTTTTGCCACTAATGCGCAGCAAAAAGGCCTGTAATTTTCTCCCTTCAACACAATGCCACACATCTGATTCCAAGTGCTCCTTTTTACAGCCACCATCGTCAGCGGGTACTGTTTGTGCCACCCACCTCCCCACTCTGTCACTGGGTCACTCTATGGCTTCCTCATGCTGCTGCCACCTCCACATTATGTCACCTTGTCACTCTGTGGCCTACTCATGCTGCTGCTACCTCAACACTATGTCACTTCTCATGCTGTTCCCATCCTCCCACTCCATGACTGGGCCACTATTTTGCCTTTTTAGCCTGGTTGACATAATTTTTTTTTACCCTTCTTCTGATCTGTCAGAAGGAAGGAAAAATGAGACACACAACGGATCCTGTAAGGCTTGTATGGTCCTATCAGAATTGGCTTATGATTTGGTAGCCAAAAACAGGGGTGGGTACAAAACAAAGAATGACATGCAAATATTCTATTCACGTGTCATCTCTGTTTTGGATCCACTCCTGTTTTTTTTTTTTGGTATCAGCAATAATGATGGATTACTGATCAAATTCTGACCGAGTGAAGGCGGATGCTCAACAGACAGGATCCGTTTTTTTTGGGGGGGGGTTATTGTTCTGATGGATCAGAGGAAGGGCAAAATAATCAGTGACGTCAACACAAACTCACTGCTGACACCCTCTCCACTCTGTCAGGGGGCTCTACTTGTATAAGCGTTTAATAGAACAGGTTCTGTAGACATCTATGTGGAATCAGCAGACGACAGTGTAAAAGGAGTGCGCTCTTCCACGCTACAGTAGGATCTTGGGCCTCTGCCTGGTTCTTTATACCTGGCAAGAACATCGACCTGTAAGGCTGAGTTTACACTTCAGTTAGTTAGTCAGTTTTGGCCCCGTAACTGGCCAAATAAGTGAAGCGTGCAGTGGTTCTAAGAGCGACGCCGATCATGTGCGTGTCATGCTGACTCACAGTATTGTTTCACTACCACAGCAGACTCCCTATGCATGTTACTGCAAGGCACACTGTTCTACACAACTAGACAGGCTCTCTGCAGCCAGGAAATAGCTTTTTTTAACGCGATTTGCTGAAATAAATTCGGATCGAATCGGTTTGGAAAATTTGGCAAAGCGGTCGAATCAAATTTTTGAAAAATTCGCTCATCTCTATTGATTACTATTGGCCCTGTTAGGCCCCATTCACATCATGCTGTTTACAGTCGTTTAACAGATGCAAAAAATGAATGCAAATGGTTGCAATTTGATTCGTTTACATACAAATAAATCAAAGTTAAAAAAAAAAAAAAAGGATCTGTTTGTTTTCGGATAAGTGTCTGAATATAAGTGTTTCTTATTTTTACTCACCTTCTTTGGTGTCCATGGTCCCTGACATCATAATCTGGCCATTTCCGGTCTGAGACTAACGTCCTACGTTCTGGAAGTCATTGCTAAGGTCTGTGATTTGGTCTCAGCAGTCACGTGGCTGGCGTCTTCCACGTGACTGCTGAGGCCCAATCACAGGCTTCAGTGGTGACTCATGGGACGCATAACATCAGCCGCATGCCTGAAAAGGAAGCCAAAGACAGCCAAACGCTTTGAGGATGCCCAGGAGACGTGAGGCAAGGGGAGTATGACAGTTTGTCATTTTTCTCACCTTCTCTGAGCCTCCACTCTGAAGAGACCCCAGAGTACAATAATATCATTGAGACGAACCAGAGGAAAGAACTTCATAAATATTAATCCAAAGAAATTTTGAGGGGTTTGCCTGAAGTGGCTTGAAGCTCTTGGAAGCATTTTATACTGGGGAAGGGGGGGGGGGGGGAATGGGTGGGCTCAGGGGAATGCTCTATCCCGGACTATTAGATTAACCCCCAATTTCCACAGCTTCAAGCGTAAACTAAAGACATATCTTTTCAGACAGGCCTATCACAACTCCTAATGTAAACCCTTCTGTAGTTAGAATCCCTAAAACATACCCTCCTCTGTTCACACTCCCGCATTACCCCATAGGATATGATGCCGTATCAGACTAGCTTTGTATGTCCAGGCACCATCTGCACGTTAAAGGACATGACTGGTGACGGCTCATACAGCTTTATATATGTGTAATGACAGTAACCTCTATCACAAAATTGTCTGACCATTGTACAAGCAATGGTACATCTGTTGCCGCCCCTGCTACCTCTTGTGTCACCCCCTCTACCTCATAGATTGTAAGCTCTTGCGAGCAGGGCCCTCAGTCCCAGTGTGTGAATTGAATATTTCTTTGTAATGTATCTTTTTTTGTCAGTACTTGAAGCCTACAAATTGTATAGTGCTGCGGAATATGTTGGCGCTATATAAATAAAATGTATTATTATTATTATTATTATTATTATTATACTATACTGTGTGGGAGCGACTGTGGAGCATTATACTGGGGCGCTGTGGGGAGCATATTATACTGTGTGGGGCCACTGTGGGGCTTTGTACTTGGAGGCTTTGGGGAGTATATTATATTGTATGGGACTGCTGTGGAGCATTATACTGGGAGGGGCTCTGGGAGTATATTATACTGTATAGGGCTCTTGTGGAGCTTAATACTATAGGGGGGCTCTGGGGAGCATATTATACTGTGTGGGACCACAGTGGAGCATTATAATAGGAAGGGCACTGAGGGCACATATGAGGCTGTGTGGGGCCACTGTGAAGCATTATACTATTTGGGGAGCATATACTCTGGGGAGCATATTATACTGTGTGGGGCTCTGGGGAGTATATTCTACTGTGTGGAGCCATTGTGGGCTTTGTAATGGGGACTCTAGGGAGCATATTATACTGTGTGGAGCACTGTGGAGCATTATACTGTGTCACAGGTCACAGGATAGGAAACTAAGTTACAATGAAGAGGAGGAGAGCCCACAAATTATGCCAGTATTAGACCCCAAAATTTGTGATGGAAGCTATGTGTATGGTATGTCTGCATCACAGCTCCCTCACTAATATCTTGCACATGCACATACAGTGGGGGAAAAAAGTATTTAGTCAGCCACCAATTGTGCAAGTTCTCCCACTTAAAAAGATGAGAGAGGTCTGTAATTGACATCATAGGTAGACCTCAACTATGAGAAACAAAATGAGAAAATAAATCCAGAAAATCACATTGTCTGATTTTATAGAATTTATTTGCAAATTATGGTGAAAAATAAGTATTTGGTCAATAACAAAAGTTCATCTCAATACTTTGTTATATATCCTTTGTTGGCAATGACAGAGGTCAAACGTTTTCTGTAAGTCTTCACAAGGTTGGCACACACTGTTGCTGGTATGTTGGCCCATTCCTCCATGCAAATCTCCTCTAGAGCAGTGATGTTTTGGGGCTGTCGCTGGGCAACACGGACTTTCAACTCCCTCCAAAGGTTTTCTATGGAGTTGAGATCTTTAGACTGGCTAGGCCACTCCAGGACCTTCAAATGCTTCTTACGAAGCCACTCCTTTGTTGCCCTGGCGGTGTGCTTGGGATCATTGTCATGCTGAAAGACCCAGTCACGTGTCTTCTTCAATGCCCTTGCTGATGGAAGGAGGTTTGCACTCAAAATCTCATGATACATGGCCCCATTCATTCTTTCATGTACATGGATCAGTCGTCCTGGTCCCTTTGCAGAGAAACAGCCCCAAAGCATGATGTTGCCACCCCCATGCTTCACAGTAGGTATGGTGTTCTTTGGATGCAACTCAGCATTCACTCTCCTCCAAACACAACGAGTTGTGTTTCTACCAAACAGTTCTACTTTGGTTTCATCTGACCATATGACATTCTCCTAATACTCTTCTGGAACATCCAAATGCTCTCTAGCAAACTTCAGGCAGGCCCGGATATGTACTGGCTTAAGCAGGGGGACATGTCTGGTACTGCAGGATCTGAGTCCCTGGCGGCATAGTGTGTTACTGACGGTAGCCTTTGTTACGTTAGTCCTAGCTTTCTACAGGTCATTCACTAGGTCCCCCCATGTGGTTCTGGGATTTTTGCTCACCGTTTTTGTGCTCATTTTGACCCCACGGGGTGAGATCTTGCGTGGAGCCCATGATCAAGGGAGATTATCAGTGGTCTTGTATGTCTCCCATTTTCTAATTATTGCTCCCACAGTTGATTTCTTCACACCAAGCTGCTTGCTTATTGCAGATTCAGTCTTCCCAGCCTGGTGCAGGTCTACAATTTTGTTTCTGGTGTCCTTCCACAGCTCTTTGGTATTCACCATAGTGGAGTTTGGAGTGTGACTGTTTGAGGTTGTGGAAAGGTGTCTTTTATACTGATAACAATTTCAAACAGGTGCCATTACTACAGGTTATGAGTGGAGGACAGAGGAGCCTCTTAAAGAAGAAGTTACAGGTTTGTGAGAGCCACAAATGCTGCTTGTTTGTAGGTGACCAAATACTTATTTTCCACTATAATTTGCAAATAAATTCTTAAAAAATCAGACAATGTGATTTTCTAGATATGTTTTCTCATTTTGTCTCTCATAGTTGAGGTCTACCTATGATGTCAATTACAGGCCTCTCTCATCCATCTTTTTAAGTGGGAGAACTTGCACAATTGGTGGCTGACTAAATACTTTTTTTTCCCCACTGTAGCACACTGAGTTTTTCTGGTGGGTCCTAGGCCCTTCAGTCCGACACTGCATGGCATTCATAAAGTAAACAAAACTGTTTCAAAATGAGTCTTCATGTATATCCAACTGCAACTGCTTTTGTTTGTGAGCACAGTTTAGGAGTTGCCAAGTAGTAGGTTTATGTACAACTGTAAGCCGCCGGAGGTTTCCACACCTTGAGGTTCATGGGACTCCAGAGGCACCAGAAGCTTGAAATACATGTTTGGTGCTTTTAATGGTATTTTAGCAGATGCTCTCTTAATCCAATGAATTTGCCTGGCAGAAATGTTCCTCATTATGTTTTTATCTGTTATCTGAATCAGACACAGTTTGACACTTTTCAGATGAAGAGAGATCCTTTTTCTTTCCCATATTGCTTGAAACCTGTGGCCTTCTTAAGGTTTCTTGTAATTGGCAAACTAATTGGCTCACCTGGCAAACTAATTATCACAGGTTCCTGAGATTGATTTCAGTGGCGCAAAAGTACCCTGAGATACAATACAAGTCATGAGTTTAACTGAAAAACAAAAAATGTCATCTTTGTGACACTTAACCACTTCCGGACCGCCCATAGTACCGGTACGTCCAAGCAGAACTCAGCAGCTGCACAAAATCGTGCAGCTGCTGAAACTGGGAGTCGGCAGTAACTTTAGCCGGAGCTCCCAGAGAGAAGGCAGGGAAAGTTTATTGCCTTCCCTGCCTTCCCAATTGCTGTGTATACAGTGCTCAATGAGCGCTATATACAGTGCTATGGGCGCCGCCATCTTGCGGCTCCCCTCTGACCCGGCGGTCATGTGATCCACTGGGATCAGCATCTGCAAGAGCTGCTGGGTCCTACAGGACCCAGATCAGCTCTGTAGTTATGGGCAGGAGGCTGTATTCCTCCTGCAACTGGGGCTAAATCTACCAGCCCCAGTTACTGGGACAATCAGCCTCCCCGCCTCAAAGAAAAAAAAAAAAAAAGTGATCAGATGTCCCCAAAGGTCTATTATGACCTTATGGGGCACAATGTAAAAAAAAAAAAAAATTAATAGAAAAGTAAAAAAAAAAAATGTAAATGAAATAATTAAAAAAAAAAAAATAAAATAATACACCAATAAAACGCCATTATTAAAGGTTATAGCCCCTCTCCCAACGACAACATACAAAATTTTTGATTAATTAAGAGTAAAAACTATTTTAGGCTAAGGCCCCATGTTGCGGAAACGCAGCTTTTTTTGTTGCAGATTTTGTTGCGGTTTTTTGAACCAAAGCAAAGAATGGCTACAAGAGGATTGGGATAGATATATAAAGTTCTTATACTTATGCCTTCTGCTCAATCCACTCCTGGATTTGGCTCAAAAAAACGCAACAAAATCTGCAACAAAAAAAGCTGCATTTCTGCAACGTGGGGCTGTAGCCTTTAGTAGCAATTTCTGTTATTAAATAAAAAAATGAAAAGTGAAAAACAGACCCGTTTTCCCTCTTTTGTTTATATTTTCCTGTATATAAAAAAAATTAAAACACATGTAAAAATAAAAACAACATAAAAATAAAGCCCTATGTGTCAACGAAAAAAGATGCAGAAATTAGTTGAATAACGCATATGATAAAAATGTTACAGCCCTCAAAACCGCACCTACAAAAAAACCCGAAAATGTGTCTGGTCCTGGACCAGAAATTGGCCCGGTACTGAAGTGGTTAAATACAATTTGCATAATAATTTGGAACGTAGTGTATGTGTGGTTTTTGGTGGAATGAACATGTATGCCAGATATATACACATGTGGACAAAATTGTTGGTACCCCTCATTTAATGAAGGAAAAACCCACAATGGTCACAGAAACATCTTGAATCTGACAAAAGTAATAATATATAAAAATTCTTTGAAAATTAACAAATGAAAGTCAGACATTGCTTTTCAACCATGCTTCAACAGAATTTTTAAAAAAAGAAAACTCATGAAACGAGCCTGGACAGAAATGAGGGTAACCTTAACTTAATATTTTGTTGCACAACCTTTTGAGGCAATCACTGCAATCAAACGATTCCTGTAACTGTCAATGAGACTTCTGCACCTCTCAACAGGTATTTTGGCCACTCCTCATGAGCAAACTGCTCCAGTTGTCTCGGGTTTGAAGGGTGCCTTTTCCAGACGGCATGTTTCAGCTCCTTCCAAAGATGCTCAATAGGATTTAGGTCAGGGCTCATAGAAGGCCACTTCAGAATAGTTCAATGTTTTCCTCTTAGCCATTCTTGGGTGTTTTTAGCTGTGTGTTTTGGGTCATTATCCTGTTGCAAGACCCATGACCTGTGACTGAGACCAAGCTTTCTGACACTGGGCAGCACATTTCTCTCTAGAATCCCTTGATAGTCTTGAGATTTCATTGTACCCTGCACAGATTCAAGACACCCTGTGCCAGATGCAGCAAAGCAGCCCCAGAATATAACAGAGCCTCCTCCATGTTTCACAGTAGGGACAGTGTTCTTTTCAAGATCTGCTTCATTTTTCCGTCTGTGAACATAGAGCGGATGTGCCTTGCCAAAAGTTTCGATTTTTGTCTCATCTGTCTATAGGACATTCTCCCAGAAGCTTTGTGGCTTGTCAACATGTAGTTTGGCAAATTACTTTTGTCAGATTCAAGTTATTTCTGTGACCATTGTGGGTTTTTCTTTCATTACTGTAAATGAGGGGTACCAACAATTTTGTCCACGTGTGTAGCTGTGTATTCAATTCCCTATGCATCCTGCATATGGAATGAACAGGTTTTAGGTGTAGTGTATAGTGAAATGAACACATATTCTACATATTAGGAATGTGGTAAGTGACGTCATTTTTAACGCACAGTGAATGGCATTAAAGTGGTTTTCTGACATTTTTTGATATCTTTCAATAAATACTTTATGACACTAAAGGGGTTTTCTGGTGAGTACAGAGAGTGACCCTGACCTGGATCCTCATCCATGAAGAGAGGGTGATGACATTGACTAAGAGGTGGAAATTGTTCCTGACATCAGCACTGTAAGGTCCAACTACCACTGTCTATTGGCTGAGAGGCTGTCAGATGTTGATATCATGTGGTGTGCTATCACTGCACACATGACATTGTCTGCTCTGTAGTTCCTGGTCTAACACGTGGCAGTGGCTATTTTCTTCTAGTGTGACTATTTTTTTCGTCTGAAGCGAATCGTGATTTGTTCGGTTTTGTTAAAATCTAAAAATAAAATAAAATAAAATTTGGAATATTTGGGATGAACTCTGCTCGTTATGAATCAATTCATCCATCTCTAGTCACACAGTGAATGCAGGAGGGGGAGGACTGTTTTTTTCCTCACAGCACATTTGCAAACTGATTTCTCTGTACACTGGACTGAACATCTCACAGCTTATAACATAACAAAAGTCTTTTACGTACTTTATATCTACTTCTGGCTCCTTGTGTGATTACAGATGAGATATTATTCACAGACAGCAAGCAGTTTTACTGACTGTGCTCATAAATTGCTCTTTTTCTGTGTCAGGGATATTTTTAGCTCCATCATGCCTGCATATATTTGCCCTGTATTTTCAGATAAGTGTTCATTGATTATTATGCTGACTTTTGCTATTCTCAGCTATTTGTTTGCTATTGTACAGTTACATCTGGCAAAATTACATGTAAATAAATAAGGGATAAGGGAGGGGCAGACTTTTCTTTCTTGTACATGCCCATAGCTCAGAGACAAATGTAAAATGTGCTGCAGCCATAATGGGGATATTAGCAGCAGAAGAAACAGATAGGGCACCATGTATGAGGTGCCCTATCTATGACTATATACAGTGCCTTGCGAAAGTATTCGGCCCCCTTGAACTTTTCAAGCTTTTGCCACATTTCAGGCTTCAAACATAAGGATATAAAATTTTAATTTTTTGGTGAAGAATCAACAACAAGTGGGACACAATCGTTAAGTGGAACGAAATTTATTGGATATTTTAAACTTTTGTTAAAAATAAAAAACTGAAAAGTGGGGCGTGCCAAATTATTCGGCCCCCTTAAGTTAATACTTTGTAGCACCACCTTTTGCTGCGATTACAGCTGCAAGTCGCTTGGGGTATGTCTCTATCAGTTTTGCACATTGAGAGATTGAAATTCTTGCCCATTCTTCCTTGGAAAACAGCTCGATCTCAGTGAGGTTGGATGGAGAGCATTTGTGAACAGCAGTTTTCAGCTCTTTCCACAGATTCTCGATTGGATTCAGGTCTGGACTTTGACTTGGCCATTCTAACACCTGGATACGTTTATTTGTGAACCATTCCATTGTAGATTTTGCTTTATGTTTGGGATCATTATCTTGTTGGAAGATAAATCTCTGTCCCAGTCTCAGGTCTTTTGCAGACTCCAACAGGTTTTCTTTCAGAATGGTCCTGTATTTGGCTCCATCCATCTTCCCATCAATTTTAACCATCTTCCCTGTCCCTGCTGAAGAAAAGCAGGCCCAAACCATGATGCTGCCACCACCATGTTTGACAGTGGGGATGGTGTGTTCAGGGTGATGAGCTGTGTTGCTTTTACGCCAAACATATCGTTTTGCATTGTGGCCAAAAAGTTCAATTTTGGTTTCATCTGACCAGAGCACCTTCTTCCACATGTTTGGTGTGTATCCCAGGTAGCTTGTGGCAAACTTTAAATGAGACTTTTTATGGATATCTTTGAGAAATGGCTTTCTTCTTGCCACTCTTCCATAAAGGCCAGATTTGTGCAGTGTACGACTGATTGTTGTCCTATGGACAGACTCTCCCACCTCAGCTGTAGATCTCTGCAGTTCATCCAGAGTGATCATGGGCCTCTTGGCTGCATCTCTGATCAGTCTTCTCTTTTGGATCATTCAGAGATCCTCACTGAACTTCTGGAGTGAGTTTGCTGAACTGAAAGTAAAGGGGCCGAATAATATTGCACACCCCACTTTTCAGTTTTTTATTTTTTACAAATGTAACATCCTTGCCTGTCCGGGCTTTGGCACCATCCTCCGGGCGCATGCTGCGGCACAGGAGGTGTGTCCGGTTGTGATTCCTTCCTTTGGGTTTTTCATGTATTGTCTGAACACTGTCCTATTCCCTCACCTCCTTAATTGATTTTCCACCACACCCATGTCCTTCACCTTGCTTTCCCCCTGCTCCACTAAGAGTTAACTTTAGTTTTACATGTGTGATTGACAGCCTGTCCTCCTATCAAGTCTGGGGCGGGTTCTTTCTCCCTATTTATTGTTTGCTCACTTTCCCATTGGTGCCTGCTATTGCATTACGCTTACTGGCTATAATCCTTGTTCTTTGTTACCTGTTCTTCTGATTTCCTGACCACTGGCTTACCTTTGACTTCTCTCTTGGATTGTGATTTTGTACTGCATTGCTCGTTTGTTACCGACCCTTGGCTAGATGACCTCCCTTTGTTGTTGTTCGTTCTGTCTGCGTTCTGTGTTATCACTTATTATAAGGAGGGACTGTTGACTGGTTGCTGGCTGTCGCATAGGGCAGATCGGGCAAGTTAGCCAGGGACAGTGGGGGGGGGGGATTCAGCTTAGGGTCCACTGTCTTGTTTGCCCCTCCCCCCAAAGTTCCCCAGCACCTATGCGGGAATCGCTCCTCTAGCGATTCCCTTACAACAAAAGTTTAAAATAACCAATAAATTTCGTTCCACTTCACAATTGTGTCCCACTTGTTGTTGATTCTTCACCAAAAAATTAAAATTTTATATCCTTATGTTTGAAGCCTGAAATGTGGCAAAAGGTTGAAAAGTTCAAGGGGGCCGAATACTTTCGCAAGGCACTGTAGGTGACAGGTCATTTTGGCTGCACAGTAAAAACAAAGCTTGTAAGAAAGTAGCTCAGATTCAGTTCTTCTCTAATTCCACCCCATTCTGAATTTTATTTCTAGCTTTCCAGTACATCATAAGGAATATTAAATGGTACCATTAGGAAAAACTATTTGTTGGGGGGCACCTCTAGCCGGCGAGAGTAGAGAACGTATATGGTGTAAGTTCCTGCCTCAATCCAACCTTTATATTGAAAATCTAGGGCCCACTGGCTAAAACGATCTCCAAAACACCCCAAGGGTCTCTCCCTAGATCAAGTGCTTGTTGTTATAGGAATGTTTTGATCACTCTTTGGCGATCTGAAACAGCCATGACTCTGTACCCTTGGCTGCATAAGCACGGCATCTTGTTTCCAGAAGAACCAAGAAATGGACTCCGTATATCAAAAGTAGGTGTAATGAAATGTGCTTTATTCACTTGCAAATAAAATACGTAGAGTGCAACAGTTACGTTTCGGTCTATCCAACCTTTATCAGACTCTACAACAATAACAAAAATAAGTGTACAGTGACATATGTGAAAAATATGTAGATACTGTGAGAGTGTGAACCTAGAGGGCGCTAGTGAGCGACCCAGGGCCAGGCTTGAAAAGGTCCTCAGCTACACCCATGGGTGGGGCAGTAACTCCAGAGGGAGTGTGTGCAGCAGGAGAGCTGCTGGGGAGACCTGCAGGGAGCAGGTGTATGTTGGAACCAGTCAGAGACAGACAGGCGGTCTGTCCCAGGAGGACTGGGTTTCCAAAGAGGACTTTGCTTAAGCTGAGTGTGAGTCAGGCTGCTTCTTGCCCCCAGAGGCTAGATAGGGCTCAAGCAGTGAGATAGTGCCCTATGTGTGGGCTAGGCTGTTTGTTATTTTGTTTCTGTTACATTTTTAAGCTGAATAAAAGCCATTTACTTTGGATTAGCACCGTCTGAATGCTGCTTCTCCGGCACCCAGTACCACCAACACCGCTGTGGATTCCAGGAGGCCGCCGCCTTTGAGGCTAAATCCCCCCAAATTGTCATAATACATAAATTTACATAAATATACAAATGTACATAAGTCGCATTATAATAAGAAGATAACAATTGAAGAGGCATTATTCCATGGAAAAGGTGATAACCTGGATGTCAGATAAATAAGATCCTAAAGAAACTGTGATCAGAGGTATACAGAGCTGAATGATCAGGGCGCTTAGGGAATCCGAAATGCGGGGTACCGCTAAGTGTACAGCTCTGTCATGGTTCCCAGCGCTGAGATTTTTATAGTAAATTGCGCGTGTGACGCCGGTGACGTCATCGGACACTCGCGCATGCGCAGTAAACATTTTCCACTGGAAGTGGGGCATATTATTATGCAAATAGAAAGTAACGTCAAGAGAGCAGGATAATTATGTACTGAAAAGCGAAATCAAGAGGGAAGGCTTGATACTATAGCGAGGGTAAGATGTTCTAAATGGCTATATTGTGAGCCCATAGAGGAAGGATACTGTGGTGAGGATTCCCATTGAGGCTAGCTTTTCAATACATAACAATTATCCTGCTCTCTTTACATTACTTTCTATTTGCATATCACACACTTTTTTCATATTTTACTTTATTCTGACTTCCTTTTACTGATTACAACATTATCTTGATATTGATGGACCTTGTGGGCAGAAATGGTATACTAATATGACATATATTGGCACTTATTTAATATCTCCTATTCATTATAAAGGGTAGTATCGCTATAACAGTGTTTGCAGACTCCTAAAGCATTTCTTCATCAAGTTTGGCCATTGTGAGCCACTATACAGGTCTATTTTGACTTTCTTCCTGTTTAATATGCCCCACTTCCAGTGGAAAATGTTTACTGCGCATGTGCGAGTGTCCCACTTCCGGTGGAAAATGTTTACTGCGCATGCGCGAGTGTCCGATGAAGTCACCGGCATCACACGCGCAATTTACTATAAAAATCTCAGCGCTGGGAACCATGACAGCGCTCCACACTTAGCGGTACCCCGCATTTCGGATTCCCTAAGCGCCCTGATCTTCTGGGGATTATGTCCCCCCCTATACAACACAAAAGGTATGTGCAATACTTTATCTTTTTGCCTTTACATTCAGGTTTAGGTCCATAGTGGGGCTAGGTATCCAGCAGCTAATATGTACAACTGCCTTAGAACTGGCACATATTCACCATACTAACCACCTCTCTAAACACATTTCTCCTGAAACTGTCACACTGCCCTCTGTTTACTTGCTGTTATACCTTAACTCAATGCACAGGATTTGGAGCAACACTCATTCAGCTCTGTATACCTCTGATTACAGTTTCTTAAGGATCTTATTTATCTGACATCCAGGTTATCACCTTTTCCATGGAATAATGCCTCTTCAATTGTAATCTTCTTATTATAATGCGACTTATGTACATTTGTATATTTATGTAAATTTATGTATCTACATATTTTTCAGATATGTCACTGTACACTTATTTTTGTTATTGTTGTAGAGTCTGATGAAGGTCGGTTAGACTGAAACGTCACTATTGCACTCTATGTATTGTATTTGGAAGTGAATAAAGCACATGTCATTATACCTACTTTTGATGTACGGAGTCAATTTCCTGATTTCTAAGGGTTGGGACCCTACTCCGCACTAACTGGTGATACTATCCACATCCACCAAGAAAGTTTCCAGAAGAACCATTACTGCGATGATAACTGACTCTCATACACCAAGCTTTGGACTGAGGCGAGCTATGGTGAGCCCAGGAGTAGCAGGGAATTCCAACAGTTATTACCAGGTCCGCTCTATAGGCTACAACAGAACTGCTGGGCAGCTCCAATACCTCCTGGCACCCGAGACTCAAGCAAGCACAAATATCTACCCTCTCCTGCAAGAATCCTAGCTCTGCATTATTACAGCTAGCCCCAACAAGAGTCACTGCAGATTCACTTGCTAAGCTGCAGGAGACCCTGTTTCTGTGGAGTTCAGAGACACACCATCACTGAGAGTCAGCCGGCAGCACCTTCAATAACCACCTACTGCCCTGGACTTGTTACCCCACTACCCCTCTATCCCAAGAGTATAGAGATCAGTGAAGTGTACTGGGTCTTTGTCCAGAGTGATATAGAACATTCTAACACACTCCTGTACAATCAGCTAGATACTCTGAACTTACTCCCCCAATGAATGGTTCCTGCTAGCTGGCCGAACACCATACGATTAATGATGGTCAAATACAGCAACAGTGTCTCTAGGGATCATATTTCAACTCTAAACCCACCACCTCAGAGGACCATATTTAAAGGTTCATTACCAAATCGACACTCCCTGCCACCAACACAATGAGTAAAGTGTCTAACCCAACCTAAACTTACTACTCCAAGAGACAAATTGGACTCAGATACGGAGGACAGCGAAAGAGGAGACACACTTGACAACAGCACGCTTCAGAAAGCTGATTGCTCAGGATTTACAAGATTTCAAGCAAGATATCAAACATTTCGGAACCAGAGTAAATTGGCCCAGGTGATCTTGAGCGAATATACCTCTGCGACAGCGAAAAATTTCATATGAAAATTTCATATCTAAATGACATGTACGACTACCTGGAAGACCATGATAACTGTGGCCGCTAAAACAACCTTAGAATCAGAGGTTTAATGGAAGATGTCCCCTCAGAATCACAGTCAAACAGATTGCCCTGATCTCCTGGACACAGACTATGGTGAACCTATCACGATTGAGAGAATACAAATGAGCTTGAGGGCAAAGCCTAGACCCATGGAACCCCCATGAGATGTGATGTGCCAGTTCCTTAATTTTCAAGTGAAAGAAGATATACTTTGAAAATCTAGAGAGAAGGACACAATTCTTCATGATGGTAAACACTCACTGTTTATTCAAGACTTATCGCCTCCAACTCTCAGCAAAAGGACAATGCTAAAACCAATCACTGATACACTAAAAAAAAGTCCCTTATAGGTGGCTATTCCCCATTTGCCTTCTAATGACCTTGGATGGAATTTGCTACACCATAAGATGCAAGACAGAACTAGGAGAATTACTGAAACAACTAGACCTGCAACACCTGCAAATTCCAGACTAGTTCATATCTCAAGCTCTTGGCTCACTCCCTATTATTCCATCACCAACAATGTGGATCCAGTAAGTCCCTTTTGACAAAAGCTTGAAAGGAAAGAAACTGCCTGAGAAATTAACCCCAAAATTAATCATCACCGACACATAGTGATAGAAATTCTATGTGCCATCTCAATATCCTTTACATTCTACATATCTTTTGTTCACTATGTCGTCTTTATTTGTGTTCTGGCAACAATGCTTTACACAACATGAGGTGCTTTACAGGCGCCAAGGTTTTGGTTGCTACTGACAACCAGGACCTATTTTTCACATTATTTTTTAATGTCTGCCTATTGTTCCAAGACTTTAACCCCCCCCCCTTTGAGTACCAACATTGGAGGGTTTGTATATTGCAAGGTTCGCACCACATTAACAAAACTACTATGGCGAGCATAAATTTTCTAACTTAAAATGTTAGAGGCCTTAATCAACTGGCTAAAATGGGCCAAATACTCAAGTATATGAAGAAAGAGAAAATAGACATTCGCTTATTACAAGAAACACTTTAAGAAAGGAGAAGTTCCTAGGATTAACCGCTTATTTTAATAAGTGTTATCATAGCAGCTCCCCCACTAAAGCAAGCATCGGGGTGACCATAGGTTTTTCCAAACACTCCCCATTTTTCAACAAAGACTCGCTTAAAAGAATAGAAGGGATTTTTTGAATATTTTTAAGAATATTTTAAGAATATTTTTGTTAAGGAACAGTTTGGTACACAAATCTGCACTATCGGGAATATTTATGCTCCCAACAAATCACTTGGTTATTAGATACACTGCAGAAGTTCGACAACCATACAGAGGGGATCCCGGTCCTCGGAGGAGATCTTCACACTCCACTAGAATCTACAATAGATTCCTCAACAGGTAGCTCCTAGCTCCCAGACAATGCCCTAGTTAAACCTAAAAAATCTCTAACTTCGTGGATATATGGCGTTTCATCAACCCAAAGACAAAGCATTATACTCGCTATTCATCCGCTCATAAATCCTTCCAGAGACTTGACTACTTCTTCATTACAGTACAACAACTACAACCCCAATTCCAATGAAGTTGGGATTTTGTGTAAAACATAAATAAAAACAGAATACGATGATTTGCAAATCCTTTTTAACCTATATTCAATTGAATACATACAAAGACAAGATATTTAGTGTTCAAACGGATAAACTTTACAGTTTTTTTGCAAATATTCGATCATTTTGAATTTGATGCCTGCAACACGTTCCAAAAAAGCTGGGACAGGGGCAACAAAAGATTGGGAAAGTTGAGGAATGCTCCAAAAACACCTGTTTGGAGCATTCCAGAGGTGAACAGGTTAATTGGAAACAGGTGAGTATAATGATTGGGTATAAAGGGAGCATCCCCAAAAGGCTCAGTCCTTCACAAGCAAGGATGGGCCGAGGTTCACCACTTTGTGAACAACTGCATGAGCAAATAGTCCAAAAGTTTAAGAACAACATTTCTCAACGCACAATTGCAAGAAATTTAGGGATTTCATCATCTACAGTCCATAATACCATCAAAAGATTCAGAGAATCTGGACAAATCTCTGCAAGTAAGCGGCAAGGCCGAAAACCAACATTGAATGCCCGTGACCTTCGGTCCCTCAGGCGGCACTGCTTTAAAAACTGAGATCATTCTGTAACAGATATTACCACATGGGTTCAGGAACACTTCAGAAACTCATTGGCAGTGAACACAGTTCGTCGCTACATCTACAAGTGCAAGTTAAAACTCTACCATGCAAAGTGAAAGCCATATACAGTATCAACAACACCTTGAAAAGCCGCCGGCTTCTCTGGGGTCGAGCTCATCTGAGATGGACTGATGCAAAGTGGAAAAGTGTCTTGTGGTCTGACGAGTCCACATTTCAAATTGTTTTTGGAAATCAAGGACGTCGTGTCCTCCAGGCCAAAGAGGAAAAGGACTGTCCGGACTGTTATCAGCACAAAGTTCAAAAGCCAGAAACTCTGATGGTATGGGGGTGTGTTAGCGCCCATGGCATGGGTAACTTGCACATCTGTGAAGGCACCATTAATGCTGAAAAGTACATACAGATTTTGGAGCAACATACTGTATGCTGCCATCCAAGCATCGTCTTTTTCAGGGACATTATTGTCTTGCTTATTTCAGCAAGACAATACAAAGCCACATTCTGCGTGTCTTACAACAGTGTGGCTTCATAGTAAAAGAGTGCGGATACTAGACTGGCCTGCCTGCAGTTCCAGACCTGTCTTCCATTGAAAATGTGTGACGCATTATGAAGTGCAAAATACAACAATGGAGACCTCGGACTGTTCAGCAACTGAAGTTGTACATCAAGTAAGAATGGGAAAGAATTCCACCTACAAATCTTCAACAAGTCGGGTCCTCAGTTCCCAAACGCTTATTGAGTGTTGTTAAAAGGAAAGGTGATGTAACACGGGGTAAACATGCCCCTGGCCCAGTTTTTGTTGCTCCTGTCCCAGCTTTTTTGTAACGTGTTGCAGGCATCAAATTCAAAATGAGTGAATATTTGCAAAAAACATATAAAGTTTTTCCATTTGAACATTAAATATATTGTCTTTGTATTCAATTGAATATAGGTTGAAAAGGATTTGCAAATCATCATATTCTGTTTTTATTTATGTTTTACAAAACGTCCCAACTTCATTGGAATTGGGGTTGTACAACACTGCAAACACTATAACAATAAAACGCATTAAACACACGTTTTTCTCCAATCATTTCCCAGTATTTCTTTCCCTTAACATCCCCCCTCATTTCCAAAATCCAAGTTTATCTGGCGTCTTAAAGAGCTACTCATAAGAATCCTGAATATCTGGCTGGCCTCAAGAGAAAACTGAGTGACTTCTTTGAGATAAACGATACTGCAGAGATTTCAATTCAAATTCTATGGGCATATCATAAAGCTTTTATCAGAGGATAATTAATTGCACTTGGCATACATAATAAAAAATAGAAGAATAAAACTCTAAACTCTTTACTAGCCAAAATGAGTTCTCTGGAACGTATAAGTAAAAGATCCCAGTTGCCTAGGTTCCTCACCAGGAGTGATGGGAGACAAGGTGGGTTTATCAGGAGAGAGAAATAGAAAAGAGAGAGATAGAAAATTTGGAGGAATCAGACCCTACTCTCTCTTTAACATTTTCCCGGATTCTCTGATCAATACGGACAGCCAACGTCATAGCCTGCTCAAGAGTAGGGGGTTCTTGGTGACCAACCCAGACCTCCTTAACACAGTCACACAGGCCTTGCTTAAAGTGAGCCTTTAGAGCCGACTCGCACCAACCTGCAGTTACACTGCACTTACGGAATTCTGAGCAGTACTCCTCAGCAGAGCGTTTGCCCTGCCGCATGGTGAGGAGTTGCGATTCCGCAAGCCCAATGTGGTCTGGCTCAGCATAGATAGACCTCAGAGACAAAAATTTTTTTTTCAAAATCAGACCACTCCTCAGCCCCAGGAGGGAGTTTAAGGGCCCAAGCTTGTGGATCCCCCTGTAGGAGGGATATAACTACTCCCACCACTTGGGCCTGGGATGCATGAGGGTTTATCCGAAAGTACAGGTGACAAGACTCCCAGAAAGTCTCAAATTTTTCTCGGTTCCCCGAGAAACGATCTGGGAGTAACATCTTCACCCTGGGAAGGGTAGAAACAGCAGAGGATGCTGCAGCAGCATCAGTAAGGGTGTGAACCTGTTTAGCTAGCTCAGCTACCAGGCCTGCCAAACCCTCCATCTTGGCTGCAAGGCCCTGAGTAGGATCCATGCTGATCCGTAGGAAAGCAATGGCAGAAGGTAATTTATGGCTGGCTATTCTTTAAGGGAATTGCCAGTTGAGCAATTCCCCAGTACTGCTGCAGAACCCTGGGGGAGAGGCACAACAAAACAGTGGACCCTAAGCTGAAAACCCCCCACTGTACCTGGCTAACTTGCCCGATTATCCTAGGTGACAGCCAGCAACCAGTCGACAGTCCCTTCCTAATATAGGTGACAACACAGAACGCAGACAGGACAAACAACAACAAGGGAGGTCAGCTAGCCAAGGGTTGGTAACAGTTGAGCAATACAGTACAAAAACACAATCCAAGAGAATAGTCAGAGACAAAACCAGAGGTCAGGAATAGGAATACAGGAAATAGCAGAATAGGAGCTAGCAGGGACAAGTCACAAGACAGAATCAATAGCCAGCGACCATGTGAGGGCTGACAACCTGCTTATAGAAAGTCAGGACCTGCCCCAGACTGGATTGGTAGACAGGCTGTCAATCACACAGGCAAGGCTGAGATTAACTATTAGTGGAGCAGAGGAAAACCAAGGTGCAGGAGACGGGTGTGGCAGAAAATCAATTACATAGTCTAGGACAGTGTTCAGATTGAGCCACAAGAATCTTAAACAAGGAATCAAACTGAGCACACCTCCTGCGCCGCAGCGTGCGGGCGGAGGATGCTGTAGAGACCCGAACAGGCAGAGACGTTACACCTGTGGACCCCATAGACTATAATTGTTTCTGCCAGGTTTCTATCCGAAAAATGTGGAGAGAAAAGCACTGCTTGCAGGACTTTTCTCTCCGCATTTTTCAAACGGTTTTGGGGATGGAATACCCGAACGGAGGCCGGTTGCAGGTGTGAACCTAGCCATAGACTTGGCTAAAGTTTAAATGAGTTCTCAATTTAAGCACTATGCACATGGGGACAAACCCACTAAATTCATGTTGGTTCAAATTAAACAGAGGAAGGACAAAGCGTTTATAGCTGCAATACGTGATCCTGAAGCCGATCTCCGCCATAACAGAGATTCTATTGCAGAAGAATTTAGAAAATTCTACCACAATCTGTACAACTTAAACTGTAAGGAGGACGTGGAGGTCACATGTGGAAAGGACATCCTCACCAAGTAGTTTTTAGATGCTCTGTCCTTGCCTGCTCTGACGTCGCGGCAAGCTTTACATCTCTTTTCCCCATTTACGGAGAGATAGTAAAAGCCCTAAACTAAGCACCAAAAACAAAAGTCCTGGCCCCAATGGCCTTACCCCCTTCTATTTTATATATCCTTCAAAGAGGTCCTACTCCCTTATCTAACAAAACTCTATAATGATGCCATCAATTGTATACCCTTTGCTCCCTAAACACTATTGGCAAATATCACCATTATACCTAAAGAATGAAAGGACACCACTCATTGCTAAACTCAGACCTAAAATTAGTTGCCAGACTTTTTTCCCTGAGATTCCAACCTCTTCTCCTCTCTTTGATTAACCCTGACCAAATGGACTTTTTGCCCCAATGAGAAGGTAGGCACGATATTTGTGAGCGCAATCCACTCTAAGTATTGCCGTATTGAAGTCCAAATTCATAAAGTTGATGTATGAGCTAGCTCAGAGAGACTCACACATACACAGCTATTGTGTATATAGTGAGTTCTGCTTTAATGGAGGGAAAAAGGTGGTCTTAAATACAGAGTGTAGACAAGACAGGTTGAACTAGTACAACTAGCATATCTCTAAACAAATGTATAAATGTAAAATGTCTACAGGCATGGCCCTGGAATCCAAAATGGAGGATACAATAGCTGAGTCATCCTCCACATTTCCCTCCTTATGTAAATTATATAACCCATACCCAGGGTACATTAGGATCTCCTAATCAGATCCTGAAGACTTTTATGGAGACTTCACCTCATTCCCCATGGATATGTTATACCATTTACATACCTATTGGTCTAATACACTCAGATGGATGCCTTTGTCATGTCTGTCAGTGTGTCCAACCACCCTTACAACCTGCAAACCCACTGTCCTGGGTTTGCACCTCTTTTTAGCAAGTTTCTTTACAAGCCAGAATATAAACTTTATAGTCAAATAGATGCAAAAACACAGCAAAAACATTTGAAATATTCCCTGTAATATTCCCATAATCCATCCACCTAATCCCTTAAACCAATTGGCAGGATTTAAGAACGAAAAGGTATCGGACCACCAACTGTCCTGTGTCTTCTGATGTTCTTTGATCCATTTTTCTCTAAGTTCTCTGACATTATCAATTCCTGCCCGCACTTGAAGATTCCCTTCAGAGTTAATATAGTGGCAACAGGAAGGTCCGATAATCTGACACATTCCCCCCTGTGCTGCTGTGAGGTAGTCGAGGACTATGGTGTGTTGATTGCTGACTATTATGAGTTGTCCTAGTATCGTATTAGTGGCATTCAACAAGCCTAGAATGGTGTATATCTTCTCATCTAGATAATCGATGGATTCTACAGCACTAACTTGTCCCAAGTTTGCATAACCATGGGATACAAGAGTATCGTGCTGATAATTCTGTTGCTTGTACCCATTAAAACCACAAGGGGTCGCCCATGGGGTGATTGTCTGCTGCAGGCTTGTACAAAGTATGACGGGGTATCGTCTCATGTTTCACATGTTAATGGGCAATTATGAAGGTGGCTGGTGTCAGTCTAGCTAGAGTACAAGTCCCCTCTCCCCCTGGGGTTAGCCACTTGTATGCTTGATGACCACATACTAGATATACATCCTTGGGCAATATGCAAGCTTTCTGAAGCTGAACTAGGCAATAGAGTTAGCTAAAGAGTCGCTGCATGGGGGATTTTGCACACCACTTATCCCCCGTCTCTTTGGGGTCCGGTGCTCTGTATCAGACCCCTGACTATCCGTAATTAGTCCCCGTTCTATTGAGGAGTTGTGGTCTGGACAACCCTTTATTCCCTCTGTGAACCATCTGTCACTATCTTGTAAGGAAGCATGAATCCTTTTCTTAAAAATGAACTCCACTTTACCTGACCTTACACTAGAGGTGCTTGGCAGACTAAGGCTAATATTAAGCTCTTCCGTGGGAATGGTACCAGCACGAAATGGGACTTTGGATTTATGTTCAAACGTTTCCTTTACCGGGTTCCAATCATACCACTTGATTGGTCTCCCTGTCAGGTTTAGCTGTAACCATGGGAGGGTCACCCAACCTGCTATGGGAATTGGAACAGCGTGATTATTAGTGATGTTCATTCCCTTATAAGTGACTGCACTCCAAGAAACATTATGAAAACAGGAGTCATTAAGAAAAAAAACTCATCTAGGTCAAGAGGGAGTGCTAGATAAAACATAGTCTTTGCAGAACCAGGGATGTGAGTACAGATCCAACAATCCCTGGGTTCTTCCTACTCATCCTAACAGTTAACACCTGATGGTGTGTAATCAATTTATTGTTCCATTCTTCTTTTAGAACATCATGGATCACCGGTAGGTACCAGATCCTTTCAGTCCTCTTCCGGGCAGGTCACCTTTTTACAGTGACTAGCGTGGATCCACGTCGACTTTCCTTCTAACTTGACTGAAGAGGATGTTGTCAGAAGCACTTGGAAAGGACCATCAAACTGTGGATCAAGGCTCTCACGTGTCTCTTTATCACCACCTAGCCTCCTGACTTTAGGGAAAGTGTTCCCAGTACATGGTTTGGATCTAGAAGAGAACTGTCCAGTGAAGTGAGTGCCATTATCACTTTCAATGGTCTCAGGGATCCCATATCTGCACACTACTTCTTTCATTAGTTTATATGCAGTTGCTTTTGTGGTGGCTTTCTGTACCATATATGCCTCAGGCCATCCTGAAAAGAGATCAATACACACAAGCACATACTCATACCTTCCCACCTTTGGTAACTGTATATAGTTAACCTGCAATCTCTGGAACGGGTACAAGGGCTTTGGGGTGTGTTTCTGAGTAACCTTTACTTTTTGGCCCACATTATGCCTAGCACATGTCATGCAGGCTTGCACGTATCTAGCTACAGTTGTGATAAAACCTGGAGCTACCCATCGTTTGCTCACCAGGTCACACATGGCTGTTTTTGAGCGGTGCACTTGAGAATGAGCTGCTTGTGCCATCATTGGGAACAATGCTCTTGGTAAACATACTCTCTTACCACTTACCATCAGGCCTTGTTCATCTTCTTTTGCACCTTGCTGCTCCCAAGTCATCTTTTCTTCTGGACCTGCAGTCTTGGTCCTGCAGTGCTTTTTGAACCTGAAAAGAGAGCTGAGAAGCTTGCTCTGGTATGGTGACCACCAGTGTTGAGGCATGTTCCCTACGCTTATTTGCAGCCTCTGCCCACACGTTACCTTTGCTTTCTTTTGTATCAGCCTTGGTGTGTGCCTTAACTTTGGCTATACCCACCTGTTTTGGTAGCTGCAGGATCTCCATCAGCTCCTAAATAGCCTGGAAATCCTTTATAAGCATACCATTAAAACTAAGGTAAGCTCTTGCTCTCCAGATCAGACCATAGTCGTATTCTATATCAAAGGCATAGCGGGCTTACCCTCAGCTATTTTACACCATTCCAGTGAGTGCTTTCAGTTCAGCTTCTTTGAGCTGAGACTTGTGGGGTAATGGTTCTGCTTGTTTACCTCATGTTCAGTGGCATATCTGGTACAGAATTTGCCATCCATCCCAAATCGAGAGCCATCTACAAAAGAACTCAAAATCAGAGTTAGCAATAGATTCATCATTTACATGACCAAATCCTACAGTTTCTTGCTGCATCAGTTATATACAGTTCATCAGAAAATACATGTGTGTACAGGTTGTTTTACTGTTGTCCTTCCTTTCCCCCCTGAATCTATTGGTAAAAGGGTAGAGGGATGGAGTGTCGTGCAGAGTGCAAGGGTGACATTAGGAGGCATAACTGTAATCTGAGTTGTAATCTGTAAGGCAAACTGTAATCTGAGTTGTCTAGCCATTGAAATGTGCTTAGGCTGGGCCTGGGACAATATGCCATGTACATCATGAGGAGTAAGTACTGTTAAAGGGAAGTCCAATACAATGTCTACACCTTTCTCCAGGGACAATTGGACCGCAGCTACTGCCCTAACACAAGAAGGTGCTCCTCTGGACATTGGGTCTAATCAGCAGAATAATAAGCTACTGGTCTTTGTTGATGTCCATTAGTCTGAGTAAGCACTGCTGTTGCACGTCCCAACATTTCTGTACAGTAAAGAGAAAAAGTCTCATCATAATTAGGAAGTCCTAAAACTTGTGTAAATAAGTGCCAACTTGATGGAGTGGAAGTTTTCCACTGCCTGTTCTGGTTTAATAATGCAGTCAAAGAGAAGTTGCATTAACAGGGATGCATTATGGATCCACTGTCTGCAGTAAGAATGTCCTAAGTTGTGCCACACCATTTGGGGATTTGAGCTCCTGTATGACCTGAAGTCTATCAGGGGTCCGATGTTCTTGTAAAATGCAATGACCTAGAAAAACAACTTTAGTAAGGCAGAACTGCAATTTGGACTTAGATGCTTTACATCCATTTTCTGCTAAAAAGCACAGCCGAGATACTGATGCTTGTACACATCTCCTGGGAGGGGCAACATAAAAGCAGGTTATCCACATACTGGAGCAGCACCACACAATGCAGTATACAGGGTGGGAGAATTCTGCGCCCCTTGTGGTAGCACTGTCCAGGCATATTGTTTACCCTTCAACGTAAATGCAATGTGACGATTACTGGGGGTACTGGCAATTTGCCTATATCTCTTTTTCCTTTTGCCAGAGGTAATCAGGCACACAACCTAGATGTTCCTCTACACTAACTACCTCTGCATTGTTTTGCTTTGTAAGGAAAACCAGGGAGTGTAGGGAACATAAGGTGTCTTCTGACATTACTGATGACAATGAGTCCGTCCCATCTGGCTTATACACAATGTGAGCCATTAGGGCTTGTAAAACGTCTGATCCCAGCAAGTTAACTGAGGCAGACTCACTGACAAGGAATCTAGTGGTAATGGTGCAGGCAGGAAACAAAATGATCAGTTATCTCATAGGCAAAAACATTGTCAGCGTGGAAAACATATTTGTTAGCTCCAGTATCCACTAACAATTCACAAGTTCTCCCCTCAGGCAATTGTATGGAGATCATAGGTACTGATATTAAATGCACGCTTACTGGAGTACCTATTTCCTATTGATGGTTATTGTCAGAATCCTCCTGTCTGCCTCTGGGTCTCCCATCTTGGAACTTTGCAGTTCCAGGCAAAATGTCTGGATTCAACACATTCCAACATTTAAGCACATGCTATAGACAGTAAACATTTAGACATCTTCAAAGACAATAACATTCCTTCCTGTGTCTAATAAGTTCAACCCCCACCTCATTAGCATACACATGGTTGGCTTTTATCTCTCCTTCCTGTGTCATCAAGCTAGTTTAGAATTACATAGCCTAGCAAGACAAAAAATAATTTGTACACTATAATTCATAGATAAGCCATCTATTAAATTGTCAGCTCATTCAGACTATCCAGTACAAGTAAATCTAGTCTTCTCGAGCTCCTACACACTCCACAATTACAAACAATTCAATGACTTTAGTAAATACACAAAATATCATCAATTAGTGAAGCAAGCAGAAGAAATGGGAGAGCTTATAATATGATTTCAAAGTCAATTTATATCGTGGCCACTTTGTTCTCCCAATCCATCTACCACGCAACATCTGTTCAACTAGTCAGACATCAACTCAAATCCTAAGTAGATACAGGATTTCTAGACCATATACATGACTCTATCATACACTTTCTTGCAAATCACAGCATTCATTCAGTCACACTCATAAATTCCTTCAAATGTGCATTATAAACAAAAAGACATTACAAAATAGATAGGCGAGTTACTTCTAATTCACTGAAACAATGAACAGACGTTTCTACAAAAGTGTACACAAGATTCTAGATTAGGCCTTTGCTAGGCTTTTGTTTAAGGTGCACTTTGTTCAAGAGGGGGGATGGAGTACAAAATCAACAATTGCTACCTCACCAGTCTGAGGAATCTTTAAACAATATCCAAACACACTTTACTGCACCAAGCTCAACTTCCTCTGAAACCTTCAGTTACTAACTTGCTGAAACACTTTGTTTTCTGAGTCACTCCACTTTTCTCCATCTCACTCCACTTACTCCGCTCCATCTTTTCACATCCTATCATTATTAACTATCTTGCTGTTTTTGGCGCCTTCACTTGCCTAATAGAGCACCCCTTCATTACGTCATCACCCTCTTTTGCTCTCACAATCTCTATAGCTGGAATTCCTCTATTCTTAGGATCAGCCTCACACCGCCCAGGCAAATTCTCCATGATTTGCCAAATCTTCTGTGACGAACCTCAAAAGGTACATACAACGGTACCTCTCGGGAACCATGCACTTAACAACACACTTCTTATACTAGAACCTCCAAAAGATATCTCTCGGGTGCCCAGCGCTTAACTAAGACAGCGTCTTGCCTTTAAAACCTCTAAGGATATCTGTCGGCACCCAAAAAGTGTTAACTACATACAAGGAACTCATACAGTAGCCCCAGGCTACTACTTTCTCCTCTACCTTAACTTAGGAGATGGACGATGGGCTAATCTTTCCTTGCTAATCTTTCCTTAATAACTTTCCACAGGGTCCAACACATAAACAAACCAAATGGGATGTATACCAAAAACACAGCAGAAAATTTCTACATTAGTTATTTTTCAAATACGGATACTTCATAAACAGGGTTCTTAAAAAGACCAGAGGATTTACTTTCCTTACAACTCACCCAATTTTGATACAATGTATAATCATGCCGAAGATTCTGTATTCCCTCTCGGCCCTCCCCATTGATGTGCTCAACTATCTATTAAAACGATGTTATCTACATTTTTCTGGTGCTCCAAGAGCCCTAGAATTAAATAATAAAATTCTAATTTGAGCGGATACTGAAGGTAGCATACGCTTATCTGACCTGGGCCTATACCTTAAGGCAATACAAATTAGCTATATACTAGGCTGGGTTAGGCAATCACCACACAAACTCTGGATGGCTATAGAGGAGGTAAATTTAAAGTTTTCTCTATAACAGCACATTTTCTCACGTGAACGGGTATATGAACCATGCATCCCATGGTGATCTCTAGCTGGAGCAATGTGGGCGTCGTGAACTAAATCTGGGTCAGCATTATCCTTGATTACTTTCCCAGCCCCAACCATGCAAATTAGAGACCTGCTACCTGCTCAATCCCCTAAAGACATACAGACAGTCCCTCACCACGTACTTTCAGACACCTGCCCTGTCAATGTACTCCCAGTCAGAGGATTTATAAACTCAAGGGATGACATAGCACTCTTCCTAGACTTGCCTCAACACTACTTCCTGATCTGTGAACATATCAAAATCCAAAATACTGAACATGATAGAGGGACCCTACAAGGAGCAATTTCCTCTATATATAAACATCTCATTATGGCCAACTCACCAAGCTCTACAGAACTCAGATACAGTGGAGAAAAAAAAGTATTTAGTCAGCCACCAATTGTGCAAGTTCTCCCACTTAAAAAGATGAGAGAGGCCTGGAATTTACATCATAGGTAGACCTCAACTATAAGAGACAAAATGAGAAAACAAATCCAGAAAATCACATTGCTAAGCTACAGATGCACGGTAAGGAATGTACTGGTCTTACAGGAGAGTAGCAGCAAAAATGGGCTGACAACTGTGAGCAGTAGAGAATTCTACTTAAAGGCAAAACACTACTGTGAGCCAAGACCGGCCTCAGACGTCTTCACCAGAGCTCCTCGCAAGAAGAGATGGAATTTTGCTGAATCTGAAGATCGGAATTATCACCAGAACAGAAAGTGTATTACAAATAAATGCACTGCAGCAGAGGCCTACACCAAATCCACACACTACTCACAGGGACAGAGAAAACAGAATGGTCGACAATCACGGGTCAGCAGCTGAGGAGGGCAACACAGATCCAAATCACGAGACGAAGACAAATCCGGGAAACAAAGCCAATAGTCAGAACCGATCAGGAATGCCAGAACAAAATCCAGGTACACGGCCAAAAGTCAGGTATAGGAGCAATCAAATCAAATTCAGGCGCTTAGCAGGAGTTAGGAAATTGATAGAAAGCAAAGCTGAGTGATAGGGAGGGGTTTAAATAGGCCTGCTCAGGAAGCTTCCCTATGTTGTCACGACAACCTTAAAGCAGCAACCACCAATCCTTCTTTATGCTGACCTGACAACTTCAAAGCAGCAACAACAGATGTAACATCCCTGACACACATTGTCTGATTTTTAAAGAATTTATTTGCAAATTATGGTGGAAAATAAGTATTTAGTCAATAACAAAAGTTCATCTCAATAATTTGTTATATATCCTTTGTAGGCAATGACAGAGGTCAAATGTTTTCTGTAAGTCTTCACAAGGTTGGCACACACTGTTGCTGGTATGTTGGCCCATTCCTTCATGCAGATCTCCTCTAGAGCAGTAATGTTTTGGGGCTGTCGCTGGGCAACATGGACTTTCAACTCCCTCCAAAGGTTTTCTATAGGGTTGAGATCTGGAGACTGGCTAGGCCACTCCAGGACCTTGAAATGCTTCTTACGAAGCCACTCCTTCGTTGCTCTGGCAGTGTGCTTGGGATCATTGTCATGCTGAAAGACCCAGCCACGTTTCATATTCAATGCCCTTGCTGATGGAAGGAGGTTTGCATTTAAAATCTCATGATGCATGGCCTCATTCATTCTTTCATGTACAGTCATGGCCAAAAGTTTTGAGAATGACACAAATATTATATTTTCACATGATCTGCTGCCCTCTGGTTTTTATGTGTGTTTGTCAGATGTTTTTATCACATACAGAAATATAATTGCATTCATATTATGAGTAACAGAAGCTTATATTGACAGTTAGAATGAGTTAATGCAGCAAGTCAATATTTGCAGTGTTGACCCTTCTTCTTCAGGACCTCTGCAATTCTCCCTGGCATGCTCTCAATCAACTTCTGGACCAAATTCTGACTGGTAGCAGTCCATTCTTGCAGAATCAATGCTTTAATTTTGTCTGAATTTGTTGGTTTTTGTTTGTCCACCCGACTCTTGATGATTGACCACAAGTTCTCAATGGGATTAAGATCTGGGGAGTTTCCAGGCCATGGACCCAAAATCTCTATGTTTTGTTCCCTGAGCCATTTAGTTATCACCTTTGCTTTATGGCAAGGTGCTCCATCATGCTGGAAAAGGCATTGTTGAGCGCCAAACTGCTCTTGGACAGTTGGGAGAAGTTGCTCTTGGAGGACATTCTGGTACCATTCTTTCATTCATGGCTGTGTTTTTAGGCAAGACTGTGAGAGAGCCGATTCCCTTGGCTGAGAAGCAACCCCACACATGAATGGTTTCAGGATGCTTTACAGTTGGCATGAGACAAGACTGGTGGTAGCGCTCACCTCTTCTTCTCCGAATAAGCTGTTTTCCAGATGTTCCAAACAATCGAAAAGGGGATTCATCAGAGAAAATGACTTTACCCCAGTCCTCAGCAGTCCACTCCCTCTACCTTTTGCAGAATATCAGTCTGTCCCTGATGTTTTTTCTGGAGAGAAGTGGCTTCTTTGCTGCCCTCCTTGAGACCAGGCCTTGCTCCAAGAGTCTCCGCCTCACAGTGCATGCAGATGCACTCACACCTGCCTGCTGCCATTCCTCAGCAAGCTCTGCACTGCTGGTAGCCCGATCCCGCAGCTGAAACACTTTTAAGAGACGGTCCTGCCGCTTGCTGGTCTTTCTTGGGCGCCCTGGAGCCTTTTTGGCACCAATGGAACCTCTCTCCTTGAAGTTCTTGATGATGCGATAGATTGTTGCCTGAGGTGCAATCTTTCTAGCTGCAATACTCTTCCCAGTTAGGCCATTTTTGTGCAGTGCAATGATGACTGCACGTGTTTCTTTAGAGATAACCATGGTTAACAGAAGAGAAACAATGATGGCAAGCACCAGCCTCCTTTTAAAGTGTCCAGTGGTGTCATTCTTACTTAATCATGACAGATTGATCTCCAGCCCTGTCCTCATCAACACCCACACCTGTGTTAATGGAGCAATCACTGAAACGATGTTAGGTGGTCCTTTTAAGGCAGGGCTGCAATGATGTTGAAATGTGTTTTGGGGGATAAAGTTCATTTTCTAGGCAAATATTGACTTTGCAAGTAATTGCTGTTAAGCTGATCACTCTTTATAACATTCTGGAGTATATGCAAATTGCCATTAGAAAAACTGAAGCAGTAGACTTTGTAAAAATTAATATTTGTATCATTCTCAAAACTTTTGGCCATGACTGTATATGGATCAGTCGCCCTGGTCCCTTTGCAGAGAAACAGCCCCAAAGCATGATGTTGCCACCCCCATGCTTCACAGTAGGTATGGTGTTCTTTGGATGCAACTCAGCATTCACTCTCCTCCAAACATGACGAGTTGTGTTTCTACCAAACAGTTCTACTTTGGTTTCATCTGACCATATGACATTCTCCCAATACTCTTCGGAAACATCCAAATGCTCTCTAGCAAACTTCAGACGGGCCTGGATATGTACTGGCTTAAGCAGGGGGACAAGTCTGGCACTGCAGGATCTGAGTCCCTGGCAGCGTAGTGTGTTACTGACGGTAGCCTTTGTTACATTAGTCCCAGCTTTCTGCAGATCATTCACTAGGTCCCCCTGTGTGGTTCTGGGATTTTTGCTCACTGTTCTTGTGATCATTTTGACACCACGAGGTGAGCTCTTGCAAGGAGCCCCTGATCGAGGGAGATTATCAGTGGTTTTGTATGTCTTCCATTTTCTATTTATTGCTCCCACAGTTGATTTCTTCACACCAAGCTTCTTGACTATTGCAGATTCAGTCTTCCCAACCTGGTGCAGCTCTACAATTTTGTTTCTGATGTCCTTCCACAGCTCTTTGGTCTGGAGTTTGGAGTGTGACTCTTCGAGGTTGTGGACAGGTGTCTTTTATACTGATAACAATTTCAAACAGGTGCCATTACTACAGGTAAGGAGTGGAGGACAGAGGAGCCTCTTAAAGAAGAAGTTACAGGTCTGTGAGAGCCAGAAATCTTGCTTGTTTGTAGGTAACCAAATACTTAGTTTCCACCATAATTTGCAAATAAATTCTTTAAAAATCAGACATTGTAATTTTCTGGATTTGTTTTCTCATTTTGTCTCTCATAGTTGAGGTCTACCTATGATGTCAATTACAGGCCTCTCTCATCTTTTTAAGTGGGAGAACTTGCACAATTGGTGGCTGACTAAATACTTTTTTTTCCCCACTGTGTGAGAAAGTGAAGGGTGTGGTTTGGGAGAACAGGTATTTTCCAGCCAGGCAGTTAAAGGGTGTGTGGTAGAAGCCCACAGCAGGGAGGTCAGCTGACTAATTAAGGCCTGATATAGGCTGTGTGTCAGAGCTAGAAGGTGTGGCACTACACTGAGGAAACTGACCTGTGTATCTGGACCTGAAACAAGGTAACACTGTGCCACTCCTGTTTGAATAACCTAAGCGGGAGTCTGGTAGCCAGACTCCTGTATAGATAGGGAACCTTTGTTGTAGTAGGTAGTTCTCAGCCGAGAAGGCTTTGTCTTTGTTTGTGCCTTTGTAAAGGCAAACCTGTTATGCACCTGAATCCAAATAAACACCTGACTTGAGTGTGATCCAGCCTCTGTGTCCCTGTTTCCTGCACTGCTACCAAGCATCTACCTGAGCGGTTCCCCACATATGGTGCTTCGGATCCGGGCATAAGTGCAGTGAGATATACATGGGCTGCGTGTCCTGTAGCTGACGGCACTGAAATAAAGAGCCACAGCCATGGAGGAGGTTGCGAAGCAGCTGGTACAGGTGCAACAGGAGACCAACCGACTAAAGGCCAAGCAGATGTCGATATTGCTGGCTGCTCAGCAAAAGACCGACCCACCAAAGCCAGAGCGGGATGTCAGGAAAGCGGTCCGTAAAGCATTGATGGCAGATGACGACATAGAGGTCTATGTGACTGGGTTTGAAAGAGTGGCCAACCGAGAGAAGTTTCCATGACACCTCTGGGCCAAGGTTTTGGCACCTTTTCTAGTCACCGAGCCCCAGCAAGCCTATTTTGACCTGAGTGAACAGGATGCATGCGACTACTAGGTGAAGGCGGAGATCCTGGCCCGACTGGGTGTGGACCAGCACGTTCGGGCTCAAAGAGTCCACAATTGTGAATACCAGGAGGTGTTACCACCGAGGTCACAAATGCACCACCTTGTACAGCTTGTCCGTAAGTGGCTCCAGCCGGAGACATTGACCCCAGTCCAGATGGTGGAGCGGGTCGTCATAGACTGGTACCTGAGGGCTTTACCGGGTAAGATCCAGCAGTGGGTGGGGCATGGAGACCCAACTAACGCCAATGAATTGGTGGGGTTGGTGGAACGCTACTGGACTACACAGTCCCTCAGGAAGGAGCCCAGCCAGATCCCACAAGTCCCCAAGGCCCAGAGGGCCAACATTGCTCGAGCTCCTCAGGATAAGATAGTGACCCAGGGGAGGAGGAGAGAGACTGTCATCTGCTGGGATTGCCACGAGCCAGGCCATATTGCGGCTAATTGTCCCCATGCCTTGTAGCCCATGGACTGCAGCGTGGGTCAGAGGGTGTCCCTCTACGCTGCCCCAGCGTATGCTGCTGCCATCTCGGACACTGATGATGGGCGCCACATATGCCAAGTGACCGTGGCTGGGAGCCCAGTGGTGGCACTACTGGACTCTGACAGTCGGGTGACCCTCGTTAACGGGTCCTGTGTCGACCTCGGGACTGTCACCGGACGCACAGTTGGGGTCCTGTGCATACATGGTGATATAAGAGACTACCCGACTGTGATTGTTGCCATCCAGACCCCCTGTGGGGAGAGCCGACATGAGGTAGGGGTTGTCCAGAACTTACCCCATGACCTCATTCTGGGACGGGACTTTCCCCTGTTTTGGACTCTGTGGCGGGGAAAGCAAATTTCAGAGAACACACCCCCAGTAATACCACAAGTATTGTCTGGTTAGGTCCTGGAGCCTGAACCCAATGATCGAGACTCTAGGGTTCCTGCCATAGGGGTGACCATTTTAGGAGAAAATGGTAACTCTGTGTTTCCCCTAGAGGTAATGGCAGGCGAAGCCGAGGAGGCTGGTACCGAACCTCAGATGTTGGACTTGGAGGTGTCCCGCGATAACTTTGGTTCTGCACAACTCCAGGACCCCACTCTGAAAAGGACCTGGGAGAATGTTATTGTTATTAATGCTGTGTCTCAGCACCCAGGTGCTGATGAGGTGTTCCCCCGCATGGCTGTCAACCAGGAGTTGTTATACTGAGTTGACAGGGCGCGAGGTGAGACCTTAGAGCAGTTACTGGTACCCCAGCCTTATCGCCGGATGGTGCTGGAGTTAGCACATAAACATGTGCTAGGGCAACACCTAGGTGCCACAAAAACACCGGACCGCATATTGCAGTGTTTTTATTGCCCGGGGGTATATCATGAAGTCAAAGTGTATTGTGAAACATGTCCGGAGTGTCAGTTGCATGCCCCCAAGGCACATTTTCGAAGCCCCCTGGTACCTCTGCCCATCATTGAGGTGCCCTTTGTCTGCTCGGGGGCATCAGCATATTTTGGTAGTCATGGACTATGCTACCCGATATCCTGAAGCCATCCCACTACGGCACACATCGGCGAAGTTGATTGCTAAAGAATTGTTCGCCATGTTTTGCCGAGTGGGTCTACCCAAGGAGATCCTCACGGATCAGGGTACCCCGTTCATGTCTGAAGTCACCAGGGAACTATGTAAACTTTTTAATATCAAACAGTTATGTACATCTGTTTACCACCCCCAGACAGACGGGTTAGTAGAACGGTTTAACAAAACCCTAAAAGTATGTTAAAAAAGGTGGTAATCAAGGATGGAAAGGACTGGGATGTTTTGTTACCGTATTTGATGTTTGCCATCCGTGAGGTACCACAATCTTCCACTGAGTTTTCCCCTTTTGAGTTGGTCTACGGCAGACATCCTAGGGGTCTTTTGGACATTGCCAGAGAAACATGGGAGCAAGAGCCCACCCCCCACAAAAGTGTTATTGAACATATCGCTGGTATGCAGGACAGGGTGGCGGTCGTTATGCCCATAGTCAGAGAGCATCTGAAGGAGACCCAAAAGGCTCAAAGCCGGGTTTACAATAGGTCGGCGAAGGTAAGGACCTTTAAACCCGGTGACCGAGAACTCGTACTCATTCCCACAGTGGAGAGTAAGTTCCTTGCCAAATGGCAAGGACCCTATGAGGTGTTGGAGAAAATAGGGGAAGTGAACTACAAGGTTCGTCAGCCCGGTAGGAGAAAACCAGAACAGATTTATCATGTAAACCTGTTAAAGGCGTGGAAAGACCGAGAGAGTCTGCTTACGGAAAGATCTCCAGCTAAACTGTCTCCTGTACTATCCCCACAGCCTGCGGTTAGAACTACAGAGGAAGCAGTAGGGCTAACAATAGCAAAGTCCCTCACGAAAAGCCAGCAGCAAGAATCCAGAGAGTTTGTAGCAAGGAATACAGATGTGTTCTCCGAGCTACCTGGGTGTACGTCCATAATCAAACATGATATTGCTACTGAGCCCTATGTGAAAGTACGGCCGAGACCGTACCAGATCCCCGAGGCTTGTCGACAAGCCATTTCGGAGGAAGTGCAGAAAATGTTAAAGTTACGTGTCATTGAGGAGTCCAAAAGTGAATGGGCCAGTCCAATTGTCCTAGTTCCCAAGCCAGATGGGATGTTGCGTTTCTGCAACGATTTCAGGAAACTGAATGAGGTATCTAAATTTGATGCCTACCCCATGCCATGGGTAGACGAACTTATTGAGAGACTGGGAGGGGCCCGGTACTTCACTACGCTTGATCTCACTAAGGGATACTGGCAGGTACTCCTAACAGATAGCGCCCAAGAAAAAACTGCCTTTATCACCCCTGAGGGACTTTTTCACTATCTTGTGTTACCGTTCGGGTTCCACGGGGCCCCAGCCACATTCCAGCGGTTAATGGACATAGTGTTAAAACCTCATAGAAGATACGCTTCGGCATATCTGGATGACATCATCATTTTCAGCAATGACTGGGAGAGTCACTTGCCCAAGGTACAAGCGGTAGTGAATTCTTTGAGAGCAGCTGGCCTGACCGCTCACCCCAAGAAGTGTGCTTTGGGGATGGAGGAGACATGCTATTTGGGATATGTGATCGGCCGCGGTATAATCAAACCCCAGGTCAACAAGGTCGATGCTATCCAGAAATGGCCTTGACCTGTGAGCACCAAACAAGTTAGGTCATTCCTGGGCATTGTTGGGTATTACAGACGCTTTGTACCCAACTTTGCCACAGTGTCTGCTCCCCTGACGGACCTTCTAAAGGGTAAAAAGTCTGTTATGGTACAGTGGAATGACCAGGCCGAATGTGCTTTTCAGGCGTTAAAGGTGGCCTTGTGTGGATCTCCTGTCCTCATTACACCCGACTTCCACGGAGAGTTTGTGGTACAGACAGATGCATCAGATGTAGGGCTGGGAGCTGTCCTGTCTCAGGAGGTGAATGGAGAAGAGCATCCAGTTACCTATCTGAGCAGGAAACTCACGCCAGCAGAGAAGACTACAGCATAGTAGAGAAAGAGTGTCTGGCGATAAAATGGGCGTTAGAGGCCCTGAGATACTACTTGCTGGGGAGGCAGTTCCGTCTAGTGACCGACCACTCACCCCTCACTTGAATGAGCAGATCCAAGGACAAGAATGACAGGGTCATTAGGTGGTTCTTGTCACTTCAAAACTTTAGTTTCTCGGTGGAGCACAGAGCCGGGAAACTGCAAGGCAATGCGGATGCCTTGTCCCGGACTCATTGTTTAATGTCTGGAGTTCGCCCCGAGGGGTCAGAACTGAGGGGGAGGGTATGTGAGAAAGTGTAGGGTGTGGTTTTGGAGAACAGGTATTTTCCAACTAGGCAGTTAAAGGGTGTGTGGTAGAAACCCACAGCAGGAAGGTCAGCTGACTAATTAAGGCCTGATATAGGCTGTGTGTCAGAGCTAGAAGGTGTGGCACTACACTGAGGAAACTGACCTGTGTATCTGGACCTGAAACAAGGTAACACTGTGCCACCCCTGTAGGAATAACCTGGTAGCCAGACTCCTGTATAGATAGGGAACCTTTGTTGTAGTAGGTAGTTCTCAGCCAAGAAGGTTTTGTTTTTGTTTGTGCCTTTGTAAAGGCAAACCTGTTATGCACCTGAATCCAAATAAACACCTGACTTGAGTGTGATCCAGCCTCTGTGTCCCTGTTTCCTGCACTGCTACCAAGCATCTACCTGAGTGGTTCCCCACAACTGTCTATTTGAGCATGGGAAAAGGACCTTGAGATGAAACTAGATAACCTGCAAATTAAAACTATTTCACTTCTCATTTTTTTTTCTTTAATAACACAAAGTGCTACTAAAAAACTTAAAATAGTTTTTACTCTCCGATACGGTAATTTTTATTTTGTATGGTGTCGGGGGTGGGGCTATAACCTTTAATAAGGGCGTTTTATTGGTGTATTATTTTATTTATTTTTTTTAATTATTTTATTTATGTTTCTTTTTATTTATTTTTTTTAATATTTTGTCCCCATAAGGTCATAATAGACTTTTGGAGACATCTGATGACTTTTTTTTTTTTTTTGGGGAGGCTGATTTCCCCTGTAACTGGGGCTGGTACATTTTGCTCCAGTTGCAGGAGGAATATAGCCTCCTGCATGTTGCTTGCACATTAGTATAGAGCTGATCTGGGTCCTGTAGGACCCAGCAGCTCTAACAGACTCTGATCATGTATACACAGTGATTGAGATGGCAGGGAAGGTAATAATGAAGTTACAGCCGGCTCCCCTATTCAACAGCTACACAATTTTGTGCAGCTGCTGAATTCTGCTTGGACGCACTGTATAGTCTATGGGCCATACGGAAGTGGTTAAAGGGATTTACCGGGCAAAAAAAGGTATTTTAGTGCTATTAATTGCACCAAAATACCTTTAGCAGTGTTTTGAGTGATTACTGGCTTTCTCTGGGAGCTCTTAGAATCCTCTGCATTTGTTTACATGGCTAGCTTCCTGCTTCCCTAGCCTACAACTCCCATGATCTCCCTCTGTCACACCCCCTCCCTGTTTCCCTAGCCAGCCCACGGACTACTAGCTCTATCTACCTACCTAATTCAGCCCCATCCCCCCCCCCCCCACAATCATACTTACCTGTCTTCTGTGTCCTGAAGTTCATTTTCTTCGGTCCCGCTGGCATCTTCTTTTGTGGACTTCTTGCGCATGCGTGGTATGCGCTCTTCGCTTCTGCCGTTGACTGTACTATAAAGCTCTATTGCACAGGCGGTGGAATTGACGCTTCATGCCAGAAGACTGAAGATGGGTAAGTATGAGGGGGATGGGGAGAGTATTGCTGATGCTTGATTTCTGGAAATGCGGAAACGGAACCTCTCCGGATCATCAGAAAATGTGCCTGGGTAACTTTTTTTTTTAATGAAGTCAATTAGAAGTTAGGCGGGGAGAGGGGGTTTAATTTAGGGTTTGATTTTCAATTTATGCTGGACAACCCCTTTAACACTTGTCAGGCTTAATCTCCTGGATAGCAATTACCCCACTATTTGCTAGAAATGTTTGGAAGAACCTGGCACTTAAATGAACATGTGGTGGTCATGCTGTTTAAATAGCCCCATTCTGGAAGGGAGTAGTCCAACATATCAACAAGATTTGCCCTGTCAACATGCATTTTGCACCCAAAGATTTCCGCCTACACATGTTGCCTCAGGGCCTCCAGACCAACTTAGATAAACTAAATAGACATCTTCTAGCAACAGTGCGTATACTACTTTCCAAGTATTGGACAATTTCCACAACTCCTTCCGTGATAATGGACTCCGTACGTCAAACGTTTGGTATAGTGAAATATGTTTTATTTATTTCCCAAACAGAGTGCGTAGAGTACAGTAATAGTTGTGACGTTTCGGTCTAATTGACCTTCATCAGACTCTACAATGACAATAAATCATACAGTGACAAATGTGAAAAATTACAATAGTATATATACATCAATAATAGTCGCATCACATTTAATATATGACACAATGGTTTTATGACACTATCTGCCCTGGGGAACATCTTACAGTCACCCCGATAAATTCCCCAGATGCATCAGGTCAAGGCACACGCTCAGAATACACACATGTCACAGTTCAAAGCCCAGAAAAGGTCCAGGCACTGATTTCCTTACCCAAAGGGGATTGGGGTGTCACCCTTGGGGTCTACGTGTTCGGGATTTCGCCACGAACCCTATCATGCCGCCGGCCCAACTCTATAGTCATTGGGTGAGGAATTATAAATAACTATGATTCTGAGAGATGTAGAGAGGGGGACAGGGCTCCTCCTCCTGGTGACCTGACTTAGGGAGGAGACCAGGAGAGGTAAAAGGTCTCAGACCAGGTTGATATGGGGTCTTTGCCTGGAGTTTTTGTCATATGCTGTTCCTGGAGGAGAGGTGTAGGGGATATAAAGTTGGAGACTTCCACCATGTGCTTTACCATGCAGCCTGAGACCCTTTTGTTCCCCTGGAAGAGGGGTAACAGCATGTAGGAAACACATGCTTTGCTTAAGAAAGAACCCTGCAGCCCACCACATGGGCTCAGTGAAACAGAATATCTACTTGTTATGGAAATTGTCTTTTGTTGTTTGTTCTGCTGAAAGTGACCCAGATAGCATGCCTGTATGCATGCTTTTGGACTTTTGAAGTATGTGCCCTGAGCTCATCATCATCCAGAGCCAGAGAACCAATCACAGACTTGTGTTGGTAATATTTCCTTTTCTTTCTGTTATTCCCATTTTTATTTTGTGCACCGTGTCATGTTGCTTTCCACTTGTATTTGCTTGCTAATCGCTGCATGTATTCTCTGTATGTATTAAGTGTCTAGTACCGACCCGTTTAGGGGTTAATAAATATATAAAATTTAGAAAGCTCCTCTTTGTATTATCCTATCGGCCCAGAACACTCACTGGGGGTGGGTGTGAGGTAATTGAAGCGATCGCAGGTGTGCCAAGCGGCTTGGCAAGGCGAGATCCTTCACAGTACTGATCTATACCTTGTCTTTACATGCTTTTTAGCACAGTTATCTTGTTTTATACCTTGTTTGTGTATACCTAAAACCAATAAAAAGATTTTAAAAAGAAAAGGAAGGACAATATGTCTCACAAAGTTAAGTGCGCATAGGCCTCTGTGAACAGAAAAATAAAAAAGTTAAGTAAAAATAGAAAATTGAATTCAGCTGAAGTTAGTCGCTGAAGGAAATATTATAGAACCATTTCTTGTAACTAGCATTGTGGAAATCTAAATAATAATAATTTTAATGATAACTTAAAAATTTTCTTGGTACTAATGCTGTTCCCCCTCCTGAAACAGAACTAGATCCCGATATTCAATCTCTAAGGCAGCAATTCCCAACTGGGGTGCTGCAGTACTCAGAGTGCCGTGGAGACTTCCCCCCCCCCCCCCTCCAAGGGTGCCACGACAATCTGGTGGGGAAATGGCCGGGTGCCTCCTTTTATTAGAATGAAAGGAACAATGCATTAAGAAGTCTTCCTGTAGTATTTCTCAGGCATCAGCTAGCTTTGTCTGCTGAAAACCTGATGCATTGATCTGCAGAGGAGGATCACAGGAATCCAGAGGACTGAGGATGTGTAAGTATTGTTTGTTTGTTTTTATTTATATAGCACAACTACAGTGTGGGGCCATTGGGGAACATTATTAGTTGTCTGGGGGCCACTGGGGGACATTATTAGTTGTCAGGGGGCCAATGGGTGGGCATTATCACTTGTCTGGGGGCCACTGGGGGTCATTATTATTTGTTTAGGGCTACTGGAGAACATTACTACTTACCTGGGGGCCACTAGGGAGTATTACTACTTGTCTGGGGGCCACTGGGGAGCATTATGAGGTGTCTGGGGGCCAGTGAGGAACATTATTAGGTTCTGGGGGCTACTGGGAAGCATTTACTGCATGGTGGGCCACTGGAGAGCATGAAACTATGTGGGGCCACTAAGGGAGCATGGTGATAGTAAAAGTTGAATTTTTGTATGTGCTTGATGGAAAGTATAGGATGGTGAAGCTTTCAGAGTGCATTCATATGGTGCCGTTATGATGCAGTTACAATTGCATCAAAGCTGCAACAGAAAAATACATGCAGTTTTGATGTGGTTCCAGATGTAATTTCAAAAACTACGCTAAAAAAAAACACTTCAAAACGGTAGTCTTTTTGTCTTTTGGGAAAACTTATTTGGTATGGGTGCCTTGAGGAAATTTTTTTTTTCCAGGGGTGTCTCGAGTCTGAAAAGGTTGGTAAACATTGCTCTAAAGTATAGTGCAAGGCAGTGAACGTAAACCCTCAGTGATTAAAATTAATTTTTCATACATATTCCTAAACTGATTCTTGGTCTATCCATACGAAGATGAGATCATCAGTATATCTATTGAAAAATACTGTATGTGAAGATCATTCAGATGTATTGTAAATGTATTCTTGCTCAAAATGGCTGTATGAATTTGCATACTGTCTAGCTCTGTTTTGTGTTCATAGTCATACTGTAGTTGGGTTTTGCTTCAATGTGTCAACATGGCTTCTGTGTAATTTGCATGGTAATTACAATCCACAACCAATGACACAAGATACAGGTGATCAAACTGTGAATTGAGTACAAACAGACACTAATTAGTTAGCCTTTTATGATGCAGACAATTCGACTCTATCAGTCTGGAAGCAAAAATGATATCCAACAAAATATAATTTATGACATCACAGGTGGGACATTCCAGGAAGTAGCTTGAAGTCAGGGGTCCAAATGTGACCCCCAACAGCTAACTTTACAACAGGTCTGTTCTTTATACTTATTTTATATCCATTTTATTTAATGGTTTGTATGTATATGTCTTTCTTGTTACATCTTTTTTGATAAGCACTGCAGCTTTTGTTTATATTACTTAACTAAAATTTAATAAGGTTGTCCTTAGCGGTAAATGTCCTCATATGCTTGAAATAGAGTAAATATTGCTTAGGCTTGTAACTGTTTTGTTTGCTCGTTGTGAGTGGTGTGGGTATATTGGTGTCTTGTATACCAAAAGTCGCAAATGGTAGCAGGTACTTATGTGGATGTGTATTTGTATGGTATACAGTGAATCGTTTATATCTTATATGAGTGGCAGGTGGCCGGAGATTGCAATCGTGGCAGCCCCATTGCAGTGAATGAAGTGACGGTCATGCAAGGACATTAGCACTTTATTCACTTGGAGGAGGCATTGGGCATTTTCATACAGGAAAAGGGGAATGTTCTGAATATTTAAATTCAATACTATGACTCTGTATGGTTTAAATGAAACCCTGGAAAGCAATTTCTGAAAGCAGTCTTTACCGAACCATTTCTGATTAACATGTATGGCACTCTGCTAAGATGTTTTGGTCCATAGCCATTGGATAGTATTTTTATGAGCCAAGCTGTAACAGTATGAATCAGCTGCTCAAGCATACTTACTTTTGGTAGCTTTTTGGTGCCCTTTAACCTTTTTAACCCCTTCCCACTGCAGTCATTTTTCTATTTGTTTATTTTAACTTTTTGTCTTCCAAAACTAGTGATAACTTTTTTTTTATTTTTATGTTCAAAGAGCTATATGAGGGTTTAACTTTTGTGGGACAAATTGCAATTCATAATGGTAGATTAATTAATTTAAGATTCTGAACGATGTACTGGGAAGCTGGAAAAATTCAGCATTAGTGCGACTTTCTTATGGACATTTTTACAGTGTTCACTGTGCAGCCAAAATTATGTTACATGTATTCTGCAGGTCAGCCCAATTGTGGTGATACCAAAAAACTACAAAACTTTGAAAAAAAAAACGTAAATAAAACATTCTTGTAGTTACCATATTCTGACACCCAGACCTTTTGTTATATTTATGTATACGGGGCTGCAAAAGGCATCATTTTATTTTTATTTTTTTTTGTGGAGCCAGATTTTTTATTTGTACCATTTTAGGAATTGTCTCATATTTTCACTTTTTATTTAAATTTTTATGTGAGGTGAAACAGCAAAAAAACAGCAGTTCGGCTATTTTGATTTGAAGTTTCTAGATCGAGCATTTTTGGATGCAGGGATACCTAATGTGTATGTGTGTTTTAAATTTATTTATATATCTGATCTAGGGTGGATTTGCACTTTTAATATTTTTTTTATTTTTAGACCCCCTAGGGTTCTTGAGTCCCAAATGGTCTGATCACTAATACAATACACTGTAATGCTAATACCATGGGCGCCAAAGGACATGAAAGGTCCTCTTTAACCCCTTCAAGTAAAATCACGTACATGTACGTGATTGGGTGTGAAGGGGTGTATGGAGAAAGCTCAGGAGTTGAGCTCTCTACATACACGACAGATGCCGCTGTATAAGACAGCCATCACCCACCACTAACAGCTGCGATCCATGCCCGACACCGATTGAAGCTGTTAACACTTTAGATGCTGCAGTCAAATGTGACCATGGCATCTAAAGTGCGTGGACGCCATGGGTGCCGCCATCTTTTCCCGATCGCTGCCCTCCGGAACATCATCGGAGGGCGGTGATCGGTTGTCATGACAGCCGGGAGCCTATTGAAGGCTCCCGGGCTTGTCATTACATTAGTTCTATTACACGCTGCCAGAGGCAATAGAAGTGAATGGATTTCACTATACGCTATACATTAGTATTGCAGTGTATAGTGTGAGCAATCAGACCCCCTAGGGTTCAAGGTCCCTAGGGGGTCTGAAAATAAAAGTAAAAGAAAAGTGAAAAAACGTTTTTTTAAAGTATAAAAAAACACAAAAAAATATAAGTTCAAATAACCCCCTTTTCCCTAGATCAGATATAACAATAAATAAACAAAAGTAAACATAAACACTTTAGGAATCCCTGCGCTCCAAAATGCCCAAAGTATTAAAATATTTATCCCATACAGTTAATGGCTTAAAAAAAAATCCAAATTGCCAAATGACTTGTTTTTTATAAACTTTTTGCCTCCTATAAAAAAATGAAAGAAAAAGATTTCAAACCATCCGAGCTTCCCCAAAATGGTATAAATAAAAACACCATCTTGTCCTGCATAAAAAGACGCCTTACCCAGCTTAGACGTAGACATAAATATAAAAAAAGTTACTGGTGTCACAATATGGTGACACAAGTTTTTTTTTCTATTTTGCAAAGTTTTTAATTTTTTAATAGGTATCATAACATTACAAATACTATATGAATTTGTTATCGCCATGATTGTACTGACCTGCAGAATACAGTTAACATGTTGTTTTTTCATAGTGAATGCCGTAAAAATTCAGAATTTATTTCCAGCTTCCCACTACTTTGCACAGGATATTGAATGGTACCATTACAAAGTACAATCTGTTTTGCAAACAATAAGCCATTATGTGACTCTGTGAACTGAAAATTTAAAAAGTTATGGCTCTTGGAATGGGGGGAGGAAAAAATGGAAATACAAAAACGAAAATTGGTTGTGGCATGAAGGGGCTAAGCTGCTAGTAAAGCAAGCAACTAATTAATAGCGGGAGTGCACTTTTTTCCATATTGCTGTAAAAATATTACATAATGAGAGATTTCTTCACCTACATGTGTCCTATTTTTTTTTTTTTTTTATGCCTAAAACCAGGAATGAGAAAGGGAACCTTTCTAGGGTCCGAGAGGACCTAGATTTAAAGGAATACCATGTTGGAAATTATGGACAAGAGTTGAAAAATGTAGGGAACCACGATGCAAAGTAATACTATGCTGGGAACCAAGAATAAGAGAGGGAGCCATGCTGACGAATAGAAATAAAAGGAAAGCCATGCTTGGGACAAATTTTTAGGAAGGGATTTAGAATGATGGAGCCTTGAACTAGGAAATGTATAGTTCACCAAGGGACTAAGGAAGAGCTGGGACCCCCAAAGGTTATGCATGTGTGCAAGGATTGTACAGTACTATGGCTCTTTTATTAGTCCTAGTCTAGACCTGGTTCTATGTAAAATGCTGATGTTATATCCATAAAATAATCCATTCTATAAAACTAAAACATTTATAACCTGCATGGTCACCTCACAAAACATGGTATAAAAAGTGATCAAAAAGTAATTTGTACTCCCACACTGTACCAATTAAAAGCACAGTTCGTCCCAGAAAAAATAAGTCCTTAACCAACTCTGTCAACAGAAAAATAAAAATGTTACATCTTTCAGAAGATGATGATGCAAAACAATTGATTTTTTTCCCCCAAATGGGTGTTTACTCTACAAAATTAGTAACACATAAAATAAACTATGTACAGTAAATTTAGGTATTGCTGTAATCGCACTGACCCATAGAATAAAGGTAATTTGTTACTTATGCTGTACGCTGCACGGAAAAAAACTTGAAAGGTAAAAAGCAATGCTATAGTTGATGTGACTTTTTTTTTTTTTTTTTTTTTTTTAATCCAGCAATAAAGAGTTAATGAAATTTAGTCAATAAGTTATAGGCATCCCAAAATGGTGTCATTACAAAATGCATCTAACAAAAATATAGCTTGCACAATGTGGCAACAAGAAAACCCCAAATCGCCAAACCATTAGAATAAAACTGGCTGCGGAAAGAAAGGAATGTGTAATTTGGTGTACGCCGCACTTTCCACCATCCACTGCATTCACATCTGGGAAAAATAATGCTCACTACACCCCTTGATGAATTCTTTGAGGGGTGCAGTTTTCAAAATGGGGCACTCCTTAGGGTATTCCCCTCAGGGGCTCTGCAAACACGACATGGTGTCCAGATACCAAATATCTAAACTGCGCTCTAAAAGCCACATAGTGCTCTTTCACATTTTCACCCCCAAGTGTTGCGTTAATTTATTTTCCAGACATGAATGTGCATGGTAAAAGGTGAAAATGGCAATTTTTCCAGACATACATCATTTTAGTGCACAGTATGTTGTGTCTAACTTGTGTCAGAAACGAACACTCCAAAAGCTGCTGTGCCTGGGATAACCGCTTAACAGTTTTTGGAGTGAGCTGACATACTGGGCACAACATATCAGGCACTGAAATAGTGTGTCTCTGTAAAAATTGCAGTTTTTACTTTTCGTTATCAGCTGTGTATTCATTTCTGGAAACTAAATTAATGCAACACTCAAGGGTTAAAAATGCTCGCTACATCACTTGATAAATCCCTTAAAGGTATATAAGTAAGCATAATAATAATAATAATAATAAATCCCTTAAGGGTGGAAGTTTCCAAAGTCACAAGTCTGCGGATTCCACTTAAATGGCAATTCAGGGGCACTGCAAAAGTGGCATGACATCTAAAAACCAAACTGTGCTTCAAAAACCAAAATAGCGCAACTTCCCGTCTGTGCCCGGCGGAGTCCCCAAACAGAAGTTTATATCCAGATATGATGCTGTTCAGTACAATATCCTGGGTACAACGGTGTCATACATGTGATCACTAATTGCAATTTGGGCACTCAGCAGGGAATAAATGTAAAAGAGCACTATGTGGCTTTTGGAGTGCAGATTTAGATTGTTGGTTTTTGGACACCATGTCACATTTGCAGAGACCCTTATATTTCCCCTACAAAATGGGGTCACTTCTTGGGGAATTCCAATTTACTAGCATCTCTGGGGCTTTGCAAATACAACATGGCATCCAGAAACCAGTTCCTCAAAAACTAAAAAGCTCAGTGCTATTTCCCTTCTGAGCCCTGCTGTGTGCCCAAATAGCAGTTTACACCCACCTTTTTGTACCCGGGACAACCTACTTAAAAGTTTTAGGAGAGCATGTCTTTGACACAAAGTAGGCAAAACAAATTGGGCATAAATGGCATATTTCTTTAAAATTTTTAATTTTCGCTTTGCACATTAATTTTTGGGAAGCAATATTAGACTCAAAATTAGAATAATACCCCTTGAAAAATTCCTTAAGGGGTATAGTTTCCAAAATGGGGTCACTTTTTGGGGATTTCTATTGTACTTGTACTTCAGGGACTCTGCAACTGCAACATGACACCTGGAAACTATTCTTAAGGGGTACTGGATGATGGCTTTACCATCTTAGTAATGAGTTGGTGGCTGTGGACTTACAATATAAAGTTGGTGAAATATTGCCACCGTTCATAATGGCAATAGACGGGTGTAAAAAGGGGATTCATCTGTTTCCAAACAAGGCTGTAAACCTCAAATTAAGATGGATACTGTTGAGTACCTGAGTAAATTCCTGAAATAAGTTGGAGGGGCCTGACAATAAAATGAAGATGTCCTCAGTGTAACATAACCAAACCTAAGAAGGATGTGGGATGTCCATTTCTCACAAGATACTGTGAAAATGTGGCGCTCCTCCCACCACCCCAAGAAGATGTTAGCATATGTGAGTGCAGTGGGGCTGCCCACAGTGGTAACCGGCCATTGGTGGAATGATTTATCTTGCGGTGGGTGACTTACGATGCCCCTATATTTTGGTCCATCGTGCGGCATGAATGCATTTTTTATTATTGACTTTGACTATGGATGTTCGTGCCATCTTTATAGATTATAGATTTCTATTTTGCATGGTGTATGTACATCTGGATTATTTAGGTGTAGATGTCAATATGTCACCCCTCAAGAAGCTGCACTGAACATAGGGGAGCACTCTGTGAGACTAGCCTGAGTGTTGTGAAGTGGTCTGGTGGTTTAATTACCTATGGACCAACTGGCACATATTTTCTCTACTACCTATGTAATACGTCCTCATGTGGATGATTGGATCCTAAGCACTGGGATACATACTTGTACAGTGGGGAAAAAAGTATTTAGTCAGCCACCAATTGTGCAAGTTCTCCCACTTTAAAAAGATGAGAGAGGCCTGTAATTGACATCATAGGTAGACCTCAACTATGAGAGACAAAATGAGAAAACATATCTAGAAAATCACATTGTCTGATTTTTAAAGAATTTATTCGCAAATTATGGTGGAAAATAAGTATTTGGTCACCTACAAACAAGCAAGATTTCTGGCTCTCACAGACCTGTAACTTCTTCAAGAGGCTCCTCTGTCCTCCACCCATTACCTGTAGTAATGGCACCTGTTTGAAATTATCAGTATAAAAGACACCTGTCCACAACCTCAAACAGTCACACTCCAAACTCCACTTTGGTGAAGACCAAAGAGCTGTGGAAGGACACCAGAAACAAAATTGCAGGCCTTCACCAGGCTGGAAAGACTGAATCTGCAACAGCCAAGCAGCTTGGTGTGAAGAAATCGACTGTGGGAGCAATAATTAGAAAATGGAATACATACAAGACCACTGATAATCTCCCTCGATCAGGGGCTCCACGCAAGATCTCACCCTGCAGGGTCAAAATGATCACAAGAACGGTGAGCAAAAATCCCAGAACCACACAGGGGGACCTAGTGAATGACCTGCAAAAAGCTGGGACTAACATAACATAGGCTACCGTCAGTAACACACTACGCCGCCAGAGACTCAGATACTGCAGTGCCAAACGTATCCTCCTGCTTAAGCTAGTGCATATCCGGGCCCTTCTGAAGTTTGCTAGAGAGCATCTGGATGTTCTAGAAGAGTATTGGGAGAATGTTATATGGTAAGATGAAAGCAAAGTAGAACAGTTTGGTAGAGACACAACTTGTCTTGTTTGGAGGAGAGTGAATGCTGAGTTGCATCCAAAGAACACCATACCTACTGTGAAGCATGAGGGTGGCAACATCATGCTTTAGTGATGTTTCTCTGCAAAGGGACCAGGACGACTGATCCGTGTACAGTACAGACCAAAAGTTTGGACACACCTTCTCATTCCAAGAGTTTTCTGTATTTTCATGATGATAAAAATTGTAGATTCACACTGAAGGCATCAAAACTATGAATTAACACATGTGGAATTATATACTTAACAAAAAAGTGTGAAACAACTGAAAATATGTCTTATATTCTAGGTTCTTCAAAGTAGCCACCTTTTGCTTTGATTACTGCTTTGCACACGCTTGGCATTCTCTTGATGAGCTTCAAGAGCTAGTCACCTGAAATGGTCTTCCAACAGTCTTGAAGGAGTTCCCAGAGATGCTTAGCACTTGTTGGCCGTTTTGCCTTCACTCTGCGGTCCAGCTCACCCCAAACCATCTCGATTGGGTTCAGGTCTGGTGACTGTGGAGGTCAGGTCATCTGGCGTAGCACCCCATCACTCTCCTTCTTGGTCAAATAGCCCTTACACAGTCTGGTGGTGTGTTTGGGGTCATTGTCCTGTTGAAAAATAAATGATGGTCCAACTAAATGCAAACTGGATGGAATAGCATGCCGCTGCAAGATGCTGTGGTAACCATGCTGGTTCAGTATTCCTTCAATTTTGAATAAATCCCCAATAGTGTCACCAGCAAAGCACCCCCACACCATCACACCTGGTGTGGGAACCAGGCATGTAGAGTCCATTCATTCACCTTTTCTGCGTCACACAGAGACACGGTGGTTGGAACCAAAGATCTCATATTTGGACTCATCAGACCAAAGCACAGATTTCCACAGGTCTAATGTCCATTCCTTGTGTTCTTTAGCCCAAACAAGTCTCTTCTGCTTGTTGCCTGTCCTTAGCAGTGGTTTCCTAGCAGCTATTTTACCATGAAGGCCTGCTGCACACAGTCTCCTCTTAACAGTTGTTGTAGAGATGTGTCTGCTGCTAGAACTCTGTGTGGCATTGACCTGGTCTCTAATCTGAGCTGCTGTTAACCTGCGATTTCTGAGGCTGGTGACTCGGATGAACTTATCCTCCGCAGCAGAGGTGACTCTTGGTCTTCCTTTCCTGGGGCGGTCCTCATGTGAGTCAGTTTCTTTGTAGCGCTTGATGGTTTTGGCCACTGCACTTGGGGACATTTTCAAAGTTTTCCCAATTTTTCGGACTGACTGACCTTCATTTCTTAAAGTAATGATGGCCACTCATTTTTCTTCACTTAGCTGCTTTTTTCTTGCCATAATACAAATTCTAACACTCCATTCAGTAGGACTATCAGCTGTGTATCCACCTGACTTCTGAACAACACAACTGATGGTCCCAACCCCATTTATAAGGCAAGAAATCCCACTTATTAAACCTGACAGGGCACACCTGTGAAGTGAAAACCATTTCAGGTGACTACCTCTTGAATCTCATCAAGAGAATGCCAAGAGTGTGCAAAGCAGTAATCAAAGCAGAAGGTGGATACTTTGAAGAACCTAGAATATAAGACATATTTTCAGTTGTTTCACACTTTTTTGTTAAGTATATAATTCGACATGTGTTAATTCATAGTTTTGATGCCTTCAGTGTGAATTAACAATTTTTATAGTCATGAAAATACAGAAAACTCTTGGAATGAGAAGGTGTGTCCAAACTTTTGGTCTGTACTGTACATGAAAGAATGAATGGGGCCATGTATCGTGAGATTTTGAGTGGAAATCTTCTTCCATCAGCAAGGGCATTGAAGATGAAACGTGGCTGGGTCTTTCAGCATGATCCCAAGCACACTTCCAGGGCAACGAAGGAGTTTCTTCGTAAGAAGCATTTCAAGGTCCTGGAGTGGCCTAGCCAGTCTCCAGCTCTCAACCCCATAGAAAACCTTTGGAGGGAGTTGAAAGTCCATGTTGCCCAGAGACAGCCCCAAAACATCACTGCTCTAGAGGAGATATGCATGGAGGAATGGGCCAACATACCAGCAACAGTGTGTGCCAACCTTGTGAAGACTTACAGAACAACAAAGGATGTGTGTGCCAACAAAGGATATATAACAAAGCATTGAGATGAACTTTTATTATTGACCAAATACTTATTTTCCACCATAATTTGCAAATAAATTCTTTAAAAATCAGACAATGTGATTTTCTGGATTTGTTTTGTCTCTCATAGTTGAGGTCTATCTATGATGTCAATTACAGGCCTCTCTCATCTTTTTAAGTGGGAGAACTTGCACAATTGGTGGCTAACTAAATACTTTTTTCCCTACTGTACATCCAAGGATTCCTATATAGTGGATCCTTGTGATACAGGAATACCCCTGTGTTTAACACCTACGCCGATAGTTTATAGTTTTCGTGTTCTTTTGTTTTTAATAGGACTCAATAAAAGCTATGTTTTATATTATTGTTTTGCCTTTACATTAAGGATCCTTTGTCTGTGACTTTCTTGTATTTAGGAATCCTCCTTTACCTCCTGTGATATCATGTATGGGGTATTGGTGTGTTCACCTTGATTTCCCTGTTGTTTGCTCGTTGTTACTAACAGTTAATATTTCTTTGAATTTTTGGTATCCATCGTTACCCTGCTGTGACGAAAAAAAAAATGTTCTGTTTAACCAGGTTATAATATTTGATTATTTCTACTGTAATTGTCTTATTAACACAACAATTATGTTAGTAAATATATGTATCAGCACCGTAGCCAATAATGAACACTTCTCTGTCTCATTATGCCTTGAACTAGGCTGATTGGAGTAGTAGGCTGGGAAACACTGTATTTCATAACTTGATGCGGATTTTCCTTTTATAATACAATATACAAGAGCTGGTGTTGAATTACTCTGCATCATTATGGCAGGGTATACTTAACTGGGTTCTGCTGGCTTTAGTGTAGTGGATCTGGCATCTTGATAGTCATGACAACCTGTCCTGCCCCTTGGATGACAAAGGCGGGCACAATCAATCAGGGAGCGCCACATCACCAGAGGGGCGGCTTGTAGGTGGGATTTTCCAGTTATATACTTATGGAGAGCCGTAGCTTGTGGCTCTCTCTGATGGGAATTTAGGCTTTTTTCAGTGAGCTAGATTATTTGGCTCTGCTCACCAAAAAGAGCTGGCTCTTTTGGCTCCCTTATAGAGCCCTATTTTAATATACTCTTCTGTGCTCTGCAAACAGCAACTAGAGGGTTAAAAGGGATGAGGCTATCAATTTAGGGGCGTGGTTAGCAGTGAAACAAAAGTAGTGAAAAGGCTCGGCTCTCGGCTTTGAGCCAGGGGCCAATTCCTGTTGTCCACTTGAAAGAGCTGGCACATAGAGCCGGCTCCTTTGCGAATGAGAAATCACTCACTCCTAATTACCGGCGTCTACCATCAGGGCACAGGGAAATACAGTTTTCACTGTAGACATCGTAGTTTCAATAGATGGGCTAACTTATTTTGTACAACCACCTCCTGATGTACATCGTCACAGGGACATATACTGTATATTTTTTTTTCCCTGTGATATCTACACCAGTGGAATATAGGAGGAATCATTGGAACGCCTCCTCTGTGGGGAAAATATGATTATTTTTTTTTTTAGACTGTAACTCCTTCCCTGCTGTTTTTACTTTCATAGTGACCCCCTGATTACCCACTTTTGTCTAGTGTTTATGATCAGGTGGGGATTTATAGGAGGGTGTCAAAATGGTCCAAAGGCATTTGACACTGTCCCTCATAGATGTTTATTGGATAAAATCAGGTTCATTGTCTTGGAAAATACAGTTTGTTATTGGATTGAAAACTGGTTGAAGGATCGTATCCAGAGAGTTTTGGTGAATGACTGCAGATCAGACTGGTCTTCTGTTATAAGTTGTGTACCCCAGGATTCAGTGCTGGGTCCGCTGTTATTTAACTTCTTTATTAATGATATAGAAGATGGAATTAATAGCACTGTCTCTATTTTTGCAGATGATACCAAGCTACGTATTTCAGTATAGGGTTAAAGTTAACCTGTCACCATGAAAATGTTGTGTAATTTTCAGGCAGCATATGGTAGGTAGACCAGGAGGAGACGAGTAGATTGATATACAGTTTTTCTATGCATAAAATGAGTTATTGAGTCCACTGGGAGGGTCCAACAGTGATTGACACTTATCTTTGTATGCACAGTAATAGAGTGGAGGCTGTTCACTTTTGGGATCACCCATACACTGAATTACTAAATGGATAAAGTTATACTGAATAAACAATACTATATATATCAATCTACTCTGCTTTTCCTGCTTTATAATAATAATAATAATAATAATAATAATAATAGTCCTTTAATAGTCCCACAATGGGGAAATTCAGTGTGTTACAGCAGCTAAGATAAGATAAGATAAGCAGATACAAATACAACATGTACAGGAATGTTCCAAGGTGAGAGGCATTACATTAATAGCAGACAGACAGATAGGACGTAGCATGGGGGGGGGGGATTTAACAGGCAGAGAGATATTTCAGTTCTCTGTGTGTAATGATCTCCGCTTAGGTCGGTGTTGGTTGTACAGCCTAACCGCGGTAGGGAGGAAAGACTTCCGATAGCGCTCCTTCTCACACCTAGGGTGGAGCAGTCGGTCACTGACAGTACTGCTCAGCGCGATCACAGTCTCATGCATGGGATGGGACTTCTTCTTCTGCATGGAGCTCACCACGGACAGTATCCTTCTGTCACCCACCACCTGCACTGGGTCCAGTGGGCTCCCCAGGACAGAGCTGGCCTTTCTAATCAGCTTGTCAAGTTTATTTCTGTCCCTGGTTGATATACTGCTCCCCCAGCAGGCCACTCCAAAGAAGATGGCTGATGCCACTACCGAGTTGAAGAAAGTTCTAAGAAGTGCCCCCCGGATTCCAAAGGCTCTCAGCTTCCTAAGCAGGTAGAGCCTGCTGTGGCCCTTCCTGTACAGGGCCTCCATATGATCTGCCCAGTCCAGCTTATTATTAAGGAGCAAACCCAGGTACTTATAGGTGTTCACAATCTCGATGCCCGTCCCCAGGATGTCCACTGGTTTAGGAGGGCTTCTGCCTTTGCGGAAGTCCACCACCATCTCCTTGGTCTTCCCCGCGTTAATCTTCAGGTGGTTCCGGTGGCACCAGTCCACAAAATCCTGGTTCAGTTCTCTGTACTCCCTGTCATCATCATCTGTGATGAGACCCACTATTGCAGAGTCGTCAGAATACTTCTGTAGGTAGCAGCTGGATGAGTTGCACCTAAAATCTGCAGTGTACAGTGTGAAGAGGAAAGAGGCGAGAACCGTACCCTGAGGTGCCCCCGTATTACAGATCACGGTACCTGACACACAGTCTTGGGCTCTCACGTATTGAGGTCGATTTGTGAGGTAGTCTATAACATGATACCTGCAGATTAGACTGCATTTTCATGCTGACAGGATCCCTTTAACTCTCATTCTGTATTTTTTTTTTTTTCCTTTGAGAGAACCTCTCCTATAAAAGACCTTTTTTTCTGTGCAAATCTGGGTGTTCAGCTCCTAGAAGTTTTGCTATATATAGATTAGTTTTGTGAAGGTTGTAAATATGTGATTCACAAAAAACATTGTTATCCTTAAAACTGAGTGTAATGTTACGCAACCAGATGGTGCCTGCATTCCAAAGATCGATCCTTTGTGTGCAAGAAGACACATGCTTGGCTTGCTGCCAGAAGACAGCTCCCTAGAGGCATAGCGCAAGACCGGGAATAGCTGGCTATATATGGAACTGCTTATGCCTCCCTTCTACTGTACGTAATCAAGATATACTACACCAATTGGGATTGAACATGAGGACTTATGTTGCTATGTTAACCCTTTCCTATGCTTGCTGTTATATGAATTAATGCTGCCTTAATAAAGTGTGTCAGTGCGCTCCTGTATTCAGCTAAGGAGAGGAACTCATACCAACATTCTGTGTCTGGTGTCAATGCCTCGCCGCTAGCACTTAGCTCATATCATTTAGGACAATGACAGTTATAGCACTGGATTTCATGACAAAGTAATGTCTAGGGAAAGTGTACTAATAACATGTATCAACAGGATTGTCAGAATCCTTTTAAGGCTCCTTGCAGACGACCATGGGCGAGATCAGTGTGCTATTCGTGTTTTTCCTGGATATCACACTGACCCATTCATTTCTATAGGCACATGTACACCACCGTGATTTCCACTGATCAATGTGCAGGCCCAGTGTCCGTGCCGCATAATATAGAACAGGTCCTATTCTGTTCAGTGTTTGCAGAACAGACTCGTCCATAGAAGCCTATGGGAGACTAAAAACGTAGGAGTGCACACTGATGTACTCAGTGTGTCATCAGTGTGCCGTCCGTTTTCGCGGACAAGCTATGGATATCATTAGATGTCTCCTGTGGGGTTTTTTTTTGGTGAATCTGCAAACTAGGATCACACACTGACGGCACACTGTCCATTTTTACGGACATACGGCACTGATGCTGAAGAAACACTGATTACACTCTGTCCGCAAAAACTGAACACTAATTACTAGTTTGCTGACCGCTAAATACACATGGTCGTCTGCAACTAGCCTTAGAAAAAATAAATAATGCCTTTTAACCCCTTTTCCACAAGTTCAGATACTTTAAATGCATTATTTTTATTTATTTTTACTATTTTGTAAGCCCCCCTGTGGGGCTTGAACCTGCAATCTTCTATTTGCAAGTCTCATAACCTCTGTCCTGAGAGACTGACACTGTGTGTATGTAAGGAAATTGCTAGAAGAGCAATTCCCCAGTAGCTGCTGGTGAACCCTGGAAGGAGGGGAACGACAAGACAGTGAGTCCTAAACTGAACCCCTTCCTGCCTACTTGCCTCAATGCCCTAGGCGGCAAAGGACAACTGGGCAGCAGTCCCTTCGTATGATATAGGTGATAACACAGAACGCAGACAAAACTAACAACAACAAATGGGAGGTCAGCTAGCCTAGGGGTCGGAACCAGTAGAGCAACGCAGTACAGAATCAGGAACAGTATAAAGCCAGCACGTGCAGAAAAGTCAATGGCAAGCACTAAGGTGAATGTGGGAAAACCATAAATAGGAAGAAAGAACCCACCCCAGACTTGATTGGAAGAAAAGATGTTAATCACCCAAGTAAGGCTGACATTATCTATTTGAGGATCTGAGGGGAACAAAGGTGTAAGAGTTGGGTGTGGTGTAAAATCAATTACAAATGTGAGGGAACACAGCAGTGTTCAGACAAGAACCTAAAGCAAGGAATCATAGCTGGACACGTCTCCTGCGCCATAGCATGCAGCCGGAGAATGGCGCCAAAAGGGCAAGGATGTTACAGTACCCCCCCTTTTACCAGGGGCCTCTGGACCCTCGCCAGATAGACCAGGTATCGAGGGGTTCTGACGATGGAATAGGTTAATTAAACGTGGGGCATGAAGATCTTTACCAGAAACCCACATTCGCTCCCCAGGGTCATAACCCTTCCAGTGTACAAGGTACTGGACAGAATTCTGCACCCAGCGGGAATCCAGTATCTTCTCCACCTCTTAATCAAGTTCTCCCTGAACCACCACAGGCACTGGTGGACCAGACGATGTTAGGACAGGTGTGACACATTTTTTCAAAAGAGACTTGTGAAAAACATTATGGATACGGAAAGAACTGGGGAGTTGTAATTTAAATGCGACAGGATTTATAACCTCAGTAATGACATACAGCCTAATGTAGCGTAGTGCAAATTTCCCAGACGGATTCCTAAGACGCAGATTCTTAGTGGATGACCAAACTCGATCTCCCACCTTGTATTCAGGACCAAGTAAGCGTCTTTTATTTGCCTGCTGTTTTTGATACTCCTGGGCTTTTACCAGACTCAGGCGAGCCTGGGCCCAGACTGTGCACAGTCGCTTATAAGTTTGTCAGGCGGTTGGATTTACAGATTCAGTGCTACGGAGAGAGGAGTACCTGGGATTAAAACCATACTTGCAATAAAACGAAGACATTTTAGTGGTGGAGTTCACCCTGTTATTTATCGCAAACTGTGCTAGGGGGAGATACCTTCTCCATTTCTCCTGAGCATCGGATACAAAGCACCTCAAGTATTGCTAAAGGGTCTGATTGAGTCTATCCGTCTGTCCATTGGTCTCTGGATGAAACACGGAAAAGAAAGACAGAGAGACCCACAGACAACCACAACATTTCTTCCAGAATTTAGAGACAAATTGTACACCCTGATCACATACAATATTTTCTGGTACACCATGCAGGCGAAGAATGTGATTAATGAAGAGTGAGGCTAAGAGTTGAGCACTCGGAAGATTCTTTAGGGGTATAAAATGACACATTTTAGAGAACCTGTCCACAACCACCCATATCACTGTTTTGCCTTGGGAACAAGGCAAATCCGTAATAAAGTCCATCGAAAGATGGGATCATGGTTTTTTAGGAATCCGAAGAGGATGGAGAAGGCCCTCTGGTAACCTTCTAGGTACCTTCATTCTAGCACACGTCTCACAGGCAGAAACAAATTCATGAACATCTTGAGACCAGGAAGGCCACCAGTAAGAGCAGGAGACAAGGTATTTACAGTAGTACCAGTGAAGCCAGGATGTCCCGCTAAGGTAGAACCATGAATTTCTTCCAAAACACGAAGACAAAGATTAGGTGGCACAATTTCCCAGTGGGGTTATTTCTGGGAGCAAGATCTTGTGAGTTAACAACTAAAGTAGCAAGATCAGGAGTAATAGTGGCAAGAACCACTCTGGGGGTCAGGATTTTTTCTGAGACATCCTTAGGGGCATCGCTGGCACCAAAATTACGAGATAGTGCATCTACCCATATATTTTAGTACCTGGACGATAAGTCACAACAAAGCTAAAACATGTGAAGAACAGCGCCCAGCGGGCCTGCCTGGGAGACAGTCACTTAGTGCTGTCCAGATACAGTAGGTTCTTGTTATCAGTAAATACAGTGATCTGGTGTTTGGCCCCCTCGAGGCAATGTCTCCACTCCTCAAACGCCCATTTAATGGCTAGGAGTTCCCGATTACCTACAACGTAGTTGTGCTGCAAAGGGGAGAATTTCCTCGAGAAGAAGGCCACTGGTTGCAAGCGTGTAAAGTTTTCAGAGCCCTGAGACAACACTGCACCAACCCCCACTTCAGAGGCATCAACCTCAATAACAAATGGGCGATCTAAGTCTGGTGGCGCTAAAACAGAAGCCTCAATAAAACATTTCTTGAGTCGCACAAATGCTTGTTAAGCCTCAGGAGTGCAATGGTTCAGATTGGCACCTTTCTTCGTGAGATCCGTCAACGACTTCACTATGGTAGAGAAATTTTTAATACATTTTCGATAATAATTGAAAAAACACAAGAAACGTTGTAGGGCTTTAAGGTTGGAGGGACGTCCCCAATTATTAATAGCCATAACCTTGAATGGATCCATACAAAAAGAGTAGAGAGATAACCGAGGAAGGTGACTCTTTGGACTCCAAACGAATATTTGGACAGTTTGGCAAAGAGACAGTTTTGATGCAAAAGTAGCAAAACACTTCTAACATGTTCAATGTGCGTGGCCCAATCAGGAGAGAAAACCAGAATGTCATCCAGATAGACAACTACATAATGGCCAGGCAAATCTCTAAAAATATCATTGACAAAATGATGAAAGACTGCGGGTGCATTACACAACCCGAAAGGCATTACCAAATATTCAAAGTGACCTTCCGGGGTGTTAAAAGCAGTCTTCCATTCATCTCCCTCTTTAACCCCAATCAAATTGTAGGCTCTGCGGAGATCAATTTTAGGAAACCAGCGGGCACCCACTATCTGAAGTATGCAATGTTATGCAATGAGAAGAACACTGATTCCCCCATTTCACCAACTCTTTTTTTGGGCCAATCAAAACTAGGGTTATGGAGGTCTAATCAGAGAAGCCCTAGAATGACATCAGATGACAAATCCCCCATGACAGAAAAACTTATGAACTCAGAGTGTATTGAGCCCACTTGTAAAGAGATTAAGGGGGTCTTAAATCGGATTTTATTCCTGGCCAGTGTGGTGAAATCCGCTCCAGTAACAAACAGGGAATCTAGTGGCACAAGTTCAATGTGTAAAGTGGAAATAAATGAAAATTTAACAAAGTTAGTAGCAGCCCCAGAGTCTGGCCTGGCCAGAAACGGATCTGTCCCCAAAGGACAGAGACACAGGTAACAGCATTTTGTTGTGATTTATAGAAGATACCTGGTTGCCTAAGTGCTTCTTCCGAGTTTGCACTCAGGCACAGAAGTTTTCCTGCCGATGTGTGGGATTTGTTAGAGCAGTCTCGGAGAAGGTTTATCACAATATAGACAGAGGTTGTTCCGGAGACGATGGTCTCGTCTGGCCTTGGCATCCAGCACCCCCAGCTGCATGGTCTCATCACCGGCAGTGGTAGAAGAGGAAACAGATTTTTTTATCAAACAGAGAGGGATAGACAAAAGACTTAGAGGAATCAGGCCCTAGTCTCTCTTTATGTCTGTCCCGGGGTCTCCGGTCAATGCGGACAGCCAAGGCCATGGCCTGCTCTAAAGTAGGAGGATCTGGGTGACCTACCCAAACATCCTTAACAAAATCACTCAGACCCTGTTTGAAAAGAGCCCTCAAAGCTGGTTCGCACCAACCTGCCATAATACTATATTTGCAAAATTCTGAGCAATACTCCTCGGCAGAGCGTTTGCCCTGTCGAATGGTGAGGAGTTGCGATTCCACCAGCCCAATATGATCTGGCTCTGCATAAATAGCACCCTAGGATTTAAAAACATTTTTCTACATCTGTCCATTCCTCTGCCCCAGGGGGAAGTTTTAGGGCCCAAGTCTGTGGATCCCCCTGCAGGAGGTAAATAACCACCCCTACCATCTGGGACTAAGACACATGAGGGTTAACCAGAAAATATAAGTGACATGACTCCTGGAACATCTCAAATTTTTCTCGGTCCCCTGAAAAATGATCTGGGAGTAACATCTTAACCCTGGGAAGTGAAAAAACAGCAAGTGATGACACAGCAGGCTCAACTTGGTTCTGATTAAGGGTATGAACCTGGTTAGCTAAGTCAGCCACCAAAGCGTCCATCCAGGCTGCAAAGTCCTGAATAGAACCCATGGAAGAAGAAAATGGCAGGTGGTTTATTTTTTGGGGCTCGCTATTTCTGTAAGGAAATTGCTAGAAGAGCAATTCCGCAGTAGCTGCTGGTGAACCCTGGAAGGAGGGGAACGACAAGACAGTGAGTCCTAAACTGAACCCCTTTCCTGTCTCTGCCTACTTGCCTCAATGCCCTAGGCGGCAAAGGACAACTGGGCGGCAGTTCCTTTGTATGATATAGGTGATAACACAGAACGCAGGCAAGACAAACAACAACAAACGTGAGGTCAGCTAGCCAAGGGGTCGGAACCAGTTGAGAAACACAGTACAGTATCAGAATCCAAGAGCGTAGTCACAAGAAAAGCCAAAGGTCAGAAATGTAAATACAAACAGGTACAGTATAAAGCCAGCACACACAGAAAAGGCAGTAGCAAGCACTAAGGTGAATGTGGGAAAACCATAAATAGGAAGAAATAACCCGCCCCAGACTTGATTGGAAGAAAAGATGTCAATCACCCAAGTAAGGCTGAGATTAACTATTTGAGGATCTGAGGGGAACAAAGGTGTAAGAGTTGGGTGTGGTGTAAAATCAATTACAAATGTGAGGGAACACAGCAGTGTTCAGACAAGAACCTAGCTGTAAGAGATGGGTGTGGTGAAAAAACAATTACAGAGGTGAGGGAATAGAGCAGTATTCAGACAAGCAAGGAATCATAGCCAGACATGTTTCCTGCGCCGTAGCATGCGGCCGGAGAATGGCACCGAAGTCCAAACGGGCAAGGATGTTACAGTGTATTTATTATGTTTCTATGCTTAAGGGTTTCTTAGGCTTTCCACTCTCTCTATTAGGTAGAGTCAAATGGAACCCATAAAAGCAAAGTGCCCTCTAAAAAGTCTGCTACATGGGAAAGAAATAAGCAAAACAAAGCGCACCCTGTACGGAACCTATTAGGTTTCAATGTATCGGCCCAAAAAAACCCTCTTTCCCTTTATGGTTTGGGGTTCAACTACTTTGTGTGCATCTCAAGATAAATGATGAAGGCTGACTCAGATGGTCTCTCCTTGGGGATCCCCTGGATTCCTAGTGTAGATAATAGGGTAGCTTCCAAATGCATCCAGTACATGGAAGTATAATAGAGCCAGGTATAGCGCTCCTCACCGATTACCAAGTACAGTCAATGCAATAGAAAAATTTTGGATACTAAACTAACCAGGTTTGTTTATTGAACTAACGAGTGGTTTATTGAATAAAAAAATATAAAAGATGTACAAAGATAACGCATTTCAATTGTAACGTCTCTGCCTATTCAGGTCTCTGCGCCACCCTCCGCTCGCATGTTGCGGTGAAGGAGGCGTGTTCAGTTTGATTCCTTGCATAGGTTTCTTGTTGCTCAGTCTGAACATGGTCCTAGTTCCCTTGCTGTGTAATGGATTTCCAGCCACACCCATGTTCTGAGCATTGTTTCTCTTTGGACTGCATAGATTTAATCTTTTCCTTGCCTGTGTGATTGACAGACTGTGTACCTATCAGGTCTGGGGCTGGGCCCAGACTTTCTATATACGGGATGTCACTTTCTCAGCAAGTTGCCGGTTATTGCTCTGACTTTGCCTGCTTTCTTTGTGCCCTTGATATTTACTGAGCTATTTCTCTGACCTTTGGCTTGCCTTGTGACTATTCTCTTGGTTTGTGATTTCGTACTGCATTGCTCGTCCGTTACCGTACCCTTGACTTCCTGACCTCCCTTTGTGTCGTTTGTTCTGTCTCTGTTCAGTGTTACTTACTCAGTATAGGGCTCGTCTTCAGGTTGTCCTTTTACCGTTTAGGGTAACTGAGGCAATAGGAAGGGACAGTGGCTGGGGTGAGATTAGGGCTCACTTGTCTCTGTCCTTCCTCCCAGACCCCTGCAGTAGTGTCAGGGTATTGCTACGTTTGGCAAGACCATAACAGGATCTGTATTCCCTCCCCTTCCTGAGAAGGGCTATTTACACCACAGTTGTTTCTATACCTGTATGCTCATTTGTTTTGAAAAAGGGGTTACCTTAAAATGCATTATCTTTGTACATCTTTTATATTTTTTTTATTCAATAAACCTACCATTGAGAACCTAGTTGGCTTAGTATCCTAAAAATTGACCGTACTTGGTCACCGGTGAGGAGCACTATACCTGGCTCTAAAAAGTCTGCTTCTTAAAAAAAAGTTCTGTTTGTTGGCTGATCCTTATAATACGCAATTGTATAAGTATTGCATTGGCAAGGTTCTTAAAGTGGTTAGACCATCTTTCATGAAGAATTTACGATCCTTAACCCCTTAAGGAGGCAGGCTAGTTTGTTCGTTAATGTTCGGCGACTTTTTTGATATTTTCCTTTCCCACCTTCCAAAATGTGTAACTTTTTTTAGTGACGAATTGTACTTTCATTTTGCATCATTTTCATTTCAATCAGTTTTATTGAGATTTTTTATAAAGGAGCAAGTAACAACATACAATAAAGCATAAGCATGTGGTCGAATAAAGTAGCTATAAGGCACAAAAAACACATATTGAGCAGTATACTAATGTGCAGGGCAATATCTTTTAGATGAGAGTTAGAAAATTTTCAAGAATGAAAGAAGGAGAATCATGCAAGTATAAACAACAAAAGATGACAGTAACATTAAGTATGATCTTCCACATGTGACACAACCGGAACTACGGCAGATATTTGTGGGCATTTAATGTCCATGAATGCCAGTTCTTTTGGAATTGGTTGTCTCCAAGAGCTCCGTGAGATACGATCTTCTCATATTGGTAGGTCTGCTCCATCATCTTCACCAGGTCTCCTCTAGACGGGATAGTAACTGATTTCCAGTTGCGTAGAAGTGCCAGTGATGCTGATAATAAAGCATGGCCAATCACCACTCTGTGAAGTGCTGGGAAAGAGTCAATCTTCAGGAATAGTAGTGCCAAAGCTGGTGAGGGAGGTATGGAGAATCCCACAATAGAAGAAATCCATCGGAAAACGTCTTGCCAGTACGGTACCACTTGAGGACATGTCCACAGTAAGTGAAGTAGAGATCCTCCCTCACCACATCCCCTCCAAAAGGAGCACGAGGTCTGCGGGTATATTCGGTGGAGTCGCTCTGGAGTATAATACCAGTGGAGGAGGATTTTGACAGTAGTTTCGTAGTGGGTTGTGCACCGAAAGGTCTTCTTTGTGAAGGCCATGGCTTTCTGCCATTGAATGACCGTGAATTTTTGATGAAGTTGCGTTTCCCAGCTAAGTAGTGGAGTAGATTTGACCAGATGATCCTTGGAGCCGATAGTATTATAGAGGGAGCTGAGGATTTTGGCAGCCGGGTTAGGAATCTTGAGGAGGTCCAACAGAGATTTGTTGTACGTAATTTGTTTGTTGTGGTTGGAGGAGAGAAAATGTTTGACTCTTAGGTACGTAAAAAGGCTATTGGAGGGTAGGGAGAAGGCGGATTGTAGAGACTGGAAAGGGTTCAGCGATTCCTCATTCCACACCTGTGAGATGGAGGTAATACCTGATGACTTCCAGACGGATAGGTGGAGATCCAGGATTGCCAGTTCCAAAAATTCAATCGGAGCCCGCGTGATATTTAATGTTTGTTTCTTGCCTGTAGAATGATGGATATGTCGCCAGCTATTGGTAAGGTGTTGTAGAATTGGAGACGTGAGAGAAGGCACCACATCCGTCCAGAGGGAATAGAGGAGCCAAGATTTGAGGTTGTGGTGTGGTATCAGATGAGACTCAATACCTATCCAGGATTTATGAGCATTATTGTGCCACCAGTCCTTTAGTGTAGAAAGGTGTGAGGCCATATAGTAGTCATAAATGTTTGGTACTCCCAAACCCCCCACTCCCCGTTTTCTGTGTAGGATAGAAGATGGGAGTCTTGGTTTTTTGGAGTTCCAGATAAATTTGTTGAGCATGGCGTTAATTTTCTGGAGGAATATGGGAGGAGGTGCTACCGGGATGGTTCTGAATATGTATAATATTTTTGGAAGCAGCGTCATTTGAAAGGCGGAAATCTTACCAAGCCATGACAGGGTAAGTTTCGAGTAGGCTTGGAATTCTTTCTCTAGCTCTGCCAGTCGAGGTATATAATTGGCTCTGGACACTTGTGCCATAGAGGAGGTAATCTTTATTCCCAGATAATCCAGATCTGTCGATCTCCAGTCATAAGGAAACCTCTCCTTGAGATGCTCCAGAAGTGGCGTGGGAACGCCCAAGGGGAGAATTTGTGTTTTGGATTCATTGATTTTATAAAAGGAAAGAGCCCCGTATTCTCTGAGTTTCGATAGCAGCTGGTAGAGAGGTTTCTGGATGAGTTAGGGATAATATGATGTCATCCGCGTAGCGGGAGATGAGATGGGAGGAACCCAATATGTTCACTCCCTGAACTCCTCCATTTTGCCTCAGGGTCTGTGCTAACAGTTCAATGGTAAGTATGAAAATCAATGGAGAGAGAGGGCATCCTTGCCTTGTTCCGTTCTTGATGTTAAAGCTATCTGACAGTGTACTATTGGTAAACACTCTGGCTGATGGAGAGGAGTACAGGTTGGAGATAGCAGTAAGAATCGGGCCAGAGAATCGTAATTTCTGCAGGACGGAAAAGGCGAATGACCAATTAATCCGGTCAAACGCCTTCTCGGCATCCAAGGCGACCATAAGGGCTGGAATCTCTTTTCGTTCCAGTAAGTCCACCAGATGGAGGACATGTCTGGTATTGTCTGGGGCTTTCCGGCCTTTTATGAAGCCCACTTGATCCGTGTCTACTAAATCTGGGAGAATGGGAGCCAGTCGAGCTGCCAAAATCTTCGCATAGAGCTTGATGTCTGAATTTAGTAGTGAGATTGGTCTGAAGTTTTGTGGGACATCCGCTGTCTTGCCGGGCTTAGGAAGGGTGACGATTAACGCTGCCAGGGATTCACGTGGGAGCGGTGCACCCGACATAGCGTGGTTGAAGAAGTTTAGGAGAGATGGAGCGAGAGTTTGTTGAAAGTATATTAAATATTCGTTGGAGAAACCATCTGGCCCTGGAGATTTGCCCTTAGGTAAGGACTTTATGGCTTTTAACATTTCTGGGAGAGTGATAGGTGAGTTTACGGCCGAGAGATGTTCATCCGTCAGGCCTGGTAGCGTGATGTTGCTTAAGAAGCCGGTCACCCGGTTATGGTGATCTGATGGAAGAGGGGTATGCTCCTGTAGATTGTACAGTTGCGCGTAATAATCTTTAAAAGAGTTGGCGATGTCTCTCGGGTCTGTTAAATGTACTCCGGTTGTAGGATGTCTGATGTATGGAATCCTCGATTTAGCTGCTTTTGCTCATAGTTGTCTAGCCAACATTCTACCGGCTTTGTTGCTTTGGGAGTAAAATCGAGCTTTGGATTTTTTCAAGGCTTTTTCGTAGTCTTGTAAGAGAAGGAGACGTAGTTGTTGTCTAGCCTGGCTGAGCTGTTCCGAAGTGGTTGGGTTAGGATTGATTTTGTTCGCGGAGTCCAAAGTACGAAGTGTAGCCATTGCTTCTTTAATTGCTTTCTGTCGTTCTTTTTTTGTTTCCATGTGCGATTTTTATAAGGGTGCCACGGATGTACGCTTTATGGGCGTTCCAGAGAGTGTAGGGGTCGTCTGTTGATGTGGAGTTGGTCTGGAAATAATCTTGGAGGTCTTTTTCTATTGTTGGACGGTAGTTAGGATGGCTCATGAGGTACGTATTGTTTCTCCAAAGTCTAATAGCAGATGGTGGAGTCCTTTCTTCTATAGTGAGAGTGACGGCTGCGTGATCAGACCACGTGATTGTTTCAATTGTGGATGTTTTGGAACTCATAAGGGTGTGAAGGTCCACTATAAACATGTTGATGCGAGAGTAGGAGCTGTGAACTGCTGAGAAGTAGGTATAATCCCTTTCACCCGCATGATGTGCACGCCATATATCATGGAGGTTTTCAGTATTCGAAAATTGGTGCAGACAGGAGGCGTTATCTCTATTTGCGTTAGTCGAATCCAGGGAGGGGTCCATGATGCTGTTAAAATCTCCACAAATTATTAATGCACCTTGTTGGATTTCCTGAATTTGTCGTTGAACTCTGTGCAGAAATGCCAGTGTCTTTTGGTGTGGGGCGTATAGGTTGACAATAGTATAGGGTGCATTGTTTAGAAGACAGACAACTATAAGGAATCTGCCTTGGGGATCCGCTCTTTGTGTCGTCAAGGAGAATGCCACTGAGTCTCTGAAAGCGATAAGGACTCCGCGTTTCTTCGATCTGTGGTGCGCATGACAGACTACAGGGAAGGAGGGGTGTTTTAGCCTGAAAGCGTCCTTTTGCAGAAGGTGGGTTTCTTGTGCGCTAAACACATCTGCGGAGAGTGAGAGAGCCTCTTTCCAGATGTACGTACGCTTCTGTGGGCTGTTTAGGCCCCGAACATTGAGGGAGGCCAGCTTGATCACCATGTTATCACCGTAGAGAGGAAAAGTCCACAGTATGTTAAATCTTCAGGGGAAGTACGTGCAGTATCACAAGTAGGAAGATTAATAAACAAAAATAAATGAACAGACAGTTCAAAGACGAATACAGATTTTCTGTATGTTTGGGGGTATCGATTAGAGACTTGCCGGTTAAGCTACTAGAACAACAGGGGGTTGTGCACCAAAGTAAAAGAGGTGTAGCCAACTCGGAATATCATTTGCGGCTTGCGGGAGATCTACGCCCTACAGTTGAGGGAGGATAGGAGTTTGCCGCATCTGGAGGGAGAGATATTGGTGTCCTCCAAGTCGACAGCAGCACTTTGCCCTGATTCAAGTTATGAATGGTGAAGGTGGTCCCATCTTTAATGATGATCAATTTCACAGGAAACCCCCATCTATATTGGATGTTGTTTTTACGGAGCGTTGTTGTAACCGGGAGTAATTCTCTGCGGAGGCGGAGGGTCGTAGCTGAGAGGTCCGTATAGAGCTGCACACCTTGAAATTTGGGAGGCCAAGATTTCTGCTTGCGAGCAGCTTCTAATAACTTTTCTTTGACGTGGAAGAAGTGGAATCTTGCCAATACATCTCTCGGAATCTAGTCTCCCAGATGTCTAGGGCGAGGAAGCCTGTGAGCTCTGTCGATGATGATATCTATGGTTGAAGAGTCGGGCAGTAAAAATCTAACATATTCCTGCAGGTATGGAAGCAGATCAGCCGTTTGGACCTGTTCTGAGATGCCTCTGAATTTGATGTTGTTCCTACGGGAACGGTCTTCCATATCAGCCATTTTCGCTTTGAGGTTTACAACATCTTCCTCAAGGTCATTATGTGCATCTACGATTTTGTTGTGTGACGTAGCTAATTCGCCCATCTTAGTTTCAATGTGGGTTATACGTCCATCTAGTGCACTGACCTAGGACTGAAGAGGCTGGAGCAGTTGTGAAAAATCCGCTTGAAGGGAACTGCGGAGGGCCAAGAGCATATCTCTCAGAGTGTGTTCAGAGGCGGGGTCGCTAGTGGTCGGGAAGCCGTCTAGGCCATTCGTTGGGGTGAGTGAAGGGACGTCAGACGAAGCTTGGTCCTTGGAAAGATCTAGGTCTCCTTGGAGTTCCATGCGAGGTTTTTGTTTGAGTGGGCTTGTACTCGGAGACGGTGGATGACGTAGGAGATAATTCTGCTCTGTGACAGAATGAGCTGATGAAGAGTGGATTTGTTGTGTTGCAGATCGGACATCATCAGGGTTGGAGGTAGACAAAGAGCCACTGATTCTTCGGGGTGGTCAAGATCCGCTTCCTCCAAGAGTGTCGCCGTAGCTCTCGTGGCAGTCATAGGCGCTGAGGGTATGAGCTCTAAGTGGTCACGGGGTGTCAGACCTGGTTCCCCTCCTGTGCCACGATCCCATTCAAAAGAATTAGTTAGATTATTATCAGGTTTCCTGACGGATTTCCTACCCTTCACCATGTTGCCAGGGATTTGTCTCCAAAGGTTTTACGTTTAAAGGGAAGATATTCCAGAACAGGCTATTAGTCGCTAAGAGATGCTAGAAGGTGCACTAATACCCCACAGTTAGGCCGCCATTACCCAAGCGGAGAGGTACCAATGAGAATTCTACGGGAAGAGTGCGAGCTACAGCTCAGTGGTATTGCAGCTAGGGGTTTGTAAGTGGAGGCCAATAGCTGATCTCAGAGTTAAAGTGGAGATGTAGGCCTGCGCAAGGCTGGTATATTGCAGAGGAGAAATGTTGGTGAGGGTCCGCTCAGGGCCTAAGTAGTTGTAAATTGGAGGGGAGATAGAGGTCTGTGCAGGGCACGGTTCTTGCTGACTTAGGGCTAGTATAACCAATCGCGTGAGTCCCGTAATCTGTGGGCCTGCAGAAATGTGAACTGCACCCTAGGTAGGGACACCGCACAGGTCCTCTGCTGCTGTTTAGTGGGTCAGACAAGGAGTCCCCTGGTGCCCGTGTATAATCTCCGCGCTCCCCTTCCCTGCGTTGTCTGTAGGATGTCCCCTACCTGGGAGCCGACTCAGGAATCCTCCGCTGGTTACGCCCGCTACGTTGTCTCCTGCTGCAGGCCTCAATATCGCGCCTGCCGCTCCAGGCGGGCCGCCGCTCCGCTACCCCGCGCGGCGACCAGCACTACACGGGGCCGCCGCCTCTGCTATCCTCCGAGCCCGCGGATGAATAGCGAAAGCAGAGTCAGCGGGGACAGATGAGTTCGCGGAGGTCCACAGCGGTCGGGGCTGTCGGCGGGATGCTCGGAATATGGAGAAGATGGCGGTGAGGAGAAGAGTTGCAGGTAGGCCCCAACTCGGAGTCGCTAGTAAGAGGCCGTAAATGTAACGATAACCCCTAGGATCAATCGACTAGGGCTCAGGGGATAGCCCTTGGGTGGTTGAAGGCCCAAACTATGCAGGATGTGAGCGATTAAGAGCAGATTACACTCAAATCCAGTAGGAGGTGGAAAAATGCGCGTCCTGTCTCCGCTCCGACTAGCCACGCCCCCATTTTGCATCATTTTGATTAGCATTTATTAACATTCTTGAGGGGTCTGTGTGAAAAAACCCACAAATCATTTTTTGCATTTTATTTTTACGGTATTCACTTTGCATTAAATTGACATGGTAACTTTGTCCGGAGGGTCATTACAATTATGACGATACCATATTTATATTGGTTTTATTATGTTTTACCACTTTTACAAATAAAAAGTGACTTTTTGAAAATGAACGATTTTCCTGGGAGGATCACCGTATTCTGACCCTTATAACTTTTTTACTGTTTTGTTGATGAAGATATGTAAGGGCTCTTTATTTGCAGGGCAAGATGTACTTTTTATTGGTACCTATGTTTGGTATGTATGACCTTTTAATCACTTTTTATTACTATTTTTCGGGGAAATCGAGGTGATCAAAATCGGTTAATTTGCTCATTGTGTTTTTTTTTTTAATTTTTTTATGGTGTTCACCGTATGGGATAAATATTTTTGGATCGTGGGGATTTATACGCACATGGGGATACCTAACATGTTTGTTTATTTTTTTTGTTTATATTATATGTTTTAAATTAAAAGGTGTTTTTTTTTTTAACTTTTTTATTATTTGTTTATTTTTTATACTCTATCTTTAACATTTTTTTTTTTACCTTTTACCTGTCCCACAAGGGGACTTGAACCTGGGGTCTTTGATCCCCATTGCAATGCATTGCCATACATTGTATTGCAGCACATCGCACATACTGTAGGCTCCCTATGTGTTATAGCAAGCGGCAGTCAGGAGGCCATTGCTGGGCCTTATTGAGGGCTGGTGGGGAAGTGGTCTTGCCCCCAACCCCCTTGGATGTCGTGATCGCTATTGAGTATCTTCCGACTCCTTTGGGTAGTCCGGGGCCTTGGATGTGCAATACAGCCTAGTGGTGGAAGTAATGCTGTGGGCACAGCTCCTGTGTCCGTGGCATTACAGCACAACATAATAGTATGGCACAGAATGGGAATGGGTTAAAGGGGTTGTCTGGGGAGTTAATATTAACTTACCTGTTCCATGCCAGCTCCCATAGGACAAGAAATTACTTCTGAGATCAGGGGGGAGGGAGGCTGCAGAGTGACCTGGGTGGAGGGCTGCGACCCAGGAACTGTAATGCTGGCTCAGATAATGTGACCTGGGGGTTGTAACCAGGTCAGTACTCCCAGGTCCATCATAAAAAGTCCTCTGGATCAGGCATGTTAATCTAAACTCCCTGGACAACCCCTTTAATTAAAGAGGTTTAGTTCAGGCTTCTGTTTGCAAGTCTCCAACCTTCTCCCATTAATACTCCTTGAGGGGAACGTCCAGCAAAAAAAAAAAAAATCTAAAATTCAGTACACAGTCTCCTCAAACACTGATAATGACATGGCTTCATGCTTTGTTTCAGAATCTGCCAACATGGATTTCTTTCCCCTTGATCTGATAGATGACGATGATGATAAATGATAAAGAAATATTTTTCTTTTTGGAAGAAATGGATGGTTTATTGCAAGCTATATGCAGTATTATGAATATTGAAGGGGTTGTAAAGCTCAAAGCTATTGGTGGTCTCAAAACTAAAAAGAAAATAGTATTTCCTGGTTATATCCATGAGAGATGGTTAAACTTTTAAAAGAATTTAGATAGGCTGATCTTTATTAAAAATGACCCCAAGGTTGACATAAAAGTAGACAAAGTGGTAAAAAGACAGGTATGGCCTTTGAGGATTCAGCTCAGATAAAAGATCCTATGGATCATAAAGCTGACTCTTTTTAAAAAGGGTTAGGAACCATCTCAGAGAAGGTACTTCTAGGGATGAGATAATTCAATGCATTCCCTTGCTAAAATCTGCCACAGTCAGTCTTGCAGATGCCTCAGCAGAATACATTTGCATATCTGCCTGTGAAGGGACTTTATCTAATTCCACTTTAAGAGATCTATGGATGAAATATTGATCAGGTAACATTAGATCTAAAACTAAGTTATGTAATATTCCCTTCAACAGGGAATATGTATTTGGGCCTGATCTTAAGTACCTGGGTGTGCTCCTTAATAATAAACTGGATTGGGCAGATCACATGAGGTCCTGTACAGGAAAGGGCACAACAGGCTCTACCTGCTTAGGAGGCTGAGAGCCTTTGGAGTCCAGGGGGCACTTCTTACGACTTTTTTCAACTCGGTAGTGGCATCAGCCATCTTCTTCGGAGTGGGGAGCAGTACATCATACAGAGATAGAAATAAACTCGACAAGCTGATTAGGAGGGCTAACTCTGTCCTGGGGAACCCACTAGACCCGGTGCAGGCAGTAGGTGTCAGAAGGATACTGTCTGTGGTGATCAGCATGTGGGAGAATAACTCCAATCCCATGCATGAGACCGTGATAGCGCTGGGCAGTACTGTAATTGACCGACTACTTCACCCTAAGTGTGAGAAGGAGCGCTATCGGAAGTCTTTCCTCCCCACTGCAGTCAGGCTGTACAACCAACACCGACCTAAATGGAGATTAGTCCATACAGAGAACTGAAATATCTTTCTGGCTGAGATATCTCCCCCCCACACTTCTTATCTGTCTGTCTACTATCAATGAAATGCCTCTATCTTGGAACATTCTTATATATGTTTGTATTTGTGTATTTGTATTGTTTATCTTTGCTGCTGTACCATACTGAATTTCCCCATGATGGGACTATTAAAGGATGATTATTATTATTATTATTATTATTATTATTATTATTATTATTATTATTATTATCTTAATACCATCCTTGAGAAAGCAGCTGATTTAAAAAGAAAGGGTTTTCCAACTTCAAACCGCAGAAAAAAAAATTTCCCTTTCACAATTCTAAAGAAAGTTTCAGGGAAAAGGGAAATCTGGTCAATGGAGTCAACATTAATAACAGCAACAAAACAGAAAATAAAACCTCAGTAGAGGTGGGCGAACCTTTCAGGATTCGCTTTGTTTCAGGTTCGAGTGGTTCAGTCCAAACATTTGTTTTGGGTCGAATAAGTTCGGTACAAACCATAGCTTAAATTGACTTAAAAGATACAGAATTACACTGTCAGGGCTCATAGGAACCTACCTATCCGATTGCTAGCTCTCTAAGGCAAACACAGCAGAAGTGAAAGTGACATGTATGTCTATCGGAAAAAAGAAAATGGTAAGCAGTGGATACAAACAGCTAATTTAACCATATACTGCGCTGTCACTCGTTTTTACGCATTTTAACATTTAAAAGACTCCAAACATTACCCTTTTAATGGGAAAAGGTGCTTGACTGTGTTTTTTTTAGATGTACATGACAGTTATATTGCAAAAGGCAATGGTTTCATGTAAAACTAAAAAGTGATGAAGAAGTGGCTTTCCAAAACAATATGCCATGAAAAATCATCACTTCAGGTTGGCAGATGTGAATTCAAAATGGCGTTTGCACTGAAAAATGTAATGGAACATTTTTTTTTTATGTGGGGACCTTTTTTCAGTATAACTTTGTTTTGTTTTTTTTATCCCAACACTATGGCACCAACAGTGGTATATTGGAATGTGAAGGACCAGGCCGCCGCAGGACATTTTTGGCTGAGTGGTGGCAGTGTGATTGACAGGCAGTACAGTATGGATTAATATGATGGACCAGGCTGCAGGAAATGTCTGGTGGTGGCAGTAGTGGTAGCTCTAGCCGGCTGTTTAGTAGGCAGGCAGAATCAGCAGTACAGTAAATGGTATAGGGAGACGGTGGCAGCTCTATTCGGAGGCATCAGCTGGATGTGTGTGAAAATCCTCATGGGTCCATACCTGATTCATTTGACAAAAGTAAATTTTTTGCTGCCACCAGCAGCATTGAACACCCTCTCTGCCATTACACTTGAGGCTGGTCAAGATAAGACTCCCATGGCAAACTGGACCAGCTCCTTCCACTGTGCTAACCTATTGACCCAAAATTTAATGGGGTCACAGTTATCTGCTGGAATATATGTGCATTTTAGGTATGACTGTACCTGCTGGTGAAGCCGGTTAAATATCAAGGGCTCAATCTGCATGCAAAAGAGTCTTTCTCCTCTTCCAGTCTAGGAATCCCAGTTCTTTAACCACAATGAACCTTACCCAGATCTTTATCCTCCTCCAGTTCCCTTTGCATTAACCCAGGGTGAAAACATTGACCAAGAGGTGGAAGCTATTCTTCCTATAACATCCCTCATTGCATAAGTATGTTTCCTGTAAGATATATAATAAAGGCATGATATCACTGATGCTGCAGTTGTCCCTGCTGACAAATTTGGTGGCCTCTTCAAAGGGCTTGAAAAAGCAATACACTTCTCTCATGAGCCTCCAATGGCATTTCTTAAAGTAACACATTGTCCCTGTGGTCTGCTGCATGCAGTTATCATTCAACACCACCTGACAACCTCGACATCATCTGACAAATTCTCAGTCAATAGTCAGTGGTAGGTGGACACCTTGCAGTTCTGATGTCACATACAATATATAAGATGCCGTGGACAAGAACATGATGCATTTCAGTGATGGTGGAAGTAGGGGATGGATGTATTATTCATCATTGCATGCGCCAATGTTGCAACATCTGCAATAAAATGACTGGGAAAAAACAGGGCAGAAGGAGTAGGGGGAGGAAACTGTTGTGCAAGTACTAGCAATAAAAATGTGGGTGGCAACAGCAACACTACTTCTGGTGACAGCCCAACCAGTAGTCACAGTGTTGTCATACTTCTTGAGAATAAAAATGTTTTTGAAAGCAGTGAAACACAAATGTTGAGTCAGGGTTGTTTGTGGTCCTCCACTGTTATAACATGTAATTTACATGTTACAACATGTTACACTGATCACAGCTGTTAACACTTTAGAAGCCACAGAAAAACGTGACCGCGGCATCTAAAGTGCGCAGGCACCATGCGATCGGTTGCCATGACAGCTGGGAGCCTATTGAAGGCAGTAAGCAGAGTGTAATAGAAATGAATGGATTTTCCCATACACTGCAATATATTAGTATTGCAGTGTATAGTATGAGTGAGAAGACCCCCTAGATCAAGGTCCCTAGGGGGTCTGAAAAAAAAGTAAAAGAAAAAATAAAGTGTTTAAAAGTATAAAAAAACACACAAAACACAAAAGTTCAAATCACCCCCCTTTCCCTAGATCACATATAAAAATAAACAAACAATAATAAGCATAAACACTTTAGGTATCCCCATGCTCAAAAATATCCAAACTATTAAAATATAAAAATATTTATCCCATACAGTGAATGGTGTAGTGGGGAAAAAATCAAAATAGCCAAATGGTTGTTTTTTCAACACTTTGCCTCTTATAAAAAATAGAATAAAAAGAGATCAAACCATCAGAACTTCCCCAAAATAGTAGCAATAAAACACCATCTTGTCCCGCATAAAAGACACCTTACCCAGCTCCATACACCTAAATATAAAAAGTTACAGGTGTCACAATATGGTGACACAAATTTTTTTCCTATTTTGCAAAATTCAAATTTTTTAAAAGGTATAAAAACATTACAAATATTATATAAATTTGTGTGAGATAGAAAAAAGCGAAGCAGCACTCTCGATTCTCTAAAATGAGGAGAGAAATAGCCGAAAGCGCTGGGTGCAGAGCTGGCAGAGCGATGAGGAGAGGTGTGTGCTGGTGCCATATTGTAACTGCCGTATGGCAGTGAAGCAGGGGCCGTAGTCACCAAGAATTTTGAGATCTGCAGCTCCTGAGCTATCAAGCAGGAGCCCTTCCGTCCAATGCGGTATACCATGGTCCCAGGAATAGTTTGGATCAGAACCAACCCAGAGAGATGCTGTAAAACCACTCGGGGCCCGAGAGCTGCTGAAAGGTGCTTCTAGCAGGATGCCCTATTCAGGCCACGCCCCCCATATGGGAATTTTTTTGTGGATTACATGACAAATCAATTTCAAGGTGCAAGATCTGCAAGCAGATTATTAGCCGTGGGCATGCAGGCACACATGTAGGAACTAGGTCTCTCCATTCTCATACAAAATTATGTTACCAGCTCATTTGGCAAAACTGAATTGCCAGCGCCACCAAGTGAGCAAAATCATTCTATTCCTTCTCCCCATGATCTTTTTTGTAGGCAAGCCACATCCACACTTAGCATATGGTCATCGTCATTATCTTCTCCGTCTGCTTCTCCTCTTCCTCTTCTACGCCAACGTCCGTCATCATCCATAAAGGAATGTATGTCCAGTAAACAGCATCCGGCTGGTCGCACCTGGCCAAGTTACTGGTGGTGCAGTAGCTGCTGTGAAACTTAGTGTAGTCCTGTGCGTTTTGCTAACTGATGGCATGTGTACAATCTCGATTTTCCCTGGAAAGCTGTCTTTGCTTGATATCACCTTGTCAGCCTTTCTTTGTAAATGACCATATAGTGAAAGGTGCATGCCACTGTCAGCAATTATAGGTAGGGACAAAACAAAGCTTTCATGGCCCACTGTGTCAATGTTTTGAGCGGTATTGGCCCAATTTAAACACCAGGCAGGACCCACCTGCCTCCCCCAACTTCACCAGAACAAGCCGTTGCTTAAATTCCCCCTGCCCATTTCATAGATGTAAGGTGAAGCACAGATTGACTGGCACTGTAGTGTCAGTTTGAGCAGCTGTATACATAAATGGAGACACAGAAATAACGGAGTAGATAACTGTGAGACTTAGAAGAACAACAACTTCTACCTCATAATCACTTCTGGAAGATATTCCAGCTTTTTCGTGCCAAATTTTTTTTCTTAATAAAAGAAAGAATTTTCTATCCACAGCAACCAAAGTTGCAGGAGAAAAAAAATATTTGAAGGCAGAGACCCACCATCCAATGAAGTATGATAAATTTATTGAAAAAAATGGTACAAAGATAACGCATTTCGAGGTGAAAACCTCTTTTTCAAATCAACCGTACCTAAATAATAAAATTAAAAACATGTAATGAATGTAAAAGCACCTTGTAATCACCATGAAGACCAATCATGTTAGTAATAAATAAGAGAACATATAATAGTAATAAATATTCATAGATACTTAAAACATATGTTGATATATCAAAATAATAAGCTACCAATATCTGAGGGTAGTCATAATAATATCAAATTGTCATAAAAACAATAAAAAGTCATTAAAAATAAAAAAAATATGCAAAGTATATCTAACTAGAGTATGTAAATTGACATGTATCAAAGATATATTTAGCCTAAGTAACTGATAGCACATGAACAATCATATTAAAAATGAAATTAAAACATGTATACGTGAAATATCCTCTGCACCTAGATGATACTCAATGTGTATATAATGTATCACGTGTACACAGATGTTACTCCATATGTATATAATATATCATGTTGATATATAGATGTTACTCAATGTGTGGGGAAAAAAGTATTTAGTCAGCCACCACTTAAAAAGATGAGGCGGGCCTGTAATTGACATCATAGGTAGACCTCAACTATGAGAGACAAAATGAGAAAACAAATCCAGAAAATCACATTGTCTGATTTTTAAATAATTTATTTGCAAATTATGGTGGAAAATAAGTATTTGGTCACCTACAAACAAGTAAGATTTCTGTCTCTCACAGACCTGTAACTTCTTCTTTAAGAGGTTCCTCTGTCCTCCACTCATTACCTGTAGTAATGGCACCTGTTTGAAATTATCAGTATAAAAGACACCTGTCCACAACCTCAAACAGTCACACTCCAAACTCCACTATGGTGAAGGCCAAAGAACTGTGGAAGGACACCAGAAACAAAACTGTAGACCTACACCAGGCTGGGAAGACTGAATAGCAAAGGCTACCGTCAGTAACACACTACGCCACCAGGGACTCAGATCCTGCATTGCCAGACGTGTCCCCCTGCTTAAGCCAGTACATATCCGGACCCGTCTGAAGTTTGCTAGAGAGCATTTGGATGTTCCAGAAGAGTATTGGGAGAATGTCATATGATCAGATGAAACCAAAGTAGAACTGTTTGGTAGAAACACAACTCGTCGTGTTTGGAAGAGAGTGAATGCTGATTTGTATTCAAAGAACATCATACCTACTGTGAAGCATGGGGGTGGCAACATCATGCTTTGGGGCTGTTTCTCTGCAAAGGGACCAGAATGACTGATCCGTGTACATGAAAGAATGACTGGGGCCATGTATTGTGAGATTTTGAGTGCAAACCTCCTTCCATCAGCAAGGGCATTGTTAGGGTCTTGCCAGACGTAGCAATACCCTCACACTACTGCAGGGGTCTAGGAGGAAGGACAGAGACAAGTGTGCCCTAATCTCACCCCAGCCACTGTCCCTTCCTATTGCCTCAGTTTACCCTAAACGGTAAAAGGACAACTCGAAGACGAGCCCTATACTGAGTAAAATGTCACATAGTACAAGACAAACAACAGAGAAGAATGGTAAACAAGCCAGGGGTCACAACCAGAGAAGCAAAAGTGGTACCAAATCGAAATCCAAGAGAGTAGTCACAAGGCAAGCCAAAGGTCAGAGATAATAGCAAGGTAAAAATCAAAGGTACAAAGAAAGCAGGCAAAGTCAGTGTAATAACCAGAAACTTGCTGTGAAAGTGACATCCCATATATATAGGAAGTCTGGGCCCAGCCCCAGACCTGATAGGTACACAGGCTGTCAATCACACAGGCAAAGTAAAGATTAACTCTATGCGGTCCAGAGAGAAAAATGCTCAGAACACGGGTGTGGCTAGAAATCCTTTACACAGCAAGGGAACTAGGACCGCGTTCAGACTAAGCATCCAGAATCCTAAGCAAAGAATCAAACTGAGGACGCCTCCTACGCCGCAGAGTGCAAGCAGAGGGTGGCGCAGAGACCCGAACAGGCAGAGACATAACAGGCATTGAAGATGAAACGTGGCTGGGTCTTTCAGCATGACAATGATCCCAAGCACACCACCAGGGCAACGAAGGAGTGGCTTTGTAAGAAGCATTTCAAGGTCCTGGAGTGGCCTAGCCAGTCTCCAGATCTCAACCCCATAGAAACCTTTGGAGGGAGTTGAAAGTCCGTGTTGCCCAGCGACAGCCCCAAAACATCACTGCTCTAGAGGAGATCTGCATGGAGGAATGGGCCAACATACCAACAACAGTGTGTGCCAACCTTGTGAAGACTTACAGAAAACGTTTGACCTCTGTCATTGCCAACAAAGGATATATAACAAAGTATTGAGATGAACTTTTGTTATTCACCAAATACTTATTTTCCACCATAATTTGCAAATAAATTCTTAAAGAATCAGACAATGTGATTTTCTGGATTTGTTTTCTCATTTTGTCTCTCATAGTTGAGGTCTACCTATGATGACAATTACAGGCCGGCCTCATCTATTTAAGTGGGAGAACTTGCACAATTGGTGGCTGACTAAATACTTTTTTTCCCCACTGTACACATAGAGTACCATCTATGTACACATGATATATTATATACATATGGAGTAACATCTATGTACATAGGATATATTATATACACATGGAGTACCATCTATGTACACAGGATGTATTATATACACATGGAGTGACATCTATGTACATAGGATATATTATATACACATGGAGTACCATCTGTGTGCGTTGGATATATTATATACACATGGAATACCATCTATGTACATAGGATATGTTATATACACATGGAATACCATATATGTACATAGGATATATTATATACACATAGAGTACCATCAATGTACACATGATATATTATATACATATGGAGTAACATCTATGTGCATAGGATATATTATATACATATGGAGTAACATCTATGTACATAGGATATATTATATACACATGGAGTACCATCTATTTACACAGGATGTATTATATACACATGGAGTGACATCTATGTACATAGGACATATTATATACACATTGAGTACCATCTATGTACACAGGATATATTATATACACATGGAGTAACATCTATGTACACAGGATGTATTATATACACATGGACTAACATATATGTACACAGGATATATTATATACACATTGAGTACCATCTATGTACACAGGATATATTATATACACATGGAGTAACATCTATGTACATAGGATATATTATATACACATGGAGTACCATCTATGTACACAGGATATATTATATACACATGGAGTACCATCTGTGTGCGCGTGATATGTTATATACACATAGATTACCATCTGTTTGCGTTGGATATATTATATACACATGGAATACCATCTATGTACATAGGATATATTATATACACATAGAGTACCATCAATGTACACATGATATATTATATACATATGGAGTAATATCTGTGTACACATGATACATTATATACACATTGAGTATCATCTAGGTACACAGGATATATTATATACACATGGAGTAACATCTATGTACATAGGATATATTATATACACATGGAGTACCATCTATGTACACAGGATATATTATATACACATGGAGTACCATCTGTGTGCGCGTGATATGTTATATACACATAGATTACCATCTGTGTGCGTTGGATATATTATATACACATTGAATACCATCTATGTACACAGGATATATTATATACACATGGAGTACCATCTGTGTACCAACACCTGATACTAATGAAACAAATGTATTGCTAGCTAATATAAATGTAAGTGCATTTGCCATTTGTGACCTAGGTCATTTTGCCGCTTCCAAGTGCAGCTTCTAAGTGTATAGACCAGAATTAGGCCAGAATTGGAACTGAAGAGAACTGAAGGTAACAACAACCCACTAAATACAAACCAAACAATTAGCCACAAAATGCTTCTCACTATAATCACTGTTGTTCTTCCCATACTTGTAAAAACCACTCTATCACCCCAAACCAGCCATGTCACTAAGAATGTCTTTAATCTCTCCATCTATTCTACCCCACCATCTCATCTTCTCTGCACAGCTACTCAGAAACGTGCAAGCTTTCCGCCCCCAGACACACACAACCTCCTCACACTCTCTCCTATTTACACCTGCTATCCCTCTCCCTGCTACTCCTTACTTCTGGCGACATATCTCCCAACCCTGCACTCCCCTGCTGTCGGATCTTTCCGCATAACCGGCAACAGCACACGAAACCCCCCTAAATCTTACACCTATCTTACCCGCTTCTGCCCCTCCTCACGCCCTCCCCGATGCACTATGGAACGCTCGGTCTGTACGCAACAAACTTGTCTACATCCACAACTTCTTCATTTCTCATACATTTTCAGTTCTCGGTATCACAGAAACGTAGCTAACACCCTCAGACACCACCTCCCCCTGCTGCCCTCTCCTATGTAGGTCTGCAATTCTTGAACACTCCCCCGCCCCAACAATAAACCTGGTGGAGGCGTAGGCCTGTCTGACAATTGCTCCTTTGCCCCAATCCAACCGCTACCTGCTCTCACCCTCCCCTCCTTTGAAGTGCACTCTGTTCGCATTTACTTGCCCTCCAACCTCCAACTGGCCATCATATATCGACCGCCAGGACCTACCTCTGCCTTTATCGACCACTTCACCACCTGGCTAATGCACTTCTTATCCACTGACACCCCCACCCTCATCATGGATGATTTCAACATCCCCATTAACACAAACCACCCCTCCGCTTCCAGTCTCCTGTCACTCACTACCTCCTTTGGTCTCTCTCAATGTTCCTCCTCTGCCACCCACACAAAGGGACACATGCTGGACCTCATATTCACCCGCCTCTGCTCTCTAGTCAACCTCTCTAACTCTCTGTCCATGCTCTCTGACCACAACCTGCTGACATTCTCTGCCCTCTCCTCTGTAATAGACCCTCCAACCCCTAAACCAACGCACCCCAGCAGAAACATTAATCGCCTTGACATCTGCACGCTCTCAGATGTAGATGTAGACACCACCACTGACTTCTACAATACTACCATTACTTCAGCCCTTGACTCTGTAGCCCCCTTCACTAACACCCGAACCCTACCGATCAATAGGCAACCCTGGCACACTGACCTGACTAAAAAACTGAGACGTGCCTCACGGGTTGCAGAGCGCCTCTGGAAGAAAGCCACTCCCAGGAGGACTTCCTTAGGTACAAAGAGGCAGTACTTAAATTCAAGAATGCACTCACCCCTGCAAAGCAGGTCTACTTCTCCACACTAATATCTGCCCTATCCCACAACCCCAAACAGCTATTCACTACCTTCAACTCCATTCTCCGTCCTCCTGCACCCCCTCTGACATCACTTATCACAGCTGATGACTTTGCCTCTTATTTCAAAAGCAAAATTGACGCCAGAGACAGTCTCACCCTACACCCCCGACAACTACTCTACCCAACTGTCCTGTGCTCTTCATCTTTAACCCGTTTCTCCACCGTCACTGATGAAAGATCTCCACCCTAATATCTAAATCCCACTTCACCTCCTGCGCGCTGGACCCCATCCAGTCACACCTCATCCCCAAACTCTCTGAAGTCATTACTCCTGCCATAACCCATCTCTTCAACCTATCCCTAACCAATGGATCCTTCTCTTCCACCTTCAAACATGCTACTTAACAAACCTTCCCTCGACCCATCCTCTCCAGACAACTATTGCCCCATTTCACTGCTCCCGTACACCTCTAAAACTGCTGGAGGAACACATCCACTCCGAACTATCCTCCTATCTCTCGTCCAATGTGCTCTTTGACAGGCTACAGTCAGGCTTCAGACCCCATCACTCCACAGAAACTGCCCTAACCAAGGTCACTAATGACCTTTTAACTGCCAAAGCCAAATGTCACTACTCTGTCCTCCTCCTCCTCGACCTCTCCTCTGCCTTTGACACAGTCGACCATTCCCTCCTGTAACATACTCTCTCATCCCTTGGCATCTCAGACCTGGCCCTTTCCTGGATCTCCTCATACCTCACCAGCCGCACATTCAGCGTCTCCCACTCGCACACCACCTCCCCCGCCACACCCTCTTTCTGTAGGTGTCCCCCAAGGCTCTGTCCTAGGACCCCTCCTGTTTTCCATCTACACCCTAGGCCTTGGACAACTCATAGAATCCCATGGTTTCCATTACCATGGCTATGCTGATGAGACCCAAATATATATCTCTGGACCAGACATTAACTCCCTGTTGTCCAGAGTCCCAGAATGTCTAGCAGCCGTAGCCTCCTTTCTCTCCTCTAACTTTCTCAAACTCAACATGGAGAAAACGGAGTTCATGATCTTCACCCCTCCACGCATGACCCCCCTACCTGACCCATCTATCAAAATTAATGGAACCACTCTCACCCCAGTCCCACAGGCCCACAGGGATAACCTTAGACTCTGACCTATCCTTCAAGCTGCATATTCAAACCCTCAATACCTCCTGCCGCCTCCAACTCAAGCACATCCACTGAATCTGCTCCTTCCTCACCCCTGAAACTACAAAGATGCTAGTTCATGCCCTCATACTCTCCCGCCTAGACTACTGTAACACCCTTCTCCTTGGCCTCCCATCAAACACTCCTGAACCCCTCCAGTCCATCTTAAACTCTGCTGCTTGCTTAATACACCTTTCCCCCCGTTTTTCATTGGCCTCTCCCCTCTGCCAATCCTTTCACTGGCTACCCATCGCCCAGCGAATAGAGTTCAAACTACTAACACTGACATACAAAGCCATCCACAACCTGTCCCCTTCATATATCTCCGACCTAATCTGCTGCTACCTGCCCGCACGTAACCTCCGATCCTCCAAAGACCTCCTACTCTGCTCTGCTCTTATCCGCTCTTCACACAAACGTCTCCAAGACTTCTCCCGTGCATCCCCCATACTCTGGAACTCACTACCAAGACACATCAGGCTGTCACCCACCCTCACAAGCTTCAAGAAGGCCCTGAAGACTCACCTATTCAGGAAAGCCTACAACCTCCAATAACACTATGGTCACCACATCGCCACCTGTACAGTCTCTCCCCTCACCTTCTGTATCTATCCCTCTTCCCTCATAGATTGTAAGCCCTCGCGGGCAGGGGCCTCTATCCCACTGTGCCAGTTGGTCACTGTTAGCATTATCTGTTTTGTATATCTGGTGTACCATATGTAAATCCGCAAATGTAAAGCACCATGGAATTAATGATGCTATATAAATAAACAATAATAAATAATAAAAAAAGGACAGATTGATAATAAATTTTAATTTTAATACATCTTTATTTAACAGTCCTACTATTTGGGATATCCTTCGCACCAGGAATCTTCACAAAGGTCGTGGTGGAGGTAGTAACAGCAATACAGTTAAAAGGGATACTTTCTTTACCTAGATGTTTTCCTCTTACTTGCTCCACGTTGCGGAAACGCAGCTTTTTTTTGTTGCAGATTTTGTTGCGGTTTTTTGAGCCAAAGCCAAAAATGTCTACAAAAGGAATGGGAACTATATAGGAAGCTCTTATACTTCTACCTTCTGCTCTTTCCACTCCTGGCTTTGGCTCAAAAAAACTGCAACAAAATCTGCTACAAAAAAAGCTGTTTCCGCAATGTGGGGCCTTAGCCTTAAAGGAGTTTTCCGGGCAAAAAATGTTTATTTTTTTTTTTTTTTTTTTTAAAGGTCTGTTAGTGCTATTAATGGGTTAATAGGTGCACACAAATACCTTTAGCAGTGTTTTTTAGTGATTTCTGAATTTCTCTGGGAGCTCCTGGCATCCTCTGTATTTGTTTACATGGTGTAACTTCCTGCTGCCTTAGCTAATGCATCATGGTACTTGTAGGCTTACCTGTAGGCTGACTCACACTACTGCTACTGCTCCCTCGCCTGCGCAGTAGAGGTGGATTGTCGGCTGTAGCTCAGCACCGGAACTATTGTGCGCACCAGCAGAGTCAGAAAAGAGGGAGGAACCGTCCGGCAGGAGGAAGTGTGAAAGGAAGATAGGTAAGTATAATGGGGTGGAGGGGGGGAGTATTAGGGATGATCTGTTTCCGGAAATGGGGAAACGGAACGTCACCGGATAACCAGAAAATGTCCATGGGGTGGTCATGTGATATGGGTAAATATACAATACCGTTCAAAAGTTTAGGGTCACTTAGAAATGTCCTTATTTTTGAAAGAAAAGCACAGTTTTTTTTCAATGACGATAACATTAAACAAATCAGAAATACACTCAATACATTGTTAATGTGGTAAATGACTATTCTAGCTGCAAACGTCTGGTATTTAATGCAATATCTACATAGGTGTATAGAGGCCCATTTCCAGCAATCATCACTCCAGTGTTCTAATGGTACATTGTGTAAGAAGGCTAATGGATGTTTAGAAAACCCTTGTGCAAGTATGTTAGCACAGCTGAAAACAGTTTTGCTGGTTAGAGAAGCTATAAAACTGACCTTCCTTTGAGCTAGTTGAGAATCTGGAGCATTACATTTGTTGGTTCCATTAAACTCTCAAAATGGCCAGAAAAAGAGAACTTTCATGTGAAACTTGACAGTCTATTCTTGTTCTTAGAAATTAAGGCTATTCCATGAAAGAAATTGCCAAGAAACTGAAGTGGTACAACAGTGTGTACTACTCCCTTCAGACCTTTGGGGACATCTGATCACTTTTTTTTATTGGTGGGGGAGGCTGATTTCCCCTGTAACTGGGGTTGGTATATTTAGCCCCAGTTGCAGGAGGAATACAGCCTCCTGCCCGTTACTATAGAGCTGATCTGGGTCCTGATCCGGATCAGAGGGCGCTCATTGAACGCTGTATACACAGCGACCAGGAAGGCAGAGAAGGTAATAAACCTTCGCTGCCTTCTCTCTGGATGCTCCGGCTGAAGTTACAGCCGGCTCCCCGTTTCAGCAGCTGCAAGATTTCGTGGTTAAAAAAAAAAAAACACTCAATCAGAAATCTGCCTCACAATTCAATTAAGTATAGGTGGAGTATTCAAACCCAGCTGAACTTCAGTCTTTGCCTGTGATTGTATAGCGCAAGTGGGCTCTTACTCTGCTGAGAGACATTTCCTACTGATCTCCTGGTTCTGACTGCTGGCTACTTCTCATCTGGTTTACCCCCTTGGCATTTGACTTGGAATTGGCTTTGACTTCTTGGATTCAACTTTTTGGCTTGGATCTCAACTCTCCTCTGATACTTGTTTTAGCTACTGTTTACTCTCCTGGTATGACCTTGGCTAGTTTGTTACTCCATTTGTCTTCCTATAGGTAACTGGTTTTGTTCTTTATTTTGCTAGTGCCCCTGTTCTTTGAAACTCCTTGGTTTTGTGACCTGGGTCCCGAGCAGCCAATTCCATCTTGCCTTGCAGCAGGCTCTGATGACAACAAAAGGGGTGCCTTAGATTCCACACTCCAATATAGTATTGGGCAATTGATAGCAGTTTACTAGCAGAATTCTCACCTAATCTGTGCCTAGGGCATTTCAGGGAAAACCTCTTTCTGGGAGTTGCATTGCAATTCATTACATAATCATTGGGAACGATTTATGAAATTTTAATAGAAAATCTGGCTTTGTGCCCATGCAACCATTAGCACTGCATCTTTCTTTTCATTTTCCGCTCTTGAAAAGTTAAAGTTGCATAGTGATTGGTTGCCATGGGTAACATTTTTTTTTGTTTAGGCAATTTTCATAAATTCACCCCCTATTAACTTGTACAATAAAGTGTTGAGAGTTTTGCTTTATGATCTGTGCAGAGGTCACTGCAGGGGGGGAGTATGCAAGCTGTAATCATCCACTATTATCAAGGGTGTTTCGTTTCAATGCAGTATTGAAATGTCAGCCTATTATGTATGAGTCTCCGAGGTCAAAGTGAAAACTTCAAGATTTCAGGATTTTTTAAAATATAGATAGGAAAATGTTAATCTCCAAAAACTAGCAAAATAATGCATTCAATTAAAGGGCAAATCTACATAGGAATTAATATAACTTCCTGTAAACAATTCTTAAAAGACAATGTTATTTACTTTATACCATAAGTTTTCTCACCTGTTTAAGCACGTTGTGAATGATTTCCTCATACACATCTTGAATTGCTATACTAAGTGTTTCCATGCTAATACTTCTTAGTATCTTTGGTGAAGTAACTAAGTCCAGGAACTGCCAGACAGAGACACCCTGCGCTAAGGATGACAACATCTCTCTTAACTCCATTTCTCCCATTTCTGATCTTGCAGTCATATGCAGTTTCTGAAGAAGGTATTGCACCTTTAAAAAATTAAAAATAAACATTTTTATAGCAAATCTAAAATGATCTAATTCAATTTTTTTCATCAAATCTAATATATAGATCCAAGTTTACTGAACAGTAATTTTATGATGCCATATGTGAGGTGTGGTACAAGGTTGGTATAACAGATATTGCAGAATGAGTGGTTGGCGCTCTTTCTGCTCTAGTCTGATTACATAGGCTAAATCAGAGCTCATGCAAGAGGAATGATCTAAAAAGCAATCGTTCACCTGGCATATACTTTCGTCAGCAGCACAGCACTTATTATTACCTATTAGACTGGGCGATGCAATACTGATAGACAATGATTTTTTTTATCCTGCTGAAGTCAGGGTGGGTTCACACCTGCGCTTCAGTCCGATCGTTGCCAATCCGAGTGAAAATCTCGGGGAACGGGATTGGCATCGGATAGCGACAGGTTAGCGACGCATTGGTTAAAAACCCATTCATTTGAATGGGTTTTTAAAGCAATGCGCGGGTGTGCGCTTACACCCTCTGCATGTCCGACTTTGTTTCCGACGAAAAAAAAGGATTCGCAGCGCAGAGGGTGTAAGCGTACACCCGCGCATTGCTTTATAAACCCATTCAAATGAATGGGTTTTTAACCAATGCGTCGCTAACCTGAAATGCTTCTTATGAAGCCACTCCTTCATTGCCCTGGCAGTGTGCTTGGGATCATTGTCATGCTGAAAGACCCAGCCACGTTTCATCTTGAATGCCCTTGCTAATGGAAGGAGGTTTGCACTCAAAATCTCACGATACATGGCCCCATTCATTCTTTCATGTACACAGATCAGTTGTCCTGGTCCCTTTGCAGAGAAACAGCCCCAAAGCATGATGTTGCCACCCCCATGCTTCATAGTAGGGGAACACGTCTGGCACTACAGGATCTGAGTCCCTGGCGGTGTAGTGTGTTACTGACGGTAGCCTTTGTTACGTTAGTCCCAGCTTTCTGTAGGTCATTCAGTAGGTCCCCCCGTGTGGTTCTGGGATTTTTGCTCACCGTTCTTGTGATCATTTTGACCCCACGGGGGGAGATCTTGCGTGTAGCCCCTGATCGAGCGAGATTATCAGTGGTCTTGTATGTCTTCCATTTTCTAATTATTGCTCCCACAGTTGATTTCTTCACACCAAGATGCTTGCCTATTGCAGATTCAGTCTTCCCAGCCTGGTGCAGGTCTACCATTTTGTTTCTGGTGTTCTTCCATAGCTCTTTGGTCTTCACCATAGTGGAGTTTGGAGTGTGACTGTTTGAGGTTGTGGACAGGTGTCTTTTATACTGATAACAATTTCAAACAGGTGCCATTACTACAGGTAATGAGTGGAGGACAGAGGAGCCTCTTAAAGAAGAAGCTACAGGTCTGTGAGAGCCAGAAATCTTGCTTGTTTGTAGGTGACCAAATACTTATTTTCCACCATAATTTGCAAATAAATTCTTAAAAAATCAATGTGATTTTCTAGATATGTTTTCCCATTTTGTCTCTCATAGTTGAGGTCTACCTATGATGTGAATTACAGGCCTCTCTCATCGTTTTAAGTGGGAAAACTTGCATAATTGGTGGCTGACTAAATACTTTTTTTCCCCACTGTATAGAGATGGGGAATACAGTGGGGGAAAAAAATATTTAGTCAGCCACCAATTGTGCAAGTTCTCCCACTTAAAAAGATGAGAGAGGCCTGTAATTGACATCATAGGTAGACCTCAACTATGAGAGACAAAATGAGAAAACAAATCCAGAAAATCACATTGTCTGATTTTTAACCGGTTGACGACCTCCAGCCATAAATTTACGGCCAGCGGTCCTGGTCTCTGAAGTCCGGCTAATTGTAAATTTACGACCGGCATTTCAGAGACACAGGGAGTGGGATCGGGAGCGGGTGTTAGCTGTAAATGAAAACTAACACCCTGCTCCATAAGCCCCGGTCAGAACTGAGTTCCGATCGGAGGTTTTAACTTATGTTTGACCGCGGTATCCAAGGGGTTCCACCATGTTGCCGGCCCCCGGGCAACCCCCCCCCCCCCCCCCGTGGCGAGATCGGGGGTTGCCAATATCTATTTTCTGCAGCCAGTGACCTCAGGCTGCCTGGAGCCCCCACTACCTGGTTGATCCTGCTGGGACCTCAGGAAGTTAGCCTATGCGTCTGTATTGCAAAATAGCAGCCCTTGACTATGGCTGCTTATGACAAAATGTTATGATAGTCAGGCCGTAAGTAACCTTAATTTGAACCCAGTACCTGTACTGAGATTTACAGATTAGATCAGAAGACTCTGTTTAAGGACATATCTATACCAACAAGATCAACAGGTTATATTTGTATGTCCATACTAATTAGATACCTAAACAGATTAGATCAATAGACTCTATTTAAGGTGATATCTATATGTCTAGATCAAAAGAGCCACTCTGTTTGAAGCATATATGTCATGAGACATATTCAAGTGAAAACTGGCCCTTTTCACATGAATATGATCTTGGAGATAAGTGAGGCCTTACAGAGGTTTATCACTTCTGTAGACGCCCACTTTATGACACACACAAAGGGTATAAGAATGGAAGACATCCCTCAGCATGATGTTACATTTCTTGATAGCAGATCATTGGGGACGCCTAATGCTGGTTCTGCTTGATGATACCTGTCACATGGTTGAGTGATGCTTCCTACAGATACCCTTATTTATGCAGCTTGGCAGTGTTGTAAGTATTTGATTTGATTACCGTGCTATACATACTATATTGTAAGTGTTGATTTAATATACTTTAAGTATTTGATTATCTCATAGTTTGATTGACTTTGAGATTTGATTATTTGATTTGATATACTTTATGATACTTTTAAGTGTTGTAAGTATTTGATTATATATCACAGTTTGATTGACTGCGATATTTGATTATATCATCGTTTGATTGACTTTGATATCTGATTATACCTTACTATACCTGCTGTATGGTAAGTGTTGAATACATATCATAGTTTGATTGACTTTGATATGTGATTGTACCTAGCTATATCTGCTGTATTGCAAGTTTTGATTATTCTGTCTAATATCTGTTATACTTTTCTTTGTTGTAAGACCTTTTCTTATACTCATATTAATAAAATGTTAAGATATTTGGGGATAGTCTAGTGTTTTTACTCTATAACTTTAACTTTATTCTATTACACGGAATCCAAAAGAATCTGTTTCATTTGGCAATACAGCGTCTGCATAGACTAACTTCCTATATAGACTGCAATACATGTGTATGCTGTGTATTGCAGTCTATAATACCAAACCAGTGATCAAAGCAGGTGTCCTTATAGGAGAAGTAAAAAATGTAAAAAAAAAGTTAAAAAAAAAAAAAAAGTGTGTAAAGCCCCAAAAATTCCCTTTTCCTATATAAAATGAATAAAAACAATTACATATTTGGTATCGCCGTGTCCATAACAAGCTGTACAATAAAACTGAAACAATATTTAACGTACACAGTGAATTTCGGAAAAAAAAACAAACAAAAGAAAAACGCTGGAAGTAATGATTTTTGGCTTACAAAAAATTGCTATAAAAAGTGATTAAAAACTCATATGCACCTAAAAACAGTACCAATAAAAAGCACATGTCCTCCCACATAAAATAAGCCCTCAACCAACTCTGTCAACCGAAAAAATAAAAATGTTACACATCTCAGAAGATGATGATGCAAAAACAATTGATTTATTTCCACGAATGGGTTTTTGTTCTGCAGAATTAGTAACGCATAAAAAAAAATATAAATGAGGTATCGTCGTAATCGTACCGACCCGCAGAATAAAGGTAACATGTTACTTATGCTGTACGCCACAGGGCAAAAAAATTAAAAGGTAAAAACCAATGCCAATATTGATTTTTTTTTTTAATCCACCCAGAAAGAGTTAATATAATTTATTCAATAAGTTATAGGCACCCCAAAAAATGGTGTCATTAAAAAAAATGCATCTAATACCGCAAAAAATCAGCCCTCATATGGCTACATCACCAGTAAAATAAAAAAGATATAGCTTATACAATGTGGAGACAAAAAACCCCAAAATCACCAAATCATTAGAACACAACTGGCTGAGGCAGTAAGGGAATGTATAAGCTGTGCAAGCATATATCAGGGAACAAGGGAAAATAAACTAAAAGTGACCCCCAGAGTGACCCACCCAATCATAGGAGCTACTAGGGATATAGTAGGGAATTTGGTGTTCCCAATGTACTCTGCACAGCTTACATATTCACTCTTCACCATCTGCTGTGCATTCCCGCCTGGGATACTAATGCTTATTACCCCCCCTGATAAATTCTTTGAGGGGTGCAGTTTTCAAAATATGGTGACTCCCTAGGAGATTCCACCTTTCTACTACCTTAGAGGCTCTGCAAACATGACATGGCATCCAAATACCAAACATCTAAATCTGCGCTCCAAAAGCCACATAGCGCTCCTTCACATCTGCGCCCTGCTGTGTACCCAAACTGCAGTTTATGCCCACATGTATGACACTGGTGTACCCAGGATAATGTACTTCATGTCATATCTGGGTATAAACTGCCGTTTGGGCACAGCCGGGCACAGAATGGAATGAGTGATATTTGGTTTTTGGATCACAGATTTAGACTTTTGGACGTCATGACACTTTTGCAGAGCTCCTGAAATGCCAGTAAAGTGGAATCCCCTGACATGTGTCCCCATTTAGGAAACTACACCCCTGAAGGAATTTATCCAGGGGTACAGTGAACATTTTTAACCACCAAGTGTTGCTATAATTTATTCTCCAGAAACGAATATGCTGCTGATTGTGAAAGGTGAAAATGACAATTTTTCCAGGAATATGAAATTTCAATGCATAATACCTTGTGCCCGGCTTGTATCAGATATGAATGCTCCAAAAGCTGTTGTGCCCTGGATACCCACTTAACAGTTTTTGGAGTGTTTGAGTCTGCTGACATAAGCTGGGCACAAAATATCAGGCAATGAAATGGCGAATCTCTGGAAAAATAGCAATTTTCCCTTTTCATTATCAGCTGTGCATTTATTTGTTGAAATTTAATGAATGCAATACTCAAGGATTAAAAATTCTCGCTACCCCACTTGATAAATCCCTTCAGTGGTGTAGTTTCCAAAATAGGGTCACATGTCTGCGGATTTCACTTTACTGCCAATTCAAGGGCTCTGTAAATGTGGCATGACGTCAAAAAACCAAACTGTGCTCCAAAAACCAAAATAGCGCTCCTTCCCTTCTGCGCTCGACTGTGCCCAAACAGCAGTTTATACCCATATATTACATTAAGTATGTTATCCTGGGTACACCAGTGTCATGCATGTGGGCGTAAACTGCCGTTTGGGCACACAGGAGGGTGCAGATGTGAAGGAGCGCTATGTAGCTTTTGGAGCTTAAATTTAGATTGTTGGATTTTGGACACCATGTCATATTTGCAGAGACCCTAAAATTGCCCCTACAAAATGGGGTCACTTCCTGGGGAATTTCAATTTACTGGCACCTCCAGGGAACTGCAAAAACAACATGGCGTCCACAAAGTCCCTCTAAATATATACTCCAAAAGCTAAAAAGCGCAGTGGTGCTTCCTGTCTGAGACCTGCTGTATACCCAAGAAGCAGTTTACACCCACATATAATAATTTTTTTTTGTACCCGGGATAGCTCACTTAATAGTTTTAGGAGTGCATGTCTCTGAAGACTCAAAATGGGTACAACGTATTGGGCACCAAAATGGCATATTTCCTAAAAATTTCAATTTTCACTTTGTACATTCATTTTTGGGAAGCATTTTTAGGCTCAAAATGATAATACCCCTTCAGAAATTCCTTGAGGGGTGTAGTTTCTAAAATGGGGTCACTTTTGAGGGGTTTACATTGTACTGATACTCTAGGGGCTCTGCAAATGCAATATGGTACCTGAAAACTATTCCAGCAAAATCTGTCACCAAAAGCCAAATAGCGCTCTTTCCATTCTGAGCCCCACCATGTACCCCTAGAGCAGTGTACGACCACATATGGGACATTTCTATTTTCAGGAGAAATTGTGTAACGGACTGTGGTTGTTTTTTTCTTCTTTATCCCATTGTAAAAATTAAAAATATGGTGCTAAATGGACGGTTTATTGGAAAAAAAAGAAATTTTTAATTTTTACATCCCAATGCTAATAGAATCTGTGAAACAGCTGTAGGGTCCAAATGCTCACCATGCCCCTTGAGAAATACCTTGAGGGGTGCAGTTTCCAAAATGGGGACACTTTTTGGGGTTTTCCATTGTATTGGTACTTTAGGGGCTTTGCAAATGCGACATGGCACCAGAAAAATATTCCAGCAAAATCTGCCCTTCAAAAGTCAAATAGTGCTCTTTCCATTCCGAGCTCTGCCATTTACCCATACAGCATATTACAATCACAAATGGGGTATTTCTGTGTTCAGGAGAAATTGTTTAACAACCTGTGGGGGGCTTTTTCTTTAACCCCTTGTGAAAATGAAAACTTTGGGGATAAAGTGATGTTTTAGTAATTTTTCATTTACACATCCCAATGTTAATAAAATCTGTCAAATGGCTGTGGGGTCAAAATGCTCACTATTCCCCTTGATAAATTCTGTCATGGGTGTAGTTTCCAAAATGGGGTCACTTTTGGGTGGTTTCCAATATATTGGTACTCTAGGGGCTCTGCAAATGAGATATGGCACCTGAAAACTATTCCAGCAAAATCTGCTTTTCATACCCCCAGTGTCGCTCCTTCTCTTCCGTGCACTGCTGTGTGCCCAAAAATCAGTTTACACCCACATGTAGGGTATTTCTGTGCTTGGGAGAAATTGTAGATCAAACTGTGAGATGTATTTTCTCCTTCAACCCTTTGTGAATGTGTTAATTATAGGGATAAATGAATGTATTATTGGATAAACATGAAATGTCTTAATTTCACCTCCATATTGTTTTAATTCCCGTGAAATGCTTAAAGGATTAACAAACTTCCCAAATGCTGTTTTGAATTATTTGAGGAGTGCAGTTTTGAAAATGGGGTAATTTATGGGGGATTCTAATATAATCCTTTATAATCCTCTTCAGAACTGAAGTGGTCCCTAAAAAATGAGTTTGGGAAATTTTCTTGTAAATCTGGAAAATTGCTGTTACAATTGTAAGCCTTCTAATGTCCAAAATAAATTAAAGGATGATTAAAAGATGATGCCGATATAAAGCAAAGATATGGTAGATAATATTTATTCATGTATTTTTCAGACTATTTGTCTGAAAAGCAGAGCATTTCACATTTTGAAAATTGCGATTTTTTTTTCCAAATTTCCATCAAATTTCCTAATTTTTGATAAATAAATACAAAAATATTGATCAATATTTACCACTAACATTAAGTACAATGTGTCATGAAAAAACTATCTCAAAATCACTTGTGTAAGTTATAGCGTCTCAAACTTATTGCCATATAAAGTGAAACACGTCAGTTTTGAAAAATGAAGCCTGGTCCATAAGTCACTTTTAGGCCTGGGCCTTAAGCTGTTAAAAAATTTATTTGAAAATTATGGTGGAAAATAAGTATTTGGTCGATAACAAAAGTTCATCTCAGTACTTTGTTATATATCCTTTGTTGGCAATGACAGAGGTCAAACATTTTCTGTAAGTCTTCACAAGGTTGGCACACACTGTTGCTGGTATGTTGGCCCATTCCTCCATGCAGATTTCCTATAGAGCAGTGATGTTTTGGGGCTGTCGCTGGGCAACACGGACTTTCAACTCCCTCCAAAGGTTTTCTATGGGGTTGAGATCTGGAGACTGGCTAGGCCACTCCAGGATCTTGAAATGCTTCTTACAAAGCCACTCCTTTGTTGCCCTGGCGGTGCGCTTAGGATCATTGTCATGCTGAAAGATCCAGCCACGTTTCATCTTCAATGCCCTTGCTGATGGAAGGAGGTTTGCACTCAAAATCTCACGATACATGCCCCCATCCTTTCCTTAATGTACACGGATCAGTTGTCCTTGTCCCTTTGCAGAGAAACAGCCCCAAAGCATGATATTGCCACCCCATGCTTCACAGTAGGTATGGTGTTCTTTAAATGCAACTCAGCATTCACTCTCCTCCAAACACGACGAGTTGTGTTTCTACCAAACAGTTCTACTTTGGTTTCATCTGACCATATGACATTCTCCCAATACTCTTCTGGAACATCCAAATGCTCTCTAGAAAACTTCAGATGGGCCCGGATATGTACTGGCTTAAGCAGGGGGACACGTCTGGCACTGCAGGATCTGAGCCCCTGGCGGCGTAGTGTGTTACTGACGGTAGCCTTTGTTACGTTAGTCCCAGCTTTCTGCAGGTCATTCACTAGGTACCCCTGTGTGGTTATGGGATTTTTGCTCACCGTTCTTGTGATCATTTGGACCCCACGGGGTGAGATCTTGCATGGAGCCCCTGATCGAGGGAGATTATCAGTGGTCTTGTATGTCTTCCATTTTTTAATTATTGCTCCCACAGTTGATTTCTTCACACCAAGCTGCTTGCCTATGGCAGATTCAGTCTTCCCAGCCTGGTGCAGGTCTACAATTTTGTTTCTAGTGTCCTTCCACTGCTCTTTGGTCTTCACCATAGTGGAGATTGGAGTGTGACTGTTTGAGGTTGTGGACAGGTGTCTTTTATACTGATAACAATTTCAAACAGGTGCCATTACTACAGGTAATGATTGGAGGACAGAGGAGCCTCTTAAAGAAGAAGTTACAGGTCTGTGAGAGCCAGAAATCTTGCTTGTTTGTAGGTGACCAAATACTTATTTTCCACCATAATTTGCAAATAAATTCTTAAAAAATCAGACAATGTGATTTTCTAGATATGTTTTCTCATTTTGTCTCTCATAGTTGAGGTCTACCTATGATGTCAATTACAGGCCTCTCTCATCTTTTTAAGTGGGAGAACTTGCGCAATTGGTGGCTGACTAAATACTTTTTTTCCCCACTGTATATTAGACCCAGGAAGTATACTACCTCGACATGGTGACTACCTCCATGAGGTAGTCGTGCACTACACATACTTCTATCCTAACAAACATCAGATCAATTAAAAGGGTTTTCTGGCCCCAAATTAATTTTTTATACTGAAAACCTATCCACAGTACAGCTCATCAGTATGTGATCTGTCCGGGTTCGACACCTGAACCCCACACAGATCAGCTGTTCTAGCAGCTTTCAGGTGCCAGATGCTGCTAGTGGACAGGATGCAGCACCGCTCCTGTTCAAGCAATAGGAGTGGCGCTGCATTTACCCAGAACCAACCCCTATACAGTGGATGGGTCTGCTGTGTCACTCCTATTACTTGAACAGTAGCGGTGCTGCATCCTGTCCACTACCGGATATCAACACCCAAAGGCTGCTAAAACAGTTGGACCACAACAGATCACATATCCTTTGGATAGGTCATCAGTATCAAAAATCAATTTGCAGCTGGAAAACCCCTTTAACCCCTTAAGGACACAGTCCAAAAGTGTGTTAAGGACCAGGCCTCAAATTTTCATCGTCCTTTAATTTATTTTGGATATTAAAAGGCTTACAAGTGTAACAGCGATTTTCCAGATTTACAAGAAAATTTTTTAGGGACCACTTCAGTTCTGAAGGGGATTATAAAAGCCTATATATTAGAAAGCTCCATGAATTACCCCATTTTCAAAACTGCACCCCTGAAATAATTTAAAACAGCATTTGGGAAGTTTGTTAACCCTTTAAGCATTTCACAAGAATTAAAACGATATCGAGGTGAAATTTAGACATTTCATTTTTTTCCACTAATCCCTTCATTTAGCCCTAAAATTAACACGTTCACAAAGGGGTAAAGGAGAAAATACATCTCACAGTTTGTTATGCAATTTCTCCAGAGCACAGAAATACCACAAATGTGGGTGTAAACTGATGTTTGGTCACACGGCAGCGCACGGAAGGGAAGGAGCGACACTGGACATTTGAAAAGCAGATTTTGCTGGAATAGTTTTCATGATCCATGTCTCATTTGCAAAGCCCCTAGAGTACCAAAATAATGGAAACCCCCTAAAAGTGATCCCATTTTGAGAACTACACCCCTGACAGAATTCATCAAGGGGTATAGTGAGCATTTTAACCCCACAGCTGTTTAACAGATTTTACTAACATTTGGATGTATAAATGACAAAATACTAAAACATCACTTTATCCCCAAAGTTTTCATTTTCACAAGGGGTTAAAGGAGAAAAAGCCCCCCACAGTTTGTTAAACAATTTCTCCTGAACATGGCAATACCTCATATGTGGTTGTAATATGCTGTACCTGGTTACATGGTGGGGCTTGGAATGGAAAGAGCGCTATTTTGCTTTTGGAGGGCAGATATTGCTGGAATAGTTTTTCAGGTGCCTTGTTGCATTTGCAGAGCCCCCAAAGTACCAATACAGTGGAAACCCCCTAAAAGTGACCCCATTTTGGAAACTATACCCCTCACAGAACATGTGAAGGGGTAAAGTGAGCATTTTGACCCTACAGCTGTTTCACAGATTTTATTAACATTGGGACATGAAAATGAAAAATTACTTTTTTTTCCAATAAAACATCAATTTATCCCCAAATATTTCATTTTCACAAGAGGACAAAAGAGAAAAAGCTCCCCAAAGTTTGTTACACAATTTTTCCTGAACACAGAAATGCCCCACATGTGGTTGTAATCTGCTGTTTGGGTACATGGTGGAGCTCAGAATGGAAAGAGTGCTATTTAGCTTTTGGAGGGCAGATTTTGCTGGAATAGTTTTCGGGTGCCATGTCACATTTGCAGAGCCCCTAAAGTACCAATGCAATGGAAACCCCCAAAATGATCCCATTTTGGAAACTACACCCCTGATAGAATTTATCTAGGGGTATGGTGAGCATATTCACCTCACAGCTGTTTCACAGATTTTATTAACATTGGGACGTAAAAAGGAAAAGTTACTTTCTTTCCAATAAACCATCCATTTAGCGACATATTTTTAATTTTTGCAAGTGGTTAAAGAAGAAAAAGCACCCCACAGTTTGTTACACAATTTCTTCTGAACACAGAAAAGCCTCATATGTGATTATAATCTGCTGTATGGGTATATGGCGGGGCTCAGAATGGAAAGAGCGCTATTTGGCTTGAGGAGGGAAGATTTTGCTGGAATAGTTTTCAGGTGCCATGTCGCATTTCCAGAGCCCCTAAAGTGACCTCATTTTAGAAACTACACCCCTCAAGGAATTTCTGAAGGGGTATTATCATTTTGAGCCTAAAAATGCTTCCCAAAAATGAATGTACAAAGTGAAAATTGAAGTTTTTGAAGAAATATCCAATTTCAGTGTCTAATACGTTGCACCCACTTTGTGGTATCAGAGACACTATCCTAAAACTATTAAGTGGGCTATCCCGGGGACAAAAAAAATTGTGGGTGTAAACTGCTGCTTGGGCATACAACAGGGCTCAGAAGGGAAGGAGCACTGTGTTTTTTTAGCTTTTGGAGTATAGATTTAGAGGGACTTTCTGGACCCCATTTTTTTTTGCAGAGCCCTGGAGGTGCCAGTAAACTGGAATTCCCCAAGAAGTGACCCCATTTTGTAGGGGCAATTTTAGGGTCTCTGCAAATGTGACATGCCGTCCAAAAACCAACAATCTAAATCTACGCTCCAAAAGGACATAGCCCTACTTCACATCTGCACCCTGCTGTGTGCCCAAATGGCAGTTTATGCCCACATGTATGACACTGGTGTACCCAGGATAACGTACTTAACAATGCCATATGTGGGTATAAACTGGTGTTTAGGCACAGCCGGGCACAGAAGGGAAGGAGCGCTATTTTGGATTTTATCAAGAATTTATCAAGGGGTGTAGTGAACATTAGTATCCCAGACATGAATACACAGCAGATGGGGAAAAGTGAATAGGTAAGCTGTGTGGAGTACATTGGGAACACCAAATTCCCTACTATTTTCCCAGTATTTCTTATTATTGGGGGGTCACTCTGGGGGTCACTTCCGGTTTATTTGCCCTTGTAAGCTCTAAATCTGGGGTGTACCCTAATATACGCTCGCACAGCTTATACATTCCCTTCCTGCCGCAGCCAGTTTTGTTCTAATGATTTGGAGATTTTGGGGGTTTTTGTCTTCATATTGTATAAGCTATATTTTCTTTATTTTTCTGGTCATGTAGCCATATGAGGGCTTGTTGTTTGCGGTATGAGATGTATTTTGCAATGACATCATCTTTGGGCACTTATAATTTATTGAATAAATTTTATTAACTCTTTCTTGGTGGATTAAAAAAAAATCCATCAATTCTAGCATTGTGATTTCCATTTTAAATTTTTCACCACGCAGCATAAAGCATAAGAAACATGCTACCATTATTTTGTGGGTCGGTACTATTACGGCGACACCTCATTTATGTTGTTTTTTTATGTGATACTAATTTTGCAGAACAAAAACCCATTTGGGGACATAAATGAATTGTTTTTGCATTGTCATCTTCTGAGATGCGTAACATTTTTATTTTGTGGTTAACAGAGTTAGTTGAGGGCTTATTTTTTGTGGGACAACCTGTGCTTTTTATTGGTACTGTTTAGGGGTACATATGACTTTTTGATCACTTTTTATGGCATATTTTGTAAGGTGAGGTGGCGAAAAATCATTACTTCTGGTGGGTTTTTTCCATTTTTTTTTCCCCAAAGTTCACCGTGTACATTAAATATTGTTTCAGTTTTATTGTACAGGTTGTTACGGACACGGTGATACCAAATATGCATTGTTTTTATTAATTTTTAGTTTTTTTTATATAATTCATTTTATATAGGAAAAGGGAATTTTTGGGGCTTTATTCTTGTATTAATTTTTTTTAATTTTTTTTTTCACTTTTTTTTTTTTTTTTCATGTGTCCCATTAGGCTCTGTACTATAGACTGCAAGACATGAGCATACAAGTGTCTTGCAGTCTATACAGGAAGTTAGCGCTATGCTAACATGGCTGTTAGGACCGGAGCTGGCGCCTCTGCAGTAGTGCTGTGAGGTGTCGCTCCGGTCCTCACACTTTCCAGCACGCTCGCTTTTCTAGGGGTTAACTTTCCTGCACTCACCTGTCTATTTAGCCTCCCTCTGCTCTTGCTGGTTATTCATTTCCCCTGGGTGTCAGCTCCTCCTCATACTCTGTCCCGACCTTCGATCCTATCCTGCTGCCTTTTTGTTTATTGCTCCCTCCGGTTGTGACCATGCTTGCCTTCCAGACCATCTCTCCTTGAACACTGATTCTGTACCTCGTGACCTCCTGAAATCGACCTGGCTTGTCTTGACTCTTCTTACGTCTCTTCCTCTGGTACTACAAGATTCTCCTGCTGCCGACTCGGACTAATCGATAATTCTACTGCGCTGCTGCCACCTTCTGGAGAAAACCTGTTACTGCATCTCCTCCAGTTTTTCAGCATCCAGCTGCCTCCAAACTTGCGCAGGTGAGTGGTTTTGGATTCTGGGGTCCTTCTGTGACTTGTGGTGCGCCGTGCGCTCTGCGTCCTTAGGACTGTTGTGGTTCTGGCTGAAGGTAGCGACTAAGTCCAACTCCACCATCAGGAGCTCTGGAGAAGACCTCTGGAGGCTAGTTCCGCTTCGGTTCCGGGACGCTGGACGCTCGCCGCTGTTTTACCTTAGTGTGCAGGGACGGGTCTGCATTTCCTAAGACTAACTCCGTCCGACACTGCGTTTGGTTCCTAACAATGGCGGAACCCCTTGGAACATGGCGGAACCCCACGTTTGACCGTGGCATCTAACTAACACCTGGTTCTGATGCCACCCGCTCAGATAGTGAGTGGGCGGCCGCCCTCAGGCATACTATTACGCCCTGTTGCGCGAAGTACTAAACGCACAGGACGTAATAGTACGTCCAATGTCGTTAAGGGGTTAAGATAGTGATTTAATACCCTTTTCTGCCCCCTAGTAATAACAACCCCTTTTTTGCACCTATGCAATACAAATGAGCACCTTTGTATCGCCTTATGAGTGATTATAGTGCCCCCTTATAAATAATAGTCCCTGCTTATGAATAATAGTGTTCCCTTATAAATCAATCCCTCTTACTAATAACAGGTCCTTCGTTTCTCCTATCAGTAATAGTTTCCCCCTATAATTAATAGTTCCTTCTTACAAATAGCCCCCTTATAAATTATAGTCTACCCAGACTCATTAATAACAGTCCCTCCTTATTAATAATAGTTTCCTCACTGTCCTTATTATTAATAGTTCCCTATTATAAATAGCCCCCCTCCCTTATACATAATAGTTCCCTCAACCTTATTAATAGTTCTCCCTTATAAATAATAGTTCCCTTAGCCTTCTTAATAATAGTCCCTCCTTTTATGCCCCCTTATTAATAATAGTTCCTCCAGGTTTACAAATATAAGACCCCCTTATTAATAATAGTTCCTTTATATATACAGTACAGACCAAAAGTTTGGACACACCTTCTCATTCCAAGAGTTTTCTGTATTTTCATGACTATAAAAATTGTAGATTCACACTGAAGGCATCAAAACTGTGAATTAACACATGTGGAATTATATACTTAACAAAAAAGTGTGAAACAACTGAAAATATGTCTTATATTCTAGGTTCTTCAAAGTAGCCACCTTTTGCTTTGATTACTGCGGAAACAAAGGATAACCACTGAGAATAAAAAAAACCTGCGTCAAAATTTCAAAATTATTTCAAAGTTGAGCACAGATGTGATCGGTAGCGTAGGTTGCTAACTGGGGCTTGGTGGCCACGGGTATTGGCAAAGGGCGTTTAAAAAACAAAACAAAAAAAAACCCAGAACAAATGGGGGAAAAAAGCTCCCCAAAAAAGGGGCTGGTGCTGCTCAGGGGTTATCTAGTCAGCAGCCAGCAGAGGGGAGATTCGCAATAAAATATATAAAAAAAATATATAAACACGTGGACAAAATTGTTGGTACTCCTCATTTAATGAAAGAAAAACCCACAGTGGTCACAGAAATAACTTAAATCTGACAAAAGTAATAATATATAAAAATTCGATGACAAGCCACAAAGCTTCTGGGAGAATGTCCTATAGACAGATGAGACAAAAATCGATATTTTTGGCAAGGCATATCAGCTCTATGTTCACAGACGGAAAAATGAAGCATATCTTGAAAAGAACACTGTCCCTACTATGAAACATGGAGGAGGCTCTGTTATGTTCTGGGGCTGCTTTCCTGCATCTGGCACAGGGTGTCTTAAATCTGTGCAGGGTACAATTAAATCTCAAGACTATCAAGGGATTCTAGAGAGAAATGTGCTGTGCCGTGTCAGAAAGCTTGGTCTCAGTCGCAGGTCATGGGTCATGGGTCTTGCAACACACAGCTAAAAATACCCAAGAATAGCTAAGAGGAAAATATTGGACTATTCTGAAGTGGCCTTCTATTAGCCCTGACCCAAATCCTATTGAGCATCTTTGGAAGGAGCTGAAACATGCCGTCTGGAAAAGGCACCCTTCAAACCCGAGACAACTGGAGCAGTTTGCTCATGAGGAGTGGGCCAAAATACCTGTTGAGAGGTGCAGAGGTCTCATTGACAGTTACAGGAATCGTTTGATTGCAGTGATTGCCTCAAAAGGTTGTGCAACAAAATATTAAGTTAAGAGTACCATCATTTCTGTCCAGGCCTTTTTCCATGAGTTTTCCTTTTTTAAAAATTTTGTTGAAGCATGGTTGAAAAGCAATGTCTGACTTTCATTTGTTTATTTTCATAGAATTTTTATATATTATTACTTTTGTCAGATTCAAGTTATTTCTGTGACCATTGTGGGTTTTTCTTTCATTAAACGAGGGGTACCAACAATTTTGTCCACGTGTGTATATATACTGTATATAGGTATGATTAGATTAAGGACAGCACAGGGAAGGGATGGAAGCAGGGAGACAGGCACTATAAATCACACCTCCACCACAGCACACTCACTCACAGGGCAGCACAGTGACTGCTCTGTTCGTAATTCCCAGGGGGACTGACACAAGCTGGACAGTCACTGTTAGTTTGGACTGCAAGCTGCAGGCCGCCATTAATTAGTCTGCAGGGGAAACAGTGGGGTAGTACCACTACAGCAGTGGCGTAACTAGGAATGGCTGGGCCCCAAGGCGAACATTTGACATGGGCCCCCCCCCCGAACCGCTGCCCCCAATCGCCCCCCCCCGGACCGCCCCCTCCAACCCCCCCCCCCCCAAAAAAAATGCATTCCTGCGCACACTATTATGTGCCATAGTGGCTCCTGCACACAGTATTATGCCCCATAGTGGCCCCTGCACACAGTATCATGCCCTATAGTGGCCCCTGCACACAGTATCATGTCCCATAGTGGCCCCTGCACACAGTATCATGTCCCATAGTGGCCCCTGCACACAGTATCATGTCCCATAGTGGCCCCTGCACACAGTATCATGCCCCATAGTGGCCTCTGCACACAGTATTATATCCCATAGTGGATCCGGCACACACTATTATTCCCCATAGTGGCCCCTGCACTGAGTATTTTGCCCCATAGTGGCCCCTGCACACACTATTATATGTCCCATTGTGGACCACCCATGAACAATTATTATACTCTGGGGTCTTTTCAGACCCCAGAGTATAATGATCGGAGACCCAGGGGAGGATACAAACAAAAAAAACAACGTTGCTTACCTGTTCCTCGCTCCGGTGCATGCCCGTGCACTACTTCGGCCTTCTGCAATGTTGGACCAGGCCGGCGTCACGTGACGCGGGCCGGCGTCGCCACGCAAAATGTCTTCCGCTGACGTCTGGGACGTCACCAAACAGGCCCGAAGCCTGGAGAAGCGTAGGAGAGGTAAGTACATTGTTTTTTATGTTCCCTCACCAACTCTGGGCCTCCGATTATTATACTCCGGGGTCTTTTCAAAGACCCCGGAGTAAAATGATAGCAGAGATTGTGGGGTTCGGCCCATGGCCTCACATACCGATCCCCGCTACTGCTCACAGCCGCCTCCGCAGAATCGGAAGTGCAGACAGCCGTGAGCGGGACCCCGGGGAACGGTAAGTACAGTATATAGGGCCCGTTACCTGCTGGGGTTACTCCAGCAGGTAACGGCCTATGTTTAAAAAAAAAAAAAAAGCATCGGGGGCCCGCGGGGCCCCGTAATGTCCCGGGCCCTGTGGCAGCTGCTACCGCTGCTACCCCGATAGTTACGCCCCTGCACTACAGGTAGATTGAGTGAGAGTCATGACACAATGATTGATTAACGCTGTACTGAACTATCAGGGCAGTTTGCGTTAAGCCCTTGGAGATCACTTCATAGTACGGTGTGTGTCACTAAAGGGTTAAATAAGTCACAGATAACATTATTATTGTTTATCAGCTGCAATGCTAGAGTACTGTCAGTGTTATGCATGTGGTATAATGTTGTACCATGTTAGCCATAGAAAGTAGTGGAAGAGTGAAAAAAATCAGGCGATACCTTTTAGAGGCTGAGTATATTTGATAGTGCGCTTTCGAGAGTACTAGCTCTCTTCTAGTACTACTCTTGTAGAAGAGAGCTAGTACTCTTGAAAGCTCACTATCAAATATACTCAGTTATCCTCTGAAAGGTATTGCATGATTTCTTCACTCTTCCAGTGTTATGCATGGTAATAGGGAGAAAAACAGCATTGGGAGGGCAAGGGCTTACAAGATGATTTTATAAAAACTAATTTAGGATGAGGCCCCACGTTGCAGAAATACAGCTTTTTTTGTTGCAGATTTTGCTGCGTTTTTTTGAGCCAAAACCAAAAATGGCTAAAAAAAGGAATGAGAAATATATGGGAGTTACTCACACCTGGATTTGGAATCATGGTGTCTGTCACTACTCTACTGTGCTGCCATCAAATAGTAGAGCATAAACCTGTTGACGGATTCCCTTTAACCCCTTTCTGTCACAGTCATTTTTCGATTTTTGTTTTTGACTCCCACCTTCCAAACCGTATGGCTGGGGCCCCACATAGCGTAAACTGCAGTGTTTTACAGTACCTGCAAACAGGATATGATTCTGGCTAAACCACACATTGCAGAAAAATATCCGCAGCGGAAACGCTGCAATTTCAAGAACCGTTGTTTTTTTGTAAATTGCAGCAGGTCAATTATACCTATGGAAATGTTGATCTTTTCCGTATTGGCATAATTGAAGCAAAAAGCCCACAGAGGAAAACTTTGCAAAAACTTTTTCTGTAAAAAGCGCTGCAGAAAAGCATTGCGGTTTTTCCTACAGCGCTTTTTGGCTATGGGAAAAACTCTGTGAGGCATTAGCCTATAACTTTTATTTTTCTGATCACAGAGCCAAATGAGGTCTTAATGTTTGCAGGACAATTTTTACTTTGCAATGGTACTATTTTATATTCTGTATGTTGTATTGTGTAGCTGGAAAATAATTCTAAATGGGGTAGAATTGGAGGAAATCTGAGTTTATGCAATATTCTTACAGTCTTTGTTTTTATGTAGTTCACTGTGCAGTCAAAATGACATTTCACCTATATTCTAGGGGGCGGTACGATTCCATGGATACAAAATTTATATAGTTTTTTTTTTACGTTTTAACCACTTTAAAAAAAAATACTCTGTTTCTTGCCCTGCCCACTGGTGACGCCTGGTGGCCTGGTGCATTTTAATTGAGCGAGAGGCGTGGCAGTTGGGGGTCCCCTAAAGGGGGCAGCGCCTTACTGCCCACCTGGTGACGCTGCATTGGCAGATATGTGGAGCCAAATCTGGCCTACGCTGACTGCAATATTGAGATTGCGTAACCCTACAATGTTAGGAGAAGGTGGGCGGAATTGAGAGCGGCGCCTGAGGATGACATATAGTGTCTCCGGTTGCTGGACCTCGTGGACTCACTAACAGCTACTCTGGTTTCCAGGCAATGTAAACACCGGAACCGGAAGTGGGGGTAATATGGCCCATGTGGGACGCTATAGGCACTCAGAATTTTCCATAGAAAAACAGCAGACCAGTTAATTTCGGATGATAGCTATAGCTATCTAGGATTTTGGACATTTGATCCATTTGGTGACTGAGATACTGAACACCTAATTATGGATACCTGATTCTTCTGGTTCTTCAACTAAAGTATGCTTGTGAATCCCTGCTGTTATATTTGGATCCCTTGAGGAGTCAGATCCAATGGCTGATGAAACACGTAGGGACATTAAATCATTAAGGGACAGATGTGGACTGCCCTTGTTAAAGTTAAAAAATAAATACAGTGAAACAAATATACATTAGGTATTGCTGTGTCCAAAAACAACAGGTCTACAAACTTCTAAAAATATTTTTCTCATACAGTGAACGCAGTAGCAGGGAAAAAAAAAATCTAAATAGCTGAACCTCAGTTTTTCCGCTGTTTCTCCTCCCATAAAAATTTGGATAAAAAGCAATCAAAGCAATAGACATTATTTAGACCTTGGCCCTTTGGGGTGGTCTCTTGTGTAGATCTATGGCATACTGAGCTACTGAGCATGCTCAGTATGCTCGGTACTCCACAGAACTACACGAGCGTACTACGCAGGCGTAGTATGCTCGTGTAAGAGACCACAGCAAAATGGCCGACGGAGCATGTGCAGTAACTCAGTACTCCATAGATCTACACAAGAGACCACCGCAAAATAGGCGAAGAGGAGGGAAAACACACAGGACGCTTCAGGAAGACAAGACAGAGGCGGGGCTGGATTCAGTGACGACGCTGGTTAGTTTTGGTGCCTGACATACTATTTAGCCTCTGTACTTTCAGGAGGGTGACACTGGTGGCCTCTGTTCGGAGCCCTGAATTACGCCCCTTGCCTGACACTGTCCTTCTGGCATTACAGAGCTTAAATAGCACATCAGGCACCAAAACTATTTGTGCTTGTTGCACGGGATTGGTGGGAGCTAGAGAAAAAAATTCCACCTATGCTGGAATCATGAAGCGGCTCCTATTCACAGATGCTAAGAACTTGAACTGTTGGAAGTGATAAAAGTTCCTCTGTAACATGGTCAAAGCAGCAGAAGCAACATTACTCCTTTACCTTATATATTTATCTCATATCTATCTATCTTAGCATAATACGGGTTGTGTTTATGGGCAGACTGATAACCTTCAGAGTTGTAGACGGACTGAACGTTAGGATAGGCTATAGGGGTTCAGAAGTCAGATCTAGTACAAAATAATGAAATCTGGAAGTCTAAAATGTTGTATAGACTTGGAATAAACTCCAATTTTTATTCATAATCCAAACAAATATTTTGACGTTTCGGTCTATATGACCTTCATCAGACATCAGATTGTGAATAGTGAGTCGCAGAGGCCCTTTCCATGTGCATATATTGCCTCTGTGACTCCCTATTCCTCTCACAATCAGCAGGAAGCACCCCTGGCACTTTTTATCCTGGATGGTTTGTATAGGGGATTTACATTTTCTCCTTTTTTGTGTCTGCTCTTTCCGCCGTTCATTGGACGTACTTACAGTGCCTTGCAAAAGTATTCATAGCCCTTGACCTTTTTCACATTTTGTGCAAAGTAGCAGATAATTGTGAAGTGGAGCGAAAATGATACATGTTTTTCAAAATTTTAATCAAATGAAAATCTGAAAAGTGTGATGTGCAAAAGTATTCAGTCCCCCATCGCAATACTTTGAAGAGCCACCTTTCGTAACAATTACAGCTGCAAGTCTTTTGGGGTATGTCTCTACCAGCTTTGCGCATCTAGAGGCTGAGATTTTTGCCCATTCTTCTTTGCAAAATAGCTCAAGCTCAGCCAGATAGGAAGGCCGGACCAGGGCGCAGACTGAGGGGAGGCCGGCATGACAGGGTCTGACGGTGAGGGTTGGGTTACTAAGGGGAGGGGCATGTCTGTGGCGGCAGTAGCTAGGGGCAGGGGATATAGGGGACCGGCTCTGCTTCCCATGGTCATTCACCGCTGGGAAGGAGCCATTGATCCGCCCGCCCTTGTTACTTGTTAGGTTTGTGTTAGGTCAGTTTGAGTTATTTGTCGCAGCAGTGTGGGGGGTCCTTGGAGTTGGTAAAAGTTCGGGGGTGGGGAAACATGGTGGTTAGTTTCCCCTACAATTAACTACGGTTTTGGTTGGTCTGGCTGCTTTTGGGCTCCTGCTGGGTGGTGTCCCGGGGAATGGTTTGTTATATATGTGGTGAGACTGCCATCGGTGTTTATGGTGCCCCTGAGCCTGTGGTTTGCGGCTGGGGGTAACTTGGTGTGATGGACAGTTTGGCGGCCACATCTATGGAGCTCCAAGGACCTCTCCCTCAGAAAATATAGATATTTATTTCTGCAAAGTTGGGGTTAATTGGTTATTTTGTTATTTAAATTGTTATTTATATATTTATTATTATATAGGGGGTTAAGTTAACGTTATTTATTCAGGTGTGTTTAAAAAATTGCAGTTTATATATATTTGTACTGTTTTATGTAATAAAATGGCTGCTGTGGCCAATTAATCCAACCTCACTTGTGTTTGACTTTATTCTCAGGTAGAATAAGGTATGGGGATAGGGGGGAGGAAGGTGAGGTCGCAGCATTGGTAAGTATTGGTAAAAGCCAGCATCCTCTGTGCCAATGTCATGGATGGAGAGCGTCTGTGAACAGCAATTTTCATGTCTTGCCACAGATACTCAATGGGATTTAGGTCTGGACTTTGACTGGGTCATTCTAAAACATGAATATTCTTTGATCTAAACCAGGGGTCTCAAACTCGCGGCCCGCGGGCCAACTGCGGCCCTCGGGACAATAGTTTGCGGCCCCCACCTCAATATCAAAGTTTATTGTTAGTGCGGCCCCAGGGGCGCACTGTCTGAGGGTGGCATTTTTACTATCTAATGTAAACCAGCCCAGGCCGCTTTAGAAAACAACAACGCTGAGCGGGGCCTGTCCTGGGCTGGCTTACGAGACGTCCGCATCACAGCGCAGGCAGCGATATAATGACGTCATCGCGCCTCCTATGCTGAAACACAGACGTCTCGGACAAGAGGAGGCGGCGGCTGCATCAAAGCATCGCAGGTAGGTGAGAATAAGTTTTTTTATTTATATAAATAGGCCGTTACCTGCTGGAGTATCCCCGGCAGGTAATGGCCTATTTATTTACCTACCCCGCGTCTGCTCGTGGCCGCCTCTGCTTCCCCCTTCTGCTATGGGACGCAGAAAGGGAAGTGGACACCGCTGTGAGCAGCCGCAGGCATCGGTAAGTGAGGCCGCAGGCCTCAAATACTACTATTATTACACTCTGGGGTCTTTTCAGACCCTGGAGCAGGGGCGTAACTATCGGGGTAGCAGCGGTAGCAGCTGCCACAGGGCCCGGGACATTAAGGAGCCCAGAGCCCTGTGGCAGCCGCTACCGTGAACCCCACAAACCAGTAACGATCGCGGTCGCAGGGGGTGTGACCGCGACCGGACCCGGCAGGGTACGGAGCCCGCGGACAGCTGGAGATGGCCGGGCCCCGGACCATTATGATAGCGGTCAGGGAAAGCCTGGTTCCCCGACCGCTATACATAATGTTATTGGAAAGGAGTTCTGGCATATTGCAGGCCCCTTTCCAATACATGCCAGCCCAGGGGAGGTGACTGAAAATAATAAACACATATTCTCACCTCTCCTGGGCAAAGTGTTCTCTCCGGCGCTCCTCCGTCATGACTGAGACCTGTGATTAGGCCCCAGCGGTCACATGGGGCGCGGCCTCGGCAGCGACGTCGGAAAAGGGTCTGAAGATGGCAGGATGGAGCGAGGATGCCAAGGAAAGGTAAGGCAAGGTGAGTATGAATGTTTGTTATTTTTAATCACCTTTCCTGGGCCTCCGATTATTATACTCTGGGGTCTGAGGAGACCCCAAAGTATAATAATAGCAACGATGCGGAGGGGGCTGTTGGGAGCTTATAATACTGTGTGGGGGCCACTGTAGAGCATATAATACTGGGTGGGGGCCACTGTAGAGCATATAATACTGGGTGGGGGCCACTGTAGAGCATATAATACTGGGTGGGGACCACTGTAGGGAGCATATAATACTGGGTGGGGCCCACTATGGGGGGCATATAATACTGGGTGGGTACCACTGTGGGTAGCATATTATACTGTGTGTGTGGGGGGAGCAATGTAGAGCATATAATGCTGTATGGGGGCCACTGTGGAGCATATAATGCTGTGTTGGGGCCCACTGTTGAGCATATAATACTATTTGGGGCCAATGTTGAGCATATTTTACTGTTTGGGGACCCGTAACCGGTTCAGGGGGGGCCCCATGTCAAATGTTCGCCTTGGGGCCCAGCCATTCCTAGTTACGCCACTGCCCCGGAGTATAATAATTGGAGGCCCAGGGGAGGTGAGGGAACATAAAAACCAATGTACTTACCTCTCCTGCGATCGGTGTTACTCCGAGCAGGCTTGGAGCCTCTGGTGACGTCATCAGGTCGCGTCGCTGGCCCGATCATGTGACGTGTGTGCGCAATTAAACAGGGCCAAAAGCTGCAAGGAGTGCACCGATGTCCAGGATAGGTAAGTAACATTGGTTTTATGTTTGTCACCTCCCCTGGGTCTCCGATCATTATACTCTGGGGTCTGAAATAATACCATGTGCAGAGGCCACAATGGAGCATAATACAAGTGCAGGGGCCACTAGGGAGCATAATACCGTGTGCAGGGGCCACTAGGGAGCATAATACCGTGTGCAGGGGCCAATATGGAGCAGATTACCGGTGTGGAAAACCTGATGCGGCCCAGCCTCACCCAGACTCTACCTCCAGCGGCCCCCGGGTAAATTGAGTTTGAGACCCCTGATCTGGCTGTATGTTTAGGGTGATTGTCTTGCTGAAAAGTGAATCTCCTTCCCAATCTCAAGTCATTTGTGGCCTCCAACGGGTTTTGTTAGGAGCCAGGGGCGTAACTACCGGGGTAGCCGCGGTAGCGGCTGCCACTGGGCCCGGGACATTATGGGGCCCCGCGGGTCCTCGATGCTTTTTTTTTTTTTTAATAGGCCGTTTAATAGGAGTAACCCCAGCATATAACGGGCCCTATATACTTACTGATCCCCGGGGTCCTGCTCATGGCCGCCTGCGCTTCCCATTCTGCGGAGGTGACTGTGAGCAGTAGCGGGGAACAGTAGGTAAAGCCGCGGGCCGAACCCCACAATCACTACTATCATTATACTCCGGGGTCTGAAAAGTCCCCGGAGTATAATAATCGGAGGCCCAGGGGAGGTGAGGGAACATAAAAAAACAACGTACTTACCTCTCCTACGCTTCTCCAGGCTTAGGGCCTGTTTGGTGACGTCCCAGACGTCAGCCGACGTCATTTTGCGCTGCGACTCCGGCCCGCATCACGTGACAACGGCCTGGTCCAACACTGAAGAAGGCCGAAGTAGCAGGGAATGGACCAGAGCGAGGAACAGGTAAGTAGCATTGTTTTTTTTTATGTTTCTATCCTCCCCTGGGTCTCCGATCATTATACTCTGGGGCATGAAAAGACCCCGGAGTATAACTGTTCATGGGTGGTCAACAATGGGGCATAATACTATGCGAAGGGGCCACTATGGGACATAATACTGTGTGCAGGAATGTGGTTTTTTTTGGGGGGGGGTTGGAGGAGGCGGTTCAAGGGGGGGCCCCCATTGTCAAATGTTCGCCTTGGGGCCCAGCCATTCCTAATTACGCCACTGTTAAGAGCTCAGATGCAGGTACAGAGTCAAGTGTAGTCAAGTGTATTTATGTATTTGTGTTTTCATTTTTGTGTATTTAATTAATAAATATAAATTGTTCTTTTTATCCTTTTAATGTGAGTTTGTATTTTTGGTGTTTGCTGCAAATATCTGGCTCACAGCTTCTCTATATTTTGAGTCATATTAGCCCTGTTGTTACAGCCGAAGTTATGTCAAAGTGAAAGTGAAATGTATGTCTATGGAAAAACGAATAGTAAGCAGAGGATACAAACCATACACTGTGCTGACACTTGCTTTTACGCATTTAACATTTAAAACACTCCAAAAATTTACCATTTATTAGGGAAAGGTGCTTGGCTGTGGTTTTTTAGACACACATAGTGGTTATATTACAAAAAGCAAAGGTTTTGTAGAACAAGTAGCCCGTTTTGGCTTGTAAGTGCTAAATTACTGTTATTTGGGAGACAAATTTGTGGCTGTGAGCCACTTGAAAAGTGTTTAAGAATTGACTTTTCAAAAAAAAGCACCAAAAATTACCACATGATGGAAGCAGATGTGAAATCAATTTTTTTTATTTTTTTTTGCCCGGTGACGCTGCTTTGGCAGATGTATAGAGCCGGATCTGGCCTACACTGACTGCAATACTGGGATTGTGTAACCCTACAATGTCAGGAGAAGGTGGGCGGAATTGAGGGCGGCACCCGGGGATGACGTATAGAGTCTCCGGATGTGGGACGCTATAGGCACTCAGAATTTTTCATAGTAAAACAACAGACCAGTTACTTGGGGATGATAGTTATAGCTATCTAGGATTTTGGATATCTGATCCGCTTGGTGACTGAGACTCTGAACACCTAATTATGGACACCTGATTCTAATGGATCTTCTGATTCTTCAACTAAAGTATGCTTGTGAATCCATTGAGGAGTCAGACTCAATGGCTGATGAAACACGTAGGGACATTAAATCATTAATGGACAAATGTGGACTGCCCTTCTTAAAGTTTTTTTTTTTTTTATGGGCATCAACAGTATGCTATAGTAGAATGTGATGGTGGACCAGGCCACAGGACATGTCTGCCTGAGTGATGGTAGCTGTGGCAACATGTGTGGCAGTGCGGCAGGGACTAATATTATGGACCAGGTCACAGGACATGTCTGCCTGAGTGGTGGCAGTTGGGGGTAGGCACTAGTCAGCTGTGGTAACATGTGTGGCCCTGCGGCAGGTCATGATATGATTGTCCAGGCTGCAGGACATGTCTGACAGAGTAGTGGCAGTGATGGAAGCTGTGGCAACATTTGTGGCAGGGCACAATATGATGGACCAGGCTGCAGAACATGTCTCCCTGTGTGGTGGAAGTGGTGGTAGGCACTAGGAAGCTGTGGAAACCTGTGGCAACATGTCTGAGTGATGGCAGTAGTGGTAGTTATGTAGGAGTAGCAGCAGAAAGCATCAGCAGCAGTATAGTAAATAGAAGATGATGATAATGGTGACTCTACTATTCGGAGGCATCATCTGGAGTTTTTTGAAAATCCTCACAGATGCATGACTGATTCATTTTGATAAAAGTATTTTTTTTTCACGCCACCTATGGACAGTTTTGTCTTTTATAATGGTGTTACAACGTCAGCGGCAGCACTGAATACCCTCTTAGCCATAACACTTGCCCTCTCTGTGATGGGCACACAGGTGCACAGCTCGTTACCAGGCAGATGTCTGATTACTGTGCTGTGACTATAACGAGCAGTGTACCTGTGTGTTCATCACATGACCATGAACCGTAAATCACATGGACTATGGATGACAGTGGAATGAATGACAGAAAACAGAGATCTAGAAAACTGTGAGGAATTGATACAGAAAGTATATTGGAAAATTGTACAACTTTTTATTATGCAGACAATAACATTTGTCTCTCAACATTGGTCTGAAAGTGGCCAACCCCTTTAACTTTTTGGCTCAGAATTTCATGGGGCGAGAGTTATCTGCTGTACTATAGGTGCTCTCTAAGTACAACCTCTCTATGTACCTGTTAGTGCAGGTTGTGGGTATCAGTTTCCTGTTGTGGCTCTGGTTGGTGGTGAGAGATGAAAAAATTTTGTTTCATCATCTTCCAAATACTGTACTGAGCCTGGCTGCTGCTGCTTTTACTCTTGACTGACAATTGTGGCACTAGTCTGAGTGATGTGGGCTGGTAGCGGGTAGAAGCCACCTGGGTATGCATGACACTGGTAGTTACTGTGCTCTCCCTAAACACTACAAAAAGCTGGGTATTGAACCTATCCTGATATTATTATAATTTTTCTTCCCTTTGGGAAGCAGGGAAGAATTCCCCCATTTTGTCTTTATAGCAAGGGTCTAAGAACACTGCCATCCAGTACTCATCCCTCTGCTTAAGTCTTATAATACGCTTGTCGCTATGTAAGCAGACGGAGAATACAGCCTGCCATGCTTGCCAGTGTATGTGTGGACCCAGGGGCCCGCCATGGTTGGTATTTTTGGCCAGAATGGTCGTCGTCATTTTCTTCTTCTTCTTGAAACAGCGAAGGTTCAGCCTCCTCCCCTGGCTGTGCCTGCGACATATCAAGGGCGCCCCTCTGCATCCAAGGGAGAATCTTCCTCCTCTTCCAGTCTAGGAGTCCCAGTTTCCATACAATAATGACCCTTAACCGGATTCTCATCTTCCTCCATCAGCACAGGGTGATGATGTGCAGGACCAGCTCCAGGGTGTTTTTTGCTGAGGCAGACCTACTGGAGTGGAGTGTAATAAAGTCCATTCCATACAAGTAGATACTGTACAACCTGTTCAGACATCGGAAAGTAAAGAGGAGTTTGAGGTGGACATCAGCCTCAGATTCTTCTTTATCTTCTGTCCCCGGCTCACGGTGCAGAACATTAGCATGCCCTTGCGGTTTTCCACCGCTGATTAGTCCCAAATGAATGAGTCCAACCAGTGCGGAGTCTCAAGCCGCAACCTCCGAATCAGCTGCAGAATCTGTAGCAAGGTCCAGCAGGACACTTTTTTTTTCCAGCTTCCTGCTCCAATTAGTTTCAATAGGAGGCAGAATGAGGGAGGAATCTGCTGCAAAATCAGTGTCAGATTCCACCGTGTGTACAGGGCCTGATACTGTTAATAGTGCCACTCCATAGTGGCCCCACACAGTATCATATGCTCCACAGTGGCCCCCACACAATATTATATACTCCACAGTGTCCCCCACACAGTATTATATACTCCACAGTAGCCCCCACGCAGTATTATATACTCCACAGTGGCCCCCACGCAGTGTTATATACTCCACAGTGGCCCCACACAGTATTGTATGCTCCACGGTGGTTCTCACACAGTATAATATACTCCACAGTGGCCCCCACAAAATATTATATACTCCATGGTGGCCCCCACGCAGTATTATATATGCCACAGTGGCCCCCACGCAGTATTATATACTCCACAGTGGCCCCACACGGTATCATATGCTCCACAGTGGTTCTCACACAGTATTATATGCTCCATAGTGGCCCCCACGCAGTATTATATGCTCCACAGTGACCCACACACAGTATTATATGCTCCACAGTGGCTCCCACACAGTATTATATGCCCGGCAGTGGCCCCCAGACAGTATTATTTGCTCAGCAGTGACCCCCAGACAGTATTATATACTGCATAGTGGCTCCCACACAGTATTATATTCCCAGCAGTGGCCCCCCACAGAGTATTATATGCTCAGCAGGGGCCCCCACACAGTATTATATGCTCCCAACAGTCCCCCTCCGGTGCTATTATTATACTCCCTGGTCTTTTATTCACCAGGGAAGGTGAATAAAAAATAAACACTGATACTCACCTTGCATTACCTTTCCTGGGGATCCTTGGTCTGTCCTGCTGTCTTCAGTATCTTCGGCCATCTTCAGACGCCCCTGCTGAGGCTTGTGATTGGTCCTCAGCGGTCACGTGGGGGCGCACTGACGTCATTACGCCGCTGCGCCCCATGTGACCGCTGGGGCCTAATCATCATCGGCGTGGCCTTGGGAAGGATGCCGATCCCAGGAGAGGTGAGTAGTATTTATTATTTGAAGGCACCAACCTTGGTGACATGCCGGGACCCCTTTTCATTTGCAATATGTATAGTGGTAGGAGAACCAGGCTTTCCCCGACTGCTATCATAGTGGTCCGGGGCCCCGGCCATTTCCAGCTGCCTGTGGGCCCCGTACCCCGCCAGGTCCAGTCGCACCCTTTGTGACTGCGATTGTTACCCAGTAACAGTCAGCACCCAGCAGCCGAGTGGGCCCCTTCAGGAGCATGGGGCCCTGGCACTTGCCCGGGTATGCCGGGTGCTGATGCCGGCCCTGATGATGTGGACTAAGAGGTGGAAACTGTTCCTATTTTTTCCATCCCTCGTTGCATGAGTGTTTTCTGTAAGGGTTTCCTGTATGATATACAATAGTGGGATCACTGAGTGGGTCCTCTGTCGACCTCGGGACTGTCACCGGACGCACAGTCGAGGTCCTGTGCATACATGGCGATATGACAGACTACCTAACTGTGATTGTCGCCATCCAGACCCCCTGTGGGGAGAGCAGACACAAGGTAGGGGTTGTCAAGAACTTACCCCATGACCTCATTCTGGGACGGCACTTTCCCCTGTTTTGGACTCTATGGCGGGGAAAGCAAAGGTCAGAGAACACAACCCCAAGAATACCACAAGTATTGTCTGGTTAGGTCCTCGAGCCTGAACCCAGTGACCAGGACTCTAGGGTTCTTGCTGTAGGGGTGACCATGTTAGAAGTAAATGGTAGCTCTGTGTTTCCCCTAGAGGTAATGGCAGGCAAAGCCGAGGCGGCTGGTACCGAGTCTCAGATGTCAGATTTGGAGGTGCCCCGTGATAACTTTGGTTCTGCATAACTCCAGGACCCCACTCTGCTAAGGGCCTGGGAAAATGTTACTGTTATCAATGGTGTGTCTCAGCGCCCATGGGCTAATGAGGTGTTCCCCCGCATGACTGTCAACCAGGAGTTGTTATACCAAGTTGACAGGGTGTGAGGTGAGACTTTAGAGCAGTTACTGGTACCCCAGCCTTATCGCTGGAAGGTGCTGTAGTTAGCACATAAACATGTGCTAGGGGGACACCTAGGTGCCACGAAAATGCTGGACCACATATTGCAGCGTTTTTATTGGTTGGGGGTATATCATGAAGTTAAAGTGTTTTGTGAACATGTCTGGAGTGTCAGTTGCATGCCCCCATGGCACATTTTTCGAAGCCCCCTGGTACCTCTGCCCATTATTGAGGTGCCCTTTGAAAGGATTGCCATGGACTTGGTAGGTCCTTTAGTTAAGTCCACACGGGGGCATCAGCATATTTTGGTAGTCATGGACTATGCTACCCGATATCCTTGAGCCATCCCACTATGGCACATGTCGGCGAAGTTGATTGCCAAAGAGTTGTTCGCCATGTTTTGCCGATTGGGTCTACCCAAGGAGATCCTCACGGATCAGGGTTCCCCGTTCATGTCTAAAGTCACCAAGGAACTGTGTAAACTCAAAATATCAAACAGTTACGTACATCTGTTTACCATCCCCAGACAGACGGGTAAGTAGAACGTTTTAACAAAACCTTAAATAGTATATTAAAAAAGGTGGTAAACAAGGATGGAAAGGACTGAGATGTTCTGTTACCGTACTTGATGTTTGCCATCCGTGAGGTACCTCAAGCTTCCACTGGGTTTTCTCCTTTTGAGTTGGTCTATGGCAGAAATCCTAGGGGTCTGTTGGACATTGCCAGAGAAATGTGGGAGCAAGAACCCATCCCCCACAAAAGTGTTATTGAACATATCGCTGGTATGCAGGACAGGGTGGCGGCCGTTATGCCCATAGTTAGAGAGCATTTGGAGGAGGCCCAAAAGGCTCAAAGCCGGGTTTACAATAGGTCGGCGAAGGTAAGGACCTTTAAACCTGGTGACTGAGTACTCATACTCATTCCCACAGTGGAGAGTAAACTTCTTGCCAAACGGCAAGGACCCTATGAGGTGATGGAGAAAATAAGGGAAGTGAACTACAAGGTTCGTCAGCCCGGTAAGAGAAAACCAGAACAGATTTATCATGTAAACCTGCTAAAGGTGTGGAAAGACAGAGAGAGTCTGCTTACAGAAAGATCTCGAGCTAAACTGCCTCTTGTACTATCCCCGCAGGCTGCAGTTAGGATTACAGAGGTAGCAGTAGGGGTAACAATAGCAGAGTCCCTCACGAAAAGCCAACAGCAACAAACTAAAGAGTTTGTAGCTTGGAATACGGATGTGTTCTTCGAGCTACCCGGGTGTATGTCCGTAATCGAGCATGATATTGTTACTGAGCCCCAGGTGAAACCATACCGGGTCCCTGAGGCTCGTCGACAAGCCATTTCAGAGGAGGTGCAGAAAATGTTAAAATTAGGTGTCATTGAGGAGTCAGTCCCCATGCCTCAGGTAGACTATGCTCGATCTCACTAAGGGATACTGGTAGGTACCCCTGACGGATAGCGCCAAAGAAAAGACTGCCTTTATCATCCCTGAGGGACTTTTTCACTATCTCGTGTTACCGTTCGGGCTCCACGGGACCCCAGCCACATTCCAAAGGCTAATGGACATAGTGTTAAAACCTCATAGAAGATATATGTGCAATACTATATTTAGTTCTTTGTTTCCACCTAGCAGTGTTTGTTATATTTGGTTTCAGTAAGTTTCCTAATGCTTTTGTCACTATTACTCCTCCTCTCTGTGTCATCACATCCTGTTCCTGTAGCCTTTGCTTGTCTCATATGCATCACAGAGCTGGAGAAAGGATTTTCCTTTGAACTATATGTTACTATTTCTTGAGGTGCAGTTAATAAATTCACCTTAAGGCACATCCATTGTAACTTCCTCACTGGACTTTTACATGCACAGTGTTGCTGAGAGAAATGAATACATAGCAAGTTCACTATCTTCAATTGCTTGTGCAAGAGATTGCATCTCACACTCATCAGAGATGTCTCAAATGCGCATCGGTGGCAGAATATTCAGCAATGACTGAGTCACTTGGTCAAGGTACAAGCTGTAGTGAATTCTCTGAGAGCAGTTGGCCTGACCACTCACCCCAAGAAGTGTGCTTTGGGGATGGAGGAGTCACGCTATTTGGGGTATGTGATCGTCCGCGGTATAATCCCAGGCCCAGGTCAACAAGGTTGATGCTATCCAGAAATGGCCTCAACCTGTGAGCACCAAACAAGTTAAGTCATTCCTGGGCATTGTTGGGTATTACAGACGGTTTATACCCAACTTTGCCACCGTATCTGCTCCCCTGATGGACCTTCTAAAGGGTAAAAGGTCCGTTATGGTGCAGTGGAATGACCAAGCCGAAAGCGCTTTTCAGGCGTTAAAGGTGGCCTTGTGTGGATCTCCTGTCCTCATTACGCCCGACTTCAGCAGAGAGTTTGTGGTACAAACAGATGCATCAGATGTAGGGCTGGGAGCTGTCCTGTCTCAGGAGGTGAATGGAGAAGAGCATACAGTTACCTACCTGAGCAGGAAACTCAAGCCAGCAGAGAAGAACTACAGCATAGTAGAGAAAGAGTGTCTGGCAATAAAATGTGTGTTAGAGGCCTTGAGGTACTACTTACTGGGGAGGCAGTTCCGTCTAGTGACCGACCACTCACCCCTGACTTGTATGAGCAGATCCAAGGACAAGAATGCCAGGGTCACTAGGTGGTTCTTGTCCCTTCAAAACTTTAGTTTCTCGGTGGAGCACAGAGCCGGGAAACTGCAAGGCAATGTGGATGCCTTGTCCCGGGCTCATTATTTAATGGCTGGAGTTCACCCCTGAGGGGGAGGGTATGTGAGAAAGTGAAGGGTGTGGTTTTGGAGAACAGATATCTTCCAGCAAGGCAGTTAAGGGATGTGTGGTAGAAGCCCACAGCAGGGAGGTCAGGTGACTAATTAAGGCCTGATATGGCTGAGTCTCAGAACTAGGAGGTGTGGCACTACACTGAGGAAAGTGACATATTATCTGAACCTGCAAACAAGGTAACTATGCCACCCCTGTTTGAATAACCAGAGCGGGAGTCTGGCACCCAGGCTCTTTTATAGTTAGGGAACATTTGTTGTAGTAGGTAGTTCTCAGCCACGAAGGTTTTGTTTTTGTTTGTGCCTTTGTAAAGGCAAACCTGTTTATGCACTTGCAAGTAAATAAACACCAGACTTGAGTATGATCCAGCCTCTGTGTCCCTGTTTCCTGCACAGCTACCAAGCATCTACCTGAGCAGTTCTCCACAATTCATATATATATTATGTATATATAATTATAATATATATTATAAAATTGTATTTGAACCTACAATCATTAGATCACTTGTCCCATAGACTGCAATTCCAATTGTATTGCAGTTTATGGGAAAAGCACTGTATGACTATTGAGGTCTGCCACAAACAAGCCTCAATAGTTATTTTCCTATGACAGAAAATGCTTTCAGAAAGCTCTCGACTGTCATAGACTCCTGATGGCTCCTGCAATCTGCCGATATTCACTGCAATTGTACTGCAGATGTCAGCAAGGGGTTTTAAGCAATGGGGTTGAAGCTTAGGTTAGGTGCACAAAATCCTGGTTTAAAGTTTAATGCGTAGTAATGAGACTATTTTCAATGCATAATAATGCTTGTACAGGACTTGTAACCTATGCCTATGACCATTTGAATTTATCACAAAATTAGGTGCCTTGGCACCAAATTCAATTGAGCCAATTACTGAAGAGCTGACTCCACTATTTGAAATCAATAGCAGCTGTCTGTTTTTCATTGATTGGCCCATTTGAATTTAGTGCAGAAACAAGTGCTTTGGTGCTAAATGCTAAGGGACAAATCTTAGCTACAATACAGGGTTAATAATTACATTGTTCCAGCAATTTAACAAAAATTGCAGTAGTAAAACTAAGCTGCTAAATGCAAATGGGATAGTCATTGCAGAGCCACTGCCGCTATTGAAATCAATAGTGACCACTGGCTTTCCACTGATTGGCCTATTTCAATTTACAACCAAAGTTTCTGATTAGGCGATTAATTCAAATGGCCTTAGGACTGAATTATACAGTAGCTGGGCTGCGGCTGTTAATAGCAATGTACCTTTGTTATGATTTTTTTTTTTTTTTTTTTTTTTTTACAACGCTCCACCAATGTACAGTCATGGCCAAAAGTTTTGAGAATGACACAAATATTCTATTTTCACATGATCTGCTGCCCTCTGGTTTTTATGTGTGTTTGTCAGATGTTTTTCTCACATACAGAAATATAATTGCATTCATATTATGAGTAACAGAAGCTTATATTGACAGTTAGAATGAGTTAATGCAGCAAGTCAATATTTGCAGTGTTGACCCTTCTTGTTCAGGACCTCTGCAATTCTCCCTGGCATGCTCTCAATCAACTTCTGGACCAAATCCTGACTGATAGCAGTCCATTCTTGCAGAATCAATGCTTTAATTTTGTCTGAATTTGTTGGTTTTTGTTTGTCCACCCGTCTCTTGATGATTGACCACAAGTTCTCAATGGGATTAAGATCTGGGGAGTTTCCAGGCCATGGACCCAAAATCTCTATGTTTTGTTCCCTGAGCCATTTAGTTATCACCTTTGCTTTATGGCAAGGTGCTCCATCATGCTGGAAAAGGCATTGTTGAGCGCCAAACTGCTCTTGGACGGTTGGGAGAAGTTGCTCTTGGAGGACATTCTGGTACCATTCTTTATTCATGGCTGTGTTTTTAGGCAAGACTGTGAGAGAGCCGATTCCCTTGGCTGAGAAGCAACCCCACACATGAATGGTTTCAGGATGCTTTACAGTTGGCATGAGACAAGACTGGTGGTAGCGCTCACCTCTTCTTCTCCAAATAAGCTGTTTTCCAGATGTTCCAAACAATCGAAAAGGGGATTCATCAGAGAAAATGACTTTACCCCAGTCCTCAGCAGTCCACTCCCTGTACCTTTTGCAGAATATCAGTCTGTCCCTGATTTTTTTTCTGGAGAGAAGTGGCTTCTTTGCTGCCCTGCTTGAGACCAGGCCTTGCTCCAAGAGTCTCCACCTCACAGTGCGTGCAGATGCACTCACACCTGCCTGCTGCCATTCCTCAGCAAGCTCTGCATTGCTGGTAGCCCGATCCCGCAGCTGAAACACTTTTAAGAGACGGTCCTGCCGCTTGCTGGTCTTTCTTGGGCGCCCTGGAGCCTTTTTGGCACCAATGGAACCTCTCTCCTTGAAGTTCTTGATGATGCGATAGATTATTGACTGAGGTGCAATCTTTCTAGCTGCAATACTCTTCCCAGTTAGGCCATTTTTGTGCAGTGCAATGATGACTGCACGTGTTTCTTTAGAGATAACCATGGTTAACAGAAGAGAAACAATGATGGAAAGCACCAGCCTCCTTTTAAAGTGTCCAGTGGTGTCATTCTTACTTAATCATGACAGATTGATCTCCAGCCCTGTCCTCATCAACACCCACACCTGTGTTAATGGAGCAATCACTGAAACAATGTTAGGTGGTCCTTTTAAGGCAGGGCTGCAATGATGTTAAAATGTGTTTTGGGGGATAAAGTTCATTTTCTAGGCAAATATTGACTTTGCAAGTAATTGCTGTTAAACTGATCACTCTTTATAACATTCTGGAGTATATGCAAATTGCCATTAGAAAAACTGAAGCAGTAGACTTTGTAAAAATTAATATTTGTATCATTCTCAAAACTTTTGGCCATGACTGTAATTATCCCTGTATTGTGACATTGTTGTTCAAAAGTACAGGGATAAATCATAGCAGAGCTGCTGCCACTTCTTATGATCTTAAGAACTGGTACATCTGTACTGCCTCCCCTGTATAATATAACATGCACTACACCCACTAAATAATATATATACTGTCTCTCGTGTACTGTACACTGTACGATATTCCCATATAATATGTACACTGTCCCACTGTACTGCACCTCCTACATAATATGTACACTACACTCTTTTATATAGTATATATATTTATTTATGCAGTTAGGTGCATAAATATTTGGACAGACAACATTTTTCTAATTTTGGTTCTGTACAGTACCACAATGAATTTTGAACAAATCAATACAGATGCAGTTGAAGTACAGACTTTCAGCTTTAATTCAGTGGGTTGAACAAAATGATTGAATAAAAATGTGAGGAACTAAAGCATTTTTTTACACACTATCCCTTCATTTCAGGGGCTCAAAAGTAAATGAACAGATTAAATAATTGTAAATAAAATGTTAATTTCTAATACTTGGTTGAAAACCCTTTGTTGGCAATCACTGCCTGAAGTCTTGAATTCATGGACATCACCAGACACCGCTGTGTTTCCTCCTTTTTTAATTCTCTGCCAGGCCTTTACTGCAGCGGTTTTCAGTTGCTGTTTGTTTGTGGGCCTTTCTATCTGAAGTTTAGTCTTTAACAAGTGAAATGTATGCTCAATTGGGATGAGATCAGGTGACTGACTTGGCCATTTAAGAATATTCCACTTCTTTGCTTTAATAAACTCCTGGGTTGCTATGGCTTTATGTTTTGGGTCATTGTCATCTGTATTATGACACGCCGACCAATCAATTGGATTTGAGCACACAGTATGTCTCTGAATACCTCAGAATTCATCCGGCAGCTTCTGTCCTGTGTCACATCATCAATAAACACTAGTGACCCAGTGCCACTGGCAGCCATGCATGCCCAGGCCATCACACTGCCTCTGTCATGTTTTACAGATGATGTGGTATGCTTTGGATCGTGAGCTGTACCACGCCTTAACCATACTTTTTTCTTTCCATCATTCTGGTAGAGGTTGATTTTGGTTTCATTTGTCCAAATAGTGTTTTTCCAGAACTGGCTTTTTTAGATGTTTTTTTTTTCAGCAAACTCCAATCTACCCTTCTTACTCTTGAGGCTTATGAGTGCCTTGCACCGTGCAGTGAACCCTCTGTATTTACTTTCACAAAGTCTTCTCTTTATGGTAGATTTGGATATTGATATGCCTACATTTTGGAGAGTGTTGTTCACTTGGTTGGCTGTTGTGAAGGGGTTTCTCTTCACCATGGAAATTATTCTGTGATCATCCACCACTGTTGTCTTTCGTGGGCTTCCAGGTCTTTTTACATTGATGAGTTCACCAGTGTGTAGGCTACAGGCTGTACCATCTACAGGCTATACCAAACTGTAGATTTTGCCACTCTAATATTGTACCAATTTTTCGGATGGGTTTTTTCTGTTTTCACAGCTGAAGGATGGCTTGTTTCACCTGCATGGAGAGCTCCTTTGACCACATCTTTACAGTAAAATCTTCCAAATGCAAACACCACAACTCAAATCAATTCCAGGCCTTTTATCTGCTTAGTTGAGAATGAAATAATGAAGGCATTGCCCACACCTGCCTATGAAACAGCCTTTGAGTCAATTGTCCAATTACTTTTGATCCCTTTAAAAACAGGGTGGCACATGTTATGGAGCTGAAACTCCTAAATACTTCATCCAATTTTAACCCCTTAATGACCTTGGACGTACTATTACGTCCTGGGCGCTAGGTACTTCGCGCACCAGGACGTAATACTACGGCCGAGGCCGGCCGCCCGCTCACTATCTGAGCGGGCGGTATCGGAACCGGGTGTTAGCTGTATCTGACAGCGAACACCCTGCTCCATAACCCCTGTCGGCCATAACTTCCGATCGGCGGTTTTAACCATGACCGCGGCATCCAAGGGGTTCCGCCGTCTTGCCGACCCCCCTGGCACCCCCCGCGGCGAGATCGGGGGGGTGCTGATATCTCTAATCTGCAGCCCGGGCTCTGCCAAGTGACCCCAGGCTGCCTGGAGCCCCCAGTACCTGGTTGATCCTGCCGAGACCTGCGGAAGTCAGCGCTGTGTTTCCATAGCGCTGACTTCCTGTATAGGCTGCAAGACACGAGTATGCTCGTGTCTTGCAGTCTATAGTACTGAGCCAGAGATCAAAGCATCTCTGGCTCAGGTGTCCTAATGGGACACAAGAAAAAGTAAAAAAAAAAGTGAAAAAAAAAAATAATAAAGTATGTGAAAAAAAATTAATAAAAGAATAAAGCCCCAAAAATTCCCTTTTCCTATATAAAATGAATTATATAAAAAATAAACCTAAAAATTAATAAAAACAATACATATTTGGTATCGTTGCGTCCGTAACAACCTGTACAATAAAACTGAAATGTACACGGTGAAAGTCGGGGAAAAAAAACCGGAAAAAAACCGCCAAAAGTAACGATTTTTCGCCATCTCACCTTACAAAATATGCCATAAAAAGTGATCAAAAAGTCATATGTACCCCAAAACAGTACCAATAAAAAGCACACGTTGTACCGCAAAAAATAAGCCCTAAACCAACTCTCTAAACTGAAAAATAAAAATGCTACGCATCTTAGAAGATGGCGATGCAAAAAAAATTGATTTATGTCCTCAAATGGGTTTTTGTTCTGCAAAATTGGTATTGCATAAAAAAACTGTATAAATGAGGTATCGCCGTAATCGTACCGACCCGCAGAATAAAGATAACATGTTATTTATGCTCTACGCTGCATGGTGAAAAATTTTAAAGATAAAACACAGTGCCAGAATTGATGGGGTTGTTTTTTAATCCACCAAGAAAGAGTTAATAAAATTTATTTAATAAGTTGTAAGCACCTAAAAATGATGTCATTAAAAAATACATCTTACCCTGCAAACAACAAGCCCTCATATGGCTACATCACCAGAGAAATAAAGAAAATATAACTCGTACAATGTGAAGACAAATACCCCAAAAATCGCCAAATCATTAGAGCATAACTGGCTGCGGCAGGAAGGGAATGTATAAGCTGTGCGAGCGTATATTAGGGTACACCCCAGATTTAGAGCTTACAAGGGATAATAAACCAGAAGTGACCCCCAGAGTGACCCCCCAATAATAGGAACTACTGGGGAAATAGTAGGGAATTTAGTGTACCCAATGTACTACGCACAGCTTACATATTCATTCACTTTTCCTCATCCGCTGTGCAGTCACGTCTGGGATACTAATGCTCGCTACACCCCTTGATAAATTCTTTGAGGGGTGCAGTTTTCAAAATGGGGTCATTCCCTAGGGGATTCCACTTTACTGGTACTTTAGAGGCTCTGCAAACATGACATGGCATCCAGATCCCAAACATCTGAATCTGCGCTCCAAAAGCCACATAGCGCTCCTTCCCTTCTGTGCCCTGCTGTGTGCCCAAACCGCAGTTTATACCCACATGTATGACACTGGTGTACCCAGGATAAGGTACTTAATGTGATATATGGGTATAAACTCCTGTTTGGGCACAGCCGGGCACAGAAGGGAAGGAGCGCTATTTGGTTTTGGGACGCCATTGCACTTTTGCAGAGCTGAAATGCCAGTACAGTGGAATCCCCTGACATGTCACCCCATTTTGGAAACTGCACCCCTGAAGGAATTTATCCAGGGGTACAGTGAACATTTTTAACCCCCAAGTGTTGCTATAATTTATTATCCGTAAATGAATAGGCAGCTGATGATGAAAGGTGAAAATGACAATTATTCCAGGAATACGTCATTTCAGTGCGTAATATGTTGTGCCCGGCTTGTATCAGAGATGAACGCTCCAAAAGCTGTTGTGCCCGGGATCCCCGATCACCAGTTTTTGGAGTGTGTGTCTGTGCAGACATAAGCTGGGCACAACATATCGGGCACTGAAATGGCGTATCTATAGAAAAATTTCATTTTTAACTTTTCATTATCAGCTGCGCATTCATTTTTGGAAATTAAAAGAGTGCAACACTTAAGGGTTAATAATGCTCGCTACCCCACTTGATAAATCCCTTGAAGGGTATAGTTTCCAAAATGGGGTGACATGTCTGCGGATTCCACTTTACTGACAAGTCTCTGCAAAAGTGGCATGGTGTCCAAAAAGCAAACTGTGCTCTAAAAACCAAAATAGCGCTCTTTCCCTTCTGTGCCTGGCTGTGCCCAAACAGCAGTTTATACCCACATATGGCATTGTTAAGTACGTTATCCTGGGTACACCAGTGTCATACGTGTGGGCATAAACTGTCATTTGGGCACACAGCAGGGCGCAAATGTGAAGGAGCGCTATGTGCTTTTGGAGCGCATATTTAGATTGTTGTTTTTTTGGACGCCATGTCACATTTGCAGAGACCCTAAAATTGACCCTACAAAATGGGGGTCACTTCTTGGGGAATTCCAATTTACTGGCACCTCCAGGGCTCTGCAAAAATATCATGGCGACCAGAAAGTCCCTCTAAATCTGTACTCCAAAAGCTAAAAAAAACCACAGTGCTCCTTCCCTTCTGAGCCCTGCAGCGTGCCCAAGCAGCAGTTTATACCCACATATATAATTTTTTTGTCCCTGGGATAGCCCACTTAATAGTTTTAGGAGTGCATGTCTCTGATGCCACAAAGTGGCCGCAACGTATTAGGCACTGAAATTGGATATTTCTTTAAAAACTTTAATTTTCACTTTGTACATTAATTTTTGGGAAGCATTTTTAGGCTCTAAATGATAATACCCCTTGATACATTCCTTGAGGGGTGTAAGTTCTAAAATGGGGTCACTTTTGAGAGGTTTCCATTGTATTGGTACTTTAGGGGTTCTGCAAATGCGACATGGCATCCAAAAACTATTCCAGCAAAATCTGCCCTCCAAAAGCTAAATAGCGCTCTTTCCATTTTTAGCCCTGCCATTTACCCATGCAGCAGATTACAACCACATATGGGGCATTTCTGTGTTCAGGAGAAATTGTGTAACGAACTTTGGGGTGCTTTTTCTCCTTTGTCCTCTTGTGAAAATGAAAAATTTGGGGCTAAATTGACGGTTTATTGGAAAAAAAGTAATTTTTCATTTTAATGTCCCAATGTTAATAAAATCTGTGAAACAGCTGTGAGGTCAAAATGTTCACCATACCCCTAGATAAATTCTATAAGGGGTGTAGTTTCCAAAATGGGGTCACTTTTTGGGGGTTTGTATTATATTGGTACTTTAGGGGCTCTGCAAATGCGACATGGCATCCGAAAACTATTCCAGCAAAATCTGCCCTCCAAAAGCTAAATAGCGCTCTTTCCATTTTGAGCCCTGCCATGTTCCCATGCAGCAGATTACAACCACATATGGGGCATTTCTGTGTTCAGGAGAAATTGTGTAACGAACTTTGGGGTGCTTTTTCTCCTTTGTCCTCTTGTGAAAATGAAAAATTTGGGGCTAAATTGACGGTTTATTGGAAAAAAAGTAATTTTTCATTTTAATGTCCCAATGTTAATAAAATCTGTGAAACAGCTGTAGGGTCAAAATGCTCACTATACCCCTTGATATGTTCTGTGAGGGGTGTAGTTTCCAAAATGGGTCACTTTTAGGGGGTTTCCACTGTATTGGTACTTTGGGGGCTCTGCAAATGCGACATGGTACCTGAAAACTATTCCAGCAAAATCTGCTCTCCAAAAGCTAAATAGCGCTCTTTCCATTCTGAGCCCTGCCATGTACCCATACAGCAGATTACGACCACATATGGGGTATTGCTGTGTTTAGGAGCAATTATTTTGCAAACTGTGGGGTGCTTTTTTCTCCTTTTAACCCATTGTGAAAATGAAAACTTTGGGGATAAAGTGACATTTTAGTAATGTTTCATTTATACATCCCAGTGTTAGCAAAATCTGTGAAACGACTGTGAGGTCAAAATGCTCACTATACCCCTATATGAATTCTGTGAGGGGTGTAGTTTGCAAAATGGGGTCACTTTTTGGGGTTTTCCTTTGTATTGGTACTCTAGGGGCTTTGCAAATGAGACATGGCACCTGAAAACTATTCCAGCAAAATCTGCTTTTCAGACGCCCAGTGTCACTCCTTCCCTTCCGTGCGCTGCCATTCGCCCAAACATCAGTTTACACCCAGTTGTGGGGTATTTCCGTGCTCGGGAGAAATTGCATAACAAACTGTGAGATGCATTTTTTCCTTTAACCCTTTGTGAATGTGTTAATTTTAGGGCTAAATTAAGGAATTAGTGGGAAAAAAATTAAATGTCTAAATTTCACCTCCATATTGTTTTAATTCCAGTGAAATTCTTAAAGAGTTAACAAACTTCCCAAATGTTATTTTGAATTATTTGAGGGGTGCAGTTTTGAAAATGGGGTGATTTATGGGGGTTTCTAATATATAGGCCTTTATAATCCTCTTCAGAACTGAAGTGGTCCCTAAAAAATTAGTTTGGGAAATTTTCTTGTAAATCTGCAAAATCGCTGTTACACTTGTAAGCCTTCTAACATCCAAAATAAATTACAGGACGATTAAAAGATGATGCTGATATAAAGCGGAGATATGGTAGATAATATGTATTAATGTATTTGGGTGGTATGACTATCTATCTGAAAAGCAGAGCATTTCACATTTTGAAAATTGCGATTTTTTTTCCAAATTTCCATCAAATTTCCATATTTTTTTTATAAATGAATACAAAAATATTCATTAGTGTTTTACCACTAACATGAAGTACAATGTGTCACGAAAAAACAATCTCAAAATCACTTGTGTAAGTTAAGATGTCTCAAAGTTATTGCCATATAAAGTGACACATGTCAGTTTTGAAAAACGAGGCCTGGTCCTTAACGCACTTTTGGGCTGGGTCCTTAAGGGGTTATTGTGGATACCCTCAAATGAAAGCTGAAAGTCTGGACTTTATGTCCATTATATAACTATAACTTGAATATGTTTCAGCAAACAGGTAAAAAAAATTTGCCTCAGTGTCCAAATATATATGGACCTAACTGTATGTATATGCAAATACATTTTACTGTTTAAATAAAATAAGCAATTGCACCACTTTATTAACATCACGTATTAGCAAATATTGTGTTGATTGTATTGTGTGGTTTGTAATGGTTATGGTAATGCCAAATATGACATATCATAAAGTGCATTACTAAAGTGGGTTTATTGTAATTTACTTTCCTATGTTACGCTAGGTTCACACAAGCGTTCCAGTCCGCTTAAAAAGCAGTTACCTGCGGACTATAATGCTGGGTTTCCGCCTAGTTTCTGCCTGAAAAATTTTGAAGCAGGTTCAGGGACAGAATCCTGAACATAGTGCGAGTGCTGTTGTGAATCCAGTCTTATAGTTTTGAGTAATTTCTTCATGAGTTATGCCACAATGCAAGAATGGGAGGTCCTTTCCCCTGCTGTAAATTCAGCCTCACCACAGACAGGCTGAATGTGGGCATGACTGGTGGTGGATGTTCACTTAAATAGGAGTGCCAAAGAAAGCAGAAGTAAAGTACTCCACCATAAGACACACCTACATTCAGCCTGGACACCCCTGATCTTGGGATCAGTCAGATCCCTACAGGTTATTTTGAATTAATAGAAGGTGGTTCACACTTCTCAGTTCAGTACTTAGTTAAGGCTGCAATTATAAGGACCAGAACAGCTTGCTTTAAATAAAAAGTTGACTTTGCAATAGTTTTTAGTCAAAGTAATGTGCCTGTTAGGAATCTCAGTGGGTATTCTCCAGCACTACTTGGTTCTGTTGCCTTAGCGTTGCCATGCAAACATGTGAAGCTTTCTGCAGCTATCAGAGATGCTGAGCCATTCAGCAGCTGAGGAAGGATATTTAAAGTCTGTTCTGAACTTCCCATGTGCCTGCTATTAGTTAATTGTTACTAGTTAGGCCCTGTGCTCTGATCATATTTGTTGGTTTGCTGTATTTCTGACCTTGGCTTTGTTACTGGATATTCACTTGCTTTCTCATTTTGGCTTTCACTGTTAACTCTCATATTGGCCTTGGCTTAGACATGATTATTCCTTTGATTCGGTTTTTCTAGTTTGACCTGCCTTGTAAGTTTTGCTGTGGGTCCTGGTTAGATTTCAGTTTGTAGTGCATCTATTTCTTACACTAAGTTTCTAGAAGGATAACCTGGGTCTAGATCCTGCTCAAGAGCTACCAGCTTTGCAGCATGTTCTTGTGAAGATGTTTGGGTAGCTTTAAATTCTGTGGCAATTTTATAAAAGTGCCTTTTTGTTTAGTCAGAGATGGACATTCCTATTGCAACTTTCTGCCTCATTCGCTAAAAATATCGCTATCATGTCACAAGTTCTAGCAGAAGCTGTACATGTGCAAAGACTGATAAACAGCTCTTAGTATTCATTATGGCAGTGTAGATGCATATCTCTAAGGACATAAATTAATATTAAATCACCCACTGTTTATGTTTATATTAATATAATTAAATAATAAATATAATCATCCTCCATAGTAAATAATAATAACATGAGTGGAGAGTCTCTTAGATCCATTAGATGTACAGTGGGGAAAAAAGTATTTAGTCAGCCACCAATTGTGCAAGTTCTCCCACTTAAAAAGATGAGAAAGGCCTGTAATTGACATCATAGGTAGAACACAACTATGACAGACAAAATGAGAAAACATATCTAGAAAAATCACATTGTCTGATTTTTTTAAGAATTTATTTGAAATTATGGTGGAAAATAAGTATTTGGTCACCTACAAACAAGCAAGATTTCTGGCTCTCACAGACCTGTAACTTCTTCTTTAAGAGGCTCCTCTGTCCTCCACTCATTACCTGTAGTAATGGCACCTGTTTGACATTGTTATCAGTATAAAAGACACCTGTCCACAACCTCAAACAGTCACACTCCAAACACCACTATGGTGAAGACCAAAGAGCTGTGGAAGGACACCAGGAACAAAATTGTAGACCTGCACCAGGCTGGGAAGACTGAATCTGCAATAGGCAAGCAGCTTGGTATGAAGAAAGGAGGAACGTCCCGGATGCTCCGTGAGGATCATTTCCATAATTGTAGAAACGGATTTTTACAGAAACGGCTGGGAGAAGACGACAATGAAAGGTAGGAGAAGAATGGCCTTTTTAAAGGCCATTCCAACGTGCCATTAGCTTAAAAGTGTTTTTTTAATGATAGATTCCCTTTAAGCAGGGCAACAAACAAAAGTGCAGTGATATTTATGTAGAAGTTAGACATTGAGAAATCTTTGGATATCTAGTTAGCTGGACATTTGACAATTATCTATGATTTCCATATATACAGTGGCTTGCAAAAGTATTCATACCCCTTGAACTTTTTCACGTTTTGTCACCTTACTACCGCAAACTTAAATGCATTTTACTGAGATTTTAAGTGATAGACCAACACAAAGTAGCAGATAATTGTGAAGTAGAATGAAAATGATACATGGTTTTCAAAATTTTAATCAAATAAAAATCTGAAAAGTGTGGCGTGCAAAAGTATTCAGCCCCCTGTACTCTGATACCCCTAAATAAAATCCAGTGCAATCAATTGCCTTCAGAAGTCACTTAATTAATTGAGTCCAGCTCTGTGCAATTTAGTCTCAGTATAAATACACCTGTTCTGTGAAGGCCTCAGTGGTTTGTTAGAGAACACTAGTGAACAAACAGCATCATGAAGACCAAAGAACTCACCAGACAAGTCACAGATAAAGTTGTGGAGATGTATAAAGCAGGGTTATGTTATAAAAACATATCCCAAGCTTTGAGCATCCCACTGTTCAATCATACAAAAATGGAAAAAGTATTCTACAACTGCAAACCTACCAAGACATGGCCGTCCACCTAAACTGATCGAGCAAGGAGCACTGGTCAGAGAAGCAGCCAAGAGGCCCATGGTCATTCTGGAGGAGATGCAGAAAAACACAGCTGAGGTGGGAGGATCTGTCCACAGGACAACTATGAGTTGTGCACTCCACAAATCTAGTCTTTATGGAAGAGTGGCAAGAAGAAAACCATTGTTGAAAGAAAGACATAAGAAGTGCCATTTGCAGCTTGCCACAAGGCGGAAAAGTAACACTGCTCATCACCCTGAACATACCATCCCCATTGTGAAACGTGGTGGCAGCATTATGCTGTGCTTTTCTTCAGCAGGGACAGGGAAACTGGTTAGCGTTGATGGGAAGATGGATGGAGCTAAATACAGGGCAATCCTGGAAGAAAACCTGTTGGAGGCCACAAAAGACTTGAGACTGGGAAGGAGATTCACCTTCCAGCAAGACAATGACCCTTAACATACAGCCAGAGCTACAGTGGAATGGTTTAGATCAAAGAATCTGCATGTGTCAGAATGACCCAGTCAAAGTCCAGACCTAAATCCCATTGAGCATCTGTGGCAAGACATGCTTGTAAATTGCTGTTCACAGACGCTTAGCTTCAGCTATTTTGCAAAGAAGAATGGGCATTTAAGTTTGTGGTTGTAAGGTGACAAAATATGAAAAAGTTCAAGGGGTATGAATGCAAGGCACTGTATATACATTTAATTTCTTTAATATTTCTATCTCTTTATGGCTCCTGCTAGAGCTTGTGAGAGGATAGTGATATTTTTCTAAGTCCGTATTCATGTGCCGGACTAGGTTCAGAGACCTCTTGTGAGATCTCCCTATTTGATCAGCCAGGTTATAAAAGTCCACATGCATGCGTGTGACTTGGTAGTAATGTCATTCTCTTACGGGATTCGCGAAAGGTATGATGTATCTGGACTTATTGACAGCCTGATAGTGCTTCTGAATGGAGAGTCTTGCAGTCTATTATGCTGTCTACTATTTTAATAGTGTGCTTCTCCCTTGTGTGTATAATACCCCATACTAAACATTAGGCATTAGACATACCTCCCAACTTTCAAAGGACAGAAAGAGGGACAAAATATGTGGCGAGCTATGTGCGCCACGGCAAATTTAGCTCCACCCACTTCTATGTTGACTCCTCCCATTCTCATCTATTTTTCCATGTGCCCCCACACAGTATAATGCTCCTACAGTCACCCTAACATTATATTTCCCCACATTATAATGTTCCCCTTCAATTTCCCCACAGTATTAAGTCCCTCTCCTCGTGCCCCAGTTTAAACTGGTGGAAACTAGAGGGGGACATTAAACTGGGGCAGCTGGAGGGTAACATGTCCCCCTCCAGCTACCCCCATGGTTTTTTGTCCTCCTTCAGTTGCCCCCAGTTTAATGTCCCCCTTTATTTGCCACCAACTTAATGTTACCCCTTTATCTGCCACCAGCTTAATGCCCCCTTCACCTGCCTTCAGTTTAACTGCCCATTCATCTGCCACCAGTTTAGTTGCCCCCTCCATCTACCACCAATTTAATGTCTCCCTTTAGCTGCCACCAGTTTAATTGTCCCCTTTAATTGCCTTCAGTTTAAATGCCCCCTTCATCTGCCTTCAGTTTAACTGCCCCCAGTTCCCCCCTCTTGCTCACACATGCTGTCTCTTCTATCCTTATCTTTGATCACTCTCGTTCCCAGCAGCTTCCTCTATGTAACATCACACTGTCCAGCAGTTTACCCTACCCTAATAAAGGTTGTTAATAGCAAAACACTTCAGGAGCATAGCGGGACAAACTGTAAGCTATGCGGGACCGCGGGACAGCAGTGTAAAATCGGGACTGTCCCGCCAGATGCGGGACGGTTGGGAGCTATGCATTAGATAATAGACTTTGGGTCCAGTTGCAGTGCATAGCTGCAGGTGCACAACGACTCATTAGACAAACTATATACTTCTTTGTTTATTGGATAGTAGAACTTCTGTTAGCAGACTTTTTTTTTAATCACACTTACACCTCTTTTCTTTAGGCAGTTTTATTATATTGTTATATTTTATTTATTTACTAGTGTAGCTGCCCAAGAGACACCCCAGGGGGACCCCGATCCCAGGGAACTGCATCCTGCAGTCTTCCCTGGATGCCTACCTAGACCCGCCGGCATTCTCTGCTCCTGCAGGTCCCACGAGGATAGAGAAGGAGCAAGCACCGCCGGCATCTCTTCCCACAAGCTGCTCCTCAATCTCCTCTCTCGCTGCAGAGGGACCGTGTTGCCTCATACAGGTGGTCCCAGACCACACCACCACTGTTATCCTCACCACTGAGCCTGGAGGCTCCATTGACCTTGGATGGATCTGTGCTGCCGGTCCAGCTCCCTTCGGCCTCTCCTGACCAGGCCCTGCCATCTGGTCCTCCTCCAGCCTCCTCCTCTGGTGCACAAGTGGTGTCCCAGGTTAGTGGTGGCACATCAGGTCCCCCTCCAACCTCTGCAATTCTTGCCTCCCACTCCTATTGTAGTAACAGTTTGCAGCCCAGTGATACTCCTGGAGAAAGTCCCCTCCTGCAACTCCTCCTAGCACCTGGGATGCTGAGGACGATCTTGGTGCCTCCATTTCGCCAGAGCACCCCTGGCTCCTACAGCTCCTGACTCCCCAACCTGGGGGTACTGCCAACCTCCTGCCTGCACAGTCTCTGCCACATTCTCCTCCACACTGGTCAGCTATGTTGGCTCAACTCCCAACAAAATCTGACTTTCAGGTGCTTGTTGCAAAAGTCACAGAGACTTGCCATGTGGAAAATTCTGCAGTTAGGAAGGACCTCCATCATATTGCTCTTATGTCTCCCAGCTCCAGTCCGAGATATGCGCCAGCACTTGGAGGACTTAGACAACCAAGGCAGACATAATAATATCAGTCAAAGGCCTACTGAAGCTACAAGGACCTCCACGTTAAGCTTGAAGCTATATTTAACAAAGTGCTCAATGAACCACAAATTCTAAAAATTAAACTTGACAGAGCGCACAGAGACCTTCTCCCTAAAGGAGTGGGAGTGAATCCTAGGGATTCCATCATGACCAGAGCCTGACAAGTGAGAGACTTTGACTTTGATGGCGCTAAGGTGAAAGTCTACCAAGACCTCTTCCTCATCACGTTACAGAAAAGGCAACATCTTCGTCCCCTTTTTCAACTGCTCTGTGACCACCAACTACCTTAAAGATGGGGGTTTCCTTTTGCTCTGACTGCAAGTTGAGATGGTCACTCAGATACCATGCACTTCTTTTCTGATCTTACCAAGTTCTGTGACACTTTGGATCTTCCTCTCCCGGAATTGACAGACTGGGAGCTGAGCCCTCCACCTCCACCACCGTCTCCTCTATGTCATCTACACCAACCTAAATGCTGCCATCAGCCTTCCTTCCATCGGCCTCGTCTTGCCAACTCTCAACCGCTGACACTATGGACCCACAGTTGCAATGACTCCTCTATTCTGTTTTCAGAATTCTCTTCAGTTGTGCTTTAGATAATCTTTTCTCTTGTTTGTCATAGGTGTGAACGGTGGGATAGATTATACCCTCATGCCTATTTTTCTCTACCTTGGCCTCCCTCTCTGGCCCTTACGGCCTTCTCATGTCCTGGTCTGGTGTTTGGGACCACCTCCCCCTAACTGAAGCCCTGGCTGGCTGTGTCTCCTTGATACGGAATCACTTGGCCTTAATCTTGCACCTCTGCTGGATTACTCTCCTCAGCCACATGCCAGGAGATTTAGTCCTGTTTAATTACTCCTTGATTGCAGGATGTTTTCACCCGCATGCATTATTTTTTTGAAATGTCTTTGTTTTATTTGATTTGTTGTCCTTGTCTCCCCCACTCCCCTTTTTCCCTTCCCTCTCTCTCTAGTTGCAGTGACATGTTTCCTTCACTTACAGCTCAGATTGAGATCTATACCATGGGCTTATCTATACCCTGGGGGTATCTGAGACGGATATAGCTTCCATGTGATGGATCGGTTGAGGCCTGGCCTTGCATTTGCACTCTCTCTTCTATCCCTTCCCAATGGTTAGATGTGTGACATTGAATGTTAAGGGCCTGAGCTCCAACTCCAAGAGGCGTCTCTAGTAAGTGAACTTAGGTCCCTCTGGGCGGACGTTGTGTTTCTCCAGCAAACCCATTTTGACCACTCCGGTACCTTCCATTTTGCTCGGCAGCATTACCCATCTTATTCTTCTTTTCATACATGACTGTGGGCTGGAGTGGCCTTCTTGCTATCCTGAGCCTGTCCTATGACTATCACTGCCTCCCACCTGGAACCCCTGGATAGATTTGTTATTCTGGAGGGGCTCTTCAATGGCTGCCCAATAGTTCTCTGTAATTTGAATGTCTCCCATTCCTGCATCAGGTGTTGAACAGTTTGCAGTCAAATTCTGGTGTGGCTCTATTGATTGGTGGTGATTTCAATATGATATTTACTGAATGAGTGGACCAGCTGTCCCTCCACAGGGTTCACAAATGAGACTTGCTAGAGATTTCTGCCGCTTGATTAAATCTCATGCTCTTTATTATCTCTGGTGGGTGGATAATCCCACAGGCCGCTCATACACATTTTATTCACACCCTCATCAGCTCCACCAGGATTGACTATTGTTTTGGGAACACCTTGGCTCTCCGTTTGCTAACTGGAGCGAAAGTGGGACTCATTACCTGGTCTGATCATGCCCCGATGCTTTTTTCCCTAGCTGATGCCCCTGTCCCACCTAGACAATGTCATTGGGGCCTTAACAAGGCTGTGCTTAAAAACCCCTCCTCCCAGACCACCCATCTCACTAATTATTTTAAAGACAATGAGGGGACTGTATCTTCAGATACTGTTTTGTGGGAGGCTCATAATACCATCATGTTTGCACATTGCCTTGGCTACTCAGTTTAAAAAAAAAAAGATAGGGCCGCAAGAGAACTGGTTTTGACAACCAAAATCTATATACTTCCTGCCCGGCTAGAGTCCTGTCCCTCCGTCAACTGGTAGCTGCCTGGGCTGACCTTAGAGACCTGGCAAACCATAGAGTACAGCGCCTCTTGCTTTACACCCGCCAATGTTATTATGAGCGTGATAATAAGGCACACACCCTGCTGGCTAAGATGTTGAGGGACTCTCAGGCCGCCTCCACACCCCACGTTGTTAGAGATGCGAGGGGCACCTCCCAATATCACCTGGATGTGATTGTGGCAGGCTTTCAGGTCTATTAAACTAAGCTCTATAGCCTCCCTGCACCTCAGATTCCTCTCCACCATTTAAGGGACTTCCAAGCGTCCTGCCATTTTCCCTCTTTACCGGATGATGCTCTGGCTTCCCTGAATGCTCCTTCAGTGATGAGGAGATTGCAAAGGTTCTTAAGGACCTCCCAAATAGCAGGTTCACCTGGACTGGATGGGTTCACATATTTGTATTATAATACATTTCAGGCCGATCTTCTCCCCCACCTCCATCCCTTCTTAACTCATTCTTAGAGGGTACCCCCGTCAATGTTGCACTCCCACATAACGCTTGTCCCTAAACCTAATAAGGATCCGCAAGATTGTGCTAGTTATAGGTCCATTGCTCTCCTTAATTTGGACCTAAAGTTATTCACAAAACTCCTGGCCATTCGCCTTAACCCTTGGCTCCAGTTGGAGAACAGCAGAAGGACTGTGGACTTGATAGAGGTGGCTAATCACCACTCAACCCCTTTTCTCTTACTTAGCCTAGATACGGAAAAGACCTTTACCGCCTTGACTGGTCCTTTATGCTAGCCTCTCTTGAAGCCTTTGGCTTCCGTAGGCGCTTCCTCCAGGCAATTTGTACTCCCGCCCCGCAGCATCATTGAAACTCCCTCATTCCTCCTCAAACTCTTTCCCTATCAGGAATGGAACCGCCAAGAATGCCCCCCTGTCCCCTCTTATTTTTGCCTTGTGTATAGAAGCACTAGCAGCTACGATACGCTTACACCCGAACATCGCACATATTACAGTTAGGGATAGGGACTTTCAAATTAGTCTTTTTGCGGACAATGTCCTCCTTACCCTTACAAACATTCATATCTCTCTCCCCAACCTTATGGCGGTACATCGTGACTACGGTAGTCTGTCAGGTTATGAGATTAATCCCTCCAAGACCGAGGCCCTAAACCTGAATATTCCTAGGGCAACTACTGAGCTCCTTTGGGCCAATTTTGACTTTCGTTGGCAAGAGCAGTCTATTAAATATTTGGGTATCCATCTATCCTCGTCCTATTCTACCTTGTACACAGCAAACTACCCTAAACTATTCCTTGACCTGAAATTGCTACTTGATAAGTGGCGGCCCCTGCATATCTCCCTACTGGGTAGGATTTCTGCAGTGAAGATGACCCTCCTTCCTAAGCTGTTGCACTTTTTTGAAATCCTTCCGGTAGCTGTGCCTTGCTCGGATCTTTGTGATCTCCAGTGGGTCGTCTTCCACTTCATTTGGAAAGGTAAGCGTCATTGCATTCCCAGATTGGGGGAAAACATATGCATTTGGGTTTGCAACTGGCTCACTGATAGGAAACAGAGGGTACTTGTTAATGTCAAATATTCAGACTGGGTCACAGTCACCAGTGGGGTGCTACAGGGGTCAGTATTGGGTCCTCTCCTGTTTATTATCTTTATTAATGACCTGGTAGAGGGTTTACAAAGCAGGGTGTCCACATTTGCAGATGATACTATACTTTGCAAGGTAACACTGGTCTACAGCCAAATTGGTTCAGACATGAAAACAGTTGATCTCAACTAATTTTGGGGTGCTGAGATCGAAAATGATGCTCAAATTTTGAAAGTGGCTCTAATTTTCATGATACAGAGGCACTTTTGATATTTCTCACAGCCTTTAATACAATACTGGGAAAAGTTTGCATCATCAGTATTGCATCATCTACTAGAATTGCATCATCTCAGAATGACCAATAGAAAGATGCCAATAAAGGCCAGGTGATGCAATCCTAATTAAAGTTGCATCACACAACTTTATATATTCTCCCTCTATCAGCCATCCAGCACTTGTTACAGTTCGGCTTACATCTTTATACAGTCTATATATGTCCAGCGATGCCTCAGACTTGCATTAATAAAGCAGATAATTTCTGCTATATATGTGGCAAAGTGACTTTTGCATCACAAAAGCGAAGTTTGACTCCCATGGTTAGGAAAGCCTACCACCTGTATTTCGGCTGCTGTACACATGCTGTAATAGATGTTCATCAAATCTCACAAAGTGGTTGAACAGGAAAAGACAATCTATGCCTTTTGCAGTGTCAATGGTCTGGAGAGAGCCAACTGACCATACTGCCAATTGCTACTTCTGCATGGTGCCTCTGATTGGGAAAGGAATTTTGGATAAAAACAAGTGGACTTTACAGTATCCAAATATTCCATCTGTGATACGCCCAGTAGCTCATTCAGAAGAATTGCGAGTTCCAAAAGCACTAGAAACAATCTCACAACAATTCCACTGACAAAGAAAAAACATGTGGTCCTGAACCATCTACCTCGCACGATCAAGATTTTCTTTAATCAATCTTCACCGAAACACACCTTATATCGCAAAGTGAACTGAAAGATCTTGTTAGAGATCTAGATCTGCCCAAGAATAAGGCAGAGCTCTTAGGTTCCAGACTTCAACTGTGGAATTTGCTAGAAGATGATGTTCGGATTTCTTTGTTCCAGGACCGTCAAAAGCATCTTGTCCAATTCTTCTTCAAGGAGGGTGATCTTGTTGCATGCAATAACCTCTGCAGTTTAATGGAAGCTCTCAGCATCAGCTATAACCCAGATGAGTGGAGGCTATTTATCAATTCATCCAAGCTGAGTCTTAAAGCTGTCTTACTGCACAATGGCAATGCACATATTAGCCAAAATATAATTATAATTTGTAAAAGTGCTTAGAAATGTCTGTAAATTATAGTTGATTTTAAATACAGCTAAGTTTCCTCAGAATATATTTCAAAATGTTATGAACAATAACATTGTTTACATAACTGTAAAACGAGAATTCTTCGATATAGAAACTAGAGCCAATTGACAGTTTTCCTTGTGATATTTGAATTCAGCACATGAAAATCATTAAGAAATGGCTCATTTTATTTCTGAACCATACAAGTTTTGAAAATTTGTAGACTTGTGTAATCAATAATGAGGAGGATAGTAGAGTATTACAAGGGGATCTAAGGAAGCTGGAAACCTGGGCCGAGACTTGGCAAATGAAGTTTAATATTGACAAATATAAGGTTATGCATTTTTGTCGACAAAATAAAATGTGTGATTATGGACTTAATAGTAAATTACTGGGTAAGACTGCCAATGAAAAAGACTTGGGGATTTTGGTGACCAGTGCCAGGCAGCTGCTGCCAAGGCAAATAAAATTATGGGATGCATCAAAAGAGGTATAGATTCTCATGACAAGAACATGGTTATGCCTCTATACAAATCACTGGTACGGCCACCCTTAGACTATTGTGCACAATTTTGGGCCCAAGTATACAAGAAAGACAAGCGAAGTAGAGAGAGTGCAGAGAAGGGCAACCAAAATTATTAGGGGAATGGGTGGATTGGAGTTCAATGATAGATTAGATTAACAAACTTGGGGTTATTCAGTTTAGAGAAGACGTCTACGGGGAGATCTAATAGCAATGTACATATACATGAAGGGACAGCACAAAGAACTTTCTAATGATCTTTTTACTCCTAGGCTAGTGACAGTGACAAGGGGACATCCTCTGTGACTGGAGGAGAGAAAGTTTCACCAGCAACATAGAAGAGGATTCTTTACAGTAAGAACAGAGAGGCTATGGAACTCTCTGCCCCAAGAAGTTGTAATGGTGGATTCATTGAACAAGTTCAAAGAGGGCCTGGATGCTTTTCTTTAACAGAACAATATTATGGATTATGGGTTTCTAGATTTTAAGGGCACGTTGATCCAGGGTTTTATACTGATTGCCAGATTGGAGTCGGGAAGGAATTTTTTTTCCCCTGAAATGGGGCAATTGGCATAAGCCTTATGGGGTTTTTTGCCTTCCTCTGGGTCAACATTGTAGGGTTATAGGTTGGATTTGATGGACTGATGTCTTCATCCAGCCTCATCTACTATGTAACTATGTTGGGAGGTAGGGGGGTTGGGGGTCTCTCAGGCCCAATCTTCTCCACTATTACAGGGCCACTGATCTGCATTGTATTCAATTTTGGGCTGCATCGCAAGCTTATACTAAATGGGTGGAGATTGAGAAGCTGTGGCTCGTCCCTGTGCACCCTAATTCTCTCTTGTGGGCCTGATCTCTCCTGCCCCATCTACCTCCCAAACTTGGGTTGATTCGCTTTACTAGGGCTATTTGGGTTACTTGTGCTAGATTGTTCCCCCTTGCGTCCCGTAATTCCTCTATGATTTCTTTCCTGTATAATCCTCCTTCCGGAGGGCCTGTCTTCTACCATGGTTCACCCTTGGTCTAGGGGTTACCTATTTCGTTTGGTTGATATAGTGGACAATCAGACGCAGCAGCTCAGGCCTTTTGACTATTTTTTGGCAGAGTTACACATCTACAGAACTGAGTGGATAAATTATCGCCAAATCTCACACTTTAGGTCCACCTTGTTTGGCTCCCTGAAGTTTTTACCCTCTACAACATTTGAGAAACTATACAAGGCAGGCATCTCTATGAAGGGGTTAATTTCTACCATTTACCAACTCCTTTCCTGTCCAGAGGGAGCACCCAACATCTGGCACACAGATATATGGCCAGGTAGGAGGAAACTCTACACGTCGGTAGAAGATCGCTATAGAGTTTGTAAGAGCAGGAGTCTTGTCATTGGGGTGTCAGGGTTGATTTAGGGTTATATCCCTACTGTACCCATTACTAGGACTCCCAGTTGAGAGGTTTTGACCTCATTTATATGTCCTCATTTGACAACCCAAAATGGTAAGTGTGTTCCACTTTATTTATATGGTATATTTAGGACTCGAGTACATTTTTAGGTGCCTATAAGTTATTGAATAAACTTTATTAACTCTTTCTAAGGGAAATAAAAAACATTAGTTCTAGCATTGCTTTTTTTGTAAATAACGTTTTATTGGATTTTTCCAGGTGTGACAGTTCCTCCATTCGAGCAATTTGGGACACTTTCCTGAGGAAGTGGGATGGTGGAGGGGGAGAGTCGTTCGCCCAGTATAAGGGGATAAGTGCCTTAGCTGCGAAGAGTAGTTGAATCCACAGTTGCTTATGGGACTTAGGGGGGGGGGGGGAAGTCGGGCCATACATTCTGGAAGACAACTGTTGGGGTCAGAGGAACAACAAGCCATATATTTAGTCAAGGGTTATTTTGAACATGTCCAGTAGGGGGCTATTTTTTTCACATTCCAAGTATATATGGAGGTAGGAACCAGTCTTCTTATGGCAGTGCCAACATACAGCAGAAACATCTGGAGAATATTTATGGAGTAATGCAGGAGTCTTACTGTATACTATCTCAAAATCAGTTTATAGTGGGACTCCTGGAGACGGACACACCTGGAGGAGCCCATTGAGTATTTAATAACTGAGGTGATTTCAGCAGAGGAAAGAGATATTTGGAGGTCAGTTTCCCAGGTACATATGAAAGAGGGAAGAGTCACACAGGAGATTGGAATACAGGAGCCTCTTCGGATAATGCTTCTGGAGTGGGAGCTTCTCCAGCCAGGAGGTGGAACAGGGTGATATCTCTGACTTCAGTGCTCCCAGGTACATAGCCTTAATTGACTGATAATGAAGAAAATGAGTTGCGGCATTGAGGCACATGCGTGTGAACTCAGGGAAAGAAGGGAAAGCATCATCTGAGTAAAGCATCAAAGGGGAGTTGGCGAAGTGGCTGTGGGATTATAGGTATGGAACCTAAAAACTTTGCTTTGGAGATGATTAAGTCCTGTACAGACATGAGTGTGGAGGGGTCAGGTGAGATGGGTAAGGTGGTCAAAATGTTAGGAGCAAACGCCTGCTTGGCAACAGTTTGCGGAAGCCATAGCACAGCAGGGAGAGGTAGACCAATTGTAGACTCCTTCACTGGCACATACAATCTAGGTGATGCTCGGGATACTAATCCAGTACTTGAGTGAGTGCAGCATGGTAATATGTCGCCACGTTGGGCAATCTAATGCCACAGACTAGACATGCACCCCCTCCCTAGTTGCTTTTTAACATTTGAAATTGTCATTCACCAAATAGCAACAGTAACACGTTAACTTCATTGTGTGGCTCAGTACAATTATGATGATGTCTAATTTTGCTAAATTAAAACCCATTACAGTACAAAAAAAAAAATCAATTGTTTTTCCATCACAATGTTCTGAAGATCATAACATTTTTATTTTTCTGACTACAGAACTGGTTCAGGGCTTTTTTTTTTTTTTTTACAACTTTTTATTCTATCTTTCATGAAGCAAGATGATGAAAAATCATTATTTCTGTTTTTTTTTTTTCGTTTTTTTTTACGGTGTTATCCGTGTGGGTTAAATAATGCTTTAGTTTTATTGTATGTGTTGTTACAGATGCATGGTACTAAATATATATAGTTTTAATCTTTTAAAATTTTTGTAAGGGATGGTCTTTATATTTTACATTTCTGTTACAGCTGAGACCTGTTATTCATGGTTCCCACTCAGCTGCAGAGTGGGTGCCATGTTTATGTACATGTCATACTACAGCATTGTGCGCTAGGTAGCAATTTCCCATTCTGTACCATTACGGCATGGTGTGGCAAGGGGTTATTGCATGGCCAAAAATGTCTGACAAAATACGAAGGGGCCTGTTTATTCTTATAAACAATGGGGGTCCCAGTGGTCAGATCTAAACCAGTTAGATATTCACGGCATATCCAAGCTTTGAATGTGCTCCTTGGTATGGTGGTGAAAACTGTGTGGGCACAAAATTCAGTAGATGTTTAACACTAGGTTCACACTAGCGTTTGGGTCTCCGTCATTCGGGTCTACATGGGGACCCGAAAAACTGAGAACATATCTGCTTAAAAAGCGGTTAACAGCAGAATCCCGCAGAACCCAAAGACTATAATGGGTCCGTCAGGTTTCCACCCCGGTTTCCGACGGTTTTATACTGAAATCGGCAGAGAGAATAATGCTCCTAGCAGGACTTTTCTCTCTGCTGATTTTAAGTGGAATCTGCGGCTGAGTCTCTTATGGAGACTCCAACGCAGATGGGAATTCAGCCTTAGTCCACATACACATTGGTATGAAGGAAGTATCATAACCAACCTATTACAAAAATGCCTGCACTATAGCCAAGTTGAGTGCATAGTTACAGTAATATAACTAAGCTTGCTGCTACAACACCAATTTAAATTTAACTACTTCAGGATCAGATTATTTACTTTTTTTTTATATATATATATATATATATATATATATATATATATATATATACATGTGGTTTTTAGGGCTATAACATTTAGAGCTATACTAAAAAAAAAAAGTAAATAGTTTCCCCTCTCCATTATGGCAATTTTTATGAAAGTGACAGTATTGTGGTGGGGCTAGAACTTGTGACTAGTCTTTTTATGTATTTATTTATTTAGATATTCATTGTGCACCCCATAACATCAATAGGGTACATTTTAACATTATTTTTTTATTCTGCTGGTTTCTCCTGTAACTGGGGCTTATACAGTTGTGAGTCCAGCTGTCTCATGCCTTGAGGTGAGATGGGAGTGTTATGCCATGGGTGACCAAGATGATGGTGCTTGATGATAAGTAGAGATGAGCGAATTTCTCAAAAGTTCGATTCTTTAGTTCGATTCGAAGTTCCAAAAAATTTAGCTTCGATCTGAATTAATTTGCGGCGAATATCGCTAAAAAACACCTGCAGTAACACGCATAGGTAGCCTACTGTGGTAGTCAAACAATACTGTGAGTCAGTATGACACGCACATGACAGGCGTCGCTCTTAGAACCACTGCACACTTCACTTATTTGGACAGTTACAGGGCCAAAACTGACCAACTAACTCAAGTGTGAACTATGCCTTACATGTCCATGTTAGTGGCAGGTAGAAAGAACCATGCAGAGGCCCAACATCCTACTGTAGAGTGAAAGAGCACACTCCTTTTACACCGTCTTCTGTCGATTCCACATATATGTCTACAGAGTGGCAAGGCGACATAATGTGGAGGTGGCTGCAGCATGAGGAGGGCATACAGTGACCCAGTGAAAACGGCTTGAGGAGGGCATGCAGTGACTCAGTGGCAGCATCATGAGTAGGATGCAGAGTGACCCAGCGGAAACGGTATGAGGAGGCAATACAGTCACCCAGTGGCAGAGTGCGGAGGTGGCAGCAGCATGAGTAGGCCACAGAGTGGCAAGGTGATATAATGTGTAGGTAGCAACAGCCTTAGGAGGCCATACAGTGACCCAGTGGCAGAGTGTGGTGAGGCAGCATGGATCATTTAATCTGGCATTGGTGGATGGAAATCCTGGCTGATCCACGCCTGATTCATCTTCACAAAGGTCACTCTCTCCAAATTTTGGGTGGACAGGCGAGTTCTCCTTGGGGTAACTATGGCCCCCACCGAACTAAACACCCACTCTGATGCCACACTACTGGCCGGGCAGGACAGCTTTTCCAGAGCAAACTCGTCCAGTTGTTGCCACAAATCCAGTTTGGCTGCCCAGTAGTCCAGTGGATATTTGATGACGGGTGGTAGGGTGCACTCTAAGTATGCTACCACCTGCTGGTTCAACTTCTGCTCTGTGTCTAGCTGCTGATGAGCAGCTTCTCCACTATGTGGCTGAAGAAAGCTGCTCATCAGCGACTCTAGGCTCAGGCTGCCCCCTCCCACAGCTGCCATGCTAGTGCAAGTTGAGCACTCATGGCCCCCGTGGTCGGACATGCGAGAGAATGGATGATGGCACAGATAGGCAGTGGCCAACTTGCTACATAGCATGTCTCTATAGTAGTTCAGTTTGTCCTCCCTCTCAGCGGGTGTAAAAAAGGCCCCCATTTTTCCCCCTTAGCGAGGGTCTAACATGGTGGAGAGCCAGTAGTCATCCCTCTGCTGAATGGTGACAATTCGGCTATCACTGCGCAAGGAAGTCAGCATGTATCGGGCCATTTGCGCAAGTGACTCCGAGGGACTCCCTGCATCCATCTCCACTGCATACTGCCACGGTGTGTCGGGGTCATCTGCCTCATCCTCCTTATCTCCCTCTGGCTGTTCTGGTTGCTCCTGCTCCTCCTCTCCACCCATTTGGCTACACATTGTTTGTGCTCCAATGTCTTTCTCATCCTCCTCCAGTTCAGCCCCCACAGGGCTCATGTGGCCTTGAGATGTAGACGCCACATCTCCAGTCCCCTGACTAGCCAGATTGAAAAGCATCTTTTCCAGAATGTGAATCAGTGAAATGACGTTGTTCATTCCGTAGTCCTGGCGACTAACTAACAAAATGGCCTCCTCAAAGGGAACTAGCAAATGGCAGGTGTCACGCATGAGCTGCCACTGGCTAACGTTAAAGTTACACAGGGGAGTACCTCTGTCCGCTTGGATCATCAAGAAATCATTTATGGCTTTTCTTTGTTCATATAGTCGATCCAACATATGGAGGGTTGAATTCCAACAGGTGGAAACATAGCATATCAGCCTATGTTGTGGGAGGCCGTTCTGCCGCTGCAGCTCCAGGAGGGTGTGCTTGGCAGTGTACCAGTGGCTGAAGTGCATGCAAAGTTTCCTTGACCTTTTTAGGATGTCATGCAGATGGATGGAACACTTAAGGAAACGCTTGACAACCAGATTGTACACGTGCGCCATGCAGGAAGCATGGCTCAGCCCTCCTTGAGGCAGCGCCGACATCATGTTCTTCCCGTTGTAGGTCACCATGGTTCAGATTTTAAGTTCTCTTGGAGAAGGCCAGGATTCGATTGAGGACACAGAGAAATTTCTCCCCTGTGTGACTTCGTTCGCCCCGGCAAACGAGGTGTAGAACAGTGTAACACTGCTGTGCCCTGCACATGTGGTATGCTGGAGGAGCACTGTGAATTGTCTTTGCAGGGGAGGCTGAGGAGACAGTGGAGGATGAGGCGGACATCGTTGCAGGACCAACGCCGTGAGAACGTGGAGGCAGAAGCTGCATCACCTGTCCAAGTTGATGGTGTGTCTGGGCAGGCACCACATTAACCCAGAGGGCCATAAATGACATATATTGTCCTTGACAGTACTTACAGCTCCACACGTCGGCGCTGCCGTGCACTTTGGCAGACACCAACAGGCTCAAGGACTGGCCCACCTTCAGTTCTACATATTTGTGCAGGGCTGGTACTGCCTTCTTGGCAAAGAAATGACTGCTTGGGACTCTCCATCTTGGCTCGGCGCAAGCCATCAGTTCTCTGAAAAGTGCAGAGTCCACCAAGTGGAAAGGGAGTGACTGCAGCACCAGCAACTTGGACAGTAGTGTGAACCGAGAGCAAGGCAGGTGGTTTGGACTCCGCAACCAGAAATGAACGCACACGCGGTAGTTCAAGAAAAGAATATATATTTACTATAAGTTAATAAAGGCTATTTGAAGGTAAAATGACAGGGATAAAGACAAGCAAAATATACAATATAGCATGAACAATTTCAAGGCAAATTCTGCAATGGTTTCTACTTTTACTCTGTCCACTTCTGCGGTATGGACACTGAATGAACAATATACTCAAAACTATCCCTAACTGACCCTGACTTCACATTTGGGTGCACCCCCTTTTCACCAGTGGTCCAGGTGGACCGCTTACAGTCCGTAGAAGCGCGCGGTGGGGCCCAAAGTCGGTCCTTTCTTTTATAGTGAAGCGTCCTCTCCTCACTGTTATCAGGATCTTGGGAGAAATGAAGTCCTCTTTAACAGGGAAACCCAATGAATGCAATGTAATCCAACAGCAGATTCCACTCAGCACACTGACAGTCCTGCCGAATCCATACACTGAGCTGGGTTGTAAGCCGGGGTTTAGCAGGTGCTGTCCAGTACATCAACAGCACTGCGAGTCTCTATCTGTGGTATCCATATACACAGTCACAATGTCAGTCTCACTGATCAGCCACTGAGCACAGTTCCTTTCACGTGGACTCACTAGTCCTGTTGTCTCTTTACACTCTGTTTGTCTCTGGACCAAGATACAGCTTAGCTGTACAGAAAAATCTCCACACCAGTTCAATACAACACTTGCTAAGATGGCTGCTGCTCTTTGTCTCGTCACTTCCTGCTTCTCTGCTCACATTCTGTCTGCAGAACAGGCAAGCTGACATAAAAGGGGGGGGGAGTCACTCCAGCATCATGTCACAATTACAATGGCTGCTGTCTTAAAGGAACAGAATCACAGAAATACATTCAACATTAACAGTTTATACAGACAAATGAAGCTTAAGACAACATTGGCTGTCTCTTACATATTCCCCCCCACTTTAAGATTGGCAGTCCCTGCCTATGACTGTATATCCAGAGGGTTGTACTTTTATGCACAGGGTGGTAGTATACCGATGTATGGCAGGACAAACAAACTCATCCTGCGCATACCGAACAGGGGGAATACCAGCATTTGGCCTAGTGGTCCGTCTGAGGACCGGTGGTATATTATGGGGTGCTGCAGCTATGGGCTGAGAAGGACCAGCGGATTCCGCACCTGAGGGGGCACAGGCCGGAGATACAGTAGTCACAGGTGGAACATCCCCAGGAGCAGGGATCGGCCAACAATCATCCTCCTCGTCTGAGGCCCATTCCGCACCTCCATTCTCTGACTGTGGGAGCTCATTCACATTGGCAGGCCCATCGTGATTTGTCCCTTCAGAATGACACAGGCGCAACATATTTCGGTGAAGTACTCGAACACAATCAGTTCCTTCTTTCTGGACCTGGTACACTGGCCCATTCGCATACTTGCGGCCAACAACACGATACGGCAAAGCCTCCCATCTGCTTTCCAATTTCCCTTGGGGTTTCTTGACACGAACTAGCACCAGGTCGCCTGGTTGCAATGGTGCTTCTTGCACTGGGGTCTTATCAGGATGGGGATGTTCTTGCAGGCGCTGCCGCACCAATCGATGGATCGTCTCAAGTCTCTGCCGGTGCGCCAGCACCCAAGAGGTTGGATCCCTCGGAGGGAACCCATCCACATCATCCAACTGTAATTCTCCTATACTTCGCCCAGACCGCCCAAAGAGAAGTGTATAAGGAGAGTACCCCGTTGTAGAATGGACCTGATTGTTATAGGCCCACACCATTTCAGACAAGAACTGAGGCCACTGTAACTTCTTGTCTTCCTCCAGAGTCCGCAGCATCTGTAGCAGAGTTCTGTTGAATCTTTCACAGGCCCCATTTCCCTGAGGGTGGTATGGAGTCGTGTGCGACTTCTTTAACCCGTAGATACGTTGAACTTCTTTCATTACGTGTCCCTCAAAGCAGGCACCCTGGTCGGAGTGGATGCGTTTAGGGCACCCATATACTCGAATGAAATCTTGGCACAGAGCACGAGCTGCTGACTCAGCTGTCTGGTCCTTGGTGGCGGTTACCACCGCAAATTTGGTGAAGTGATCCACCATTACGAGGCAATACTGGTGTCCGCTATTGGATGGGCCCACCATTAGATAGTCTATCATGACGATTTCTAAAGGTTCCTGGGTCACGATGGTTTGCAGGGGAGCTCTCTGTTCTATTGCCTTATGGATCTCACAAGTTCGACAGCTGCGGCATACTTCTTCGACCATTTGACGAAGACCAGGGCAGTAAATCAGTCGCTGTAACCAACGAAAGGTCTTCTCATGACCAAAATGTCCATTCTTATTATGAGCCTCAACTGCCAACGAGCGAGCCAGTTCACTAGGCACCACAATTTGGTATCGAATGTCGATCTCAGAAGGTAAATAGACCTTTCGGCATAGCACTCCATTTTTCATCTCCAACTTTTCCCACTGACTCAGAACAGATAATATCTCACGTGTCAGTCGTTCTCTTTCCTCTCTACAGGGCTTCTGGCCTTTCTCAACACACTTGATCATCTGTGCCAGCCCCTCATGGGTCTGTTGTATCTGTGCCCATTCCTGTCGTGAGGGACCAAAGAAAGGAGCTGTTTCAGTCCCCTCCATCTCAAACTGATTAGCGGCGGCCAAGGCCTGTGAAAATCTGCTGAAGTCGGGCACCTCCACATGCTCCAACTCATGATCCACGTCTACTGTGGGGGTCTGGGCGGTTACCCTAGAAAGCCCGTCAGCATTCTGGTTCTCTGTCTTGGACCGATACTTAATGCGGTAATTGAACTTAGTCATTCGGGCTATCCACCTCTGCTCTAACGCCCCGAGCTTGGCATTTTCCAGGTGAGCTAGTGGGTTGTTGTCAGTCAGTACTAAAACTTCAGCACCGGTCAAATATTCAGAGAATTTCTCGGTCATGGCCCATACCAGTGCCAACAGCTCCAACTTAAATGAACTATAATTCTCGGGGTTTCTTTCAGAATCTCTCAAAGACCGGCTGCCGTACGCTATGACCCTCTCCTGGCCATCCTGAAGCTGGGAAAGCACTGCTCCAAGACCATACAGGCTTGCATCCGTATACAGCTGGAACGGCAAGTGGTAATCAGCATATGCCAAGATTGGGGCTGTTGTCAGTGCATCCTTTAATGCCTGGAAGGCTTGTTCCTGTTCAAGTCCCCACTTCACGGACCGGTTCTTTGGACCACCGGATGTGCCTCGTAGGAGAGCATTAAGTGGTGCTGCTACCTTGGCGAAATCCTTAATAAACCGTCGATAGTAACCGGCTACTCCAAGGAACGCCCTCACTTCTCGCAGGGTAGTCGGTATTGGCCAATCTTGAACAGCCGCTATCTTGTCTCTTGATGGTCTCACCCCTTCTCCTGATACGCGGTGACCCAAGTAATCAATTTCAGATTGGAACAACCGACATTTACTGGGTTTCAATTTGAGCCCATGTTCCCGCAATCTTCGAAATACTTGCCCCAACTGGTGGAGATGGTCTTCAAAGGTCGCAGAATACACTATAATGTCATCCAAGTAGATGAGAGTGAACTCAAAGTTGAAGTCACCGAGACATTTCTCCATCAACCGCTGAAACGTTCCGGGTGCATTTGTCAACCCGAAGGGCATCCGGTTAAATTCGTATAGTCCCATGGGCAAGATGAATGCCGTCTTCTCCTTGTCTTTTGTGGCCATCGGCACCTGCCAATACCCACTAGCCAGATCTAGTGAGGAGAAGTACCGGGCTCTCCCCAGCGCTGAGAGGGACTCCTCAATCCGTGGCAAGGGGTAGGAATCTCGTACGGTGCAAGCGTTTAACTTCCGATAGTCTACGCAAAATCGGATGGACCCATCTTTTTTTCTTACTAACACCACAGGAGCTGCCCAGGGACTCTGGCTTTCTTGGATGATCCCACCCTGTAGCATCTTAGCTAACAGTTCTTTTACTTCCTGATACAACTGTGGAGGAATTTGTCGGTAGCGCTCTCTAATTGGAGGGGTGTCTCCTGTGGGAATCTCATGGTAGATCCCTGTGGTACATCCAAAATCTTCAGCATACCGTAAAAAGGCGGCTCGGTTCTCCCACAACAGTTCATCTACCTTCTGCACCCATTCCAGAGAACATGAACTTGCATCCATCTTCATCTGTTCTCGAATTGCACGGCCATTCCATTCAGAGGTGGGTTCCTCATCTTCTCCCATGGACACAGTTACGGTCCACTCATCCCTTTCAGTCGGCTTCAGCTGCATTGGAGTTACTTTCCTTACTTCCTCCGGAGTCACATAGATGTTAGCCAGCTGCCTCCCTGGGGTCAGGTCCACACTCTGGTCCTGAGTGTTTACACATCGAAGTGGTACTCTTCCATTGCGAACTATTGCCAAGGAACGGGCCACTAGCGGATCAACACCTCCTTCGGCTGCCTGCAGTGGTTCTACCAACACAGCTATGCCCTCTAGTTTCCGACAGGTGCCTACGGGCATGGACACTATTGTCTCCCGACTGGGTGGCAGTGTAACTTTTGTATGCAAAGGAACTGAAATTCGAGCCAGAGGACGCTGTGCATCTGAACTTTTCTGTAAGCCACATGTCCGGATCAGCCGCTGGAAAGCTGTTTGAGTAGGCCGATGGGTGGTGGTTTCTTTCCAATAACCGTGACCTTTCTTTTCAAAGAGGATCTGATCTAATTCTTTTAACACATTCATCCCCAAAATGACAGGGACCTTTACTTCATGTGACTCCTGTACCACCACAATGCCTTTCCTACCTAGATCTTGGCCACATACCCGGACATTCATCCAGGCCACTCCCACGACTGGAACTGGTAACTGATTAGCTGCGACCACTCGTACGAATGTATGGGGATCATATTTCACATGTTGCTGGAAGTACCGTTCATAACAGTCTCTACTCAAGGTCGTTACTTGGGAACCCGTGTCAATCATCCCGGTAACCGGAATACCCTCCATTTCCACCTGTATGACAGGACTTGCAGCGATCAGGTCATCATCAGGGCATTCTCCCCACATAGTCTCCTTGTCAGTCTCCCCTACTACACGCCCTTCAGCAGCAGGGGACTTCAGTTTAACGGCAGTCTCTCATAAGTTTGTCGCTGCTCTGGACATCTAGCAGCAACGTGGCCCATCCGTCCACACTCCCAGCAGCGTATCCCCCCCGTCGTTCTGGCCATCTGTTTGGGCCCCTTCGGTAAGCCCCTTCGATTTCTCCTGAGCACTGCACTAAATGATTTGGACCCCTTCGGTAGGTCCTATCCTCACCCCTCCAGCGGGGTGGTGGGTGATTCTGACTTGCTGGGTGTGGATGGCTCACCCTTTCATCTCCAGTCTTCTGGAAGTCTGCAATTTTCATAGACTGCTCATCACAACGAGTGTGCAAGTGTTCCATTTGTTCTTGCAGTTTCTGCATTACTGTGAGAATTTCTTTAACCGTCCCTTTTTCTACTGTCTCTGAGCCAGAACTAGCCCCCTGTGACAAAGTAACTCCAACTGCGGTCTGGGGCTTCGGGAACATACTATTGGCACGGGAGATGGCCTCTACCTGTACATCATGGAATTTAGCATCAGTCTCTCGTCGTATAAAATCCTGCATAGTCACAGTTAAACTGCCGTCACGTATCCCCAGGACAAACTGGTCACGGAGAGTCCGATCAGGGTTACAGAAGGCTGGCGAGCCCCCTCTTTCCTTCACTTGAATATCTCGGAGCAGTTCTTGTAGGGCATTTGCATATTGGGGAAGGCTTTCATTCTCCTGTTGTACCCTCTGGAAGAACCGAGCCTGCAGAGACCCCAGCAATGCAGTTTCTCCATAAATGGTTTCTAGAATCTGGACTACTTGCTCAAATGTCTGCCTTTGTTCAAATGGCCTCAATATCACCGTGGTCTTAGCATCCCCTTGTAATGTCAATATTGCTAGCTCTACTAGTACTTCTGGTGCGGTCTGGTACATTCGCTGTATCATTCGTATCTGTTCCACCCACATACTCACTGACATATTATTGCCATCAAATTTAGCTAACTGACTCATTATAGCCCCTGCTGGCATTCTTCCTCTAGCACCATTCTCCCCGAACGGGTGCGTCACCGTCCATTCTGGTAAGCGGATCCTGCCGACTACGCCAATTTGTGAACCGAGAGCAAGGCAGGTGGTTTGGACTCCGCAACCAGAAATGAACGCACACGCGGTAGTTCAAGAAAAGAATATATATTTACTATAAGTTAATAAAGGCTATTTGAAGGTAAAATGACAGGGATAAAGACAAGCAAAATATACAATATAGCATGAACAATTTCAAGGCAAATTCTGCAATGGTTTCTACTTTTACTCTGTCCACTTCTGCGGTATGGACACTGAATGAACAATATACTCAAAACTATCCCTAACTGACCCTGACTTCACATTTGGGTGCACCCCCTTTTCCCCAGTGGTCCAGGTGGACCGCTTACAGTCCGTAGAAGCGCGCGGTGGGGCCCAAAGTCGGTCCTTTCTTTTATAGTGAAGCGTCCTCTCCTCACTGTTATCAGGATCTTGGGAGAAATGAAGTCCTCTTTAACAGGGAAACCCAATGAATGCAATGTAATCCAACAGCAGATTCCACTCAGCACACTGACAGTCCTGCCGAATCCATACACTGAGCTGGGTTGTAAGCCGGGGTTTAGCAGGTGCTGTCCAGTACATCAACAGCACTGCGAGTCTCTATCTGTGGTATCCATATACACAGTCACAATGTCAGTCTCACTGATCAGCCACTGAGCACAGTTCCTTTCACGTGGACTCACTAGTCCTGTTGTCTCTTTACACTCTGTTTGTCTCTGGCCCAAGATACAGCTTAGCTGTACAGAAAAATCTCCACACCAGTTCAATACAACACTTGCTAAGATGGCTGCTGCTCTTTGTCTCGTCACTTCCTGCTTCTCTGCTCACATTCTGTCTGCAGAACAGGCAAGCTGACATAAAAGGGGGGGGGGTCACTCCAGCATCATGTCACAATTACAATGGCTGCTGTCTTAAAGGAACAGAATCACAGAAATACATTCAACATTAACAGTTTATACAGACAAATGAAGCTTAAGACAACATTGGCTGTCTCTTACAGTAGCATGTACAACTTCTGCACTGTTGGATGAGTGCACGCATACTGTTGTCTCTTAGATATAGATTCTGTGATCGATTGCTGACACAATAACTGACGAGGAGGAGGAGCAGGAGCATCACGACCAGCAGATGATGGGAAGGACACACAGCTTCCTTCAGCTGAGGTGGTGGAGCCTTGACTGCCTGAAATGGGGTGCGTGCCACTGGGTGCTGCAGCGGTTGCTGCTGCAGGCTGAACCACCACATTGGAGCCACGATTCGACCAGGCCACTTTTTGGTGACGCTGCATATGTTGGCGCAGGGCTGTGGTGCCAACATTGGCACCCTGGCCACGCTTCACCTTCTGCCTACAGATTGAACATATGGCCATGTTCACCTCACCCGGCGGCTTTACAAAAAACTGCCAAACCGCCGAGTAGGTGATTTTACCCCCAGCAATTCGCAATAACTGACTGCAACCGCCCTCACACTGCTGCCACCCTGCTGACTCCCCCGCTGTCTCATGCGCAAGCTGCAACCCTCTTCTACTGATGACGATGAGACCCCTTTGTCACCCGGCTCCCAATTACGATCGGCTACATAGTCATCCACTACTGTCTGCAGGACACTGATGTCCAAAACCAGCTCTCACGCCACTCTCCTCATCACTACTTTCCCGCCTATGTCTCCTCCACATCTTGGCTGAGCAGTAGCTGCTGACTGTCCTCTAGTACCTCCTCTTCCTCACTGTACAGTGAATCTGAGCCCACAGCATATAGTAGTTCTCTAGCTAAGGGAACAGAAAAGGACAGAGGCAGGTTGAGGACAGGTGAGGGCACAGGGCCTGCTGCCGGGCCATGCCAACTAAGGGTTGAGTCTGACGAACCGACAGACTCTTGGCTGGGGGGGTCTGATGTGACTTGGGATGAATTGGATGACCGAATCAACCAGTCTACAACCGTTGGGTTGCTGGTCAAGACACGACCGCTACTTGACACTAGGAGCTCAGGCCTCTGTAACTGACCCCTGCTGCCACGCCCCCTTACAATGCTGAGACCTGTGCCTGCACCAGAAACATTTAGGCCTGCGGCCCTCCCCTATGTATGGCCTCTCGCTTCTCTGTCTGACATACTGTTCGATGAAAAAACGTAATTGCATAGGGCAAAAAGGCCTGTTATTTTCTACTTTGAAGAGAACGGCAAATATGCCCCTTATTTATTCACCCACTAAAGAACACCAATAAAAAAAGCGTGATAAAGGCAGAGATTTGTGGCTCAGAATTATTGAATTATTGACAATACTATTGATAAATGGCCTGCAACTTTATACTGGTAACAAAATGGCAAATATGGTCGTTATGTCTTTTCCCACATTAAAGGTGTTTATTACAGATAAGTGCAGATATTATTGGATGATAATTCAGATTTCTTTGGCACAATAGCACTGACTAATGTTATGCCTTGGAAGAACATGAATAAGCTCCTTATAATAAATGCCTTTAAAAAGGTTTTTTTTTACCGATACATGCAGATATTAGTGTATGATAATTCACTGGTTTTTTTGCTGTACTGCACTGCAAAAGTCTTGTTGTGTTCCACCTGGAAGACACAGATGAGTAATGAGCAGCAGTATAACGGCAGTGAGTGCTGCAATGTAAATTATGCTGCAAATTCTTGTTGTAAATGACCCTGCAACCACCCCAAATTCTTCTCTCAATTCCTCCCTATCCTTTCCATACAGTTCTAAGGCTCTTTCCCTGAACTTCTATCTGTTTTCTAAGTCTTTCCCTAGCTCCTGCCGACGTCTATCCCTACAGTAAGAGCGATGTGGAATGACTGTACCTAAAATGGCCAAGGGTTTTTATAGGGCTGTGACATCACAGGTCCAGCTGGCTGCTGATTAGCTGTACGCTTGGCATTGTGGGTGATCCTGCGCTCCCAGAGTCCCTTCACCCTTGTCCTAACATGTGCAGCAGCCATTTTATAAAAAAAAGTGATTCAAAGCATGAGGAGATCCGGAATCGTGGCAAAACAAAGATTTCCTGAAATTCGGATCGAATACCACTTCTGCAGCTTCGAATCGCTCATCTTTAATGATAAGCTGATACACAAAGTGTGTGTGTGTGCTGTAAGTAGGCAGATAGTAAAATTGTGGATGGCAGGTATCTGCCACTTAGGTTGCTAGTCTCAGTGAGGTGAGTGGCTGGAGTATGGATCCAGGATTTGGGAGTTATTACAGGTGCGCTTCCAGGGTCGGACTGGCCCACTGGGGAACCATAATACATATTCTCACCTCTCCTGGGCACAGCTTTCTCTCCAGCGCTTTTCCGTCATGTGACTGAGACCTGTGATTAGGCCCCAGCGGTCACATGATGCGCGGCCGCGTAATGAAGTGACCTCAGAGGACCAATCACAGGCCTCAGCAGCGATGTCTGAAGATGCTGAAGACGGCAGGATGGAGCGTGGATGCCAAGGAAAGGTAAGGCAAGGTGAGTATGAATGTTTGTTATTTTTAATCACCTTCCCTGGGCCTCCGATTATTATACTCTGGGGTCTGAGGAGATCCCAGAGTATAATAAAAGCACTGAAGCGGAGGGGTCTGTTGGGAGCATATACTACTGTGTGGGGGCCCCTTTGGAGCATATAAAACTGTGCAGGGGCTACTGTAAAGCATATAATACTGGGTGGGGCCCACTGTGAGGAGCATATAATGCTGGATGGGGGCTACTGTGGGAAGCATATAATACTGGGTGGGGAGCATATAATACAGGGTGGGGCCACTGTGTGGAGCATATTTTACTGTGGTTGGCGACTGTGGGGAGCATATTAAACTGTGTGTGCTGCCACTGTGTTGCATCTTATACTGTGTGTGGGGGGAGCACTGTGGAGCATATAATGCTGTGTGGGGGCCACTGTCAAGCATATAATGCTCTGTGGGGCCACTGTCAAGCATGTAATACTATATGGGGCCACTGTCGAGCATATTATGCTATTTGGGGCCCCGTAACTATCACTATCAAGAATTTGCTGTAGAGAGGGGGTAGGGGACCCCGGACAAAAGTTTGCACCGGGGCCCACAAGACTTTAGTTACGCCACTGCCCCTGACCAATGCATTTGCATTGGCAAAATGAGGACTAATAGTTGGCTGGATTGGTAACCTCGGGGGTCCCAGGCTGAAGGCAACATTGTAATGATTAAAGATGGCCAGCTGGCGGCGTAGAGCAGCAGCAGGAGACCGTCCCTACCTTCTTGTGGGCCCTCCCCCTGTAGCCTGGATCCTGATGGGCAGCCGTTGGAACCAATCCAGTTGCAGCTTGTTGCTGCAAGCGTCACTGACGTACTGATGCAGTGCACGGCGGTGGGTTTCTGCATAGGAGCCCAGACCAGCAGTGTGAAAGGTAAGTACAACTTACCCACGCAAACAAACAACATTTCCCCCTATTTTGCCCCCAAGTCTTTCCACTCTGATAACTACAACCCCCAGCAGCTCCAGATGCTCTGGGTCCATTGAGAGTTGTAATTCTCCCCCCCCCCTGTATGGGCATACAGTGGCCCCTTCACTATTCCCCCCCATACAGTGGTCCCTTCACTGGTCCCCTATACTGTATGGGGACCATTGATGGGGCCATTATATTGTTGGGGGGGGCAGTGATGAAGGCCAATAGCCTGGGGTACAGTAAAGGGGTTGTGCAGGATAACTTTTTTTTTTTTTAATTACAAAGGGGCAGGCGAAAAAAACAAAACAAAAAAAACCCCAAACTTTCTCTCCTGTCCCCAGTGTCTCCCAGCGTGGTTCGGTCCTGCGGCTCTGTTGTTTTCTTCCAGCTGAAGTTCCCTCTGCACGTGACTATCTGTGATGTCACGTGACCCCTGAGGCGAATCAGCGGCCTAAGGGAAGGGACCTGGGATGTCACAGCCAGTGAGGACTTCCGGCAAAAAGAAGACAGCGGAGCTGCGGGACCGGACCATGCTGGGAGGACACCGAGTACATGTGAGTATGTTCAGTATGTTTTGTTTTGTTTTTTTGGGGGGGGGTTAGGAGGTTTCAGACTAATTATAAAAAAGAAAAAAAAATTATACTGGACAACCTCTTTAAAGTGTGGTGCATTTGGGGGGCCCTGGGGGGTATATTAAAGGGGTTGTCCAGGCATAATTTGTTAAGGTTTATCCTCAGGATAGGCTATAAATACCTGATCTGTAGGGGCCAACCTGTATGAAGCCACTTTTGATGCCCGTCCTGTACACAATACGGGGCCAGAAGCAGAAAGATCTGTCCACTGTTAATTAGCCGGGCACCTTCACTGCATCTCAGCACTTATTGAAGTTAGTAGGATCTGAGCTACAGTGAAAGCGTCTGACTGCTATACAGTGGATGGAGCTTTCTGCTTCCAGCCCTGTGTTGTGTACAGAACAGGCGCCGGAAGTGGCTCCGTACAGCTGATGGGGCCGTGTGTCAGCACCCTACAGATCAGGTATTTATGGCCTATACTGAGCATAGGCCATAAAAAAGATTAACCCTGGACAACCCCTTTAATATGCATCAAACAGTTTAATGTCCCCCGATAGGATGTTAGCCCCCATCACTGCTCCCACACAATATAATGGCCCCATCACTGTTCCCCATACAGTATGGGAGACCAGTGAAGAGGCCACTATATGAGAGGACCAGTGAAGTGACCATAGAAAAATTTGGCCCAGACAGCCCCTTAAAAGAGGTTGTACATAAATTGGAGTGACCGCTGTGGCGGCCGCCAGAAAGGTTTAGAAATAAGAAAATTTAAAAAAAAAAGCATACTCACCTGTCCCCAGCACCCCGTTGTCCCCTGCCTGTGGCTGATCGGTGGCGGCACCTCATTTCTGGAAATCCTGTACCTAATTGGTCTTAGCGGTCAAGGAGCAAGGAGTCGCCGGCATAAGACTGAATGGACACTGGCAGCGGACAACGGAGCGCTGGTGTACAGTTGAGTATGGTGACATTTAGTAATGGTGACGTTCCGGAAAAGGGGAAACAGAAAGTCACCTGAAAATGTGCATGGGGCGGTCACATGACCGCCTTGGTGATCTGGGTAAATATAGATTTTTTTTTTTTTTTTGTAAAAGAAGTTAGAAGTTAGACGGGGGAAAGGTATTTAGCTTGGTGTAGAATGAATATAATTATTATCCGGGACAACTCCTTTAAGAGGTGCTCCTCATGGCCCAAAATGCCTCATGGCACTTCAGCCATTCTTGTGTTGCAAAAAAAACCAAAACATTTTGCTTGATTTGCAGCAACAAAATGGTCTTCCTTTGCACCACTGAGTGCACCTACAGTGGGGAAAAAAAGTATTTAGTCAGATACCAATTGTGCAAGTTCTCCCACTTAAAAAGATGAGAGAGCCCTGTAATTGACATCATAGGTAGACCTCAAGTATGAGAGACAAAATGAGAAAACAAATCCAGAAAATCACAGTCTGATTTTTTTAAAGAATTTATTTGCAAATTATGGTGGAAAATAAGTATTTGGTCAATTACAAAAGTTCTTCTCAATACTTTGTTATATATCCTTTGTTGGCAATGACAGAGGTCAAACGTTTTCTGTAAGTCTTCACAAGGCTGGCACACACTGTTGCTGGTATGTTGGCCCATTCCTCCATGCAGATCTCCTCTAGAGCAGTGATGTTTTGGGGCTGTCGCTGGGCAACACGGACTTTCAACTCCCTCCAAAGGTTTTCTATGGGGTTGAGATCTGGAGACTGGCTAGACCACTCCAGGACCTTGAAATGCTTCTTACGAAGCCACTCCTTCGTTGCCCTGGCAGTGTGCTTGGGATCATTGTCATGCTGAAAGACCCAGCCATGTTTCATCTTCAATGCCCTTGCTGATGGAAGGAGGTTTGCATTCAAAATCTCACGATACATGGCCCCATTCATTCTTTCATGTACACGGATCAGTCGTCCTGGTCCCTTTGCAGAGAAAAAGCCCCAAAGCATGATGTTGCCACCCCCATGCTTCACAGTAGGTATGGTGTTCATTGGATGCAACTCAGCATTCACTCTCTTCCAAACACGACGAGTTGTGTTTCTACCAAACAGTTCTACTCTGGTTTCATCTGACCATATGACATTCTCCCAATACTCTTCTGGAACATCGAAATGCTCTCTAGCAAACTTCAGACAGGCCCGGATATGTACTGGCTTAAGCAGGGGGACACGTCTGGCACTGCAGGATCTGAGTCCCTGGCGGCGTACTGTGTTACTGACGGCAGCCTTTGTTACATTAGTCCCAACTTTCTGCAGGTCATTCACTAGGTCCCCACGTGTGGTTCTGGGATTTTTGCTCACCGTTCTTGTGATCATTTTGACCCCACGGGGTGAGATCTTGCGTGGAGCCCCTGATCGAGGGAGATTATCAGTGGTCTTGTATGTCTTCCATTTTCTAATTATTGCTCCCATAGTTGATTTCTTCACACCAAGCTGCTTGCCTATTGCAGATTCAGTCTTCCCAGCCTGGTGCAGGTCTACAATTTTGTTTCTGGTGTCCTTCCACAGCTCTTTGGTCTTCACCATAGTGGAGTTTGGAGTGTGACTGCTTGAGGTTGTGGACAGGTGTCTTTTATACTGATAACAATTTCAAACAGGTGCCATTACTACAGGTAATGAGTGGAGGACAGAGGAGCCTCTTAAAGAAGAAGTTACAGGTCTGTGAGCCAGAAATCTTGCTTCTTTGTAGGTGACCAAATACTTATTTTCCACCATAATTTGCAAATAAATTCTTAAAAAATCAGACAATGTGATTTTCTGGATTTTGTTTTCTCATTTTCTCTCTCATAGTTGAGGTCTACCTATGATGTCAATTACAGGCCTCTCTCATCTTTTTAAGTAGGAGAACTTGCACAATTGGTGGCTGACTAAATACTTTTTTCCCCACTGTATATTCCAGCAGATGACTCTGACCCCATGGAGTTCTTGGCCAATAGGTTAGAGCAGTGGAAGGAGCTGGCCCAGTTTTGCCATGGAAGTTTTATCTTGACCAGCCTCAAGCGTCATGGCCAAAAGGGAGTTTAGTGCTGCCGGTGATGGTATAACACCTAAAAGGACTAAACCGTCCACCGATAGTGTGGAAAAAAAATTTTTTTGCGAAATGAATTAGGAATGGAAGACCTCAAACTGATGACTCCAAATAGTGGTATCACCGTCTTCCACTATCATCATGTTCCATTTACTGTACTGCTGCTTGCTACTCTTAAACAGCTACCACCAGTGCCACCACTCAGTTAGACATGTCCTACAGCCCGAGCCATCATATTATGCAATTCCACACTGCCACACATGTTGCCACATCTACCAACCCTGCCACTACTCAGCCAGACAAGCCCAGCCGCACTTCCACACATGTTGCCTACCTCCATTTCTACCACTCAGTGACACATGCCCTGTGGCCTGGTCCATCATATCATTCTATACCACACTGCCACTCATGTTGCAGCCGCCAGAAATGTTCTACGGCCAGGTCCACCATCACCTTCCACAATAGGTACACTATTGGTGGCACAAAACAAAACCATTTTGATTTCATATTTGCTGCCATTATAGGGATAATATATATGTTTTTTTTTTTTTTTTTGAAAAGCCAATTCTCCTTCACTGTTCAAGTGGCTTAAATTTCTCTCCTAATAACAAGCCTGTAGCACTTATGAAAACAGGCTAACTATTGCTTTTTGAAATATAACCGCAGCGTGTCTAGAAAAAAAAGGCTAAGGCCCCACATAGCGAAACTTATAGGGAAAACGCCAGCATTTCCACAGGTATAATTGACATGCTGCAATTTTCAAAAATGCAGGCACTTTTGAAAATGCAGCTTTTCTGCTGTACATCTGTACATCTTCTGACGAAGCCTTTTGTCGTAGGCGAAACGTGCGTCGGGTGGACGCATGGTCTGTAGCTAAAGATTATTTGCAACAACCAGATTATCATATATTTTTTTTTCTATGGCCTATTTTTTGCTATGTCCTAGCACTTATAGGTGTTTTGTTTTGCATTTTGGGTATTTGAAATTGTTTTTTTTTTATAAGAACTAGGTTTCTTGAACTTTATCTTTTGATATACCCTTATGCTTAATTTCATTAACATTTTCATTGTATTGATATCTGGTTTCTCACATTTCAATGCTTTATATACGGTGCCATGTAATTTATCTGGTATACTGGTACACTATTTGACTTTACAAGTCCTACCCCTTCTATATGTATTGTTATATTCATTATTGTGATGTTATTGTAGTGTCCATGTACGTGTTTTTTATTGGATACTAATAAGTATTTATGAATTTTATATAGTTGTGGATATTTTTCCTTATGTTTATTTCAGTTTATTATCCCACTTTGTTGTGTTATAAATGCCTTTATGTTACATTGATTATTTCTTTAAAAGTGTTACATGTACAATGGCACAGTAATAAACTGTCATAGCTTTGATTTTGCAGTTGAGGAGTTAGGTAAAAACGCATTTATGCCAATTTCTTATGGGTTTAATTTTTACGGCATTCACTATATGGTAAAAATGACATGTTACCTGTATTCTGCGGGTCAGTACGATTGCAGCAATATCAAATTTATATAGTATTAGTAATGTTTTGATACCTTTTAAAAAATTAAAAACTTTTCAAAATACAAAAAAATTTTTGTCATATTGTGACACCTGTAACTTTTTCATACTTACATGTTTTTATATGTATGGAGCTGGGTAAGCCGTCTTTTTATGCGGGGCAAGATGGCATTTTTAGTGATACTATTTTGTGGAAGGTCTGATGGTTTGATCACTTTCTATTCCATTTTTTTTTATAGGAGGCAAAAAGTGGAAATAAAAGCTATTTGACCATTTTGATTTTTTTTCCCCACTATGCCGTTCACCATATGGGAGAAATATTTTAATAGTTCGGACATCTTGGACTGGCATCGTGTAATAGCTCTAATGTAATGACAAGCCTGGGAGCCTTCAATAGGCTCCTGACTGTCATAACAACCGAAGCTAGAATTGATTTTCTTAAAATATTCTAAACACAAAACTGTCTTAGTTACCCAACATTGCAACCATTCACAGTGTAGCTTTCATTTTGTATTCTGCTTCTGAGGAGAGAGGATGAAATACTTGTGTAAGTACTAACAATAATGTGGGTGGCAATAACAATACTACTTCTGGTTTTGGCGGCACTGTCAATAGACACAGGATTGTTGTACTTCCTAAGAATGAAGATGAATTTTTGATTATTTAGCTCGTTCATCTCAGTCACAGGATGATATTGTATCCAAGAGTTATGTGATCTTGAGTTGGGCTTCTGTGTGTTTCTCCTCCTCCTTCTGTTGTAACATGTAATTTACTGGTTTGGACTGTCAATTGCATTTCCTTTATCTTCTTCACTGACACAGATCCCTAGTAGTGAAGTGTCACCTACTGAGAGAGCCATTTCTCCTAGTCTAGAGCAGTCTTCCAGTAGTGGTGTGGTGACGCTTTTCCTCTGCTGTTGATGTTGGTAGAGGACCACGTGTGGTTGCTGCTGCCATGTGGGAATTTTTTTTTGTACTTTGCCATTCAACAATTCCATGACTGTGCAAGATCTCCAAGCAGAAACTTAGCCGTGGCCACACAGGAACAAACGTAGGAACTACAAGTGCATCTCAATAAATTAGAATATCTTTGAAACGTTTATTTCTTTCAGTAATTGGATTAAAGTGACCTCCTATATTTTCTAGATTCTTTACTCACAGAGTGTTCTATTTCAAGTATTTTATTTCTGTAAATGTTGATTATGGATTACAGGTAATGAAAACCAAAATCTAAGAAAATTTGAATATTGTAAAAAAGTTCAGTATTGTAAATTCAGTGTGTCACCTGCCAAGGTTTCCTAAGCCTTTAAATGGTCCCTCAGTCTGGTTTAGTAGGACACACAATAATGTTAGACTGCTGATTATGAATTGAATTACTGAATAACTAAAATGAATGAACGTTTCAAAAATATTCTATTTTATTGAGCTGCACCTGTATATCTCTATGTACTCGCATGAAAAGGCATCACCAGCTTATTTGGCAAAATAGACTAGGCAGTGGTACTGTCAGGGAAAGTGAGAGACTCTTCTCCCCTCTGTGATCTTCCTTGCATGTAGGCCACATCTACACCTAGCACTTGGCTGTTATCATAATTTTTTAACAACTGTTGCTCCTACTCCTTTTCTCTGCCAGTGTCAGTCATCCCTAAGAGAAATTGTGTTCAGGGAACCGCCCAGTCATCCGGTGGTTGTGCAACTTAACATGTACCTGGCCAAGATGCTAGCGGTGCAGTCACTGCCATACCAGTTAATGGATTTCACCGCATTTTGCCAACTGATGGCATGAACCTTGATGAAGGATACTATTTTAGTTTCAAAGGTATTTATTGAATTACAACATGAATACAAAAGTAAGCGAAATAACAGTGTGTAAAATAAGCTAAGGAACATAAAATATGTAAAAGAAAATACTGACACTGGAAATGAGCTGTAAGAAAAACACACTTATTACTGAACAAGACTACAATAAGTACTTCAAAACGTCAAACCTTGAAGGATAGTAAGGATAAAGTTATAGAACAAGGAGGGGTGAACAGCGCTGAGTCGGGTGTGGGGGGAGAGGGCCACTGCCTAGAAGGAAAGAGGTAGAACACATAGCATTATCAAAAAATTAGAACTGTAGACAATAGGTCCATCTCAGGTCTGTCATATCTACCCAAGGGGGGACCATACCTTATCAAAATGCATTTGGGTATCCAAAATTATGGCATTAATCTTTTCAGAGAACATGATGTCAGCACGGCCAATGACATCTGATATAGAAAGTCTTTTTTTTTCCCAGTTTGAGACTATATGGATTCTAGCTGCCATTAGAATATACTGGAGTAATTTGTAATGTGCATACCTAAAGTTGACCAGATTGAAGCTGGTCTAACAAGAAAACCATTGCAATTAGCAGTGTTGACTGTCGCAAAACCTGCTGTGCCATACAATGAATGGATAGCCAGAAGTAACAGACCAGGGGGCAAGTCCACCAAACCATATGAAGGGTGTCTCCAATAGTGTTGCAACCCTGAAAACACAGGGGTGAAACCACAGGATAGAAGTGGTGTAATCTGGAGGGGATCATATAAGTAAGGTTTTTGAAAGAGGGTTCTATAAACTCCTCAGGAAGTAGGGCGGGAGGGAAGAGTGGATTATTAAGTACAGTAAGCAGTGGCAAAATTGGACATTGCATCCCAGAGAGAAAACAAATCTTCCACTATAGCTGCAGCATGTAGTTGGTCACTTTGATGACTGCTGGTATTGGGTAGAATGTCGATTGCAGAGACCATGAGAGTACCTTCCAAGAAACTGGGGCAAACAAGGTAGACTCTAAGGTTACCCACTGTGGGCAGTCTGCGTCACTGTACAGTCATGGCCAAAAGTTTTGAGAATGACACAAATATTATATTTTCACATGATCTGCTGCCCTCTGGTTTTTATGTGTGTTTGTCAGATGTTTTTATCACATACAGAAATAGAATTGCATTCATATTATGAGTAACAGAAGCTTATATTGACAGTTAGAATGAGTTAATGCAGCAAGTCAATATTTGCAGTGTTGACCCTTCTTCTTCAGGACCTCTGCAATTCTCCCTGGCATGCTCTCAATCAACTTCTGGACCAAATCCTGACTGATAGCAGTCCATTCTTGCAGAATCAATGCTTTAATTTTGTCTGAATTTGTTGGTTTTTGTTTGTCCACCCGTCTCTTGATGATTTACCACAAGTTCTCAATGGGATTAAGATCTGGGGAGTTTCCAGGCCATGGACCCAAAATCTCTATGTTTTGTTCCCTGAGCCATTTAGTTATCACCTTTGCTTTATGGCAAGGTGCTCCATCATGCTGGAAAAGGCATTGTTGAGCGCCAAACTTCTCTTGGACAGTTGGGAGAAGTTGCTCTTGGAGGACATTCTGGTACCATTCTTTATTCATGGCTGTGTTTTTAGGCAAGACTGTGAGAGAGCCGATTCCCTTGGCTGAGAAGCAACCCCACACATGAATGGTTTCAGGATGCTTTACAGTTGGCATGAGACAAGACTGGTGGTAGCGCTCACCTCTTCTTCTCCGAATAAGCTGTTTTCCAGATGTTCCAAACAATCGAAAAGGGGATTCATCAGAGAAAATGACTTTACCCCAGTCCTCAGCAGTCCACTCCCTGTACCTTTTGCAGAATATCAGTCTGTCCCTGATGTTTTTTCTGGAGAGAAGTGGCTTCTTTGCTGCCCTCCTTGAGACCAGGCCTTGCTCCAAGAGTCTCCGCCTCACAGTGCGTGCAGATGCACTCACACCTGCCTGCTGCCATTCCTCAGCAAGCTCTGCACTGCTGGTAGCCCGATCCCGCAGCTGAAACACTTTTAAGAGACGGTCCTGCCGCTTGCTGGTCTTTCTTGGGCGCCCTGGAGCCTTTTTGGGACCAATGGAACCTCTCTCCTTGAAGTTCTTGATGATGCGATAGATTGTTGACTGAGGTGCAATCTTTCTAGCTGCAATATTCTTCCCAGTTAGGCCATTTTTGTGCAGTGCAATGATGACTGCACGTGTTTCTTTAGAGATAACCATGGTTAACAGAAGAGAAACAATGATGGCAAGCACTAGCCTCCTTTTAAAGTGTCCAGTGGTGTTATTCTTACTTAATCATGACAGATTGATCTCCAGCCCTGTCCTCATCAACACCCACACCTGTGTTAATGGAGCAATCACTGAAACGATGTTAGGTGGTCCTTTTAAGGCAGGGCTGCAATGATGTTGAAATGTGTTTTGGGGGGATAAAGTTCATTTTCTAGGCAAATATTGACTTTGCAAGTAATTGCTGTTAAGCTGATCACTCTTTATAACATTCTGGAGTATATGCAAATTGCCATTAGAAAAACTGAAGCAGTAGACTTTGTAAAAATTAATATTTGTATCATTCTCAAAACTTTTGGCCATGACTGTAGATAGCACATGTTTGTGAAAGTCTAGCAGCTATATAATATTTAGAGGCTGGGGACCGAAAGGTCCCCCCAATCTCTTATAGTAGTGCATAATATGTCTCCAAATTTGCAGCCTTTTATATGATCATATAAAATTAAAGATTACCCTTTGTAGTTCCACTAGGGATGAAGAAATCATTGTGGTGTAGAAGTAATAAAGAATTCTTGGTATGGTCAACATTTTAATTGTGTGGACCCTGCTGACCCAGGAGAAGGAGGGATAGTGCCAGGTAATGAGGTCCTTCATAAACTTCGGGATTAGCATGGCATAGTTCCATTTAAAGTGGGTATCAAAAGGGCTGCAGAGGTTCAGACCCAAGTATGGTATATACTTAGCTTTAAATTTTGGCTTCCAGACTGGAGATATCAGCTTTCTGGAAGCTTGGTGAACATTACAATGTAAGATTTCATTTTCGGAAGTATTAAGTCTGAGGCCAAAGAGCTGTGCGAAATGTGAGAGGGTATTGATCAAATTTGGGAACGTTATTAAGGGTTTCATGATGGTAAGAAACATGTCGTCTATAGTGTTTGACAATTGCTAGTGGTTCGATGGTGAGAGCAAAGAGTGGGAGACAAGGGGCAGCCTTGTCGGGTGCCACAATGAATCTCAATAGGCATCGGGGAATCCTTCAGGAGCTGCCAATATGCGATTGTATCGCACTAAAGTACCCGGAGGTCCCACTGCAACTGACCAGTTATACACATGAAATGGAAAACCTGGGTAAGGTACTGTAGGTCCACAATAAGCAGCGGGGAGGAGTAAGAAAAGAATCCCGTAACGCACATGGCGCAGGAAGGACATGGGGAAAGCTGCCACTGCTAACCCCCTAAAAACAAGAGGAAGCTAAACTTTGAGCTCTCAGAGGATGTTACATAGAAATCCAGGAACTGCCCTGAAAAACTAGGGAGTTCATAATGATACCACTTGCATAGTGAGCATACATATGTAAATGACATAACCAAAGCCAAAAGATGCAGTAGAATACAAAATGAGGCTGCAGTGACCAGTCACTAGTCACTTATCACTTTTGTGTTTTTGTTTTATTTTCATACAGTCTGTTTTAATCTTTTTTATACATATTGGTGTTTCCCCTTTTTGGCTGTATAATGTATTATGCATAATATCAAATAAATTCTTATTAATAAAAAATATATATTTTACACATTGTATTATTGTATCAATTTCCCACTGTATAAATTGACATACAGTACATCACTGCTTAGATATTATATATTGCTTTGTATTAGGTTTCACCTGCAAGTGTAGCTATATTTATGCCTTTTATAAATGTTATGGTGTAGTACCACTTTAACACTCGCTGTTGCTCACGTGGTGATGTTTCAAGCAAGCGCTGCTATAGAGGCGCACTATTTCCATTTAGGCATGCGTGGCTAGTCTATATGGAGTTGTGCTGCTAGTTTACGCGAGATCTAGGCAATTCCCGCGCATCTTAGTTTATTATATCTTTGCAATTGCTAATTTTACTTAATAGCATTTCTGGGCATGCATGAATGATGCTGATGACGTCATCGCGCTACTCACGCGAGATTTAGATGGTCTCGCGCATGCTCATTACATGTGAGCAACGCTATGGAGGATTCTAGATCTCAAACATATAGGTACATGTTTTATACTGATTAGCCTTCACGTGTTTCCTTAAAAACATGATTGGTCAACAATATACTTAAATAGCAGCTATCCTCAGTGCTTCCTTGTCTCGCTGATCTTATTAGTATGGTATTATAAGTTCTTATACATGTCTTTTGCTCTCCCCAGGGGTTCTGTTATTGTGGATTGTTAGTTACTTATCACTTATGCTTATAACCTGATGTTTTCCATAGTGCCTGCTATTTGCATGTTATATGCTACATGGCATAACAGTGGAATATATTTATTAATTAACTGTTACTATGCCTAAAATCAGTTGGTATCATTATTGACCTTACCGGTCTTATTCCTGTTTTGTTATCTAAATTCCTGTGCTCTGTGACTTTAGAATCATTTAATAAAATTTGTATTTTATTATAAATGTGGGATTGGCTTTTTTTTTTTGCATTTATTCTACATGCATTAACACATTATGTTAATATTGTAGTGGTTGCAAGTCCGCGAATAGTTGAACAGAAGAGGCCATACCCCCTTGGAGATTCTGAGCCATTGACAAGACTTGGTCACGTAGCTCTGGGCACATTCAGACCTTTAGGAAGACCGAGTGCTCTGTGAATATGATCCATGCATAACAGGGCAGGGTCAGAATGTGAGTGTAGTCATTGAGGCAGGCCTTATCCTCCTTTAAGGTGTCAGTGACCTCATCCATTCTGTCCTCTACATCTGAGACCTTAGATTCCAGATCATGGATTTGTTTAGATTTGTTAAAGTCATACACAGCCTTGGATAGTAGAAAACAGATGTTTAATTTTCGCTAAAAGGTCAGTGGGGTCCAATACAGTCATCCTAAAGTCTACCGTTGGGTCCTGGTCATACAGTAGGTGGCCAGAAAGGTAGTACTACCATTGGGAGAGCCTCCCCACAGCGGAGCCAGATGGGCACCGTGGTCTAAACCATTATGGTAAAGTGTGCCAAGCAACATAATCCTCTCTGTTTTTTGGGTCTTTGGCTTCTGAGAACGTGTAGACATCTTGTAGAGCAAACAAGTGGGAGGGTGGTGTATGGAGCAAAATCAAGCAGCTAATGCAGGTGAGGGAGCCATGGCAGATAGCTGAGACATTAACCAAGAGATTAGGTATAGGCTAAATTACAGGTGTTGTGATATTGCAGCGTTAGCAGGGAGTGGAGTGTAAAGTCCAATAGGTACTCACTAGTGCCTCCAGGAGAGCTTGAATAGGGTGTAACAAGTATGATAAGTTCAAAATGGCCACCAGCAGCAAAGAGCTGCAGGCCCTCCAGGGCCAGAATAGTGTGAGACATTCACTACAGCGAGACACACGATTTCTAGGGGGTGAAGAGACAGGATCAGCAGATCCACAGATGCAGCAGATCGAAGAGCCTGCAATATTTGAGACAGGGGCAGTGACTGCTAACCCTGTGCAACAGAGGAGGAGAGGTGTCCGAAGACCGTGACCATGGAGCAGGTAAGTGCTGCGGAGGAGCTATGGCAAGTGAGGATGGCTGCCACAATGTAGCATTGTGGCTATAGAAGCCAAGCTGCCACTGAGTGAGCAACACGTGGAGTTTAGGCCCAATGTTGCAGTAGGCTGGTGGATGTCGGCAGATCCCTGTTTGGTTGGACTCTGAGAGTCAGAAGTGGTAAAGCCAGCAGTGATATAGGGGGAAGCCTGAGTGGTGACCCCCAAAACACGTTAATAGCAGATTCTAGAAGAAGTGTGTCTAGTCTATGCAGCATCAGGCCAAGCCCCAATACCATTTTTTTGAAAAGCTGTCCTTACTTTATATCGCCATGTGTAGGAGAATGTGGGCCTTTCCTTGGTTATGTCAGTGTGGGGAAAGGTGCCCGCCTCCATCGTCACATGAAGTATTAATTATGGACAAGAGCAATACATGGCTTTCACGGCCCACTAGGTCAATGTTTTGAGCAGCAGCCACAGTCCAGAAACACAGCAAGACCAGGTGATACTGCTTATTGAGGCTGGATCATTGGAGCCACACAGTAGAGAAGCTTCTCTGCTGTATCCTGCAGCAAGTATCACGCTGGATGGCTCCTAGCCAACTACAACTTGGCAGTGTTTCATGAGCAAATGTTGCTGCGCTGCAGTAGGGTTGAATAACGCATTGTTCATGTGTTGAATTTGGTGGTGCACTACTTTAATAACAAATATAGTGGCTTAAAGGAGGTGCTGCTCATGCCCAGAAAAGTTTCTGTGCATTTTGGCTGTTCCTGTGTTACTAAAAGCACCCTGATGGACTTGCAGCAACAAAACTGTATTTTTTTGCACTGCCTCATCTGCAATGTACCAACTTCACCTTGCATATGTTGGAGTGTCTGTGTGAGCATCAGAAGGTGGCGAATTACTGTATGCAGCAGACGACAGGGACAATGTGTTATTTCAAGATCTGCCACTGGAGGCTAATGAGGGAAGTGTCGTCTTCTCAAGCCCTTTAAGGAGGCCACCAAATTTGTCAGCAGTAACAAATGCAGCATCAGCTATGTCATCCCATTATTATATATCTTACAGGAATCCTATATACTCTTGGTCACCGTCATTGCCCTGGGTTGATGTACGAGGAACTGAAGGACAATTAACATCTGGGTCAGGGTCATTATGGTGGAAGACATTGAACTCCTAAACTGGAAGAGGAGAAGAGAGACTCTCCTTTTGGATTCAGAGTGGGTCCTTGATATGTCACAGGCTGACATGGGGATGGAGGCTCACGTTAGGTTCACACTAACGTTTGTCTCTCCGTCATTCGGTCCCCATGCGCACCTGAACAACTGAGAGCTGTCATAGCATCTGGCCTCTGCTCTCATTCCGGGTGCTGGTTATCTTCAAGAAAATGGAGGCCTTAATATCCTTGATCAGTGCCCGGTGGCTCCTGAACGGCTGTCATATATTTAAATACCCAACATTTGCCATAATAGTACAGAGGATGTCAGGAAGGGGCTTAACCCACATGGAGAATATTGTCATACAAAGGAAAAAAAAAACAAACTCAATGTAACGGCAGAAGTAATGATTTTCTACCTTCTCGCCTCTCACAATATGGAATAAAGAGTGACCAAAAAGCTATAAGTAGTCCAACATGGTATCATTGAAAAACCCAGTTCATCCAACAAAAAATAAGTTCTTAGTCAGCTCCGATAACAGAAAAATGAAAATGTTAGGCCTTTCAGAACATCGCAATGCAAAAAAAAAAAAAAAAATAATATATATATATATATATATATATATATAATTTTTTTTCCCCAAATGGATTTTTATTTTGCTAAATTAGTAATGCATGAAAAAAAAAAAAAATAGAAATATATAAATTGAGTATCACCATAATCATACTGACCCATAGAATAAAGGTTACTTATGTTAAGGTGTGAGTTGTGTGTTTTTTGTTTTTTTTTATTCATACCCACAGAAAGTGCTAATTAAAATGTAGTCAATAACTTGTATGCAATTTAAAACTGTGTCATTAAAAATGACAGGAAAAAAAAATTATAGCTTGTACAATGCGACTACAATAAACTCCAAAATTGCCATATCTTTAGGACCAAGCTGGCTACAGCTGGAAGGGAAATGTTTAAAATGTGCAAGCATACATCAGGGTACAACCTAGGCTTAGAGTTTCCAAAGGGAAAAGATGCCAAAAATGACCGCCTCCCAACCCTAGGAGATTGAAGGAAAATAAAGGGGAATTTACTGTACCCAATATACTCTGCACAGCTTCCATTTTCACTTTTTTCACCATCTGTTGTACATTCACATCTAGGAAAAGTAATGCTCATCATGCCCCTTAATAAATCCTTTGAGGGATACAGTATTCAAAATGGAATCACTTCCTAGGGGGTTTCACTTTAGTGGCAAATTAGAGGCTATGCAAACTTGCATCCGCAAAACCAAACAATCTAATGCTAGGTTCATACTAGCATTCAGGTTTCTATCCTTTGAGTCCGCATGGGGACCCAAAAGATGGAGACCCTATCCACTTAAAAAGTTTCACACCGAAACCTGCAGGACTTTTCTCTGCTCCGATTTTAAGCAGATTCTGCTACCAACGCAAGTGTTAATCAAGCCTAAATCTGTGATTCAAATGCCAAATGGCACTCCTTCCCTTCTGCGCCCTGCTGTGCGGCCATCAGTTAATACCCACACATATGACATTGTTGTACCTGGGATAACCCACATACGAATATCATATGTGAGTATTAGCTGTTGTTAAAGCACACAGCATGGCACAGAAGGGAAGAAGCGCTATTTGGTTTTTGTAGAACAGATTTAGACTTTTTGGATGCCATGGCAATATTGAAATGCCAGTAAAGTGTATTTCCCTGACGAGACACCATTTTCAAAACTGCACCCCCCCCCCCCCCCATGGAATTTTCCTGTGGCATTTTTACCTCCCAAGTGTTGCATTCTTCTTCTTTTTTTTCTTTTTTTTTTTTTTCAAAAAAAACTGCCGCGCATTTATTACTGGTAACTTCACTAATGCAATACTCAAAAGTTAAAAAAGCTTGCAACACCCCTTGATAAATTCCTTCAGTGATGTTGTTTACAAAATGGTGTCACTTCTTGGTTAATACCACTCTCCTGGCACTTCAGAGGCTCTGCAAAAGCGACTTGGCACCCAAATTCCCAAAAGCCAACAAGCACAGCACTCCTTCCCTTCTAAGCCCTATTGTGTGTTCAAACACCAGTTTATACCGATACAACTTTTTTGTAACCCGGATTGCCTGCCTAATATTTGACTGTTTCTTTGTGGGCACAACATATTGGGCACTGAAACAGCAATACCCCTTGAGAAATTACTTGAGGGGTGTAGTGTCTGAAATTTGATATTTCAGGGGTTAATTATTTATCTCAGAGTCTGTCAGCTCCTTTTTCTATTTATTCACATTTTATAGACTACTAAATAGACAAAATCTTTAAAGGGATTCCACCTTTTTTCTAGCGTTGGAAGCACTATGTGGAAGTAGACCACATCAACATAGGCAATGGGTACCAGTAGTCAAAAATTGTGTACTAAGCTAGTCTTTTGCCATATCTAAGAACATGAGAATGGCATTTTACACTAATAATCTAATGTTTATTCTGACCCATACAAAAGATTATTGACTGATTTTATTAAAATTGGCAGGTTTGGCAAAATGTTCTATTATGTATATGTTATAGATTGGACCATTTGAAAGAACAAACATCAGGTCCATCATCGACCATGCCAAGGTCAAACTTGAGTAGTTCAAGAAGGAACGTTTGCTAGAGAGAAGCAAAAAAGGGGTAGGAGTGGATTTACTGATAACAGGAGGAAATGAAGGTGGGGAAGAGCATAAAAGGCATATGAAGTAAACAAAGGGGGGAGAGAGTATTGAGGGTCGTGCGTGGGATGGAAAGATCAGGTAGGGCAAGAGAAGTGGAAGGTGTGGATTGGGGTGCTCAGTGAGGTTTGGAAATGCGTCAGAAACTGTCCTTAGGAGGAATGAGGTCCTCTTCATTTCAACAGATAACGAATGTGTTATCAATATAGTACGGTATTCGGGTGAGTTTTGAATTTCCCTCCAATAGTACTATTATTATTATTTTTTTTTTTTTTTTTTTTGGGGGGGGGGGGGTTTGTCATCACATTGTACAAGCCATATATTAGATTTATATATATATATATATATATATATATATATTTTTTTTTTTTTTTTTTTTTTTTTTTTTTCCTTATGATATAGCCATATAAAGGCTTTTTTTCTGGAGGATCAGATGCAAAAAAATTTTTGTAATGACACGTTTTTGGGGTGCCTATAATTTCATTAACACTGTCAGGTGGATTAAAAAAAAAAAAGTTTGCATTGCTTTGTACCTTTTAAAGTTTTTGCCATTCGGCATACACTAAGAACAATGTTAACATTATTGTATGGGTCAGTACGGTTACAGTGAGACCAATTTTTTTAAAATTTATTTTATGCGTTAATTTTGCTAATTTTGAAGAAAGAAATTATTTTTGCATCACCATCTTCCGAGTGGTGTAACACTTTTATTTTCTGTTGATAGAGTTGGTTGAGGGTTTACTTTTTTACTTTTTGCAGGACGAGCAATGCTTCTATTGCTACGGTTTTGAGGTAGATATGACTTTTTGATCACTTTTCATACCATATTTTATGGTAAGATGGTGAATATTACTACTTCTGGCATGGTGTGTGTTTGTTTTTGTTTTTTTTTTTTTGTTTTGTTTTTTTAGAACGTTTGAGCCAAGGACTGACTTTTCCTCTTTGGGTTGGATAAGAACTACCATATTTTGTTTTTCATGTAGAGCTGGAAGACATGAGAGTTGATGGAGGTACTAATGGCAGAGTGTGCTACTGGTGGTACTGCTGGTAGGGGCACTAGGGGGAAATCTGTTAGGAATTGTGAGGACATACAGGAATCACATTGCCACAAGTCACAAAAAAAGTGAGTAAAGTGATGATTCTATTACAGATAAGACCTGGCAACTGGGTCTGGATGGCATAACAAGAAGAGGATGGTGGCATCTGCAATAGTTCCAACCGGTGTGCAGCCCCAAAATCCAAAAGACCCACCTGGGGTAGATTGAAGGCAATCTCAGGTGGCACTGGCAGACACGTTTCTGATTTTGGCGACAGATCTGCAAGTTTCCATGGAGAATGCTATTACTCAAGAAAGGTTTGTTCCTGATTGATGGCCATGTGGGCCTCTCCTTGTAAATGTCCATGTAGGGAAAGGTGCAGGACACCCTTAATATATGGAGCATCAGTTCTGGGCAGGTGTCAAAGCATTCGCTTTTATGGCCCACTGGGTCAATGTTTTGAGTGTCAGAGGCCACAGTCTAGAAACGCAGCAAGGACGGTGCCTTCTAGTACTGACATCAACTCACAAGTGCAGGACTTCTAGTACTGACATCAACACCGGGCAGGACCCATCTGCCTTCTCCAGTTCCTACACACTGGACCATTTACCACACATATTTAGTGGTAGTGTTGCACATTCTGGAGCGTCAGGCTGAGCAGCAATATATGATTACTGCATGCAGCAAACCACACACACAGTGATCACTTTTGGAAGATAGTCCAGCTTTTTCAGTTGGCAACTTAGGAAATAGGTACACTGAAGTGTGACCCAAATGTTTCTTACAATTATGTCACTTGTAATTCATTCACTCACAGAAGTACTTGCTTAGAAGGTGAAGCACACATTGACTGGCACTGTTGCGTCAGTTTTGAGCAGCAAAATTGATTGATGCTCCAGCATGTGCAACAGTGCCAGTCAATGTGTGATAATATATAAAAAGGATATATAAAAGTGTGTGTATATAATATATGTAATGTATATATTAAATTATATATAAAATGCCATAAAGTATATAATTACTGCATGCAGCAAACCACAGACTCAATGATCTCTTTTGGAAGATAGTCGAGCTCTTTCAGCTGGCAAGCTAGGCAGTAGGAACACTGATAGTATGACCCAATTTTTCTTGAATTTATGTCAATTGTGACTCAGTCACTACACTGTTTGGTGCTGCACAGGCATCCATAGCAGCAATGAAAGGGTCCATACTTTTATCCACAATTGTGGATCCGCAATTTTGGATAAAAAATATGGTTGTGTGCAGGAGGCCTTAGACTTCCTGACAGAGCTCCATTTTTCAAATCTGACATGAATCAATTTATATGGAAATTTTGGAAAGCTTTAACTTACCAAAGTGATTTTGAGACTTATTGTTGCAACACATTGTATATGTGTTAGTGGTAAACTTTGGTAAATATTTGCTTTTCATACAAATAGTCATACCACCCAAAGTACAACATCAATTTTCCAAATTTTCAAGAACATTTTCAGAACTTTTTTGATTCAGTTCAGAAGGAGCTTTGAAAGTCCTCTGTATTAGAAAGCGCCATAACTCACCCCATTTTCAAAGCAGCATTAGGACGTTTGTTAGCCATTTAAGCGTTTCAAAGGATTTAAAACAAAATGGAGGTAAAATTTACACATTTCAATTTCTTTCACTAACACATTCATTTAGCCCTAGAATTTACACATTCACAAGGGGTTGAAGGAGAAAGTTCTCCTGACTACCAAAATACCCCTCATGTGAACATAAACTGATCAATGGACTCACAAGGAGTCAGAATAGTAAAAGCACCCCACTGTTTGTTACACTACTTGTCCTGAACATGGAAATAACCCCTATTAGGTCATAAACAGCTGTACAGACACAGGGCTAGAAATGGAAAAAGCACTATTTGGCTATTTGAAGACAGACTTTGCTAGAATAATTTTCAGATACCATGTTGCATTTGCAGAGTCCCTGAGGTGCCAAAAAGCCGGAAATGCCCCAGAGTGACTCAATTTTGAAAAGTAGATCCCGCCAGGAATTTTTGAAGGGGCATAGTTTTGTTTTTTTTTGACCGTAAAGATTTTTTTGACCCTACAGGTCTTTCACAGAATTGGGCTGTAAAAATGGAAAATTACACTTGTTTATAAAATGTTGCTTTTACCCAAAAGTTTTCATTTTTACAAGGGGATTAAAAAAGAGAATGCACTATGGAAATGTCCCACATGCAGATGTAAATTTTGGATACAACAATGTCATATATGTGAGCATAAACTTCTGTTTGGGCACACAACAGAGTGCAGAAGTGAAGGAGCGCCATTTGGATTTTAGAGAACAGATTTAGATGGTCTGTTTTCCCAGAAGTGAATACGTAAGCTGTACTGAGTATTTTTCCCACTAGCTGTGCATGCTGTTTTCCCACTAGCTCCTATTACTGGGGAAGCATGCTGGGGGTCAGTTCTGGTATCTTTTCTCTTGTAAACGCTCAGCCTAGAGACATAATTAGTATAACTGTGTTTGTAAAAGTCCAAACTATTAAAATATAACCACAAAATGATACTAATAAAAAATAGACACATACACAGCTAAATGTAGGGTTCAGGGACACACCCCATCTGCTAACACCAAGTTTTCAATTTATTCAAAAATTTCTAGGAGGAATAATTACACAATGCAGCATTCTAAGAAAAGATACTCCAGAACTTTTATTTCATACAGAATTCGAGTAATAATTTTTTTTTCTATGGCCTTTACCGTAAAAGATAATTAAACAATATTTTTTGATAGTGCGGACTTTTATGGATACATGTATGGGTTTTTTGAAGAAAGGGGTTTTTGATCCTCTCATTTACTTTTTATACTTGTTTAAAAAAAAAAAAACAACTTATTTTTCTACTATTCTACAACGGGGTCTAGGATCTAGCATATGCGACAATACTTCTGTATTGCAGTACATGGTACATAGGCTCCCTATGCTGTTCTTTGGCCTCCTGGCCGCCATGTTATCCCATCGGAACCCTGTAATTTCATTGCAGGGGTCCGGAGTGGGTGAAAGGTGGTCTTTCGCCCCCTAAATATTAACAGGCAATGATAAAAATTGATCATGGTATCTAGGTTAAGTTGTCAAAAATTAGAGCATTTTCCAACTCCTGCAGGTACTCGCAGGTCCTGGCTGTATAACACAGCTGAAACCCAGAATTCATTAAGCAGGCACAGCTCTTAAGCCTGCTACAGAACACCATACTATTATGGCAATGAGTGCTAGCTGTACGCTCAGCACAACTTAATAGTATAGTGTTGAGTAGAAGAAGTTAAGTTGATATTCCCAGAGATGAGTCAACACTTTCTTTGGATACTCCACATGTGAGAGCTTTGCATAGAATTCAAATTCATTTGAATTACACAATGATAAAGTTTATGCAATTCTTGTCTGCATGTCCCTGAAATTTTGTTTTGGGCATCAAGGCCTAAAAAACACCAGTTGCAAAAGGGTTAATAAATGCCATGTCACTTGTATAATCTGTTATTTATTCCTTATGTTCCTTTTGTTTAAGTAAGCAAAGGCTGTGCCTGGTTGCGCACTCATGCATACAGTGCCGTTAGCTCGATCAGGATAACACATACAGCCCATCCCATTATCATTTTGTGTGTATACAGTATATGCGTTACTTATCATATATATCAAAAGGGATATTCCCATTTCTATTCATACAGCCAAGTATGTGTCCTCAATGTTCACAAGTTGTTACCTAGGTTTCAGACAATCTCTCATATCTGGCAGCATTGGCCGCTTCCCTATTTCTCTTCACTGTGATTGAAAGCTGGATCAGTTTGTCAGCTCTGCAGAGTGCTCTCAGCTTGTCACTGAAACCAGGAAGTGGGGGGGGGGGGAGAGGAAACTGATAACAGATGAAAGTCTGAGATGGGAAAGCTTTAATTTCTTCATGAAATACTTGCTGCTAGCATCACAATATTGGTGTCTTTGTTAATGATAATTTTCAGGTAAATGTGAAAAACCCTAAATATATAATATAATTAAACATTCTCTTCATCCTTTTGTAACTTTGTAAATGTACGCATACATAAATATACATAGAGCTCACCTCATCAGGGACCATGATAAGTGGATATGTATCTTCTGACAGATAATTAAAAAGACACCAGAGATGGAAAGCATCTTGATTTGGAAGTGCCACTCCAACTGGGTGGTAATTCTTCTTAGCTGTCAGTGTCCAGCACAGCTCATGAAAGCTTTCCTTTACAAATGAACCTTCTACAACCTAATTTGAAGAATAAAAATGAAGTAATTAAACAAATTATTATTTTTATTCAGTATAAGTACTGATAATGTTCAGGGATTTACAAGCAAATATATGTGTGAATGCAGTGTAGAGTTCACGACTGAAGTAGATTGATGTTAATTTTACCTTTTTATTAGTAATACTAAAACATTTTAGTCAATTATAATAAGACTGGCATTCATACACCAGTCTTAACCCTTTTTCGACAACCTCTGTAATAGTACAGCGGAAGCCGGGTATATTTACATGGCAGCTGCTCTGAAGCAGTGGAGACCTGAAGCTAATGCCCACGATCAGAGTGCACTCTGTTTTATGTAAGCCAGTCTCCCTCCGTCTCCATACCTTGTTTCAGTGCAGGACGGCTCAGCTCCCACACATTAAAATCGCGTGGGATGTGCAGTTCCTTTGACAGCTGAGACCCTTATGAAGGCTCATTTTTTAAAAAATGTAAAAATTGAAATCATGCCCCTTTTCCCAGATTTGACATAAAAATAGACACAAACAAAAACATTATACATCCTCACATCCAAAAATGGCTGGTTTACAAACAAATAAAGTACATCTGGACCAGCAAAAAAAAAAAAAAAACCTTTGTGGGGGCGTGGCTAGCCGGTAACTGTGAAGAACATGTTTGCTGTGAGCTCCTACTTCAACTCATCTTCTATCAGCTATATTGGTAGTTTATTCCCATACTTCCATCTCTACAACACCGTAGGTTCCTTTCCCGAGCCCAGTGAATCATTTTCTGGGTGTTTCACCTGTTTCCCAGTATCCAAAGCGGCAGTTTCATCCACCTGGCCTTTCAGAGATTTCTTCCCCACAAGGCCACAGCCATTTTGGATCCACAAACTCACTGAGGAGCATCAGCCTAACGGCCTCACTGAAGGGACATTGCTCCTTCCTTGCATCTACTCGGCCCAACCGGACCTATAAACTGTGATCCCGAACCAATATGGGGGCCAGCCAGCACCTCTACCGAGTCCCCTGCAGCTTCTACTCCCAGCTCCCAGTAAGGAACCTGCAGCTGAGACCCTTCACCTCAAGCATTATAATTGAAAGCTTGTGCACTGCACCGCCGCTGGAGTTGAGGTAATTACCCTTGTATATTGTTGTGCCGCAGTACTCAGCACTGTGCCCCAGAGCATATCCCCTGGCATATTCAGCTACACTAACACCAGTCCTTCCTCAGGATTGTCTGCAGTGCTCGACCCTGGTGAGATCTCCCTCAGTTGCTCCTCCTGGCAGAGTTTACATCTGTCCCTGTGTCACAATTCTGATCTCCTCTAGCCAGTAGCAGCCTCCTCATACCTGATGCTACCCTCTCATTGGGAACTGAGATTATCAGCTGCTGGAACAGTTATAGGACTACCTCTGACTCCTGCCCAACAGTTCAATATGACTAAAAAGAAGTCTACATCTGCTAGGATTCCCAGAAAGTTGACTGAATTTTTTTGGTAGCCATAGTCTTGAAGGCTTGTCCTCGAACACCACCACTATGCACTCTCAGGCTGCCTCCCCATCTGGCTCCCCTATCCCTTTTCAAGATTCTATGAACTCAGACAGAGCGGAAGCTCTACCCATTGCAACTTCACAATCACTTAAGGGCTGAGGTAAAAGCGGTCCCAGCATCTTCCCCACCTCATCTCCAGCCAGCAAGGGCCATGCCCATAAGAAGAGTACAAGAAAGCATCATCATCAGAGACCTATTATCTCGCTATTTAGTCGCAGTGATATCTGAGTTCCTGACGTTTAATGAGCCGGTCACTACGGACACTTTGAAGGGCATGCTGGTCTTCCTACAATCAGGCATTATCAAAGTGTATTGTTCCCTCTAGGCGAAAGAATGGATCATATTGAGCAAAAAATGAGAGAGTTTTCCACAGTAGACTCTCACAACGCTTTGGAAGAGGAGGTGAAATGGCTTAAATGGAGTCTATCACTGCCCCCAGCTACTTTAAACTGCTCTTATAGTGCTGTAGATGCTGTTAGCAGAATAAAAACCATACCTTTCTTAAGTTTCAGAGCCCCAGGGATCCAGAGAAAAAGCACTTTTATTCTTATCATATGCTCCAAATGAGGATCTTGGAGTACAGGAGGAGATTTCTTCAGGCACTGAGCACTGCTGAATCATCACTGAACACACCCATCCTGCATTCAGCGCCTCCCCCTGGGTAGTGTAATTTGATCCTCCCAGTGTCAGATGATCCTCACACTGCCCAGGGGGATGAGCTGAATGCAGGATGGGCGTGTTTAGTGATGATGCAGTAGTGCTCAGTAATAGAAGAAAACTCTTCCTGTGCTCCAAGATCCTCATTTGGAGCATATGATAAGAATAAAAGTGCTTTTTCTCCGGATGCCTGGGGCTCTGAAACTTAAAGGTATGGTTTTTATTCTGCTAACAGCATCTACAGCACTATGAGAGCAGTTTAACGTAGCTGGGGGGCAGTGATAGACTCCCTTTAAAATCAAGACCACTGATGCTGAAGATCGTTTCAGACGTAACAAAATTTTAAATCCGTGGCATACCTGAGGACATTGCGCCCATTGACCTCCCGGCTTTTGTAAAGCGTTTGTTTAGGAAGCTATTTCCCAGTCTGAGTTAGGCCTTACTTTAGACAGAGCGTGCTGGTTAGAGTTCACTTCTACCACATCAAAGACTCTCTTTTGTCAGAGGCTCGAAAGTGCAGTTCACTACCTGCTCTGTTCTCGTCCATCTCTCTTTACTCGCCTCCGCCACCATGTTGGGGATTTCCTACTACACTGCTGATCTTCAGGAATGGAGCCTTTCACTCAGGGTCTTCTGTGAACTTGGGACTCCTTCGGAGATGCTGCTTACTACCTGCTGACGAAGAGGTGTTGCCTGAGAAGCCTGCCCGCCCTCTACCTGTTCCAAAAGACTGGCACAGTGTTCAATCCTCATGAAGCACAGTGCTGAAAATTCTGCCCCACAAGGCAGATCAGGTGTTAAGTGTTCCTTTTGTCATTGTTGGTGAACTGGTTGCTCACATGCATGTGCTGACCTAATCTTTATATAAGATTGTTCCCTATCCCCTTCTCCACCCCCACTCCCCACCTATGCTCATATTTGATGCATTCTAGCACTAGGATGTTTATTTTTGGTTATGTACCCATGTTTTAATATGCTCTTTGTTCACAGGTTTTATTTCACTGTTTGTGGCTCATGAATGCACATATTAATTTGGGATATCTTCTTTTTCCAACCTCCCCACCTATCATTCTAGCAAGGGGTTTTGCATGTTTAGAACAACAGAACTTACCTTGATAAAAGTACCTTTTATCAAGGTACTTTGTATATCCACCCTGAATGTTAGGGGATTAAATAGTCCGTTTAAAAAAAGTTCAGTATGGAGAGAGGCGAGAAAGTTTAAAATGCAATATTTTAATGCTTCAGGAGACGCATTTTCACTCAAAAGAGCCCCTCCTTTACTAATCTCTCCTTCCCACATATTTTTAAATCCTGTGCAGCTAAATGGGAAAAAGTTCTTATTGCTTTCAGAGATTCTGATGCCTTTACACATGATTTTGTTTTCACGGATGCCCAGAGTCGCTGTTTGGGTCTTAACTCCACTATAAACAATGTAAACTACGCTCTTGTTACAGTATACCTTTCCAACAAATTTCAAAAGTTGTACTGGAAATCCATCGTTCCTAAAATCTAATCCTTTGCTAAAGGCATTCTGATTATTGTGGGGATTTTAATTGTCTTATTGACAATGACCTAGACTCTTCCAATTCACAAAGGAAGTCTTCTGTTCTGACTTCTTAATTAGCTGGTTCTGGGCTATATAATGTGTGGAGATGCCAGCATGGTAGTGAAAGAGATTATAGTTTTTTTTCTCCTCCCCTTATTCTACCTATTCTAGAATTGACTTTTTTTTCTTGATGGATAAAATAGGCCTTTTACAAACGGTCTCCTCCCACATGGGGCTTATAACTTTGACAGTGCCCCGGTCTTCCTCGTCCTCTGGGAAAGATTTAATACAGCATTACCTTCACAATGGTGTTTGAATGACTTCTTTTTCTGAGATTTTCTCAGTAGGAGGGATGATCTAGAATGAACTTCTGGAATTTTTTGATATTAATGCCCCACAGCTTCCGATCCATGCATCTTATAGAGAGCTCATAAAGTGTTCATGCATTATTACACAGGCGTGTTCATGAGCCAAGAAACAAAGCTCTAAGGATGTTGACGTTCTGTTGGCTAGCATTTTGTCACTCACTACTAAAATTAAAATTCACCCCACCCCTGCTGTATCCAACGAGAAAAGGAAACATCAGCTGAAATTACAAGGCCTGCTGGCAAATCAGCAGCACTTGACATTGGAAATTTTTTTTAAAGGTAAAGCATACGTCCACAGTAACAGAGCTAATGCATTCCTCTCCAAGGAAGTTAAACAAGCTCAGCCTCAAGTCCCGCATTGTCCATCTTAGACAAGGGCCAGAAGATTGTTGATCCTAGACTGATTACGGATCAATTTCAGAATTATTACAAATCTCTGTATAATTTTGAGAGACGATGCGAAGGTGTATCAACCCTCTGCTTTGGATATAGATGGCTCCCTGGTGAACATTCCTCTCCCTAAACTCTCCTATGAACAACAATAAACTCTGGCTTCTCTTTTCTCTCTATTCCTTTAAAACCATTCAAATCTCCAGGTCCAGATGGATTTGCTGGGAGCTACTACAAAAAATTCATGAGAGTCATATTGCCCCATCTGCTGAAGGTATTTGCTAAGGCCACTGAGGACCAGGGATTCCCGGAGGTGATGCTCCCTGCCACTGTGGTTACTTGGCCCAAACCAGGTAAAACCCTGTCACTATAGTGAATTTCTGACCTATTTCAATGTTAAATGTGGATATTAAAATCTATGCTAAAATACTGGCGACTGCCTTCTCTGGCTGATTCCGCAATTAATTAAACTCAAGCAGGTGGGTTTCGTTGCAGGTCGGCAGACCCCAGATAGTACTCGAAGGTTTATTGACCCGATTCAAAGGGCAGAGCGCGCTAGGATGCCTCTTCTTCTAGATTTGGTTGCGGAGAAGGCATTCGACAGAGTTTATTGGGGATATTTAGACCATTTGTTAGAGAAATTTGGTATCTGTAATCCTTTTGAGAGCAAGTATAGCTGCGTTTATTCCTGTCCCTCTACTAAGGTACTGTCCTCAGGGTTCTTGTCGGAACCTTTTCCAATTTATAATGGAACGTGCCAGAGGGTGCCCACTCTCACCGATTATAATGGACCATGTTATGGAGCCCTTGGTGGAGTCCATTAGATTAAACCAGAACACTGCTGGTATGTCAGCACAAAATAGGCCTGTATGCTGACGACATTATTATTTCTATCTCCAGCCCGTTATCTTCCCTACAAGCGACCATCACGGCTTTGGAAACCTTTAGTAAGGTCTCCTATTACAAGATGAATCCGTCTAAATCGCAGGTGCTCACTATTGGCATGCCTCCATCATTAAAAACTGTTTTGGTTAGTACTTTCCTTTTAATTTGGGCCTTAATCATATGTCATACTTGGGTATCTCCTTGACGGCTCCAAGCTCTGGCGTAGTCTCCCAAAACTATCTGCCTTTACTTCATAAAGTGTCCTCTTTACTCACCCACTTCTTTAAAATCATGAGTTCCTGGTTGAGCAGAATTGTGATAGTAAAGATGATGGTGCTGGCCATTATCTTGTACCTTTTCCAGACTGTAATCATACCCCTTCCCAACACATACTTTGCTAAATTCCAAAAAGTACTCTGATTTTATTTGGGAAGGGAAGAGGTCGAGAGTTTGGTTCCACACTATGACCAGGCCCTAGACCAGAGGGGGGGTGGGCACTCCGGATGTTAAAAATTACATTGCCATAGTACTACACCAATTGAAGGCCCGGTGGCGTGGCAGAGCATGTTGCCACTGGGCAGAGTCTGAGGTGGGTGTTGACTTGCATCGGGCATCTGGGTGCAACAAACTATCACAACCCCACTCCTGAGTGTAAGGCCATTCGTCTGGGCATGGAAGCTTCTTTTCCTCCAACTCTCTCCTGATGACCTTGCACCTATGATTGATATGCCCCTTTACTACTTAACTACATTCTTGCCAAATATTAACTTAACAAAGTGGTCTTTTAATGGCCTAACGCACATTCGACAACTGTTCACTGGCGACCAAATTAAGTAATTTTTGTTGCGATCTGAGGAATTCTGACTCCCATCTAGAGACTTGTAATAGTTTCTACATATACGCCATCTCTTACATTCCCGAGACAACTCGCTCCCTGTATTCTCTAGGGTGGTCCTAAGACAACTGAAGATTTCTGCTTCTTCTAATGGGGGATCCTCTGTTTTCTACAAAACTCAGACTAAGCCTTCATGCCTTCTCAGATGGGGAAAAAGACCTCTCTAGATGAATATCCCTACAGGAATGGTATAAGGCCACAGGATAAGTAAAATTTGTTTCAAAGGGTTCTGCTCATTGGGAGATGGCTTGTAAAATCTCACTCAGTCACAAATAGCTCATACGGTTCCCACCTACTTGAACCTTTGTTGGAGAGGCTGCGGTGAAATTAGGATCCTTTTACATATGTGGTGGGACTGCCCTCAGATACACTCCTTCTGGTCCACCACTTTCTAGTCCTATGGTAGGACTGTAATTCCAATGTCTCAAGGCTTGGCGTATGTTTCCGAGATACTGACTTGTTTCTGAATGGTATGGAGATAGTATTGGGTCAGATTATCCTAACTGCAAGGTCTATGATAGCATGCCAATGGAGGTCTGTACAGTGTTTGGCCATTGCAGAACTTATTCTACATGTACACCTAGCCTTTACCCTACAAAGAACTTCCTACCTAATTTCTTTTTCAAGATTTCCCTATAGATGCATATAAACGATGTGTAATCTTCTGTCTTCAACATGAGCTCTAATTTTCTTATTTTTTTTTTTTATTGTTGTTATTACTTGGTTTGTTTGGTTCCTACAGTGCTGGACAAAAGTATTGGCACCCATGCAATTCTGTCAGAAAATACTCAATTTCTTCCAGAAAATGATTGCAATCACAAATGCTTTGGTAATAATATCTTCATTTATTTTGCTTGCAATGAAAAAACACAAAAGAGAATGAAAAAAAAGTCAAATCATTGATCATTTTACACAAAACTCCAAAAATGGGCCGGACAAAAGTATTGGCACCCTCAGCCTAATACTTGGTAGCACAACCTTTAGACAAAATAACTGCGAACAACCGCTTCCGGTAACCATCAATGAGTTTCTTACAATGCTCTGCTGGAATTTTAGACCATTCTTCTTTGGCAAATTTCTCCAGGTCCCTGAGATTTGAAGGGTGCCTTCTCCAAACTGCCATTTTGAGATCTCTCCACAGGTGTTCTATGGGATTCAGGTCTGGACTCATTGCTGGCCACTTTAGAAGTCTCCAGTGCTTTCTCTCAAACCATTTTCTAGTGCTTTTTGAAGTGTGTTTTGGGTCATTGTCCTGCTGGAAGACCCATGACCTCTGAGGGAGACCCAGCTTTCTCACACTGGGCCCTACATTATGCTGCAAAATTTTTTGCTAGTCTTCAGACTTCATAATGCCATGCACACGGTCAAGCAGTCCAGTGCCAGAGGCAGCAAAGCAACCCCAAAACATGTTTGACTGTAGGGACCGTGTTCTTTTCTTTGAAGGCCTCTTTTTTTTTCCTGTAAACTGTATGTTGATGCCTTTTCCCAAAAAGCTCTACTTTTGTCTCATCTGACCAGAGAACATTCTTCCAAAAAGTTTTTGGCTTTCTCAGGTAAGTTTTGGAAAACTCCAGCCTGGCTTTTTTATGTCTCTGGGTCAGAAGTGGGGTCTTCCTGGGTATCCTACCATAGAGTCCCTTTTCATTCAGACGCCGACGGATAGTACGGGTTGACACTGTTGTACCCTCGGATTGCAGGGCAGCTAGAACTTGTTTGGATGTTAGTCGAGGTTCTTTAGCCACCATCCGCACAATCTTTCGTTGAAATCTCTCGTCAATTTTTCTTTTCCGTCCACATCTAGGGAGGTTAGCCACAGTGCCATGGGCTTTAAACTTCTTGATGACACTGCGCACGGTAGACACAGGAACATTCAGGTCTTTGGAGATGGACTTGTAGCCTTGAGATTCCTCATGCTTCCTCACAATTTTGCTTCTCAAGTCCTCAGACAGTTCTTTGGTCTTCTTTCTTTTCTCCATGCCCAATGTGGTACACACAAGGACACAGGACAGAGGTTGAGTCAACTTTAATCCATTTCAGCTGGCTGCAAGTGTGATTTAGTTATTGCCACCACCTGTTATGTGCCACAGGTAAGTAACAGGTGCTGTTAATTACACAAATTAGAGAAGCATCACCTGATTTTTCAAAGGGTGCCAATACTTTTGTCCACCCCCTTTTTTATGTTTGGTGTGGAATTATATCCAATTTGGCTTTTTGACAATTCTTTTTGTGGTTTTCCATTGACGACAAATTAAATGAAGATATTATTACCAAAGCATTTGTGATTGCAATCATTTTCTGGAAGAAATTGAGTATTATCTGACAGAATTGTAGGGGTGCCAATACTTTTGGCCAGCACTGTATATTCATTCACTCCTGTCCTGCATGGAATATCCAGAGATCTGCATGTGATTGTTGTAAGTTATATTTCTAGTCAATATTCTTGTAATTCTCTTTCCTTTGCAATGTTTGTACTTTTTATTCTATGAAAAATTTAATAAAGTTAAACTGAGAAAAAACAAAAAAAATTACGGGTGTCAAAATATGACAACTCCAAAAAATGTTAGATTTTTTTTTTGGTATCACTGGAATCATAATGACCCATAGATTACAGGTGAAATGTAGTTTTGGCTGCACAGTGAAAACCGTAAAAACGAAGCCCATAAGTAACACAAAATCAGTTTTTCTCCATTTCCACCCCCTTTTTTTTTTTATTTAATTTTTCTCCAGCTTCCCAATACATCGTATGGAATATTAAGTATGCAGTACAATTTGTCAAGGCTGTGCCAAGGCATCTGTGGCCTGTCCCGCCAGAGAGTAGCAAACGAAGCACAAAACGGAGGATGTACTGCATCTTTGGTGCAAGAGGGGGTCTTTTGTCTAAGATGCCACACATTTTCACACATCTACTCCACAAAGATGTAGATGTGTGAATCAGTTCCCCTCTGATGTGTAGCCTGTACAGAATAAAAACAATTATGAAAATAACATTATAAAATAACCCACCTTATCCAATATGTACTGATTCAAGTAAGGCATGTAACCCTGACTAGAAACTGGACCATCATCATCATCACGAAAATGATCTTCCAGAGCCACAGGATCATGTGGAATGTTAAGTACCGTGTAGAGATTATGAGACAGCACCTGAGAAGAGAGAGGATACTGGTCAGTGAACACTGGATAAATCGTCCTATGCAATTGTCCTCTAAATGACATAATGTCTGATATAACACTTCTTACAACTATGATGGTTTTGGGATCTACACAGTTGATAACTGTTTACTTTGTTACTTGGAGCAGTTTGAGTACTGTCATCTCCTCTAAAGGCCTAAAAAGGAGACTTATAAATACCTCAGGAAAAAGGCTGAGCTCCCGTCTCTGTTTGAAAATTTAATCACAGTGCCTGCTGAAAATCGCTAGATGAAAAAGCGCTGTAAGTGCAACCTTTTTGTCCGGCAGTTTTAGTTTAAAACAACACCCAACAAATCCCATTCTAGTCAATGGGGTCTGTGGGGCACCGTTGGTGTCTGCTGTTTTAGCGGTCCATGTGTTAGTTGTTATGGCTCTTTGACGGACCAGAACAAAAGACACCGCTTGTGCTAAGCATCACTGATGCAGAAATAAATATACTTGTACTCTGTCATAACTACATTTCTATTGTCTTGAACATTGCTTATGTGAATATGTATAATCTTGTTTACATCTAAACAATAAAACCACTGATGGACACAGGTCTATATGGAGATCTCACTTTCCAACACTTTTGAATAATTATTCTGTAAAGAAGACTTTCTCTACTTAGCTATTGTACACATAGTTTATAATTATATTGCAATTATTTATTTAAGCTGTCATATGCAATTAAGAAAGTTATCTAGTCTGAATTCCTATTAACTAGGGATACAAGCCCTAGTATAGCACTATATGCTAATTTGCAACTAGATGGCATCAAAATATACCCTTCAACATTGAAGAACAAGCCATAAGGTTATAAAAATCGAGGAAGTAGCAGTTGTCCCTAAGATCTGCAAATGATCACATTTTCAAACACCTATTTGTGCGCCAATTCCGCACCTGGAACTCACACTTGATGATGAATAAATTGAGAATTTTTGTTTCCATTTTTTTACCATTTGCATATCATTAATATATCCATTGATGCTGTGATTTTCAAGTCTAAGACTTTTCCTTCTTGCTGATACAATTTTGAGTGTACATCATAAAATGTGCTTGAGGCTGAGGCCCCACTTTAAGGAAGCACATTTTTTTTTTCTCTGCAGATTTTGCTGTGTTTTTTTAAGCCAAAGACAGGAGTGGATTGAACAGAAGGTAGAAGTAGAAGTACTTACTATATTTCCCATTTCTATTGTAGCGACTCCTGGCTTTGGCTCAAAAAAAAAAGTTACGTCTCCGCAACGTGGGGCCTGAACCTGAAAAGTGATGACTGAAAAAAGTGTGGTGGCAAATTCTGCAGAGACAAGTTGTGTCCAGAAATCTTTATAGTGCAGCAGATAGAGGAAAAATGAACAAATCAGAGAAGGTGTCACTGGTAATACATTGCATTTAATAGTTTTTGTTATCCCTACACTGCATCTACTCAATATTGCATTTTCTGTATGGTCTGCAGTGAGATGATATTTGTGAGGAACCATATTTGGTACTTTTATTTTGGAAATGTACAACTGTATTATTCAGAGGTATACTATCACACCTAGACTAGTGTTTGCGATGGAGCAAATCAACTGAGGCTGTTGCAGGATGAACATTTATGCAAGTTTGAGGTTCCACAGTGCTAAATTTATGGCAAGAGGTCTTGATGTATATGTCTTTTTTTTTTTGCATGGGGAGTATGGAGCAGACGAAGTATTAATTCACGTCCATTCAACTACTTAAGCCATTAGATTGTAAGGGCACCATGCAACAACATAATGGGGCTGATCTGTGGTCATGACGGCCAGGAGCATGTTGAAGGCTCTCAGATTTGTCATCATAGAAGTACAGAAGTATTGCAGTACACTCTATAAACAATCAAATTATCCTTTTTAAACCTAATAGGGAGATTAAAAATGTAATTATTTGTTATATAATATAATTAATTGTTTTAGGCTGAAGCCCCATGTTGCGAAAATGCAGCATTTTGGCCGCAGCGGAAGTTCCATGGGAAAAAAAGCTCCATTTTACAGTACCTGCAAAGTGGATGCTATTCTGGCTAATCATATCCACACATTGCAGAAAAAAATCTGTAGCGGAAAAACTGCGTATTCGATAACGCCCATGTTTTTGAAAATCTCAGCATACCAATTATACCTGTGGAAATGCTGGCGTTTTCTGTATAGGTATAATAGGGGCAGAAAGTCCGCAGAGGAAGGCTAAAAAAAAATAAAATGCAATGAAAAAACGTGCTGCGTTTCTGCCACTTTTTTTTTTTTTTTTTTGCTGCATCTCACTACATGGGGACATAAAATGTTTAAAAAAAAAAAAAAAACCCTCAGTATCAATGAAAACTAAATCTCACTATTCAGAGAAAAAGCCCTTATACAACTACAGCAACAGAAAAAAAAAAAAAAAGTTAGAATAATAAAGAATATTGCAACACAAAACAATCATTTAAAACAAAAAACAACCTATAGAAATTTGGTATTTCCATCATGAAAATGATCTACAGATATATATATATTTTTTTTTCTTTTCTCCATTGTTCAATATTTGATGAATATAATGATTGGTGTTTTGAATCATGTCATTAAAAAAATACATGTCTAGCAAAAAGCAAGCTCTTGGCTATATTTGTGCAAAAATGAAGTTATGACTCTGGCAAGACAGGGAGGAAAAAATGAACATCAACAGTATCGATTAAGTCATCTGCGAACTGAACTGTACAATCCCAGTTAAAGAGGTTGTCCAGGCAAAATGTACATTTTTATATAGGCTGGGGAGAGGTGGAAAAAAAAAATCATACTCATCCGTCCCCGATGCTCCGGCGTCGTCCTAGCATGGTCCATTCCTGCTGACCCGGCATCTTCTCAAAGTGAAACTGCTCGCCGTCTGTGATGTCATGGATCCCTTCTGCCTCAGCGGTCATGTGTGGTTGGGACTTCTGCCACTCGTCAACACTGGACCGAGAAGACCGGACCGCGCTGGGAGGCATCGGAGCATCGGGGAAAGGTGAGTATAATATTTTTTTCACTACCCCTGGCCTATTTAAATAATTTAATGTTCAGTTTTGCCTTCTCCCTTCTGTTCAATTCACTCCTGGCTTTGGCTAAAGCGCAGCAAAATCTGCAACAAAAAAGCAGCTTTTCCACAATGTGGGACCTTGACCTTAAACTACCAACCTTTACCATGCCAATGGGTATCTGCACAGTCAGTTTTTAGGATTAATTTCTTGCATGTTTTAAAACAATCATTCATACCTGAAAAGATCATAGGAAATCAAGCCTTGTTTCAACTAAATGACACTGCCTGCGGCTAATGTGTTATCTATTTTTGAAGACACAATCTAGAATTTCAGATCATTTCATGTACTTTTCACTTGCTGAAAGCTAAAGAAAGACAATTATGTTTAAAGTTAAGAACAGGCTAAAAATAATGCTTTCTAAGAAAATGCATTAAATGGATATGCAACTTCTCACTCCAGATTTTGCTTGAGTAAATATTACTTAAAAGGAAATGTTTGAAGATTCCAATTTCTGATGATTTATAAAATGAGTAAATCGTTTTGAGTTTTGAAAAGGCTAGGAGAAATCTTGGATGTTTCACTGCAAACTATATCAAGTTTTAAATAGACCTCATTAAGAATATTATGCTATAATAATTTCACCGACCTATCTATAATGAAACACAATAACCCACACATGTACAACTTGTAATCTGGAGGGTCAGCATCACTATACGTTACATTAGTAGAATGTTGTACCGTGTTAGCCATAGAAAGTAGTGGAAGAGTGAAGAAATCAGGCGATACCTTTTAGAGGCTAACTGAGTATATTTGATGATAAGCTTTCGAGAGTACTAGCTCTCTTCTTCAGACATGGTGTTATACAAGAAACTGAAAATTCACAGACTTTTTACACAAAAGACATGGACATGGACCTTCAAAGGATCACTTTACATTGTGATTGAACATTCTGTTGCAAAGACACACTTAGTGAGCTGTGAGTGGCCTTTTGAAGTACAAGGAATTGCTAACTGCATTGCTCATTGTTTAGCAAGGTCAGCTCACTTTTCCCTAGATTTGCCTAATAACAGTGGTATTATCAGGAAGCTTAGTCCAGCTGCTATTGCTTTGTTACTGTGCCGATCTGGGAAGCTTCTGCAGTGTCAGAGTTCTCTGAACTTATCCAATTAGCAGCCGAAGAGGCATATTTCTACTCCCTTCCTCCTCAGAAAGGTTGTATCTGGTCTGTCTTTTATTGTTTGTACTGTGCAGCTTCATAATGACCTCTGACTGATAGTGGAAAACCACTTGTCTCCTGATTTTTGGTTCAGATGTTTCCTGCTGAACTGACTATTGGCCTAGATGTTCACTATTCTGATTTATCCTCCTAACTTCAATCCGACTTTTAAGTTTATCTTAGGTTCTGATTTGGTTTCTGATTGTGAAATGTTTTTCTTGTATAGTTTCTGTGGTAATAACTTGGATGTGTGCTGAATTTGGGGTCCATGTGGTTTCACGACTGGTGAAAGTGTTTGGGTGTCTGCTATCTTTCAGCGATTTATGGGATTTAGACAGCTAGCTCTACTGCTCTCTGTTATCAGCCAGATCTGTTTTCCGACTATTTGCTCCAGGAACTATACCATAACAGGTACCGGTTCCCAGCTACAGAGTGTTTAAAATGCTGATTAATACAATGTGTGATCTCAGAGGCATAGTTTCGGGGGGCAGAGGGGGCGGCTGCCCCAGGCCCACTGACTTTTTGGGGCCCACCCTGGGACCGACATTAATACATCCTGCAATTTAACAGTATTGTAAACCGCAAGGTACATGAGGCCTGCGGTTTACAAGACCCCAAGAGCACAGACCGATGTCTGCTTCTCAGCACAGATGGCACGATGACGTCACAATATCGTGCCGCCTACACTCAGACACAGATGTCCTGTGCATGGACAGGGAGGAAGCGGTAGCAGCGGCTCAGTTCATCAGGATCGCAGGTAGGTTTTTTTAAGCACAGTTGTGGGTATATTAATAGTATAAGGGGTGGTTAGGAGGGGGGATTCATTAGGGGGCATTATGACGATGGGGGGTCATTTATATAAGGGTTATTACAGGGTATTATGACTACAAGGGGGAGGTTATTTATATAAGGGGCCATTAGGGGGCATCATTTATAATAGGAGGCATTATGAACATAAGGGGGTGGTCATTGATATAAGTGGTCATTAGAGGTGCAGTATTTATGTCAGGGGGAATCAGGAGCATAATATGAGGGTCAATTAATTAAATTAAAGTTGCACTTGGGCTTTATTAAGACTAAGGCCCCACGTACCGGGCTGCAGCAAAAAAGCACTGCAGGAAAAACCGCGGCAGTAACATTGTGGTTTTACCCGCAGTGCTTTTCACAGAAGGTCCGTATTGTTTTCAATACACCTATATGGAAACTGCCAGTGTTTCCATAGGTATAATTGACATGCTGCAATTTGTTTTGGAAATCGCAGTGCCTCTGCTGCACGTATTTTTCCACAATGTGTGGATGGGATTTGCTAGAATCCACGGTTTTTTTCTGTTGGTTTTTGCCACATGGGGCCCCCATCCCATCCCCACTTTGCATTAAAATATGTGCAGCGGATACGCTGCGATTTCCAAAACAGTCGCAGTTTTGGAAATCACAGCATGTCAATTATACCTACGGAAACGCCAGCGGTTTCCCTATAGATATAATTGAAGCAGAAAGTCCACAGAGGAAACCTCTGCGAACATTCTGTGCAAAGTGCTGCAGGAAGAACCGCGATGCGTCACCGCCGCAGTTTTTCCTGCAGCTGTTTTTTGCTGCAGGGCGCCACGTGGGGCCTTAGCCTTAAGGCGTTTTCCAGCTCATTTTTATTTATGATCTATCCTCAGAATAAATCATCAATAAGAGATAAGTGATTCCCCACTGATCAGCTGTATGAAGGGGCCCCAGCGCCCGTTTATATCATACGTTGTCTGTTTATAGTGACAGTGTGATGTCATTCCAGTCTTGTCATATAGACATACTGTATAGAACGAGGCTATAGTTTCATTACATGGCCGCGATGAAAAGAATCACACTGTGTAAACAGAGAAGGGGTCACGGCACTTACACAGGTGCCACGATTCATTCAAACAGCTGATCCTCGTGGTCCCAGGTATTGGAACCCCCAAAAAATTTTTTCCTTTGTTTTTTTTTTTCTATTTAATTAGGAAACACCTGGGGCATTATTAATAATATTTAAAGGGGATACACAGGAAAGTTATTTAAAGATGCACTTGGGGGTATTATTCATTATGGGGGGTTATATTATATATTTTATAATTGGGGTAGTAGCAGGATGGGGGCTTTGTGTAGGTGAGGACAATGTGGGTCAGGTGCCTGGAAAAGTGAGTAGCCAAAGATGTCTGTGTTGCAAACTTTACAGAGACTGGAAGAAGTGGAAATGGCTGTCCAGATGAAAGAGATGGGGAATTTGAATGATTAGTCAGAGACGTCACCGGTAAGTCACTAAATGTTTCTGCCCTGTATTCACCTAAAACGTCTGCAGAGCCCTGTGTAGAGCCACTATATACCACTATACGCTGATAGTATCGGTATACGAACATGTCCAAGTTGGGGGCCCACTTGGACATGTTCGCCCCCCTGTGCTGAACCCCTAGCTACGCCTCTGAGTGACCGCCTAAACTCTGTAGTGAAGGCAGAGTTGCTGTAACTGGATTCAGCTTCAGAAAAAAAAAAGTGATGTCAGTTATTTAGGGTGATTAAATAAAACATGAAAAAAGTGCCTGGCAACACTATCAAAAGCTCTATTGTTAACTCCAAACAATATAATTACACATTACATATTAAAATAAGCATCACATCTCATATAGTAGTAGAAGTGTACCTAGCAGGATTGAAATGAGACGGTGACCTACACTAGGGCCATTTCTTTTTTTATATAACTGTAATTTTATTGAAAAATTTTTCATTAACAAGGAATAAAGAAAAAACAAAAAAACAATAATAATCAAACAAACAGGAAGCATTGAGGTAAATAGAGGCTATCTGCCTCCTCCCCCTTAAGCAATATGCATTTAAATTAAGCAGTGAACAAGGGAGGGGGGAATGGAGGGGTTAAGAAGACAAGGGTAGGACCAAAGGGAAGGGGGGGGGGGAAGGAGAGGACTAGAGATCAGAGACCCTGTAATGTACAATACATGTCCCAGGGTGCCCAAATAGCCCCAAAGGCTTCCCGTGAATTATGTAGGCCAGCAGTCAGGTATTCAAGACTCCTCACATCCTTCATTCTAGCCACAAGCTCAAGACTAGATGGGGGACTCACCTTCTTCCAGTTTCTAGCTATGAGAGTTTTAGCTGCAGTACAAAGATGCAAGAAAAGCCTGGATGACTTATTGCTCAGGTGTCTGGGGGGAAGATTCAGGAGATAAAGGAGAGGGTCAAGAGGAACCTCTTGCAAAAAGAGAGCAGTCGTCAGAGTCCTGACCTCCCTCCAAAAACCGAGGATGAGAGGGCACGTCCAAAAGATATGGTGCAGGATACCCACCGCAGCTCCACAGCGCCAGCACCATGGGGGAACTAATGGGTTTAAAGTATGAAGGAGAGCCGGAGTATGATACCAATGCATCAACAGCTTATACTGCGTTTCCCTAAACGTAATGCACTGAGATGATTTCTGGGCCCGAGACCATACAATCCGCCACTGTTCCTGGGAGATGGGTTTACCCACCGCCTCCTCCCATTTAAGCATATAGCGATGATTAACAGGAGAGCCTGTAGTTTGTGAGTTAAGAAGTTGGTAAATAGAGGATATAAAGCCCCTAGTGGACGTGCCTGCACGGCAAATCTTTTCAAAAGCGGTGGGGAGTGACACCTTAAGAGACCCATGGAGGGAGCGGACAAAGTGAACCACCTGCAAGTAATGGAACCATTCAGTACTTGGCAGGTTTTGATTAGCTGTAAGATAAGCAAAGGACCTGAGTTCCAAGGTTCCAGGGTCAACCATATCAGCAATCCGGTAAAGGCCAGCTTCAGACCACACTTTAGTCATGGCAGAAGTCAGGCTCTCTGGGAGAAGGGGGTTGTATAGTATGGAGACCATAGATGAGCGCGGGGACATCAGGGAGAATCTAGCACAACAGGTAGACCAGATAGATCTAGTAAACCGAATGGGGCCCAACAGGTACGAGGCAGGGGGGGGTGGGGGGGGAGCTGACCCACAGAAGCGCGTTAGGATGCATGGGTGCCAGCCATAGCTTCTCTACCTGCACCCATCTGGTGTATGCTGGCATAGCCGCCCAGAATGGGATATGGCGTAAGTGGGCCGCCCAGTAATAATGTAACAGATGTGGGACAGCCATACCCCCAGACCCCCTATCCGCCAGCATAACAGATCTAGGTATTCGGTGTCGTTTTGCTTTCCAGATAAACTGGAAGATAGCTTTCTGTAGGTTCCGTAATTCTCCCCGAGGTATCGCGACTGGGAGAGTCTCGAAAAAATACAGTAGCTTCGGGAGGAGAGTCATCTTGACCGCAGCAATTCTCCCCAAAAGGGAGATAGGCAAGGGTTGCCATTTGTCCAATAGGGCTCTTAGCTCACAAAACAACCGCGGGTAGTTTGCCGAGTAGAGGGTCGCATAGGAAGTGGATATATGGACTCCCAGGTAGCGGATAGAGGACTCCCGCCACTGGAAATCGTAATTACTGCGGAGGAGAAGGAGAAGGTCCCGTGGGATGTTAAGTGGGAGTGCCTCAGTCTTCGCGGGGTTCACCTTATACCCTGAGAGATCACCATAGGTCTCTAGCGAGCGCAGCAAGTTTGGAAGGGTAGTATGAGGGGAGGTGAGAGTGAGGAGTACATCGTCCGCAAAGAGAGATATCTTAAATTCCTTATCTTGGACCATGATGCCCTTGATATTAGGGTCTCGCCTAATCTTGGCCGCTAGCGGTTCAATGCAGAGGGCAAATATGATGGGTGACAGGGGGCAACCCTGCCTAGTGCCATTTCGAATAGGGAAGGAGGGCGAAGATGCATGGGGAAGCTTGATTGCTGCTGAGGGTAAGCAGTAAAGGGCCTGGATAGCTGTGAGAAAAGGTCCCGTAAGCCCGAACGCCTTAAGCGTAGTATGCATAAACGACCAATTTATGCGGTCAAAAGCCTTTTCAGCGTCCAGGCTCAAGAGAAGGGCCGGGGTAGAATAATGATTGGCCACCTCCACCAAATCCACAGTCCTCCTGGTGTTGTCACCACCCTGACGACAGGGGATGAATCCCACCTGGTCCTTATGGACAAGCAGAGGGAGCCAAGCATTCAGTCTATTGGCTAAGAGTTTGGTGAAAAGTTTCAGGTCCGTGTTCAGCAAAGCAATCGGTCGGTAGTTAGCACAATCCTGCAAGTCCTTACCCGGTTTAGGGACCAATGTGAGTAGTGAAGAGAGCATAGTCGGGGGTATAGGGGAACCTGAAAGGAAGGAATTGAAGAGGGACAATAGATGAGCAGAGAGTTCACCCTGGAAAACCTTATAATAATTGTAAGTGAACCCATCTGGGCCTGGGGCTTTCCCATTTGGGAGGTCCCTCAGGACCCCTTCTAGTTCCTCCCTGGTGATGGGGGTGTTCAGGGAGGTTAGGGCCTCAGGAGGAAGGCGTGGGAGACAACAATCCTTTAAATAGTCTTCCAGTAGTGTTGAGTCATCCCCAGGGAGTAGTGCTCGTGGGGGGGGGTAAGTCATACAGCTTAGAGTAGTAAGAGTGGAACGCCAGCGCCACAGCATCAGGGTGATGTTGAAGAGTACCCGCGGGGTCACGGACAGAGTGTGGTGTGGAAGAGGCCCGATGATCCCTGAGGGTTCCTGCCAGGAGGGTATGAGATTTATTACCTCGTTCAAAAAACCGCTGACGGGTATAAAGGAGAAGTCGTTCCACATGGCGGGTCTCCAAATCACGGAGGTCCGCCCGGGCCAGGACCAAACGGCGAAGAACCCCCAGGGATGGATGCGCTGCCAAAGTCGTCGTAAGGGACCGAATACGGGCTTGGAGGAGCTGTTCCTGGGCCTGTCTGTCCCTTTTAAGCCTAGAAGCCAATGCGATACAGCATCCTCTCATGACCGCCTTATGGGCTTCCCAGAGAATGGCAAGAGAGTCTACCGAGCCTAAGTTGTCCCTAAAATAATCTATCAAGTGTGTGCGCAGGGTCTCGAGGGAGGTCGGCGAATTGAGCAGTGTTTCGTTAAGACGCCAATGACATTGGCGAGTAGGCACTGGAGTCGTAGATAAGGTAACCACGACTGGGGCATGATCAGACCAGGTGAGAGGGCCAATGTTCGTGTCCCTAAGCAAACGAAGAGCGGGAGCATTTCCAAAGAAGTAGTCAATGCGGGTGTGAGTGTTATGAGGGTGAGAAAAGAAGGTGTAGGAGCGCGCCGTAGGATTGTCCACTCGCCAAAGGTCATACAAAGAGTGGGCGCGGATCAGCCTGCGGAACTCCCTTGCAAGTTGGGCCAACCTATGGGGGGTTGGGCCCTGGGGTAACGCCAGACGATCCGCCCGTTCAGAGAAGACCATGTTAAAGTCTCCCCCCACCAGCCAAGCTGATGGTGGGAGAGCGCGCAGACGGGAGAATACCCGGCGCAAGAACGGGATCTGTGCTGAATTGGGGGCATAGACATTGCATAAAACAATCGGGGCACCATAAAGGAGCCCCTCCAAGATAACAAACCGGCCACCTGGGTCTATGTGGGAAGTCGTCACTGTAATTGGGCAGGATCGAGAAAGAAGGATAGCCACCCCAGCTCTGCGTCGATTGTGGAAGGCTGAAAAAGCTACGGGAAAATAATGCTTAGCGAAGGCAAAAGTACCAGCGCGGTCAAAATGAGTCTCCTGAAGAAACGCCACATCCGCTCGTAAGGAGCGGAGTTCTCTAAGGACATGGCGCCTTTTAATGTTGGAACCCAGGCCCTTGACATTAATTGTCACGCACCTAACCATTGGGACCCAGGATTGGAGGACAGTGGCGGATTGCAATAAGCTCACCCATCTCACATGACGCTGGCAAGTTTCCCTCGGAGAGGCAAAAGGGCAATCCACAAACAGGAACCCAAAGTCGAGGCAGGGTCTCTAGATCAGGGAGGGGGGGGGGAAAGAGAGGGAGGGAGGGAGGCAAAAGACATCATAAATGACAAAGTAAAAATAAAAACAGTTAAACAATACTTTGTGGGCGAGGCTAAGTCACTCGCCTGGGGACCAATGAGGGCAGCCAGAGGTCCAATCAGGATCAATGGCCGCACAGTCCAAGTATCCCCTTAGGGGGGAGAGCGTGGACAGGAGGTCGGAGGGGAGGCGGTGGATCCCCAACCACCAGTAAAAAGAAGGAAGGAAGGGGAGTCACCGGAACCCCACCCCGCCCCACTCCGCTAAAACAATCCAATAATAAGCATAATAGATGAGACCCGTAGACCTAAAAAAAGAAAAAAAAGAAGCAAACATAACATTAAGGCATGCAGATTCCAAAGCACCACCGAGAAAAGGGAGAACGTCTCAAGGGGGGGCAGCCTCCTCAGGGATCAGTCTCCAGCCGGGGCCTCCGAGTGGTCACCACCGCGGAGGATGCATGACGTCGTCTGGGCTCCAATCGTTGCCAAACCGGTGGTGGGGGAGGGGGTGGAGAGAACAGCTCCCAGTCCGCTAAATCCGGCAGGGGAACATCCAATAGGTCACAGAAGAGAGGCAAATCCGCAAAGGAGCGAAGCGTAGCGGAGCGACCATCCCTACGAGCAATGAGAGCAAACGGAAATCCCCACCGGTAAGGAATTTGGCGCTCCTGAAGAATCCGGAGGAGGGGTCGGAGATGGCGGCGTTTCTGGAGGGTGATTAGCGACAGATCCTGATAGAATTGTAGTGGAGCTCCCTGAAACTCGAAGTCTTTGAGTTTGCGCACTTTGCTCATTATAGCCTCTTTAAGGGTGAAGTCGTGGAGGCAGCAGATGACATCACGGGGTGTGGCGGAAGATCCTCTGGGTCGAAGGGCTCGATGTGCCCTATCAAACTTAATTTTGTGGGACGGGGGCTCCTGCAGTATAGTGTTGAAGACAGCCTCCAGCAGAACAGGCAGATCCTCAGATTGGTCAGCCTCTGGGAGTCCCTTGATGCGTATATTGTTGCGCCGGCCCCTGTTGTCAAGATCCTCCAAGTGGCGTTGCATGTCCCGTATAGCTGAACCCTGTTCAGTGGTAGTATCATGCAGTGAGGCAACATAGTCTCTGGTAGTGTCATGGTCATTCTCCAGCGTGTCCATTCGGTTAGCAATGGAGTGTAAATCAGTGCGGAGGGTAGCAATTTCAGATCGGAAGGACGCTGTGATTTCCGCAACCATACTTTTAAGGTCTTGTTTAGTAGGAAGTTGAGGAAGAAGGTCCGCCATGGATGATGGTGCTGAAGATGGGCCTGGAATGCAGCTCTGGGGGGTGCAGGACTGGAGGGGGGGAGGCATAATCCTTGGGAGTGTGGGGCGGAGGAGCCCCTACGCCAGCGCCTTCCACCGCGCCATCCCCCCCTGAGCTATGGAGGGGAGGGGCGATGGGGGAAGATAGTAGATGGGGGGCCACAGAGACCAGCTCTGTGGCCACAGGCTGCAACTCATCAGCGGTGTAGGAGGGAGCAGAGCCACTGACCTCAGAACTCCCCGAGAAGCTGGAGACACCCGGGGCCCTCCCATGCCGCTCCGCCAGGAGCGCTGGCGAAGCAGAATGTAGTCGCTGGGACATCCCAGGGCGAGGAGACCGCGGGAGTACTCGTGCTGGGGAAACTCTGGGCTGCCCAGGCGCCGACAGGGACCCCCGCTGAAGCGGCGCCCCGCCGGCCGACAGGGGGAGCGCGGGAGGAGAGAAGCCGCGCCGCGACCCCTGCGCCCGGAGAGCGGAGGAAACCCAAGACGGCCGCCCCGCAGCAGCCTGGCCCGGCAGAGAAGGCCGCTGGGCCAGAAAGGCGTCCAGGGTGGCCCCCCCCAGACCTCTCCACGGGCGCTGGGGTGCCCGGGGCCACCTTCCTCGGTAAGCGCTTGCCCATACTGCGCCTGCTGAGGGGTCCACGGGTCTCAGTAGCGAGCGGAGGAGCGGAGAAGGACCTGCGCGCGTGCTACTCCATGCGCGTCCAGGCCACGCCCCCCCAGGGCCATTTCTAATGTCAGTGAAACCCACAGTAGAGCAGAGAGCCATAGGCTTCCTGTCCAACCATTCTTCATCTTGTAGGCTGCAGACAAAATGTCAGTTCTAGCACTGGTGGTGCAATGATGTCTGTACCATCTGTGTTGGGACTTTTACATCCTGTCCATGTTTTCACTGTCTTAAAGTAACAGTAGCTTTTTTTTTTTCTAGATTCAGGAGGCATTTGGGCATTAATAATTCAAAGGCATTATGAAACCCTTTAATTATGCATGGCAGTTTGGGCATTAATTCTCTGACTTTTTTCACATTTTCCATCTCCGCATTCCAAAATTCATAACTTTTTGATTTTTCTGACGACATAGCCACGTATGACAAGTTGTACTTTCAGTTGGCACTGTTTTGGGGTAGATGTGGTGTGTGTGTGTACGAGTGTGCGTTTGGTGTTGTGTGTGTGTGTGTTTTTGGTTTTTTTTTTTGGGGGGGGGAGAATTTTTATTGGTTTTACATATAAACAGCAAAATTAACCTAAGAAAGTATGCAAAGGTAAACATAGTTACAGGTATAAGCCATCAATGCAGATCAAGAAGTCATTAGAGTTTGACAAATAAGGATCGGACAAGAACATGACATGGAATAGGAGTGGTTTGGGACATGCCAAGGTTAGCTATATCAGGCAGCAGGGTCAGCCCATAGATGAGACCAGTTAGTCTCTCTAATAAAGGCAAACCAGGGCGCCCATAAATTACTGAACTGGGAGGGAATTTGGTCCAAATATTAAGGAAGATGACTCTGGGTGATAATGGTATGGAGAAGCCACAGATCTCGTGTAGAAGTTGTTGGATCTGTGTGCAGTAGGGGTGGATTCTTTCACAATCCCACCAAATGTGTAAATAGGTACCATTATCTCTGTGGCAGCGCCAGCACTTGGGGGACAAGTCAGGTGAGTACTTGTGAAGTTGCACAGGGGTCTTGTACCATCTGGTAAACAACTTATAGGAAGATTCTTGGAGTCAAACCCACCTAGAGGGGCCCATTGCATGCTTATAAATCAATGTAACATCCTCAGGCGAGAGGGCGGTTTGCAGTTCATCCTCCCACGCTTGTATGTAGGAGGGTGGTAGTTGTTCAAGGTCATGAGGTTGGAGTGAAAAGCAGACAAAGGTTTATCCAGGGGGAATTTCTGCATGAATAGTTTTTCCAACCAAGAGGTGGGGCTGTTGCGGATTTCAGCGCTCCCAGGTACAAGGCTCTGAGTACTTGATATGTGAGGAAATGTGTTGAGGCAAGGCCTAGTGAAGTTGTAAATTCAGAAAAAGACGGGAAGGCTCCATCTATGAGGATGGAATTATTTGGCAAATGGCGAATTTGTTTTGGTATCATGGGGATGGCGTCTAAGGACTGTTCTGTTGAGAGAAGTCCTGTACCGACATAAGCTGGGACAGACCTGGTGGGTGAGAGTGAAGGTGTAGCATTCATCACCACGAGGTGCATATTGCTGTGGTCAGAATGTTAGTCGCTAATGCCTGTTTGGCGAGTTTCTGTGGGAGCCACAGGGTCACTGTGAGAGGCAGACCCATCGTTGATTAATCCACTGGCACATGTAGTCTGGTTGAGTGTGGTGTGAATCAGTCGAATGTTCTAGAGAGTTGTACCGCGCGATGGTACGTTTCAATGTCAGGTACGCCTATACCGCCACACTTCTTAGTCCTGGTGAGTGTTCGAAATGCCACTCTAGGATGATGTGCGAAATGTATTAGGAGAAGAGTTTACATAAAGAAGTGAAGAAGGTGGGGGGAAAGGTATTGGGAGGGTCTGGAAAAGGTATACCAGCTTGGGCAGGATCATCATTTTAAGGTGAGGGTGTTACTGTAAGGCCAAGATATTTTATGGAGTCGGTGCAAAGTGGGAATGGTGTTACTTTATCTAGGACAGATTTGAGTGATGGTGGGCAGTATACACATAGCACCTCGAATTTGGTAGTGTTAATTTTGAAATTGGAGAGGAGACCAAATTGCAAGAGGATTGTTGCTATTTAGGGCAGGGCTACAGAGTGGTTAGTGGGAATGATTAAAAGATTAACTGCAAAGGCAGCTGTTTAGTGGTGGATACCCCTACAGTGTACTCCCTGTAGGAGAGGGTCCTGGCGCATATGTTGGATCAATGTCTCAATAGTTAATACAAATAATAATGGGGAGAGGGGGCAGCCTTGTCTGGTTCCATTTCCAATATTAAAGGCAGAAGAGAGACCACCATGGACTCTAATCTTGGGGGGTACATGTAATGTTTCGATTAGCTTTTATTTTGTGGGATTCATGTGAAAAAAGCTTCAATTCTATATTTTTTTTTTTACATTTTGTTTTTACAAATTTATTCTGCATAAAAATAACATGGCAACTTTAGGGGTCATTACGATTAGAGATACCATGTTTTTAATGGTTTTCTTATGTTTTACCACTTTTTATAAACTACCCCTTCCCAACGGTGGATGTTGGATATTTAAATATGGTGTCTGTCATAGGCTCCGGTTCTCTGCTGTATTATACAGCGGATCGTACAACAAGAGCAATGTGACATGAAAAACATTCTCTATAAATGTAACAATTTTTATTGTGTATGTTACACAGGACAGACCATTAAAAACCAGAAAATAAATAATTAACGATCTGTCCTGTTTAACATACACAATAAAAATCTACAAACTTAGAAAAAAAAAATTCCCATACGGTAAACGCTATATTGGAAAAAAAATGAAAATAACTGAATTTTTTATTTTTTTTTTGCTCTTTCTCCTCTCAAAAAAATCTTGATAAAAAGCAATCAAACATGAGACATTCCCCAAAATGGTACAAATAAAAACGACATATGGCCCGCAAAAACAAACTGAGTTACAATATAAAGAAAACTATATAAATTTGGTATTTGTACCGGTGACATGTTATTTTTGACTGCAGAGTAAAAGTTGTGGTAATGCAGTTTTTCTCCACTCCATTCTAAATACATTATCCAGATTCCCAGTACATCATATGGATTATTAAATGGTGCCATTACAAAGTACAATTAGTCCCACAAAAAATAAGCCTAAATATGGAAAAATAAAAAACGCTATGGCTTTTGGAAAGCAGGGAGTAAAAAACAAAAATTGAAAAATGCCTGCAGTGGGAAGGGTTATATAGGTACATGGTAGATAAGGTTGGATGAAGATACAGGTTCATCAAGTCCAATCTATAACCTATACAGTGTTGATACAGAGAGAGGCAAAAAACTCCATGAGGCTGATGCTAATTGCCCAATGTCGGGGGGAAAAAAAAAAATACCTTCCCGACTCCAAATCCGCCAATCTATATAAAATCCTGGGTCAACTTGTCTTTCACACACCTCTAATGGGTTTTTTAACTTGCTCAATGAATTCTTCATTACAACATCCTGTGGCAGTGAGTTCCATAGCCTCACTGTTCATACAGTAAACAATCAATGTCTATATTGAAATGCTGGTAAAATGTTCTTTCCTCTGGATGTAGAGGAAGTCCCCTTGTCACTGTCACAGGGCTAGGTGTAAAAAGATTATTAGAAATATTTGAACTGTCCCTTCGTGTATTTGTACATTATGATTGGATCTCCCTATAGCTGCCTTTTCTCTAAACTGAATAACTAGATGTGAGCGATTTGTTATAAGCCAGGTTTGACCTGAATACAGTAATACCTTGTACACTCGCGTTTCCGAATTTGCGAATTCACAGATTCGTGATATTTTTTTGGCAACTAACATATATAGATTTTGCTCTTTTTTCTCAGATCTGTGAAATTTAATTAAAAAAAAACACCTTCGCTATTGGGTAGTAGCGTCCTGTTCGTTACGTACCCGGTAATTAATTTCATTTTACTGTGAGTGTATAAGAAAAATGAATGAATGTATTAATATACAGTACTGTACAGTATACTTTAGTATACTGTACAGTACTGTAGGGTAAAGTTTATTGATATTTAGGGGTTAAACATTAGAAATCGGCATTGTAAGCGCTTCTAAGCGCTTGTACCAAACATTCGCGATTCCTCGCGATCCGCGACCGGTTCTGGACCCTAACCTCGCGAATGTACGAGGTATTACTGTATTCCATCTCACTGCATTATACAGAGCACTCAGTTTTAATAAACTGACAAATTGCAATAGAGCTAGATAATCTTAGCAATAGGATAATGTAGTCAGATTTAATCAATTACAGGCAAATTAGCAATAGAAATAATAAATAGGACAGATTGAGGGAGCATATCTGTGCTGCGTGAGCCTGACAGCAGCATTTCTGCACTAATACAGAAAAAGTACAGTTAACCCTTTTATTTGCCAATAATCTAATTTTGTCCAAGTTTGTTGTGCAATAGGTCAGTTTCATCTGTATACAGAGTGTTTAATGGGAGTCTATCATTAGAAAATTGCATTTTTAACTGGTGACACTGTAATGTACCGTTTATAAAGGCTATTCCAGCAATACCTTTATTTTTATGATATGCCCAATAGTTTTTGAAGAAATCACCTACTGAGCATGCACCGCACAAGATTTGGACAACGGCGGACATCAGAGCTGCAAGTGACACGGCTAGGAAGGAGAGAGGGGAAAGGCAGATAACTGAGAAAAGGACAGCACAGAGGGATTGCTCTCTGGACTTCCTTTACATATGGATAAAAAACTAAGTCCAGAGAGCACAGGGGACCTTAACCTTATTCAGGGAGCACAGCAGTGTGATCGTGGTATAATACCTCTTTTTCCTTCTGTGCTGTCCTTTTCTCAGTTATCTGCCTCTTCCCCCTCTCTCCTTCCTAGCTGTGTCACTTGCAGCTCTGACGTCCGCCGTTGTCCAAATCTTGTGCGGTGCTTGCTCAGTAGGTGATTTCTTCAAAAACTATTGGGCATATCATAAAAATAAAGGTATTGCTGGAATAACCTTTATAAAGGCTACATTACAGTGTCACCAGTTAAAAATGCAATAATTTTCCAATGATAGGTTCCCTTTAAACATAGTTTTTACTGACCATAAACGCAGCTTTTTGTTGTTGCAGATTTTGCTGCATTTTTTTGAGCCAAAACCAATAATGGCTACAAAGCAAATGGGAAATATATAGGAAGATCAAAACCACAACAAAATCTGGAACAAAAAAGCTGTGTTTCCTTAGCCTTTTTTTGGGTAAGAGTTTAAATTTTTTCCATTAAACACATATAAACTGCTATTCCATCAGTAAAACGTTGATTCCACCTGCATTATCTTTAAAAAAAAAAAAAAAAGGGGGGGGGGTTTTTTGTTTTTTTGCTGTCACACTGTGTATTGGGTGACTTGGAGTGTGCTAATCTGGAAAAATGTTAATTTCTTAAGCTTTTTTTTTTTTTTTATGTTTATATACAGTCTCGCAGCCTGCGCTAATCTAAAGAACAAAAACTCATTTATTTAAACATGTCTAATAATATCATTCACTCTGTTGATGTATTTTCCAATAAACTGGAGTTTATATTTTTATACCACAAGTGTGCCAGAATCTTATTGTTTAACAGAAACGCAACAAGGTCCAGGTGCTAGTTCCATGTCATTTGCAGGGTCCATCCTCCTCCACTTCTGTTGACTGTTTTCCATCACCATCTTCACCAGGGCAAGGCATTGCTTCCTTCTGCTCCCCCTCGCTTCATGGGTGTAAGGTGAAGCGCTATCATGCGGTTTTACCATTAATGAGCCTGCATCAGAGGAGCCACACAGCGGAGGAGCTACTTCGCTATATACTGCTCTTTGGCAACTACCAAGAGGGCAGTATTGCCAGCAACACCCTGTATGGTGCATGTATATAATCTGGTGGATCACCGAATTATTAACCTGTATAGTGGCTTAAAAGACGTGCTCCTCATGGCCAGAAAAGTCTATACGATTTCAGCCATTCTTATGTTGCAAAAAACACCCTGCTTGGTTTGCAGCGACATAACTGCCTAAAGGCTGTATGCTCCACTGCTCACACAACTGCAAGTTTATAATTGGCATCAAGGCGAGGGATGATTACTGGATGGAAGTGCTCTGAGACCCTCGCTATAACTATAAAATAGGGGAATTCTTCCCAAAGGGAAGAAAATTGGAATATTATCAGGATACCCATCTTACCGCATCTGTAGGAAGGCTACTGCAACTGTCAGTTGCATGTGTAGTCAGGTGGCCTCTGCCCGCTCCCAATCTACCTCCTCAGCCAGAACTCCACCTCCTCTGCCAGTGCCACAGCTACAAGTGTCAGGAGTAAAAGCCACAGCATCAACAGCCAGTACAGTATCTGGAACATGATGAACCTGAATTTTTCAACTCACAGCACCAACCAAAGCCACAACGGGCAACTGACAAAGCAGTAGCACATACAGTCATTCCTAGAGTGCACCTATATTACAGCAGATAACTGTGATCCCATGGAATTCTCGATCATGGGTTAGAGCAATAGAAAGAGCTGGCCCAGTTTGCCATGGGAGTTTTCTTTTTTTGGCCTTAAGCGGGTGTTCAGTGGCGTTGTAACACTTAAAAGGACAAAACTGTCCACAGTTAGAGTGGAAAAAATTACTTTTATCAAAATGAATCAGGTATGGATTGGTGAGGATTTTCACACACCACCGGCTAATGCCTCCGTGTATTGTACTGCTGTTGCTGCCAGCGACTCCTAAACAGCTACCGCATTTCTCGCGTCCTGATTCATCATACCATTCCATATTGCACTGCCACTCATGTTGCCACAGCTATCACTACCCAGCCAAACATGTCCAGGGCCTGTTCCATCACATTCCACAATAGCACAACTGTTGGTGCCACAGAGTGGCATAATAAAAGCAAAACCTATTTCGATTTCACCAAATAATTAAAATTTTTGGTGTTCAGAGCTCAGAGGCTCCAGCATCACCACTGCGCTCTGGAGACTCACCACTTCCGACTTTTGTCTTTATCGGAGCTCTGAATCCTCCTCTACAGCGGAGATCCATGCCAGAAGCTGAGCAGCCCAAAACCTCAGGCAATTCAGCTACTATGGTGAGTGCCCGCAAAGTTACACCATGTTGTAATGTTTATTATTGCCTACATTGCAACAACTACTGTTTATATGTTTATTACTGTATGAGCTTCTGTCTCTAAGGATAGTGTTTTGATGTTAATAAAGCACTGTTAAAAAGGAGGGGGCCAGAGTAGAAAACTCGGAAGTTCCTCTCTCTCTGTAATTGTAACTGCAGCACAGAGCAGAGCACATGGAAGCTCACAGACAAGAAGCTGAGATACTAAGCTAATGAATACAAATTGTGTATTATCCTTGTTCCTGAATAAATATACAGTATGTTTACTGTTGAATGCCTGGACAGTACAAAGATTAATTCACTGCCAACACGCCGACTTCTTCCTCACCACCCCCAGCCAAGCGCGGGAACACAGTGGCAATCTTGCCTGCCGCCTTTTACAGTCCCTACAGTTCCTGCATGATCTGCTCCCACTCTCCCATGACATTGCTCTACCTGTCAAGTCATTCAGCAACTCCAAAACCCCAAATGTTCCTCTGAAGATGAATTTGACCCTTCTTCCCCCTGTCGCAGAGATCAGCCTGGGGCACCCACTAAGGCCTCCCACCATAATGCACATTCCCCATTGGCTTCTGAATTGCCCCCGCCAGAAGAGGCTGCTCATACCCTCCAGGGTCATCCTGAACTTCAAGCCCTGCTTGCTCTTATCCCCAGAAAAAGAAACATGTATGCCCTAGCCTCTGATCTGAAACAGACATGTCGCCAAGATCTTATGGTAGTCAAGATAGCAACCCTGCAACAATGGGTGGACATCCTGGAACTGTTCTAATCCTCAGTGTCAGTCTCACCAGGGGCGCACCTCTAATGAGGCGAAGTAAGGTGGCACTATCCGTCACTGTCTGGGGGGCGGCATTTTTACTATTTATTTAATGTAAACCAGCCCAGGACAGGCTGCTTTAAAAAAAACAAAAACAAAGCTGAGTGGTACCTGTCCTGGGTTGGCTTACGAGACGTCCTCAATGCAGGCGGCGATAGAATTATGTCATTGCGCCTCCTACGCTGTGACACAGACGTCGTGGACAAGAAGAGGCAACAGCTCCATCAAGGGATTGCAGGTAGGTGAGGATTAATTTTATTTTTTATTTATTTATATAAATAGGCCGTTATCTTCTGGAGTAATCCCGGCAGGTAACGGCCTATTTACCTACCCTCACGCCTGCTCGTGGCTGCCTCCGCTTCCCTTTCTGCTATGGGATGCAGAAGGGGGAAGCAACCGCGGGCCTCATATACTACTATTATTATATTCTGGGGTCTTTTCATTCCCCAGAGTATAATAATCAGAGGCCCTGGGGAGGGAACATAAAAACCAGTGCTACTTACCTCTCCTGCTATCCGATGTCACTCAGAGCAGGCTTGGGCCCTCTGGTGACGTCATTAGGTGGCCTGATCACGTGACGTCTGTGCGCAATTAACCCTGCAGTTCTGCTCGGGTCTATATGACCCGAAATGAAATTTGAGACCCTGTAGATTATTTTTCATGCGGATCTGAAACTTGTGATTAATTGACTTTTCCTCATTTGAGGGGTTCTTACTATGACTAGTTTTTTTTTTTTTTTTTTTTTGTTTACTTTTAGCTACACGCTGATTGTTACAGTTGTACTGTTCGGGTCAATATGACCTGAACAGTTTTACAGGTCACTAATTATTTCTGCCTGCAAAATTTCAGGGTATGCGAGTTGTTCTCGATTTGACTCATGGACTAAAAGGAAAAAATGTCACATGTGACAACTTTTTCACATCCTACCAACTGGGCCAGATGTTGCAAAAAAGACAACTTACCATGCTGGGTACTATAAGGAAAAACAAGCCAGAACTGCCGCAAGGTATCCTTAGTAAAAGAGAAGTGTATAGTTCTACTTTTTACTTTACTGGAGATACAACAGTTGTGTCTTTTGTTCCCAAAAAAAAATAAGCAGGTAATTCTAATGAGCACAATGCACCATGACAATGCAATAAGTAATCGAGAAGACAAAAAGCCGGACATGATATTAGATTATAATGCCACAAAAGGGGCAGTTGATACACTAGATCAAGCAATATCAACATACACATGCAGTCACCTCATTCTTTGTGGTGACCTCCATCATCAAACCTTCACTTGATTCCTCTGCTCGTAAGACTCAGGTTCCCTACCCTATAACGCCTTCAACAAATTCAGAAAACTTCTATATTCCATGCTGCTGTACGATGCGTGTTGCATACTTAACCCAGACCAGAGGGATTACTCCTTTTACTCACATGTTCACAACTCGTACAGCAGACTGGACTATATATTTTTCCCACATTCGCTTTTACCGCAAGTGACCTAAACCAAAATAGGTAATGCCCTTCTCTCAGACCACTCCCCAGTCTTGAGTCTTGATAAAACACAGAGCCAGACTCAAAAGTGAGGCTGAATTGAAGCTTAAATCCCTTCTCCAGACTCTTGACACTCTGGAGGCTCAACACAAGCAAACCCTTCAACGCTCAAGTCTCACTACCTTGACGACCATGCACCATGAAATTAAATCCATTCTTGAGCACAAGCAACAGCGACTTCACCAGTTAGGACAATGTTCCTTCGATGAATGGGGCAATAAGGTGGGCCGTCACCTAGCCTGATCAGTCCAGGAGCATCACTCAGCCTCCCACATTATGTCCATTAAACAGCCCTCTGGCAACATTTCTCATCTCACTTCCAACATCGCCCTAGCCTTTCATGGCTATTATAATTCCCTCTATAACCTGCTCCCACCTCACACTGCTAACCAGAAACCTGATCCACTGCTCATGCTCTCAAAATACATCTCTGACACAGCCCTCCCCATTAAGATGGATGATATGACTCAGCTAGACACACCATTCACCGGACAAGAACTGGAAATGGGGATCTCAGACCTCCCATTGGGTAAAAGCCCAGGCCCTGACTGCTTCACAACGCGCTTCTATAAAACCCTAAAAACTGAACTATCCCCCCTACTGCTAAAAACCTTTAACGCAATGTTGTCTGACTTGGCATTTCATCCCTCCTTCCTCCACACCCATGTTACAGTCTTGCCCAAGGAAGGTAAGGACCCTCAACTCTGCCCTAGCTATAGGCCAATCTCTCTGATTAACAATGATGTGAAACTGTATGCCAAACTGATAGCTAACAGGCTGGATTGCTACATGGGAGATTTGGTACACCCCGACCAGGTAGGCTTCATTCCTAAGAAGGAGGCCCGGGATAACTCCTTTAAAGGCTTTCTCCGCCATCCACCATCCTCAACGCTCTCAAACACCAATGATGTTACTCTCCCTGGATGCGGAGAAGGCCACCTGTAGAGTAGACTGGAATTTCCTTGAAAAGGCCTTTTCTCAGATAGCATAATAGGGCCTACACCTATCTTTACTCTTCCCGGTACTTACCCCCCCCCCGACCATTCACAATGGCACAGGCCAAGGATGTCCTCTCTCCCCGATCCTTTATGCCTTAGTAATGGAGTACTTACTGGTAGCCATTAGGCATAACCCGGATGTAGAGGGTTTGCATCACCTACACCTTAAAATATCAGCATTTGCGGATGACGTCCTGCTTTTCGTAACCCAACCACTGATTACGCTCCCCTCTCTTCTCTGCGAAATCGCCACCTACAGCTACTATAGCAATTTCCTTCCCATACTACGCACCCTCAAATCTGACCTTAACCGGTGGGTCACAAAATGCTTTTCATGGCTTGGCCGTGTAAACCTTTTGAAAATGAGCATACTTCCTAGGCTCCTTTTATCTCTTTCAAATGATCCCCATTGTTCTCCCTAAGGAATTTCTAAACATTACTATCAAAAAGACCTTTTCCAGATTCATATGGACATGGAAACCCCCCAGAATTGCCAAGCAGATATTGATCAGGTCCAAACAGTGAGGGGCCTAGTGGTCCCGGATTGTATACAGTACTACTTGGCTGCAGTCTGTGCACATACTAGATTGGCATTATTTGGTGCACTCCAAAATCTGGGTTGCCCTAGAGAGGACAAGGACAAGGCTCTTTCCCTCACCAATCTACTGTGGCTCCATAAATGTCACTGGTCGGACAAGGCCACTCATAATCTCCCCTACATCATTCACCAAGTTCTTGGTACGTGTAAGGCATATAGTGCTGCTCAGCGTCTATTTATAAATGATGGCCCAATGACTCCTGTTTTGGGCAACCCAGACTTCCCAGAAGCACTCTACTCCCTTTTCCTCTCTCATTCACCCGGCCAACCACCCCTCAGATTTCATCAGGTTCTTTCCACATCCTCCCTACTCCCTTTATGCTGATCTGGTTTCCTTAGATACCAGGAAACATAATACACGCTGGCTATATATGCAATTACACTACTTCTACACCTCCCTAAAAACAATAGACCCACAATTTCCACAGACCCCTTTTACCATTTGAACGCCTTTGTCTCTCCCCCTCTATGCCTGCCCACCCCATCTCACTCATATATAGTGTGTTTATAGACCCCTCTGACAACTCTAGTCATACATGTTCAACTGGGAATGCAACCTAGGTGTTTCCTTTCCGCCGTAAGAGTGTCTCTCTGCCTTTCAGTCTTGCCATAAATTCTCCACCTCGTGCAAAGCTCAGGAAACCAATTACAAAATTCTTTCTTGTTAGTATGCAGTTTCCTTTGTACCACATGAGATCTTCCCTTCAACCTCTTCTAGATGTTGGATATGTGACTCTGATCGTGGTACAATGCTACACATTTGGTAGAAATGCCCCTTGCTCCATCCGTTCTGGAACGATGTCCACAATGTCATTAAACTGGTTACAGGGGTTGAGCTTGAGGATAACCCAGTCCCTATCTTCCCTCGTAAGATCAAAAAATACATCTGTAAACTCCTCAGATTCTTGCAAGTTGCGGCCAGATCCGTAATCCCTAGACTATAGAAGTCTACATCCTCCCCTGATATCCTGGATAAAGGAGGTACTGCATCGAAGGTATTTGGAGGACCTTCAAACAGGATGACTGCTTCCACCAAGTATGACTCCTGCTACTACTCTGCCGATTTCCAATTTGTCTTCCTGTCCCCCCTATCTGTATTTAGATTCTCCCCCCTATCCTCTTCCAATTTTCAGCCTTTGGCCTCTATTGTTTCCCATTCCCTCTCATGCTTCTTTACTTCCTAATGTACCCCCGATTGTTCAGAAGCGCCTCTGCTTCATAGTTAGATATATTTTGATCCTATGTTACTCCTATGATGTACATCTCTGCTGCAACACTACTTTATGTCAACCTCCCTCTTTTCCCCCAACTAGATATTTGTCTCCCTAGTGTTGTCCTCCTTCACATTGCTTTCCTGTACCCCTTTTCTCTCTCCCTGCCAAGGTTTTTACTTTAAGTCTCTCTTAGGCTTTGTCTCTGTTAAAGCTATTTTTTTCTTTGAAAACCTAAAAAAATCATTAATGAGAAAACCATTGCTTTTTGCAATATAGCTATCCTGTGTGTCTAACAAACCACAAGAACGTTTAGAGAGTTTTAAATTTTAAAATGTTTAAAAAACGAGTGGCGGCGTACTGTGTGGTTAAGTTTTTGTATCAACTACTTTCTATTTGTTTTTACATTTTTGGCACCGTTATCTACTATTAAGCATATAATCATACCTTTTATTTCTTCGCCCCAAATACATAATTTAACATTTGTCTACATTATTGGCAAATCTCCGCCTATGCTTCCTGCTACCCAAGATCCTCCTTTAACCCCTTAAGGACAATCAGGTTTTTGTGCACTACACTCTACAGAAACAGCCCTCACAAAGGTCTCCAACGATCTCTTGATTGCTAAATCTAAAGGGAACTATTCACTACTTCTTCTTCTGGATCTCTCAGCAGCATTCGACACTGTAGACCACAAACTCCTCCTCACTATGCTCCATTTTGTTGGCCTAAGGGATAACGCTCTCTTTTGGTTTTCTTCCTATCTCTCTGACTGCTTAGTGTATCATTCACTGGTGCTATTTCTTCTCCTCTGCCCCTTGCGGTTGGGGTTCCTCAAGGCTCGGTCCTAGGTCCCCTCCTCTTCTCTCTGTACACAGCCCCAGTTGGACAAACCATTTGCAAATTTGGTTTTCAATACCATCTTTATGCAGATGATACCCAACTTTATACCTCATCCCGTGACATCACCCCTGCACTACTACAGAACACCAGTGACTGTCTCTCTGCTGTCTCTAACATCATGTCTTCTCTTTATTTTAAATTGAATCTTTCAAAAACTGAACTTCTTGTGTTCCCTCCATCTACTAACCGACCTAACCCTGATATCTCCATTTCTGTCTGTGGCCTTACTATTACCCCGAGGCAGCATGGCCGCTGTCTGGGGGTTGTATTTGATTCAGATCTCACCTTTACCCCACATATTCAGACACTTGCACGCTCTTGCCACCTGTACCTTAAAACCATCTCTAGAATTCGCCCTTTTCTCACCATGGAAACATCAAAAACCCTCATTGTCGCTCTGATTCTCTCTCGTCTTCACTATTGCAATTCTCTACTAATTGGGCTTCCTCTTACTAAACTCTCCCCACTACAATCTGTCCTGAATGCAGCCGTGAGACTCATCTTTCTGTCAAACTAGTACACAGACGCATCTACCTTGTGTCAGTCGCTGTATTGGTTGCCCATCCATCACAGAATACAATATAAAATTATCACACTGACCCACAAATCCATCCATAGCGCTGCACCCCCCCCCCCCTATATCTCCTCTCCCATCACTGTCTACCGCTCTAACCATCCTTTCCGTTCTGCCAATGACCTTAGACTTGCATCCCCTGTTATCCGATCATCCCTTTCCCATCTCCAAGTCTTTTCTCAAGCTGCACCGGTGCTCTATAATGCTTTACCCAAGACAATCCAATTAATTCCCAACTACAGCAGCTTCAAAACTGCCCTAAAATCACATCTGTATGGTCAGGCTTATCACGTGACCTGATCACAGTGTAGTGTGCGGAGGTGTAGAACAATAACTACTTTTATCCTTCCTCCTCTGTTTCTCAAATCCTGTCCTCTCCATCTAGAAGTTACACTGTACTCCTTTTACTTAGTATCTGTATATTCACAGATACTGGCTGGTGACAGGTTCATACAGCTTCAGTTACACAAACTTTTCTATTAAAAGATGGCTGGACCATTGTAGCAAACAAGCCCTCTGACCTCTTGTGTCCCCCTATCTCCTCATAGAATGTAAGCTCTTGCGAGCAGGGCCCTCACTCCTATTGTTTGATATGTTTATTTCTTTGTCACATTGTAATGTTTCATATTGTCTGTTCCTGTGTCCTCTGATTTGTAAAGTGCTACGGAATATGTTGGCGCTATATAAATAAAGTAACGATTTTTCCAGATTTACAAGAAAATTTCCCAAACCCATTTGTTAGGGACCACTTCAGTTCTGTAGGGGATTTTAAAGGCCTATATACACATGTGGACAAAATTGTTGGTACTCCTCGCTTAATGAAAGAAAAACCCACAATGGTCACATAAATAACTTGAATCTGACAAAAGTAATAACATATAAAATTCTATGAAAATGAACAAATGCTTCTGGGAGAATGTCCTATGGACAGATGAGACAAAAATTGAAATTTTTGGCAAGGCACATCAGCTCTATGTTCACAGACAGAAAAATGAAGCATATCTTGAAAAGAACACTGTCCCTACTGTGAAAACATGGAGGAGGCTCTGTTATGTTCTGGGGCTGCTTTGCTGCATCTGGCACAGGGTGTCTTGAATCTTTGCAGGCTACAATGAAATCTCAAGACTATCAAGGGATTCTAGAGAGAAATGTGCTGCCCAGTATCAGAAAGCTTGGTCTCAGTTGCAGGTTGTGGGTCTTGCAACAGGATAATGACCCAAAACACACAGCTAAAAACACCCAAGAATGGCTAAGAGGAAAACATTGGACTATTCTGAAGTTGACTTCTATGAGCCCTGACCTAAATCCTATTGAGCATCTTTGAAAGGAGCTGAAACATGCCGTCTGCAAAAGGCACCCTTCAAACCCGAGACAACTGGAGCAGATTGCTCATGGGGAGTGGCCAAAATACCTGTTGAGAGGTGCAGAAGTCTCATTGACAGTTGCAGGAATCGTTTGATTGCAGTGATTGCCTCAAAAGGTTGTGCAACAAAATATTAAGTTAAGGGTACCATCATTTCTGTCCAGGCCTGTTTCATGAGTTTTCTTTTTTTAAAAATTCTGTTGAAGCATGGTTGTGAAAGATCCTCAGTGCGCCAACACCGCTGTGGCCCCACCTGAGTCTTCTTTCATATAAAAACCGCACTCGCCGCCAGTGAGTGCTGGGTTCACAAGATAAATACAAGACAAGCTTTCTAAATTTTATATATTTATTAACCCCTAAATGGGTCAGTATTAACATCTAACACATGCAGTTCAGAACAGATATGTAGATATATGCAAGCATTAACAGTTACTAGTTACAATATACAGTACAATAAAAATAAAAAGGGAATAACATTGAAATAATTACTTTACCACGCATCTCCTTGATGTGGCTCTATAATCCAACACTCACACATGCTCTGTCATGTGTGATTAACCAGTGGAGGCTGCTTAGCATGTGGCATTAATACAATAATCCAGCCTGCATGCGCTTTACAGTGGTCTGTCTGTAATATCCTGTAGTCTCAGCACAATCTCCTCCCATTGCCTCTTACCTCATCTTTTATACCCTTTATGCCACCTCACAGAATGAGGTCACCGGCGGCAGCAAGTCTGATTGAATAATGCACTCAAGTCCAGATTCTTTGTAAAGAGTTGAGACCAAGTGGAATGATACAATGTTATCAGCAATATCTGATCTACCAGTGCAGACTGGACAATGCAGGTGTTTGTTTGATCACTCAGGGCTGTGTAGGAGTACAATGGATCCCTGCTGGGATGGATACAAAGCCCTATTGTTACAATGTTGCTTCTACTGATAACATACAACTAGGATTATAGCTGCGCACCTTATGAGTAAATGCAGGTAAGAAGGGAGTTACTATACCCAGAGATCAAAATACATCTCTGAGTTATAGCCATATCTAAGCAGAATCATCACACCTCCCCCTTTAGATGGGGCTTGCAGGAAGTAGGGGCCTACGCCCCTCTTCTGAAAGCACCTCCACCTCCAGCTTCTCAGGCTCTGGCCCCAAAGGCTCCCTCACCTCCCCCCGGAGTCCCAGCAGACTCGGGCCTTGTCAGACTCCGAGGGTGGTTGAGCGGCACGCGCCTTCAATATGTCCAGACTAGGGTCAGCTTGGACAGCATCTCTGAACTCTTGGCTGGAGTGAGACAAAAGAGAGGTGCATGTTACATAGCTGCCGGACCCTTCTGGCTCTCTAGTCTGACTAGGGACACTTCTAAGACTCAGGCCCTGAGCCACGTACACTTGGCTACCTCCCGCCTGTTGTTGGTCCGCTTTCTGAGTGCTGGCATCCTGTAGCTTTACACTCATGACCTCAGGCTCTTGGGGTACCATTCCAGAGATCCCATCCCGGCAATCTCTGCTCTCCTGGCTACCCTTGGCCTGCTCTCTCAGGGTCTTCCTCACACTAGCCACTAGTTGGGAGAGTTCTAGGGGGTTCTGCACCTCCCCCTTTGCTTCCAAACCTAGGGGCACCTCTGGTTCTGGCACAGGTATATTTGGACCCTGTCTTCCCTCCCAGACGACTTGTCCCTTTGGGCCTACACCCTGTTCCTCCTGTACTTGGGTGGGTGATGGTGATACCTTGGGCAAATGACTGAGATCATGCTTCCCCAAACCATCCCCCCACAATACATTGACAGGTAATACATTTGACATACCCTCTTCTTGGATCACACCTCCAGTACCCCATGCCATCTGCACTTGGGCCATGGGCACTCCTGGAATAGAACTGGACAGAAGAGACGTGTATGTCTCATACTGGCCGGACTCCTCCGGCTTCAAGGGAGTGAGGCTAGTCATGGCGGTCTCAGCACTGACTCCAGGTGGTATAGGCAACGGTTCAAGGGTCGGAACGCCCTCCACCCTTGTAGCACTCTGGCTGCGGCTAACACCGCACTACCAGCAGTCCGTCCCTCACCTGGATCAGCCATGAGATCCCCATAGCCTACCTGACCACCTGGTACATGGTCAGCAGTTGGGTGCTTATCGGATGCACTGGGCGAAATAGTAGAAGTCGCTTCCAGTGACTCAGAAGAGCTACCCTGTACACTTTCACAACAAGCATTGGCAATTACATTGACAGTACCTTCATTAGCAATTGTTAATTCACACCGGGCCTCAATGAGATCTGTGGTAGACATATTAACAAGCTGGGAGTGAGACGCCCCCGCAGATGTGGGTGTGTCTACAGACAAGGTCTCATTGGCTCCTAGCACGGGAGTGAACAAAGCATCAATAACATTTTTGCTGAGCTGGGTTGCAGGAAGTTCAGTTGCATCTTCCCTGCTCTCAGCTGAAGGCAACTCATTAGCATTTACATTGACTGCCATGGGAAGTATCTCTGAGGGGGGGTTACGGGCCCTCTCTGCAGATATGACAGACACATTATCAACATTAGTCATAGACAGTTTATCACAGTAAATTGGGGTGCTCCCCACCCCATATTGGGACACCATAGGTCCTAAATCACTTCCCAACAGTACATTAGCAGGCAAATCAGTCAATAGTCCCACAGTCCGCATTCCTTTTTCTGCACCCCAGTCCAGATACACAGATGGGCCACCTGCTGTGGCTTGGGAAACAGGGAAGTTCTCAGGGCGGTTGGGGCACTCCTGCTTGAAATGTCCTGTCTGGTTACAGGCATGGCCCCGCCGCACCTCCCCTTGGGGTTTGGGGAAGGTCACCCGGGCGCCCAGAGTTCTTGGGACAGGGGAGGGACCACCCGAGGCAAGGTTTGTCTCACCCGACCTGACGACAGATGGCTGTGGTGGACTCCGGCCTGACTTCTCCTTCCAACTTGAGGGTCTCTGCAGGGTTATTGGAGTTTGTGCCTGCTGGGAGAGCTCCATCCTTTTGAGCTCAAGCTGATACTGCCATTCTCGTTCTGCTGCCTCACGATCTGCCTGCCGTTCTGCTGCCTGCCGTTCTTGTTCTACAGCTTCCAGAAAACGGTCCAACACCTGCAGGTATGTGTTAGGGTCACTGGTACCTACTTGCTGTAGGGCCATTTGCCAGTATGAAACCATTTCCCCAAGGCTGGGGCTACTGGTCTCTCCTGGTGAAGTAATCCTTGGGACCGGGCTGCTTGCTGCACTTCCTGGCCTAGCCCCAAAATTAGGACTCTGCATAGATGTGGCTGCCTCCATTTCAGCCATACGCTCAGGATCTCCAAAAGCCTGGTTCTGCAGTTCTGGGCTCTGCTTCTGAGCCCACTAGCCATCCACTGGTATTTGCCAAATAAAAGATAGGATAGAATACAAAGAGTAAGGGAGGGGAACAGCACTGTATCAAACTTTCACTGTATCTTAATGCTTGCTTTAATACCCAGCTTGTCTCATAGGATTACCATAATCCCCAGCATGTGAGTGATAAAGGTCACCAACACACGCCGTTTATCCTAAGATCCCACCACGCTGCCACCAATGTGAAAGATCCTCAGTGCGCCAACACCGCTGTGGCCACACCTGAGTCTCCTTTCATATAAAAACCACACTCACCGCCAGTGAGTGCCGGGTTCACAAGATAAATAAAAGACAAACTTTCTAAATTTTATATATTTATTAACCCCTAAATGGGTCGGTATTAACATCTAACACATGCAGTTCAGAACAGATATGCAGATGTATGCAAACATTAACAGTTACTAGTTACAATATACAGTACAATAAAAATAAAAAGGGAATAACATTGAAATAATTACTTTACCACGCATCTCCTTGATGTGGCTCTATAATCCAACACTCACACATGCTCTGTCATGTGTGAATAACCCAGTGGAGGCTTCTTGGCATGTGGCATTAATACAATAATCCAGCCTGCATGCTCTTCACAGTGGTCACTCTGTGATCTCTTGTGGTCTGTCTGTAAAAACTCTGTAGTCTGTGATGGTCTCAGCCCAATCTCCATAGCATAATCTCCTCATAATGTTCTCTTGTAGTCCCAGCATAATCATCTCCCACAGACCTCTTACCTCATCTTTTATACCCTTTATGCCACCTCCCAGAATGAGGTCATCGGCAGCAGCAAGTCTGATTGAATAATGCACTCAAGTCCAAATTCTTTGCAAAGAGCTGAGACCAAGTGGAATGATACAATGTTATCAGCCATATCTGATCTACAGTGCAGACTGGACAATGCATGTTTCTTTGATCATTCAGGGCTGTGTATGAATACAATGGAGCCCTGCTGGGATGGATGCAAAGCCCTATTGTTCCAGCCTGGCCACTATTGCCAATATACACCTGGGATTATAGCTGCGCACCTTATGAGTAAATGCAGGTAAGAAGGGAGATACTATCCCCAGAGATCAAAATACACCTGAGTTATAGCCATAAGCAGAATCATCACAGCATGGTTGAAAAGCAATGTCTGACTTTCATTTGTTTATTTTCATAGAATTTTTATATATTATTACTTTTGTCAGATTCAAGTTATTTCTGTGACCATTGTGGGTTTTTCTTTCATTAAACGAGGGGTACCAACAATTTTGTCCACGTTAAAAACCCCCATAAATTACCCCATTTTCAAAACTGCAACCCTCAGATAATTCAAAACAGCATTTGGGAAGTTTGTTAACCCTTTAGGCATTTCACAGGAATTTAAAACAATATGGAGGTGAAATTTAGACATTTTAATTTTTTTTAATAATACATTCATTTAGCCCTAAAATTAACACATTTAACAAGGGGTTAAAATAGAAAATGCATCTCACAGTTTATGCAATTTCTCCTGAGCATGAAAATATCCCACATGTGGATCTGGATGTAAACTGATGTTTGGGCACATGGCAGTACATGGAAGGGAAGGAGTGCCCTAGGACATTTGAAAAACAGACTTTGCAATAGTTTTCAGGTGCCATGTCTAATCTGCAGAGCCTCTAGAGTACCTATACAATGAAAACCCTCCCAAAAGTGACCCAATTTTGGAAACTACACCCCTCAAGGAATTTATCAAGAGGTATAGTGAGCATTTTGACCCCACAGCTGTTTCACAGATTTTATTAACATTGGAATGTGTAAATGAAAAATTACTAAAACATTACTTTATCCCCAAAGTTCTCATTTTCACAAGGGGTTAAAGGAGAAAAAGCATCCCACAGTTTGCTAAGCAATTTCTTCTGAACACAGAAATATCCCATATGTGGTCGTAATCTGCTGTATGGGTACATGGGGGGGGGGGGCTCAGAATGGAAAGAGCACTATTTAACTTTTGGAAGGCAGATTTTGCTGGAATAGTTTTTGAGTGTCATGTCACATTTGCAGAGCAAATAAAGTACCAGTACAATGGAAACCTTCCTAAAGCGGCCTTATTTTAGAAACTACACTTCTTTACAACATTTCTCAAGGGTTATCATTTTGAGCTCAAGGGTGCTTCCCAAAAATGAATGTACAAAGTGAAAATTTAGATTTTTAAAAAATTATGGCAATTCAGTGCCAATACGTCGTGCTCACTTTGTGTCATCCGAGACACTCACTTCTAAAACTTTTAAGTAGGTTATCCCAGGTACAAAAAAAGTTGTGGGTTTCAACACACAGCAGGGCTCAGAATGGATGGAGCACTGCACTTCTTAGCTTTTGGAGTATAGTTGTAGGCTGGGGCCCTGCGGCGTTTTACAGTCACAGCAAAATGGATCCCCACTTTGTGTTAAAATACGGACACGTGGCGATTTCCAAAATTGTCGTGGTTTAGGAAATCACAGCATTTCAACTATATCTATGGAAACGCCAGAGTTTTCCCTATAGGTAGAATTGAAGCAGAAAGTCCGTACAAGAAAACTCTGCGAACTTTCTGTCAAAAGCGCTATGGGAAGAACTGCAATGCGTTGCTGCCGCGTTTTTTCCCACATCGCTTTTTTGCTGCGGGATGCCACGTGGGGCCTTAGCCTTAGAAGGACTTTCTGGATGCCATGTTTTTACAGAGCCCCAGAGATGCCAGTAAATTGGAATTCTCCAAGAAGTGACCCCATTTTGTAGAGGCAATTTTAAGGACTCTGCAACATGACATGGCGTCCAAAAACCAATAATCTAAATCTGCGTTCCAAAAGCCCATACCGCTCCTTCACATCTGCGCCCTGTTGTGTGCCCAAACTGAAGTTTATGCCCACATGTATGTTGTACACTGTTGTACTTAGGATAATGTACTTAACAACATCATATGTTGATACAGTGGGGAAAAAAAAGTATTTAGTGAGCCACCAATTGTGCAAGATCTCCCACTTAAAAAGATGAGAGAGGCCTGTAATTGACATCATAGGTAGACCTCAACTATGAGAGACAAAATGAGAAAACATATCTAGAAAATCACATTGTCTGATTTTTTAAGAATTTATTTGCAAATTATGGTGGAAAATCAGTATTTGGTCACCTACAATCAAGCAAGATTTCTGGCTCTCACAGAACAGTAACTTCTTCTTTAAGAGACTCCTCTGTCCTCCACTCATTACCTGTAGTAATGGCACCTGTTTGACATTGTTATCAGTATAAAAGATACCTGTCCACAACCTTCAACGGTCACACTCCAAACTCCACTATGGTGAAGACCAAAGAGCTGTGGAAGGACACCAGAAACAAAATTGTAGACCTGCACCAGGCTGGGAAGACTGAATCTGCAATAGGCAAGCAGCTTGGTGTGAAGAAATCAACTGTGGGAGCAATAATTAGAAAATGGAAGACATACAAGACCACTGATAATGTCCCTCGATCAGGGGATCCACGCAAGATCTCACCCCGTGGGGTCAAAATGATTACAAGAACGGTGAGCAAAAATCCCAGTACTACACGGAGGGACGCAGTGAATGACCTGCAGAAAGCTGGGCCTAACGTAACAAAGGCTACCGTCAGTAACACACTACGCCGCCAGGGACTCAGATCCTACAGTGCCAGACATGTCCCCCTGCTTAAGCCAGTACATATCCGGGCCTGTCTGAAGTTTGCTAGAGAGCATTTGGATGTTCCAGAAAAGTATTGGGAAAATGTCATATGGTCAGATGAAACCAAAGTAGAACTGTTTGGTAGAAACACAACTCGTCGTGTTTGGAGGAGAGTGAATGCTGAGTTGCATCCAAAGAACACCATAACTACTGTGAATCATGGGGGTGGCAACATCATACTTTGGGGCTGATTCTCTGCAATGGGACCAGGATGACTGATCCGTGTACATGAAAGAATGAATGGGGCCATGTATCATGAGATTTTGAGTGCAAACCTCCTTCCATCAGCAAGGGCAATGAAGATGAAACGTGGCTGGGTCTTTCAGCATGACAATGATCCCAAGCAATCCGCCAGGGCAACGAAGGAGTGGCTTCGAAAGAAGCATTTCAAGGTCCTGGAGTGGCCTAGCCACTCTCCAGATCTCAACCCATTAGAAAACTTTTGGAGGGAGTTGAAAGTCTGTGTTGCCCAGCGACAGCCCCAAAACATCACTGCTCTAGAGGAGAGCTGCATGGAGGAATGGGCCAACATACCAGCAACAGTGTGTGCCAACCTTGTGAAGACTTACAGAAAACGTTTGACCTCTGTCATTGCCAACAAAGGATATATAACAAAGTATTGAGATGAACTTTTGTTATTCACCAAATACTTATTTTCCACCATAATTTGCAAATAAATTCTTTAAAAATCAGACAATGTGATTTTCCGGATTTGTTTTCTCATTTTGTCTCTCATAGTTGAGGTCTATCTATGATGTCAATTACAGGCCGGCCTCATCTTTTTAAGTGGGAGAACATGCACAATTGGTGGCTGACTAAATATTTTTTTTTCCCCACTGTACAGTCATGGCCAAAAGTTTTGAGAATGACACAAATATTCTATTTTCACATGATCTGCTGCCCTCTGGTTTTTATGTGTGTTTGTCAGATGTTTTTATCACATACAGAAATAGAATTGCATTCATATTATGAGTAACAGAAGCTTATATTGACAGTTAGAATGAGTTAATGCAGCAAGTCAATATTTGCAGTGTTGACCCTTCTTCTTCAGGACCTCTGCAATTCTCCCTGGCATGCTCTCAATCAACTTCTGGACCAAATCCTGACTGATAGCAGTCCATTCTTGCAGAATCAATGCTTTAATTTTGTCTGAATTTGTTGGTTTTTGTTTGTCCACCCGTCTCTTGATGATTGACCACAAGTTCTCAATGGGATTAAGATCTGGGGAGTTTCTAGGCCATGGACCTAAAATCTCTATGTTTTGTTCCCTGAGCCATTTAGTTATCACCTTTGCTTTATGGCAAGGTGCTCCATCATGCTGGAAAAGGCATTGTTGAGCGCCAAACTGCTCTTGGACGGTTGGGAGAAGTTGCTCTTGGAGGACATTCTGGTACCATTCTTTATTCATGGCTGTGTTTTTAGGCAAGACTGTGAGAGAGCCGATTCCCTTGGCTGAGAAGCAACCCCACACATGAATGGTGTCAGGATGCTTTACAGTTGGCATGAGACAAGACTGGTGGTAGCGCTCACCTCTTCTTCTCCGAATAAGCTGTTTTCCAGATGTTCCAAACAATCGAAAAGGGGATTCATCAGAGAAAATGACTTTACCCCAGTCCTCAGCAGTCCACTCCCTGTACCTTTTGCAGAATATCAGTCTGTCCCTGATGTTTTTTCTGGAGAGAAGTGGCTTCTTTGCTGCCCTCCTTGAGACCAGGCCTTGCCCCAAGAGTCTCCGCCTCACAGTGCGTGCAGATGCACTCACACCTGCCTGCTGCCATTCCTCAGCAAGCTCTGCACTGCTGGTAGCCCGATCCCGCAGCTGAAACACTTTTAAGAGACGGTCCTGCCGCTTGCTGGTCTTTCTTGGGCGCCCTGGAGCCTTTTTGGCACCAATGGAACCTCTCTCCTTGAAGTTCTTGATGATGCGATAGATTGTTGACTGAGGTGCAATCTTTCTAGCTGCAATACTCTTCCCATTTAGGCCATTTTTGTGCAGTGCAATGATGACTGCACGTGTTTCTTTAGAGATAACCATGGTTAACAGAAGAGAAACAATGATGGCAAGCACCAGCCTCCTTTTAAAGTGTCCAGTGGTGTCATTCTTACTTAATCATGACAGATTGATCTCCAGCCCTGTCCTCATCAACACCCACACCTGTGTTAATGGAGCAATCACTGAAACGATGTTAGGTGGTCCTTTTAAGGCAGGGCTGCAATGATGTTGAAATGTGTTTTGGGGGATAAAGTTCATTTTCTAGGCAAATATTGACTTTGCAAGTAATTGCTGTTAAGCTGATCACTCTTTATAACATTCTGGAGTATATGCAAATTGCCATTAGAAAAACTGAAGCAGTAGACTTTGTAAAAATTTATATTTGTATCATTCTCAAAACTTTTGGCCATGACTGTATAAACTGCTGTTTGGGCACTCTGTCAGGCACAGAAGGGAAGGAGTGCTATTTTGTTTTTGGAGCACCAAGTTTTTGGACATCATGCCACTTTTGCAAAGCTTATACATTCCGTTCCTGCCGCAACCAGTTTTGTTCTAATTATTTGGTGATTTGGGTTTTTTTTTTGTCTTCACATTGTGCAAACTATATATATATATATATATGTTTTTTTCTGGTGATGTAGCCACATTAGAGCTGTTTTTTTGTGGGATGCGATGCATTTTGTGATACCACTTTGGAGTGCCTATAACTTATTGACTAAATTTTACACTTTCTTGGTGGATTTAAGAAAAAACCCCATTGCTTTTTACCTCTTCATTTTTTATCATGCAGCGTACAGCATAAGTAGCATAAGTAACATGTTAACTTCATTCTATAGGTTGGTACGATTACAACAATATTTTTTTTTATGTTACTAATTTTAAAGAACAAAAACCCATTTAGAGACATAAATCAATTATTTTTGCATCACCATCTTCTGAGATGTGACATTTTTAATTTTTGGTTGACAGAGTTGGTTGAAGGTTTATTTTTTGTAGGGAGAGCTATTTTTTTTTTTTATTGCTTCTGTTTTGGGGAACATAATCACTTTTTATAGCATATTTTGTGAGGTAAGATGTGTGTGATTTTATGTATTTATTTTTTCCCCTGTATTTTTTTAATCTGATGTTCACCATGCAGGCTAAATAATATTTCAATTTCATTGCACCAGTTGTTACTGACACGACAATTTCAAATATGTATTGTTTTGATAATTTTTTTAGATTTTCTTTGTAATATCATATTACATATTTTATATATAGTATATATAAATATGATTCATTTCATATAGAAAAAGGGCATTTTTGGGGCTTTATTGATTTTATTAATTTTTTAACACACTTTTTTTTTTTTACACTATTCTTTACATTTTTTTGGGATGTCCCATTAGAGGACCTGAATCTGCAATGCTATGATCGCTGGTTCAGACGACTAGACTGACTTCCGTTGAACTCGGCAGGATCAACCAGGTATGTGCGCTCCTGGCAACCTGGGGTCAGACCCTAAGCTGCCGAAATTGGATATCTGCTTCCCCCCATCTAACTGCAGGTGGGGGGGTAGGGGGCGATGGGGGACATTAGTTTATCAGAAACCCCTTAGATGCCAAAGTCATGTTTGACCACAGCATCTAATGTGTTAAAACACCCAATTGCAGCTCAGCTCCAACCAGGGGTTAATGGAGCAAGTTTTGGCTGTCAGTTACAGCTAAAACCCGTTTTGGAAGTCACCAGCTCACACAGTGAGTGGTTGTCTGACACAGGACAGAATAGTGCGTCCATTTGCCTTATGGCACAGTCAGCCAGGACGTATTAATGTTTTGTGTTGCTAAGGGGTTATTTTGGAATTGTATCAAAAGTCTTCTAAAAGTCCAGATCCACTGCATTATCCATGCCCAATCTAGAATTGATTGGGGTGACATAAGAAGTAGCAGGGGCAGCATCAGGGGTAGCATTGCTTATACAATGGTCAGACAATTTTGTAATAGAGGTTACTGTAATTACACATATATAAATCTGTATGAGCCGTCACCAGTCATGTCCTTTAACGTGCAGATGGTGCCTGTACATATAAACTTAGTCTGAAACAGCATCATATCCTGTGAGGTAATGTGGGAGAGTGAACAGAGGAGGGTACGTTTTAGGGATTCTAACTACGGAAGGGTTTACATTAGGAGTTGTGATTGGCCTGTCTGAAAAGATATGTCTTTAGTTTGTGCTTGAAGCTGTAGAAATTGGGGGTTAATCTGATAGTCCAGGATAGAACATTTCAGAGAAGTGGTGCAACTCGGGAGAAGTCTTATATACGAGCGTGGGAGGTTCTGATAATACAGTAGAGGATGGGTTGGGCGGTAGACAGAGATTAGGTAGGAAATGTAGGAAGGTGTAGCATTATGGAGAGCCTTGTGAATGAGAGTGATAAGTTTATATTGTATTCTGTATTGAATAGGCAGCCAATGTAGTGACTCACACAGACTGGAGGCATTGCTGTAGCATCTAGACTGATAGATGAGCCTGGCCACCGCATTCAGAATAGATTGTAGAGGGGAGAGTTTAGTAAGGGGAAGACCGATTAGTAAGGAGTTACAGTAGTGAAGGCGAGAGTGAATCAGGGCAACAATAAGTGTCTTTAGTGTATCTCTGGTAAGGAAAAGGCGTATTCTGGAGATGTTTTTGAGGTGGAGATGACATGAGCGTGCGAGTGATTGGATATGTGGGGTGAAGGAAAGGTCTGAGTCAAACATAACCCCGAGGCAGTGGGCATACTGCCTAGGAGTTATAGTAAGGCCGGAGACTGCAATGGAGATATCAGAGACAGATCTATTAGATGGTGGAAACAGCAGTAGTTCAGTCTTTGAGAGATTCAGTTTCAGATAGACTGAAGACATGATATTTGAGACAGCAGAGAGACAGTCACTGGTGTTCTGTATTAGTGCAGGGGTGATGTCATGGGATGACGTATATAATTGGGTGTCATCAGCATAAAGATGGTACCAGAAGTCAAATCTGGTGATGGTTTGTCTAATGGGGGCTGTGTAGACGGAGAAGAGCAGGGGGCCTAGGACAGAGCCCTGAGGAACACCAACAGCAAGGGGAAGAGGGGAAACAGAGCCCACAAATGATACACAGAAAGTGCGGTGTGAGAAATAAGAGGAGAACCAGGAGAGCACAGTGTCCGTGAGGCTGACACAGCGGAGCATAGTGAGGAGGAGTTGATAGTGAACAGTATCAAATGCTTCTGAGAGATCCAGAAGAATAAGAAGAGTGAAGTCACCTTTGGATTTAACCGTCAGGAGATCATTGGAGACTTTTGTGAGGGGCGTGTGCAGAGTGTGGAAGCCAGATTGTAAAGGGTCAAGAAGAGAGTTAGCAGCGGGCATGGCTTGGCACCGCTTGAGATGGCCGCTGGTAGGTAGCTCTCTGAGGCCTCACAGATTTCCGCAGCTCATACCGGCAACTCGGCGCCAGCAATACCCGGCAGACTACGAGAGGGGAGATCCTCTGCCCCCACAGACAGCGGGGAAATGGTGAAATGGGGGAAAAAAGGCCCTCCAAAGCGGCTTACAGATCTCTTTGCCGCGCCAGCCGTGGCCCAAGATGGCACCGGTGAATCCTCCCTTCTCCAAGCACAGCGCACGGCAGGCAGCCCTCGCGCTGCATATGACAGCGCTTCAGGTGAGGAGTCCCAACAGCTTACCCCACCACACCAGGGGTCTCATGCCGACAGGCCAGGTTCCCAAGAGAGCCTGAGGAGGGGTACAGAGGGCCAGCAGCAACCTTATAAGAGGGGACTACAACCCCCATACTCACCCAATCGAGCTCTGGTTGGTCATCAGGACCTCTCCGCTGCGGCAGCATCCTCCCAGGCAGGCAGCAGCACCCCTACACAAAGCCCTGTAAAGCAGCAGATGAGATGGGATACCACATTCTGATTTGAATCTCGCCCAGCTACAAAAGAACCCCAACAATGCGAGTCGGATGTGCTCCAGGCTATCCCTTAAGGTACCCAATCTGCTTCTGAGGCCTTCTTGAAAGATATAATGCTAGCTTGGCATAGATCTATCCAGAAAGATATCACCAAGGCGATTACGTCCGTCTCCTCCACGGTTGACTCTCTTGGCAACAGGCTTGACCATGTTGAGAATAAAATGGGTGAATTTGCTGCGGCACACAATACCATAGTGGACGCCCATAATGATCTTGAGGAAGAATTAGCGGCAGTTAAACTTAAACTTGCCGACATGTAAGACAGAAATAGACGGAACAATGTAAAGTTTCGTGGCATACTGGAGTCAGTCGCTGCCAGGGACTTGATTCCTTTCTTGCAACAGTTAATGAAAGCGACCCTGTCACACTGCTCTGACACAGATCTGACCATAGACAGGGCCCACCGCCTGCCGAAGCCGAAGGGGATGCCCGACCATATTCCCAGGGATTCCCTCGTCCCTATACATTTCTATCATATTAAAGACCATCTCATGTTCGAGTCAAGGAAAAGGTCATCTTTGCCCGAGCCGTTTAAGGAAATTCAACTATATGCTGATCTTTCTCAGGCTACCATTGCTGCCAGAAGAAAGCTTGCTCCTGTTGCAGTGGTCCTCTGTCAACACAAGGTTCCTTACAAGTGGGGATTTCCTACTAAAGTTATTGTTATCAGAAATGGAGTGACTTATTCGTTCAATTCCTTTGACACAGGGAAGAGTCTGCTACTCCAGTGGAACCTGCCACCACCTGCGCCTGATATCCAGAAATCCTCTAGGGCTGAGTCCCACAAGCCGATTGAATAGCCATAATGGACACACTGTGAGTCACTCGTGGTGCACTTTGTAATTTATATCCTACGTCAAGTTTGCGCAGTATTACACTGCTCGGTCCTGTAACTCTGTTTTTTCTTTTTCACTCAATGTTGCATAGTTATATGTTGAACATTGTTTTTAAAGAATTTTTCCCCTTTAGGCCTAATAGGTTTCTCTTTGGTATCACTCTCATACTTCAGAGTCTCTCTGCTACCAATCCATGTTATTAATTTTAAAATTTATCTATGGGTGTTAAATTTCTGTCACTTAATGCGAGGGGCCTAAATAGTCCCTTTAAGCATTCATTGCTGTGGAAGGAGGCTCTCAGATCTGCGGCGGATGTAATTTGCATACAGGAGATGCATTTCTATGACCCTCGCCCTCCGAAGTTTTCTCATAAACTGTTCCCTCACGTTTTTTGCTCGAATGCCACCAGGAAGGTTGCCGGTGTCCTCATAGCAGTTAAACACACAGTGTCCTTTCAACTGATACGTGTCATTTCAGACCCCAAAGGCCGCTATGTCGCTCTTATTTGTTTGATTGACAGTTGCCCTTTTACTATCTTAAATATATACTGTCCTAACACATAACAAATATCCTTTTTAAACTTGGTATTGAAAAAGGTTAGGAAATGTGCACAGGGCCAGTTTGTCTTGTGTGGCGGTCTCAATATTGTGCATGATGCTACTGCTGATTCCACTTATTGCGGCAAGCATACACCTCAACAATTAGGACCGTGGCTCCAGCAAGAGGAGCTTCATGATGTCTGGAGGTGCTTACACACCTCCGAGAAAGATTATATGTACTATTCTGCTAGGCATCAATCCTACTCACGAATAGACATGTTTCTGGTCCAGACTGATATGCTCCTTAGAGTGCAGGGTTGTGAGACCACGTCGGACCACGTGCCTATTACTCTCACCATTCGCTCGGTAGGTGTCACTGTTCCTCCCGTGTTGTGGCGCAACAATACATATGTCATGTCCCTGAAATCAGTAACCGAGAAATTGACTGCTGACATCACTGAATTTTTTGAGATTAATTCTCCCTCGGTAGCTGATAAGTTTTGCTTCTGGAATTCTCATAAGGCATTTGTCAGGGGCCTAATGATACAGCATACCTCGCGCTTTAAGCACCAGAGATTACACAAGATGAAGGAACTACTCGCTTCTATTACAACTTTAGAACAGCAACATAAGGCTGCCCCTGGCCCCGCCCCTATTGGCTACTTTACAGAAAGCTAGAGATGACCTGAGAGCCCACCTACACTCCAAAAGCTTGAAAGCCTTTTATTATCGGTCATATAATAAAGCGAGCAAATTAATGGCACAAAGAGTTAAGGCGGCAAGGATTAAATCTAAAATCCCATTTCTCGTTTCTAAATCAACCAATGCTAAAGTTTTTCACCCTCAGCATATAGCGGATGAATTCAGTAAATATTATCAGGGCTTGTATAACCTGAGGGAGGATCCGGACACCACACAACCTTCTGGTATAGATATTAATCGATTCCTAAGCTCCTTGCACCTTCCTTCCATTTCACATTCGCAGCTACAGTCTTTAAATGCTTCTATTTACACACAGGAAGTAGCCAGGGCAATAGATGGATTGAAACTCAATAAATCGCCTGGTCCAGATGGGTTTTCTGGGGAATATTATAGGCAGTTCAAGCCACTTATTCTTACTCACCTTACTGAGGTGTTTAATCTAGCAATGTTGACAGGAAAATTTCCGCTAGAGATGCTATCTGTGACGATTGTGGCGTTGCCTAAACCGGGCAAGGTCCCCTCCCTACCCTCCAACTACCGGCCCATATCGTTATTAAATGCAGATGTAAAGTTGTTCGCTAAGGTACTTGCAAACAGATTTCTCGATGTCCTGCCCACTTTAATAGGCGGGGATCAGGTGGGATTCACTAAGGGAAGGCAGGCCCCAGACTGCACGAGACGTGTGATCGCGCTGCTTGCGGCCGCTCGGTCTAGACGAACGCCTTCTTTGCTCCTGTCCTTGGATGCGGAGAAGGCGTTCGATAGGGTACATTGGGGATATCTCTTTGAGGTTTTACGTAAGTTTGGCTTCTCTTGCCCCATTGCCACTGCAATTTCTTTACTTTATTCCTGCCCATCTGCACGGGTGCTGGCGAATGGGGTCTTGTCTCGCCCCTTTTCCATTTCCAATGGCACAAGACCACTGTCCCCTTTAATATTCTCTTTAGTGATGGAGCCCTTAGCTGAAACAATCAGGTCACATCCTGGCCTTCCTGGTATTAAACTGGGTCAGACAGACCATATAATTAATTTATTTGCGGATGATGTGATCCTGTCCCTTTCTTATTCTGACAACGTGCTGCGTACTGTATCCCAAACCCTAGGGGAGTTTGGAGCGTTATCATATTATAAGGTTAATGAATCCAAATCCCAGATTTTGGGGATTAGTCTGACTCAAACTAATATACACCTTATCAAAACAACATCGCGCTACCAGTGGTGCCTGCAGTCTATACCCTATTTGGGAATTCAGCTCACCCCGAATCCAAAAGATTCAGTTAAAGCCAATTTTCCAGGTTTGTTGACTACCCTTCAGAAAGAACTTGATGTTCTAACTAAATTTGAGCACAGTTGGATGGGGAGAATTGTTTTATATAAAATGTTGATTCTTCCCAGGATACTTTACTACCTCAGAACTTTAGTGATCCCGATACCCAAGTCTGTTTTCCTAATTTTTGAAAAACAGATGTTGGCCTTTATATGGAATAGTTGTAAGCCCAGAGTAGCTTTACAGACGCTCTTTAAGGCAAGAGACAATCGAGGTATGGGTTACCAAATCTATACCATTACTATTTAGCCACGACTTTGGGTCAACTTCAATTTTGGTTTTCATCGAATCATGATAAATTATGGCCTGATATGGAGGCTCACATAGCCCAGATTTCCGATTGGGAGGGATTCCTGCTAGCGTCAGGGCCTGGTCACCGTCTTCCCCTCTCTGCACCACCGGCTGTACAGGCCACGGTTGGGGCGTGGCTCGTTTTATGCGCTATTTCAGTGATATCCCTGGGGAATTTACCTCTTACGATACTCCCTCACGTGATACCACATTTATCTTTCGACGCGTGGCACAGATGTGGGATAAAACATATCTCTGATCTCTACAGAGGCGACACCATTGTGCCCTCCATGTTGCAGGAAACACATAATCTACCTGCAAAGTAAGCATATACCTATGCTAGACTGGCTTCATATCTGTCTGACGCCACCTCAGCGCAAATACGCTTGCCACAGCCAGCCGCCGACCTCTTACACCCACAGACTTCCCCAGCTGCAATATATGACTTAGATTTTGTATCGTACTTTGAACACGGATTGTACCTTTCGAAAGACTAAACATACGTGCCTTTGGGAAGAAGATCTAGGCTGCAGTTTTGAGGCTAGTCATTGGCGGGAGGCGATTAGATGAGCTAAGCAATCTACGGTGTGTGCCTCTCACTGGGCGCAATATAGCAAATTACTCCTATGCTGGTATTACCCTCCCCTACGCCTAGCTAAGTTTTATCCATCGTGTTCACCGGGCTGTTGGAGAGGTTGTGGAGAGATTGACTCTTTTTTCCATGTGTTTTGGCACTGCCCGCTCATTCAGCCCTTTTGGATCTCTGTATTTTCGCTACTCAATAAACTGTGTGGTGGAGTGGTAGGATCGACACCTGAACTGGCACTCCTCTTGCTGGGCATTCATATGACACCGAGCAGATATAGAACCGTCATATGCCAGGTACTTGGGGCTGCTCGTCTGCTTATTGCATGTAGATGGAAATCGACCTCCTGTCCGACATTGATGGAGCTGATTTCGGTGGTGTCATTGATTTATCAATATGAGCGTATTTACGCATGCAATGGTGGAAGTCTGGAGAGATTCAGGAAGCATTGGGAGCTATGGGCGACTGCATTCCCCCCACCGCACGCCAATTGATGGTCTATACACTCTAGACATTACTGGTACCCTAAGTATCTCATTATATATTCTCTTAATTTCCTAGGGGGGTACCCTGCTTGAGTGTTTTTGGAATGCTTATACACTATCCTCCTAATTAATTAATTCATCACTCTTAGTGTTGATAACTGGTAGCAGATAGGTCTGCACACAGGTCCACGAAGCGGGTCATCCGCTTTGTGGGATGTTGAGAGTGACACAGATAGCAAGGAAAATGCAGTAAAGCATCTATGCTATCTGTGCATTTTTTCTCCATGAAGCTTGTAAACTCCCCTGATGAACCTGGTGTTAGGATTATCCACTAGGGTAACGCGTAGGAAGATGAGGGAAAGAGGAGATTTATATGTTTTATCATAAGAGAGGGACTTGATCAGGCATTTGGTTTATCATGCTCCTTATAGGGCCTATGGTCTCCTGCCCTCTCAGTGTAGTCTATATAGAGTTTGGGTGTGGCGTTTTGAGCTTCATATTGGCAATTTGAAACTCCACTGCACTAATATATTATATATACCATCTCTAGTATTCATACGTTAAGAATACTTTGAGTGCTTTAGTGAAATGTGCTCCAGTTTTACAATATCGGTCTGCGGTGTTTTCACTTCTACCGCAGAGATACAGTATTTTTTTGCGGTTGATTTACCTATATTCCAGCATCAATATAATAAAGGGTTTTAAAGGGTATTCTACCCATGCATCCCCCTTAATTAGGATAGGTTTATCTAAAGGATCACTTAGGCTAATTATGGGTGACATCTTATTATTGGATGTCTGTGTTTTAAATTTTTCTAATAAAAGTTGAGTTTTATTTATTATTTGGTTCATCTTTATATTTTTGCCATTTTTTCTATTCAGTTTTTTTGTATAAATTCCGACACCTATTGGTATATGTTATCTAGAAAACATGAGCTAGATAGATAATGCAACATGTACTTGAAACTAACTGAAGTGCTTTACCCTATAAGTCTGAATATGGTCCTTGGGATGGGAATACCCCTTTTATTAAGACTGGTGTTTCATACGCCTTAAGGCTCCTTGCAGACAACCGTGGAACCGGATAGCACCCATTCATTTCTATGGGCACATGCACACGACCATGTTTTCCAGCGATCAGTGTGCGGGCCGAGAGCCCGGCCACATAATGTAGAACAGGTCCCATTCTGTTCAATGTTTGCGGAATGGACTCATCCATAGAAGCCTATGGGAGAATAAAAACCAAGGATGGCACACTGATGTACTCCGTGTGTCACCAGTGTGTCGTCCATTTTTGTGGACAAGCTAGGAACATCATTAGATGTCTCCTGTGATTTTTTTTTTTTTTTTTTTTGTGGATCTGCAACCGGCCTAAATCTTAATTAATCTGCCTCCATGTGTGTCTCGAGGTTTAGGGTGCAATTACAGATTATTTTCATTAAAAAACGTGAAAAAAACTCTAAGACTTTTCCTTGCTGTTGCAATTTTGAGAGTATATCATAAAATATGCTTGAGGCTGAGGCCCCACGTTGTAGAAATGCAGCTTTTATTTATTTTTTTGTTGCGGTTTTCTGAGCCAAAGCCAGAAGTGGATTGAGCAAAGGTAGAAGTGTAAGTGCTTCCTATATATTCCCCATTCCCTTTGTAGCCATTCTTGGCTTTGGCTGAGGTTAAGGCCCCATGTAGCGGGCCGTAGCGAAAAAGTGCTGTGGCAAAAACCGTGGCGGAAATGCATCACTGTTTTTCCCGCAGCGCTTTTCACAGAGTCTGCAGAGTTTTCCTCTGCGGATGTTCTGCTTCAATTATACCTGTAGCGAAAGCGCCAGCGTTTCCGTAGGTATAATTGACATGCACCAATTTCTAAAAACGCAACAGTTTTGGAAATCGCAGCATTTCTGCTGTGCCTATTTTTCTACAATGTGTGGCTGGGATTCGCTAGAACTAGTACTGTAAATTGCCGCGGACAAAATGTGACGTTTGCGCCACGTGGGAGCCCCGGCCTAAAACACATATATCATCATCAGTTATGACAAATGTAAACTCTTTGCATGCATTATCAAAAAGTGCATTTTGGATGTGTTTAACACAAAAAAAACACTTACGTCTGATGGCACTCTAAGTCAAAACTAATGGGTCAGATCACACAAGGGAGAGATCAACAGAGATAACAGACACTAAAACATCTTGTATAGTTATGTTTCCCCACCCCCATCACTTCCACTCTCTATTTCCTGCTCTGCTGAGGTTTCCTGCAACGTAAGAAAGATAGATACTAGATAAGCATTATTATATCTGTCAATTCCTCAGTTCTGTACATTGAATATGTTGTAAAACATACACTACAGTAAAAGAGTGTGCACAAAGAACACACTAAATACACAGTCATTTTAATCCCTTAAGGACACAGCCAAAAACCACTTTAAGGATTCGGTCCCATTTTTCATGACTTGAATCACGGTATGTGGTAATAACTTTGCAACACTTTAACTTACCCAGGCAATTTTGTGACAAGTTTTTTTCATGACACGTTGCACTTCATGTTGGTGATAAACTTTGGTTGATACTTTATGGATTCTTTTATGAAAAAATAGGAAATTTGGTAATATTCGCAATTATCAAAATGTGAAATGCTCTGCTTTTCAGACAAATAGTCATATCACCAAAATTAATAAAGCAGAGATATGTTAGATAATATTTATGTTGGGATCATCTTCTAATCGCTCTTGAATTTATTTTGGACATTAGAAGGTTTACAAGTCTAACACTTTTCCAAACTTAAAAGAAAAATTCCCAAACCCATTTTATAGGGACCACTTCAGCTCTGAAGGGGTTTTTAAAGGCCTATATATTAGAAACCCCCCATAACGCACCCTATTTTGAGAACTGCACCCCTCAAATTATTCAAAACTGCATTTGGAAAGTTTGTTAATGCTTTGTGTTTCACAGGAATTAAAATAATATGGGAGTAGAATTTAGAAATTTCATATTTTTTATAGAAATATGTTATGTTAAATTCATCACACAATTTGTTATACAATTTCTTCCAACGCACGGAAATACCCCATATATGGATGTAAATTGCTGTTTTGGCACATGGCAGCATGCTGAAGGAGTTCACTGGGCTTTTGAAGAGAGGATTTTGCAGGAATAGTTTTCAGGTGTCATTTTGGAAACTACACCCTTAAGGAAATTATCAAGGGGTATAGTAAGCATTTTCGACCTCACAGCCATGCAGTTTTTTTTTGTTGGTTTTTTTTTTTTTTTAAATGTTCGAAGCCAGATGACTATTACATATATCTTTTTACAGACCATTTTGTTGATTTTGCTATTTATGCAAGAACAGCTATACTTCCTTCCCATATTTCTACAAACACATCTCCTCTTGTTATATATGCTTATAACATCTTCTGTCTTGTGAAACACCATTTCTGTACTAGATACAGTTTATTTACTATACAGTTTAACAGAAAATCTTGATTACAGTCTAACCTTATTTCTAAACTAAAAAATTATGCAGAGACTGCAGCTAACCAGATGATCACACTGTGTACCTTACAAGGTGCACAGTGGTCTAGAAACTGACACATGTGGGATTGTTCTACCATGTCTCAGTTTTCTACCACTTAAAGGGCTATTGCCATGAACATGAATATACATAAATTGATGGACAATGAGCAGTTAAACATTTTTGCAAATATAATAAATTAAACATTTTGCAGAGTTTTAAAGATTTTCTCTAATTTCAGTGGTGATAGTCTGTTGTCTTGATCGGTTGCCAATGGATACGACCATGAATGCAGGAACTTTCTGTTGTCTGGTACTGGTCAGAAACCCAGCCATGATTTCCTTATTGTGTCCATATTATCAAGGAGAGACATTACATGCACAAGAAGATAATTCAACTACAATAAGGAAATCATGGCTGGATTTCAGACTATAGAAAGTTCCTGCATTCATGGTCATATTCATTGGCAACCGATCCAGACAACAGACTGTCACCGCTAAGATGGTTAGAGAAAATATGTAAAACTCTGAAAAATGTTTAATTATTTGTAATTCCAAAAATGTTTAACTTTTCATTATCTTCAAATTTAAATATGGTTATGTTCGTGGGAATACCCCTTTAAATTTGTTGTCCATACAGTCTGACATGGGTGACTGGTATATTCTAGATAATGACTGTTACACCTGAATTTTAAGGCTTTGAGTACAGTTAAACTGTACAGAATTGTACAGAGCATGCACACTTGCACATTTAATTGTATCCAAAAGTTTCTTGTTATTGCAGCCCACATATGGCCATAGACCCTAAACCACATTCCATAGTATATGTGATTTATTCTGAAATCAATTGTAAATGCAGTTGGCTTATGCCTGATCTTTGGAACTTATTACCATGATAGAGCTGAGCTCACCGAAGTGTCCTCTGGTAGTAGGTCAGTTCAATTCTGCATAAAGTGATTTTGTGCATTCTGAGTCATGTTGCTTTTTATTTCTACTAGTGAAAGGCAACATAAATCTGTATAAAGTACATTATAGAGTATGAGAAATATGATCATGGTTAGATCTCACAAAGATTTCACTAAACTGCAACATTACATGATAGTCACTAAATAAAACCATCCAGTTTCTATAATAGGCCTAAGATGGTTGCTTTGAGCTAGGACAATTTTTTTTTTTTATCCGAGACAGGTTTATTTAAATCACCTACACAATAGTTTACAGAAGTTATATCTAGTGTATCCTGCCACCGCTAGTTTTGGAAATGACCTGCACATTGTAGTGACATGTTAGATGGTTTAATGGTAAGGTCCACGTGCAAGGATCCCTAGAATAAAGGGACACAAGCACGTTAGGGTATGTTTGCAAAGAGGAATTTGCAGGCAGAAAAAAAATAAGCCGCCAAAGCTGTCTCCACAATGAAGCTAAACCTACATGTCTATCCCTTAATGATCGCTGACATAAATAATGCAAACAAATCATAAAATATAGCATTTATTGAATTCATAAGTAAAAAAATTCATGCTATAAAAACACCTAAAAATCAATAAATACAATGAGAAGGAAGGACGGTCACTGATGACGATCAAGGGTCCATAAGTACACAAAATCATAAGCATAGGGTAGCTGATAAATAATGAATAAATATTCAGGCCTACAAAATATAATTAATATTCAAAATATTCACATGAACATTTATTTTGACCATCAAAACATAGGTCGTGTCCTATTTTTGTTTGTTTTCACAGACCCCTCCATACACTCTAATGTGAATGACACGACAGCGAAAATCAGCCGTGTGATGGCCATTTTTTTAACAGCTGTCATATCGCCACATTAATTTCGATGTCTGTGAATGGGGGCTATTCACAAGACTGATATTTTCACAATCCGTTGTCATGGACCATTTTTGTCCATTTTCACGGCCAGCCATCGGGTACAATATTGCTTTGAAAAATGGATGTCAGTTTCTACCGATTATTGAAAAAAACTGATGAATTTCATGGATTTTCTTCTTTGACCCAACCCACACATATGGATGTAAAATGGATGTTAATCTGTTTTACATCAGTTAAAAATGAGATTCATTGATTTCTATTGATTACAAAAAACTGACATACTCTGTTTAAAATGGTCAGTCAAAAAAACGGACATGTGAATAGACACATTATTTTTAATGTGTTTTCAAAATGAACATTGCAAAAACGTGACGGATGTTGCAAAAATGTGAATTAGGCCTTACTACTCCCATTCACTTCAATAGAAGGTTCAGCTGAAATCCGCCCAGACAGGACTGTTCTTTTTTCGTTTAGCTGATTTTAATGAACGGTGGGCAGACTTTTTGTGGTTGATTCTGCTGCAAAAATTTTTCTATGGGGCAGCACATCGCTCAGTAGCTAGCACTGCAGCCTTGCTCCGCTGGAGTCCTAGGTTTGAATCCAGCCAAGGACAACATCTGCAAGGAGATTGTATGTGATTTTTTTTTTTGCATGGGTTTCCTCCAGGTACTCGGTTTCCTCCCACACTCTAAAAACATACTGATAGGGAATGTAGATTGTGAGCCCTATATGGAATAGTGATTGACAATGTCTGTAAAGACCTACGGAATATGTTGGTACTATACAAGTAAATAGAAATCACGACAAAGAATACGATATCTAGATTATCTCCTAATAATGTAAATCCAAATGATAATCAATAAAACTTAACATTTCATAAATATATTAAAATACAACCAAATAGGAGAATGTCCTGGAAATCCCAAAGGATCCACCGTATACCACTCCAAGACACAAAAAACATTATAGGGCCTATTTGGTTGTATTTTAATATATTTATTAAATGTTAAGTTTAATTGATTATCATTTGGATTTACATTATACTATACAAGTAAGCAAAATAGTAATAGCACTATGTGAACTTAACCTTACAGTCCACCCATGGTTTTCCTGCCTCAGAGATCGCAAGACATGTGAGATATTCTCAGTCAAAGTGACACTGTATTCATAAGAGCTACAGTACTTCATTCTAGAGATTGGTGGGAATCCTAACTCATAAATTGCTGGAAATATCAAACTTATCTCTGTGATACAGTATGTCAGTTTCCATAACTGTAAGTGAAATGTAAGTGCTAAAACCAGCATTAGGTTAACAAGGAATTAAAATTATTAAGGAAAGATTTATACTCCATTCTCCTGAAACCACAGGATAGGAGATAACTTGCAGATCAGTAGGATTCTGGTCACTAAGGACAATGGGGGATTTTAGTCTGAATATAGCAGTGGTCAGACAGTGCATGTCACACTCTATTAATTTCAATGGGAGTGGTGAAGATAGCTCGGCTATCTCTGTTGCTTTCATTGAAAAGAATGAGGCAGTGTCCAACTACTCTACGACCACCTCTCCATTCAGAACATGGAACAAAATTCTCCGATTCTCCTAATTGATAGGCCATAAGCAGTCAGACCCCCATCATTTTACAGATTATCCCCTATCCACAGCATGAAAAACCCCTTTTTAAAATTATATTAATTCACAATCAGATTGTAGAGTTTACAAGAAGAAAAGAAAGCACTCACCTTGAGCTGGGACTTGGAGACCTTGCCACTCTTTTCTGTGTCCAATGATGTGAAGGCATACCAGACAGATTTCAGGAGCTCTGTCCTCAGTGACATGCTGTGCTCTAACTGTACACCACACTTTTACACTCTGATAAACTAGATTGAAGTCTCCATGCTTTTATCACCTTAGAAGTCCAACCAAGTCGTCCTAGAGATTCAGTTTATGTAGTGGAAAAGGTAACTAGTATTATATGTACCACACCAAGCCCTCACAAAGTGGTAAATATGTTTTCAAGCAATTTATGCTGTAAAACTCAGTCCTGTTTAGCAACCCTCTACCACTTTACCAGTCTCTTGTCATCCACAATTAAAAGTTACAGTTTACGGCTTTCTTGTTACGTTCAATAGTCCCACATAGTCCACAGCACTCTTATTACACTTCAACAGCTCTGGACAGTTTATCCTTATTTGCTGTTGTGCTCAGCTATACTCACTACTAGTTATGTGCTATTACATTGTGACCACAAATGTGTCTCTGACACAGACGTTGCTGAATCTACCACTTCCTGCTGACAAAGCCACCCAATGGCATCTAGCACTGTCTCCAGATTGTACAATATAAATTTCGCATATATAGGCAAGTTACAGTTATCTAAGGTATTTAGCATGCTGTAGTTTGAAATATACAGGGTTTACATAAGAATAATTCTCCAAGGCAAGGAATTGGGTTCTACACTGGTTTACATTTTTTTTCTTAGGCCTATTAACATGTGTGCAACTTAATATATATTGAAATTAAAATCTATATAAATTATGCATTCATAGAGCAATTGCATGTACATTCAGAAAAAGTTCACACATTGAGGCAGCTCCTCTATATAACAGGCTACAATGAGTGTACACTTCAACCTTCCCAGCTTTTCTTTTAAAACACACTTCACTTAAATTAACCTTCCAACCATGAATAAATAACACCATGACAACCATATACAGTAAATCTTTTAGTAGCCAGGGTTCAGCCACAGCTTTATTCAACAATAATAATAACTGTGTTATGAGGCCTTGCCAGATGTAATGCAATTTATTTGAATTATTATCAGGGCCAACTAATTATTATTAGTGGCCAATTCCAGCCTGAATGCCAGCTATTTCTGACTGGACATGTCCTTGATGATTGCGGATAACAGATTCTACAAGTAAAGTGCTTCCACTAAGCTGGGGCAGCTATGAACATAGAAATGCCATCACAAAGAATACATACAGTACAAACAACCATAAAGTGCAATACTATAGGAGGGAGATTGGGAAAACCTGCAATCTTCAACAGAACTGTGAACTAACTGTCCCAGCTTAGCTCTTTAGAATCACTTTCCCAAAACCCCTCTTCATAACAATGAGCACCTAACGCAATCCCCAAAGAAGACCTGAAATGCATTAACCAATTTCCATGGCCCACTCAGTCAAAAAGCACTAGGTCTATGCATCCTGTTACCTAACAAGAAGACACAGTAAGGGTAAGGTCACACATAGTGAAAATGCTGCTGAATTCCCATGTTGACAACAACAGCGTTTTCCACTACAAAATCACCAGAGTGAAAACACCCCGAATTGCATGTTTTTTGCCTGTCGCTCAAATGCAGGCATAGGTACATAATTTCATGTAGGAAAGAGAGGCAATGATGCCCAAGGCATGTTATGAACCCTGTAATGGCAGCATAATGAGATATGACAAACGTAGTAGAAGAGCTGAGTGAGGGGAATAAAGAAGGAAAGCGAAGAAGAAGTAAGGAGGGGGGGAGAAGTGGGGAGAGAGAAGAGAAGGAGGAAAGACAGGACTAGGGGAATAGATACTGGATGCCTAGATACCTAAGAGATTTTGAGGTCCAGTGGAAAGGCGTGAGGGTGGATATAGAGGCTGCCACTTTGGGGGAGATAGAGATGTTGTGAGAGGGTACCGTTGATCATCAGATGAGCGTGACGGGGGGCGTAGAGAGTGAATATTGCATCAATGAACTGGAGTGGAAAGTTAAATTTCCTAAGTGTTGCACGCAAGAATTGCCAGTCTACCCTGTTAAATGATTTTTCAGTGTCAACGCACAGAAGAACCAGGTCTGAATTAGTCTTCCGTGCATATGCAATGGCAAGTAGAAGGCGGTGTCTTTCCCCTCTCTTCCCGGGACAAACCCTGTTTGGTCTGAATGGATCAAGGATGGTAAGAAGCGGTTCAAGCGAGTGGCAAGGACCTTCGCCCATATCTTTAGATCTAGGTTGAGTAGAGATATTGGTCTGTAGCTTCCACAAGATAATGGATCCTTCCCGTCTTTAGGGATCAGGGTGATATGTGCCTCCTGTGCTTGTTTGGGTAGCGGTTTCCCTGTGAGTAAAGCATTGCAGGATAAGGAGAGATGCAACAACAGCTTGAATACCGTGTAATAGTGCAGTGGAAAACCATCAGGACCAGTGCTCCTTCCTTTTGCGAAACTATGCATGACTTTTGTGACTTCCTCCAGAGATATAGGAGATGTCAGAGATGAAGCTTCTTTGTTAAATTCAAAGACTTCAGAAAGTCTTCAGTTTTGTTAATCTTCTGGGTCAGATCGGCAGGGGAGAAGGAATCATCTAGGTTATAGATCGAATCATCTATGTAAGAAAGCTAAGGCAATGCCATCAGTGGTCTTGTGAGAACGACCTAGTTTATCCCAAATGGTTGAGATAAAGGATTTGGACTCTCTCTTATCTCCATGGGTGTAGATTCTATGTTGGAAATGCAGAAAATGTTTAGCTGTGCAGGGGTTGATGGGAGTGAGGTCTGTTATCCTATACTGTTATATTATACTGCCTATAATTTGGTTGTGTTATTCAACACAACCCAAAAAGGTGAGAAGCTAATTGTTGTTTTCACTTGCATCTTTGCCTAAGAGATAATGCACTATGCATTTCTCGGTGCTCTTGCTTTTTGTTTATGTGCATACTGGATCACATGTCAGGCTAGGGCAACCGCCGGCAATTAAATAGGGGCCCAAACAAAGAAGAAAAACTTGGGGCAATCAACGAAGGCTTACAAAGTCACAATGTGTACAACTGCAGGATGAGAGCACTTAACTGGAGTCCTGTAAGGCTTAGCTCATGGAGGATTTCTTTATCTTTGGGGACTTGGAGCGCTGAGGCAGGCTTCCAGGTTCAAGCCTGGGGAGTGTAGGCAGAGAGGGAATATCCTCCGGGAGAGGGAGCCAGGATGGGATGTAAATCAGAGGAATATTCAGTAAGGTCCACGCAGAGGAGAGATCTTCTGGCGAGTGTATGACAATTCTGCGCCCCTGTTTGAGAACCGAGAGACCAAAGGAAAACAACTATGCATATTGTAAGCCCCGTTCATGTAGGGCTTCTAGGAGAGGATGCAGGATTAGTCTTTTTGCTAACGTAGAAGGCACAATGCCTTGGAAGAAGCGAAGTCCACACTCCTCATATCTGAAGGGACGCCAGTCTCTAGCTGCGAAGAGGACCACAGAGGTATCCACTGTGTATAGGAGGCCACATATTACATCTCTCGGCGGCTCATCCTGCTTTGGTTTGGGTGGACCCCCCTGTAGTTGCTCTCGATTTGGATGGAGGCAGCCCTGTCGTTTCCTAGGAGGGTGACAAAGATGGCCGAAGCCACATCTCTCAAAGCATCAGGAACGTACGATTAGGGTAAGCCCTTTATTCTCAGATTCCTCCTACGATTCCTATTTTCTAAATCTTCAATAAGGTCGTAGGTTCTTTTTAAGTTTGAATGATGGGAAGTTAGATGCTGCGTTACGGCTGCAGAGTGTACAGTCATGGCCAAAAGTTTTGAGAATGACACAAATATTCTATTTTCACATGATCTGCTGCCCTCTGGTTTTTATGTGTGTTTGTCAGATGTTTTTCTCACATACAGAAATATAATTGCATTCATATTATGAGTAACAGAAGCTTATATTGACAGTTAGAATGAGTTAATGCAGCAAGTCAATATTTGCAGTGTTGACCCTTCTTCTTCAGGACCTCTGCAATTCTCCCTGGCATGCTCTCAATCAACTTCTGGACCAAATCCTGACTGATAGCAGTCCATTCTTGCACAATCAATGCTTTAATTTTGTCTGAATTTGTTGGTTTTTGTTTGTCCACCCGTCTCTTGATGATTGACCACAAGTTCTCAATGGGATTAAGATCTGGGGAGTTTCCAGGCCATGGACCCAAAATCTCTATGTTTTGTTCCCTGAGCCATTTAGTTATCACCTTTGCTTTATGGCAAGGTGCTCCATCATGCTGGAAAAGGCATTGTTGAGCGCCAAACTGCTCTTGGACGGTTGGGAGAAGTTGCTCTTGGAGGACATTCTGGTACCATTCTTTATTCATGGCTGTGTTTTTAGGCAAGACTGTGAGAGAGCCGATTCCCTTGGCTGAGAAGCAACCCCACACATGAATGGTTTCAGGATGCTTTACAGTTGGCATGAGACAAGACTGGTGGTAGCGCTCACCTCTTCTTCTCCGAATAAGCTGTTTTCCAGATGTTCCAAACAATCGAAAAGGGGATTCATCAGAGAAAATGACTTTACCCCAGTCTTCAGCAGTCCACTCCCTATACCTTTTGCAGAATATCAGTCTGTCCCTGATGTTTTTTCTGGAGAGAAGTGGCTTCTTTGCTGCCCTCCTTGAGACCAGGCCTTGCTCCAAGAGTCTCCGCCTCACAGTGCGTGCAGATGCACTCACACCTGCCTGCTGCCATTCCTCAGCAAGCTCTGCGCTGCTGGTAGCCCGATCCCGCAGCTGAAACACTTTTAAGAGACGGTCCTGCCGCTTGCTGGTCTTTCTTGGGCGCCCTGGAGCCTTTTTGGCACCAATTGAACCTCTCTCCTTGAAGTTCTTGATGATGCGATAGATTGTTGACTGAGGTGCAATCTTTCTAGCTGCAATACTCTTCCCATTTAGGCCATTTTTGTGCAGTGCAATGATGACTGCACGTGTTTCTTTAGAGATAACCATGGTTAACAGAAGAGAAACAATGATGGCAAGCACCAGCCTCCTTTTAAAGTGTCCAGTGGTGTCATTCTTACTTAATCATGACAGATTGATCTCCAGCCCTGTCCTCATCAAGACCCACACCTGTGTTAATGGAGCAATCACTGAAACGATGTTAGGTGGTCCTTTTAAGGCAGGGCTGCAATGATGTTGAAATGTGTTTTGGGGGATTAAGTTCATTTTCTAGGCAAATATTGACTTTGCAAGTAATTGCTGTTAAGCTGATCACTCTTTATAACATTCTGGAGTATATGCAAATTGCCATTAGAAAAACTGAAGCAGTAGACTTTGTAAAAATTAATATTTATATCATTCTCAAAACTTTTGGCCATGACTGTAGAGTGAGATCTGAGCAGGCCGATTCCAGGGTATCCACTCGCCTCCCCATACTTTGAATGTCAGTGCGTAAGTCGGACAGCTCCAAGAGGACAGGAGCGACTGCTTGTGCCAGTGCTTTGCACAGAAAGAACTTAGTGATGATGTTGGAAAGGGAATCAGATTTGTCCATTCCTGGATTGCTAGCTTTTTAAAAAATTTTTGAACATCAGCCTGGTTATTTCTGCTGCTAGGAGTGCCAGAAGGGTCTCCACTCCTGTCTTTGCCAATTTTGCCCATTATGATTGGCTAAGAATAAAAGGAAGGCAGTATTTCGGCTTAAGGTCTGATGGAGCTGCAGGCTCAGACGTTCATCAGGTTCAGCGGTTAGGCTCTGCCCCCTCAAATGCAGATTTTTATCTGAAGTACCCCTTGCAGCTTTCAATTTCATTGCAAAGTTTAAAATTCACAGGTACAGTCTGACACAATAATTGACATGCTGCTGGCTTTTTATACAGCATATGGATTGGATTGCAATTGTATATTGCCACTGGCTAGCCGCCAGCCAATTCACATACACTAACCTGTAGAATTTTCTTCCACTGTTTCCCCAGTTTAAAGCAGCTAGTACAGGACACAAGCTGCCTCTGGATCTTCACATAGCAAAATTGGAGCACATTATACACCAGTGTTAATGTGTGGTCCACTGGCGTCAGAATAGTCATAATAAGGCTCTATACACATGACCATGTGCTTTGTTCGTGTGCTAGCCATGTTTTTCACAGCACACTGACCACTTTAGGGTCTATGGCCCCATAAACAAGCCTGCATATTATTATGGGGATATTATTGTGTATACAGCAGTGAGCCCAGGGAAAAAACTCAAGATAGGCCCTGTACCTGTCTGTTTTGTGGCCCAGGTCTCAAAGCTAAGGGATCCAATGGATCATTAAGCTGAGGGGGTTTTGCGGTAGGCCTGGGAGGTCCCTACAGCTTTACTCAAGCCTTATATTGCTGCCACTAGCATGGCTAGATCTTTGTTTGGCTTCAACAATTGGAAGGGGACCTTGTAAATAAGGCTCTGAGGGAACAAATTTTATCCAAATTTTATTACTATGCTTAAATTAGAAACTGTTATCCTTGCCAACACCTGCCAAATTTATTTATATTAGAGAAGGGCCCATTACAAACGAAGGAACTGTTGGTAAATTCCAAGGAAATCCAGCGCTCACCTGTCTCTTGTCAGAAACTCTTCTTTATTTCAATCCATACCACAATGCGTTTAGGGGCGTTGTAGCCTCTTTTTCAAGTGTAAAATTGGGATATATATATATATATATATATATATATATATATTTATATCACACAAAACACATCCATAGATATAAAAAAGAAACTCCTCAAGGGAGGGGCTACAACAGGAAATCAACTTTGCTTGGTGAACATATTAAATATACAAAGGTTACCGCGATTTTTACAATATCTCCAATATAGCTTGAAATAAATACATATTACCTGTGCAGTTTTTCTAAAGATGAACTTTATTGGGTCCGGGAAGGGACTAAGGAAAGAGCGAAACCTCGTTCAGCGTATTTTTCTCTCTTTATAAATTTGTTCATATGGCAACAAGATCACAGCAGTCCTATCTAATGCTACTCATAGGGCTTTATGACGCAATTATTGGTCCGATGGTGATACTAAATCAAAGACAAACTGAGGACAAACTGGGTTTTGAGTCTGACTTAGAAAACAGATAAGAAAAAAGGTTTTCCAGAAGATAAGCCCTAAAACCCAAGAAAAATTTCCATGCCTTCAGATATGACAACAAAGAATTTAAAAGCAAAGGTAAATCCGGTGCTGGACGAGAAAGAGAGGGGATGAGGAAGAGACTTCTTGCTCAACCCAAATCAAACATCCAAACAGCAATGATGCCATCAAGGTGGGGGTAAGACTTTCTCTTTTTGTCCAACTGTGGGAAACCATTGCTCAAAATATGTGGATTTTAAGAACTTTAAGAGAGGGTTACAAAATAGAATTTGCTTCCCCACCTCAGTTGGTTTTTCTTCAAGAAAGAATGGAAGAAGGAGTAAAAAAATCTAATTTCTCTGGAAGCAGTAATTATTTGGTTTCGGAGACTCATCAGAATTCATAACACTGTCTTCAACATCATCACTTAAAGATTTTGTTGGACAATTCAACAACCCTTCTATGCCATGAAGAAGGAACAATATACATCTTCAAGCATTATTAGAGAAATCTTCAAGTGGGCATAAATTAATGTTCTATCCATTTCAGTGGTTTGTCTAAAAGGGGAATGCAACAAAGTTGCAGACTTCCTGAACAGAAACCATCTGGATCCAGGGGAATGGTCTCTAAATGAGAAGATCTTTTCTTGATTGGTTCAAATATGGGGGTCTTTCGAGAGAGATCTTTTTGCATTGAGGAAAAACAGGACTGCAAAGTTTTTCTCCCTGAACAAAATCAGATTTCCAACAGGTATCAATGCTTTGTCTCAACCTTGGCACTACAAGCTGGCTTATGCATTCTCACCTCTTCCTCCTTTTGTGAAGTCTCTCCAGAAGTTACAGAGGGAACAAATTCAAGGAATTTTCATAGCACCCTTTTGGCTCCAAGATTTCTCAGTCTACTCAAAGATCTGGCTCTGGAGGAACCATTTCCTTTACCAATGAGAAAGGATCTATTGCTACAAGGTCCAATCCAATTCTTCATCTAACCTTAGAAAATCTCCATTGACTGCCTGGAGGCTGAGAGGGATATCTTAGCTATAAAAGGCCTCTCTTCCAGTGTTATTCAAACCACAATGTCATTTCATATGAAATTAATAAACACCAGATCCAAACAGACCTAATATTGCTTAGATCTTAGACTTCTTACTATCAGGTCTAGAAAATTGGTTATGCCTTAGCACATTTGAAAAGTCCAGATTTCTTCCCTTAGGTTAAGTTCTCACAGAGGACTTTTCTCTCCGCCAGTTTCAGTATAAAAATGTCGGAAACCAATCGGACTCCTTTTATATCCAAGGTAATGAAAGAAATGTGTAAGCTCCTGAAAATGAACCACCTGCGAACCTCTGTGTATCAACCCCAGACAGATGGCCTAGTTGACCGGTGGTTAGTAAGAATGTCAAAGTTTGGAATTGCCTTCTACCCTATTTAATGTTTGCAATCCGGGAGGTACCCCAGTCCTCCACAGGTTTTCCCCCATTTGAGTTGGTGTATGGTAGACACCCACGTGGTCTCCTAGACATAGCTAAGGAAACCTGGAAAACAAGAGCAAACTCCTTACAGGAGTGTAATTGAACACATTACCCTGATGCAGGACAGAATTGCAGCAGTAATGCCCATTGTGAAGGAGCATATGGAGCAGGCCCATGTCTATAACAGAACAGCTAAACTTAGGACCTTTAATCCAGGTGACAGGGTGTTGGTATTGGTTCCCACTGTAGAAAGTAAATTTCTGGCCAAATGGCAAGGGCATATGAAGTTATTGAAAGAGTGGGAGAAGTGAACTATAAGGTATACCAATCGGGCAAGAGGAAACCCGAACAAATATACCATATAAACCCTGGAAAGACAGGGAAACCTTGATATCAGTAGGTACCCCTAGCAAGGCTACTACTGAAGGGGGAAATACTTCTGGTAAGGCTTCCCCCGAGGTGCAAATATCAGAGTCCCTATCTAAGGCCCAGAAACAAGAGACAAAAGAATTTGTACAGAAAAATAATGATGTGTTTTTTGAGTTGTCTGGATGCACCAATGTGTTAGAACATAACATTGTCACCGAGCCGCAGGTACGGGTTAATCTAAAACCGTACCGGGTACCTGAAGCTCGCAGACAAGCCATATCTGAGAAGGTCAAAAACATGTTGGCACTTGGGGTAATTGAGGAGTCCAAGAGTGACTGGTTGAATCCCATTGTTTTGATTCCTAAGCCAGATGGTACCATAAGGTTCTGTAATGATTTTCGTAAGCTAAATGAAGTTTTAAACTTTGATGCCTAACCCGATGCCCAGAGTCAATGAGTTAATCGAGAGATTGGGACTTGCCAGGTATTTCTCAACCCTCGACTTAACCAAAGGGTACTGGCAGGTGCCGCTCACTAAATGGACAGTAAATGGAGTTTCTCCTGCAAAACTTTCTTAGGAAGGAGAAGTATTAGTTCTGTAATTGGATGGAGGAAAACCTGAGCTCAACCACCTTTAGTCACTCTGACCTCCACTTTTTCCGAATCTTACCATAGTAGCTGGACATGACTTTAGTGATGAGTACCATAGGCCATTCATTGGGGTGGGGTGGTATACGCCAAAGGATGGAAAGTACCAGCATTCTACTCCCTCCTTGAGTTGTGGTGCAGGCTCCACATGGTCTCTATGAAAACTGCTCTGCATTTTTCATAGTGCCTCTCTATTTGTTTTAAAGATAAGAATCTGGACTGCGCTTGCTGTAAATTGTTTGGCAGTCTAGTTCTTGGAGAACGGAAAGGTAAAGGTGCTACCCAGCTATTAGAATTATTCTGGATGAACTCCTTTTCCATTACCTTGAGAAATTATTCCTCTTCTCTTGCAGGCGCTAGCTTGTTATCATCACTCGTAGACTTGAATACTGTAGATCCTAGGTCATCATTCTGGGTGAGGAATAAGTGGATGCTTACTATTGCACAACTTCTGGGTTTCTTCATTTTATCAAAACAAACGCTGCCTATGAAGACCCGGCCGAGGTCCAGCCATTTGGCGAATGGGACACTGTGCAGGCTTTTGATTGGTTGGCACACCTTGTGTACTGTTAGGATATCTCTCCCAAGCAGAAGAAGGATCTCCACATCCACAGTGCTGGGATATTAATTGCTATCGCATTTAGATGAGGATGATGTAGGGCAGCCTCTGGCGTAGGAATTTTAACCTTATTGAAGGGTATCTGGTTACACTCTGCGAGAGTGGGTAGCGGTATCTCGAAATTGCCCTTGTGTGAAGACAGGATAAGCCCACTGGCCCTTCTTCCGGAGACCTCCATGATGCCACAGAAAGTACCCAAATTGTAGGGGTAAGCGTTTACCTTTAAATTAAGCAACTGAAAGAGACCTGATCTTGCGAGTGATTGGTTGCTCTGGTCATCAAGGATAGCATACACCTTTAATGCCTTCTCTGACCATTGGGATACACGTTGACCAAACATATTTTGGAGCAGGACTTGTCACAATTATGCTTTCTGCAGACTTCTATGCATGAAGATGATACGGTGGTGGAGTTTGCTTCCTGGTCTGCATTCTTCCCGCCATACTTTGGTGAGGGAGAAAAGGGTGTTAGCTGTGTAGGAACAAGTTAAGACAGATGGAGAACCTGAATGTTGTCATCGCGGTCACATTCTATACACTTAATATCAATCTTGCAATCCTTCGCCAGATGTCCAGTAGAGGCACAACATCTGAAACATATAGCAAACTTGTTTAGAAGCTCCTTACGCTCTTGAAGCGGTTTCTTCCTGAAGCCGATGCACTTCTTGACTAGGTGTGGTTTCTTGCGTATGGGGCATAGTCTGGACCTCTGCGATTCCTGTAACTGGAGCATTGGCTGTCACCTTTAGGAGGGGAGACTGGACCACTTGACTCACTGTAGAGGAAGCTGGGGTCATTCTTGACATCAGCGATGTTTCTTATGAACTCACAGAAGTAAGAAAATGGCAGAAATGAGATGCAGTTCTCTCTTTTGTATTTTGACCCTAGAGCTGTCCATTTTCCTGAATGCTCTATGGCAGTTTAGAAACAATTGGGTTAACCCACGGGCAGTGTCGAGGTAACTTAGGCCAGGCAGATGAATGTCTGCCTTGGCCAACTGAAGCTCCATGAGTAGATCGTTGAGCTCCTGGAATTTCTCATTGTCCTTACCGGTTAGTTTTGAGAAGGCTTGCAGTCATTTGAATTGGGTGTTCTCCATAGCCTCAGGGCTGCCATAACTTCGTTCTACGCTTTCCCAAGCGGCGATGAGGCCTGCAGCAGGATTACTGATGTGGGCAGATCTGAGTCTCTTGACGCGCTCGGTAGACTGTGGGCCGAGACATCTGATTAGCAGGTCTAGTTCTTCATCTAGCTGAGATGTTGAGGTCATCAATAGCGGTTTAGAAGGTACATTTCCAACCTCTGTAGTTTTCAGATTTGTTGTCGAACTTGGTAAGGCCAGTTTTAGTGAGATTTCGATGGGCCATATAACTTGCAAACTCGGACATGTCCGGTCTCTCTGACTTGGGATGGAGAAGTGCCGGATAAGCAGTGTTGGCAATATCGCTTGCAGTATTCTGGCTAAGAGGCCTTGGATAGTATGGGACTGCTTCTGGATCCAGGGCTGTGCATGCAGCTGGTACCTTGTTGTTATCAGAAACTTGATTGCCTGCTTGCTTGCTGGCGATAAATAGGCTTTGTCTAGGTGTGCAGGTGGCCTTAAATGTGAGTTGTAATAATAATACAATACAATACAATACAATAACAATACAAATACAAACATATACAAGAATGTTCCAAGATAGAGGCATTTTTTGATAGTAGACAGACAGATAAGAAGTAGCGGGGGGGAGGGAGGGGTATCTCAGACAGAAAGATATTTCAGTTCTCTGTATGGACTAATCTCCGTTTAGGTCAGTGTTAGTTGTACAGCCTGACCGCAGTGGGGAGGAAAGACTTCCAATAGCACTCCTTCTCACACTTAGGGTGAAGTAGTCAGTCACTGACAGTACTGCCCAGTGCTATCACGGTCTCATGCATGGAATGGGACTTATTCTCCCGCATGGAGCTCACCATGGACAGTATCCTTCTGCCTGCACCGGGTCCAGTGGGCTTCCCAGGACAGATCTGGCCCTCCTAATCAGCTTGTCGAGTTTATTTCTATCCCTGGATGATATACTGCTCCCCCAGCAGGACACTCGAAGAAGATGGCTGATGCCACTACCGAGTTGAAAAAAGTCCTAAGAAGTGCCCCCTGGACTCCAAAGGCTCTCAGCCTCCTAAGCAGGTAGAGCCTGCTTTGGCCCTTCCTGTACAGGACCTCCATGTGATCTGTCCAGTCCAGCTTATTATTAAGAAGCACACCCAGGTATTTATAGGTGTTGACAATCTCGATGCCCGTCCCCTGTATGTCCACTGGTTTAGGAGGGCATCCGCATTTACGGAAGTCCACCACCATCTCCTTGGTCTTCCCAGTTATAATCCTCAGGTGGTTCCACTAGCACCAGTCCACAAAATTCCGGTTCAGTTCTCTGTACTCTACTATTGCAGAGTCATCAGAATACTTCTGTAGGTAGCAGCTAGATGAGTTGCACCTAAAATCTGCAGTGTACAGTGTGAAGAGGAAAGGGGCAAGAACTGTACCCTGAGGTGCCCCCGTATTACAGATCACGGTATCTGTCACATATTCTCGGGCTCTCACATATTGAGGTCGGTTTGTGAGGTAGTCTAGGATCTAGTTGGAGAGGTGGTGATCCACTCCAGCAAGGCCCAGCTTGTCTCTCAGTAATCCCGGCTGTATGGTGTTAAAAGCACTGGAGAAATCAAAGAACATTATTCTCACCGTGTTCCCTGGTTTGTCCAGGTGAGAAAGAGCCCTGTGCAGAAGGTGTATGATGGCATCGTCCACCCCAATGCCTGGCCGATATGCAAACTGGAGAGGGTCCATAGTGGGGCTCACTAGAGGGCGGAGATGTGTGAGAACCAATCTCTCTAAGATCTTCATCAAGTGGGATGTCAATGCTACAGGTCTGTAGTCGTTGAGGTCCATAGGGTGAGGTTTCTTTGGAATCGACACCACACAGGAAGATTTCCATAATTCCAGTTTCCAGTTTCAGGCTCATATTAAACAAATATGTAATGATGCTACACAGCTGATCCCCACAAGCCTTAATTAGCCTTGCACTGATGTTATCCGGCCCTGCTGCTTTCCTTGCTTTGATCCTTTTCAGCTCTTTTCTCACCTGGGCACTTGTGAAGGTCATACTGTGGTCAGATAAAGACGGACTTCTGGATTTACATTTCTGGTGGGAAGTAGACACAGGGGGTGAAGTCATTTTGGTCGAGGGAAGAAAAAGGACATGCTGGAGTGGAAGGAGCTGGTGTATGGTCAAATCTATTGAAGAATAGATTTATTTCTTTAAGCCAATTAACATCTGCCACTATGTTGAAGACCGACTGTCTATGACCCGAAATAGACTTAAGCCCATCCCAGACTCCCCTTATGTCTTTTCTTTCCATTTGCTTTTCCATATTTTTCTTATAATTGGCTTTTTCCTGCCTAATTTGATGCCTAAGCTCATTCTGTATTTCTCTCAGCCCCTCATCTCTTGTCTTGAATGCCATCTTTTTCTCCTTAAGTAATGCTTTTATATCAGAATTAATCCAAGGTTTGTTGTTAGAGAAGCACCTCACCACTTTTGTGGGTACTGTGTTGTCCACACAAAAATTAATGTAGTCCGTTATGTAGTGTGTGAGTCCTTCTATATCTTTCCCATAAGAATCCTGCAGCACTTACCATGCAGTTATGTCAAAACAGTCCCTCAGAGCCTCATCACTCTCCTCGGACCATATCCTCACTGTGTGGGTGACAGCTGGTTCTCTACGTACAAGTGGCTTGTACACAGGTCGGAGATGTACTAGGTTGTGATCCGATCTTCCCGGGGCGGTAGGGCTGATGAGTTATATGCCTCCCTCACATTGGCAAAGAACAGGTCTAATGTTTTGTTGTCTCTTGTGTGGCAGATTACATACTGCATGAAACTGGGCAGTGTGGATGATGGAGAGTCATGGTTGAAATCTCAAGACACAAGAATGGGGGTGTCGTGAATGCAGCTGGCTCACCGTGGCTTGTAGGACCTCAGAGGCAGCCTCAGTTTTCAGAGAGAGGGGACATATGCAGCTATCACGATGACATGCGATAGTTCCCTCGGTAAATAGAAAGGTCTCATGCTCACAGCTAATAGTTCAATGTCCTTACAGCAAGTTTTCTCCTTAATCACAATGTGCCTAGGATTACACTATCTATCATTCACAAATATCGCCAGCCCTCCTCCTTTCCTCTTACCGCTCTCTCTTGTCCTGTCCACCCGAAGTAGTTGAAAGCCATCCAGGGAGACAAGGGTGTCCGGGGTAACTTCAGTGAGTCAAGTCTCTGTAAGCAGCATCATGGTACACTCCCGAAACTCCTGATGATGCCTGGTGAGCACCGTCAGTTCATCCATCTTGTTTGCAAGAGATCTCACATTGCCCATAGTGATGGAGGGGAGAGCTGGTCTGAAACATCTCCTCCTAATCCTCCGAAGGACTCCAGCTCTACACCCCCTTCTTTTTCTTCTCCAAAGTTCTTCGGGGATGACTGGTCTATTGGCATGCAGCCCTGCTGTGTCTCTAAGCTGCAACAGTTCATGCCTGGAGTAGACAAAAGAACCCTGGCCACAGGCAGGGTCTGCAGACACAATAGTACCCCTTGCCAGCACAACAAAACAAACAAAAAGTATCACAAAGGTCCAGTTCCATGTCCTCATATGGTTCTTTGTAGTGCAATGCCCCTTATGTAGAGTGATAAGACAAAACTGAGAAAGGAAGAGAAGAGAAAGACTCAGAGCTGCTGTAACAGGCTGCCACTCCAGCGGCACCATCTTGGGGGAAAAAAAAAGTAGTGTGGCAATCCATTGCTTTGGAAAGGAATCTGCGTCATCGGGAGCGTTTATGGTGCTTGAAGATTTGCTGTTCTGGCTTAGCACATAATCTCTTGTACATTTAGGGGGATCCTCTTCACTTAACCACTTCAGTACCGGGCCAATTTCTGGTCCAGGACCAGACACATTTTCGGGGTTTTTTGTATGTGTGGTTTTGAGGGCTGTAACATTTTTATCATTTGGGTTATTCAACTAATTTCTGTGTCTTTTTTCGGTGACACATAGGCTTTATATAACCAAAAGAGGATGGAAAACGTGTCTGTTTTTCACTTTTCATTTTTTTTTTTTTTATTTAATACGACAAATCATGTGACCGCCGGGTCAATGGGGAGCCGCAAGATGGTGGCCCCCATAGCGCTGTATAAAGTGCTCATTGAGCCCTGTATACACAGCAATCGGGATGGCAGGTAAGGTAATGAACCTTACCTGCCTTCTCTCTGGGAGCTCCGACTGAAGTTACAGCCAGCTCCCTGTTTCAGCAACTGCATGATTTCATGCAGCTGCTGAGTTCTGCTTGGACGTACCGGTACGTCCTTGCAGAACAAGGCAACCACCCCTAGGACGTATATAATCTATTGGTGGTACAGAAGTGGTTAAACAACCGCTGTTACTACAACTCTGCTCTGGCTGCTCATTCCAGAACTTTCAGCCTTGCCATAGCCACAGCATGCTCACGCTGTTTTTGAAAAGCTTCTATTTCTGACCTCTTTTTGGCGGCTTCAACTTCCATCTCTACCTTCTTTTGCGCAAAGGTGGCCTGTACCTTTGCGACCTCAACGCTCTAATAAGTTGTTCACTGAGCGTTGAGGATCTGGAAGACTGTGATTTACATGACATTTTGGAACATCTGGTGGACTTGGAGATATAAGATGATGTTTCCTGCAGCTGCAACAATTCTTGCCTCTGCTTCTGATTTGACTCTAAGCAGGGCTGGCATTAGGGGGGGGCAAACTGGGCAGCTGTCCAGGGCCCCGAAACCCAAAGGGGCCCCCAGTGGATCTGGGACACCCGATGTTTCACTTGGGGCCTCCGATCCTCAGAGCACCACTTTCAACTGAAGCGAAGTCCTCTCAGGACACCGATCCAGTTGAAACCTGTCACCTACCACAGAGATAACTCTCCATGCTCTGTCACAGGGCCACTTTAACCATAGGGCCAACGATGCACTTGCATCGGGCCCTATGGTACGGGGGCCAAGTTTGGGATACCTCCCAACCGTCCGGGATTCTGGGTCCTGCCCCGCTGTCCGACCTGGGAGGTATGTCTCGGTATCAGCTCATCTGCGTCCTCTCCAGACGCAAATGAGTTAAGTACAATGATGAAGCAGGAGCCATCCGCGGACAGTCCCTGCTTCACCGTTCTGTTTTAAGCGCATCCCAGTGTGCTCTTATCCCCGGGAACTGTAGGCGCGATGTGATGACGTCACTCAAATCGCGCCTGTAGCTCCCTGAACAGTCCGGGAGATGAGACAGCAGGGGAGCGAGGAGAGGTGAGTATCAGTGTTTTATTATGTTAAACTGGAGGCAGATGAAGGGGGGACATCAAACTGGGGACTGATGAAGGGGGGTCATCAACCTGAGGCAGATGAAGAGGGGACATCAAACTGGGGGCAGATGAAGGGGGACATCAAACTGGAGGTAGATGAAGGGGGGACATCAAACTTAGGGAAGATGAAGGGGGACATTAAACTGGTGGCAAATGAAGGGGGGGCATTAAACTGGGGGCAGATGAAGGGGGACATTAATCTGGGGGCAGATAGAGGAGGGCAGTAAACTTGGGGCAGATGGAGGGGGCATTAAACTAGCTGCAGATGAAGGGGAACATTGAACTGGGGGAGATGAAGAGGCACATTAAACTAGGGGGGGCAGATGGAGGGTGACATTAAATGGGGCAAATGGAGAGGGGCATCAAACTGGGTGCAGATGAAGTAGGGGCATTAAACTGGGGGGAGAAGAAGAGGGACATTAAACTGGGGTAGTAGATGGAGGGTGACATTAAACTGGGGGCAGCTGGAGGGGGATATTAAACTGGGGGTAAGGTTGAACGGAGCATTAAACTGGGGGCAACTGGAGGAGGACATTAAACTGTGGGGGTAGCTGGAGGGGGACATGTCTGCCTCTAGTTGCCCCCAGTTTAATGTCTCCCTCCAGCAGCACCTAGTTTAATGTCCCCATCCAACTAACCCCATGGTTTAATGTCCCGCTCCAGCTTCCCCAGTTTAATGTCCCCCCTAGTTTACCCCAGCTGAAACTGAGGGACTTCATACTGTGGGGCAATTGGAGGGGAACATTATAATGTGGGGGGATATAATGTTAGAGTGACTATAGGAGGATTATACTGTGTGGGGGGACCTAGAAAAATGGATGAGAATGGGTGGAGTGAACATAGAAGTGGAGCTAAATTTGCTGTGGCACGCATATCCTAATCACAGGGGTATTTTATGTAATACCCCTCTGAACATAACATAACCAGGAAGGTATTGGCGCTGTGACCAAGACGTTTAACATCATCCAGATCGCAGCACCAAAAGAGTTGCACCAAACACTTACACAACACATACACAAAGTCATCAATAAAGTTTACATTTTTTCACTGTCCCTGTCCCTGTCCTGTCGATACCTGATCTTTATAGAGTAAAAAATGCCGACCGACTCTCTAGTGATATCCGTTACACACTAAAATAATAGCAATAACAATTATTACTAGAGATGAACATATAAAACATTTCTGACAGGCGGAAAGTTCCATCAGTCAGATAAAACATTTTCACCCACTGAATGTCACCAGATAAAATCCAAGTTTTTGGCAGCTTTCAGATGGGTATAATAACGGGTGGTGATGGGGGGGCACATATGAAACCTTTGCACAGGGCCCACCAATGTGTTAAAACGGCCCTGCTCTGTCATATTGTAAACCGCAGTATAGTGTGCACCTAACATCTTGACTCAGGCCACGCGATGACGTCACGGCATCGCAAAGCCCTTGCCAGACCTCTTCTGGAGCAGGGGAGACTTCATCAGCTTCAGTACGGGATCAGGTTAGGTGAGTATAAGATTTGTATTATTTTTCTAGAGGACAAAGGGGAATTAAAGCTGAAAAGAGACACTATAATGAGGGGGCACTAGAACTGAAGGGGAAACTAAAATAAGGAAAAAAGGGGAGACTAGAATTAATAATGTGGCACTATAATAAGGGGAATTAATAAGAAGGTACTATAATAAGGGTAACTAATAAGAAGGCACTAGTAAGGGGGAACTAATTAGGGACACCATAATAAGGGGGAACTAGAACTAATAAGGGGGCTCTATAAAAAAAAGGTACTATAGCTGATAAACTGTAATCTATGAGGAGACACTATTACCTATTAGGTGGCACAAAGTGGATCATTATTATTCTGTGGAGGAACAAAGAGTTTACAAAAATGGAGAGTTATTAACAATAATAATAATATCCCCTTTCTTCCCCAAAGCAGTAATAATCCATTTTTTTGCCCCCACATTATAATAATGCCCACCTTTATTATTTTTTAAAGGACACACAGGTGGGCATTGTTAGTGTGTAGTGGGCAGAGAGGGGCATTATTACTCTGCAGGGGCATGATGGTGGGAATTATTACTATGGGCATCATTACTGTGTAGGGTCACAGAGGGGAGCTTTAATACCATGGGAGGCATTAGTAAATCATTATTTTAATTATATAATCAAATTTGATTATGATAAAAGTGTGTGGTCACTATTATTCTATTGAGTACAAAAGCAGGCACTATTACTGTGGCATATTACTACTGTCTACAGTACAACTAATGTTTTGGGCAAAATATGAGGCACTATCTAGCATTATATGTTATTAGGGGCAACAGAGCATCTGTGTAGAAGATGCATCTGTCACTGTATTGTGGTAAAATTGTTTTTTGTACAGTGGCAGTAACAGTATGGTGGTATTATTAAGGCTATGTTCACACTAGCGCTCATTCTCCGTTAGGGTTTCCGTCCCCGAATACGCTTAAAAATGCAAAGAGAAAAGTCCTGCAAGCAGGGATTTTTTTCTCCATATTTTTTGGGCAGAAACCTGGCCTTGTATAGAGGTATTATTGGTAACATTAGTGCATGGTGTGCTTTGTTCCATAACAATATGGACATAATATTTACATTTGGTTTCTGTATAGCATTATTATTCAATAAAGATATGTCTTATTAGAGCCTAGCGAATACCCTAATACTAGAAATCAATTCAGCAGCACTCTGCACAGTGTGTACCAACTGAATGCGTTAGTTTTGTTGCATTAATATGTGAGAATTTGGTGCCCCACTTTTAATTTTGCCCAGGGCCACACTTTGTCTAAAACCGGCTCTGGCTCTAAGTATACAGTTGTACCGCTCAGAATTAAGCACTTGAAAGTGCTGCAATTCAAGTAGGGACTTGGTGCTGAGTCTTTCCAACGCTCTAATATATGCACAGCTTTGTTTGGTATACAGTTCATAGGCTGAGGAAAGCTGACTTAGGGCTCCCTCTAGTGGTGATACACTAGAAGCAGGTGCAGTGAGGATGGCCATTTAGCTTAAAATTTTGTGCCATATAAGATAGATATTAGATAAGAGTTCATGTTTCCTACCTTGTAAGTTCTCCGTTATTTTCCATGTGGATTTGGAGCGTTTTGCCCTTACCATGGGCTGTGGGTCAGGATCTGTCTCCTGGTCTTGTTCTGTTTGAGAGTGGCTTTCATCTTGTGAGAACTGCGTGGGATGCCCTTCTGCCATGTTGAGACGTGGCTGGGATCACTGCTCAGATGTTGCTCTGTAGAAGCTGCAGCTCTGGTTACAGATGAGTCTCGGTGTCTTGTTACTCAGCACAGAGTATATAGCATCTTTTTTACTATTCTGGATCAGAGTAGAGGTTACAGACCTGCATGGAGTCTGTGATGAAGATCTTACTGTAGATCTGAGAGAGACTTCACTGAGATTATACCACTAAACATTACCAGATAGCTCAACTCCTCTGTAAGACATGTGGAAGATGTTCAGATGAAGGTTTATTGAAGTAGAACTCAAGCACAATTTACAGCAACTGAATGATGTCACAGACAGAAGGGGCAGAGCAGAGAGTGAGTAAAGAGGAAGAGATGGGACAAAATTATAGCAGAAGCGCAAGTAAAACAATGCATGACAATGAACAGTGAAGCACTGAATGCATGACCCAAAGAGGAACATGACCCTCTTTTTATTTGCAAAAATAAACTTGACAGTGGCACTGTCAGGGAAAGTCAGCAAGGCAGTTCTACTCCTCCCCATGATCTTCCTGGTAGACAGGCTACCTCTACACATAGCACTAGCATGGTCATTCTTATCATCATTATCACCATCTGTTTCTCCTCCTCCTCTTCCATGCCAACGTCAGTCATACATATGGGAATGTGTGGCCAGAAGAAAGCATTATGTGTCCAGTCATCTGGCAGTTGTGCAACTTAACTCTCACCTGGTCAAGCTGTTAGCGTTGTAGTCACTGCCAATACCACTTAGTTTAATCCACTGTATTTGGACAAATGACGACATGTGCTGATCCTAAATGGAGGATACCTGGCAGCTATTATTTCTCTAGGAAAGCTCTCCCTGATTTATATTGCCATGTGTCATAGAACGTAGGCCTTTACTTGGATACCTCAGTATGGGGAAAGGTATATGCCACCATCGACATGTGGAGCAGTACTTATAGACAAGAAAAATATATGGCTTTCAAGGCCCGCTGGATCAATGTTTTGAACAGCAGTGGCCACAGTCTAGAAATGTAGCGGGAACAGGGGCTATCCCCACCCTGATTGTGCAGGTCCAGTTTCAACACCATCCAGGGCCCATCCACCTCCTTTCTGGACCGTTTCCCGCCCAATCTTCACCAAGGCAAGACACCGCTTCCACTCCTCTTCTTCCTTCTCCTTCCTCATTTCAATAAATGAGCCTGGATCAAAGGAGCCACACAGCAGAGGAGCCACTTCGCTGTATCCTGCAGCAAGTATCCCGCTGGATGGCTCCTCACAAACTGCAACTGGGCAGAGTTGCCAGCAACAATGGCACCAATATTGTTGCTGCGCTGCAGTTAGGACTAATGAGTTACTTCAACATATGTCATTGGATGTCATACATAACAGAGGTCTGCCGGCTTCTCAAGCCCTTTGAAGAAGCCACCAAATTTTATAACAGGGACGACAGCAGCATCAGCATTGTGATCCCTCTATTGTATATCTTACACTCATACAAAAAGCGATTGAACAGTACGAACAATTTCCACCTTTTAGTCAACATCATCATCTTATGTTGATTGGTGAGGATGAAGATCTGGGTGAGGGTCATTATGGTAGAGGAACTGGGACTCCTAGACTGAAAGAGGAGGAAGAGAGGGAAGGAGAAGAGGAAGTCTCTCCCTTGGATGCTGAGTGGACCCTTGATATGTTACAGGCATAGCTAGGAGAGGAGGCTAACCCTTATCTGTTTCAACAAGAAAATGCTGATGATGAAGACGAATCCGCTGGCCAAGAACACAAACTATGGCAGATCCCTGGGTCCCTGCATATGCTTCCAAGCATGGCAGGCTATGTACTCTGCTGCTTACACAGTGACAAGCATATTATTATTATCTTAGACCCTCACTATAAAGACAAAATGGGGGAACTCTTAAAAAATTAGAATATTATCAGGGTAAGCTGTATACCGAGCTTGCCGCACTAGTTGCACGCGTACCCAGTGTCAGACTGGATGTCTAGGGCCCACCAGTGGAATTGCTTCTAGGGGCCCACCATCAGGACCCCTGCAGATCAGCGGTACTGAGACAGGGCGGCTAAAGGTAATAACATGTTGGGAGCCATCCTGCTCACTCACCATACCATGTGCATCACTGCACTACCTAAACCTACTGCTACACCCTGTATGGGAAGTGAACAGTGTGGCTCCTAGAATTGTTACCATTACCTGTAGCCACACTGTTCTGGAAAAGCTGATCTGCAGAGGTCCTGGCTGTTGTATCGCCACAGATGTAATATTGATGGGCTATCCTAAGGACAGGCCATCAATATTAGAAAGATGGATAAATCCTTTGAAGAGGTTGTCCAGTAATTGGCGCAACCCATGTCCCATGCAGGAGGTGTAAAATAAAAAATTAATAAATAAAAAAACATACTCACCTCTCCTCGGCGCTCCATTGTCTTCTGCCAGTGTCCATTCAGTCTCGTGCCGGCATCTCCTTCTTGGGAGTCCTGCACCTAATGTGACCGCCAAAACCAGTTAGGTACTAGATTTCCAGAAATGAGGTGCCGCCATGAGACCGAACAGACACAGGCAGGAGACAATGGGGTGCTGGAGACAGGTGAGTATCCTTTTTTTGAATTTTTTTTATTTTTACACCTCCCTGGCAGCCGCCACAGTGGTCGCTCCAGTTTATGGACAACCTCTTTTAAGGGGTTGTCTGGGCCAAATTTTTTTATGGCCACTTCACTGGTCCCCCCTTACGGTGGCCTCTTCACTGCTCCCCCATACCGTATGGGAAACACTGATGGGGCCAATATATTGTGTAGGTGAAGTGATGGGGGCTAACATCCTGTGGAAGGGGGATATTAAACTGTGTGATGCATATTAAAGGGATTGTCCAGAGTTAATCTTTTTTATGGCCTATGCTCAGGATAGACCATAAATAACCGACCGGTAGGGGGATGACATATGGCCCCGTCAGCTGTTCGGAACCACTTCCGGTGCCCATTCTGTACACAACACAGGGCTGGAAGCAGAAAGCTCCATCCGCTGTTTAGTCGTCTGGTACCTTTACTTCAGCTCAGCTCCTAATGACTTCAATAAGTGCTGAGATGCAGTGAAGGTGCCGGCTAATACACAGTGGACAGAGCTTTCTTCTAGGCACCAGAAGTGGCTCCGTACAGCTGATCGGTCCAGGGCCAGCCCCATACAGATCAGGTATCTATGGCCTATCCTGAGGATAAACCATAACAAATTATGCCTGGACAACCCCTTTAATATACTCCCCTAATGCGCCAAACTTTAAAGAGGTTGACCAGTATAATTTTTTTCTTTTTTATAATTAGTCTGGGGAAGGTAAACCCCCCCTTAAAAAATAAAAAAAACAAAACATACTAAACATACTCACCTGTCCTCAGTGCTCCGGTGTCAGCAGGTCACAGCACGGTCCAGTCCTGCAGCTCCACTGTCTTCTTTTGCCGGAAGTCCTCACTGGCTGTGACGTCCCAGGTCCCTTCCTTTAGGCCGCTGGTTGGCCTCAGGGGTCACGTGACATCATAGGAAGTCACGTGCAGGGGGAACTTGCGTTGGAAGAAAACAGAGCTGCAAGACGAACCACGCTGGGAGACACTGGAGACAGGAGAGAAAGTTTGTTTTTTTTTTTGTTTTTTTTTTCTCCTGCCCCGGTGTAATAAAAAAAAAAATGTTGTCTTGCACAACACCTTTAATGTCCCCCAGGCTATTGGCCTCCATCACTACCCCAGCCCCACAATATAATGACCACATCAATGGTCCCCATACAGTATAGGCCACTGTATGGGGGGGGGGATATTGAAAGGGCCACTGTATGCCCATACACTGGTCTCCACTATAGCAGTATTGGAGTTTCTGCGACTTAGGTATTGTTATGCTGGAGCCCTAGAGCAGGCACCAGCATAACAATACAGTGATCCCTGCGTCCACGATCCTTATACCACTGTCCATTGGTCAGGGGCCCGATCGGGATGGTCAGGGGCCTGATCGGGCCCCTGACTGTCTCGATCGGACCCCTAAGCTTTGCTTTGGCAAAATGAGGACTAAATATAGTCGGGGCTCGGGGCCCATTGGCGGATTCACCGGTTCCCCAGTGGGCCAGTCCGACCCTGAGTGGAAGGAGCTGGCCATGGGAGTTTTATCTTGTTCAGCCTAAAGTGTTATTGCCGAGAAGGCGTTCAGTGCTGCCAGTGACGTTGTAACACCTAAAAGGACAAAACTGTCCACAGGTAGCATGGAAAAAATGATTTTTATCAGAATGAGTTGGGTATGGATCTGTGAGGATTTTCAAACGCCTCCAGCTGATGCCTTAGAACAGTGGTGTCACTATTTCTCTTTATCATCATCTTGCATTCACTGTACTTCTGCTGATGCTGGCTGCTACTACTCCTCCTAAATAACTGCCACCACTCAATTAGACATGACCTGCGGGCTTGTCCATCATATTTTACTCTGCCACACATATTGCCACAGCTGCCTAGTGCCTACCACCATTGCCACCGCTCAAGCAGACACGTCCTGCGACTTTGTCAATCATATTATGCACTGCCACACATGTTGCCACAGTTGCCTTGTTCCTAGCACCACTGCCACCACTTAGTCAACCATGTCCTGCAGCCTGGTTTATCATATTAGTCCCTGTCACACATGTTGCCACAGCTTCCACCACTCAGGCAAACAGTACATTCCACTATAGCACACTGTTGGTGCCACTGCCACAGTGTTGGTATAAAAAAAAAAACAAAAACAAAAAACTATTTTGATTTCACATCTGCTCCCATCATTTTTTTTTTTTTGAAAAGCTAATTCTTCATCACTTTTCAAGTGGCTACAAAACCATTTCTGTTTGCAATATAAATGCCATGTGTGTCTAAAACCATGAGCACACATCTTTCTTTAATAAATGGGTAATTTTTGGAGCATTTTAAATGTTAAATGCGTTAAAGCAAGTTTCTGGTTAAACTCTTGAGTTTGTAGTCTCTGCTTACCATTCATTTTTCCATAGACATACATGTCACATTCACTTTGACACAACTGGCTGTGTTTGCCAAGAGAGCTAGAACTTAGATAGATAGGTTTCTAGGATTCCCACGAGTATTCTACACTATGTTATAAGCCAATTCAAAGTGTGATTAGTACTGAACTTGTTTGACTCAAAACAATACATATGATTCATAAATGGCAGAAAAACTGTTTAGCAGTGTCCACTGGGATGCTTCAATTCCCCTTGACTTTAACCTGAGCCATTCCCAAGAGCATAAGCACTGGCATAACTATAGAGGTCACAGTTGCCACAGGTCACGCTAACTACACTAGATTTATTTGACTTCCTTTGAGATCTCCTTTGATGTCTGGCAGTCTATGCATCGTAAATGTATTACCCCTGCTCTCTGGTGCACTGGATTGAGACAGGGGAAGAATGTTTATGATACTGCTATGAAAGGCTTTCTCTGTCACAAAATAGAAAGTGAACCATTTAATTACAAAATGAGCAGTTGGTCATCATATAATTAAGGATGGTTTCTGTGGAGTGAGTCTGTGACACAAAAGGAGACACAATTGCTGTTTTAGACAGTTTTAATAGATTTGCTCAGGTAAATACATGTAAAACAGGACATTAGATTTATGAATGCAGGAAGAGACCTCAGCAATTACAGTATGTCTGCTTCAACCTGCTGCTGATTGACTAAAGTGGTTGTTACACCATGTGACCACTGCAGCAAATTAGAGATGAGTCATTGACAACATGGCTGGTCTTTTATATGTTAGTATGATAATACACCCTATAACAAACTTTTTCTCCTGAACACGACTGTCCAGATGTAAGCATCATATGCAGCGCACAGTGGAAATTTCCCTTTGTGACATGGGCATTAAGTGTGCTGGACACGCACCATTTTCAGACACAACTGACACATAAAGTGCACAAGTCACATGCAAAGGTGACTACTTCCCTGGTGCCTTAGGAGCTCTTCTAGGAATCCAGGTGGTCAACTCTTTTTTCAACTACTGGTATCTGCAGCATTAATGTAATGGAATTGAACTGTATCTTCATTCTGTGTTGGGCACAACTGTGCTTCTTAGTTGTTCTGAGGCCTCAATTAAATCAGATCAGCAAATCACTGCTTTGTCCCTTTTGTTTTATTTCGTGTATTAAATAGCGAGCAGTTTTAGGCTGTGTTTACACAATGCGCTTTTGAAATCAATAAAATATGACAGAAAGAAATGCATGCATTTTTTCCTATTATTTTTAATTGCTTTTTAAAAAGTACATTGTGTGAATGTACCCTTACTGTACTTAAAGGAGTTTTCTAGGCAAAAAATGATTTCTCAAAAAAGCTTTGTTAGTGCTATTAATAAATTAATATTAGTAAAGCAGTGTTTTGAATGATTTCTTGGTTCTCTGGGAGCTCCTGGCATCCTTTGCATTTTTTTACATCTGCATCTTCCTATTGTGTGCCTTTACTACAACTCCCATGATTCCTTGGACTGCATTCAGAGCTGACTCACCCAGATGGCATGTTTCCGTTCCTTCCAAAGAGGCTCAATAGGATTTAGGTCAGGGCTCATAGAAGGCCACTTCAGAATAGTCTAATGTTTTCCTCTTAGCCATTCTTGGGTGTTTTTAGCTGTGTGTTTTGGGTCATTATTCTGTTGCAAGACCCATGACCTGCGACTGAGACCAAGCTTTCTGACACTGGGCAGCACATTTCTCTCTAGAATCCCTTGATAGTCTTGAGATTTCATTGTACCCTGCACAGATTCAAGACACCCTGTGCCAGATGCAGCAAAGGAGCCCCAGAATATAACAGACCCTCCTCCATGTTTCACAGTAGGGACTTGGGTTCTTTTCAAGATATGCTTCATTTTTCCGTCTGTGAACATAGAGCTGATGTGCCTTGCCAAAAATTTTGATTTTTGTCTCATCTGTCCATAGGACATTCTCCCAGAAACTTTGTGGCTTGTCAACATGTAGTTTGGCAAATTACTTTTGTCAGATTCAAGTTATTGCTGTGACCATTGTGGGTTTTTCTTTCATTAAACGAGGGGTACCAACAATTTTGTCCACGTGTGTATTTGCTTTTCTACATTACTCTTGTGTCATAGGTCCTTCCAAGGCTTTATACGTCATTATACACCACTATGTCTCACTCTCTCTCTATGAATGACTCCCTTACTTTACCAGGCAAGAAATAGACATGTAGGCAAATGTGTGTTTACATATCTCTCTATCTGTAAATATACACGTAAAAAGATCATTTTGGAGTATATACATTATTCTGTTTATCTATCAATATATGTGCATACACAAACTTTTGGGTGTGTATATATATATATGATGCTTGAGCATAATTTTCACTATTGCTCTAGGGCCTAGGCAATGTTCAGGCTGTTGTCCTTTTAGCATATCAGATCTGTGGACATTGCTATTTATCACTCAGGGGTCAGCAACATTTTGCAGTTGTTGCAAAACCACAAATCCTAGTTTTATAAACTTGTTCCACTCTTTCATAAACTACCATAGAAGTGAATTCTGTATGCTCATAGTTGTAGTTTCACATCAGCTGGAAAACCAAAGATTGTTTATCCCTGCTATAAGCAATGCACAATATGGTTTCCATGTCATTGTGGCTTGTATATCCCTGGGTATACTGATCTCAGGAATGTACAGTTGTGCTAAAAAGTTTACATACCCCAGATTTTTTGTTTTTTTGGCCCTTTTTCAGAGAATATGAATGATAACACAAAAATGTTTTCTCCACTCATGGTTAGTGGTTGGTTGAAGCCATTTATTGTCAGACTTCTGTGTTTTCTCTTTTTAAATCATAATGACCACCAAAATCATCAAAATGACCCTGTTCAAAATTTCACATACCCCAGGTCTTAATACCGTGTATTGCCCCCTCTGACATCAGTGACAGCTTGAAGTCTTTTGTGGTAGTTGTGGATGAGGCTCTTTATTTTCTCAGATGGTAAAACTGCCCATTCTTCTTGATATTGAGGTCAGGAGACTGAGATGGCCACTCCAGGACCTTCACTTTCTTCTGCTGTAGCCAATGACAGGTCGACTTGGCCTTCTGTTTTGGATTGTTGTCATGTTGGAACGTCCAAGTATGTCCCATTCGCAGCTTCCTGGATGATGAGTGCAAATTTGCCTCCAGTATTTGCTGATAACGTGCTGCATTCATCTTTCCTTCAACTTTGACCAAGTTTCCTGTGCCTTTGAAGCTCACACATCCCCACATCATCAGTGATCCAACTCTGTGCTTTACAGTAGGAATGGTGTTCTTTTCATCATGGGCTTTGTTGACACCTTTCCAAATGTAACGTTTATGGTTGTGGCCAAAAAGCTTGATTTTTGTCTCATCACTCCAAATTACCTTGTTCCAGAAGTTTTGAGGCTTGTCTCTGTGCTGTTTGGCGTATTGAAGGCGACATTCTTTGTGGCATTTGCACAGTGATGGCTTTCTTCTGGCAACTCAACCATTTCAGCTGATGTTATGTGTGGGTTTTTCTTTGCATCCCGAACAATTTTCCGGGCAGTTGTGGCCGAAATTTTCGTTGGTCTACCTGACTGTGGTTTGGTTTTTACAGAGCCCCTGAGTTTCCATTTCTTAATCACAGTTTGAACACTGCTGACTGGCATGATCAATTCCTTGGATATCTTTTTGTATCCCTTTCCTGTTTCATACAGTTCAACTACCTTTTCCCATAGATCCGTGGACAATTCTTTTGCTTTCCCCATGACTCACAATCCAGAAACATCAGTAGCTGGAGGACAGTCTGTCTGTAATCCCAGAAACTCACTCAGCTTTTATGCACATACACTGATTACAAGCAAACAGGTCACAGGTGAAGGTGTTACCTTTAGTAACCAGTCAAACCCCTTTGTGTCAACTTCTGGGCATGTTATCAAGCCAAAATCACCAGGGTATGTGAACTTTTGAACAGGGTCATTTTGATGTTTTTGGTTGTCATTATGATTTAAAAAGAGAAAACACAGAAGTTTAACAATAAATGGCTTCAACCAACCACTAACCATGAGTGGAGAAAATGTTTTTGTGTTTTCATTCATATTCTCTGAAAAAAGGCCAAAAAAACAAAAAATCTGCCGGGGTATGTAAACTTTTTAGAACAACTGTAGTTGCTCTTTTGCATATCACTGCGACCTGTGCATCTATGACCGTACTTACTACTACTTGAATCTCATCGATTCACAGGCCAGTTTCTACATTATTGTGTCTTGTATGTCTAATCCATAGCTTACAAATAAATAGTTTTTGTCAAACAATAACCACGATGCTCCATAAATAAATACTGATATCACTTGATACTATGATACATCTTGACCTTCTAATCCTTTTTTTTTTTTTGCTTTACAGACATCTTAGTTTTGCCATCTACATAAAATTGTCCAGCATATTTTATCGGCTTCTTTGATCGGGACATAGTGCTCCAATCCTTTTGTGTGCTGTGAACAAAAGCACAGAAGCCTTCCAAGACCCAAGGGAAAGAGTTATGCGTTTAAAATAGTTTTCAGAGTATGCTGCTGGCTTAATTAGTCATTCTATGAATTTTTTAAATAATGAATTTTTCTAAAGCTTGTTGCCGTTATTTTAGCACACTGTTTATCTCTATACTGTATAGTTTATAATATTATGTTTGCTGTTATTTACTGCTTTCAACATATTCTTTATAATAATTTCATTATTTACAAAAAAATAAATTTTAGTATTATAATGTGTTTGCTCTTGTTAAATGCATATTCTGTATCCTAATGGCCAACTCAGTTGTGAATAGGGTCAAGACACACTTCAGTGTCAGGCATGGGTTGCAGCCACAGTAGTTTACATGTAAAGGTGTGTTCACACGGTAGAAAATGAAAATAATTTTCCGCCGCCGGAATTTTCGCCGCGTATGGAATCCGTGGCAAGATAGGTCATGTTGCTTTTTTTTTTCCGCTAGCAGAAATAAGCCGCTAGAGGAAAAAAAAACGCTACTGACTCCCATTGAATCAAATAGAAACACACAAGCCACAATATTTACTTATGATGATGTAGTATTTTAAATTATATAATGTTTGTTTGCTTTTCAAACTATTATTATTTATTTACATATATATATATATATATATATATATATATATAACAGTGGGGAAAAAAGTATTTAGTCTGCCACCAATTGTGCAAGTTCTCCCACTTAAAAAGATGAGAGAGGCCTGTAATTAACAAAAAAACAAAATAAATAATGCACTAAAACCTAACTTTTAATAGTAATTCTAAAAGTACCATAAGAACCCAAAAGACCAAAGGCCTAAAGTCTGAATTATACCAATAGACAGACACCCAGGAGGCCAGAAATATATGTGTTGTATAACATAGATGCTGAGTCCCAGACTAAGGGCTCAATATCTATGAGCACTAATGATAGGTGGTAAATAACCCACATAAAAAAACAGCTGTGGGATCCCAGAATGCCCCACCTCATCAACATAAAGTATAGCTCCCTCAGTGATGCAATGAAAAACTGCTCCTAATAGAAGAGTGAAAAGCACAAATACCGAAGGGGCAGTATCTTCGGATGCGGAGACACTGTTCCACACTGTCCGATTTTAGGATTATGGCTAAATATCTTAAACAGAGGTTTTTGAAGAGAGGCTACCCTAATGTGGTGTTGCGGAGAGCGGTTAACAGGGTCCAACTTCTGAACCCTCAGGTTCGTGATAATCAAATGGGTGACATTCATATCATTGCCACATATGATGTGGCAGCAGAGGAGATTAGACAGATCATTGGTTCCTTTTGGAATATTTTAACAACGGACCCAGAGGTGGGACTTTCAGTGGGTAGCAAACCAGCGATTTCTTATCGTAGAGGCCCGAATTTACGGGATAAACTTGTACATAGTCATCTTGCATCGAAGTTCCCGGATGAAACATGGTTACAACAGAAACAACGCAACCTTGTGGGGAATTTTCCGTGTGGAAGTTGTAAATCATGTACTTTCATTAAAAGGGGGAAGGAATTTAAGAGTGAGAGGACTGGCAAATTGTATAAGATCTCGAGGTTTATCAACTGTAAATCTAGTGGTATTGTGTACCTTATTACATGCTTATTATTAGTGAACACATTAATGACATCATAAGAAAGGAGGTTACCTCAGTATCGCGCCATGTCTGGGACAAGCATGCTGCGAACGTAGGGTCTCTTAGTTTTCAAGGCATTGAGATTGTCCTACAACCCTCTAGAGGGAGAGATTTTGACAGGAAAGTCCTCTTAAGCGAGGCTTGATGGACGTTTCTGTTAGATACTGTACAACCTAATGGATTGAACGAGTTTATTTATTATTCCTCGTTCATTTAATACCAGAGCCTATCTTTTTTGTCTTTTACATCCATTATGTGATTTTCCTCTCTTGTTCCATCTTTAGTATCCCATTATTTTGAATATTATCTAGTCACCCCCTTGGGCATTCATCCTCTACTATGTATTTTACCATCCTTACCTATGCCCTTATGTATATGTGCTGGGCTATGATGATCTTATCTGCCCTATTAATTTTCCTCTTTTCTCCCTTTATAGGTGTCCTCATTTTGACTCTAGTTATTATTTTGTTTTATAGTATGCAAGTTAGAGGTAGTCTATTATATCTTATTCCTCACTTGTGCTTGTCCCCATGTACTAAGTTCTTATTTATTTTTACTCCCTTTCCATCTGCCCTCTTTTGTTTACAATGGGGGATGCTTTGTTGTGTGAGTTTAGTAGGTAATAGGTTTCTCTTTGTTTTATTTACTTTTTGCTATAGGCGTTCTTTTCCTTTGTTGTTCTTTTAGATCATGTGATGATTGAGTCCCTCCCCCTTCAGTCACGTGACCACGATGTGCGGTCCGGATGAAACTAAGGATGCTATGCACGTCACTGTTAGGCAGAGTTAGACACACCCATTATGGGCGTTCTGTGAGTCCTGCTGATACGTTCCCCCGGAGGCGTCCCGTGTGCTGATTGGGCACACCCCCGGGTGACGCAATTTATAGGGGGCGTGGCTACAGGTTCATATACCGGGTCTCCGCTCGGCTTCATTTGCGGCCAGACATCACGGCCGACCAGGCGGAAATGCTCTATGTTTGAATTTTGTTTTTTTCAAATCTCTCAATGGGGGTTGTTCCTCTGCCCTAGCTTTTGACTGCCTCTGATGAGCTGGTTTCTTTTTACCAGCAGAAACGCGTCAGACTGGTTTATGGACTCTTATGGATATATGCTGTTTGTGTTACTAGCTAGCTTTGGGAGAGTATAGTATAAGCTCTCCAGTTAGTGGATAGTGAGCACTTGGGTTGGTCTTTTACTGACCCTTTAGTTAGTGTGTGTGTGTGTGTGTGTGTGTGATTATTGTCTCTCCTATATGTATACGCCGCTACTGTGGCTAAGAGTGACCAGCAATTGCACTACTTTATCGTGCTTTTCATTCTTCTATTAGGAGCAGTTTTTCATTGCATCACTGAGGGAGCTATACTTTATGTTGATGAGGTGGGACATTCTGGGATCCCACAGCTGTTTTTTTATGTGGGTTATTTACCACCTATCATTAGTGCTCATAGATATTGAGCCCTTAGTCTGGGACTCAGCATCTATGTTATACAACACATATATTTCTGGCCTCCTGGGTGTCAGTCTATTGGTATAATTCAGACTTTAGGCCTTTGGTCTTTTGGGTTCCTATGGTACTTTTAGAATTACTATTAAAAGTTAAGTTTTAGTGCATTTTTTCTTTTGTGTTTTTGTGAATTTCTGTTTTGATACACATATATCATTATCCTCTAGTTTTTTGTATAGGCCTGTAATTAACATCATAGGTAGACCTCAACTATGAGAGACAAAATAAAAAAACAAATCCAGAAAAATCACATTGTCTGATTTTTAAAGAATTTATTTGCAAATTATGGTGGAAAATAAGTATTTGGTCAATAACAAAAGTTCATCTCAATACTTTGTTATATATCCTTTGTTGGCAAAGAAAGAGCTCAAACGTTTTCTGTAAGACTTAACAAGATTGGCACACACTGTTGCTGGTATAGTGGCCCATTCCTCCATGCAGATCTCCTCTAGAGCAGTGATGTTTTGGGGCTGTCGCTGGGAAACATGGACTTTCAACTCCCTCCATAGGTTTTCTATGTGGTTGAGATCTGGAGACTGGCTAGGCCACTCCAGGACCTTGAAATGCTTCTTACAAAGCTACTCCTTCGTTGCCCTGGCGGTGTGCTTGGGATCATTGTCATGTTGAAAGACCCAGCCACGTTTCATCTTCAATGCCCTTGCTGATGGAAGGAGGTTTGCACTCAAAATCTCACAATACATGGCCCCATCCATTCTTTCATGTACACGGATCAGTCGTCCTGATCCCTTTGCAGAGAAACAGCCCCAAAGCATGATGTTGCCACCCCCATGCTTCACAGTAGGTATGGTGTTCTTTGGATGCAACTCAGCATTCACTCTCCTCCAAACATGACGAGTTGTGTTTCTACTAAACAGTTCTACTTTGGTTTCATCTGACCATATGACTTTCTCCCAATACTCTTCTGGAACATCCAAATGCTCTGTAGCAAACTTCAGATGGGCCTAGATATGTACTGGCTTAAGCAGGGGGACACGTCTGGCCCTGCAGGATCTGAGTTCCTGGTGGCGTAGTGTGTTACTGACGGTAGCCTTTGTTACGTTAATCCCAGCTTTCTGCAGGTCATTCACTAGGTCCCCCCGTGTGGTTCTGGGATTTTTGCTCTCCGTTCTTGTGATCATTTTGACCCCATGGGATGAGATCTTTCAAGGAGCCCCTGATTGAGGGTGATTAGCAGAGGTCTTGTATGTCTTACATTTTCTAATTATTGCTCCCACATTTGATTTCTTCACACCAAGCTGCTTGCCTATTGCAGATTCAGTCTTCCCAGCCTGGTGCAGGTTTACAATTTTGCTACTGGTGTCCTTCCACAGCTCTTTGGTCTTCCACCATAGTGGAGTTTGGTGTGACTGTTTGAGGTTATGGACAGGTGTCTTTTATACTGATAACAATTTCAAACAGGTGCCATTACTACGGGTAAAGAGTGGAGGACAGAGGAGCCTCTTAAAGAAGAAGTTACAGATCTGTGAGAGCCAGAAATCTTGCTTGTTTGTAGGTGACCAAATACTTATTTTCCACCATAATTTTCAAATAAATTCTTAAAAAATCAGACAGTGTGATTTTCTAGATATGTTTTCTCATTTTGTCTCTCATAGTTGAGGTCTACCTATGATGTGAATTACAGGCCTCTCTCATCTTTTTAAGTGGGAGAACTTGGACAATTGGTGGCTGACTAAATACTTTTTTTTCTCCACTGTATACACACACACAAATCTAAATTTGTTTAACCCCTTTAACAATACAAGACGTACTATTACGTCCTGGCCACCTGGGACTTAACATAAATGGACATAATAGCACGTCACTATGTGAGTGGGTGGCATCAGGGGTGTGTGTTAGGCTAGGTTTACACACGCCTGCTCTCCGCTGGGGGATTCTGTTCACCATTCCGCTTGAAAATTTCGGAGAGAAAAGCACTTTTCTCTCCGCATTTTTCGCCCTTAAGTGTTCCACCCATCTGAAAGACATCCTAAAAATGTCAAGGAAACTTTGCATTCACTTCAGCCACTCACTGCCAAGCACACGCTCATTGAGCTGCAGCCGCAGGACGGCCTCCCACAACATAGGCTGATATGCGATGTTTACACCCATTGGAATTCAACCCTCCATATGTTGGACCGACTGTACGAACAGAGAAAGGCCATGAAGGATTTCTTGATGATCCAAGTGGACAGAGGTACTCCCCTGTGTAACTTCAATGTTAGCCAGTGGCATTTCATGCGTGACACCTGCCGTTTGCTCATTCCCTTTGAGGAGGCCACTTTATTAGTCAGTCGCCAGGACTACGAGATGAACAAAGTCATTCCACTGATTCATATCCTGGAAAAGATGCTTGTAAATATTGCTGATCAGGGGACTGGAGATGTGGAGCCTACATCTTACGGCCACATGAGCCCTATGGGGGCTAAACTGAAAGAGGAGGCGGACACTGGAGCACAAGCAATGTGTAGCGAAATGGGTGGTTTTTCCACATGGGTGACAGGAGAGGAGACGCAGGAGCAGCCGGAAGAGCAAGAGGGAGATGAGGAAGACGAGGCAGATAACCCAGACACACCGTGGCAGTACGCAGTGGAGATGGATGCAGGGAGTCCCTCCGAGTCAATTGCGCTAATGGCCCAATGCATGCTCACTTGCTTGCGTACTGACAACTATATTGTCACCATTCAGCAGAGGCATGACTACTGGCTCTCCACCATATTAGACCCTCGCTACAGGTCAATAATGTGGGCCTTTTTTACACCCACTGAGAGGGAGGACAAATTGAACTACTATAGAGACATTCTATGTAGCAAGTTGGCCGTTGCCTATGTGCGCCATCGTCCATCCTCTTGCAGATCTGACCCGGGGGGCCCTGAGTACTCTCCTTGCATTGCCATGGCAGCTGGGGGGGGCAGGAGCAGTATCAGCTCCATCAGCAGCAGCCTGAGCCTAGAATCACTGATGAGCAGCTTTCTTCACCCACATAGTGAAGAAACTGCTCATCAGCAGCTAGACACAGAGCAGAACCTGAAAAAGCAGGTGGTGGTATACTTAGAGTGCACCCTGCCACCTGTCATCGAAGATCTGCTGGACTACTGGGCAGCCAAACTGGATTTGTGTCCGCAACTGGCTGAGTTTAACCTGGAAAAGCTGTCCTACCCAGCCAGTAGTGTTGCATCAGAGCGGGTGTTTAGTGTGGCGGGGGCCATAGTTACCCTAAAGACAACTCGCCTGTTCACCCAAAGTGTGGAGAGACTGACCTTTGTCAAGATGAATCAGAAGTGGATCAGCCAGGATTTCCAACCACCAATGCCTGATGACTGATGCCTGATGCCTCATGCTGCTGCCACCTGAACATTATGTTGCCTTGCCACTCTGTGGCCTACTCCTGCTGCTGCCAACTCCACACTATGTCGCCTTGCCACTCTGTGGCCTACTCAAGGCATCCTCATTCTGCTGCCACCGGGTCACTCTATGGCCTCCTCATGCTGCTGCCACTGCGGGGTAACTGTATGGCCTCCTCATGCTGCTGCCAACTCCACATTATGTTGCCTTGCCACTCTGTGGCCTCCTCATGCCACTGCCACTGGGTCACTGTATGCCCTCCTCATGCTGCTGCCACTTCTTGGCTACTGTATGCCCTCCTCATGCCGCAGCCACTGGGTCACTCTATGCCCTCCTCATGTCGCTGCCAATGGGTCACTCTATGCCCTCCTCATGCCGCTGCCACTGGGTCATTGTATGGCCTCCTCATTCCACTGCCACTGGGTCACTGTATGCCCTCCTCATGCTGCTGCCACTGTGTCACTGTATGCCCTCCTCATGCCGTTGCCACTGGGTCACTGTATGGCCTCCTCATTCCACTGCCACTGGGTCACTGTATGCCCTCCTCATGCTGCTGCCACTGAGTCACTGTATGCCCTCCTCATGCTGCTGCCACTGGGTCACTGTATGTTCTCATGCCGCTGCCACTGGATCACTGTATGGCCTCCGCTTGCCTCTGCCACTGGGTCACTGTATGCCCTCCTCATGCCGCTGCCCTTGATTCACTGTATGGCCTCCTCATGCCGCTGCCACTGGGTCACTGTATTCCCTCTTCATGCTGCTGCCACTTCTGCCTCACTGTATGCCATTATGCCGCTGCCACTGGGTCACTGTATGCCCTCCTCATGCCGTTGCCACTGGGTCACTGTATGTCCTCATGCCGCTGCCACTGGGTCACTGTATGGCCTCCGCTTGCCTCTGCCACTGGGTCACTGTATGCCCTCCTCATGCCACTGCCCTTGGTTCACTGTATGGCCTCCTCATGCCGCTGCCACTGGGTCACTGTATGCCCTCCTCATGCTGCTGCCACTTCTGCCTCACTGTATGCCCTTATGCCGCTGCCACTGGGTCACTGTATGTCCTCTTCATACTGTTGCCACTGGGTCACTGTATGCCCTCCTCATGCTGCTGCCACTGCTGGGTCACTGTATGTCCTCCTCATGGTGCTATAACTGGGTTACTGTATGCCCTCCTAATGCTGCTTCCACTTCTGAGTCACTGTATGCCCTGCTCATGCCGCCGCCACTGAGTCACTGTATGTCCTCCTCATGCCACTGCCACTGCTGGGTCACTGTATGGCCTCCTAATGCCGCTGCCACTGAGTCACTGTATGTCCTCCTCATGCCACTGCCACTGCTGGGTCACTGTATGGCCTCCTAATGCCGCTGCCACTGGGTCACTGTATGCCCTCCTCATGCCGCTGTCACTTCTGGGTCACTGTATGGCCTCCTCATGCTGCTGCCACTGGGTCACTGTATGGCCTCCTCATGCTGCTGCCACTGGGTCACAGTATGCCCTCCTCATGCCGCTACCACTGCTGGGTCACTGTATGGCCTCCTCATGCTGCTGCCACTGCTGGGTGACTGTATGCCCTCCTCATGCTGCTGCCACTGCTGGGTCACTGTATGCCCTGCTCATGCCGCTGCCCTTGGTTCACTGTATAGCCTCCTCAGGCCGCTGCCACAGGGTGACTGTATGCCCTCCTTATGCTGCAGCCACTGCCAGGGCACTGTATGGCCTTTTTATGATACTGCCACTGGGTCAAATATGGTCTCCCCATGCAGCTGCCACTGGGTCACTGTATGCCCTGCTCATGCTGCTGCCACTGCTGGGTCACTCTATGGACTCCTCATGCTGCTGCCACTGCTACGTCACTGTCTGGCCTCCTCATGCCACTACCACTGGGACAATGTATGCCCTCCTCATGCTGCTGCCACTGCTGGGTCACTGTATGAACTCCTCATGCTGCTGCCACTGCTACGTCACTGTCTGGCCTCCTCATGCCACTACCACTGGGACACTGTATTGCCTTCGCATGCCGCTGCCACTGCTGGGTCACAATATGCCATCTTCATGCCACTGCCACTGCTGAGTTATGTTATGTTGCATTGCCACTCTGTCCTCCTCAGGCCGCTGCCACCGGGTCACTGTATGGCCTTCTTATGCTGCTACCACTGGGCCACTGTATGGCCTCCTCATGCTGTTGCTACTGGGTCACTGTATGCCCATCTCATACTGCTGCCACTGGGTCACTGTATGCCCCCCTCATGAAGCTGCCACCGGGTCACTGTATGCCCTCCTCATGTGGCTACCACTGCTGGGTCACTGTATGGTCTCCTCATGCTGCTGCCAACTCCACATTATGTCGCCTTGCTACTCAGTATGTATGGTCTTCTCATGCTGCTGCCACTGCTGGGTCACTATATGCCCTCTTCATGTCACTGCCACTGCTGGGTCACTGTATGGACTCCTCATGCTGCTGCCAAGTCCACATTATAATGCATTGCCACTCTGGCCTCCTCATGCCACTGCCACCGGGTCACTGTATGGCCTTCTCATTCTGCTACCACTGGGCCACTGTATGGCCTCCTCATGCTGTTGCTACTGGGTCATTGTAGGCCCTCCTCATACCGCTGCCAATGGGTTGCTGTATGGCCTCCTCATGCTGCTGCCACCGGGTCACTGTATCCCCTCCTCATGTGGCTACTCAGTGTACTCCTCATGCTGCTACCACTGGGCCACTGTATGGCCTCCTCATGCTGTTGCTACTGGGTCATTGTAGGCCCTCCTCATACTGCTGCCACTAGGTTGCTGTAGCCATAGCCTCCTCATGCTGCTTCCACTGGGTCACCTTATAGGCTCCTCATGCCGATGAAACTGGGTCACTGTATGGCCTCCTCATGCTGCTGCCACTAGGTCACTGTGTGCCCTCCTCATGCTGCTGCCACTGCTGGGTCAATGTCTGGCCTCCTCATGCCGCTACCACTGGGTCACTGTATGGCCTCCTCATGCCGCTGCCAACTCCACATTATGTCGCCTTGCTACTCAGTGTCCTCCTCATGCTGCTACCACTGGGCCACTGTATGGCCTTCTCATGCCGCTGCCACTGGGTCACTGTATGCCCTCCTCATGCTGCTGCCACTGCTGGGTCACTGTATGTCCTCCTCATGGTGCTATAACTGGGTTACTGTATGCCCTCCTAATGCTGCTTCCACTTCTGAGTCACTGTATGCCCTGCTCATGCCGCTGCCACTGAGTCACTGTATGTCCTACTCATGCCACTGCCACTGAGTCACTGTATGTCCTCCTCATGCCGCTGCCACTGGGTCACTGTATGGCCTCCGCTTGCCTCTGCCACTGGGTCACTGTATGCCCTCCTCATGCCGCTGCCCTTGGTTCACTGTATGGCCTCCTCATGCCGCTGCCACTGGGTCACTGTATGCCCTCCTCATGCTGCTGCCACTTCTGCCTCACTGTATGCCCTTATGCCGCTGCCACTGGGTCACTGTATGTGCTCTTCATACTGTTGCCACTGGGTCACTGTATGCCCTCCTCATGCTGCTGCCACTGCTGGGTCACTGTATGTCCTCCTCATGGTGCTATAACTGGGTTACTGTATGCCCTCCTAATGCTGCTTCCACTTCTGAGTCACTGTATGCCCTGCTCATGCCGCTGCCACTGAGTCACTGTATGTCCTCCTCATGCCACTGCCACTGGGTCACTGTATGTCCTCCTCATGCCACTGCCACTGCTGGGTCACTGTATGGCCTCCTAATGCCGCTGCCACTGGGTCACTGTATGCCCTCCTCATGCCGCTGTCACTTCTGGGTCACTGTATGGCCTCCTCATGCTGCTGCCACTGGGTCACTGTATTGCCTCCTCATGCTGCTGCCACTGGGTCACTGTATGCCCTCCTCATGCCGCTGCCACTGCTGGGTCACTGTATGGCCTCATCATGCTGCTGCCACTGCTGGGTCACTGTATGCCCTCCTCATGCTGCTGCCACTGCTGGGTCACTGTATGCCCTGCTCATGCCGCTGCCCTTGGTTCACTGGATAGCCTCCACAGGCCACTGCCACGGGGTGACTGTATGCCCTCCTTATGCTGCAGCCACTGCCAGGGCACTGTATGGCCTTTTTATGATACTGCCACTGGGTCAAATATGGTCTCCCCATGCAGCTGCCACTGGGTCACTGTATGCCCTCCTCATGCTGCTGCCACTGCTGGGTCACTGTATGGACTCCTCATGCTGCTGCCACTGCTACGTCACAGTCTGGCCTCCTCATGCCACTACCACTGGGACACTGTATGCCCTCCTCATGCTGCTGCCACTGCTGGGTCACTGTATGAACTCCTCATGCTGCTGCCACTGCTACGTCACTGTCTGGCCTCCTCATGCCACTACCACTGGGACACTGTATTGCCTTCTCATGCCGCTGCCACTGCTGGGTCACAATATGCCATCTTCATGCCACTGCCACTGCCATGGGGTTATGTTATGTTGCATTGCCACTCTGGCCTCCTCATGCCGCTGCCACCGGGTCACTGTATGGCCTTCTTATGCTGCTACCACTGGGCCACTGTATGGCCTCCTCATGCTGTTGCTATTGGGTCACTGTATGCCCATCTCATACTGCTGCCACTGGGTCACTGTATGCCCTCCTCATGTGGCTACCACTGCTGGGACACTGTATGGCCTCCTCATGCTGCTGCCAACTCCACATTATGTCGCCTTGCTACTCAGTATGTATGGTCTTCTCATGCTGCTGCCACTGCTGGGTCACTATATGCCCTCTTCATGCCACTGCCACTGCTGGGTCACTGTATGGACTCCTCATGCTGCTGCCAAGTCCACATTATAATGCATTGCCACTCTGGCCTCCTCATGCCACTGCCACCGGGTCACTGTATGGCCTTCTCATTCTGCTACCACTGGGCCACTGTATGGCCTCCTCATGCTGTTGCTACTGGGTCATTGTAGGCCCTCCTCATACCGCTGCCAATGGGTTGCTGTATGGCCTCCTCATGCTGCTGCCACCGTTTCACTGTATCCCCTCCTCATGTGGCTACTCAGTGTACTCGTCATGCTGCTACCACTGGGCCACTGTATGGCCTCCTCATGCTGTTGCTACTGGGTCATTGTAGGCCCTCCTCATACTGCTGCCACTAGGTTGCTGTAGCCATAGCCTCCTCATGCTGCTTCCACTGGGTCACCTTATAGGCTCCTCATACCGATGAAACTGGGTCACTGTATGGCCTCCTCATGCTGCTGCCACTAGGTCACTGTGTGCCCTCCTCATGCTGCTGCCACTGCTGGGTCACTGTCTGGCCTCCTCATGCCGCTACCACTGGGTCACTGTATGGCCTCCTCATGCCGCTGCCACTGGGTCACTGTATGCCCATCTCATACTGCTGCCACTGGGTCACTGTATGCCCCCCTCATGCTGCTACCACCAGGTCACTGTATGCCCTCCTCATGTGGCTACCACTGCTGGGTCACTGCATGGCCTCCTCATGCTGCTGCCAACTCCATATTATGTTGCCTTGCTACTCAGTATGTATGGTCTCCTCATGCCACTGCTACTGCTGGGTCACTGTATGGACTCCTCGTACTGCTGCCAACTCCACATTATGTTGCATTGCCACTCTGGCCTCCTCATGCCGCTGCCATCGGGTCACTGTATGGCCTTCTCATGCTGCTACCACTGTTCCACTGTATGGCCTCCTCATGCTGTTGCTACTGGGTCATTGTAGACCCTCCTCATGTTGCTGCCACTGGGTCGCTGTGTGCCCTCCTCATGCTGCTGCCACTGCTGGGTCACTGTCTGGCCTCCTAATGCCGCTATCACTGGGTCACTGTATGGCCTCCTCATGCCACTGCCACTGAGTCACTGTATGTCCTCCTCATGCCGCTGCCACTGGGTCACTGTATGGCCTCCGCTTGCCTCTGCCACTGGGTCACTGTATGCCCTCCTCATGCCGCTGCCCTTGGTTCACTGTATGGCCTCCTCATGCCGCTGCCACTGGGTCACTGTATGCCCTCCTCATGCTGCTGCCACTTCTGCCTCACTGTATGCCCTTATGCCGCTGCCACTGGGTCACTGTATGTGCTCTTCATACTGTTGCCACTGGGTCACTGTATGCCCTCCTCATGCTGCTGCCACTGCTGGATCACTGTATGTCCTCCTCATGGTGCTATAACTGGGTTACTGTATGCCCTCCTAATGCTGCTTCCACTTCTGAGTCACTGTATGCCCTGCTCATGCCGCTGCCACTGAGTCACTGTATGTCCTCCTCATGCCACTGCCACTGGGTCACTGTATGTCCTCCTCATGCCACTGCCACTGCTGGGTCACTGTATGGCCTCCTCATGCCGCTGTCACTTCTGGGTCACTGTATGGCCTCCTCATGCTGCTGCCACTGGGTCACTGTATTGCCTCCTCATGCTGCTGCCACTGTGTCACTGTATGCCCTCCTCATGCCGCTGCCACTGCTGGGTCACTGTATGGCCTCCTCATGCTGCTGCCACTGCTGTGTCACTGTATGCCCTCCTCATGCTGCTGCCACTGCTGGGTCACTGTATGCCCTGCTCATGCCGCTGCCCTTGGTTCACTGTATAGCCTCCTCAGGCCGCTGCCACGGGGTGACTGTATGCCCTCCTTATGCTGCAGCCACTGCCAGGGCACTGTATGGCCTTTTTATGATACTGCCACTGGGTCAAATATGGTCTCCCCATGCAGCTGCCACTGGGTCACTGTATGCCCTCCTCATGCTGCTGCCACTGCTGGGTCACTGTATGGACTCCTCATGCTGCTGCCACTGCTACGTCACAGTCTGGCCTCCTCATGCCACTACCACTGGGACACTGTATGCCCTCCTCATGCTGCTGCCACTGCTGGGTCACTGTATGAACTCCTCATGCTGCTGCCACTGCTACGTCACTGTCTGGCCTCCTCATGCCACTACCACTGGGACACTGTATTGCCTTCTCATGCCGCTGCCACTGCTGGGTCACAATATGCCATCTTCATGCCACTGCCACTGCCACTGCTGGGTTATGTTATGTTGCATTGCCACTCTGTCCTCCTCATGCCGCTGCCACCGGGTCACTGTATGGTCTTCTTATGCTGCTACCACTGGGCCACTGTATGGCCTCCTCATGCTGTTGCTACTGGGTCACTGTATGCCCATCTCATACCGCTGCCACTGGGTCACTGTATGCCCCCCTCATGAAGCTGCCACCGGGTCACTGTATGCCCTCCTCATGTGGCTACCACTGCTGGGTCACTGTATGGCCTCCTCATGCTGCTGCCAACTCCACATTATGTCGCCTTGCTACTCAGTATGTATGGTCTTCTCATGCTGCTGCCACTGCTGGGTCACTATATGCCCTCTTCATGCCACTGCCACTGCTGGGTCACTGTATGGCCTTCTCATGCTGCTACCACTGGGCCACTGTATGGCCTCCTCATGCTGTTGCTACTGGGTCATTGTAGACCCTCCTCATGTTGCTGCCACTGGGTCGCTGTGTGCCCTCTTCATGCTGCTGCCACTGCTGGGTCACTGTCTGGCCTCCTAATGCCGCTACCACTGGGTCACTGTATGGCCTCCTCATGCCGCTGCCACTGGGTTACTGTATGGCCTCCTCATGCCGCTGCCACTTGGTCACTGTATGCCCATCTCATACTGCTGCCACTGGGTCACTGTATGCCCATCGTATACTGCTGCCACTGGGTCACTGTATGCCCACCTCATGTTGCTGCCACTAGGTCACTGTATGCCCTCCTCATGTGGCTACCACTGCTGGGTCACTGTATGGCCTCCTGATGCTGCTGCCAACTCCAGATTATGTCGCCTTGCTACTCAGTGTCCTCCTCATGCTGCTACCACTGGGCCACTGTATGGCCTCCTCATGCTGCTGCCACTGGGTGACTGTATGCCCTCCTCATGCTGCTGCTACTGGGTCACTGTATGTCCTCCTCATGCCGCTGCCACTGGGTCGCTGTATTGCCTCCTCATGATGCTGCCACCGGGTCACTGTATGCCCCCCTCATGCGGCTACCACTGCTGGGTCACTGTATACCCTCCTCATGCCGCTACCACTGGGTCACTGTGTACCCTCCTCATGCTGCTGCCACTGCTGGGTCACTGTATGAACTCCTCATGCTGCTGCCACTGCTACGTCACTGTCTGGCCTCCTCATGCCACTACCACTGGGACACTGTATTGCCTTCTCATGCCGCTGCCACTGCTGGGTCACAATATGCCATCTTCATGCCACTGCCACTGCTGGGTTATGTTATGTTGCATTGCCACTCTGGCCTCCTCATGCCGCTGCCACCGGGTCACTGTATGGCCTTCTTATGCTGCTACCACTGGGCCACTGTATGGCCTCCTCATGCTGTTGCTACTGGGTCACTGTATGCCCATCTCATACTGCTGCCACTGGGTCACTGTATGCCCCCCTCATGAAGCTGCCACAGGGTCACTGTATGCCCTCCTCATGTGGCTACCACTGCTGGGTCACTGTATGGCCTCCTCATGCTGCTGCCAACTCCACATTATGTCGCCTTGCTACTCAGTATGTATGGTCTTCTCATGCTGCTGCCACTGCTGGGTCACTATATGCCCTCTTCATGCCACTGCCACTGCTGGGTCACTGTATGGACTCCTCATGCTGCTGCCAAGTCCACATTATAATGCATGGCCACTCTGGCCTCCTCATGCCACTGCCACCGGGTCACTGTATGGCCTTCTCATGCTGCTACCACTGGGCCACTGTATGGCCTCCTCATGCTGTTGCTACTGGGTCATTGTAGGCCCTCCTCATACCGCTGCCAATGGGTTGCTGTATGGCCTCCTCATGCTGCTGCCACCGGGTCACTGTATCCCCTCCTCATGTGGCTACTCAGTGTACTCCTCATGCTGCTACCACTGGGCCACTGTATGGCCTCCTCATGCTGTTGCTACTGGGTCATTGTAGGCCCTCATCATACTGCTGCCACTAGGTTGCTGTAGCCATAGCCTCCTCATGCTGCTTCCACTGGGTCACCTTATAGGCTCCTCATGCCGATGAAACTGGGTCACTGTATGGCCTCCTCATGCTGCTGCCACTAGGTCACTGTGTGCCCTCCTCATGCTGCTGCCACTGCTGGGTCACTGTCTGGCCTCCTAATGCCGCTACCACTGGGTCACTGTATGGCCTCCTCATGCCGCTGCCACTGGGTCACTGTATGCCCATCTCATACTGCTGCCACTGGGTCACTGTATGCCCCCCTCATGCTGCTCCCACCAGGTCACTGTATGTCCTTCTCATGTGGCTACCACTGCTGGGTCACTGTATGGTCTCCTCATGCTGCTGCCAACTCCATATTATGTTGCCTTGCTACTCAGTATGTATGGTCTCCTCATGCTGCTGCCACTGCTGGGTCACTATATGCCCTCTTCATGCCACTGCTACTGCTGGGTCACTGTATGGACTCCTCGTACTGCTGCCAACTCCACATTATGTTGCATTGCCACTCTGGCCTCCTCATGCCGCTGCCATCGGGTCACTGTATGGCCTTCTCATGCTGCTACCACTGGGCCACTGTATGGCCTCCTCATGCTGTTGCTACTGGGTCATTGTAGACCCTCCTCTTGCTGCTGCCACTGGGTCGCTGTGTGCCCTCCTCATGCTGCTGCCACTGCTGGGTCACTGTCTGGCCTCCTCATGCCGCTACCACTGGGTCACTGTATGGCCTCCTCATGCCGCTGCCTCTGGGTCACTGTATGGCCTACTCATGCCGCTGCCACTTGGTCACTGTATGCCCATCTCATACTGCTGCCACTGGGTCACTGTATGCCCATCGTATACTGCTGCCACTGGGTCACTGTATGCCCACCTCATGCTGCTGCCACCAGGTCACTGTATGCCCTCCTCATGTGGCTACCACTGCTGGGTCACTGTATGGCCTCCTGATGCTGCTGCCAACTCCACATTATGTCGCCTTGCTACTCAGTGTCCTCCTCATGCTGCTACCACTGGGCCACTGTATGGCCTCCTCATGCTGCTGCCACGGGCTGACTGTATGTCCTCCTCATGCTGCTGCTACTGGGTCACTGTATGTCCTCCTCATGCCGCTGCCACTGGGTCGCTGTATTGCCTCCTCATGATGCTGCCTCCGGGTCAATGTATGCCCCCCCTCATGCGGCTACCACTGCTGGGTCACTGTATGCCCTCCTCATGCCGCTACCACTGGGTCACTGTGTACCCTCCTCATGCTGCTGCCACTGCTGGGTCACTGTATGCAATCCTCATGCTGCTGCCACTGCTGGGTCACTATATGGCCTGCTCATGCTGCTGGTACTGGATCACTGTATGTCCTCCTCATGCCGCTGCCACTGGGTCACTGTATGTCCTCCTCATGCTGCTGCCACTCGGTCGCTGTATGGCCTCCTCATGATTCTGGCACCGGGTCACTGTATGCCCCCCCTCATGTGGCTACTACTGCTGGGTCACTGTATATCTTCCTCATGCTGCTACCACTGGGTCACTGTATGACATCCTCATGCTGTTGCTACTGGGTCACTGCATGACCTCCTCATGCTGCTCCTACTGGGTCACTGTATGCCCTCCTCATACCGCTCCCACGTGTCACTTTATGCCCTCCTCATGTGGCTACCACTGCTGAGTCACTGTACGGTCTCCTCATGCTCCTGCCACTGCTGGGTCACTGTATGGCCTCCTAATGCCACTGCTAATGGGTCACTGTACGCCCTCCTCATGTCGCTGCCACTGCTGGGTCACTGTATGCAATCCTCATGCTGCTGCCACTGCTGGGTCACTATATGGCATGCTCATGCTGCTGCTACTGGGTCACTGTATGTCCTCCTCACGCCGCTGCCACTGGGTCACTGTATGTCCTCCTCATGCTGCTGCCACTGGGTCGCTGTATAGCCTCCTCATGATTCTGTCACCGGGTCACTGTATGCCCCCCTCATGTGGCTACTACTGCTGGGTCACTGTATGTCTTCCTCATGCTGCTTCCACTGGGTCACTGTATGACCTCCTCATGCTGCTGCTACTGGGTCACTGCATGACCTCCTCATGCTGCTGCTACTGGGTCACTGTATGCCCTCCTCATACCGCTGCCACGAGTCACTTTATGCCCTCCTCATGTGGCTACCACTGCTGAGTCACTGTACGGTGTCCTCATGCTGCTGCCACTGCTGGGTCAATGTATGGCCTCCTAATGCCATTGCTACTGGGTCACTGTATGCCCTCCTCATGCCGCTGCCACTGCTGGGTCACTGTATGCAATCCTCATGCTGCTGCCACTGTGTCACTGTATGGCCTCCTCATGCTTCTGCCGCTGGGTCACTGTATGGCCTCCTCATGCTGCTGCCACTGGGTCACTATATGCCCTCTTCATGCCAATGCCACTGCTGGGTCACTGTATGGATTCCTCATACTGCTGCCAACTCCACATTATGTTGCATTGCCACTCTGGCCTCCTCATGCTGCTGCCATCGGGTCAGTGTATGGCCTTCTCATGCTGTTGCTACTGGGTCATTGTAGGCCCTCCTCATGCTGCTGCCACTGCTGGGTCACTGTGTGCCCTCCTTATGCAGCTGCCACTGCTGGGTCTCTGTCTGGCCTCCTCATGCCGCTGCCAATGGGTCACTGTATGCCCCTCTCATGCTGCTGCCACTGGGTCACTGTATGCCATCCTCATGTGGCTACCACTGCTGGCTCACTGTATGGCTTCCTGATGCTGCTGCCAACTCCACATTATGTCGCCTTGCTACTCAGTGTCCTCCTTATGCTGCTGCCACTGGGCCACTGTATGTCCTCCTCAGGCTGCTGTTACTGGGTCACTGTATGTCCTCCACATGCCCCTGCAACTGGCTCACTGTATGCCCTCCTCATGCCGCTGCTACTGGGTCACTGTATGGCCTCCTCATGCTGCTGCCACTGGGTCACTGTATGTGTTCCTCATGCTGCTACCACTGGGTCACTGTATGACCTCCTCTTGCTGCTGCTACTGGGTCTCTGTATGCCCTCCTCATACCGCTGCCACGAGTCACTGTATGCCCTCCTCATGTGGCTCACACTGCTGGGTCACTGTATGCCCTCCTCATGCCGCTGCTACTGGGTCATTGTATGTCCTCCTCATGCCGCTGCCACTGGGTCACTGTATGGCCTCCTCATGCTGCTGCCACTGGGTCACTGTATGTGTTCCTCATGCTGCTACCACTGGGTCACTGTATGACCTCCTCCTGCTGCTGCTACTGGGTCTCTGTATGCCCTCCTCATACCGCTGCCACGAGTCACTGTATGCCCTCCTCATGTGGCTCACACTGCTGGGTCACTGTATGCCCTCCTCATGCCGCTGCTACTGGGTCATTGTATGTCCTCCTCATGCCGCTGCCACTGGGTCACTGTATGGCCTCCTCATGCTGCTGCCACTGGGTCACTGTATGTGTTCCTCATGCTGTTACCACTGGGTCACTGTATGACCTCCTCCTGCTGCTGCTACTGGGTCTCTGTATGCCCTCCTCATACCGCTGCCACGAGTCACTGTATGCCCCCCTTATGTGGCTCACACTGCTGGGTCACTGTATGGCCTCCTCATGCTGCTGCCAACTCCACATTATGTCGCATTGCTACTCAGTGTCCTCCTCATGGTGCTACTTTTGGGCCACTGTATGGCCTCCTCATGCAGCTGCCACTGGGTCACTGTATGCCCTCCTCATGTTGCTGCTACTGGGTCACTGTATGGCCTACTCATGCTTCTGCCACTGGGTCACTGTATGTCCTCCTCATGCTGCTGCTACTGGGTCACTATATGTCCTCCTCATGCCGCTGCAACTGGGTCACTGTATGCCCTCCTCATGCCGCTGCTACTGAATCACTGTATGTCCTCCTCATGCCGCTGCCACTGGGTCACTGAATGTCCGCCTCATGCCGCTGCCACTGGGTCGCTGTATGGCCTCCTCATGCTGCTGCCACGGGCTGACTGTATGTCCTCCTCATGCTGCTGCTACTGGGTCACAATATGTCCTCCTCATGCCGCTGCCACTGGGTCGCTGTATTGCCTCCTCATGATGCTGCCACCGGGTCAATGTATGCCCCCCTCATGCGGCTACCACTGCTGGGTCACTGTATGCCCTCCTCATGCCGCTACCACTGGGTCACTGTGTACCCTCCTCATGCTGCTGCCACTGCTGGGTCACTGTATGGCCTCCTAATGCCACTGCTACTGGGTCACTGTACGCCCTACTCATGCCGCTGCCACTGCTGGGTCACTGTATGCAATCCTCATGCTGCTGCCACTGCTGGGTCACTATATGGCCTGCTCATGCTGCTGCTACTGGATCACTGTATGTCCTCCTCATGCCGCTGCCACTGGGTCACTGTATGTCCTCCTCATGCTGCTGCCACTCGGTCGCTGTATGGCCTCCTCATGATTCTGGCACCGGGTCACTGTATGCCCCCCTCATGTGGCTACTACTGCTGGGTCACTGTATATCTTCCTCATGCTGCTACCACTGGGTCACTGTATGACATCCTCATGCTGCTGCTACTGGGTCACTGCATGACCTCCTCATGCTGCTCCTACTGGGTCACTGTATGCCCTCCTCATACCGCTCCCACGTGTCACTTTATGCCCTCCTCATGTGGCTACCACTGCTGAGTCACTGTACGGTCTCCTCATGCTGCTGCCACTGCTGGGTCACTGTATGGCCTCCTAATGCCACTGCTACTGGGTCACTGTACGCCCTCCTCATGTCGCTGCCACTGCTGGGTCACTGTATGCAATCCTCATGCTGCTGCCACTGCTGGGTCACTATATGGCCTGCTCATGCTGCTGCTACTGGGTCACTGTATGTCCTCCTCACGCCGCTGCCACTGGGTCACTGTATGTCCTCCTCATGCTGCTGCCACTGGGTCGCTGTATAGCCTCCTCATGATTCTGTCACCGGGTCACTGTATGCCCCCCTCATGTGGCTACTACTGCTGGGTCACTGTATATCTTCCTCAGGCTGCTTCCACTGGGTCACTGTATGACCTTCTCATGCTGCTGCTACTGGGTCACTGCATGACCTCCTCATGCTGCTGCTACTGGGTCACTGAATGCCCTCCTCATACCGCTCCCACGAGTCACTTTATGCCCTCCTCATGTGGCTACCACTGCTGAGTCACTGTACGGTCTCCTCATGCTGGTGCCACTGCTGGGTTAATGTATGGCCTCCTAATGCCATTGCTACTGGGTCACTGTATGCCCTCCTCATGCCGCTGCCACTGCTGGGTCACTGTATGCAATCCTCATGCTGCTGCCACTGGGTCACTGTATGGCCTCCTCATGCTTCTGCCACTGGGTCACTGTATGGCCTCCTCATGCTGCTGCCACTGGGTCACTATATGCCCTCTTCATGCCAATGCCACTGCTGGGTCACTGTATGGATTCCTCATACTGCTGCCAACTCCACATTATGTTGCATTGCCACTCTGGCCTCCTCATGCTGCTGCCATCGGGTCAGTGTACGGCCTTCTCATGCTGTTGCTCCTGGGTCATTGTAGGCCCTCCTCATGCTGCTGCCACTGCTGGGTCACTGTGTGCCCTCCTTATGCAGCTGCCACTGCTGGGTCTCTGTCTGGCCTCCTCATGCCGCTGCCAATGGGTCACTGTATGCCCCTCTCATGCTGCTGCCACCGGGTCACTGTATGCCCTCCTCATGTGGCTACCACTGCTGGCTCACTGTATGGCTTCCTGATGCTGCTGCCAACTCCACATTATGTCGCCTTGCTACTCAGTGTCCTCCTTATGCTGCTGCCACTGGGCCACTGTATGTCCTCCTCAGGCTGCTGTTACTGGGTCACTGTATGTCCTCCTCATGCCCCTGCAACTGGGTCACTGTATGCCCTCCTCATGCCGCTGCTACTGGGTCACTGTATGTGTTCCTCATGCTGCTACCACTGGGTCACTGTATGACCTCCTCCTGCTGCTGCTACTGGGTCTCTGTATGCCCTCCTCATACCGCTGCCATGAGTCACTGTATGCCCTCCTCATGTGGCTCACACTGCTGGGTCACTGTATGCCCTCCTCATGCCACTTCTACTGGGTCATTGTATGTCCTCCTCATGCCACTGCCACTGGGTCACTGTATGGCCTCCTCATGCTGCTGCCACTGGGTCACTGTATGTGTTCCTCATGCTGCTACCACTGGGTCACTGTATGACCTCCTCCTGCTGCTGCTACTGGGTCTCTGTATGCCCTCCTCATACCGCTGCCACGAGTCACTGTATGCCCTCCTCATGTGGCTCACACTGCTGGGTCACTGTATGGCCTCCTCATGCTGCTGCCAACTCCACATTATGTCGCATTGCTACTCAGTGTCCTCCTCATGGTGCTACTATTGGGCCACTGTATGGCCTCCAGCTGCCACTGGGTCACTGTATGCCCTCCTCATGTTGCTATCACTGCTGGGTCACTGTATGGCCTACTCATGCTTCTACCACTGGGTCACTGTATGTCCTCCTCATGCTGCTGCTACTGGGTCACTATATGTCCTCCTCATGCCGCTGCAACTGGGTCACTGTATGCCCTCCTCATGCCGCTGCTACTGAATCACTGTATGTCCTCCTCATGCCGCTGCCACTGTGTCACTGTATGTCCTCCTCATGCCGCTGCCACTGGGTCGCTGTATGGCCTACTCATGATGCTGTCACCGGGACACTGTATGCCCCCCTCATGCGGCTACTACTGCTGGGAAACTGTATGGCCTCCTCATGCCGCTGCCACTGGGTCACTGTATGTTTTCCTCATGCTGCTACCACTAGGTCACTGTATGACCTCCTCATGCTGCTGCTACTGGGTCACTGTATGCCCTCCTCATACCGCTGCCATAAGTCACTGTATGACCTCCTCATGCTGCTGCCACTGGGTCACTGTATGCCCTCCTCATGTTGCTACCACTGCTGGGTCACTGTATGGCCTACTCATGCTTCTGCCACTAGGTCACTATATGTCCTCCTCATGCCGCTGCAACTGGGTCACTGTATGCCCTCCTCATGCCGCTGCTACTGGTTCACTGTATGTCCTCCTCATGCCGCTGCCACTGGGTCACTATATGTCCTCCTCATGCCGCTGCAACTGGGTCACTGTATGTCCTCCTCATGCCGCTGCTACTGGGTCACTGTATGTCCTCCTCATGCCGCTGCCACTGGGTCAGTATATGTCCTCCTCATTCCGCTGCAACTGGGTCACTGTATGCCCTCCTCATGCCGCTGCTACTTGATCACTGTATGTCCTCCTCATGCCGCTGCCACTGGGTCACTGTATGTCCTCCTCATGCCGCTGCCACTTGGTCGCTGTATGTCCTACTCATGATGCTGTCACCGGGACACTGTATGCCCCCCCTCATGCGGCTACTACTGCTGGGTCACTGTATGGCCTCCTCATGCTGCTAACACTGGGTCACTGTATGACCTCCTCATGCTGCTGCTACTGGGTCACTGTATGCCCTCCTCATACCGCTGTCATGAGTCACTGTATGCCCTCCTCATGTGGCTACCACTGCTGGGTCACTGTATGTCCTCATGCTGCTGCTACTGGTCACTGTATGCCCTCCTCATAGCACTCACACGAGTCACTTTATGCCCTCATCATGTGGCTACCACTGCTGAGTCACTGTAAGCTCTCCTCATGCTGATGCCACTGGGTCAATGTATGCCCTACTCATGTAGCTACCACTGCTGGGTCACTGTATGGCCTACTCTTGCTTCTGCCACTGGGTAACTATATGTCCTCCTCATGCAGCTGCAACTGGGTCACTGTATGCCCTCCTCATGCCGCTGCTACTGGGTCACTGTATGTCCTCCTCATGCCGCTGCCACTTGGTCGCTGTATGGCTTTCTCATGATTCTGTCACCGGGACACTGTATTCCCCCCCTCATGCGGCTACTACTGCTGGGTCACTGTATGGCCTCCTCATGCTGCTACCACTGGGTCACTGTATGACCTCCTCATGCTGCTGCTACTGGGTCACTGTATGCCCTCCTCATACAGCTGTCACGAGTCACTGTATGCCCTCCTCATGTGGCTACCACTGCTGAGTCACTGTATGGCCTACTCATGCTGCTGCCACTGGGTCACTGTATGTCCTCCTCATGCTGCTGCTACCGGGTCACTGTATGTTCTCCTCATGCCGCTGCAACTGGGTCAATGTATGCCCTCCTCATGCTGCTGCTACTGGATCACTGTATGTCCTCCTCATGCCGCTGCCACTGGGTCGCTGTATGGCCTCCGCATGATGCTATCACCGGGTCACTGTATGCCCCCCCTCATGCGGCTACCACTGCTGGATCACTGTATGGCCTCCTCATGCCGCTGCCACTGGGTCACTATATGTCTTCCTCATGCTGCTACCACTGGGTCACTCTAAGACCTCCTCATGCTGCTGCTACTGGGTCACTGTATGCCCTCCTCATACCGCTGCCATGAGTCACTGTATGCCCTCCTCATGTTGCTACCCCTGCTGAGTCACTGTCCGTTCTCCTCATGCTGATGCCACTGGGTCAATGTATGTCCTCCTCATGCTGCTGCCACTGGGTCACTGTATGGCCTCCTCATGCTGCTGCCACTGGGTCACTGTATGTCCTCCTCATACTGCTACCACTACTGATTCATTGTCCAGTCTCCTCATACGGATGCCACTGGGTCAATGTATGTCCTCCTCATGCTGCTGCCACTTCTGGGTCACTGTATGGCCTCCTAATGCCGCTGCCACTGGGTCACTGTATGCCCTCCTCATACCGCTGCCATAAGTCACTGTATGACCTCCTCATTCTGCTGCCACTGGGTCACTGTATGCCCTCCTCATGTTGCTACCACTGCTGGGTCACTGTATGGCCTACTCATGCTTCTGCCACTGGGTCACTATATGTCCTCCTCATGCCGCTGCAACTGGGTCACTGTATGCCCTCCTCATGCCGCTGCTACTGGGTCACTGTATGTCCTCCTCATGCCGCTGCCACTGGGTCACTATATGTCCTCCTCATGCCGCTGCAACTGGGTCACTGTATGCCCTCCTCATGCCGCTGCTACTGGGTCACTGTATGTCCTCCTCATGCCGCTGCCACTGGGTCAATATATGTCCTCCTCATGCGGCTGCAACTGGGTCACTGTATGCCTTCCTCATGCTGATGCTACTGGGTCACTGTATGTCCTCCTCATGCCGCTGCCACTTGGTCGCTGTATGGCCTACTGATGATGCTGTCACCGGGACACTGTATGCCCCCCTCATGCGGCTACTACTGCTGGGTCACTGTATGGCCTCCTCATGCTGCTACCACTGGGTCACTGTATGACCTCCTCATGCTGCTGCTACTGGGTCACTGTATGCCCTCCTCATACCGCTGTCACGATTCACTGTATGTCCTCCTCATGTGGCTACCACTGCTGGGTCACTGTATGTCCTCATGCTGCTGTTACTGGGTCACTGTATGCCCTCCTCATACCACTCCCACAAGTCACTTTATGCCCTCATCATGTGGCTACCACTGCTGAGTCACTGTAAGGTCTCCTCATGCTTATGCCACTGGGTCAATGTAAGCCCTCCTCATTTAGCTACCACTGCTGGGTCACTGTATGGCCTACTCATGCTTCTGCCACTGGGTCACTATATGTCCTCCTCATGCCGCTGCAACTGGGTCACTGTATGCCCTCCTCATGCCGCTGCTACTGGGTCACTGTATGTCCTCCTCATGCCGCTGCCACTGGGTCACTATATGTCCTCCTCATGCCACTGCAACTGGGTCACTGTATGCCCTCCTCATGCCGCTGCTACTGGGTCACTGTATGTCCTCCTCATGCCGCTGCCACTGGGTCACTGCATGTCCTCCTCATGCCGCTGCCACTTGGTCGCTGTATGGCCTACTCATGATGCTGTCACCGGGACACTGTATGCCCCCCCTCATGCGGCTACTACTGCTGGGTCACTGTATGGCCTCCTCATGCTGCTAACACTGGGTCACCGTATGACCTCCTCATGCTGCTGCTACTGGGTCACTGTATGCCCTCCTCATACCGCTGTCACGAGTCACTGTATGCCCTCCTCATGTGGCTACCACTGCTGGGTCACTGTATGTCCTCATGCTGCTGCTACTGGGTCACTGTATGCCCTCCTCATACTGCTCCCACGAGTTACTTTTTGCCCTCATCATGTGGCTACCACTGCTGAGTCACTGTAAGGTCTCCTCATGCTGATGCCACTGGGTCAATGTATGCCCTCCTCATGTAGCTACCACTGCTGGGTCACTGTATGGCCTACTCATGCTTCTGCCACTGGGTCACTATATGTCCTCCTCATGCCGCTGCAACTGGGTCACTGTATGCCCTCCTCATGCCGCTGCTACTGGGTCACTGTATGTCCTCCTCATGTCGCTGCCACTGGGTCACTATATGTCCTCCTCATGCCGCTGCAACTGGGTCAATTTATGCCTCCTCATGCCGCTGCTACTGGGTCACTGTATGTCCTCCTCATGCCTCTGCCACTGGGTCGCTGTATGGCCTCCGCATGATGCTATCATCGGGTCACTGTATGCCCCCCTCATGCGGCTACCACTGCTGGGTCACTGTATGGCCTCCTCATGCCGCTGCCACTGGGTCACTGTATGTCTTCCTCATGCTACCACCACTGGGTCACTGTATGACCTCCTCATGCTGCTGCTACTAGGTCACTGTATGCCCTCCTCATACCGCTGCCACGAGTCACTGTATGCCCTCCTCATTTTGCTACCACTACTGAGTCACTGTCCGTTCTCCTCATGCTGATGCCACTGGGTCAATGTAAGTCCTCCTCATGCTGCTGCCACTGGGTCACTGTATGGCCTCCTCATGCTGCTGCCACTTGGTCACTGTATGTCCTCCTCATGCTGCTACCACTGCTGATTCATTGTCCGGTCTCCTCATGCTGATGCCACTGGGTCAATGTATGTCCTCCTCATGCTGCTGCCACTGGGTCACTGTATGGCCTCCTCATGCTGCTGCCACTGGGTCACTGTATGTCCTCCTCATACTGCTTCCACTGCTGATTCATTGTCCGGTCTACTCATGCTGATGCCACTGGGTCAATGTATGTCCTCCTCATGCTGCTGCCACTGGGTCACTGTATGTCCTCCTCATGCCGCTGCCACTGGGTCGCTGTATGGCCTTCGCATGATGGTGTCACCGGGTCACTGTATGCCCCCCTCATGTGGCTACCACTGCTGGGTCACTGAATGAGCTCCTCATGCTGCTGCTACTGGGTCACTGTATGCCCTCCTCATACCGCTGCCACGAGTCACTGTATGCCCTCCTCATGTTGCTACCACTGCTGAGTCACTGTCCGTTCTCCTCATGCTGATGCCACTGGGTCAATGTATGTCCTCCTCATGCTGCTGCCACTGGGTCACTGTATGGCCTCCTCATGCTGCTCTCACTGGGTCACTGTATGTCCTCCTCATGCTGCTACCACTGCTGATTCATTGTCCGGTCTCCTCATGCTGATGCCACTGGGTCACTGTATGTCCTCCTCATGCTGCTGCCACTGGGTCGCTATATGGCCTCCTCATGATGCTGTCACCGGGTCACTGTATGTCCCCCTCATGTGGCTACTACTGCTGGGTCACTGTATGTCTTCCTCATGCTGCTACCACTGGGTCACTGTATGACCTTCTCATGCTGCTGCTACTGGGTCACTGCATGACCTCCTCATGCTGCTGCTACTGGGTCACTGTATGCCCTCCTCATACCGCTCCCACGAGTCACTTTATGCCCTCCTCATGTGGCTACCACTTTTGAGTCACTGTACGGTCTCCTCATTCTGCTGCCACTGCTGGGTCAATGTATGGCCTCCTAATGCCATTGCTACTGGGTCACTGTATGCCCTCCTCATGCCGCTGCCACTGGTGGGTCACTGTATGCAATCCTCATGCTGCTGCCACTGGGTCACTGTATGGCCTCCTCATGCTTCTGCCACTGGGTCACTGTATGGCCTCCTCATGCTGCTGCCACTGGGTCACTAAATGCCCTCTTCATGCCAATGCCACTGCTCGGTCACTGTATGGATTCCTCATACTGCTGCCAACTCCACATTATGTTGCATTGCCACTCTGGCCTCCTCATGCTGCTGCCATCGGGTCACTGTATGGCCTTCTCATGCTGTTGCTACTGGGTCATTGTAGGCCCTCCTCATGCTGCTGCCACTGCTGGGTCTCTGTCTGGCCTCATCATGCCGCTGCCACTGGGTCACTGTATGCCCCCCTCATGCTGCTGCCACCGGGTCACTGTATGCCCTCCTCATGTGGCTACCACTGCTGGCTCACTGTATGGCTTCCTGATGCTGCTGCCAACTCCACATTATGTCGCCCTGGTACTCAGTGTCCTCCTCATGCTGCTGCCACTGGGTCACTGTATGTCCTCCTCATGCCCCTGCAACTGGGTCACTGTATGTCCTCCTCATGCCGCTGCCACTGGGTCGCTGTATGGCCTCCTCATGCCGCTGCCACTGGGTCACTATAAGTGTTCCTCATGCTGTTACCACTGGGTCACTGTATGACCTCCTCATGCTGCTGCTACTGGGTCTCTGTATGCCCTCCTCATACCACTGCCACGAGTAACTGTATGCCCTCCAAATGTGGCTACCACTGCTGGGTTACTGTATGTCCTCATGCTGCTGCTACTGGGTCACTGTATGCCCTGCTCATACCGCTCCCACGAATCACTTTATGCCCTCATCATGTGGCTACCACTGCTGAGTCACTGTAAGGTCCCCTCATTCTGATGCCACTGGGTCACTATATGTCCTCCTCATGCCGCTGCAACTGGATCACTGTATGCCCTCCTCATGCCGCTGCTACTGGGTCACTGTATGTCCTCCTCATGCCGCTGCCACTGGGTCACTATATGTCCTCCTCATGCCGCTGCTACTGGGTCACTGTATGTCCTCCTCATGCCGCTGCCACTGGGTCACTATATGTCCTCCTCATGGCGCTGCAACTGGGTCACTGTATGCCCTCCTCATGCCGCTGCTACTGGGTCACTGTATGTCCTCCTCATGCCGCTGCCACTGGGTCACTATATGTCCTCCTCATGCCGCTGCCACTGGGTCACTGTATGTCCTCCTCATGTGGCTACCACTGCTGGGTCACTATATGTCCTCATGCTGCTGCTACTGGGTCACTGTATGCCCTCCTCATACCGCTCCCACGAGTCACTTTATGCCCTCATCATGTGGCTACCACTGCTGAGTCACTGTAAGGTCTCCTCATGCTGATGCCACTGGGTCAATGTATGCCCTCCTCATGTAGCTACCACTGCTGGGTCACTGTATGGCCTACTCATGCTTCTGCCACTGGGTCACTATATGTCCTCCTCATGCCGCTGCAACTGGGTCACTGTATGCCCTCCTTATGCCGCTGCTACTGGGTCACTGTATGTCCTCCTCATGCCGCCACCACTTGGTCGCTGTATGGCCTCCGCATGATGCTATCACCGGGTCACTGTATGCCCCCCTCATGCGGCTACCACTGCTGGGTCACTGTATGGCCTCCTCATGCCGCTGCCACTGGGTCACTGTATGTCTTCCTCATGCTGCTACCACTGGGTCACTGTATGACCTCCTCATGCTGCTGCTACTGGGTCACTGTATGCCCTCCTCATACCGCTGCCACGAGTCACTGTATGACCTCCTCATGCTGCTGCTACTGGGTCACTGTATGCCCTCCTCATACCGCTGCCACGAGTCACTGTATGCCCTCCTCATGTTGATACCACTGCTGAGTCACTGTCCGTTCTCCTCATGCTGATGCCACTGGGTCAATGTATTTCCTCCTCATGCTGCTTCCACTGGGTCGCTGTGTGGCCTCCTCATGCTGCTGTCACTGGGTCACTGTATGTCCTCCTCATGCTGCTACCACTGCTGATTCATTGTCTGGTCTCCTCATGCTGATGCCACTGGGTCAATGTATGTCCTCCTCATGCTGCTGCCACTGGGTCACTGTATGGCCTCCTCATGCTGCTGCCACTGGGTCACTGTATGTCCTCCTCATGCTGCTACCACTGCTGATTCATTGTCCGGTCTCCTCATGCTGATGCCACTGGTTCAATGTATGTCCTCCTCATGCTGCTGCCACTGGGTCACTGTAGGTCCTCCTCATGCCGCTGCCACTGGGTCACTGTATGGCCTCCGCATGATGCTGTCACAGGGTCACTGTATGCCCCCCTCATGCGGCTACCACTGCTGGGTCACTGTATGGCCTCCTCATGCCGCTGCCACTGGGTCACTGTATGTCTTCCTCATGCTGCTGCTACTGGGTCACTGTATGCCCTCCTCATACCGCTGCCACGAGTCACTGTATGCCCTCCTCATGTTGCTACCACTGCTGAGTCACTGTCCGTTCTCCTCATGCTGATGCCACTGGGTCAATGTATGTCCTTCTCATGCTGCTGCCACTGGGTCACTGTATGGCCTCCTCATGCTGCTGCCACTGGGTCACTGTATGTTCTCCTCATGCTGCTACCACTGCTGAGTCACTGTCCGGTCTCCTCATGCTGATGCCACTGGGTCAATGTATGTCCTCCTCATGCTGCTGCCACTGAGTCACTGTATGGCCTCCTCATGCTGCTGCCACTGGGTCACTGTATGGCCTCCTCATGCTTCTGCCACTGGGTCACTATATGCCCTCTTCATGCCGCTGCCACTGCTGGGTCACTGTATGAATTCCTCATACTTCTGCCGACTCCACATTATGTTGCATTGTCACACTGGCCTCCTCAGGCTGCTGCCATCGGGTCACTGTATGGCCTTCTCATGCTGCTACCACTGGGCCACTGTATGGCTTCCTCATGCTTTTGCTATTGGGTCATTGTAGGCCCTCCACATGCTGCTGCCACTGGGTCACTGTGTGCCCTCCTTATGCTGCTGCCACTGCTGGGTCTCTGTCTGGGCTCCTCATGCCGCTGCTACTGGGTCACTGTATGCCCCCCTCATGCTGCTGCCACTGGGTCACTGTATGCCCTCCTCATGCGGCTACCACTGCTGGGTCACTGTATGGCCTCTTCATGCCGCTGCCACTGGGTCACTGTATGTCTTCCTCATGCTGCTACCTCTGGGTCACTATGTCCTCCTTATGCTGCTACTACTGGGTCACTGTATGCCCTCCTCATGCTGCTACCACTGCTGATTCATTGTCCGGTCTCCTCATGCTGATGCCCCTGGGTCAATGTATGTCCTCCTCATGCTGCTGTCACTGGGTCAATGTATGTCTTCCTCATGCTGCTGCCACTGGGTCACTATATGCCCTCTTCATGCCACTGCCACTGCTGGGTCACTGTATGGATTCCTCATACTGCTGCCAACTCCACATTATGTTGCATTGCTACTCTGGCCTCCTCATGCTGCTGCCATTGGGTCACTGTAGGCCTTCTCATGCTGCTACCACTGGGCCACTGTATGGCTTCCTCATGCTGTTGCTACTGGGTCATTGTAGGCCCTCCTCATGCTGCTGCCACTGGGTCACTGTGTGCCCTCCTTATGCTGCTGCCACTGCTGGGTCTCTGGCCTCCTCATGCCGCTGCTACTGGGTCACTGTATGCCCCCCTCATGCTGCTGCCACCGGGTCACTGTATTCCCTCCTCATGTGGCTACCACTTCTGGCTCACTGTATGGCCTCCTGATGCTGCTGCCAACTCCACATTATGTCGCCTTGCTACTCAGTGTCCTCCTCATGCTGCTACCACTGGGCCACTGTATGGCCTCCTTATGCTGCTGCCACTGGGTCACTGTATGTCCTCCTCATGCTGCTGTTACTGGGTCATTGTATGTCCTCCTCATGCCGCTGCCACTGGGTCGCTGTATGGCCTCCTCATGCCGCTGCCTTTGGGTCACTGTATGTCTTCCTCATGCTGCTACCACTGGGTCACTGTATGACCTACTCATGCCGTTGCCACTGGGTCACTGTATGCCCTCCTCATACTGCTGCCACTGGGTCACTGTATGCCCCCCTCATGCTGCTGCCACTGGGTCACTGTATGCCCTCATGTGGCTCCCACTGCTGGGTCACTGTATGGCCTTCTCATGCTGCTGCCAACTCCACATTATGTCGCCTTGCTACTCAGTGTCCTCCTCATGCTGCTACTACTGGACCACTGTATGGCCTCCTCATGCTGCTGCCACTGGGTCACTGTATGCCCTACTCATGTGGCTCCCACTGCTGGGTTAATGTATGGCCTCCTCATGCTGCTGCCACTGGGTCACTGTATGCCCTCCTCATGCCTCTGCTACTGGGTCACTATATGTCCTCCTCATGTTGCTACCACTGCTGGGTCATTGTATGGCCTATTCATGCTGCTGCCACTGGGTCACTGTATGTCCTCCTCATGCTGCTGCTACTTGGACACTGTATGTCCTCCTCATGCCGCTGCAACTCTGTATGCCCTCCTCATGCCGCTCTGGGTTACTGTATGCCCTCCTCTTACCGCTGCCACTGGGTCGCTGTATGGCCTCCTTATGATGCTGTCACTGGGTCACTGTTTGCCCCCCTCATGTGGCTATCACTGCTGTGTCACTGTAAGGCCTCCTCATGCCGCTGCCACTGGGTCACTGTATGTCTTCGTCATGCTGCTACCACTTGTTCACTGTATGATCTCCTCATGCTCCTGCCACTGGGTCACTGTATGTCCTCCTCATGCTGCTACCACTGGGTCACTGTATGGCCTCCTCATGCTGCTGCGACTGGGTCACTATATGCCCTCTTCATGTCACTGTCACTGCTGGGTCACTGCATGGATTCCTCATACTGCTGCCCACTTCACATTATGTTGCTTTGCCACTCTGGCCTCCTCATGCAGCTGTCATCGGGTCACTGCATGGCCTTCTCATGCTGCTACCACTGGGCCACTGTATGGCCTCCTCATGCTGTTGCTACTGGGTCCTTGTAGGACCTCCTCATGCTGCTGCCACTGCTGGGTCACTGTGTGCCCTCCTTATGCTGCTGCCACTGCTGGGTCTCTGTCTGGCCTCCTCATGCCGCTGCCACTGGGTCACTGTATGCCCCCCTTATGCTTCTGCCACCGGGTCACTGTATGCCCTCCTCATGTGGCTAGCACTGCTGGCTCACTGTATGGCCTCCTGATGCTGCTGCCAACTCCACATTATGTCGCCTTGCTACTCAGTGTCCTCCTCATGCTGCTACTACTGGACCACTGTATGGCCTCCTCATGCTGCTGCCACTGGGTCACTGTATGCCCTACTCATGTGGCTCCCACTGCTGGGTTACTGTATGGCCTCCTCATGCTGCTGCCACTGGGTCACTGTATGCCCTCCTCATGCCTCTGCTACTGGGTCACTATATGTCCTCCTCATGTTGCTACCACTGCTGGGTCATTGTATGGCCTATTCATGCTGCTGCCACTGGGTCACTGTATGTCCTCCTCATGCTGCTGCTACTTGGTCACTGTATGTCCTCCTCATGCCGCTGCAACTGGGTCACTGTATGCCCTCCTCATGCCGCTGCTACTGGGTCACTGTATGTCCTCCTCTTACCGCTGCCACTGGGTCGCTGTATGGCCTCATTATGATGCTGTCACTGGGTCACTGTTTGCCCCCCTCATGTGGCTATCACTGCTGTGTCACTGTAAGGCCTCCTCATGCCGCTGCCACTGGGTCACTGTATGTCTTCGTCATGCTGCTACCACTGGGTCACTGTATGATCTCCTCATGCTCCTGCCACTGGGTGACTGTATGTCCTCCTCATGCTGCTACCACTGCTGAGTCACTGTCCGGTCTCCTCATGCTGATGCCACTGGGTCAATGTATGTCCTCCTCATGCTGCTGCCACTGGGTCACTGTATGGCCTCCTCATGCTGCTGCCACTGGGTCACTATATGCCCTCTTCATGTCAATGTCACTGCTGGGTCACTGCATGGATTCCTCATACTGCTGCCCACTTCACATTATGTTGCTTTGCCACTCTGGCCTCCTCATGCAGCTGTCATCGGGTCACTGTATGGCCTTCTCATGCTGCTACCACTGGGCCACTGTATGGCCTCCTCATGCTGTTGCTACTGGGTCATTGTAGGACCTCCTCATGCTGCTGCCACTGCTGGGTCACTGTGTGCCCTCCTTATGCTGCTGCCACTGCTGGGTCTCTGTCTGGCCTCCTCATGCCGCTGCCACTGGGTCACTGTATGCCCCCCTCATGCTTCTGCCACCGGGTCACTGTATGCCCTCCTCATGTGGCTAGCACTGCTGGCTCACTGTATGGCCTCCTGATGCTGCTGCCAACTGCACATTATGTCGCCTTGCTACTCAGTGTCCTCCTCATGCTGCTACCACTGGGCCACTGTATGGCCTCCTCATGCTGCTGCCACTGGGTCACTGTATGTCCTCCTCATGCTGCTGTTACTGGGTCACTGTATGTCCTCATGCCGCTGCAACTGGGTCATTGTATGCCCTTCTCATGCCGCTGCTACTGGGTCATTGTATGTCCTCCTCATGCCGCTGCCACCGGGTCACTGTATGCCCTATTCATGTGGCTCCCACTGCGGGGTTACTGTATGGCATCCTCATGCTGCTGCCACTGGGTCACTGTATGTCCTCCTCATGCCATTGCCACTTGGTCACTGTATGCCCCCCTCATGCTGCTGCCACTGGGTCACTGTATTCCCTCCTCATGTGGCTCCCACTGCTGGATCACTGTATGGCCTCTTTATGCTGCTGCAAACTCCACATTATGTCACCTTGCTACTCAGTGTCCTCCTCATGCTGCTACTATTGGGCCACTGTATGGCCTCCTCATGCTGTTGCCACTGGGTCACTGTATGTCCTCATGCTGCTGCTTCTGGGTCACTGTATGTCTTCCTCATGCTGCTGCAACTGGGTCACTGTATGCCCTCCTCATGCCGCTGCTGCTGGGTCACTGTACAGTATGTCCTCCTCATGCCGCTTCCACTGGGTCACTGTATGGCCTCCTCATGATGCTGTCACCGGGTCACTGTATGCCCCCCTCATGCTGCTGTTACTGGATCACTGTATGTCCTCCTCATGCCGCTGCAACTGGGTCACTGTATGCCCTCCTCATGCTGCTGCTACTGGGTCATTGTATGTCCTCCTCATGCCGCTGCCACTGGGTCGCTGTATGGCCTCCTCATGCCGCTGCCTTTGGGTCACTGTATGTCTTCCTCATGCTGCTACCACTGGGTCACTGTATGCCCCCCTCATGCTGCTGCCACTGGGTCACTGTATGCCCTCATGTGGCTCCCACTGATGGGTCACTGTATGGCCTTCTCATGCTGCTGCCAACTCCACATTATGTCGCCTTGCTACTCAGTGTCCTCCTCATGCTGCTACTACTGGGCCACTGTATGGCCTCCTCATGCTGCTGCCACTGGGTCACTGTATGCCCTACTCATGTGGCTCCCACTGCTGGGTTACTGTATGGCCTCCTCATGCAGCTGCCACTGGGTCACTGTATGCCCTCCTCATGCCGCTGCAACTGGGTCACTGTATGCCCTCCTCAAGCCTCTGCTACTGGGTCACTGTATGTCCTCCTCATGTTGCTACCACTGCTGGGTCATTGTATGGCCTACTCATGCTGCTGCCACTGGGTCACTGTATGTCCTCCTCATGCTGCTGCTACTTGGTTACTGTATGTCCTCCTCATGCCGCTGCAACTGGGTCACTGTATGCCCTCCTCATGCCGCTGCTACTGGGTCACTGTATGTCCTCCTCTTACCGCTGCCACTGGGTCGCTGTATGGCCTCCTTATGATGCTGTCACTGGGTCACTGTATGCCCCCCCTCATGTGGCTATCACTGCTGGGTCACTGTAAGGCCTCCTCATGCCGCTGCCACTGGGTCACTGTATGTCTTTGTCATGCTGCTACCACTGGGTCACTGTATGATCTCCTCATGCTCCTGCCACTGGGTCACTGTATGTCCTCCTCATGCTGCTACCACTGCTGAGTCACTGTCCGGTCTCCTCATGCTGATGCCACTGGGTCAATGTATGTCCTCCTCATGCTGCTGCCACTGGGTCACTGTATGGCCTCCTCATGCTGCTGCCACTGGGTCACTATATGCCCTCTTCATGTCAATGTCACTGCTGGGTCACTGCATGGATTCCTCATACTGCTGCCCACTTCACATTATGTTGCTTTGCCACTCTGGCCTCCTCATGCAGCTGTCATCGGGTCACTGTATGGCCTTCTCATGCTGCTACCACTGGGCCACTGTATGGCCTCCTCATGCTGTTGCTACTGGGTCATTGTAGGACCTCCTCATGCTGCTGCCACTGCTGGGTCACTGTGTGCCCTCCTTATGCTGCTGCCACTGCTGGGTCTCTGTCTGGCCTCCTCATGCCGCTGCCACTGGGTCACTGTATGCCCCCCTCATGCTTCTGCCACCGGGTCACTGTATGCCCTCCTCATGTGGCTACCACTGCTGGCTCACTGTATGGCCTCCTGATGCTGCTGCCAACTTCACATTATGTCGCCTTGCTACTCAGTGTCCTCCTCATGCTGCTACCACTGGGCCACTGTATGGCCTCCTCATGCTGCTGCCACTGGGTCACTGTATGTCCTCCTCATGCTGCTGTTACTGGGTCACTGTATGTCCTCATGCCGCTGCAACTGGGTCATTGTATGCCCTTCTCATGCCGCTGCTACTGGGTCATTGTATGTCCTCCTCATGCCGCTGCCACCGGGTCACTGTATGCCCTATTCATGTGGCTCCCACTGCGGGGTTACTGTATGGCATCCTCATGCTGCTGCCACTGGGTCACTGTATGTCCTCCTCATGCCATTGCCACTGGGTCACTGTATGCCACCCTCATGCTGCTGCTACCGGGTCACTGTATTCCCTCCTCATGTGGCTCCCACTGCTGGATCACTGTATGGCCTCTTTATGCTGCTGCAAACTCCACATTATGTCACCTTGCTACTCAGTGTCCTCCTCATGCTGCTACTATTGGGCCACTGTATGGCCTCCTCATGCTGTTGCCACTGGGTCACTGTATGTCCTCATGCTGCTTCTTCTGGGTCACTGTATGTCTTCCTCATGCTGCTGCAACTGGGTCACTGTATGCCCTCCTCATGCCGCTGCTGCTGGGTCACTGTACAGTATGTCCTCCTCATGCCGCTTCCACTGGGTCACTGTATGGCCTCCTCATGATGCTGTCACCGGGTCACTGTATGCCCCCCTCATGCTGCTGTTACTGGATCACTGTATGTCCTCCTCATGCCGCTGCAACTGGTCACTGTATGCCCTCCTCATGCTGCTGCTACTGGGTCATTGTATGTCCTCCTCATGCCGCTGCCACTGGGTCGCTGTATGGCCTCCTCATGCCGCTGCCTTTGGGTCACTGTATGTCTTCCTCATGCTGCTACCACTGGGTCACTGTATGCCCCCCTCATGCTGCTGCCACTGGGTCACTGTATGCCCTCATGTGGCTCCCACTGATGGGTCACTGTATGGCCTTCTCATGCTGCTGCCAACTCCACATTATGTCGCCTTGCTACTCAGTGTCCTCCTTATGCTGCTACTACTGGGCCACTGTATGGCCTCCTCATGCTGCTGCCACTGGGTCACTGTATGCCCTACTCATGTGGCTCCCACTGCTGGGTTACTGTATGGCCTCCTCATGCAGCTGCCACTGGGTCACTGTATGCCCTCCTCATGCCGCTGCAACTGGGTCACTGTATGCCCTCCTCATGCCTCTGCTACTGGGTCACTGTATGTCCTCCTCATGTTGCTACCACTGCTGGGTCATTGTATGGCCTACTCATGCTGCTGCCACTGGGTCACTGTATGTCCTCCTCATGCTGCTGCTACTTGGTTACTGTATGTCCTCCTCATGCCGCTGCAACTGGGTCACTGTATGCCCTCCTCATGCCGCTGCTACTGGGTCACTGTATGTCCTCCTCTTACCGCTGCCACTGGGTCGCTGTATGGCCTCCTTATGATGCTGTCACTGGGTCACTGTATGCCCCCCTCATGTGGCTATCACTGCTGGGTCACTGTAAGGCATCCTCATGCCGCTGCCACTGGGTCACTGTATGTCTTTGTCATGCTGCTACCACTGGGTCACTGTATGATTTCCTCATGCTCCTGCCACTGGGTCACTGTATGTCCTCCTCATGCTGCTACCACTGCTGAGTCACTGTCCGGTCTCCTCATGCTGATGCCACTGGGTCAATGTATGTCCTCCTCATGCTGCTGCCACTGGGTCACTGTATGGCCTCCTCATGCTGCTGCCACTGGGTCACTATATGCCCTCTTCATGTCACTGTCACTGCTGGGTCACTGTATGGATTCCTCATACTGCTGCCAACTCCACATTATGTTGCTTTGCCACTCTGGCCTCCTCATGCAGCTGTCATTGGGTCACTGTATGGCCTTCTCATGCTGCTACCACTGGGCCACTGTATGGCCTCCTCATGCTGTTGCTACTGGGTCATTGTAGGCTCTCCTCATGCTGCTGCCACTGCTGGGTCACTGTGTGCCCTCCTTATGCTGCTGCCACTGCTGGGTCTCTGTCTGGCCTCCTCATGCCGCTGCCACTGGGTCACTGTATGCCCCCCTCATGCTTCTGCCACCGGGTCACTGTATGCCCTCCTCATGTGGCTACCACTGCTGGCTCACTGTATGGCCTCCTGATGCTGATGCCAACTCCACATTATGTCGCCTTGCTACTCAGTGTCCTCCTCATGCTGCTACCACTGGGCCACTGTATGGCCTCCTCATGCTGCTGCCACTGGGTGACTGTATGTCCTCCTCATGCTGCTGTTACTGGGTCACTGTATGTCCTCATGCCGCTGCAACTGGGTCACTGTATGCCCTTCTCATGCCGCTGCTACTGGGTCATTGTATGTCCTCCTCATGCCGCTGCCACCGGGTCACTGTATGCCCTATTCATGTGGCTCCCACTGCGGGGTTACTGTATGGCCTCCTCATGCTGCTGCCACTGGGTCACTGTATGTCCTCCTCATGCCGTTGCCACTGGGTCACTGTATGCCCCCCTCATGCTGCTGCCACCGGGTCACTGTATGCCCTCCTCATGTGGCTCCCACTGCTGGATCACTGTATGGCCTCTTTATGCTGCTGCAAACTCCACATTATGTCACCTTGCTACTCAGTGTCCTCCTCATGCTGCTACTATTGGGCCACTGTATGGCCTCCTCATGCTGCTGCCACCGGGTCACTGTATGCCCTCCTCATGTGGCTACCACTGCTGGGTCACTGTATGTCCTCCTCATGTTGCTGCTACTGGGTCACTGTATGCGCTCCTCATACCGCTCCCACGAGTCACTTTATGCCCTCCTCATTTGGCTACCACTGCTGAGTCACTGTATGGTCTCCTTATGCTGATGCCACTGGGTCAATGTATGCCCTCCTCATGTTGCTACCACTGCTGGGTCACTGTATGTCCTCCTCATGCTGCTGCTACTGGCTCACTGTATGTCCTCCTCATGCCGCTGCAACTGGGTCACTGTATGCCCTCCTCATGCCGCTGCTACTAGGTAGGTCACTGTATGTCCTCCTCATGCCGCTGCCACTGGGTCACTGTATGCCCTCCTCATACCGCTGCCACGAGTCACTGTATGCCCTCCTCATGTTGTTACCACTGCTGAGTCACTGTCCGGTCTCCTCATGCTGATGCCACTGGGTCAATGTATGTCCTCCTCATGCTGCTGCCACTGGGTCACTGTATGGCCTCCTCATGCTGCTGCCACTGGGTCACTATATGCCCTCTTCATGTCACTGTCACTGCTGGGTCACTGTATGGATTCCTCATACTGCTGCCAACTCCACATTATGTTGCTTTGCCACTCTGGCCTCCTCATGCAGCTGTCATCGGGTCACTGTATGGCCTTCTCATACTGCTACCACTGGGCCACTGTATGGCCTCCTCATGCTGTTGCTTCTGGGTCATTGTAGGCCCTCCTCATGCTGCTGCCACTGCTGGGTCACTGTGTGCCCTCCTTATGCTGCTGCCACTGCTGGGTCTCTGTCTGGCCTCCTCATGCCGCTGCCACCGGGTCACTGTATGCCCCCCTCATGCTTCTGCCACCGGGTCACTGTATGCCCTCCTCATGTGGCTACCACTGCTGGCTCACTGTATGGCCTCCTGATGCTGCTGCCAACTCCACATTATGTCGCCTTGCTACTCAGTGTCCTCCTCATGCTGCTACCACTGGGCCACTGTATGGCCTCCTCATGCTGCTGCCACTGGGTCACTGTATGTCCTCCTCATGCTGCTGTTACTGGGTCACTGTATGTCCTCATGCCGCTGCAACTGGGTCACTGTATGCCCTTCTCATGCCGCTGCTACTGGGTCATTGTATGTCCTCCTCATGCCGCTGCCACCAGGTCACTGTATGCCCTATTCATGTGGCTACCCCTGCGGGGTTACTGTATGGCCTCCTCATGCTGCTGCCACTGGGTCACTGTATGCCCCCCCGCATGCTGCTGCCACCGGGTCACTGTATGCCCTCCTCATGTGGCTCCCACTGCTGGATCACTGTATGGCCTCTTTATGCTGCTGCAAACTCCACATTATGTCACCTTGCTACTCAGTGTCTTCCTCATACTGCTACTATTGGGCCACTGTATGGCCTCCTCATGCTGCTGCCACTGGGTCACTGTATGTCCTCATGCTGCTGCTTCTGGGTCACTGTATGTCTTCCTCATGCCGCTGCAACTGGGTCACTGTATGCCCTCCTCATGCCGCTGCTGCTGGGTCACTGTACAGTATGCCCTCCTCATACCGCTGCCACAAGTCACTGTATGCCCTCCTCATGTGGCTACCACTGCTGGGTCACTGTATGTCCTCCTCATGTTGCTGCTACTGGGTCACTGTATGCGCTCCTCATACCGCTCCCACGAGTCACTTTATGCCCTCCTCATTTGGCTACCACTGCTGAGTCACTGTATGGTCTCCTCATGCGGATGCCACTGGGTCAATGTATGTCCTCCTCATGCTGCTGCCACTGCTGGGTCACTGTATGGCCTCCTAATGCCGCTGCCACTGGGTCACTGTATGCCCTCCTCATACCGCTGCCATAAGTCACTGTATGACCTCCTCATTCTGCTGCCACTGGGTCACTGTATGCCCTCCTCATATTGCTACCACTGCTGGGTCACTGTATGGCCTACTCATGCTTCTGCCACTGGGTCACTATATGTCCTCCTCATGCCGCTGCAACTGGGTCACTGTATACCCTCCTCATGCCGCTGCTACTGGGTCACTGTATGTCCTCCTCATGCCGCTGCCACTGGGTCACTATATGTCCTCCTCATGCCGCTGCAACTGGGTCACTGTATGCCCTCCTCATGCCGCTGCTACTGGGTCACTGTATGTCCTCCTCATGCCGCTGCCACTGGGTCAATATATGTCCTCCTCATGCGGCTGCAACTGGGTCACTGTATGCCCTCCTCATGCCGATGCTTCTGGGTAACTATATGTCCTCCTCATGCCGCTGCCACTGGGTCACTGTATGTCCTCCTCATGCCGCTGCCACTTGGTCGCTGTATGGCCTACTCATGATGCTTTCACCGGGACACTGTATGCCCCCCTCATGCGGCTACTACTGCTGGGTCACTGTATGACCTCCTCATGCTGCTGCTACTGGGTCACTGTATGCCCTCCTCATACCGCTGTCACGAGTCACTGTATGCCCTCCTCATGTGGCTACCACTGCTGGGTCACTGTATGTCCTCATGCTGCTGCTACTGGGTCACTGTATGCCCTCCTCATACCGCTCCCATGAGCCACTTTATGCCCTCATCATGTGGCTACCACTGCTGAGTCACTGTAAGGTCTCCTCATGCTGATGCCACTGGGTCAATGTATGCCCTCCTCATGTAGCTACCACTGCTGGGTCACTGTATGGCCTACTCATGCTTCTGCCACTGGGTCACTATATGTCCTCCTCATGCCGCTGCAACTGGGTCACTGTATGCCCTCCTCATGCCGCTGCTACTGGGTCACTGTATGTCCTCCTCATGCCGCTGCCACTGGGTCACTATATGTCCTCCTCATGCCGCTGCAACTGGGTCACTGTATGCCCTCCTCATGCAGCTGCAACTGGGTAAATGTATGCCCTCCTCATGCCGCTGCTACTGGGTCACTGTATGTCCTCCTCATGCCTCTGCCACTGGGTTGCTGTATGGCCTCCGCATGATGCTATCACCGTGTCACTGTATGCCCCCCTCATGCGGCTACCACTGATGGGTCACTGTATGGCCTCCTCATGCCGCTGCCACTGGGTCACTGTATGTCTTCCTCATGCTACTACCACTGGGTCACTGTATGACCTCCTCATGCTGCTGCTACTGGGTCACTGTATGCCCTCCTCATGCCGCTGCCACGAGTCACTGTATGCCCTCCTCATGTTGCTACCACTGCTGAGTCACTGTCCGTTCTCCTCATGCTGATGCCACTGGGTCAATGTAAGTCCTCCTCATGCTGCTGCCACTGGGTCACTATATGGCCTCCTCATGTTGCTGCCACTGGGTCACTGTATGTCCTCCTCATGCTGCTACCACTGCTGATTCATTGTCCGGTCTCCTCATGCTGATGCCACTGGGTCAATGTATGTCCTCCTCATGCTGCTGCCACTGGGTCACTGTATGGCCTCCTCATGCTGCTGCCACTGGGTCACTGTATGTCCTCCTCCTGCTGCTACCACTGCTGATTCATTGTCCGGTCTACTCATGCTGATGCCACTGGGTCAATGTATGTCCTCCTCATGCTGCTGCCACTGGGTCACTGTATGTCCTCCTCATGCCGCTGCCACTGGGTCGCTGTATGGCCTCCGCATGATGCTGTCACCGGGTCACTGTATGCCCACCTCATGTGGCTACCACTGCTGGGTCACTGTATGGCCTCCTCATGCCGCTGCCACTGGGTCACTGTATGTCTTCCTCATGCTGCTACCACTGGGTCACTGTATGACCTCCTCATGCTGCTGCTACTGGGTCACTGTATGCCCTCCTCATACCGCTGCCACGAGTCACTGTATGCCCTCCTCATGTTGCTACCACTGCTGAGTCACTGTCCGTTCTCCTCATGCTGATGCCACTGGGTCAATGTATGTCCTCCTCATGCTGCTGCCACTGGGTCACTGTATGGCCTCCTCATGCTGCTCTCACTGGGTCACTGTATGTCCTCCTCATGCTGCTACCACTGCTGATTCATTGTCCGGTCTCCTCATGCTGATGCCACTGGGTCACTGTATGGCCTCCTCATGCCGCTACCACTGGGTCACTGTATGTCTTCCTCATGCTGTTGCCACTGAGTCACTGTATGTCCTCCTCATTCTGCTACCACTGCTGATTCATTGTCCGGTCTCCTCATGCTGATGCCACTGGGTCACTGTATGTCCTCCTCATGCTGCTGCCACTGGGTCGCTGTATGGCCTCCTCATGATGCTGTCACAGGGTCACTGTATGCCCCCCTCATGTGGCTACTACTGCTGTGTCACTGTATGTCTTCCTCATGCTGCTACCACTGGGTCACTGTATGACCTCCTCATGCTGCTGCTACTGGGTCACTGCATGACCTCCTCATGCTGCTGCTACTGGGTCACTGTATGCCCTTTTCATACCGCTACCACGAGTCACTTTATGCCCTCCTCATGTGGCTACCACTTTTGAGTCACTGTACGGTCTCCTCATGCTGCTGCCACTGCTGGGTCAATGTATGGCCTCCTAATGCCATTGCTACTGGGTCACTGTATGCCCTCCTCATGCCGCTGCCACTGGTGGGTCACTGTATGCAATCCTCATGCTGCTGCCACTGGGTCACTGTATGGCCTCCTCATGCTGCTGCCACTGGGTCACTATATGCCCTCTTCATGCCAAAGCCACTGCTCGGTCACTGTATGGATTCCTCATACTGCTGCCAACTCCACATTATGTTGCATTGCCACTCTGGCCTCCTCATACCGCTGCCACGAGTCACTGTATGCCCTCCAAATGTGGCTACCACTGCTGGGTCACTGTATGTCCTCATGCTGCTGCTACTGGGTCACTGTATGCCCTGCTCATACCGCTCCCACGAGTCACTTTATGCCCTCATCATGTGGCTACCACTGCTGAGTCACTGTAAGGTCTCCTCATGCTGATGCCACTGGGTCACTATATGTCCTCCTCATGCCGCTGCAACTGGGTCACTGTATGCCCTCCTCATGCAGCTGCTACTGGGTCACTCTATGTCCTCCTCATGCCGCTGCCACTGAGTCACTATATGTCCTCCTCATGCCGCTGCAACTGGGTCACTGTATGCCCTCCTCATGCCGCTGCCACTGGGTCACTGTATGTCCTCCTCATGTGGCTACCACTGCTGGGTCACTGTATGGCCTACTTATGCTTCTGCCACTGGGTCACTATATGTCCTCCTCATGCCGCTGCAACTGGGTCACTGTATGCCCTCCTCATGCCGCTGCTACTGGGTCACTGTATGTCCTCCTCATACCGCTGCCACTTGGTCGCTGTATGGCCTTCGCATGATGCTATCACCGGGTCACTGTATGCCGCCCTCATGCGGCTACCACTGCTGTGTCACTGTATGGCCTCCTCATGCCGCTGCCACTGGGTCACTGTATGTCTTCCTCATGCTGCTACCACTGGGTCACTGTATGACCTCCTCATGCTGCTACTGGGTCACTGTATGACCTCCTCATGCTGCTGCTACTGGGTCACTGTATGCCCTCCTCATACTGCTGCCACGAGTCACTGTATGCCCTCCTCATGTTGTTACCACTGCTGAGTCACTGTCCGTTCTCCTCATGCTGATGCCACTGGGTCAATGTATGTCCTCCTCATGGTGCTGCCACTGGGTCGCTGTATGGCCTCCTCATGCTGCTGTCACTGGGTCACTGTATGTCCTCCTCATGCTGCTACCACTGCTGATTCATTGTCCGGTCTCCTCATGCTGATGCCACTGGGTCAATGTATGTCCTCCTCATGCTGCTGCCACTGGGTCACTGTATGGCCTCCTCATGCTGCTGCCACTGGGTCACTGTATGGCCACTTCATGCTGCTGCCACTGGGTCACTGTATGTCCTCCTCATGCTGCTACCACTGCTGATTCATTGTCCGGTCTCCTCATGCTGATGCCACTGGTTCAATGTATGTCCTCCTCATGCTGCTGCCACTGGGTCACTGTAGGTCCTCCTCATGCCGCTGCCACTGGGTCACTGTATGGCCTCCGCATGATGCTGTCACCGGGTCACTGTATGCCCCCCTCATGCAGCTACCACTGCTGGGTCACTGTATGGCCTCCTCATGCCACTGCCACTGGGTCACTGTATGTCTTCCTCATGCTGCTGGTACTGGGTCACTGTATGCCCTCCTCATACCGCTGCCACGACTCACTGTATGCCCTCTTCATGTTGCTACCACTGCTGAGTCACTGTCCATTCTCCTCATGCTGATGCCACTGGATCAATGTATGTCCTCCTCATGCTGCTGCCACTGGGTCACTGTATGGCCTCCTCATGCTGCTGCCACTGGGTCACTGTATGTCCTCCTCATGCTGCTACCACTGCTGAGTCACTGTCCGGTCTCCTCATGCTGATGCCACTGGGTCAATGTATGTCCTCCTCATGCTGCTGCCACTGGGTCACTGTATGGCCTCCTCATGCTGCTGCCACTGGGTCACTATATGCCCTCTTCATGCCGCTGCCACTGCTGGGTCACTGTGTGGATTCCTCATACTTCTGCCAACTCCACATTATGTTGCATTGTCACACTGGCCTCCTCATGCTGCTGCCATCGGGTCACTGTATGGCCTTCTCATGCTGCTACCACTGGGCCACTGTATGGCTTCCTCATGCTTTTGCTATTGGGTCATTGTAGGCCCTCCACATGCTGCTGCCACTGGGTCACTGTGTGCCCTCCTTATGCTGCTGCCACTGCTGGGTCTCTGTCTGGGCTCCTCATGCCACTGCTACTGGGTCACTGTATGCCCCCCTCATGCTGCTGCCACAGGGTCACTGTATGCCCTCCTCATGTGGCTACCACTGCTGGGTCACTGTATGTCCTCATGCTGCTGCTACTGGGTCACTGTATGCCCTCCTCATACCGCTCCCACGAGTCACTTTATGCCCTCCTCATGTGGCTACCACTGCTGAGTCACTGTACGGTCTCCTCATGCTGATGCCACTGGGTCACTGTATGTCCTCCTCATGCCGCTGCTACTGGGACACTGTATGCCCTCCTCATGCTGCTGTTACTGGATCACTGTATGTCCTCCTCATGCCGCTGCAACTGGGTCACTGTATGCCCTCCTCATGCTGCTGCTACTGGGTCATTGTACAGTATGTCCTCCTCATGCCGCTTCCACTGGGTCACTGTATGGCCTCCTCATGATGCTGTCTCCGGGTCACTGTATGCCCCCCTCATGCTGCTGTTACTGGATCACTGTATGTCCTCCTCATGCCGCTGCAACTGGGACACTGTATGCCCTCCTCATGCTGCTGTTACTGGATCACTGTATGTCCTCCTCATGCCGCTGCAACTGGGTCACTGTATGCCCTCCTCATGCTGCTGCTACTGGGTCATTGTATGTCCTCCTCATGCCGCTGCCACTGGGTCGCTGTATGGCCTCCTCATGCCGCTGCCTTTGGGTCACTGTATGTCTTCCTCATGCTGCTACCACTGGGTCACTGTATGACCTACTCATGCCGTTGCCACTGGGTCACTGTATGCCCTCCTCATACTGCTGCCACTGGGTCACTGTATGCCCCCCTCATGCTGCTGCCACTGGGTCACTGTATGCCCTCATGTGGCTCCCACTGCTGGGTCACTGTATGGCCTTCTCATGCTGCTGCCAACTCCACATTATGTCGCCTTGCTACTCAGTGTCCTCCTCATGCTGCTACTACTGGGCCACTGTATGGCATCCTCATGCTGCTGCCACTGGGTCACTGTATGCCCTACTCATGTGGCTCCCACTGCTGGGTTACTGTATGGCCTCCTCATGCTGCTGCCACTGGGTCACTGTATGCCCTCCTCATGCCGCTGCAACTGGGTCACTGTATGCCCTCCTCATGCCTCTGCTACTGGGTCACTGTATGTCCTCCTCATGTTGCTACCACTGCTGGGTCATTGTATGGCCTACTCATGCTGCTGCAACTGGGTCACTGTATGTCCTCCTCATGCTGCTGCTACTTGGTCACTGTATGCCCTCCTCATGCCGCTGCTACTGGGTCACTGTATGTCCTCCTCTTACCGCTGCCACTGGGTCGCTGTATGGCCTCCTTATGATGCTGTCACTGGGTCACTGTATGCCCCCCTCATGTGGCTATCACTGCTGGGTCACTGTAAGGCCTCCTCATGCCGCTGCCACTGGGTCACTGTATGTCTTCGTCATGCTGCTATCACTGGGTCACTGTATGATCTCCTCATGCTCCTGCCACTGGGTCACTGTATGTCCTCCTCATGCTGCTACCACTGCTGAGTCACTGTCTGGTCTCCTCATGCTGCTGCCACTGGGCACTGTATGGCCTCCTCATGCTGCTGCCACTGGGTCACTGTATGCCCTCCTTATGCAGCTGCCACTGGGTCACTGTATGGCCTCCTCATGCTGCTGCCACTAGGTCACTGTATGCCCTCCCCATGCTGCTGCCCTTGGTAAACTGTCTGGCCTCCTCATGCCGCTGCCACTGCTGGTTCACTGTATGGCTTCCTCATGCTGCTGCCACTGGGTCACTGTATGTCCACCTCATGCTGCTGCCACTAGGTCACTGTATGGTTTCTTCATGCTGGTTCCACTTGGTCACTGTATATCCTTCTCATGCTGCTGCCACTGGGTCACTGTATGGCCTCCTCCTGCTGCTGCCAACTCCACATTATTTCACCTTGCCACTCTGTGTCTTCCTCATGCTGCTGCCACCTCCACATTATGTCACCTTGCCACTCTGTAGACATCTATGTGGAATCAGCAGATGGTGTAAAAGGAGTGTGCTCTTTCACGCTACAGTAGGATGTTGGGTCTCAGCAAGGTTCTTTACACCTGGCACTAACATGTACCTGTAAGGCTGTGTTCACACTTGAGTTAGTTGGTCAGTTTTGGCCCCGTAACTAGCCAAATAAGTGAAGTGTGCAGTGATTCTAAGAGCAACGCCTGTCATGTGCATGTCATACTGACTCACAGTATTTTTTCACTACCACAGCAGGCTCCCTATGCGTGTTACTGCAAGGCATAGTGTTCTACACCACTATACAGGCTCTCTGAAGTCAGGAAATAGCTGATTTTTAACGATATATATATATATATATATATATATATATTTTTTTTTTTTTTTTTAACCCCTTAAGGACACAGCCATTTTTCATTTTTTGCATTTTCGTTTTTCGCTCCCCACATTCCAAGAGCCATAACTTTTTCATTTTTCAGTTCACAGCCTCACATGATGGCTTATTGTTTGCGTAACAAATTTTCCTTTGTAATGGTATCATTCAATATGCTATGCAATGTACTGGGAAGCTGGAAAAAAAATTCAGAATGAGGTGCAATTGGAGAAAAAATGCATTTGCGTCAATTTAATATGGGTTTAATTTTTACGGCGTTCACTGTGTGGTAAAAATGACATGTTACCTGTATTCCGCGGGTCAGTACGAACATGGCAATACCAAATTTATATAGTATTTGTAATGTTTTGATACCTTTTAAAAAATGAGAAACTTTACAAAATTGAAAAACAATTTTGTGTCGCCATATTGTGACACCTGTAACTTTTTCATAAATTTACATGTATGTAGCTGGGTATGGCGTCTTTTTATGCGGGACTAGATTTTGTTTTTACTGATACCATTTGGGGAAAGATCTGATTGTTTGATCATATTTTATAAATTTTTTTATAGGAGGCAAAGTGTTGAAAAAAATGCTATTTGGCTATTTTGATTTTTATCGCCGCTACGCCATTCACCATATGGGATAAATATTTTAATATTTTAATAGTTCGGGTATTTTGGAGCAGGGGAATACCTAATGGGTTTATGTTTACTTTTGTTTCATTAGTTTTATATCAGATCTAGGGAAATGGGGGTGATTTGAACTTATGTTTTTTATTTTTTTTATACTTTCAAAAACTTTTATTTTTCTTCTTTTACTTTTATGATCAGCCCCCTAGGGACCTTGAAACCTAGGAGGTCTGATCACTCTTTCTATTCACTGCAATACTATCACAGTGAATAGCAAAATGCCTACCTCTCTATTACACGTTGCCTCTGGCAGTGTGCAATAGATCTAATGCAATGACAAGCCTTGGAGCTTTCAATAGGCTCCCAGCTGTCATGGCAACCGATCGCCACCCTCCGATGACGTTCAGGAGGAAGGCGATCGATAAAAAATGGCGGCGGCGGTGGCTCCTGTGCAGTTTAGTCTAAAGGGTTAACAGCCGCGATCGGTGCAGGCACCAATCACTGCTGTTAGCGGCGGCTCTTGGCTGTATTACACAGCCGGCATCCACCGTGTATGGAGAGAGTGGTTAAAGCTAATTAGTTTGCTAGCACAATGTGGCTTAGACTGACAACGAATAAATGAAAGCAGTTTCTTCAAGGAGCAATTTTGAACTTCTCTTCCTTTGCATGACTGTCACAGTGTTGCAATGATTCTTCATATTGCTGCTCTGTTCTATTATTGATATCACTACTGGTCAGAGGCGTAGCTAGCGGGGGGGGGCAGAGGGGGCGGCTGCCCCGGGGCCACTGACATTGTAGGGCCCACCCCGGGGCCGCCATTAATACACCTTTTACTTTTAACTAGATCGGTGTCTGCAGACACCGATCTAGTTAAAACGCTTCCTGCAACTTGCTGTCTTGTAAATCGCAAGCCACTTCAGGCCAGCGCTTTACATGACAACGAGAACACAGTCATCGGCATAGGCAGCGCGATGACGTCACAACATCACGCCTCCTACGCTGAGACGCTGACTTCCTGTGCGTGGACCGTGCGCACAGAGCGCGGGTCAAGAAGAGAAAGCTGCGGCTCCATTCATCATGATCGCTGGTAGGTGAGTATAACATACAGAAGAAGTTTGGGCACCCTATTAATCTTAATCATTTTTAGTTCTAAATATTTGGGTGTTTGCAACAGCCATTTCAATTTGATATATCTAATAACTGATGGACACAGTAATATTTCAGGATTGAATGAGGTTTATTGTATTAACAGAAAATGTGCATATGCTTAAACCACATTTGACCGGTGAAGTATGGGCCCTACAGAAAGTGACTTATATTTAGTAGATCCTCCTTTTGAAATAACGTCTGTCTTCCTGTAGTTTTATCGTTTGGTTGGTGGGTTTTTTGACATTCCTCTTTAAAACATTCCAGTTGTTGTTTGTGGTGCGAGCATGGCGCCCGCTTCATTTCCCAGATGTTCATGTTTCGGTTGGGGTGGGTGGCTTCAGCTTGTCTTGTTCCTTGTGTGTGGTGTTTGGGTGTGTTTTGGTCTTGTTTGTGTTCCTCCCCGGCGTTTCTTCGTCCTGTTCTTGTCTTTTCTCGTCTGCTGTCTGGTTTCCATCCTCATTTCATGATTCGGTGCTGGTTTAGTGGGTAGCAGTGTATTTGTTTTGTTTTGTTTTAGCTTAGTTGTGGGTATTTTAATAGTATAAGGGGTTGTTAGGAGGGGGAATTATGAACATAAGGTGGGGGTCATTTCATATAAGGGTTATTACGGGGTACAAGGGGGTAGCTTCTTTATATTCAGGGGTGCGCATTGTGAACATCACAGGGGGTAGTCATCTATATAAGTGAGGTCATTGGAGGTGTTTTTTTTTCTCCCTTTCTTCTTCTCTCCTTTTCTATATTTTTCTTGCCCTCCACTTCTGGGCTTACAATATTTATGTCAGGGGGAATCAAGTGCATAATATGTTCCTCACAGGGGAAACTGACAGGTAAATTGAGAAATTTTGTATCTTCCTGACTATGTTGCAGTTTTATTTTTTTTGTTTTTTTTTGTTTCTTTTTGGTTTATGAAATTTTTCTTATAAATTTTTTTTTTTTTTGTTACCTGGTTGTTTAGTGTGGGTTCCAATTAAAGTGACACTTGTAAGTAGTAAAAGTGTTAGTATTCAAATCAATAAAATGATAAGGGTACCCAAATTTTTGCACCGGTCATTTTGGTTTAATGCATTTGCACATTTTCTGTTGTCAATAAACCTCATTTCAATCCTGAAATATTACTGTGTCGATCAGTTATTAGATAATATCAAATTGAAATGGCTGTTGCAACACCCAAATATTTAGAACTAAAAATGCTTAAGATTAATAGGGGTCCCAAACTTTTTCATATGACTGTATTTGTTTTGTTTTGTTTTGCTAGTAAGGGGGCATTTTTTGGTTTTTACGGGGTACAAGGGGGTAGGTTATTTATATTAGGGGTCATTATGAACATAAGGGGGTAGTCATCTATATAAGAGGTCATTAGAGGTGCAATATTTATGTCAGGGGGAATCAAGTGCATAATATGAGGGGGCAGTTAATTTAATTAAAGTGACACTTGGGCTTTATTAAGACAAAGCCCCCCCCCCCCCCCCCCCCGCAAAAAAGCGCTGCAGAAGGAACCGCGGCAGTAACATTGTGTTTTTCCCCCCCCCCTTTTCCCAGAAGGTCCACAGAGTTTTTACTCTGCAGACTTTCTGCTTCCATTATAACTATAGGGAAACCGCCAGCGTTTCCATAGGTGTAATTGACATGCTGCGATTTCCAAAACCACAACGGTTTTGGAAATCGCAGTGTCCGCTGCACACATTTTTCTATAATGTGTGGATGGGATTTGCTAGAATCCCATCCACTTCGCAGGAACTGTAAAATGCCGCATTTTTTTTCCCGTGGCATTTTTGCCACATGTTGCCCCATCCCACCCCCACTTTGTGGTAAAATATGCACAGTGGACACGCTGCGATTTCCAAAACAGTCGTGGTTTTGGAAATCTCAGCATTCCTATGGAAATGCTCCCGGTTTCCCTATAGATGTAATTGAAGCAGAAAGTCCACAAAGGAAAACTCTGCGAACTTTCTGTGCAAAGCGCAGCAGGAAGAACAGCGCTTTTTTGCTGCGGGATGCCACGTGGGGCCTTGGCCTTAAGGCGTTTTCCAGCTCATTTTTATTGATGATCTATCCTCAGAATAGATCATCAATAAGAGATGATTCCCCACTGATCAGCTGTATGAAGGGGCTATGGCGCCTGTTTATATCATACACTGTCTGTTTATAGTGACCATGTGATGTCATTCCAGCCTTGTCACATAGACGTGTATAGGACGAGGCCGTAGTTACATAACATGGCCGCTATGAGATGAATGACACTGTGTAAACAGAGAAGGGGTCACGGCGCTTACACAGGTACCACGGTTCATTCAAACAGCTGATGCTGGGGGTCCCCATTATTGGAACCCCAATAATTATTTTTACCTTTTGTTTACTTTTTAATTAGGAAACACCTGGGGCATTATTAATAAGGGGCACTATTTACAGGGGGTACACAGGAAAGTTATTAATTTAAAGATGCACTTGTGGGTATTATTCATTATGGGGGGTTATATTATACATTTTATAATTGGGGGTAGCAGCAGGATGGGGGTGCAGGTGAGGACAATGTGGGTCAGGTGCCTGGAAAAGTGAGGAGCCAAAGATGTCTGTCCTGCAAACTTTACAGAGACTGGAAGAAGTGATCATGGCGGTCCAGATGAAAGAGATGGGGAATGTGAACGATTAGTCAGAGACGTCACCAGTAAGTCACTAAATGTTACTGCCCTGTATTTGCCTAAATCGTCTGCAGAGCCCTGTGTAGATCCGATATATACCACTATATGGTCAATGTATAGTGATAATATCGGTATACCTCAGTTGGGGGCCCACTTGGACATGTTCGCCCCCCCCCTGTGCTGAAACCCTAGCTACGCCTCTGCTACTGGTGCTTGAGTTTTGCTCAGCTTGTTATTTTTTTACTCTGCGACAGATGAAAAGACATGTCACTTGGGTCCTCAACAGTTGAAAAATTTTCCAGGAAGTTTCATTCAAACATTTCATCATCGGCCGGTCTGTTTGTAGCATGTCATCCTCATGTATAGGGGATAATGGCAAGACTCCCTTAATAGTTGAAAATTTGTCTGTTCGCATTGGCTCATGCTCTGAGTGTTCATGTATCTGGTATGGAGTCATAACATAATCATAATCCATAACAACATGAGTGACCGACGTTTGAAATGATTTGAGAGGAGTGGACATTGCCTTATAATTGGAGATTATCTCATGCCCAAGCATTTCAAGACTTTTCTCAAATTCATCTGGAGCCAAATAGGGATAACGTTGCGAATTTTCTGCTGGTGTTGTGTGAATGAGGCCTTTTCCTAAGTGAATGATTATCATCCACATTCGAATCTGAACTAGATAGGCAAATAAAGTTTTGTGGATCAATAATGGAAACTGTCTCTTCTGGATCAATTTCTTGCTTTGACGCTGTAGACCGCTTACAAATGATATGGCGATGTTTTTGCGGAAGTAGGTCTGTGTTAGTTTATGCATCTGAAAGTGATGATGTTCTATATTCATAGCAAATGAACACTTGCTATGTATAACTTCCTGAAAATCACTGTGTCTTTTGAATAACAAACTTTTTGAAGTTTCAGAGCCCAAAACTGTCTGCGATGTTGGCTGTAGGCATGGATATTGTAGATGGGTTAGTGGTCACAACAATTGTGGTTTACCAGTTGCTTCGGTGTCAATAATACTCCTTGTCCTAGGTGATTGCTGTTGAATAATAGGTATTTTATATGATCAACATTACTCCAGCAACAAAATTGACTCCAGCAACATGAAAGTGACGAGGTTGTTGCTGTAAAAGTTGAACACATGGAGACTGAGACAGCGTTGGCTGTTACAGTGTTTGTTGTCACACAAGGAACAGTGCTTACATTGGTTGAAGTTGAGGAAGACTCTCCTGATGAGAATTTGATGGAACTTCAGTTGACAGTGTAGTCTCTGGCTGTTTGGGGAAAAAATGCAGGTTGATGTAGAGATCATGCTTTTTTTTGAAGAGTTGCATCCATGAACTATACAAGATGGCATTCTGTAAAACTAAATAATAAAATTGTTATTATAATGTTAGTTCTGAACCTCTTGAAGTAGCATTGTATGAATTTTTAGAGTTCTCAAAAAATAGAAGGGAGTTGCTAAAGAAAAAAGAAAATTCTAGAACAATGTTATAGAAGTTGTAAATAGCTTTACAATAAAAAGATTGAAAGCAATATGCAATGTTTTTATTTTGCGACATGTAACTGTATCAGCAGCTCATCAAAATAGTTCTAGTATTAGTGCTACATTAAAAATTGTTGTTGAAATAAAATTTGAGTGCATACTTTGGGTTCTCATGTTTTATGTTACATCATTCAGGCCTAAATTATGTAAACACGCATGATGATGAGGATCAACTGGATGCATTAACATAAGTGGAAATTAGATGATCAGCCATGAGTTGCTGTGTTTGTAAGCACTGACATTTTATTCTGGTGTCAAAACAGACCCCAAAGTATCATAAGTTTAGCCACAGTGGAATTTATTAAAAATAGGAAACTGCTATACTCATCGTGCCTCATCTCTCATTGGTCATCTTTGTAGTTTGGATTGGTCAACCAGTGTCCTCTTTCACCCTTTGTCTGATGTCACTCACCCAAGGGCCATTGCTGATGCTAAAGCAAAGACCTCAGTAGTGACACCAGGATATCAGCTTGAAGAGGCCTGAAGAGGATGCTAAGGGACTGCTGGACGCCCAGGAGGAGTAAAGGAAGCTGAGTATAAAAGTATGCAATTTGTAAACTACAATGGGGTTTCACTTTTTATACTCTTTGATCCAAACAGCATCAGACTTGCACACCAAAGGATCCTTTGGTGGGCCCAGACTGGGCCAGAACCTAGCCTCATTGCTAACAGAAAGGGGCCTGGCGTCAGGTGCTGCTGGGCCCATTTCAAATAGTAGCCTGCCAAGGGGAAGTGAGTAAAACGTTTATACTCATCTATCATGGGCGCCTGGTGCTCTTGTGTCACCTTCTTTCCATTTTTGAAGTGTGGCTGACATGACGCGACCCTAGGGTCACTGCAGAAGTATGTGATCTGCCAATAGCAGCTTGCCGGTACAGATCCAATGATCAGTGCTAACAGGTTACCCAAAAACAATCCATTAGTGATTGGTGTTATACAAGTTTTTTATTGTCCCCCTCCCCTTCCCTCTACTGGCTGCTTATTAGGGAATAAGCCCCCTAACCAGCACCAGCCCCTGGGGAGGTTTCTTTTTGCTTTTTTTTTTTTTTTTTTTTTACTTCCTGCTTTTTTTTTTTTTTTTTTACATCCCCATGACGCTGCAGAGCTCTGTTCCGCTCAACACTAGGTTACTAGGTTACTGATCGGCCTCTGCAGTTTTTTTTTTTGGCTGCAGGATTTTTATTTTTTTTTTTTTTTGTAATAATGTAAATTTTAGTTAGATTTGCTATAAATATAGATAGAAGTCTCTCTCTCTCTCTCTATATATATATATATATACAGGGCCGGCGTTAGGGGGGGGCAAACTGGGCAATTGCCCAGGGCCCCGTCCCCAAAGGGGCCCCCGGGATCCGGAATCTGAGGTGAGTAAAAATAACAAACATTTTTACTCACCTGTCCTTGCGTCCAACGTCATCTTCTGGCGTCCCGGACATCATCGCTGAGGCCAGGCCTCAGCCGTAGCGATCACGTGGGGCGTGCTGAGAGCATGCCTCACGTAATCGCTCAAGCCCAATCACAGGCCTCAGCGATGACGTCCACAACGCGTGACGTCAGCCGCAGAGAAGAAGAAGCCAGCGCCGGCAGGGATAGCGGAGCAGCGCGAGGAGGCCCAGCAGAGGTAAGACAAGGTGAGTATAACTGTTTGTTATTTTACCTTACCTACCCCGGGCCTTCGATTATTATACTCTGGGCTCTGAAGAGACCCCGGAATATAATATAATAATAGCACTGTAGGGCCCCTGTGGAGCATTATACTGGGGGGCCCCTCTGGATAGCATATTATACTGTGTGGGGCCACTGTGGAGTATTATACTGGGGAAGGGGCCCTCTGGATAGCATGTTATATTCTGTGGGGCCTCTGTGGAAAATTATAATGTGGGGGGGGGGGCTCTGGAGATAATGTTATATTATGTGGGGCCACTTTGGAGCATTATGCTCTCCAGAGGGGCCCCCCAGTATATTGCTCCACAGTGGCCCCACACAGTATAATATGCTCTCCAGAGGGGCCCCCCAGTATAATGCTCCACAGTGGCCCCACACAGTATAATATGCTCTCCAGAGGGGCCCCCCAGTATAATGCTCCAAAGTGGCACCACAGAATATAACATGCTCTCCAGAGCCCCCCCACTTTATAATATTCCATAGAGGCCCCACAGAATATAACATGTTCTCCAGAGGGCCCCCTCCCCAGTATAATGCTCCACAGTGGCCCCACACAGTATAATATGCTCTCCAGAGCCCCCCCCAGTATAATGCTCCACGGTTTCCCCACACAGTATAATATGCTCTCCAGAGGGGCCCCCCAGTATATTATACTGTGCGGGGTCACTGTGGAGCATTATACTGGGGGGGGCTTTGGAGAGCATATTATACTGTTTTGGGCCGCTGTAGAGTATTATACTGGGGAAACCTCTCTGGGCAGTATATTATACTGTGTGGAGGCCATTTCTGGAGCATGTTATACTGAGTGGGGTCACTGTGGAGCATTATTCTGGGGGGGCCATCAGCAGAGCATATTATATTGCGTGGCGCCACTGTGGGGACTAATGAGCATTATACTAGGGGGCCCTTTGGGGAGCATATTATACTGCGTGGGGCCTACTGTGGAACATTATACTGGGGGGACGCTCTGGGGAGCATAATAAATTGTGTGGGGCCACTGTGGAGCAAAATACTGGAGGGGGCACTGTGGATCATTATGCTAGCGGGGGCCCTCTGGGGAGCATATTATACTATGTGCCACTGTGGAGCTTTATACTGGGGGAAGGGACAGTGTGGGGAGCCTGTTATACTGTGTGGGGCCACTGTGGAGTTTATTATATTGTGTGGGGCTTTTCGGGAGTGTATGATACTCTGTGGGGCCATTGTAGAGCATTATACTGGGGGGCATTGTGGGGTGCATATTATACTGTATGGAGCATATTATATTGTGTGGGGCTGCTGGGGAGCATATAGCACTGTCTGGGGCTACTAAGGGGTAGTATACTGTGTGGGCCACTGTGGAGTATTATACTGTGGGGAGCCTTACATACCATGTGGGGGGCTCAGGGGAGCATTTTATACTGTGTGGGGTCACTGTGGAGCATTATATACCATGTGGGGAAACTGGAGGGCTCAGGAGAGCATTTTATACTGTGGAGCATTATATACCATGTGGAGCATTATACTGTGGGGGGGGGGGGCTCACAATTCCTGCTGGTAGTCCTGTGTGCTATGTCTGCATCACAGCTCCCTGACTATAATCTTGCACATACGTGTAGTGCTCCATAGCCATGTCATTCCCCATACAGTACTGTGCATGAATTGGCCATGGAGTTATTGGGGCCTGCACAGTATTATAGGGGCTGACTATACTGGGAACATACTCAGTAACACCAGATAGTCAGCACATATGTAAGACTTCAGTGAAGGAGCCGTGGTGTAGGCTATTAGCAGGAAGCTGTTGGGTGGGGCCCCAGAACAAGATCCTCTGGTGGGCCTAAGGCCCTTCAGTCCGACACTGTATAACAGAGAACTATTATATATAAGGATGGGTTACTATATATAATTGGGAAACTTAAGTATGAGGGGGCTATTATAAGGGGGAACTATTATTTATAAGCTGGGCTATTATTTATAAGGGGGGAACTATTATATATAAGGCATCCATTATAAGGGGGGAGCTATTATTTATAAGAGGGGAACTTTTTATAAGGGGGGTATAATTGTTAAGTGGGCTTATTTATAAAGGGGGCTATTAGTGATAATGGGGACTATTATTTATAAGGGTAACTATTATTTATGAGAGGGCTATTATTAATAAGGAAGCAGTATTATTTTTACGGGGTGTCTGTTACTGATAAGGGGGAATATTACTGATACAGGGCACTATTTATCATTTATAAGGGAGCTATTACTGATATGGGTGTAATATTATTTATAAGCAGAGACTATTATTTATAAGGAGGCGCTATAATAACTGATGACTGGGTTCAAAAATCTATTAGGTGGTACAAAGGTGCTCATTTGAATTGTGTGTGGTAAATGGGGCTTGTTATTACTTTTTTGTTGGTAGAAAGGAGGCGTTATTATAGGGGCTGCCACTGGAAGACGATGGTGTTGTTTGCATATCAGCATTTGGGGCCCCACTTTTAATTTTGCCCAGGGCCCCACTTTGTCTAAAACCGGCCCTGTATATATATATATATATATATATATATATATATATATATACAGTGGGGAAAAAAAAGTATTTAGTCAGCCACCAATTGTGCAAGTTCTCTCACTTAAAAAGATGAGAGAGGCCTGTAATTGACATCATAGGTAGACCTCAACTATGAGAGACAAAATGAGAAAACATATCTAGAAAATCACATTGTCTGATTTTTTAAGAATTTATTTGCAAATTATGGTGGAAAATAAGTATTTGGTCACCTACAAACAAGCAAGATTTCTGGCTTTCACAGACCTGTAACTTCTTCTTTAAGAGGCTCCTCTGTCCTCCACTCTTTACCTGTAGTAATGGCACCTGTTTGAAATTGTTATCAGTATAAAAGACACCTGTCCATAACCTCAAACAGTCACACCAAACTCCACTATGGTGGAAGACCAAAGAGCTGTGGAAGGACACCAGTAACAAAATTGTAAACCTGCACCAGGCTGGGAAGACTGAATCTGCAATAGGCAAGCAGCTTGGTGTGAAGAAATCAAATGTGGGAGCAATAATTAGAAAATGTAAGACATACAAGACCACTGATAATCACCCTCGATCAATGGCTCCTTGAAAGATCTCATCCCATGGGGTCAAAATGATCACAAGAACGGTGAACAAAAATCCCAGAACCACACGGGGGGACCTAGTGAATGACCTGCAGAAAGCTGGGACTAACGTAACAAAGGCTACTGTCAGTAACACACTACGCCACCAGGGACTCATATCCTGCAGTGCCAGACGTGTCCCCCTCCTTAAGCCAGTACATATCCGGGCCCGTCTGAAGTTTGCTAGAGAGCATTTGGATGTTCCAGAAGAGTATTGGGAGAATGTCATATGGTCAGATGAAACCAAAGTAGAACTGTTTGGTAGAAACACAACTCGTCGTGTTTGGAGGAGAGTGAATGCTGAGTTGCATCCAAAGAACACCATACCTACTGTGAAGCATGGGGATGGCAACATCATGCTTTGGGGCTGTTTCTCTGCAAAGGGACCAGGACGACTATATCCTATTCACTACAGTATAAATTTCCTAAAGGGTTTGTCCGGGATAAATTAATCTTGTAACTATAAGCCCCCCTCCAACCTTCTAAATAACACATATAACTAATTATTTTTAGTTTTACTGTAATATATCATGTGACCTACATATATTAAATTTTTTGATGTTTTGCTGATTTCTCGGGGTGTCGGTCTAAGGGATATCCGCACCCCGGGACATCACTGGAAAGAAAACCCTCTCCCCCCCTCTGCCCACTGCAAATGCGCAGTCCATATTATACTGTGCTTGGGCCACTGTGGAACATTATACCCTGCGGGGCCACTGTCGAGCATATTAAACCGTGCAAGGGCCACTGTGGAGCATTATCCTGTGTAGGAGCTACTGTGGAGCATATTATACTGTGCGGGGGACACTGTGCAGAATATTATGCTGTGGATAATATTATACTGTGCGGGGGCCACTGTGGAGCATTATACCATGCAGGGGCCAATGTGGAGCATTATACTGTGCAGGGCCACTGTGGAGCATATTAAACTGTGCAGGGGCCACTGTGGAACATTATCCTGTGTAGGAGCTACTGTGGAGAATATTATACTGTGCGGGGGAGACTGTGGAGAATATTATGCTATGGATAATATTATACTGTGCGGGGGCCACTGTGGAGCATTATACCATGCAGGGGCCAATGTGGAGCATTATATTGTGCAGGGGCCACTGTGGAGCATATTATACCATGCAGGGGCCACTGTGGAGCATTATACTGTGCAGGGGCCACTGTGTAGCATATTATAATGTGTGGGGGCCACTGTGGAGCATATTACACTGTAAAAGGGCCACTGTGGAGAATATTATATTGTGCAGGGGCCACTGTGGAGCATTATACCATACCTCCCAAACTTCCAGGATTCTGCGGGACAGTTCTGGATTGTGGGTCATGTCCTGCGGTCCTGGTCGGCGGGAGGTATGTCTCCGGATGAGTTGAATACATTGGTCAAATAGGAGCTGTCCGCGGACAGCCCCTGCTTCATCACTGTGCTCCCCATGTGCTCTGGCTCCGGGAGCTATAGGCGCGATGTGATGACGTCACTCACATCGCGCCTGCAGCTCCCTTAACACTATGGGACAAGAGACTGCAGACTGTGCAGCGGGGGGGGGGGCGAGGAGAGGTGAGTATTAGTAATGCCTAATAGTGTGCATGGTGAAGTGACGAAGCATTGGTTATAGGCGAAACGCGCATCGGGCGTCTGCATGGTCTGTGGATAAGTAACTCATAACACCAGTTTATCTTATATTCCTTCTGGGGTCCGTTTGCTGGTACACCCAGTATTATATGCTGTCTCTCCACCTTGGGTAACCTTTTTTTGTGGTAGAAACTGTGTTTCTTTGATTGTTTCCGGGTTTACCTATGTGGGTATTGCACCTTTTATATTCATATGATACCAGGATTATTACATTTATATTGTTATCTCACTTCACCATGCACACTGTTAGGTATTACTGGTACTTAGAGAAGGCCCTAGACACTTGGGGATAGCGACTACATGACTGGGGAAAGGATTAAGGAATAAAGGGGTTAAGTGGTAGGAGAGTTTTAGCGGGAAAAATGGGGGTGGGATCCTAGGTGTTAAAAGATGAGGCTGGGGTGAGCTAGAGGTCAGTCTGGCAGTTGCAGGATCAGGAAGTGGACAGTTCGTGAGACAACACTTACGATGGCATATCTGGAAGCGTTGCGCTCTCTCCTTCGGGCAGCTTTGGTGGTCCATGGCGAGTAGGTCATGGAGGATCTTCTGTCCTCGGCCCGGGTGCCCCCTGGCCAGGGCACATCCGCCCTGGTCCCTTCTTCTCGCGCTCGGCGGTCCTGGCTACTTTCCAGAATGGGGGCGGGCGACGTGGCGGCATTGTAGGAGCCCCAGGAGGGACCCTCCGGCCACGGGCGACCAGGCCAGCTCCCCTGGACCCCGCCCCGGCGGCTGGGAGGAATCCTTGCAGTCGTCCGGAGGGAGGCATGGTTGCCGCGTCTCCTCCCTCCTGGTCATCTTCCAGGACCCGCGCGGCAGTCTCCCGATCTCCAGCCGGGTAGCGTGCCCGGCGTGTGATGTCATCAGGCGGGGACCGCCCCCTGGTCGCGTTCCCTGGCCTTACTACCAGGGCTGCATTGGAGTGTGCCGGTACTTCCGGCGCGGCCGGGCCTTCACGTCGCCGCAGTTCGGGCCTGGGCCGGGAGAGGCTGGCTGAAGAAGGGGCCTGCAGTTCTCCGGTGTAGCAGCGGATGCACTGCGCAACGGGGCTCGCCTCCTCTCCCCGCGCTGGTGCTGGTGGCTCCAGCTCTGAAGATGAGACCACTGAGGATGCGGGACCAGCAGCTGCTGATCTGGGGAGCCCCCCAACACAGCCTGGTGAGCAGATGGGGACTGTTTCTTTTTCTATGGGTGGGGGCTCTGAAGGGAGTGTGTCGGGCGCTGCGGTGCGTAGTTTAGGGGCTGCGGGGTCTGGTGGGGTGGAGTCCCTGGGAGGTTCGGCTGCAGAGGGGGCAGTGTGGGGACGGTTGCCGGGCCTGCTGCAGCAACTGCTGGGTGAGCAGCCTGGGGCTGCTGGGCCTACAGGAGCTTGGGTGGGTGCTGAGGCGGGCGTTCCTCCAGGGTCTGGGGGGCTGCGGTTTCAGTGGTTCCTGTTGCTTGCCTGCTGGGGGAGGTTGCGTTGGGGCCTGTGGAGGCCGTCCAGGCGGGTGGTGGGGCCCCTGAGGGTATGGATGCGGCGGCGGGGGGCCAAGGGCAAGGAGAAGGCGGTGGATATACAGTAGTGCACCTAGATAACCGAGCAAAGGGGGAGGTTTACATCTGCTTTGAGGGCCCGCTTGGGGCACATCTGAAACAGGAGGTGCGAGAAAAAATTTGGAAGGGGAATATGTGGAGATTTTTTTCCCTGCTCCCTTTGGACAAATTTAATTTGGACAAGGTTAAGCCTAGTGACAGCAAGAAGGAGGATGAGGAGAAACGTCGTTACCGTCTGATACAGCGCACATTCGTCAATTGGCTATAAGCATTTGCCATATTGGCGAGTGTCATCGGGGAAAAGGAGCCTGAGCACTGCTCGGCTCTTTTTGGTTACATGGACTCTATTGGTGAGGCGCGCCATTTGTACGGCGTGGTGGCGTGACTCTGGTACGACGAGCAATTCCGGCAGCGTAAGGCGGTGCGTCCGGGCCTGCGGCGGGATCACAAGGACATCTCCTTGTGGATGCGACTGATGTCAGAGCAGGCTACGCCGTCCTTTCGCGGGGGTTCGGGCTCTGCGACCGGATCCCAGGCTTCTCAGAAAAAGGGATACTGTTGGTTGTTTAACCAAGGGCAGTGTAAATTCAGTGCTTCCTGCCGCTTCAAACATGAGTGCTTCAGTTGCGGGGGTGGCCACGGGCTTCACAAGTGCTTTAAGCACGGAAAGGGTGTGAACCGAGAGCAAGGCAGGTGGTTTGGACTCCGCAACCAGAAATGAACGCACACGTGGTAGTTCAAGAAAAAAAAAAAATATTTACTATAAGTTAATAAAGGCTAGTTAAAGGTAAAATGACAGGGATAAAGACAAGCAAAATATACAATATAGCATGAACAATTTCAAGGCAAATTCTGCAATGGTTTCTACTTTTACTCTGTCCACTTCTGCAGTATGGACACTGAATGAACAATATACTCAAAACTATCCCTAACTGACCCTGACTTCACATTTGGATGCACCCCCTTTTCCCCAGTGGTCCTGGTGGACCGCTTACAGTCCGTAGAAGCGCGCGGTGGGGCCCAAAGTCGGTCCTTTCTTTAATAGTGAAGCGTCCTCTCCTCACGGTTATCAGGATCTTGGGAGAAATGAAGTCCTCTTTAACAGACAGGGAAACCAACTGAATGCAATGTAATCCAACAGCAGATTCCACTCAGCACACTGACAGTCCTGCCAAATCCATACACTGAGCTGGGATGTAAAGCGGGATTTAGCAGTTACTGTCCAGTACGTCAACAGCACTGCGAGTCTCTATCTGTGGTATCCAAATACACAGTCACAATGTCAGTCTCACTGATCAGCCACTGAGCACAGTTCCTTTCACGTGGACTCACTAGTCCTGTTGTCTCTTTACACTCTGTTTGTCTCTGGACCAAGATACAGCTTAGCCGTACAGAAAAATCTCCACACCAGTTCAATACAACACTTGCCAAGATGGCTGCTGCTCTCTGTCTCGTCACTTCCTGCTTCTCTGCTCACACTCTGTCTGCAGAACAGGCAAGCTGACATAAAAGGGGGGGTGAGTCACTCCAGCATCATGTCACAATTACAATGGCTGCTGTCTTAAAGGAACAGAATCACAGAAATACATTCAACATTAACAGTTTATACAGACAAATGAAGCTTAGGACAACATTGGCTGTCTCTTACAAGGGGAAGGGTGGAGATGTTGTTGAGAAGAGGGAAGACGCCGGTGAAGGTCGCAGTAATGCTTCCTTTTCTAAGTAGATATCCCGATCGGGTGGCGGCTCAGTTGTTGGCGGAGGGTTTTGGGGAGGGTTTCCACATTCCTTTTGATGTGGTGGCCCCCGTTTTTCGTCCTGGGAATCTTAAGTCGGCTAGGGATCACCCTGAGGTTGTGGGGGCTAAGTTGTTGAAGGAGGTGGGTTTGGGGCGGTTAATGATGGGTTTGATCCTTCCCTGTCCTCCGTCTCCTATGCTTCGTTTGATAAGGCGGTGGCGTTGGTGCATCGTGCTGGTCCTGGGTAGTTTATGGCCAAGACAGACATAGAGGTGGCATTTCGGCTGTTGCCTGTTCACCCTGAGAGCTTCCATTTGTTGGGTTGCATGTGGAGGACCAGTTTTATGTGGACTGTTGTTTGCCCATTGTCTGTTCCATCTCTTGTGCTTATTTTGAAGCTTTTAGTTCGTTTCTAGAGTGGGCGGTCAGGGACATGTCCGGGCTCGCTTCAATCATTCATTATTTAGATGATTTCCTCTGCGTCGGACCTGGGGGTTCGTCGGACTGCTTGGTGTTACTGCGTATGGTGGAGCATGTGGCGGGTTTGTTTGGGGTTCCCTTGGTCCCTGACAAGACCAAGGGTCCGGCGTTGGTGATTAAGTTCTTGGGCATTGAACTTGATTCAGTGCTTATAGAATCCAGGGATAAGCTGGAAGACCTGCGGTTGAATGTGCACAGGTTCCAGGGGGTCTGGAAGGTTCGGCGGCGGGAGGTTCAATCGTTGCTGGGTAAATTGAACTTCGCCTGTCACATCATGCCGATGGGTCGAGTGTTTTGTCGTCGGATGGCCGCGCTGATGGCCGAGGTGCGGTCGTCTCATCACTTCGTGCGGCTTACTGCTGAGGTGAGGGCGGACTTGGTGGTCTGGGATAACTTTCTGGGGCAGTTTAACGGGCGTTCTTTGTGGCTTTCTTCTGTTGTTTCTAGTGAGGAGTTGAATTTGCATACTGACGCGGCTGTGTCGGTCGGCTTTGGGGCGTATTTTCAAGGGCATCGGTGTGCAGGGGCTTGGCCCGCTGCTTGAGTGGAGGCGGGGTTGGTGGCGAACTTGGCATTGTTGGAGTTGTTCCCGATTTTGGTGGTGGTGGAGTTGTGGAGTAGTGAGTTTTGGGACCGAAAGGTGTGCTTCCATTGTGATAACAGTGCGGTTGTGTTCATCATCAATTCTCAATCTGCTAAGTCTCCTTCGGTGGTGTCGCTGCTTCGGCATCTGGTGCTGGGCTGCTTAGAACTGAATGTGCATGTTTCAGCGCGTCACGTGCCTGGGGTTCGAAATTCTGTGGCTGATTCCTTGTCTCGGTGTCAGTTTGGCAGGTTCCGGGAGTTGGCTCCGGAGGCGGCGGAGGTGGGCGAAGACTGTCCGGCCCACTTGTGGTCCCTGGTGTCTGTTCCACAGCGGAGCTCATCCGGTGTTCTGTGTCCGCTGTGACTTGGAAGCGTTATCAGCAGGTTTGGTGTGACTGGGAGCGGGACTGCCTGTCGTGCGGGGGGGGTGCGCTCGGATGAGGGTCGAGTGTTGTTGGTTTTGTCTTGGATTGGTGTGGCGTTTGCGGAAGGGCACTCGGCTATGGTCGTGTCTCAGCCGGGATCCGCTGGGTATGGTATAATGACGTAAATTAACATGATTATGTACGAAAGACTGGCGGGTTTGGCGTTTCTTTTCCTTTTGCGGGATGTTACAAAAGATTTTGTTGCGCTCCAGGCAATGAGGGGTTTTAGGCGGGGGACTGGGCGGCGTGATGTTCGCCACCCGGTTTCCTTTGCTTTATTGGGGCGTCTCTTTATTGGGGAAGGTGTGAGGGTAGAACAGGAAGAGTTCTAAACATTGGTAAGTCAGCCGGAGTGTGGATATATTCCTCCTCCCCGAGTCATGTTTGACTCTACAAGTCTTCCTCAAACTGTGTATGTTATTACCATGATTTGTTATTGCTCTGTCTGTGTATGTATATTTATACATTTTACATTAAGTGTGGATTTATTTTCTCTTGATGTCTACTTCAGTGTATTATCTCACTTTTCTTTGTTATATTTGTCTCTTTCGTATTTTGAGGGCAGCGATCGTTCAAAGATGGCAGCACCCATGTTAACAGCTGCAATCGATGTTGGTGTCCTGGCTGTATTGTACAGCCGTGATCCGCCGGGTATGGTATAATGACGTAAATTAACATGTGTAGGTATGTGAGCCAGAGGGCGCTGTTGAGCGACCCAGGCCCAGCCCTGAAAAGGCCTTCAGCCACACCTTTGAGTGGGTGGTGTGTAACTCCAGAAGTCTGGAGTATCCTGCATGGAGCAGGAGGTGGTGGACCAGCGGCACAGATAGACGGTCTGTGTCAGAGGAGCTGGGGCCACAGGGGGCTTTTGCTGAGTGGAGCATTAGTCCGGTTGCTCAAGTGGACCAGCTAAGGACAGAGAGATAGGCTTTGTCCCAGAAGGGCTGGCGTCCACAGAGGACGGTTGCTGGAGTTGAGCAACAGTCAGGACAGTTAGGGGCTCAAGGAGTGAGTTAGGCCCTAACTGTGGCATAGGTTTTTTTGTTGTTTTGCTGTGTTGCAGTTAAGCTGAATAAAGCCACATTTTATTTTACGCTTGGACTGACTGAAAGCTATCTTTCCGGCGCCCAGTACCATGAACCACCGCTGTCCGGACCAGGACAAGCCGCCATTTTGAGTGTAATTCCCCCAAGCTGTCACATATGGTGGAGAATGCGGGCATAAAGAGATCCACGCAAGTCCTGGAAGACAAGTGAATGGTGACTGCAGTACTGCTAAGTGTGCATTGTGGCCTACAGCTGGAAGAAATCGGTGATTTCAACTGAGAAGCCCAGGTGGGTGAGTGAATTGCAACATAGCAACGAGTGTGCAAAAAAAAAAAAACTGGTGAAAGTAAAAACTCTGGATGAGAAATCCAGGGAATGGACTTTGTGTATACTGTGGCACAGAAGTCTATAAAGTGCTTGCTGATGGCAAGAAAATAAGCAATGTGTGTAGAAGCTGGATATTGCAAACAGTCTATGTGAAAGGCTATGGTGCCATGTTGGTGTTTTCTGTGGAAGACAGAAGAAAATGCTGGTTGTTGTAGTGCCACATAAGTTAACTGTTTGAATACATGTGACTGCTGAAGATAGCAAAAAAAGGTTGCTGTGGAATATTGTGTAATCTTGTTAGTAAACAATGGGCAAGAAAAAGAGAATTTCAGCTTGCAAAAAAGCAGAGAAGTCATGCACAGGTTTATTAGTTCAAAAGTCTGAATGCAGAGAGACACAAAACCCGGAACAGATCATGTGGAATGCAAGTAAAGATGATGTGTTGCATGAGAGTGACTCATTCTTTCTAAAGCACCTCTGTTCTATGAAAGAATATGTCCCTGCTGAAAGTATGACTATGACTATGAGTGCATCAGAGCGCCAAAGATGAAAATATTATGGTGCAGCAGCTTCAAGATGAGATTAAAACCATCAGGTTCATTTATGAAGATGAAATATCTGATTGGAAATGGCAACTTGAGGTATCAGAAAAAGAGAACCTTAAGTTAAAGAAAGAGCTTGAAACTGTAAAGAGTTCATATCCTAGTCATTGTGAAAATGTGGTACTGGGTTTGCCTGGAATGGACTGTGTCACTAAGAAGGAGTTTGCTGATATGAAATGTGCTCTAGCTAATAAAGTTATACAGAGTGTACAGTCATGGCCAAAAGTTTTGAGAATGATACAAATATTAATTTTTACAAAGTCTACTGCTTCAGTTTTTCTAATGGCAATTTGCATATACTCCAGAATGTTATAAAGAGTGATCAGCTTAACAGCAATTACTTGCAAAGTCAATATTTGCCTAGAAAATGAACTTTATCCCCCAAAACACATTTCAACATCATTGCAGCCCTGCCTTAAAAGGACCACCTAACATCGTTTCAGTGATTGCTCCATTAACACAGGTGTGGGTGTTGATGAGGACAGGGCTGGAGATCAATCTGTCATGATTAAGTAAGAATGACACCACTGGACACTTTAAAAGGAGGCTGGTGCTTGCCATCATTGTTTCTCTTCTGTTAACCATGGTTATCACTAAAGAAACACGTGCAGTCATCATTGCACTGCACAAAAATGGCCTAACTGGGAAGAGTATTGCAGCTAGAAAGATTGCACCTCAGTCAACAATCTATCGCATCATCAAGAACTTCAAGGAGAGAGGTTCCATTGGTGCCAAAAAGGCTCCAGGGTGCCCAAGAAAGACCAGCAAGCGGCAGGACCGTCTCTTAAAAGTGTTTCAGCTGCGGAATCGGGCTACCAGCAGTGCAGAGCTTGCTGAGGAATGGCAGCAGGCAGGTGTGAGTGCATCTGCACGCACTGTGAGGCGGAGACTCTTGGAGCAAGGCCTGGTCTCAAGGAGGGCAGCAAAGAAGCCACTTCTCTCTAGAGAAAACATCAGGGACAGACTGATATTCTGCAAAAGGTACAGGGAGTGGACTGCTGAGGACTGGGGTAAAGTCATTTTCTCTGATGAATCCCCTTTTCGATTGTTTGGAACATCTGGAAAACAGCTTATTCGGAGAAGAAGAGGTGAGCGCTACCACCAGTCTTGTCTCATGCCAACTGTAAAGCATCCTGAAACCATTCATGTGTGGGGTTGCTTCTCAGCCAAGGGAATCGGCTCTCTCACAGTCTTGCCTAAAAACACAGCCATGAATAAAGAATGGTACCAGAATGTCCTCCAAGAGCAACTTCTCCCAACCGTCCAAGAGCAGTTTGGCGCTCAACAATGCCTTTTCCAGCATGATGGAGCACCTTGCCATAAAGCAAAGGTGATAACTAAATGGCTCAGGGAACAAAACATAGAGATTTTGGGTCCATGGCCTGGAAACTCTCCAGATCTTAATCCCATTGAGAACTTGTGGTCAATCATCAAGAGACGGGTGGACAAACAAAAACCAACAAATTCAGACAAAATTAAAGCATTGATTCTGCAAGAATGGACTGCTATCAGTCAGGATTTGGTCCAGAAGTTGATTGAGAGCATGCCAGGGAGAATTGCAGAGGTCCTGAAGAAGAAGGGTCAACACTGCAAATATTGACTTGCTGCATTAACTCATTCTAACTGTCAATATAAGCTTCTGTTACTCATAATATGAATGCAATTATATTTCTGTATGTGATAAAAACATCTGACAAACACACATAAAAACCAGAGGGCAGCAGATCATGTGAAAATATAATATTTGTGTCATTCTCAAAACTTTTGGCCATGACTGTAGAGCAAAAGCAAGTGCTTGAGAAGCAATTGCAGGATTTAAAGGAGCAGCATGTCCAAGACTCCAGTGCCAAAGAGTGTATCATTGAAAAATTAAGAGATGACCTTGAAAGTGCTAAACGTGAGAGAAGTAAAGTTTTTCAGTGTCAGTCAGAATGTCTGGATGACCAAATGAGGAAGTGTGAAAAACTTTCGGCTGCATTAATTAATAAAGAAAATGAAATTGCAGAGCTGAGGAAGCATGTGTCTGACCGAGAGAGTGATTTAGAATCTGCAGTGCAGACATTGCAGTCAGAGCAAAACTTGCATGCACTAAAGCAGGTTCGCCTAAATAGTGAAATCCATGAATGGCGGAGCAGAGCTGGAGTTCTGGAACAAAGAGAAAGGGAACTCAAAGCTAGAATATGCAGCCTGGAGAGGGCGCTGTCAAGATCTTGTGAAGATAAAGAGAAATTGTCTGTTTTGGTGCAAAATAAAGACAAAGATTTGATGGAAATGTCGTCTGTCCATGCTCAGAAAGTGCAAGCCTTACAGGAGAGTCATAAAAAAGTAGAGACTCAACTTCAAGTGATGCAACTAAAAGTCACAGAAGGGGACAGGTTTCAAGCAGAACTGCTAGACAAGGCAAACAGACTACAGGTGGAATTGGATAATGTCACAAGGCTTCTTTCTCAAGCAGACAGCAAGTTTATCAAACTTTCCAAAGCTTTTTCTACACTAGAATCTCAGCTTCAAGACACTCAGGAACTTTTGCAAGAAGAAACCGTCAGAATCTTGACCTTAGTACAAAACTAAAACAAATGGAAGATGAGAAAAATTGTTTCCTTGAGCAACTAGAGGAAGAGGAGATAGCAAAAAGAGATTTGACAAAGCAGATTTCAACACTACAGGCTCAGGCAACTGATATGAAGAAAAAAATGGAGGATAGTATTGGGTCCTTGGACTCTGTTGAAGAACTAAAGGAAAAGTTGCAAAAGGAGCTAGAAGCTACAACTCAACGGTTTGAGGAGAAGGTTGCTGCTTATGAGAAACTTGAGAAGATGAAAATTAGACTGCAGCAGGAACTAGAAGATGTAGGTGTAGATCTTGATCATCAACATCGGATTGTGTCAAATTTGGAAAGGAAGCAGAAAAAGTTTGATCAGCTGCTTGGTGAAGAGAAGACTCTTTCTGCTAGATATGCAGAAGAACGTGACCGTGCTGAAGCAGAGGCTTGTAGAAACAAGACCCAAGCTCTTGCCTTGGCTCGCTCCCTAGAAGAGGCCCTTGAATTGAAGGCCGAGTTAGAGAGGCTCAACAAGCAACTGCGCACTGAAATGGAGGATTTGGTTAGCTCCAAGGATGAAGTTGAGAAAAACCTGGAATCTGTGCAGATATTGTATGAGAACAAAGCTAATGCTTATGAGATGCTGGAAAAGGCCAAGAGAGAATTGGACCTCCAGACAGAAGACATGAGGATTCAGTTTGAAGGAAACCTGTCTAGTTTATCTGCTGAGATTGTAGATCTAAATATGCTTGTTGCTAAATTAAAGGTGCAAGTGAACAAGCAGGAGGAAATCAAGAAACAGCTGGAGTTTCAGATGGATCAAGTGAAGTGTGAATCAGAAATAAAGTTGGAAGAGCGCACTTCTCAGATTGAACAGTTAAAAACCGAAGTGGAATCTAAAAGAGAAGAATTGGATCAATTGCAGCAGTCTTTATCCAATCCTGAACAGTCGGCATCTGCACTATCTTCAAAGCTGGCAGCACTAGAAGATGAGAGAGACTTGCTGCAGAGCCTGTTAACCTCTAAGGAATCAGAGCTGTTATCCCTGAAAAATGTGATTCAAGAAATAGAGTCTTTATTCAACCAAGAGCAAGATAAGAGAGCCACTGAGATACGGGACTTGAATGAAAGACTTGACAAAAAGTCTGCAGATGAGCAGAAGCTTTATCAGAAGATGTTGGAGGATCAATCCAATATAATTCAGGGAACAGTGGGGGAAGCAGAAAATATTATCCAGGATGAACATTGCAGAATGTCCTAGAATTAGGAGGCATAGTGAATAAAGAGATGGCATCTACATCTGCTGCCATAGAAGATGTCAGGAAGATTGAGGAAGTTCTGCAAGTTGTAATAGTAAAAACTGAGATGGAGGCTGTGCAGAAAAATGTGGCAGTGAAGAAAGTTCCGGAACTGGAATCAGAGATTTGTGCGCTACAGAAGGCGGTAGAATTGAAGAAAGCTGCCAGCATAGAGGCAGAGAAAGCAGAACCATTAAGGCAGCCAGAGCATGTAACCAAAAAGCATCTGGGTACTGACAGAAAAAACTGTGATGTTGAAAACTTGGTGTCCCAGCCCTCCGGTGTTAGCACCGGGAATGAAAATAACTTGAAGAAGGTTGAGATGATGATGTCACCAGCTCCTGTACTGTCAGAAAGGAGTTGGTACAAAAATTCTTGTAATCTATCACAGCACCGCAACATGCCTCCAGAAAGGTATGCGTATGAGAAAGAGGAAGTAAGACTAGAGTATGGAAGTGGTTCTCCGGCTGCCGTACAGGTGTGGAAGCATTATACAGAAACCATTCCAATATATGATGTGGCAGTTGTTAAAGACATACCAGAAAATGTAGTTCAGCGTGAGCTATTTTGTGAGGGTGTACTGTGTGGCCCTTGTGCAGAAGGAGAAGATATTACGGTACAGAGTTTGTGTATCTCAAACAAAGAGGAGAGCAAGCGGCCTATGTCTCCTAAACTTCTAAGCCTTGATGATGATGGCAAAGTTTGCTTTGAGATGAAGGTTACAGAAAAGGTACCCGTGAAATATTCATACTCTAAAGACATTGATGTGCAGGAAATACGTGTTAGCTGGTATCTGAGCTCCTGTGGATTCGTGATGGGTGAAGATGAGGATTCTTGCGGCTATTCACTGGAGGAATCAAAGTCGTGCAATGGCAGGTCTGAAGACTGTGCCGAGAGATGTGATGGAAGTGATGTGATCCCCTGTATGACGAATTGTGGAGGTGATGGAGTAGAGCTTGCCTTTGCGCAGAATGGCCAGGATCTTGGCATAGCGTTTAAAGTGAGGAGAAGACGGAAGGCTCGACTGACTGGAACTTGGAGGTTGAGACTGCCAGATGGTGACATCTGGAGAGACACTGGACAAGTGTATGGCATTGAAGAGGGACGGCGACATATGTCTTGTCCCATTGTAACTCACCCCATGGGTAGTGCGCTGAGGGGGAAGGGTATGTAGGTATGTGAGCCAGAGGGCGCTGTTGAGCGACCCAGGCCCAGCCCTGAAAAGGCCTTCAGCCACACCTTTGAGTGGGTGGCGTGTAACTCCAGAAGTCTGGAGTATCCTGCATGGAGCAGGAGGTGGTGGACCAGCGGCACAGATAGACGGTCTGTGTCAGAGGAGCTGGGGCCACAGGGGGCTTTTGCTGAGTGGAGCATTAGTCCGGCTGCTCAAGTGGACCAGCTAAGGACAGAGAGATAGGCTTTGTCCCAGAAGGGCTGGCGTCCACAGAGGACGGTTGCTGGAGTTGAGCAACAGTCAGGACAGTTAGGGGCTCAAGGAGTGAGTTAGGCCCTAACTGTGGCATAGGTTTTTTTTATTGTTTTGCTGTGTTGCAGTTAAGCTGAATAAAGCCACGTTTTATTTTACGTTTGGACTGTCTGAAAGCTATCTTTCCGGCGCCCAGTACCATGAACCACCGCTGTCCGGACCAGGACAAGCTGCCATTTTCAGTGTAATTCCCCCAAGCTGTCACACATGATTATGTACGAAAGGGTTAAAGCATCTCAAAGTTATTACCACATAAAGTGACACATGTCAAATTTGATAAAATGAGGCCTGGTTCTTAAGGTACTATTGAGCTGTGAACTGAAACAAACATAGGCCCAACCTCACGAATATTTATGTAAACTAATTTCGAGGAGTTTGCCTGAAGCGCATAGAAGCTCTTAAAAGCTTATTATACTGTTTTGGACCACTGTGGAGCATTAGACTGAGGGGAAGGGGGGGACTTTGTGGATCATATTAGATTGTGTGGGGCCACTGGGGGTGGGGGGCCATCTGGGGAGCATATTATATTGTGTGTGGCCAATGTTGTGCATTTTGATGTGTGGGGGAGGGGAACTGTGGGTAGCCTATTGTCTTGTGTGGGGCTGCTGTTCCCCTGTGTAGGGGAAAGGAGGGTGGGCCCGATACTTAGCCACATTCTATAAAATTCTCATGCTGATATAGCTTACGATATATATATCGGTACATCCATATATGATTAATGTTGGACAATAAAAGGGATAGTTTGGACTAGACCATATATGAAAAATAAATAAGATGAGACATATTAATATGTGGGTTGTTAGTCTATACTTTTAGGGTTTCTGAGGAAGGAATCTTAAGATCATGGATACTCCTGGACAAGATTTTGTCTAATTAAACCTACTAAGTCACTTTACACTTGTAACACGTAGCTTTTCTCCCCGAGTGTCTGGCATACTATTCCCTCATTCTACTTCACTCTGGGACGTACCAATTGAGTCTAGTCATATGCTTCTTGTCTGAGATGCTTTTCATCTATGTAAAAAGCAATCATATAATATACCAGACCTCTTCCCCAATATATCTGGACACACCTCATCCTGATCTGCATGCAATAATGCAAGTAGATGACTTTGTTACATCACTTCAATTTCCATGACATGAAGTATATGTGTATATTATATCAGAGTATTGGGGAGATTTGTATGTGGCAAGTTTAAGATATATAGAATGGATAGCACTCATTGGAATAGTGATAATTAGCGATGTTCAGCGATATGAGAGATATAATGCGTCAGATCTACAGGCATCTCTGTTCAAACATCCTGCTTGCAGTCACAGATAACGACGTACAGCACACGTATATGAGAGATGTGAAGGATTAAGTATGTTCGAACATCACGTTGTAGAGCAGTGACAGCTAGCAATGTATAGCAGATATATGAAAGATGCGAAGGATCAAACTTACAGGCATCCTTGTTTGAACATCCCTCTCTGTTTACTTACCTTCCCAGCCAGGGGTGAACTTAGCCTCTGCTGCGTGAGGCGGACTATAGAAAGACGCCCCCCTCCAAAAAAAAAAAAAAAAAAAATTGAGCTGACATGCTACTAGATTCACACACTGCTATCATTGCACAATAAACATACACAATACACAAAGTGATAAAACAGTTTTTAAGAATTCTTCTTACTGTATTACTTCAGTATAAGAGATCAACAACACAGCATTAACAATGAAAATAACTTCACACATCTGGCCCACATGCGCCCATTCTTTTTAATAGGAGCACCGCAGACAGCTGGGTACTGTACTTTGGCTATCTTTGGCACTCCCATCGAAGTGAATGAGAGCGTGGGTTCGTCCATCCACAAAGCAACATGCCTATATTCAGCCCCTGCATTCCCACCGAGTAGGGGGGGGAACAATTCTCAGGGTCCAGTGGGGGTCTCAGCAGACAGACCCCCATCAATCATGGATTTTTCCTCTATCATTTAGGTGAATACAGAGCAGTAATATTTAGTGACTTACAGGTGACGTCTCTGACTAATCCTTCACATTTCCCTTCTCTTCCCTTTGGACCGCCATAACCACTTCTTCCAGCTGTGACTTGTCTCTGTAAAGTTTGCAGCACATCTTTGGCTCCTCACTTTTCCAGGCACCTGACCCACATTGTCCTCACCTACACAAAGCCCCCATTCTGCTGCTACCCCAATTATAAAATATATGATATAATCCCCCATAATGAATAATACCCCTGTGTGGATCTTTATACACGTGGACAAAATTGTTGGTACCTCTCGTTTAATGAAAGAAAAACCCACAATGGGCAGCAATATTTCTCTCTACAATCCTTTGATAGTCTTGAGATTTCATTGTACCCTGCACAGATTCAAGACACCCTGTGCCAGATGCAGCAAAGCAGCCCCAGAACATAACAGAGCTTCCTCCATGTTTCACAGTAGGGACAATGTTTTTTTTCAAGATATGCTTCATTTTTCCATCTGTGAACATAGAGCTAATGTGCCTTGCAAAAAATTTCAATTTTTGTCTCATCTATCCATAGGACATTCTCCCAAAAGCTTTGTGGCTTGTCAACATGTAGTTTGGCAAATTCCAGTCTGGCTTTTTTATGATTTGTTTTCAACAATGGTGTCCTCCTTGGTCGTCTCCCATGAAGTGCACTTTGGTTCAAACAACAACGGATGGTGTGACATGCTTGTCTATAATTTTCTTTCTAAGCTCTTGAGACAACTCTTTCCAAGATTGTAGACACCTGTGATGTTAATTAGTGGACACACCTTGATTTAACATGTCCCTTTGGTCACATTATTTTCAGGGGTACCATCATTGCTGTCCCGGCCTGTTTCATGAGTTTTCTTTTTAAAAAAATTCTGTTGAAGCATGGTTGAAAAGCAATGTCTGACTTTCATTTGTTCATTTTCATAGAATGTTTATATATTATTACTTTTGTCAGATTCAAGTTATTTCTGTAACCATTGTGGATTTTTCTTTTATTAAACGAACGGTACCAACAATTTTGTCCACATGTATATATTAATATTGTCCATGTGTACCCTGTATAAATAGTGCCCCTTATCAATGCCCCATGTGTTTCCTAATTAAAAGGTTTTCCAGGTCATTAATCAGTGGTGCTTAGAACCCCCACTGATCAGCTGTTTGAATGAACCCTGGTATCTGTGTAAGTGCCATGACCGCTTCTCTGTTTCCATAGTGTCATTCATCTCATAGTGGTTATGTCATGTAACTACAGCCTCGTTCTATACACGTCTATGTGACAAGCCTGTAATTACATCACACGGTCACTATAAACAGACAGAGTGTGATATAAACAGGTGCCATAGAAACTTCAAACTGCTAATCGGGTGGGGGGGTCAACTGATCTCTTATTGATGATCTGTCCTAGGGATAGATGATCAATAAAAAAGGACTGAAAAGTCTCTTTATTAAAGCTCAATTGCCACCTTAACCCCTTAACGACCAAGGGCGTAATAGTACGTCCTGAGTCGCATGACGATGTATGGAGAGCGCTCAGGAGCTGAGCGCTCTCCATACACCGCGGGTGCCGGCTGTATAATACAGCCAGGACCCGCAGCTAACAGCAGCGATCGGTGCCTGCACTGATCGCGGCTGTTAACCCTTTAGATGCCGCGGTCAAACGCGACCGCGGCGTCTAAATTGCGGAGCCGCCATGGGCGCCGCCATTTTTACCTCATCGCCATCCTCCAGAACGTCATCGGAGGGCGGCGCTTGGTTGCCATGACAGCCGGGAGCCTATTGAAGGCTCCCAGGCCTGTCATTACAGTATAGCTATTAGACGATGCCAGAGGCATCGTCTAATAGCAGTGACGGCATTTTGCTATTCACTGCAATACAGTAGTATCGCAGTGAATAGTATGATCGATCAGACTCCCTAGGTTTCAAGGTCCCTAGGGAGTCTGATCATACAAGTAAAAGTAGAAAAAAAAAAGTTTTTAAAAGTATGTAAAAATAAAAAAAAACACAAAAGTTCAAATCACCCCCCCTTTCCCTAGATCAGATATAAAAGTAAATAAACAAAAGTAAGCATAAACACTTTAGGTATCCCCGCGCTCCAAAATGCCCGAACTATTAAAATATTAAAATATTTATCCCATACGGTGAACGGCGTAGCGGGGAAAAAAAATCAAAATGGCCAAATAGCGTTTTTTTCAACACTTTGTCTCCTATAAAAAATTGAATAAAAAGTGATCAAACCATCAGATCTTTCCCCAAGTAGTATCAATAAAAACGTCATGTTGTCCCGCATAAAAAGACGCCTTACCCAGCTCCATACATGTAAATATGAAAAAGTTACAGGTGACCCAATATGGAGATGCAAAATTTTTTTTTCTATTTAGCAAAGTTTTTAATTTTTTAAAAGGTATCAAAGCATTACAAATACTATATAAATTTGGTATCGCCATGTTCGTACTGACCCGCAGAATACAGGTAACATGTCATTTTTACCACACAGTGAATGGTGTAAAAATTAAACCCATATGAATTTGGCGCAAATGCAGTTTTTCTCCAATTGCACCTCATTCTGAATTTTTTTCCAGCTTCCCAGTACATTGCACAGCATATTGAATAGTGACATTACAAAGTACAATTTGTTTCGCAAACAATAAGCCATCATGTGACTCTGTGAACTGAAAAATGAAAACGTTATGGCTCTTGGAATGTGGGGAGGGAAAAACGAAAATGCAAAAATGAAAAATGGCCGGGTCCTTAAGGGGTTAAAGGGATTGTCCAGGATAACCACTTTTTTAATATGAGGCTGGGGAAGGTTCTCCAGTGTCTTCCAACACGTTACAGTTCTGCTGCTACGGTGTTTTCTTCCCCACAGCACTGTGACGTCCCATGTCAGCGATCTCAGCGGTCATGTGTGGTGGGGACTTCCGTCAGAAGAAGCAGCAGAACCAGACTGCGGTGGGAGACATCAGAACACAAAGGACAGATGAGTAGGGTTTTTTTTTTTTTCTTTAATCACTTTCCCCGGTCTCATATTAAAAAAGTGGTTGTCCTGGACAAGCCCTTCAATTAATTGCCCTCTTATATTATGCCCCTGATTCCTCCTGACATAAATACTGCTCCCCTAATGACCCTTTATATAAATGATGCCCCCTTCTATTCATAATGTCCCCTAATGCCCTCTTATATAATTGATGTCCTCTAATGAACGCTTTTATAAATGACCAAACCTTATATAAATAACACCTCTTAAGTTCATAAAGCCCCCTTATATAATATGCCTCTTCCTAACGACCCCGTATCAGGGGTGTAATTAGCAAAGACTGGGCCCCCCAGCAAACTTTTCACTTGGGGTCCCAGAGCATAATGATTGGACATCCGGGGAGGTGACAAACATCAAAACTACTGTTACTTACCTATCCTGGGCTTCGGTGCACTCCCTGCAGCTTTCGGCCTTCTTCATTGTCGGCACAGACGTCACATGGGCCAGGCCGGCATCGCAACGCATAATTACGCCGGCCTGGCCCACATGACATCTGGGACATCACCATGGAGGCCCAAAGCCTGCTGACAGGCCACTTTGTTAGTCAGTCACCAGGACTACGGGATGAACAACGTCATTCCACTGATTCACATCCTGGAAAAGATGCTTTTCAATCTGGCTGGTCAAGGGACTGGAGATATGGTGCCTACATCTCATGGCCATATGAGCCCTGTGGGGGCTGAACTGGAGAATGAGGAGGACATTGGAGCACATGCAATGTGTAGCCAAATGGGTGGAGAGGAGGATCAGGAGCAACCGGAACAGCAAGAGGGAGATAGGGAGGACGAGGTAGATGACCCAGTTACACCATGGCAGTATGCAGTGGAGATGGAAGCAGGGAGTCCCTCGAAGTCACTTGCGCAAATGGCCCGATGCATACTCACTTCCTTTCACAGTGACAGCCGAATTGTCACCATTCGGCAGAGGGATGACTACTGGCTCTCTACCATGTTACCCTCGCTAGTGGGGAAAAATGGGTGCCTTTTCTACACCCGCTGAGAAGGAGGACAAACTGAACTACTATAGAGACATGCTATGTAGCAAGTTGGCCGCTGCGTATCTGCACCATCGTTCTTCTTCTCGCATGTCCGACTGCGGGGGCCCTGAGTGCTCAACTTGCACTGGCATGGCAGCTGTAAGAGGGAGTGGGGGTGGCAGGAGCAGTATCGGCTCCATCAGCAGCAGCCTGAGCCTAGAGTCGCTCATGGGCAGCTTTCTTCACCTGCATAGCGAAGAAGCTGCTCATCAGCAGCTAGACACAGAGCAGAACCTGAACCAGCAGGTGGTGGCATACTTAGAGTGCACCCTGCCACCCATCGTGAAAGATCCGCTGGTCTACTGGGCAGCCAAACTGGATTTGTGGCCGCAACTGGTTGAGTTTGCCTTGAAAAAGCTGTCCTGCCCAGCCAGTAGTGAAGGGGCTAGAGCGGGGATTTAGTGTGGCGGGGGCCATAGTTACCCCAAGCAGAACTCACCTGTCCACCCAAAATTTGGAGAGACTGACCTTGTGAAGATGAATCAGGCGTGGATCAGCTAGGATTTCCATCCACCAATGCCTGATGCAGCAGATTAAATGATCCATGCTGCCTCACCACCCTCTGCCACTGATTCACTGTATGGCCTCCTAAGGCTGTTGCTAGCTTCACATTATATCACCTTGCCACTCTGCGGCCTACTCACGCTGCTACCACCTCCACACTCTGCCACTGGGTGACTGTATGGCCTTCTCACGCTGCTGCCACCTCCTCACTCTGCCACTGGGTCACTGTATGGCCTCCTAAGGCTGTTGCTACCTACACATTATATCACCTTGCCATTCTGTGGCCTACTCACGCAGCTACCACCTCTGCACTCTGCCACTGGGTGACTGTATGGCCTCCTCACGCTGCTGCTACCTCCACATTATATCACCTTGTCACTCTGTGGCCTACTCACGCTGCTGCCACCTCCGCACTCTGCTACTGGGTCACTGTGTGGCCTCCTAAGGCTGCTGCTACCTTCACACTCTGCTACTGGATCACTCTATGTCCTCCTCATGCTGCTGCCACTGGGTCACTGTATGTCCTCCTCATGCTGCTGCCACTGGGTCACTGTATGGCCTCTTAAGGCTTCTGCTACCTCCACACTCTGTTACCGGGTCACTGTGAGGCCTCCTAAGGCTGCTGCTATCTCCACACTCTGTTACCGGGTCACTGTAGGGCCTCCTCTTGCCACTGCCACTGGGTCACTGTATGTCCTCCTCATGCTGCTGCCACTGGGTCACTGTATGGCCTCCTCATGCTGCTGCTACCGGGTCACTGTACGCGCTCCTCATGCCGCTGCCAATGAATCACTCTATGGCCTCCTCGTGCTGCTGTCGCTGAGTCACTGTATGGCCTCCTAAAGCTGCTGCTACCTCCACCTCTGCCACTGCCACTGGGTCAATGTATGTCCTTCTCATTCTGCTGCCACTGGGTCACTGTATGGGCTCCTCATGCTGCTCCCACTGGGTCACTCTGTGTCCTCCTCATGCTACTGCCACTGGGTCACTGTATAGCCTACTCATGCTGCTGCCACTGAGTCACTTTATGGCCTCCTCATGCCACTTCCACTGGGTCACTCTGTGTCCTCCTCATGCTGCTGCCATTGGGTCACTGTATGGCCTTCTCATGGCGCTTCCACTGGGTCACTCTGTGTCATCTTCATTCTGTTGCCACTGGGTCACTGTATGGCCTAATCATGCTGCTGCCACTGGGTCACTGTATGGCCTCCTCATGCCGCTTCCACTGGGGCACTTTGTGTCCTCCTCGTGCTGCTGCCACTGGGTCACTGTATGGCCTCCTCATGCTGCTTCCACAGGGTCACTGTATGGTCTCCTCATGCCGCTTCCACTGGGTCACTATGTGTCCTCCTCATGCTGCTGCCACTGGGTCACTGTATGGCCTCCTCATGCCGCTTCCAATGGCTCACTCTGTGTCATCTTCATTCTGTTGCCACTGGGTCACTGTATGGCTTAATCATGCTGCTGCCACTGGGTCACTGTATGGCCTCCTCATGTCGCTCCCACTGGGTCACTCTGTGTCTCCCTCATGCTGCTGCCACTGGGTCACTGTATGGCCTCCTCATGCTGCTGCCACTGGGTCACTGTATGGCCTCCTCATGCCACTTCCACTGGGTCACTGTATGGTCTCCTCATGCCGCTTCCACTGGGTCACTATGTGTCCTCCTCATGCTGCTGCCACTGGGTCACTGTATGGCCTACTCATGCTGCTGCTACTTGGTCACTGTATGTCCTCCTCATGCCGCTGCAACTGGGTCACTGTATGCCCTCCTCATGCCGCTGCTACTGGGTCACTGTATGTCCTCCTCATGCCACTTCCACTGGGTCATTCTGTGTCCTCCTCATGCTGCTGTCACTGCGTCACTGTATGGATTACTTATGCTGCTGCCACTGAGTCACTGTATGGCTTCCTCATGCCGCTTCCACTGAGTCACTCTGTGTCATCTTCATTCTGTTGCCACTGGGTCACTGTATGGCCTAATCATGCTGCTGCCACTGGGTCACTGTATGGCCTCCTCATGCCGCTTCCACTGGGGCACTCTGTGTCCCCCTCATGCTGCTGCCACTGGGTCACTGTATGGCCTCCTCATGCTGCTGCCACTGGGTCACTGTATGGCCTCCTCATGCCGCTTCCACTGGGGCACTCTGTGTCCTCCTCATGCTGCTGCCACTGGGTCACTGTATGGCCTACTCATGCTGCTGCCACTGGGTCACTGTATGGCCTCCTCATGCTGCTGCCACCTCCACATTATGTTGCCTTGCCACTCTGTAAACATCTATATGGAATCAGCAGACAACGGTGTAAAAGGAGTGCGCTCTTTCACGCTACAATAGGATGTAGGACCTCTGCACGGTTCTTTCTATCTGGCACTAACATGGACCTGTAAGACTGAGTTCACACTTGAGTTAGTTGGCCAGTTTTGGCCCCGTAACTGGCCATATAAATGAAGTGTGCAGTGCATCTCTAGTTGTAATTTTTTTTTTCCATAGCCACCCTTTCCCTCTGCAGCATATTTACCTGTAGTGCTGTTGCCCCATTACTCTACACTGCTGTTGCTCTAATCTTATACTCTAGGGCAGGGGTCGGCAACCCCCGGCACGCATGCCAAGAGTAGCACGCAAGGCTTATTTCTCTTGCACGGCAGCGGAGTCTTCATCAGCAGTTTCGATCGGATCAAACATGGCCGAAACGAAACTGCTATTATTATTCTGTGGGGTCTCTTCAGACCCCCGAGTATAATAAGCGGAGACCCCAGGGAGGTGATCAAACATAAAAAAACAATGTTACTCACCATTCCACGCTCCGCAACCGCTCTGTGCTCTCCGGGCTCTTCTGCCTGAAGTCAGTTGCCAGAGCCTCAGGTGTTGTTATAGATATACAACAGCATATTTGCTGTATATATCTCTATATTTGCTGGATTGACTGCAGTTCATATTTATGACACTAGATGTAGCTGTTACTAAATGTTTATCTGTATACACTCTGTACTTTTGTTGTTTTGATGCTGGTTGATATACACATCCTGTTTTGTGTGTGTGTGCTGAACTGGATCTGTTATTCACCATGTGAGGTGATCTTCTCTTACTGCACTCATGTTTCACTAAAGTTTTGTACCTGTTATATACAACTGTCTATCTGGTTTTGACTCTGCCACATCCAGCAATCACACTCTGCAACAGGTGTCACGTCTGCATCTGGCGTCATTACGCATAATGACGCGACGTGACCCCTGAGACCCAATGAGCGGTAGCTGACTACAGGCAGAAGCGCCCGAAGAGAACACAGCGGCTGCGGAGCGTGGAATGGTGAGTAACATTATTTTTTTATATTTGTCACCTCTCTTCGCCATCCACTTATTATACTCTGGAGTCTGAAGAGACCCCACAGTATAATAATAGCTAGTGAGTGGCACAAATTGGAATATTATAAAAGTTAGAATATTATACTGTGTGCAGGGGCCACGATGGGACGTAATACCGTGTGCAGGGGCCATTATGGAACATAATACCATATGCAGGGGCCACTATGGAACATAATACCCTGTGCAGGGCCACTATGGGACATAATACTGTGTGCAGGGGCCACTATGGGACATAATACCGTGTGCAGGGACCGCTATAGGACAAATATCGTGTGCAGGGGCTGCTATGAGACATAATACCGTGTGCAGGGGCCACTATGGAACATATACGTGTGCAGGGGCCACTATGGGACATATACCGTGTGCAGGGGCCACTATGGGACAAATACCATGTGCAGAGGCCGCTATGGGACATAATACCGTGTGCAAGGGCCGTTATGGGACATAATACCGTGTGCAGGGGCCGCTATGAGACATAATACCGTGTGCAGCGGCCGCTATGGGATATAATACCGTGTGCAGGAGCCGCTATGGGACATAATACCATATGCAGGAGCCGCTATGGGACATTATTCTGTATAACGGTGTGTTTTCTGTATTAAGTTCCAGTGGTGGCCTAAGAATATAGCTGCATCCAGAAACATAGTGTGTTTTCACCATAAGTGTGCTGCCATACAGTGCTCCTGGACACATACATTTACCACTAATTGCGGGATGCACATGGACTTTCATTGCTTCTAATCGGAAAGTACAGGTGCGTCTCAAGAAATAGCAGTAAACGCATGCTCCCTGAAGCATCTGGTGGCAACACTTCTGTGATATGGTTTGTGGTATATGACTTTAGTTTAGGGGTCATCAGACTTACAATTATTGACCGGCACTCTGAGTACATCATCTTTGATTTTTTAATTAAAATCGGCAGGCCAAACAAAAAAGGTTGCCTACCCCTGCTCTAGGGGCTTTGTATAACACTGTGTATTGATTTACTTTGTGTATGCAGAGTGAATAGAGTTGCCTGTACTGCACAGTATATGCATATGCATTACAATTTTTTTGGCTATTTGGCCATCCCTTTTCAAGATTCACTTTGTGGTCATTTTCCTGTGTTTCCTCCTCTCTGTTGTTTGTGTTATTGTCTTTTAACTCAATAAATATGTATTTTATTATACTATTTTGTCTGTTGAAATTTTCATGTTTTTTGCACTGAAAGCACCCAGTTAAAACACCATGCCGGCGAATATAAATTCTTCAAAATAAATTTCGAGGAGTTTTCCTGAAGCGACTCTGGGGAGTATATTATACTCTGTGGAGCCACTATGGAGCATTATACTTGGGGGGGGGGGGCTCTAGGGAGCATATTATATTGTGTGGGGCCTCTTTGGAGCATTATACTAGGGGGACCCTTTGGGGTACATATTATACTGTGTGGGGAGCATATTATACTGGGGAGGCTCTGGGTAGCATATTATATTCTGTGGTGTCCACTGGAGCATATTATACTGTGTGGGGGGCACTGTGGAGCATATTATACTGTGTGGGGGCCACTGTGGAGCATATTATACTGTGTGGGGGGCCCACTGTGGAGCATATTATACTGTGTGGAGCCACTGTGGGGAACATATTCTGGGGGCACTAGGTAGCATATTATATTCTGTGGAGCCACTTTGGAGCATTATACTAGGGGGACCATCAGGGGAACATATTATACTGTGGGGTCCCGCATATTATACTGTGTGGGGAGCATATTATACTGGGGGGGCTCTGGGTAGCATATTATATTGTGTGGTGCCACTGTGGCGCATACTATACTGTGTTGGGGCCTCTGTGGAGCATATTATACTGTGTTGAGCCACTGTGGGGGGCATATTATTCTGGGGGGCTCTGGGTAGCATATTATACTGTGTGGAGCCACTGTGGGGAGCATATTATTCTGGGGGGGGGGCTCTGGGTAGCATATTACAATGTGTGGGGCTACTATGGATGATTGTACTGGGATGGCCTCTGGGAAGCATATTATATGGCATGGGGCCACTATGGAGCATATTATACTGTGTGTGGGCCACTGTGGAGCATATTATTCTGTGTGGAGCTACTGTAGGGAGCATATTATTTTGGGGGGGTTCTAGGTAGCATGTTATATTGTGTGGGCCCACTGTTGAGCATTGTATTAGGGGGACCTTCTGGGTAACATATTATAAAGTGTGGGGAGCAATTTATACTGAGGGGACTCTGGGTAGTATATTATATTGTCTGGGGCCACTGTGGAGCTTTATACTGGGGGGGCAGTGTGGGGAGCCTATTATATTGTGAGATTTATTCTTCTGCACTGTGGGGAGTGTATTATACTGTGTGGGGCCACTGTGGAGCATATTATATTGTGTGGGGCTTCCTGGGACCATATACTGTGCAGGGGCCACTGTGGGGCATATTATACTGTGCAGGGTCCAATATGGAGCATATTATACTGTGTTGGGGCGACTGTGGAGCATATTATACCATGTGGGGCCACTGTGGGGAGCATATTTTTCTGAGGGGGCCTCTAGGTAGCCTAATATATTGTGCAGGGCCACTGTGGAGCGTTATACTGTGGTGGAGGTGGGCTCTGGGGAGCATATTATACTGTGTGGAGCCACTGTGGCGCATTATACTGTGTTGGGACTCTGGGGAGCATATTATACTGTGTAGATTGTTATATACTATGTGGAGCCACTATGGGGGGCTCAGGGGAGCAATTTTATACTGTGCAGGGCACTGTGGAGCAATAAATACCATGTGGAGCATTATAATGTGGGTGGGCGGGGGGGGGGGGCTCTAAAAAATTCCTGCTGGCAGCCCTGTGTGCTATGTCTGCATCACATCTCCCTCACTATATGTAACGTCTCTGCCGTTTCGGGTCTCGCCGCCGCCCTCCGCTCGCACGCTGTGGCGAAGGAGGCGTCTTCAATTTGGTTCTTTGTGTAAGCTTCTTGATGCTCAGTCTGAACATGGTCCTAGTTCTCTTGCTGTGTAAAGCTGTGAACCGAGAGCAAGGCAGGTGGTTTGGACTCCGCAACCAGAAATGAACGCACACGCGGTAGTTAAAGAAAAAAAATATATATTTACTATAAGTTAATAAAGGCTAGTTAAAGGTAAAATGACAGGGCTAAAGACAAGCAAAATATACAATATAGCATGAACAATTTCAAGGCAAATTCTGCAATGGTTTCTACTTTTACTCTGTCCACTTCTGCAGTATGGACACTGAATGAACAATATACTCAAAACTATCCCTAACTGACCCTGACTTCACATTTGGGTGCACCCCCTTTTCCCCAGTGGTCCAGGTGGACCGCTTACAGTCCGTAGAAGCGCGCGGTGGGGCCCAAAGTCGGTCCTTTCTTTTATAGTGAAGCGTCCTCTCCTCACGGTTATCAGGATCTTGGGAGAAATGAAGTCCTCTTTAACAGACAGGGAAACCAACTGAATGCAATGTAATCCAACAGCAGATTCCACTCAGCACACTGACAGTCCTGCCGAATCCATACACTGAGCTGGGATGTAAAGCGGGATTTAGCAGGTGCCGTCCAGTACATCAACAGCACTGCGAGTCTCTATCTGTGGTATCCATATACACAGTCACAATGTCAGTCTCACTGATCAGCCACTGAGCACAATTCCTTTCACGTGGACTCACTAGTCCTGTTGTCTCTTTACACTCTGTTTGTCTCTGGACCAAGATACAGCTTAGCTGTACAGAAAAATCTCCACACCAGTTCAATACAACACTTGCCAAGATGGCTGCTGCTCTCTGTCTCGTCACTTCCTGCTTCTCTGCTCACACTCTGTCTGCAGAACAGGCAGGCTGACATAAAAGGGGGGGGTCTCACTCCAGCATCATGTCACAATTACAATGGCTGCTGTCTTAAAGGAACAGAATCACAGAAATACATTCAACATTAACAGTTTATACAGACAAATGAAGCTTAAGACAACATTGGCTGTCTCTTACAAAGCCACACCCGTGTAATTAGGAACATTTCTCTCTGGACTGCATAGAGTTAATCTCTTCCTGGCCTGACTGATTGACAGCCTGTGTACCTATCAGCTCTGGGGCTGGTCCCAGACTTTCTATAAACAGGTTGTCAGCCCTCACATGGCGGTCGGTTATTACACTTCTGTTTTGCCTGCTGTCTTTCTATACTCCTTGATACTTTGTTACTTGATTCTCTGACCCTTTGGCTTGCCCCTGACTATTCTCTTGGATTTTGACTTTGTACTGCTTTGCTCGTTTGTTACTGACCCCTTGGCTTGCTCACTCTGCTTCTGTGTTGTTTTTGTCTTGTCCTGTTCTGTGTGTCACTTACCCAGTATAGGGTTTGTCTTCTGGTTGTCCTTTTACCGTTTAGGGTAACTGAGGCAATAGGAAGGGACAGTGGCTGGGGTGAGATTAGGGCTCACTTGTCTCTGTCCTTCCTCCCAGACCGCTGCAGTAGTGTCAGGGTTGCTACGTTTGGCAAGACCCTTACACTATAATCTTGCACACTCTTACTCAATAATGCTGGAGAGTCAGCACACATGTAAGATGTCAGTGAAGGAGCCGTGGTGTAGGCTGTTAGCAGGAAGCTGTTGGGTGGGCCCCAAGAACAAGTTCCACTGGTGGGCCCTAGGCTCTTCAGTCTGGCACTGCCTGAACAGTATGCTGGGAGAGGGACTACTAGTAGTAAAGTTATCTATGCTGCAAGAAGTCCCTGCCTCCCAGTGACAAATTGTCCCATACTGATTATAGTATGGGACAGTATGTCTCAGGGAGGCAGGGACACCACACAGCATAGATAACTATACCGCTAGTAGTCCCTCTCCTGGCATACTGTTCAGGCCAGTAAATCCGGCCAACACATGAATGTGGGTTCAGGCCTTATGCACACAACAGTGGTGTTTTTGACAGATCTAACGGATGTTAAAAATGGACATACATATCCGTTTTTAACAGCCATTTTGCATCTGTTCCATTTTACCATTTTTGATGGTTGAGTGTCATCCATTTTGCACCTGGTTTAACTATCAGTATTAAAAAAAATTATTAATTTCATTAATCCTTCTTTTTTGACTCAGCCCACAGATTCATTTTTAATGGACGTAAAACAGAAGTCATTCCATATTGCATTACATTCACAGTTAGGCTAAGGTCCTAGCAAAACATAGCGAAACACAAGAATACAAATGCAGCGGAAATGCATTATGGGTTTTTTTGCAGCATTTTTCATTGCATTTTTGCTGAGTTTTTCTCTGCAACATAGGGCTTCAACAGATCCATTGATTTCTATAGGGTCCATGTGTCCATGAAAATTAACAAAGATACAGTGGGGGAAAAAAGTATTTAGTCAGCCACCAATTGTGCAAGTTCTCCCACTTAAAAAGATGAGAGAGGCCTGTAATTGACATCATAGGTAGACCTCAACTATGAGAGACAAAATGAGAAAACAAATCCAGAAAATCACATTGTTTGATTTTTAAAGAATTTATTTGCAAATTATGGTGGAAAATAAGTATTTGGTCAATAACAAAAGTTCATCTCATTACTTTGTTATATATCCTTTGTTGGCAATGACAGAGGTTTTCTGTAAGTCTTCACAAGGTTGGCACACACTGTTGCTGGTATGTTGGCCCATTCCTCCATGCAGATCTCCTCTAGAGCAGTGATGTTTTGGGGCTGTCGCTGGGCAACACGGACTTTCAACTCCCTCCAAAGGTTTTCTATGGGGTTGAGATCTGGAGACTGGCTAGGCCACTCTAGGACCTTGAATTGCTTCTTACGAAGCCACTCCTTCGTTGCCCTGGCGGTGTGCTTGGGATCATTGCCATTCTGAAAGTCCCAGCCACGTTTCATCTTCAATGCCCTTGCTGATGGAAGGAGGTTTGCACTCAAAATCTCACAATACATGGCCCCATTCATTCTTTCATGTACACGGATCAGTCGTGCTGGTCCCTTTGCAGAGAAACAGCCCCAAAGCATGATGTTGCCACCCCCATGCTTCACATGGTGTTCTTTGGATGCAACTCAGCATTCACTCTCCTCCAAACACGACGAGCTGTGTTTCTACCAAACAGTTCTACTTTGGTTTCATCTGACCATATGACATTCTCCCAATACTATTCTGGAACATCCAAATGCTCTGTAGCAAACTTCAGACGAGCCCGGATATGTACTGGCTTAAGCAGGGGGACATGTCTGGCACTGCAGAATCTGATTCCCTGGCAGCGTAGTGTGTTACTGACGGCCTTTGTTACGTTTATACCAGCTTTCTGCAGGTCATTCACTAGGTCCCTCCGTGTGGTTCTGGGATTTTTGCTCACCGTTCTTGTAATCATTTTGACCCCACGGGATGAAATCTTGCATTGAGCCCCTGATTGAGGGAGATTATCAGTGGTCTTGTATGTCTTCCATTTTCTAATTATTGCTCCCACAGTTGATTTCTTCACACCAAGCGGCTTGGCTATTGCAGTTTCAGTCTTCCCAGCCTGGTGCAGGTCTACAATTTTGTTTCTGGTGTCCTTCCACAGCTCTTTGGTCTTCACCATAGTGGAGTTTGGAGTGTGACTGTTTGAGGTTGTGGACAGGTGTCTTTTATACTGATAACAATTTCCAACAGGTGCCATTACTACAGGTAATGAGTGGAGGACAGAGGAGCCTCTTAAAGAAGAAGTTACAGGTCTGTGAGAGCAGGAAATCTTGCTTGTTTTTAGGTGACCAAATACTTATTTTCCACCATAATTTGCAAATAAATTCTTAAAAAATCAGACAATGTCATTTTCTAGATATGTTTTCTCATTTTGACCCTCATAGTTGAGGTCTACCTATGATGTCAATTGCAGGCCTCTCTCATCTTTTTAAGTGGGAGAACTTGCACAATTGGTGGCTGACTAAATACTTTTTTTTTCCCCACTGTACATGTACCAGATTCAGCCCTCATTTTGCTTTCCATTGAAAAGATAGGAGCTAACACTGAAAAAATAAGCAGCCTGCTCAATTTTGCTGCTGATTCTGCAACTGATTCAGCCATGGAGTCTGTGGATCGAGAATCCCTGCTGATTAGGCCCATTCATTTGGCCCTAGTCAGCTGCAGAAAGCTGGCTGGGAGAAAATGAAGTGGAATTCCTCTTCATTTTCCGATGTGTGACCAGGGCCTAACACTTAAAACATTAACCCAGGTGTTTTTTGCTGTGGTGCTTTTGTATTAATAAAATGAGGCTGATGGTTGTGAGGAGGAGCTGCACAGGGGGGCCCAAGCTAAGCTTTTGCACCAGGGTCCATGAGCCTTTAGTTACATCTCTGGTTAGGATTCACTTGAAAACAATCATATGGGTCATGGTTTCATACTCTGACACAAGTATCAAGAGAGTCTTAGTGAGATGATTACACATTTACTTCATCTTCATAATCTCTGAAGATTTGTTTACTTTAGGGTGGTTTAGTATAATCATTAATTTTGGGTCAAATAGGTTCATCACAAACCTGAGCTTAAAGTGGCTTTAATCAGCGTATGACACTCTCAGGGCTCATAGAACTGTATCTAGTCCATTTCCAGCTATCTAAGGCAAACAAATGGTAAGCAGTGAACACAAACTACTAGTTTAGCAATACACTGCGCTGCTACTTGCTTTTATGTATTTTAACATTTAAACACTACAAAAATTAGCTAGTTTTGGGGGAAGATGCTTCCCTGTGGTTTACACACATGGTGGTTATATTGGATGGTTTTATATAAATTGGTTTTATATAAATTGGCCCATTTTGGGAACTTGTAAACACAATAGGCTTGTAAATTTGAAGAAAATTTTGTGACAGTGTGCCTAGTTGAAAAGTGATGAAGAAGTAGGGGCTTTCCAAAAATTAAATCTGCCAAAAATTAAGCCTTGATGTTAGCAGAATTCTGCACTAACATGGTGTTGGTATTGGAAGAAGCAATGGTGGGATTGTTTGTTTTATTTATTATTATGCCAACAGTGTTGTGGTGGCAAGAGACAAACTGAGTGGTGGCAGTGGTGGTAGCTGTGGCAATATGAGTGGCAGTACAGTATGGAATAATGTGATGGACCAGGCCGAAAGACATGTCTGGCTGACTGGTGGCAGTGGTAGTAGCTGTGGCAACATGAGTTGAAGTACAGTATGGAACAATTTGAGGAACAAGGCCGCAGGAGATGATGTCCGGCTGTACAGTAAGTGGAACATGATACAGGGAGACATTGGCAGATCTATTCAGTGGCATCAGCTGGAGGTGTATGAAAATCCTACATTTTGATGAAAGTAATGTTTTCCACACTTGTGTGAACAGTTTCGTCTGCCTAGGTGTTACAATGCCACCAGCCACACTGAACACCCTCTCAACTATTACTCTTGAGGCTGGACGATAAAACTTACATGGCAAACTGGGCCAGTTTCTATCACTGCTCTAACCTAAGCATTATCTGCTGGAATATAAGTGCACTCAAGGTATGCTGTATCTGGTTGTACAACAGGTGAGTGTCAATTGCTGAGAGTCCGGTTGGCGCTGCAAGGTGAAATATTTTTGGTTCCAGATAGTGTACTGGCTGCTGATGTTTCTGCTTTTCCTCCTACTACTTGTAGCTGTGGCACTGACAGAGGTGGTGGAATAATGGTAATGTCGAATGTGAGTGGGCAGAGGCCACCTGGGCAGACATATGAGTGGCACTGGCAGTGGTATTCCTAAACGCTGCAGCAAGCTGGATATATACCCTATCCTGAATTCCCCATTTTGGCTTTATAGTGAGGGTCTAAATACATGGCAATCCAGTACTCTGCTTCATGCTAAAAATATTCTTGTCACTATGTAAACATAACAACTTGCCATGCTTCTAGGTGTGTGCACAGACAAATAGGCCTGCTATGGTTGGTCTTCTTGGCCAGCATGATTGTCGTCATCCTCATCTTGAAACAAATAAGGGTCAGCCTCCTACCCTGGCTGCACCATATTGAGACCCCCCTCTCCATCCAAATGAGAGACTTTCTCCTTCTCCTCCTCTTCCATTCTGTGTACCATGTCCTTCATCATGATGACTCTAACCCAATTCTTCATCCTCTTCCAGTACTTCCTGCACCAACCAAGGTAATGATGCTGACCAAGAGTTGGAAGCTGCTTTTCCTCCATGAGTGTGTTTCCTGTAAAGTATATAATAAATGGAAGACATCACTAATGCAACAGTTGTCCCTGCTGGCAAATTTGGTGGACTCCTCAAAAGGCTTCGGAAGTTGACACGCTTCATTCATGAGCCTTCAATGGCAGATATTAAAATAACACATTGTACCCATGGTGTGTTGCATGCAGTAATCATTACTTGCCTTCTGCAACTCACATAGACGCTGTAGCATTTGCCAGGTGGCATTCCAGCTAGTTGGAAGTTCAAAAATGAGGCAGTGCAAATGCAAGATTGGTTGAAAATGCACAGACACTTTTCTGGCCATGGGCAGCACCTATTTTAAACCACTATACAAAATATATATGTTAATAAAGAGACGAACCATCAATTTTATCACATTGTGTTATTCTACCTAACTGCATTGCAGACAGTGTCAGCGTTGGGGGGGGGGGGGGACTGGGAAAATGCCCAGGTCCCCGTCTCCAAAGGACCCCGGGATCTGCAGCACCAGAAGTTTGGTCTGTTCAAATCTATGCTAGAGAAGGGAGCTGTAAAGTCCCTGCTCTGACATAGATGACTGCATAGAAGATGGAGCGCAATGACGTCACTTATTATTACTGAGGGGAACTATTATATATAAGAGGGTACTATAAGGAGGAACTATTAATAATAAGGACAGTGGGGGAACTATTACCCATAAGATGGTGCTATATACATAAGGAGGGACTAATATTAATAAGGCTAGGGGAAATATTATTTTGGGGGGACTATGTATAAGGAGGAACTATTAGTAATAACGCCAGCGGGGGAACTATAGTTAATAAGGAGGGACTATTATTAGTAAGAGTGATTAATTTATAAGAGGGCACTATTATTCATAGGCAGGGACTATTAGGGTGGGTTCACACTACCGCTGGATATCCGTTATGATAGTCTCTAAAAACAAAACAAAATGAACACCTGTCATAACAGACATTAACGGACACTAACTGATGTTAATGTGTTTTTTTTTAACTGATCTATTTAATGGATCAGTTAAAAAGAAACCTGACACATTAGCATCAATTAGTGTCAGTTAATGTCTGTTAGTGTCCTTCTTTATACTGACTGTTTTTTTTTTTTTTTTTTTTTTTGTTTCTGCTTTCTGAGCATGTGCAGAAAAAAACGAACACTGATAACGGACAGTATAACGTCCATAGACTTTAATGTAAAAAAATAACGGACGCTTGACATCTGTCATGAAACCATTTTTTTTTATAACGGACACAAAAGTCCTGCATGTACTGTAGGATTTTTTGTAAGTGAAAAAAAAAACAGACATGTGACGAATTGGGTGTATAACGGACACTAACTGTCACTAACGGACACAAGATAAAATCCCATTGAAATGAATAGAAATTTTAATGGATTTGTGACGGTTCAGCTAGTGTCCATTGCTAAAATCTTGTAATGGACAATAGCAATGGACACTACTGACGGTGACCAGCGGTAGTGTGAACGCCCCCTTACAAGGAGGCACTATAACAACTCATAAGGCAATACAAAGGTGCTCATTTGTACTGCGTATAGGCAAAAAGTGGTTGTTATTACTGGGGGCAGAAAAGTGTATTATTAAATCTCTATTTAAAGACATACTGACAATGTTTGTAAAGCCCTGCGGCATATGATGGCACTATAGAAGTAAGCAAATAAATAAAAAAAAATATTTAAAAGGAGTTTTCCAGCCGCAAACTGATTTTTAATACTGATGACCTATCCACAGGATAGGACATCAGTATGTGATCTATCGGGGTCCAATTGTTCTAGCAGCTTCCGTGTGCTGATAACTGGTAGTGGACAAGGTGCAGCACCGCTACTATTCAAGTAATAGGAGTGGAACAGCAGCCCCATCCACTGTATAGTGGTGGTTCTGGGTAATTGCAACACCACTTCTATTACTTGAATAGGAGTGGTGCGGCATCCTGTCCACTAGCAGCATCTGGCACTCGGAAACTGCTAGAACAGCTGATCTGTGTGGGGTTCAGGTGTCAAACCCCGACAGATCACATACTGGTGACCTGTCCTGTGGATAGGTTATCAGTATAAAAAAAAAAAAATAAAAAATCAATTTGGGGCTGGAAAAATCCTTGAATTGATCTAATGTTTATTATGATAGAAGTATGTGAAGTGCACGACTATTGTCTTTGCATCACTATGTAGTGTAATGGAGGTAGTCACAATGTGTACTACCTGAGCCTTGTATAGAGTTATTGATATTAGTGGTCTTAATATGATGTGTTTTGTTTGGTAATTGTATGTATAGTGGTAATATTTCTCCCCAGTATAGTGGTACACACATAGCGGTTTCACAACTATATTTATGTTTACAATTTTTTTTTTGTTCTCCTGATCTTTTAAGACTATATCAATGCTGCTGGAAGTGAAGCACTGACTCATGAAGTTACAGAATATCACAGCATAGTTAGTATGTCAGCATTTGGGGCCCCACTTTTAATTTTGCCCAGGGCCACACTTTGAAACCGGCCATGATTGCAGACACAATATTTGTGCCATTGTTGCTGGCAACACTCAACAATTGTAGTTGGTGGGCAATCCAATGAGATACTTGCTACAGGATATAATACAGGAGCTCTTCCGCTGTGTGACTTCTCTGTTGCAGCCTCGTTACCCATAAAACCACACTGCAGCACTTCATCTTGCTTCAATGAAACGAGGGAAGGAAAATGGTAGCAATGGCTTGCCCTAGTAAAGATGGGGGCTGGAAATGTTCCACAGAGGAGTATTCAGAGGAGTTGGATGGACCATGCCTGGTTTTGGAACTGGGTTACAGAAATGGGGTGGTGCTAGCACCTGAACTTGTAATATACTGTCTATGGCAAATGCTAGATCTAACACAAATAGCTCCCAGTTCTTGACTGTAGATGTGATTAATAGCATTGTCTCTAATTTTGCATATGACACCAAGCTACAGTGCTTTGCGAAAGTATTTAGCCCCCTTAAACTTTTCAACCTTTTGCCACATTTCAGGCTTCAAACATAAGGATATAAAATTTTAATTTTTTGGTGAAGAATCAACAACAAGTGGGACACAATCGTGAAGTGGAATGAAATTTATTGGATATTTTAAACTTTTGTAAAAAATAAAAAACTGAAAAGTGGGGCGTGCAATATTATTCGGCCCCCTTAAGTTAATACCTTGTAGCAGCACCTTTTGCTGCGATTACAGCTGCAAGTCGCTTGAGGTACGTCTCTATCAGTTTTGCACATCGAGAGACTGAAATTCTTGCCCATTCTTCCTTGGAAAACAGCTCGAGCTCAGTGAGGTTGGATGGAGAGCGTTTGTGAACAGCAGTTTTCAGCTCTTTCCACAGATTCTCGATTGGATTCAGGTCTGGACTTTGACTTGGCCATTCTAACACCTGGATACGTTTATTTGTGAACCATTCCATTGCAGATTTTGCTTTATGTTTGGGATCATTGTCTTGTTGGAAGATAAATCTCCGTCCCAGTCTCAGGTCTTTTGCAGACTCCAACAGGTTTTCTTCCAGAATGGTCCTGTATTTGGCTCCATCCATCTTCCCATCAATTTTAACCATCTTCCCTGTCCCTGCTGAAGAAAAGCAGGCCCAAACCATGATGCTGCCACCACCATGTTTGACAGTGGGGATGGTGTGTTCAGGGTGATGAGCTGTGTTGCTTTTACACCAAACATATCGTTTTGCATTGTGGCCAAAATGTTCGATTTTGGTTTCATCTGACCAGAGCACCTTCTTTCACATGTTTGGTGTGTCTCCCAGGTGGCTTGTGGCAAACTTTAAATGAGACTTTTTATGGATATCTTTGAGAAATGGCTTTCTTCTTGCCACTCTTCCATAAAGGCCAGATTTGTGCAGTGTACGACTGATTGTTGTCCTATGGACAGACTCTCCCACCTCAGCTGTAGATCTCTGCAGTTCATCCAGAGTGATCATGGGCCTCTTGGCTGCATCTCTGATCAGTCTTCTCCTTGTTTGAGATGAAAGTTTAGAGGGACGGCCGGGTCTTGGTAGATTTGCAGTGGTCTGATACTCCTTCCATTTCAATATGATCGCTTGCACAGTGCTCCTTGGGATGTTTAAAGTTTGGGAAATCTTTTTGTATCCAAATCCGGCTTTAAACTTCTCCACAACAGTATCACGGACCTGCCTGGTGTGTTCCTTGGTCTTCATGATGCTCTCTGCACTCTAAACAGAATCCTGAGACTATCACAGAGCAGGTGCATTTATACGGAGACTTGATTACACAAAGGTGGATTATATTTACCATTATCAGTCATTTAGGACAACATTGGATCATTCAGAGATCCTCACTGAACTTCTGGAGTGAGTTTGCTGCACTGAAAGTAAAGGGGCCGAATAATATTGCACGCCCCACTTTTCAGTTTTTTATTTTTTACAAAAGTTTAATATAACCAATAAATTTCGTTCCACTTCACAATTGTGTCCCACTTGTTGTTGATTCTTCACCAAAAAATTTAAAATTTATATGCTTATGTTTGAAGCCTGAAATGTAGCAAAAGGTTGAAAAGTTCAAGGGGGCCAAATACTTTCGCAAGGCACTGTATATAGTACAGTGCAGTCTATGGAGGATGTACGTAGGTTACAAGCAGATAGACTGAGTGTTTTTGCACCCACATGGCAAATGAAATTCATTGTGGATTAATGTAAAGTTATGCATCTGGGTAAAAATAATCTGCATGCAGCATATGTCCTAGGGGCAGTAAAGCTGGAAGAGTCACTGGTGGAAAAGGACCTGAGAGTACTTGTAGATCATAGATTAAATTACAGCAGCTGCTTCTAAGGCCAGTAGGACATTGTCATGTATTTACAGGTATTGACTCACAGGACAGGGATGTAATATTACCACTTTATAAGTCATTGGTACAGCCCCATCTGGAATATGCAGTTTGAGTTCTTGGCCCCATAGAAAGGATGTCCTAGAGTCGGAAAAGGTTCAACGGAAGGCCAATTAACTGATAAGTGGCATGGAAGACCTCACTTATGAGGAGAGACTAAAGGAGTTAAATCTGTTTAGTCTGGAGAATTGTTTAAGGGGAGACATGATAACCCTGCATAAATATATAAATGGCTCATACAAAAACTATGGGGAAAAGCTGTTCCATGTAAAACCCACGCAAAAGACAAGGGGGCACTCCACTCTCTCCGTCTAGAGAAAAAAAGGTTTATTAATAATAATAATAATAATAATAGTCCTTTAATAGTCCCACAATGGGGAAATTCAGTGTGTTACAGCAGCAAAGATAAGCAGATACAAATACAAATACAACATGTACAGGAATGTTCCAAGGTAAGAGGCATTACATTGATAGTAGACAGACAGATAAGAAGTAGCAGTCGACAAGGCTTCTTCACTGTAAGGACTGTGAATATGTGGAATAGCCTACCACAGGAGCTAGTCACAGCAGCAACAGCTGACAGCTTCAAAAGAACATTAGATGTCTTTTTAGAGCAAAATAGCATGGATGCTTATGGAAATGCATAGAATTTCATACCCTTTCCCATCATCTGATTGAACTTGATGGACATATGTCTTTTTTTCAACTGTACTAACTATGTAACTATGTATCATGTCGAGGTTGAGTGCATGCCATCAGTTGGTGAAATACAATGGAATCCACTAAGTGACTGCACCACCAGCAACTTGGCCAGGTACGAGTTAAGTTGCAGAACCACCGGATGACTGAACGCATATTGCTGTTTCCACGACACATATTTTCTTATGGATGGCTTATGTTGACGTAGAGGAGCTGGAGCTGAAGTAGGAGAAGCAGATAGTGATCATGAAGATAACACAACCATGTGTGGATATAGCCTACCTGCAAGGATGATCACAGGGAGAAGAAGTAGGACAGTCTTGTTCACTCCCCCTGCCAATGCCACTGCCACTGCCAGCCTGTGATGCCTTTTCTTGTGAGTATGGAGAGGTATAGTTCCTATGTTTGATTCTGCTGGGCCATGACTAATTTTCTGCTTGCAGATCTTAAACATTGCCATGGATTTGTCATTTGTCAATGTACAAAAAAATATGGGAGATGATTGTATGTAGCTTCTGCTGCCAATACCAGCAGTGGCATTTCTGCCACATGCCAACCCTTGAGCTTTCTCTAGGTCTAATTCCAGTAGACTTTTTGGATGTTGGGGCTGCACATTGGCTGGAATTGTTACTATCACCAGTGCCACCACCCTCTTCCTGAAGTCACCATGTCACCCTGACCTGGTTGACAGGTATTAGAAAAGAATCATGATTTGCAATGTTATCACCTTCCTCACTTTTTGACTTGACCATTGGATTATTTTACAACCTCATAGTTTCCACTTTGAGATTTCCCCCTAGTGCCCCTACCATAACAACTTCCAGTACTACAGTCATATGAAAAAGTTTGGGCACCCCTATTAATCTTAATCATTTTTAGTTCTAAATATTTGGGTGTTTGCAACAGCCATTTCAATTAGATATATCTAATAACTGATGGACACAGTAATATTTCAGGATTGAAATGAGGTTTATTGTACTAACAGAAAATGTGCAATATGCATTAAACCAAAATTTGACTGCTGCAAAAGTATGGGCACCTCAACAGAAAAGTGACATTAATATTTAGTACATCCTCCTTTTGCAAAAATAACAGCCTCTAGTCGCTTCCTGTAGCTTTTAATCAGATCCTGGATCCTGGATGAAGCAGGACCATACTTCTCTACAAAACAATTCCAGTTCAGTTAAGTTTGATGGTCGCCGAGCATGGACAGCCCGCTTCAAATTATCCCACAGATGTTCAATGATATTCAGGTCTGGGGACTGGGATGGCCATTCCAGAACATTGTAATTGTTCCTCTGCATGAATGCCTGAGTAGATTTGGAGCTGTGTTTTGGATCATTGTCTTGCTGAAATATCCATCCCCGGCGTAACTTCAAATTCGTCACTGATTCTTGTACATTATTCTCAAGAATCTGCTGATACTGAGTTGAATCCATGCGACCCTCAACTTTAACAAGATTCCCGGTGCCGGCATTGGCCACACAGCCCCAAAACATGATGGAACCTCCACCAAATTTTACAGTGGGTAGCAAGTGTTTTTCTTGGAATGCTGTGTTTTTTGGACGCCATGCATAACGCCTTTTTGTATGACCAAACAACTCAATCTTTGTTTCATCAGTCCACAGGATCTTCTTCCAAAATGAAGCTGGCTTGTCCAAATGTGCTTTTGCATACCTCAGGCGACTCTGTTTGTGGCGTGCTTTCAGAAACGGCTTCTTTCGCATCACTCTCCCATACAGCTTCTCCTTGTGCAAAGTGTGCTGTATTGTTGACCGATGCACAGTGACACCATCTGCAGCAAGATGATGCTGCAGCTCTTTGGAGGTGGTCTGTGGATTGTCCTTGACTGTTCTCACCATTCTTCTTCTCTGCCTTTCTGATATTTTTCTTGGCCTGCCACTTCTGGGCTTAACAAGAACTGTCCCTGTGGTCTTCCATTTCCTTACTATGTTCCTCACAGTGGAAACTGACAGGTTAAATCTCTGAGACAACTTTTTGTATCCTTCCCCTGAACAACTATGTTGAACAATCTTTGTTTTCAGATCATTTGAGAGTTGTTTTGAGGAGCCCATGATGCCACTCTTCAGAGGAGATTCAAATAGGAGAACAACTTGCAATTGGCCACCTTAAATACCTTTTCTCATGATTAGATACACCTGGCTATGAAGTTCAAAGCTCAGTGAGGTTACAAAACCAATTTTGTGCTTCAGTAAGTCAGTAAAAAGTAGTTAGGAGTATTCAAATCAATAAAATGATAAGGGTACCCAAATGTTTGCACCGGTCAAATTTTGGTTTAATGCATATTGCACATTTTCTGTTAGTACAATAAACCTCATTTCAATCCTGAAATATTACTGTGTCCATCAGTTATTAGATATATCAAATTGAAATGGCTGTTGCAAACACCCAAATATTTAGAACTAAAAATGATTAAGAGTAATAGGGGTGCCCAAACTTTTTCATATGACTGTACATCCCCTCCCACTGCAATCTCCTCCACCAACAGTCATACCTTCCTCTTCCACCTCCTGTACTTGCAAAAAAATGGTTCCTCAAAAAGAAGAAGAATGACAAGGATAAATACTTTTCTCAGCCAGTGCCACATCACTACCATCAGTGAAGATGAAGAAGACATGATTGACAGTCCAGAAAGGACCTTTGATAAGTTACTCAAGAAAGATTATCTGACTCAAGATTGCATCACTCTCGGAAGCAATATTCTCTGGTAACTGAGATGAGTGAGGTAAGTATTCAGAACTTCATCTTCATTCTCAGAAAGTACAACAAAAAACAGGAGTAGTGTTGCTGTTGCCACTCACATTCTTATTATTAGTACTTGCACTTCCAAAAACCTGTGGTTTGCTCATCTCTACTCATAGCAGAAATATAAATGTAGACTTTATAATCTTTTTTTGGTTGATAGAATGACAAATAAGTGGATTTAGATGTACTCTGTAATCATATCACAGGTTTAGAAAAATGTTTTTTTACAGAAATTTGAGGATTTGAATCAGAGTTGTGGTAAGTAAAAGGTAGATTTTCAAGACACTCTACTTGCAAGGCCACATTTATGAATGTGTTGCAGTTCTGAAGCTGGAGGAAGTTAGAAGATCCTGAAATTGGTCATTGTCAATAACATTGTCTTACAGAAGTGGAGCATGTGCATGACAGGTCAGGCATGGAACAGTTTGTGCTTATTTTAGAATGTTTTACAAATAACTTTTTAACATAAGCATTGTGACATGTCACAGGCATCTCTCAAATTAATCACAGTTTTGAGATGGCATCAAACCAGTCTCCAGCAACAATTTAGATAAATCTGCTCCATTTGATTCTAAAACCATTGCTCATTCCATCTGGAAAACAATTGAAAAAAAATGAAGGGATTCTGAATTCCATTTCTTTGTTTCTAAAGCTGTACAATTACATTCAGTATTTGAGAACAGAACCATAATGGTCTCAGGAAATTATTTTGCCGTTTTTAGTCATAGGGCCCTTTCACATGACCAAGTCCCATCCATGGAAAAAGGTCTATGTGTAAGCTGTATTTCCCAGACTGAACTGGGCTGTGCGCATAGGAGTCACTGCATCATAGTCAGTTATGATGCAATGATCTCCTGAAAAGTCCCATCACTACAGTAATGAACTAATAAGGTTATGTCAGTTCAATACTGTAGTGATTGGGCTGATCAGGAGATCACAGTATCATAATTGACTATGATGTAGTGACTCCTATGCACACAGCCCAGTTCAGTCTGGGTACTATGGCCCACACACAAACTATTTTTCATGAATGGAACTAGTGTGAAAATGGCCTTTCAAGTTGTCTTTGTGCACATACTGTATTTGTTTAGTGTAAAAAAACAAAAAAACATTAGGATATTTTAAATGAAAATTGTAGTATCTCAAAATCTTCAATAGGGCACATCTGTTGCGAAGACATACTGTCAGTGTGGATGGTGGCGAATTGCTACTTATTTAGCATGTGTAGTCAAGCTCAACACTTGATATTTCATATACTTTGAATTTCTTTGGAGTTCAGTTTGCTAAAGGATTACGATCATTTACATACATTGTGTTGGTACATTTGCACTGCAGAACTTTGCTGTAGTTTGAATTATTTGTAAGGCCTTAGGAAAGCAGAAACTTTAGACCGTAAGAGTTTGATGAATGACCGAGGTAACATCTCCTTGTGCTTCTCTGTGTATTTGAAGTAATTTTGAGGTTGTGCAAGAACCTCAAAAAATGCCTTGATAAGTTTTTTATCCTAAAGAAAACATGAAAATTATATAAATATAATGATAGGCAATAAAAAGTAATATCAAACCATACCATAGATACCACAACTTAGTCTTTTAGACCCAGTTCACATCATGCATGTACTTTAATAAAATTCCAATATGTGTGTTTTTTTTTTAATATATTATCTTGGAAAATGTTTGTGGGGGACATCCATATTCAAGGCACACTTACTGTACTTTCTGTACAGAAAGTACAATCTTTAGGAAATAATGGATTTCCTGAAGAGAGTGAAAAAAGAGATGCATACAGAATCCTTGTCTATGTCTAAAGAGTACTTTACTGACTTGCACCTCAAGCAGTACAATAGAGCTATTACCTCACCTTCTATTAATAATATTAATAATATAATTCTGCTCATTTTTTTCCAAATCTATATATTAAAATTGATAAGTGAAGTACAGAAAACAGGCAGCATTACTCTACTGTATCTTCTCCAGTGGCTAGTGTATAATCTGGTATATTTTAAGACTTATTCTTATATGGGTAGTAAACTAGATGTGAACTGGGCCTTTTGAAAGTGAATTACATTGTTAGTGGGTTGAAAAAAAAGACCTAAACCATCAGTTTTTTTATATTTCAATTCAGCAATATTATGCATATTTGCTTTTCAGGAGCTTTGGAAAGCTTTATAACAACCAATGGATAGCTATTATGATAAAGTATTATAAAACAGTTCTCCCTCTTTGCTCTACAGCTTGCCAGATGTGCTAGGTAGCATAGCATGTGGAGATGTAATAGGGAATACTAATTACTATATCTAAATAAATCCCACTTCTATTTCCATAATTGTGCAATACGTTGACAGATTTGCTTTTCAGGGTCACAGGAAAGCTGGGTAACATACCAATGCTGTAATAGGGACTGCTGAGTACTAAAATTCCCAAATAAATCCCCACCTAGCTCCTTAATTGTTCCATAACTTGCCATATATGCTTTCTGGGGTCCCAGGAAAGCTGGGTAACATGCTATGCGAGCTGTAATAGAGACTGTTGAATCCAAATCTACCTAAATAAACCTCCCTCATTTCTCTATAACTATGTCATGCCATGCCAGATTTGCCTGTCAGGATCCCAGGAAAGCTGGTTATTATAAGAAGCAATGCTGTAATTGGAAATATTGAATACTAAATATACCTAAATCCCCCTTCTTGCTCTGTGTTGTTGCTTAACTTGACAGGTATACCTTTCAGGAAAGATGGGTAACAAACCAGTCGGTGCTGTAGTAGGGACTGCTGAAGTAAAATCTACATGCATGTAAGTTATGAAACAGCTAGCTAGTTTTGCCTCTCAGGAATCTGGGAAAACTGAGTGACTTGTACAAAGTAAATAAAAACCACAAATATGTAATATTCTCCTCTCCCTAGTGTAACTGGAGCTGCACTGTTTCTATCACTGTCAATGACACTCCTTTAGCTTTAAACTTTACTCCTTTAGCTTTACCCCCTCCTAAACTTCCTGTGATGTGAAGCTAGTGCTCTTAGCCATACTATACCTGAAAATGGAGCTGCAGAAAGGCAGGGAGCAACTACTCAGAGCATGAGTTTATCAAAAATTTGTAGGTTGCATATGGCACTGATAGATGTAGATGTATGGACCAAAGTAGCACATTTAAATCCTTTATTGGTTACTACATGTTAAGTCATATGTTATCTACACAAGTGGACAAAATTGTTGGTATCCCTCGTCTCATGAAAGAAAAACCCACAATGGTCAAAGAAATAACTTGAATCTGACAAAAGTTATAATATATAAAAATTCTATGAAAATGAACAAATGAAAGTCAGACATTGCTTTCCAATCAGGCTTCAACAGAATTTTAAAAAAAAGAAAACTCATGAAACAGGCCTGGACAGAAATGATGGTACCCTTAACTTAATATTTTGTTGCACAACCTTTTGAAGCAATCACTGCAATCAAACGATTCCTGTAACTGTCAATGAGACTTCTGCACCTCTCAACAGGTATTTTGGCCACTCCTCATGAGCAAACTGCTCCAGTTGTCTCGGGTTTGAAGGGTGCCTTTTCCAGACGGCATGTTTCAGCTCCTTCCAAAGATGCTCAATAGGATTTAGGTCAGGGCTCATTGAAGGCCACTTCAGAATAGTCCAATATTTTCCTCTTAGCCATTCTTGGATGTTTTTAGCTGTGTTATCCTCAGTGGTGAACCTAGCCTCTTTGCTGCCTGAGGCAGGCTATGGAAAGACGCCCCCCCCCCCCCCAAAAAAAAAAAAAAATAAAATAAAATTTGAGTTTCCATGCTACTGGCTTCACACGCTGCTATTGTTGCACAATATACACAAAGTTATGAAGCAGTTTATAAAAGAATCCTTCTTCCTGTATTACTTCAGTGTCAGAGATCAACATCTCAGCATTAACAATGAAAATAACTGCTTGGTGGATGGACGAGCCCACATGGCCCCATTCTCTTTAATAGGAGCGCTGCACATAGCTGAGTACAGGACTTCAGCTATCTTTGGCACTCCAATCAAAGTGAATGAGAGCCACGCGTCCATCCACCAAGCTACACGCCTATACTCAACTGGGCTGCGGCCAGGCTGAATTCCCACTCAGTGGGGGGAAAAAACCCAATTCTCAGGCTCAGTGGGGATCTTAGCAGACAGACCCCCATCAATTAGGTATTTATCCTCTATCATTTAGGTGAATACAGAGCAGTAACATTTTGGGACTTACAGGTGACGTCTCTGACTAATCCTTCACATCTCCTGTCTCTTCCCTCTGGACCGCCATGACCACTTCTTCCAGCTGTGACGTGTCTCTGTAAAGTTTACAATACAGACATCTTTGGCTCCTCACTTTTCCAGGCATCCAACCCACATTGTCCTCACCTACACAAAGCCTCCAATCCTGCTGCTACCCCAATTATAAAATATATGATATAACCACCCATAATGAATAATACCCCCAAGTGCATCTTTATATTAATAACTTCCCTGTGTACCCCCTTTAAATAGTGCCCCTTATTATTAATGCCTTAGGCATTTCCTTATTAAAAAGTAAAAAAAAAAAAAATGAGTGGGGTTCCAATACCCGTAACCACCAGGATCAGCTGTTTGAATGAACCGTGGTATTTGTGTATGCGCCGTGACCGCTTCTCTGTTTATGTAGTATCAAACATCTCATAGTGGCCATGTAATGTAACTACAGCCTCGTCCTATACACGTCTATGAGACAAGGCTGGAATTACATCACATGGACACTATAAACAGACTGCGCCATGGCCCCTTCTTACAGCTGATCAGCGGGGATTCACTGATCTCTTATTGATGATTTATTCTGAGGATAGATCATCAATAAAAATGAGGGGGAAAACTCCTTAAGGCCCTGGCCTCACGTGGCAGAAATGCCGTGGTGTGGCCATGGTTTAAAAGTCGCGGAAAAAATGCAGCGTTCTACAGTTCCTGCAAAGTGGATGGGATTCTAGCAAATTCCATCCACATATTGCGGAAAAATACACACAGTGGACATGCTGCAATTTCCAAAACTGTTGCGGTTTTGGAAACCTAACAACCCCTTATACTATTAAAACACCCTCAACTGCGCTAAAAAAAAAATTATACTCATCTACCTGCGATCCTTTGGTGAATGGAGCCGCCGCTGCCTCTTCTCCTCTGCTCTATGATGCGCAGGGTCCTTGCACAGGCCGGCATGATGACATAGCATCGCACCGGCCTGGTCTCAGTGTCTTGTAAACCGCAGGCCTGAAGTAGCTTGCAGTTTACAAGACAGGCTGATTTTAACTAGATCAGTGTCTGTGGACACCGATCTAGTTAAAAGTAAATCATTCATGGCGACTCCGGGGTGGGCCCCTACAGAGTCAGTAGGCCCGGGGAAACCGCCCCCTCTGCCCCCTTGCTAGCTACGCCTCTGGGGGGGGCGGCCATGAGCAAGAGCGAAGATAGGTAAGTAAATAGGCCGTTACCTGCTGGGGTTACTCCAGCAGGTAACGGCCTATTTAAAAAAAAAATTATCCTCACCTACCTGCGATCCCTTGATGGAGCCGCCGCCTCTGCTTCACCGGTGCATAAGACGTCTGTGTCTCAGCGCAGAAAGTGTGATGACGTCATAGCAGCGCTGCCTGCGCTGAGATACAGACGTCTCCTAAGCCAGCCCCGGACAGGTACCGCTCAGCTTTGTTTTCAGAGCGGCCTGTCTTGGGCTGGTTTAGGATAAAGAATAGTAAAAAAAAAAAAAACATTAAAAATGCCGCCCCTCCAATAGTGCCGCCTGAGGCGGCCGCCTCACCTCTCCTCATTAGAGGTGCGCTCCTGATTATCCTGTTGCAAGACCCATGACCTGTGACTGAGACCAAGCTTTCTGACACCGGGCAGCACATTTCTCTCTAGAATCCCTTGATAGTCTTGAAATTTCATTGTACCCTGCACAGATTCAAGACACCCTGTGCCAGATGCAGCAAAGCAGCCCCAGAAGATAACAGAGGCTCCTCCATGTTTCACAGTATGGACAGTGTTCTTTTCAAGATATGCTTCATTTTTCCGTCTGTGAACAAAGAGCTGATGTGCCTTGCCAAAAATTTCGATTTTTGTCTCATCTGTCCATAGGACATTCTCCCTGGAGCTTTGTGGCTTGTCAACATGTAGTTTGGCAAATTCCAGTCTGGCTTTTTTATGATTTGTTTTCAACAATGGTGTCCTCCTTGGTCGTCTCCCATGAAGTCCACTTTGGCTCAAACAAAGACGGATGGTGTGATTTGACACTGATGTTCCATGAGCTTGAAGTTCACCTTTAATCTCTTTAGAAGTTTTTCTGGGCTCTTTTGTTACCATTCGTATTATCCTTCTCTTTGATTTGTCATCAATTTTCCTCCTGCGGCCACGTCCAGAGAGGTTGGCTATAGTCCCATGGATCTTAAATTTATGAATAATATGTGCAACTGTAGTCACAGGAGCATCAAGCTGCTTGGAGATGGTCTTATAACCTTTACCTTTAACATGCTTGTCTATAATTTTCTTTCTAAGCTCCTGATACAACTCTTTCCTTCTCTTCCTCTGGTCCATGTTGAGTGTGGTACTCACCATGTCACCAAACAGCACAGTGAGTATCTGTAGCCCTATATACAGGGCCACTGACTAATTACAAGATTGTAGACACCTGTGATGCTAATTTTTGGACACACCTTGATTTAACATGTCCCTTTGGTCACATTATTTTCAGGGGTACCATCATTTCCCGGCCTGTTTCATGAGTTTTCTTTTTAAAAAAATTCTGCTGAAGCATGGTTGAAAAGCAATGTCTGACTTTCATTTGTTCATTTTCATAGAATTTTTATATATTATTACTTTTGTCAAATTCAAGTTATTTCTGTGCGCATTGTGGGTTTTTCTTTTATTAAACGAGGGGTACCAACAATTTTGTCCATGTGTGTATATGTTTTTCATAAGGAGAGCATGTAAGGAGGTGGAAAGCATCACCGTAAATGGCCTTCGGTGGGCAATACTGCCAAGTCATTAACCAAGATTGACCTATGTCACTGTTTTGTGTGATGTTCTGTATTTTGTTCATCCTATTGTAATGTAATACTCTTTTAATACTTTCCTGATGACTTATTGCACTGTATTGTGTTTTGTTGCTGAGCCGGGTGGCATGGTGGCTCAGTAGTTAGCACTATTGCCTTGAATCATTAGGGTTCTTGGTTTGAATCCAAACAAGGACAACATATTGATGGAGTTTGTATGTCCTACCTGTGTTTGCGTGGGTTTCCTCCCACACGGCAAAAATATACTGATACTGGTAAATTGGCACAGCAGCAACTAACTCCCTGAGTTCCTTGTGTGAGAAAAGTGCATTACAAATGTTTGTCATGAGTCATCACACCTTCTTCAGTCTGGAAATTTCTGAAAGAGTACTGTTTACTATGATTCTAACCAGTTGCAACTATCATTTGTGCTGCAGAATGGGCCCTGTGAGAACTTGGCAATCACTGTGTTCTGCTGCATGACTGCTACTCTTACACTATGTTGTTGCTAAATTAATGTCTTACCATTTTCATTGATCCTTACTACAACTAAGCAACTTGTATTAACTACTTTTTGGCTGTATGACATCTATTTCAGTAAAGCACTGGTAATAACGGTCCTGTGAAGTGAGTGTGCTTATATTTAGCTGCAACTCTACAAGTGTGCATGTAACAAAGATCCTTGGGTGAATCGTGTATGGTCAGGGACACAGAGGAGTGTTGGCATAATGTTTGGGGTATTTTCTAAGCAGAGATATTATGCTTTATCATATGGCATGTTCACTATTCTAATAACAGCCCCTACAATGGCATGTAAATGGTTTAGAAGCGAATTTGGTGGTCCCTTTAATTCACAACTGTTTGTAAATAATGCAGACATTTGTACACATTGGACGGATATAAATATATTGCTATAAAGGAATTTACCTTCAAAATTTCTTGATGGTTTTCTGAAGAATATAATCTTCCATCTCGCACAATGTCTTCAACTAACTGTTCATAGTCCTCTAAGCAAAGAAGAACAATGGCTGGATTTTTAATTTTACGATTTAGGTACATTGTAATAACTGAAAGGTGTAGTGAGGCTAAAGCCCCACGTAGTGGGCCGCTGCGAAAAAGCCTGAAGTGCTTTTCACAGAAAGTCTGCAGAGTTTTCTTCTGCTGACTTTGTGCTTCAATTATATCCATAGGTATAATTGACATGCTGTGATTTCCAAAAACCCAACGGTTTTGGAAATCACAGCATTTCTGCTGCCCATATTTTTCTGTAATGTGTGGATGGGATCTACATTGCAGGGACTGTAAAACGCTGCGTTTTTTGTCACAGCATTTCACCACGTGGGGCGCCGGCCTGATCATGGATTATCTTGTAACATTAGTACCTGTGAAGGAGTGTTATATAGTATATTAGGCAAGTGAACATAAAGTTCTTGAAAATAATGTGTTTAAATCTAGGGCTACATGTCAATATTTGTCATTAAGGAATGCAGGGGTAATGTCTATTGAAGGCTCCCAGGCTTGTCTGGTATTACCTTCTATTTCAGGCTGCTCTATGCCTGCAACAGAATACATATAAAAGTAGAAAATTACTGTGTACACATACACATTAGGTATCACTGTGTCTGAAAATGCCCGGTCTACAAACTTATAAAAATATTTTTCCCCTACAGTGAACATCCTTCCATAACCCTCTCCCTCTTTCTTTCCTGCCCTCCCAGTTTGCCTCCCTCCACCCTCACCCCAACTTCTTTCCAATCCCAAACCTTATGAGTATCTCGTTTCCCCCAACAGGCTCTAGCTCGTACCACCCTGCCTGATAAGAGATATGCTCTCCTCCCCACTTTTTCTTTTTAGTTGCATAGAGATTGCTATTTTTTATGTTCAGAATTGTTGTGTGCTGCTGGTTTGCTGCGCCAGAGTTGACTATCCCTATTCCTTCTCTTCCCCGCCTCATGTACCCCATTCCTCCCTCCCCTCCTTATATTTACTCTGCCACTGTTACGGCAGCTATGTACAACCATAACGTTTACGCTTTGTTCTATTATGAAAACCTCAATAGAAACCTTTAATGATAAAAAAAAAAGTGATCAAAGCAATAGATATTAATAATAATAATAATAATAATAATAAATTTTATTTATATAGCGCCAACATATTCCGCAGCACTGTACAATTTGTGATCTCCAAAATGATATAACTAAAAAGAACACTGGGCCCTGCAAAAAAAATACGCAATATGCATCCTCATACACGGAAATATAAAAAAGCTACAGGTGTCAAAATATGACGACACCGTACCGAAACATAGAATACAGGTGACATGTCATTTTGGCTGCACAGTGAAAGCTGTAAAAAGGAATCCTGTTAGAAAGTTGCACAAATGCACTTTTCCGCCAATTCCACCCCATTCTGAATTTTTTTCCAGCTTCCCAGTACATTGTACAGAATAATAAATGATACCATTATGAAGAACAATTTGTCCCGCAAACATTAAGCTCTTGTATGACTCTGTGAACAGAAAAATAAAAAAAAGTTATGGGGTTTGGAAAGCGGGAAGTCAAAATGAAGAATCAAAAATCAAAAAATGCTTCTGGCAAAGAAGGAATTAACATTACAGCTAAACTTGCTGTTGTCTGTCCACAACACATTGTTAGCCACCTGTTTCTTCTCTTTGATCTCTGTCCCCTCTGTCACTGCTGTCTCCTCCAAGTGATATACTATTTCTGTAACTGATTTACTGTGCAGCCAATATGTGAGTGGCCGGCAGATAAGTGATAGATAAGCAGTGAAAGTTTTAATCAGGCTAATTTGCTAAAGCTTATAATTCTGTCCACTATGCTCTGGGACTTGTAGTACCTCACCCTTGCTACACAGCTGTCTAATATTAGTGAGAATGTGTCTACAAGTGCATCTCAATAAATTAGAATATCATCAAAAAGTATTTTTTTTTTTTTTTAGTAATTCAATTGAAAAATTGAAAACACATGTTATATTGAGTCATTACAAACAGAGTGAACGTTTTCAAGTGTTTATTTAGGTTAATGTTGATAATTATGGCTTACAGCCAAGGAAAACCCAAAAGTCATTATCTCAGAAAATTAGACTATTATATAAGACCAACTGTAAAAAAATTATTTAACACAGAAATGTTGGCGAAATGAAAAGTATGTACAGTAAATGCACTCAATACTTAGTCAGGGCTCCTTTTGTATGAATGACTGCATCAATGCTGCGTGGCATGGAGGCGATCAGCCTGTGGCACTGCAGAGGTGTTATGGAAGCCCAGGTTGCTTTCATAGCAGCCTTCAGCTTGTCTGCATTGTTGGGTCTGATGTCTCTCATCTTCCTCTTGACAATACCCCATAGATTCTCTATGGGTTTGATGGCCAATCAAGCACAGTGATACTGTGGTTATTAAACCAGGTATTGGTACTTTTGGCAGTGTGAACAGGTGCCAAGTCCTGTTGGAAAATGAAAATTCCATCACCAAAAAGCTTGTCGGCAGAGGGAAGCATGAAGTGCTCCAGAATTTCCTGGTAGACGGCTGCGTTGACTTTGGTCTAGATAAAACACAGTGGACCTACACCAGCAGATGACATGGCTCCCCAACCATCACTGATTGTGGAAACTTCACACTAGACCTCAAGCAGCTTGGATTGTGTGCCTCTCCACTCTTCCTCCAGACTCTGGGACCTTGATTTCCAAATGAAATGCAAAATTTACTTTCATCTGAAAACAACACCTTTGACCACTGAGCAACAGTCCAGGTCTTTCTCTCCTTGGCCCAGGTAAGACACTTCTGGCGTTGTCTATTGGTCATGAGTGACTTGACACATGGAATGCGACACTTGTAGCCCATGTCCTAGATACGTCTGTGTGTGGTGGCTCTTGAAGCACTGACTCCAGCAGCAGTCCACTCCTTGTGAATCTCCCCCAAATTGTTGAATGGCCTTTTCTTACCAATCCTATCAAGGCTGCGGTTATCCTGGTTGCTTGTGCACCTTTTTCTACCACACTTTTTCCTTCCACTCAACTTTCCATTAATATGCTTTGATACAGCACTCTGTGAACAGCCAGCTTCTTTAGCAATGATCTTTTGTGACTTAACCTCCTTGTGGAGTGTGTCAATGACTGCCTTCTGGACCTCTGCCAAGTCAGCAGTCTTCCCCATGATTGTGTCACCTACTATACCAGACGAAGGGACCTTTTTAAATGCTTAGGAAGACTTTGCAGGTGTTTTGGGTTAATTATTCTAATTTTCTGAGATAATGACTTTTGTTTTTTTCTTGGCTGTAAGCCATAATCATCAACATTAGCATAAATATAGACTTGAAAAAGTTCACTATGTTTGTAATGACCCAATATAATATGTGTTTCACTTTTTCAATTGAATTACTAAATAAAATAACTTTTTGATATTCTAATTTATTGAGATGCTCTTGTATTTGTAGTTGGAATGAGGAATCATTACAACAAATATCCTGTGTAAAAGCATGAAAAGATAGAAGTCAATATACCACATTATAAGTCAATGAGATCTTTTAGATAAAGGTGACATGAGACAAAGCAGAAACTAAGCAGTGATTTATATCACTGCATCAACAGAAGCCATGATGCAGTTGTGAATGAAGACTTAAAATGTATTTTTTGCATTGAAAATTTATCCCCTGAATCAACATTTTTAGTGCTACATCCAGGGCCGGCGTCAGCACCCGGCTTACCCGAGCAAGTGCCGGGACCCCAAGCTCCTGAGGGGGCCCACTGGGCTGCCGGGTGCTGACTGCAGTTTTTTGTTTTTTTTAAATAGGCCGTTACCTGCTGGAGTAACCCCAGCAGGTAACAGGCCCTATTTACTTACTGATCCCCGCTGCAGGAGCAGATGAGTTAAATTCAATGGTGAAGTAGGAGCCATCACGGACAGCCCCTGCTTCACCGCTCTGTGTGAAGCACATCCTGGTGTGCTCTGGCCCTGGGAGCTGCAGGCACGATGTGATAACGTCACTCACATCGCGCCTGCAGACTCCGTGACTGAGACTGCAGACAGGGGAACGAGGAGAGGTGAGTATCAGTGTTTTTTATGTTAAACTTTGGGGGCAAATTGAGGGGGAACATTAAACTGGCAGCATATAAAGGGGGCACATGAAACTGGGGGCAGATGAAGGGGGAACATTAAACTTGGGCAGATGAAGGAGGACATTAAACTGGGGGCAGATGAAGGGGGACATTAAACTGGGGGCAGATGAAGGGGTGGACATAAAACTGGGGGCAGATGAAGGGGGGACATGAAATGGGAGGAGATTAAGAGGGATTATTAAACTGGAGGAGCAGATGCCACCACGTATCTATACGTCCTCCCAGGGTGGCACTTTCCTAGCCGAGCCGTGGTTACTACTAATACCGATATCTCAGGATTGGTTAGGACTCTGAAAGATGAGAATCTCATCTTTAAAATGATACCAAGATCTTCATGATAGCCCTTACAGATCCTGAGCGATTCACTGTTGAAAACGTTTTCCGGCATTGATATCCCATTACAGATCTCAATTCCCAACAGAATTGAATGCAGTTGTGAATGAAGACTTAAAATGTATTTTTTGCATTGAAAATTTATCCCCTGAATCAACATTTTTAGTGCTACATCCAGGGCCGGCGTCAGCACCCGGCTTACCCGAGCAAGTGCCGGGACCCCAAGCTCCTGAGGGGGCCCACTGGGCTGCCGGGTGCTGACTGCAGTTTTTTGTTTTTTTTAAATAGGCCGTTACCTGCTGGAGTAACCCCAGCAGGTAACAGGCCCTATTTACTTACTGATCCCCGCTGCAGGAGCAGATGAGTTAAATTCAATGGTGAAGTAGGAGCCATCACGGACAGCCCCTGCTTCACCGCTCTGTGTGAAGCACATCCTGGTGTGCTCTGGCCCTGGGAGCTGCAGGCACGATGTGATAACGTCACTCACATCGCGCCTGCAGACTCCGTGACTGAGACTGCAGACAGGGGAACGAGGAGAGGTGAGTATCAGTGTTTTTTATGTTAAACTTTGGGGGCAAATTGAGGGGGAACATTAAACTGGCAGCATATAAAGGGGGCACATGAAACTGGGGGCAGATGAAGGGGGAACATTAAACTTGGGCAGATGAAGGAGGACATTAAACTGGGGGCAGATGAAGGGGGACATTAAACTGGGGGCAGATGAAGGGGTGGACATAAAACTGGGGGCAGATGAAGGGGGGACATGAAATGGGAGGAGATTAAGAGGGATTATTAAACTGGAGGAGCAGATGCCACCACGTATCTATACGTCCTCCCAGGGTGGCACTTTCCTAGCCGAGCCGTGGTTACTACTAATACCGATATCTCAGGATTGGTTAGGACTCTGAAAGATGAGAATCTCATCTTTAAAATGATACCAAGATCTTCATGATAGCCCTTACAGATCCTGAGCGATTCACTGTTGAAAACGTTTTCCGGCATTGATATCCCATTACAGATCTCAATTCCCAACAGAATTGAAGATCTCATAGCCCTAACCAATCCTGAGATACAGGGCTCTAAAGTGCCCCCCCCCCCCCCTCAGGTAGCATCTTAAGAACTGTGGTAGGAAGAAGGAGGGGGGAGGAGCAGCCCTGAAGACTGCACAGAGATGATAAATCATCACCATCATCTGTGCATAACCTGTATGTGACGCCAGTGGGGGGGGGGGTAGCGAGGACTTCTGTCCATTTTATCCCCTCTCCTATCAATCAGAGAGCATACTGTACTTTTGCTCTCTGATTTTCACATAGAGGGATAATGTAATACCCCTCTGAGCCTTACTAGAGGGGTATTCTTATGTAATACCCCTCTGAACATAACCAGGAAGTTTATTGGTGCTGTGACCAAGACGTTTACCATTGTCCAGGTCGCAGCGCCAAAAAAGTTGCCCCAAACAATTACACAACACATGCACAAAGTCATCAATAAAGTTTACATTTCACCCTGTCCATACCTGATCTTTCTAGAGTAAAATACACCTCTCTAGCGATATCCGTTACACACTAAAATAATAGTAATAATGATTATCACTAGAGATGAACATATAAATTGCTACAATTTTTATAGGGGGATACAAAATTATATTCTTATGTAAGCTCCTATTTAATTTGCATGCACAAAATTGGTTGGCGCATTTCTGCGATTTTGGCGTTTGTTTAACACCCGCACTTGTAAATATATATATGTGTGGTATGTTTGAATTCCTCACATATTGCAGTTTTAGGGAAAGTACATTTTGTTTGCAGAAAGGGACTGTTTGAGTCTGCACTTTAGTGGAAAATTTGAATTTTTGTGCTATTTTTGCTTGTAATCTTTGTTTGCTGCAAAGTTGCATGAAGGTGGTTATATACAGTATATGAAATATTAAGCTGAGTTTTTATATACTGTGTGCTGTGCAATCTCAAAAAATTTGATTTTGGTATCACAGTCACAGTTTGCTAGGTGCAGTATAGACTTTTAACATATTAGTGAATAACAGCAAAATCTTGCTTGTCTTCTGTATCAGTGTTTTTTAGAGTACGAGCTCTTGTTGTAGCTAATGTTTGCGGTATATATAAATTGTGTACACCTTGTTCTTTTATTATAAATGTATTTTGTGTGTGAATGTAAGCTTGAATATAAGTTTTAGGTGCAAATATATGTTTTAGTGCATTTTTTCAAAAAATTATTTATGTTTGTCACAAAGTTACATGAAGGTGGATGTGGCTAATGATAACCCATTGAGACACATGTAATCTTCAGGTTGTCTACTTTCAAGAAATATAAAGGGTTTAGGGGTGCACTTGCTTTTCACGGTGTGTAATCCCTACATTTTATAGGATGATATTTTTTTAACATTTCCAGCTTCAAAGCAGATTTTTGTTCCGTCCAGTTCTGGTGATTTTATGAAGCTATGTGCATGCAGGTGTAGGCCTTAGTGATATGAATGAACTCTCCACATGTTGAACTCTTATTTTTAGGAGTTTTGGTGCATATAACTTTTTGTTTGGTTTCCACTTTTAGCAGCTAATATAAATTTATTTGCATTTTATTTTTTTATAAAACATTCACTTTAAATCAAAATTGCATGAAGGTGCCTGTTTGCATACAGTACCATGTGGCATTCTGCCAATTTAGGTTTAATTTGTCCAGAGTTCAACAAGGTCCTAATTTGCATGTAAATAGACAAATAATCGGAACAATCGTACCGATTTCAATGGTGGACTGTAGTGGGTCCAAATGTGGCAGGGATTGTACCAAAGGATGGGTATAGGGAACTGATAGAATCATAGGAGGAATATCTAGCTCTTTCCCTAATACCTAAAGGCATAGAGCTCCCGCCCTGACAAGGGCAGTTCCAAGCTTTCCCTAAAAAGCCCAATATGCACCCCCTGCGACGCGTTTCACCACCCTGTAACGGGTGCTCCTCAGGGGAATCTAAGAGAGATGCATAAGAAAAAGGAGGAGAGGGTGTCACAATACAAAAAAAGGGGACATAATTATACTTAAAGTACTTAGACCCAATTTAGAGTTTTTTGCTGATTGCCAGATACAGTGCCTTGCGATAGTATTCGGCCCCTTTTGCCACATTTCAGGCTTCAAACATAAAGATATAAAATTTTAATTTTTTGGTGAAGAATGTTTAAAGCCGGATTTGGATACAAAAAGATTTCCCAAACTTTAAACATCCCAAGGAGCACTGTGCAAGCGATCATATTGAAATGGAAGGAGTATCAGACCACTGCAAATCTACCAAGACCCGGCCGTCCCTCTAAGCTTTCATCTCAAACAAGGAGAAGACTGATCAGAGATGCAGCCAAGAGGCCCATGATCACTCTGGATGAACTGCAGAGATCTACAGCTGAGGTGGGAGAGTCTGTTCATAGGACAACAATCAGTCGTACGCTGCACAAATCTGGCCTTTATGGAAGAGTGGCAAGAAGAAAGCCATTTCTCAAAGATATCTATAAAAAGTCTCGTTTAAAGTTTGCCACAAGCCACCTGGGAGACACACCAAACATGTGGAAGAAGGTGCTCTGGTCAGATGAAACCAAAATCGAACTTTTTGGCCACAGTGCAAAACGATATGTTTGGCGTAAAAGCAACACAGCTCATCACCCTGAACACACCATCCCCACTGTCAAACATGGTGGTGGCAGCATCATGGTTTGGGCCTGCTTTTCTTCAGCAGGGACAGGAAAGATGGTTAAAATTGATGGGAAGATGGATGGAGCCAAATACAGGACCATTCTGGAAGAAAACCTGTTGGAGTGTGCAAAAGACCTGAGACTGGGACGGAGATTTATCTTCCAACAAGACAATGATCCCAAACATAAAGCAAAATCTACAATGCAATGGTTCACAAATAAACGTATCCAGGTGTTAGAATGGCCAAGTCAAAGTCCAGACCTGAATCCAATCGAGAATCTGTGGAAAGAGCTGAAAACTGCTGTTCACAAACGCTCTCCATCCAACCTCACTGAGCTCGAGCTGTTTTCCAAGGAAGAATGGGCAAGAATTTCAGTCTCTCGATGTGCAAAACTGATAGAGACATACCCCAAGCGACTTGCAGCTGTAATCGCAGCAAAAGGTGTCGCTACAAAGTATTAACTTAATGGGGCCAAATAATGTGGCACGCCCCACTTTTCAGTTTTTTATTTTTTTACAAAAGTTTAAAATATCCAATAAATTTTGTTCCACTTCACGATTATGTCCCACTTGTTGATTCTTCACCAAAAAATTTAAATTTTATGTTTGAAGCCTGAAATGTGGCAAAAGGTTGAAAAGTTCAAGGGGGCCGAATACTTTTGCAAGGCACTGTAACAGTACGCATCAAGACAGCACTAGAGAGAAAAAAAAATGTAAAAAAAAAAAATATATATATATATATATACATAAAAAAATAAAATAAATAAAAACAATAAAAATCGACAACCATATATATATATATATATATAATGTCAATAAAAAAGCATTGCCATCATCTGGTAAAAGGATTAGCCAGATATCATATGCCAAATATAACCTGCACAGAAAAACTGCGCCCACTCACTATCCACCCGCCAAAACAAACACCCCCACAGAGAAGATTTACATGGAGGAAGAACCCGGTGGTTCAAAGTGAAGGTTGTGCTACAACCCCTTGTGCAGTGAGCTTACAGCAGTCCCTCAGTGGAGAGACTTACTAAATGACGCGGCAAAACCTGCTGCTTATTATAGGACAAAAAACCACACACCCTTAATGAGACACATCCGGAATCCCGGTGTGTGTAATCAAAAAGGTATCATGGTTGTGCCCTTGAGCTGGTGGTAAAGCTTCCCATTAAAAGCCAGACGATTGTGGATACCAATAAAATTGAGTTGTGGGCACGGTACATCGATGACATTTTTGTTATTTGGAAAGGTGATGCTGATACCTTCACTGCATTTGTTATTTCACTTAATTCAAACGCTATAGGCCTCCATTTTACTAGTGAGTGTCATAGCACAAGTTTACCCTTCCTGGATGTCAAGTTGACTAGGACACAAACGGGCACTTTGGAGACAGCCGTCTATCGTAAACCTACGGCTACCAATTCTGTCCTGAGGCGGGAGAGTCATCACCCTCTCCCTCTCAGGAGAGGCATTCCTAAGGGCCAGTATTTATGTTTGAGAAGGAATTGCTCTACTAAGAATGAATTTGTCCTTCAGGCCAGGGAATTTAGGGCCTGCTTTCATGAAAGAGGATATCCTGATTACGTTTTGAGACAAGTGTACAGGAATGCCCTCACGAAAGATCGTAAAGATCTTTTGAAGGCGAAGGAGCCCGAAAATTCAGAATCTAAAACTGTGCGTCTCATTGCAACTTATGACAATGGTTCTGCTGAATTTCATAAAGTTCTTGAGAAACACTGGAACATTCTGTTACTAGATCCTGATATTGGCAGGATGGTTGTTCCCTCACCTTCCATTACATTCAAGAGAGGAAAATCCCTTAAGGATAGACTAGAGCGTAGTCACTACCTAAAATCTAAAGAATCTCCCTCATGGCTCACACAACCAATGAAAGGATGTTACAGATGCAGTGGGTGTATTGCTTGTCCCTTCATTGAAACTGGTAAAACCTTTTGTTCAATGGTTAACAAAAGGTCATATAGAGTTAACCATTTTATTAACTGTAAAACCAAAGGAGTGATTTATAAAATGACCTGCTGCTGTAAAAAGGAATACGTTGGCAAAACACGACGAGAATTGCGAAGACGAATTGTTGACCATCTTAGGGACATTACACTTAAGAGAGATACACCTATTGCTAGACATGTTAATGATTGTCATGGTGGTGACCGTAACTTTGTTCGCTTTATGGGGATCGAGTGTATTTTTCCCCCTAAAAGAGGAGGTGATTGGGACAAGGCCATCCTTGGATTTTTGAGTTACAGACCTGTAGTCCACTTGGTTTGAATGAACAGTTACATTATGGTTGTTTTTTGTGAGACATTTTTTTTTTTTCTCTAGTGCAGTCTTGTCCTATAATAAGCATCGGGTTTCACCGAGTCATTTAGTAAGTTTCTCCACTGAGGGACTGCTGTAATCTCCCCCGCACAAGGGGTTGTAGCACAACCTTCACTTTGAACCACCGGGTTCTTCCTCTATGCAAGTCTTCTCTGTGGGGGTGTTTGTTTTGGCGGGTGGATAGTTAGTGGGCGCAGTTTTTCTGCGCAGGTTATATTTGGCATATGATATCTGGCTAATCCTTTTACCAGATGATGGAAATGCTTTTTTATTGACATATATATATATATGGGTGTAAATTTTTTTTTTTCAATTTATTTTATTTTTTTATGTATATATATATATATTTTTTTTTTTTCCCTCTCTAGTGCTGTCTTGATGTGTACTGTTATTTGGCAATCAGCAAAAAACTCTAAATTGGGTCTAAGTACTTTAAGTATAATTATGTCCCCTTTTTTTTGTATTGTGACACCCTCTCCTCCTTTTTCTTATGCATCTCTCTTAGATTCCCCTGAGGAGCACCCTTTACAGGGTGGTGAAACGCGTCGGGTGGAGGTGCATATTGGGCTTTTTTAGGGAAAGCTTCGGGACTGCCATTGGGGAAAGCTGGAGGGGGACATTAAACAATTGGGGTCACTGGACGGAGACATTAAGCCGGGGGCAACTGGAAAAGGACATTCAACTGGGGGCAACTGGAGGAGGACATTAAACCATTGGAGTAGCTGGAGGGGGACATGTCTGCCTCTAGTTGCCCACAGTTTAATGTCACCCTCTAGTTGCACCCACTTTAATATCCCCTCTCCAATTACCCCCACTGTTTAATGTCCCCTTCCAGCTGCCCCAGTTTAATGTCCACCACTAGCTGCCCCCAGGTTAATATCCCCCTCTAGTTGCATCCACTTTAATGTCCCCCTCCAAATACCCCCACTGTTTAATGTCCCTCTCCAGCTGCCCCATAGATTAATGTTCCCCTCCAGCTGCCCCAGTTTAATGTCCCCCTCTAGTTTCCACCAGTTTAAACTGGGGCACGAGGAGAGAGACTTAATACTGTGGGGCAATTGGAGGGGAACATTATAATGTGTGGGTATATAATGTTAGGGCGACTGTAGGAGCATTATACTGTATGGGGGCACATGGAAAATATGGATGAGAATGGGCGGAATCAACGTAGAAGTGAGTGGAGGTAAATTTGCAGCGGCACACATAGCTATGGCTATTATCATACTCCAGGGTTTCTTCAGACCCTGAAGCATGATGATCGGAGGCCCAAGGGAGGTAAGTGAACATAATAAATGGTGTTACTTACCTCTTCTGCACTCCGATGCGACTCCGTACTATCTTTGGCCCTCTTCAACGACCTCACGTGGGTAAATCTGGCGTTGCGATGCATAATGGGGTGTTATACTGCGTGGAGGCCAGGAAAGGGGCGCTATGCCATGGGGAACCCAAGTCAAAAGTATGCTATGGGGCCCAGTCTTTGCTAGTTTCATCCCTGTATATATTTATTATACCCTGTCTGTGTATATATTTATATATGTATCTGTGGGGGCCAACTCAGTTTCTGCATTGAGCACTTCCATTAATACAGATAAAAGCGTTCATTGCACTGTTAACAGAATCAGACCCTGTTCACATGGTGGAATCTGGCACTGATTAGTGCAGGACGCTGAAAAAAAAAAGGGTCCTGCTTGATCTTGCTGCGGATTCTGCAGCTGATTCGGAGGCCACGTCTTGAGACTCACCATTGATTAGACCCATTTATTTGGGCCCAATCAGCGGTGGAAAGCTGCAAGGGCATGCTGTTGCTCTGTATCCACCACCGTGAGCCGGGGGGCAGAAAATAAAGAGGAGTCCAGGGCAGATGTCTGCCTAAAATTCCTCTTTATTTTCTGATGTCTGAACAGGTTCTTGTTCTTGTACAGAATGGACTGTATTACAGTATTACACCTGTGATTTCCTATGCAGACAGGATGTTCCCTCTGGAAGACCATGAGACACAGACTGCTGAACCACCAATAAGGAATATTGCGGCAGAGCAGCATCAGTTCGGCATATTTGGTGCCAACATAGACTAGATGGGATCAGACTTGTACCTGTAAGTAGAAGACACTTCAGAAGTTTGTTGTTGTCTGATTTGTCATGGAAGGTCAGCCTCATTCTCCCCTTGTGTGCTTTGAATGATCTCCTATCCCTAATATTGATGCTTTGTTTGGAGCAATCAGAAGTCCAATCAATGTTGAGGAGAAGGATAAGCCGTTATCTATCCAGGATGAAATGTATGCTCCATCAAAAAATGTGTTCCCGGGGGTCTAGCCAGCAAGTGGAGCCGTGGTGTGGTACATGGGCTCCTACTTAACTCTGTTTAAAGACTCAAACTTTCCTGGCAGAATCATTATTTTCCACTCCTGGGCTTCCCCCTAACCCAAGTCTGCTACTTTGGGGTGTCGCTTGCCGGTTCCTGAGACCTACAAAACCAGTATAAGCTGCAACGTCTAATCCCCGGATCTCCTGCACAAGGTGATGGTCATCTTGGGCCTACCGCCACTACCTGAACACACCATCCCTTCAGCTCTGGTTACCCAAGACTTCTTTACCTGCGTCGGCCCTGCAGCCATCCATAGTGTCCACCAGGGGACCTCCGTCCAACACCTCTCATTCCTGTCCTTGTGCGCCAGCAGCTGTGTCCAGGTACCTACCACTCCAGTGGAATCTTTCTGCCTGTAACTGGTGCCGGCTCTGGAACTCCTGACAATGTGCTCCTGCGCCTTACTCTGGTGCCACTGTATAGAAGCTCAGAGCAACATAACTGAGTGCCCAGCCCCACCATCTCACTGGCTTCTCAGTTCTCCCCACTCCTACGGACGAAGCAGCAGTGACGCCCCCGAATACAGGGTTTTCTTTATTTGACTCCCGCTGCGTGCTCCTTTACAGCACACGGCCTCCTCAAACCTGTGGCGACCATCTTATTTCCATACTCTGTCCCCAGAGACCACAGGAGATTTCTACATGCCAAAAGGTGCCTCTCACACACCACTTGAACTTAAAAGTTGCAACTCCAGGCTCTGGTACCTAAATTTGGACCCCCACCTCTATATCCGGTGTGCAGTGGTGACCCCTTTTTACTGCCCACAGTGTAATCTCTGAAGCTCACCTCCTTAACCACAGACTTGCGGAGCTAGGATTCTTCTCTCACCTCTTGAGCTTCTTTCTGACCTCCTCCTGACCACCAATACATCATACTCAGATTGACGACTCATGTCCGCCCAATGCGGGATGGCGAGTAATAGCTATTTTCACCATGGTTAAAGTTGGCAACACTAAAACTACTGTAACGTCTCTGCCTGTTTGGGTCTCTGCGCCACCCACCGCTCGCACGCTGTGGCGAAGGAGGCGTGTTCAGTTTGATTCCTTGCTTAAGGTTCTTGTTGCTCAGTCTGAACACTGTCCTAGACTATGTAATTGAATTTCAGCCACACCCGTCTCTTGCACCTTGTTTCTTCTGCTCCTCAAATAGTTAATCTTAGCCTTGCCTGTGTCATTGACAGCCTGTCTTCCAATCAAGTCTGGGGCAGGTCCTGGACTTGCTATAAACAAGTCATCAGCTCACACATGGTCGCTGGCTATTGAGATTCTGTCTTGTGACTTTGTCCCTGCTAGCTCCTTTTTCTGCTATTGTTGTATTTCTGACTTCTGACCTTTGGCTCCCCCTGTGACTACTCTCTTGGATTTCGTTTTGGTACTGCATTGCCCGACTGTTACCAATCCCTTGGCTTGCTCTGTGTTGTTTTGTCTTGCCCTGTTCTGTGTGTCACTTATTTAGTGAAGGGATCGGCTCCAAGTTGTCAGCTGTCACCTAGGACAGTCAGGCAAGTAGGCAGGGCCAGTGGGGGGGGTTCATCTTTAGGGCTCACTGTCTTGTCGTGCCCCCCAGGGTTCACCAACAGCTACTGGGGAATCGCTCCTCGAGCAATTCCCTTACAAATACTGAATCTTATACTACTCCTAAACAACCTAAAAAAAACTTTGATAAACGCCTTAAAAAGCACTTTCTGCTCCATACCACACCTGCGTTGAATCGTGCACTGGCTATACCAGACCCTGTGAAAATCATTGAAAATTCCTTGCAACCAGTTATGAAGGAACTGCCTGATATCAAGCAAGACGTCTGCGGTACTGGCTCAAGAGTCGGACAACTAGAAGATACCCAGACATCACTACTAGCTCATGGCAAAGCTACCACTATGGCACTTACAGCGTGTCAATCACATCTGAACTTGCTGCACTCCTACCTAAAAGATTAGGACCACAGACGTAGGAGAAATAATCTCTGTATAAGAGGAGTGCCCGAGGACTTTCTTCTGTCTGAAATAATGGAAACGACAAAGAAAATTCTGGAATTTGTTCTAGGTGATGACGCCCCTGCAGCGGTTCACCTGGAAAGAGCTCACAGAGCCCTTCGTCCAAAGCCTGAAGAAGGTAAACCTGCCAGAGACATTATTTGTAAGCTATTGTCCTTCCCTGTCAAAGAAGCGGTCCTTCATAAGGCCTGTCTCACACAAGATATCACATATGAAGGACACAAAATCTCCTTCTTCCAAGAGGCCTCGCCTGTTACTCTGGCCAAACAACGACAACTATAAAACCTCACAGATCGACTGAGAGCACTGCAGACGCCCTACAAATGGTTATTTCCCTTTGGCATCTCCTACAACTGAGGTATCCTGAGATACCTCTTTCAATAATACATTAAGTATTATTTACCTTTTTGCTCTCTTTTGTCTATGGTTCTTGCGTTTGATATTAGATTTAACCATGCTATTTCTTAACTTCATTATTTTGCTGCCCTGCCACCCTATAACCCAGATTGGACTATATCTACACTTTAAGTAGATTGACCACTAAGTATATCTGATTCATTGTACAGGGCTTGTACTACTGTTTACTCTTTCCCCCCATCCCCCCCCCCCACATCAATTCCACACTGTAGATCAATGCATTATATATCACTACCCTCCCTAGAAATTTTTGTTGTTTAGGATACATTTGTTGTATTACTCATTGGTTTTATTGTTGTTTTTTTTTTCTTTTTTTGACCACTGCACATGCATTGTATTAAGATCACGTCATGGAATGTCAAGGGTCTCCCCCATCAAGCACTCCTCCACGACCTCAAAAAGAATGGCTCAATGATCGTATTCCTACCAGAAACGCACCTCCAGGAAGGTAAAATGCGTAATTTGCCTGGTTCTCCCTATACATTCAGCATGACTAAGAAAAATGTAGTCAGTATGGCTTTTAAATCTGACGTTCTCTTTTCTCTCACCTCTCGCCTGAGTGATGACCAAAGTAGATACCTATTCCTTAAAGGTCACATAGCCAAAACTTTAGTTACCATTGGTAACATATACGCCCCCAACATGGGCCAGGTTTCATGGTTGCTGTCTGCCTGTCGGCCTTCAGCCTTATATTGCTGGGCGGAGACCTCAATCTTGATCTTCAACCATAACAAGATTCCTCCACTGGCACGTCCTCTCACAGTTTTGCATCCCTAAGTAGACTTTCTAAGTGCCTCTCCTCTATGCATCTTATTGACACATGGAGATCCCTCCAACCTACAACCAAAGACTATACCTTCTACTCTAACCCTCACAAATCATACCTAGACTATATCTTTATCTCACACCGCCATCTGAATTTATCCTCTTCTCCTGATATAGGCACAACTATCTCAGACTATGCCCCTACATCTTTACAACTGAGATATTTTCCCTCCCACCACGCCGCTATGACTGGAGACTCAATGAAACCTTGCTCTGCTCCAAAGAAGCATGACAAACCATAGAAAAAGCCCTTACTATCTATTTTAAATAGAACAAAATCCCAGAGGTTCAACCTAACATGATATGGGAGGCACATAAGTCAGTGATCAGAGGTGTCTTCATTAGCCTAGGCCTTCCTTAAAAAAGAAAGAAATAGTGAGATAGACGAATGCTTTCCCGTATAGAAACACAGGAGAGTCAATACAAGTGATGCGCAGCACAAGGGGTTATCTCGGACCTCATAACGTGTAGAGAACGGCTCAAGAACTGTTTAAACTTGAAAGTCGCCAGAGCCTATCTCTTGTCCTCACATAAACATTACATGCACAGTAATAAGGTGTGGCAAGCTTTTGGCCTACTTAACAAAAAAAAAAAGATGCTCCCAAAACTTTATTACTGAAATAACATCCTGAGCTCGGGATCTAAACTAAGACACATCAGACATAACCACTGAGTTTTGCACCTTTTACCAGTCCCTTTATAACTTGAGGACTGCAGAAACCCCCACCCAGCTCCACGACTGTATTGCTCATATCCAGACTTTCCTCCAATCACTTACTCTGCCTTCCCTCCAATCTCAACAACAAGAAGCTATCAATGCCCCCTTCACCCTTGCTGAGCTACAGCTAGCCCTTTCCGATACCCCATCGTGGAAATGCCCCGAGCCCAATGGCCTTCCCGCCTCATACTATAAACAATTTGGCGCTTTTCTACTCCCACAATTTTTACTAGTCTGCAACTCTATAGACAATTGTAACAGTTTTCCGCCCTAAGCCCTAGAAGCCCACATTTCCATTATTCCTAAGGAAGGCAAAGGTCCGTCACAATGCGGCAGCTATCACCCTATTTCCTTGCTCAACATTGACATTAAACTCTACGCCAAGCTGATAGCTAATAGACTGGAATCCTTCATACTGTCGCTAATTAATCCAGAGCAGACAGGTTTTGTTCCTGGTAGGAAAGGTAAACACAACACTCTACGTGTACTCCATCTGATCTAGTCTGAGTGGTTGAAGAACACTCCCCGGATAATGCTTTCAACTGATGCTGAAAAGGCCTTTGACCGCGTGGACCTTATGTCACTAGTTCTGCAGCACTTTGTCCTCCCTCTGCTGTTTATACAGAGAATAATGTATCTCTACTCCAAATGCAGCACTAAAATTAGGGTCAATGTGTGCCGTTCCAACTCGTTTGCCATTAAGAATGGCACTAGACAGGGATGCCTGCTATACCCTTTGTTATTCGTCTTAATGATTGAAACGCTGATTCAGCATATGCGTCAGGACCCCTTGCTGGAGGGAGTGCATTGCGGAGACCAGGCAGCAGCTTTTGCAGACGACCTTATGGTCATTATCACAAATCCTATAGTCGCCCTCACCCGTATAGCTGCAATCTAGTCTGATTTTGGATTTCTCACCAACTTTAAGATAAACACCTCTAAATCCGAAACTGTACACCATCTCCTGAGTGTTGGTATCAATGTAACTTTGCCCCTCTCCTCTTCCACATTAAGACATTGCCAGCATCGTAGCACATACAATACCTCTTGTGGATTGGCAGATCCAACTTTCTGAAAATGATGATACTGCCAAAAAGACTATACCTGTTCCAAACCCTGCCTATTCCTCTACTCACTACTTTCTTTGCTGCTCTGCGCGCCCTCTTCTCCCAATATGTCTGGCATAACTCTCGCCAAAGAATAGCGTTTCATATGCTAACTAAACACAAGAATTCTGGTGGTATCGGCCTGCCGGATTTGGAAATGTACTACCATGCCACCCAACTCTCTAGAGCCCTTGACTGGTTTACACAAGGATCACCCAAGGTTACACATGCCAGTGGAGGAATCTACAATTGGCCTCCCCCCTTACCTCAAGTTTACCCTATTTTTGGACTTCTGCAGTCTGTGAATCATGGCATTGGGCCTACCTGGGAGCGCTGAAAGTGCTGAAATCGACCACAACACCACATCCCACCTCTTGGCTGGAAAAGTTGTTCCTCCACAGGCAACCCCCGAGGAAGACTCTTTCTACAATTTACTCCAACCTCTTATGAAACCGAGATGCAACACCCCCACCATTCATTCGGACCTGGGAGATGGAACTTCAGATTTCCCTCTCTTCTGAGGAAATATCTTCTATATTTAAACACTCCATGGGCCCTAAAAAAAAGAGTCTACCTACAAATTAATTGAACACTGGTATAAAACACCTATGCAAATCCACAAGTACTCTTCAGAGACTTCTCCCTTATGTTGGCGGTGCAGAAAATTAGACCCTATTGGGTGCAGGTTCAACAGATTTTGGAACAAGTCTGTGACATATGTGTACTGTTGTCACCTACTAGTATTTTTCTGAATATCTGTCCTGCTTTTCCTCACAAAACACGCAAACAATTATGGCACCAGCTACTGTCAGCTGCCAAGGCTCTCGTCCCTCTCTACTGGGCAACAGAATCTCCTCCCCCAATCCCCCACTACCTCCGGAAGATCTCCCAAATTGCTCGGATGGAGGAGCTCTTGCACTCACCCCACAAATACTCTAAATTTTCCTTCACCTGGGTACTGTGGTACTCCTTTACCCGAGACCTATGGGCCGAGACCTTCTCTGCTTCTTGACCCTTTGTTGACGTTCCATGTCAGTGTGTTCCACTCCTTATGAGGTTTTCTGTTACCATTGACTTTCTTACTGTATTATGTAACAGATCTTTTACTTGTATTAAGCAGTGTTTTCTTTTTTGCCAGTTTACTTGACTGTTATTTGAAAAACCAATAAAAAATGATTTGATTAAAAAAAAAAAAAAAAGTGTTCCCAATTCATGAAAATATCTTCAAGCTCATTAAAGAAGTTGTCCAGGATAAAAACATTTTTTATATTAGGCCAGGGGAAAAAAACAAAAAATCATACTTACCTGTCCCCAGTGATCCGGTGTCTTCCAGCACAGTCCGGTACTACTACTCCTGTGTCTTCTTATGCCGAAAGTCTTCGGCGGCTGTGACATCCCGTGTCCCTTTCCTCAGGCTGCTGATTGGCCTCAGCAGTCATGTGCGGTGGGGACCGGACCACGCTGAGACATCAGAGCACAGGGGACAGGTTTTTTTTTTTTCACCTTCCTTGGCCTAAAATAAAAAAAAAAATATCCTGTCCAACCCCTTTAAGGATGTATAAAATAATCCTATTCCTGTCCAGGAAAATGAGAGTCAGGTTCCATTTCAAACCAGAGGATACTGAAAACGAGATTCCTAAAATAGAAGTACAAGTATCTAAAGTGGTCAAAAAAGCAGCCTTTCAGTATGGATCCTATGGTTTTAATAGTGATTTGCTTAAAAGGAGGGAGTTAAGAGAGGAGAACATAATTTTCCAGCAGCCAGATAGGATCAGGGTACGATGAAGTGTCTTACCAAACTTCCTACAAGTATTGTGGAAGTCAATTTAGCAGTGATGCCAAACTGAGATGAGGGTCTGATCAAGGAGGAAAGTGTAGTGCCCCTCAAAAGTGGCCACAGATCTGACTGAGAATGGTTGGATTGATCTACAAAATGAGGCAAAACATTTTTGGTGAAGTGTGACAGACCTTAAGCTTACATCTTGTCATTTAGCTGGGGAGAATACTTGGACTAGCTAAGGGCAACTTGACCCAAAGAATTAACCAGTTAGCTTGACCCAAGAGTTACTGGGAGAGTTCCTGAAGATGGCCAAATGAGTTCAACAAATCAATTGAATAGCCTTATAATACATATGTAGATCTGGGAGATACACACCCACTGTTTCCTTTTCAAGATCAGTAATCTATGGGCCAACCTTGGTCTCCGTTAATCCCACAAGAACTGAGCGAGGAGGATTTAAAAGTGAGAAAGAATGTAGGTGGGACTTCATGGTGTATAGAACCTGGGGCAGTACATAGGTGGAGAGTAAATTCTTCTTTCCAAACCATGACGGGTAGTTTTTTTTTTAGTTGAGTAAGGAACTTACTGGTTTTCTGGATAAGAGGGGGATAATTGAGCGAAAATAAGAGATCTGGGTTTAGGGGAATCATAATACCCAGGTACTTTATAGCTGTCAAAGACCATTTAAAGGGATAGAGCTTTTTAGCGGGGCAAGCAGGTAGGTTGGCAGTTCACTTCAGCTGCTGCTTCTTTAGGGTGTCCTAGACAACCTGGGGAAGCTTTTGTGTTGTATACTTGTTGTGTTGTGTTGTCTTGGCCAACTAGCAGCTGAAGAGGCCTATATATCCTTTCTGATACAGGTGCTGACTAATTAGTTTGCTTCCTAGTTTGGCTCTCCATTTTGTCTGTGAATACCTATTGATTACTGACCTCTGGCTTGCTCCCTGGATTCTCTTTTTGCCTCCTGATTCTGCTTTGACATTGGATCTGTGACCCTTGGCTTGTTTCCCAGATATTACTTTAGTCTCCTGTTTCTGCTTATTACATCCTCTCCTGGTTTTGACTCTGCTGGTACGACTTCTCTTCTCTCCATGCCACTTTGTAAGTTTCAGTGGACTTTGTGTTGGTTTCTGCAGCAGTGTATTTATTATTAGTACATTTATCTGTGGCAATTCAGATTTGCAGATTCAGCATTCATCTCTCCTTTCGGTGAGCTCTGGTGAAGGTGTCTGGGGGTCTGTCTTGGCTCGCAGAAGTGTGCTAGTTTCAGATAGCTGTCTCTACTGCTCACAGTTATCAGCCAATCCCCTGCTATTGCTTTTATTGTGGACTTGCATCTACAGTCCAATAATAACAGGCACTGTGATATTTAACACTTCCAACTTATCGTAATTTATCTTAAAATTTAAAATTTCGCCAAACAGTTTAAAGATGTCTAAAATTAATGGAAAAGATGTAATTGTATTGTTAATAATAAATCATTGGCAAAGGCTGCTGTTCAAAGTTCAAAAGCCAGCATTTCTGATGGTATGGGGGTGGGTTAATGCCCATGGTATGGGTAACTTGCAGATCTGTGAAGGCAGAGCAAGACAATGGCAAGCCACATTCTGTACGTGTTACAACAGTGTGGCTTCGTAGTAAAAGAGTGTGGGTAATAGACTGGCCTGCCTGCAGTCCAGACCTGTCTCCCACTGAAAATGTGTGGTGCATTATGAAGTGCAAAATATGACAACGGAGACCCCGGACTGTTGAGCAACTAAAATTGTACATCAAGCAAGAATGGAAAAGAATTCCACCTACAAGGCTTCAACAATTCGTGTCCTCAGTTCCCAAACACTTATTGAGTGCTGTTAAACGGAAAGGTGATGTAACACAGTGATAAACATGCCCCTGTCCCAGCTTTTTTGGAATGTGTTGCAGGCAACAAATTCAAAATGAGTGAATATTTGCAACAAACAAATAAAGTTTATCCGTTTGAACATTAAATATCTTGTCTTTGCAGTGTATTCTATTGAATATAGGTTGAAAAAGGATTTGCAAATCATCGTATTCTGTTTTTATTTATGTTTTACACAACGTCCCAACTTCATTAGAATTGGGGTTGTATTTTATTGAGATTTTAAGTGATAGACCAACACAAAGTAGCACATAATTGTGAAGTGGAACGAAAAGTGTGACGTGCAAAAGTATTCAGCCCCCTATATCAATACTTTGTAGAGTCACCTTTCGCTGCAATTACAGCTGCAAGTCTTTTGGGGTATGTCTCTACCAGCTTTGAGACTGAGACTGAGATTTTTGCCCATTCTTCTTTGCAAAATAGCTCAAGCTCAGCCAGATTGGATGGAGAGCGTCTGTGAACAGCAATTTTCATGTCTTGCCACCGTTGCTAAATGGGATTTAGGTCTGGATTTTGACTGGGCCATTCTAACACATGAATATTCTTTGATCTAAACCATTCCACTGTAGCTCTGGCTGTATGTTTAGGGTCATTGTTTTGCTAGAAGGTGAATCTCCTTCCCAATGTCAAGTCTTTTGCAGCTTCCAACAGGTTTTCTTCCAGGATTGCCCTGTATTTAGCTCCATCCATCTTCCCATCAACTCTGACCAGCTTCTCTGTCCCTGCTGAAGAGAAGCATCCCCACAGCATGATGCTGCCACCACCATGTTTCACAGTGGGAATGGTGTGTTCAGGGGGATGAGCAGTGTTAGTTTTCCGCATAGCGCTTTGCATTTAGGCCAAAAAGTTCAACTTTGTGCTCCTCTAACCAGAGCACCTTCTTCCACATGTTTGCTGTACCCCCTATATGGCTTGTGGCAAACTGCAAACGGCACTTCTTATGTCTTTCTTTCAACAATGGTTTTCTTCTTGCCACTCTTCCATAAAGGCCACATTTGTGGAGTGCACGACTTATAGTTATCCTGTGGACAGATTCTCCCGCCTGAGCTGTGGATTTATGCAGCTCCTCCAGAGTGACAATGGGTCTCTTGGCTGCTTCTCTGACCAATGCTCTCTTTGCTCGATCTTTCAGTTTAGGTGAACGGCCATGTCTTGGTAGGTTTGCAGTTGTAGAATACTTTTTCCATTTTTGGGTGATCGCTTGAACAGTGCTCCTTGGGATGTTCAAAGCTTGGGATGTGTTTTTATAACCTAACCCTTCTTTAAACTTCTCCGCAATTTTATCTCTGACCTGTCTGGTGTGTTCCTTGGTCTTCATGATGCTGTTTGTTCACTAGTGTTTTGTAACAAACCACTGAGGCCTTAACAGAACAGGTATATTTATACTGAGACTAAATTACACTCAGGGGGAGGGTGAGTGAGAGTGGAGAGAGAAGGGGAAAGGAAAATGGGGTTAAGCAAGGGGGCAGAAAGGGGGGTGGAAGCGAATAAGGATATAGGGGGGAGAGATAGACATGGTCGAATGAGTGAACCGCTTCGGACAGTATGTCCATGTTTTCCCACAGTGGCATAGCCAAACTCTAGTGATACGTAGGGAGATCCTAGGTCACAAACTGTACAGCAAAAAGGACATTATCAAGCAGCATGTAAACAAGTACGAGGGGGGAGGAAGGGAATGGGGGGACAGGCAAACATGGTTGAGTGAGCGAACCGATTTGGACAGTATGTCTATGTTTTCCCATAGTAGCATAAACAAATTCTAGTGATACCCAGGGAGATCCCAGATCACAAACTGTATAACAAAAAGTCCATTATCAAGCAACAAGTAAACAATTATGCTAAGTAAATCAAAATCACAATTCAAGGATATCATACTGTGTCTTTCAGGTGGTATCAGTAGACAACAGCATTTTCCTGCTCTTCGGTGACTTTTCCTTGGAAACCAGGAACGAATAGTGATTTGTCTGCCATCATGCACAGTCACTATGCCCATGGAATACAGCCATCTAATTGGCATTTTTGAGAATGAAGGGCAATCATCAGTGGATTTAATAACGTTTATCTAATGTACTCGCTGCCAGGTCCTTAAAAAGGCAGATCTTAGTCCCTTTGTAAATCACTTCATTGGCTTCCCTTGCGGCCTTCAATATGGCAGTGGTATCCACAAAGGTGAGTAGGCTGCAGACCACATTATGAGGTGGGTCAGTGTTAGCTGGCTTAGGCCTAAATGCCCTATGGACAAATTCTATAGTCACAGATTTAGTATGGTCATCTCCTACCAGTAAAGCAAAGATCTGGGTAACTGCTTGAGGGAGAGCCTTGGGGAGAAAAGATTCACGGATACCCCTGACTCTTACATTCCTCCTCTGGATCCTGTTCTCCTGAACCTCCGGGTGCAGATATAAGTTATTCAGATGAGTATGGTGATCTGTGATTTCTGCATGAAGGGAGGTAGTCTGTGAAGTCACAGCTTCCTGAGATTCTTCAAGCACCATAACTCTTTGGCCAAAACATCCATCTTTATATCGGTCAATTCACCGTCTCTTTCTTTCCCTTTCTCCCAAGTTTCAGCAGGAGCACTGGGGAATTGCTTAACTGGCAATTCCCTAATACTCACACTCTATTCCCTTATCGAGAGCCTTGTGGACAGTCTTTTTAAGGAAGGCTCTCGATAAGGGAATAGAGTGCGAGTATTAGGGAATTGCCAGTTAAGCAATTCCCCAGTGCTCCTGCTGAAACTTGGGAGAAAGGGAAAGAAAGAGATGGTGAGTCCTAAGGCTCGACCTAGCCCCAGTCCCTACTGACTTGCCTCAACTAACCTAGGTGGTAGAGGACAACTGGGCACAGTCCCTTCCTACATTACAAGTGATAACACAAAACGCAGACAAGACAAACAGACACAGGGAGTTGAGAGAGCCAAGTGTCAAACCAATCGGGCAGCGCAGTGCAGAATAGAAACCAGAAAAAGAGTCAAAAGGAGAAGCCAAGGTCAGAAATATAATATCAGTAACAGATAATAGCCAGCACGCTCAGAGAAGTTAATAGCAAGCATCAGAGAGAGGGCTGGAAAACTATTAAATTGAATCCGCTCTAGGCTCGATTGGCAAGGAGGAATGTCAATCAAATGGCTATTAACTTTAACTCCTTAGAAAGCAAAGGAACTAATAGCACTGGCTGGATATTCAGCTGTGCTAAAACAACAGGAGCAAATATTTACAAATGAACACGCTTCCTGTGCAATAGCATGCGGCCGGAGAATGGCGCAGAGGCCCGAACGGGCAAGGATGTTACAGCGAGTCTCTGGCAGTATCATAGGGAGCATAAGAGATCTTGTCATCGGAGTCATCAGCTTGTTGTGGCACCATCTTAAGTCAGCTGACTGGTGAAGGCAGTTTCTTCTTTAAGTATTTATCCATATCTACCTGGTTTTTAATGGGTCTCAATTGGTCCTGGGCATTCTAGGGTTTATCCTTCTCTGTTTTCATCATGGTATAAGTCTGATATAGCCGTATAGCTAGAGGTTAGAGTAGGTCTGGTGAGGAGCTCTGGCATTATGCATCCATCACCTAGCTCGACAAACTCTGCCCCCACAAATGTGATTTTTTTTTTTACTAAAGTCTACAACTCACTGCATCATAAGGTGATAATGGCACTAATGCTCTAAAAAAAACCTTACCAAAATGAGGTTTTTCACTAAAAGGACAGACTTTGTCAGTAAAAGCAATGTAAGGCACTCTGTGGACAGCAGTCAAGCTAATGGCAAATCTGACACTGTATTACAAAAAAAAAAATGTCTCTGTTGCAAAAAAAGACTTAAAATGGGATTATTGGTAATGAGCACTGTAAACTCTCCACCTACCACTCATTATTGGCTGAAAGACTGTCAGGTGATGCCAAAAGTATTTTTACTGTGCAATACATGTCACAGCGGCCATTTTAGACAAATCGCAAAGGTTTTGGCTTCATTAAAAAAATGAAACTTTTGGAAAATTTGGGTTAAAACTAGTTTGTTATGAATTGGTTATGGTCTACCTACCTACATATTTAAACAAGAAAATATAAAAGGATCCAACCCCACAACCGTCATTTTATCAAAACAGCTGGATGGCAATTCTACTCCATGATACACATTGGGCTAAATTCAACACTTAAAACCCTTCATACTGGATAGAGCATCACATGTTCACTGTACAGCTTACCTACAGGAAACTAAAAGATTGTGCCTACCAATTTGACTTCAAGTTCCTCAATAACATCACTGTAAGTACCTCATGATCTTCAATCCAGAAATTTAAGGCTGTAATATTCTCTCAACAATTTACAACAAGATCTACATTTTTCCCCAGTATTTTTACTTAAATTCACATGGTTACTAAAAGAACCCAATTTACATTGGGCGTTCACATCTAGATATCTTGTAGAAATGGCTTTCTTCTTGCCACTCTTCCATAAAGGCCAGATTTGTGCAGTGTACGACTGATTGTTGTCATATGGACAGACTCTCCCACCTCAGCTGTAGATCTCTGCAGTTCATCCAGAGTGATCATGGACCTCTTGGCTGCATCTCTGATCAGTCTTCTCCTTGTTTGAGATGAAAGCTTAGAGGGAAGGCCGGGTCTTGGTCTTGGTCTTGGTATCAGGTCCGTGATACTGTTGTGGAGAAGTCTAAAGCCGGATTTGGATACAAAAAGATTTCCCAAACTTTAAACATCCCAAGGAGCACTGTGCAAGCGATCATATTGAAATGGAAGGAGTATCAGACCACTGCAAATCTACCAAGACCCAGCTGTCCCTCTAAACTTTCATCTCAATCAAGGAGAAAACTGATCAGAGATGCAGCCAAAAGGCCCATGATCACTCTGGATGAACTGCAGAGATCTACAGCTGAGGTGGGAGAGTCTGCTGCACTTTTAACATTACCAGAACAACATGAGAAGCTTTCGCAGTTCCAGAGGCTTCCTGGCTTGGTCCAGTTAGCAGCTGAGGAGGCCTATATAAGGCCACGCCCTTCTGACTCATGTGAAGACTATTAGATCTGTTTGCTACCTGTTAGTTTGCTACACCCGTTTTGCTCCTGACTTTGCATGACTTCACCTATACAGACCTTTGGCTGTGTTCTTGGATTTGTTGTGGCGTTCCTGATTTGATTTAACTTTTGCTTGTTTTCCAGACTGTGTCTCATGATTTGGTTTCTCATTGCCCTCTTCAGCTGCTGACCCATGATTTGACGACCATTCTGTGATCTCTGTCCCTGTGAGTAAGTGTGTGGATTTGGTGCTTGGTTTCTGCTGCAGTGCATCTATTTGTAGTAAACTCATCTGTTTAGGTGACAATTCCAGTCTTCAGAGTCAGCTAATGTCCATCTCTTCTTGTGAGGAGCTCTGGTGAAGGTGTCTGGGGCCGGTCTTGGGTCGCAGAGGTGTGTTATGTTTAGGTAGCATTTTCTACTGCTTGCAGTTGTCAGCCCATTTCTGCTGCTGCTCTCCTAAAGCCTGTACTTTACTAACCTTGTTATTGTGGCCTTGCATCTGAATCCTAACAAAATAGTCCGCCCAAATATTATATAACATACATCATTATGGAACAAATTCAGACACTCGTGGATCAGATGCAAAGAATAACCCAGCGAGTCTAAGGTTTTGCTGAAAGGATTCTACAACTGGAGAAATCTTTGTCTCAGTCTGTTACTTCTGCTGTTCCCAAGGAATCTAAGATAAATCTGCCTGATCAATTTTCTAGAGATAGAAAATTTTTTGATATTTTTCATGACAGTTGCAAGCTGTATTTTCGTCTCCGTCCTTACTCTTCTGGTGATGAGCAGCAACGTGTGGCCATTATTATTTCGCTTCTGCAGGGTGACCCTCAGGCCTGGGCGTTTTCACTAGATGCCCAAGCTCCAGAATTGTTTTCTGTGGACCGTTTTTTTTACAGCACTGAGGTTACTCTACGATGAACCTCACCTTACAGTCGTCGCTGAATCAAACCTGAATGTCCTCCACCAAAGTCGTCGTCCAGTGGAAGATTATTGTTCAGAATTTTGTAGATGGTCTGTTCACTCTCAATGGAATGATCCTGTTCTGCTGCCAGTTTTGTCAGGGCCTGTCAGATACTATTAAGGACTTGTTAGTAAATTACATGCAGCCTGCATCTTTGGTTTACACCATGACTCTCGCCATGCATTTGGAACGGTGTTTACGCCAACGCAAAGCAGAATGGTCCTTTAACTCCACTCCTCTGCTTCAGTTCACACCTGAGTTGCACCATGAACCTATGCAGCTAGGATTCACTAGATCGACTCCTGACAGGAGAATATATTGTAGGCAAAAAAGACTTTGTTTCTATTGTGTAGATGCCAATCACTGGCTAAAGAACTGTCCAAAACATTTGGCTTCAGAACAACTTCAGCATCTATGTGGTTCACAGGAGAGCCACCTAGGTGACCAGGTATCGTCTTGTTTTTCTCAAAAAATGTTGTGTTCTGCTCAGGTATCTGCTAATGGTAAAACTGTTGCTGGTAAAGCATTTATTGATTGTGGTTCTGCAGCTAATTTTCTACACTCTCGGGTTTCTAGACAGTTGGGGATTTCTATGTTTCCACTGGTGACTCCTGTCAATGCTACCACTTTGGACGGTACCCCACTGTCTCAGGGCCCGGTTAAGTACGCCACTGCACCCGTCACTCTAGTAATAGACTATGTGCATTGTGAAACTTTCTTTTTTGGTTCTTGATAATTTGCCTGCGGAATTTGCGTTGGGGTTATCTTGGTTACGCTCCCATAATCCGGTACTTGACTGGTAAAATAGGAGAGTAAGTTAAATGGAGCTCTAAATGTAATGCTTCTTGTTTTTCCTCGCTTGACTCTGCTATGTCATGTGATACCTTGCTTTTTCCTAAGGAGTTAGTACATAATTCTGCTGAGACTTGTAGTACTCTCTGATATTAGGGTCTTATAATAAGATCAATGGCTCAGTTGAGGTTACTCATTCTAATGCTCCTAATTGTGACTCTCCTCCCATTGCACGGCGATGAGTACTGAGGTGGACTTGGAGTCTAACAGACTGTATACAGTCTGATATCAGGATCTGTCTTTACGTGAGAAAATCCCAGTCTTCTTATAGTAGGAGGACTGATTCTATGGGAAAAATATGCCGTCCTCATCTCATGATTTGGTTTATCATTGCCCTCTTCAGCTGCTGACCCATGATTTGATGACCATTTTATGATCTCTGCTCCTCTGAGTAAATGTGTGGATTTGGTGTTTGTTTTCTGCTACAGTGCACTTATTTGTAGTACACTTAGCTGTTTTGGTGACAATTCTGGTCTTCAGATTAACTGTAAGTCCATCTCTTCTTGCAAGGAGCTCTGATGAAGACGTCTGGTGTCGCTCTTGACTCGCAGAGGTGGGTTTCAAATCCACCTTAAAGATAAAACTACTCCGCATTGATGAAACCGTCTCCTTTGAATGCATTGGTGGTCACATTTTAGCAGACTAAAACATTGGGTTTGCAAGTTATTAATCACCTATTAACCCTATCCTGATGGGCAGGATTTCAAAAGGAATTAGTAGAGTTGTTGTCCATCTTAACCTTAGACCATAAAAGGTGGATCATACTTGATTTGAGATTTTACTGCCTTTCACAATTTGGGAAAAAGCTACTTAGTAACATGTACGACCTAGACTTCTCTCACGTATTCCACTCACCCACACACAGAAAGGACCACACTCTTGACCTGACATTCCAAAGAGGACTGAAAAGTTCAAAAGTAACTGCAAATCCAGTCACTTGGTCAGATCATCACACTATTGATTTCCCAGTAAATTTTACAGCTTCCAAACTCCCAAACAAAGAACCAATAAAATATAGAATCTTTAACAGATTATCTCCCCAAAAAATTTGAAACATTGGCAAACTAAAACAGCTTCAGTCTCTAACAGCGTAGTGTGGCAATACAGCAAATCTGTGGTTTTTTGCTTTTGATGCTATTGCTTCCTGGTGCACCATAATTTTCGTCCCCAAACATTTTCACCGCAAAACTTCACATCAAAGAGCTTAAAAACGGTGTGCGGAAACTTGAAATTCACTGTCAGAAACATCAAACAAATCTCACTGACTCTATACCTCAGGAACTACCAATCAACCATAAAAAAATAAAAATCTACCTTTCTGGCATAAGAAATAGAAAATGCAAGGAACAGGCCAGAACAATTGTTAAGCACATGTAAGGGAATTGCTAGTTGTGCAATTCCCTAGTGCTGCTGCTGAAAAGGGAAGAAGAGAAGACAGAGACAGTGAGTCCTAAACTCAACCCAGTCCCTGTCCCTGCATACTTGTCTCAGCTACCCTAGGCGGTAGCAGGGCAACTTGGCGACAATCCCTTCTCTGAATAAGTGACACACAGAACAGGACAAGACAAAACAACACAGAAGCAGAGTCAGCAAGCCAAGGTCACATAAGAGAAACAAACAGTACAAAATCGTAATCCAAAAGAGTAGTCACAGGGGGAGCCAAAGGTCAGAAGTCAGAAATACAATAATAGCAGAAAAAAGAGCTAGCAGGGACAAAGTCATAGGACAGAATCTCAATAGCCAGCGCCCATGTGTGAGCAGATGACCTGTTTATAGGAAGTCCAGAATCTGTCCAGACTTGATTGGTAGACAGGCTGTCAATCACAACGGCACGGATTAACTGTTTGAGAAGCAGAGAAAAGCAAGGTGCAGGAGATGGGTGTGGCTGAAATTCAATTAAAGAGAAGAGGTACTAGGACAATGTTCAGACTGAGCAACAAGAACCCTAAGTAAGGAATCAAACTGAACATGCCTCCTGCGCCGCAGCGTGCGAGCAGAGGGTGTCGCAGAGACCCAAACAGGCAGAGACGTTACAGCACAGTAGATAAACTATCCCATCACTACAACAACTGAATAATTTGCACATTATTTCAGGGACAAATTTTCTGCACTCTGGAATGGCATACAAAAAACAATGACAGTCCAAATGCCAGCAATAATAAAACTTTAAAGAGGACTTTTCACCACCTCAAACAAGTACAGTTATTTACATCATTATATATATATATATATACGCTGCTCCACTGATTCTGGGATAGCTGGATTTCTTTCTCTACCCCCACCGCTCACCAAACAAAAAATGCTGTTTTTTTTTTTTTTTTTTTTCCACCTTCCCTGGCCTAAATAATTTTAAAAAAATCCTGGACAACCCCTTTAATTATTCCTTTTATCTGGAGAAAGAATCCTCAATTAGATCCCACTCCCTCAAGAAATTTTACAACCAATGGCATCTGTTGTCTCTGGCATCTGTTGACTAAAATTCACTGGCTCTATATTTATACAATTTGAGGCTGATTTTATGGAGCTTCTCTATGCCCTAGTCCCTACTCCCTTTTTGCTCTATGGGATTATAATTTAATGTACTTGAAAATAATGTTTTAATATGTCTGATACAATTTTTTATATTTTTTATAATACCGTCTACACTTGTTTAATTCTGTCGTTTAAGTATTGATTTTTATTGTGATGTTCTTCCTCCCTTTTTTCTATTACCCAACTGTTATCAATATGTTCCTTGTACTTACTTTTCAATATTAAATAAAAATTTTATTGATTAAAAAAAGTGAATTAACTTCTATGATTATTATTAAAAGTTATATTTTAGACACTTCTTATATTTTTTCTGTGATACCTGAGGAACATTGCAAAAATAAAACTCCAACAGAAGATCTCTCCCCGCTGGTCCATGCCTTCATAGACTCACTACTGTAATGCCCTATACGTAGGCCTTCCGGACAAAGAAATACATTGCCTTCAGCTAGTCCAAAGTGCTAGCGAGATTAATAACCAAACAACCCAGACATGCTCCCATAACTCTTATCTTCTCACCTGTTCACTGCACTGGCTGCCTGTAAAATGGAGAATATCTTTTACAGTTTGCTTGACGATCTTCAAATCCATAAAAAGCTGAGGCACTGATTAAATTCACTTCTGAAGCCCCATAATCTTTGCTGACCTCTCATATCATCCACCTTAAAAGTTCTGGAGCATGAGCCTTCTACCATGCATATACATTTCTCTGGAACGCATTACCCAGTCTGATCAGAGAGAACTCATCTTTGAACAATTTAAATTCAAGACTCGTAACAGATCTCTGCAGCATATAACACCTTCATTATACATACAGTAGAATACTGCAAAATACTGTTTACTTAATCACTGGAGTCTATTGTGAGAAAATTGCATTACAAATGTTTGTTGTTGTCTACAGATAACAATAGACCTGTTGCAGGACTTGGGTTGGATCCTAAACTGGGAAAATTCGCAGCTGGTTCCCAGCACCATATAGAAGTTCCTGGGGGTTCATATAAGTTCCAGAGCCCAAATTTCTTTTCTCTTGTAAGAAAATATCCTCATTTCAAAATTTTGTTCCATAAGGGAAGCAATATCTATTTGGGGTTATTGACAGCTAACATATCAGCAGTGTCTTGCAGCCAATTTCATGCTTGCCCCCTTCAAATCCAGATCTTAAAAATTTTGGTCTCATCTGTCTCTAGAAAAGAAAAAGGTGCTTCTCTCATCAGTCAGATAATCCCTAAATTGGTGGCTAAACTCACAAAATGTAGAAAAGGGAGTCCTCTGGCGCATGGAACTAAATGTCTCATTAACAACAGATGCCAGCGATTGAGGCTGGGTAGTTCAGGTCCAAGGCAAGTTCTTTCAGAGTCAGTCGCCTCATAATCACCTATCTTAAATTACAAATAAATAAGGGCCATTTGGGAAACTCTTCAGAAAAACATTTACTGCAAGGATTCCATCTCAAAGTATTCTCAGACCATTCTACCACTCTGAGTTTCTTGAGGAACCAGGGGGGATCAAGATTCAAGATTTTCCTGTCACTTTCCGACAGAATTTTCCATTAAGAGTCCTATCTCTAGAAAAGTCTCTGCCTGTAAATCTCTCCTGATCATGCCAACAAAACTGACAAAACCGTCTTTCTTGCTCTCTTGGGAGAAAGAACTCAAACTCAGCCTGACAGACAAGGAAGCAGTCTTTATTCTGCTCCATTGTCATGCATTCTCCAGCTATAATAGGTTGCAAGAGTCACTACTACTACTTTCAAGGTGGCATAAATCCTCAAACTGGCGGACTCAAACTTATGTTGGTGCTGTCAGAAACAACCATGAACTCTATTGCATATTTGGTGGTCCTGCGAGATCATTCTACATTTCTGGACTCAGATCTCTGATCAAATCTATCAAATTATTGGTCACAAGTTTTCTTTGACCCCAGCCATGGTTATCCTTTCACACCTACAACCTCATTTTTACCCATCCAAAACTGATCTTAAAACTCTTTAATAGAGCCTGCAAAAACACTCAATCCACTTTTTTGGCACCAGTCGACCTCACCACTGCTGCATCTCTGGAACAAGAAGGTTCATCAGGTAGCGAGGTTTGAGAAATTAATTAGTTGTACAGAAAGAAGACATGAACAGTACCTGAGAGTGTGGTCCCCCTGGCTTTGTTACTATACTTGATGCCAGGACATATCCACCACATCATCCTCCCTCATCCCCCTCTACCGAAACTATAAAATGTGTATGTGCCTAGATTTCATACTTCATTCTTCACCAAAATTTAGAGCTGGTTTGATATGAGAGGATGCTTTCTTTGATCACTGTACTACTTTGACATTATGTTTTTTCTTTCACATATTTTCTCAAAATGTCTCATCCATGCTTTTGTGAACCTTCCTATTTTGCAGAACTAGTGTGATGAGACTATCCAATTTGTTGTGATTTTTTTTCTTTTTCACTGTTTCATATACTTGTTCGCTTGTTATGTTTGTATTTCTGTGAACTATATTTATGTAAAACTTGTACAAAAATTAAATAAAATCAGAATTAAAAAAAAAAAAAATAAATAATAATTTTCCATTGAGATCCAGAAAGAATAAGTACAGGTGAACTTTATAGCCCCATTTTCATCCTCCTAAAATTAATTGCAGTAGAAAGTCCAGTCATTCTGCCCATAAGGGAAGATCTCCTTCAGGGTCACACCTGTCATCCAAACCTAAAGAAGCTCCACCTTGTTGCAACCTGAAGGCTGAATGGTGGACTCTATCCCACAAAGGACTATTAGATAGAGTAATAGAGGCTCTTCTGTCTTACTGGAAAAGAGTCACCTCAGATACCTACCAGAAGATATGGAGGAAGTTTTGCTCCTGGTGTGGAGAAAGTAGTCCAAATCCATTTTGTGCTAATGTTCTTGAGATCCTAGATTTTTTGCAAAACTGCTTTGAAAAGGACTCTCTCTCAGGACTTTTTGCTTTAAGCTCTATTTTTTTTTAACAATTTTGTTTTTATTGGTGTTTCAAAAATAATTATAAATAAATTTATGCATATGAAAAAGTGATTGACATAATGGTTCATAACGGTATAGAATTACATTACGAAATGGAGAAAATAGCAATGAAGAGCAACAAAATAAAGGAAACCTAATAACTAGGTGATGTGATGTAGCAATACAACAGCAAGAAAATGGAAGGTGGGGGTGAAGGGTGGAGGTGGTGTAGAAGAGGGGGTGAGTGGACAAGACTGGTACATTGATATAGAGGCTGATGGGAGCAGTAGACTTTACTAATAAAGAATGCCTACCTAAGCGACCAGAGGTCTATTCAGCCAAGAGGACCAGGTTTTTAGAAAAATGTCATGTGTTTTGTGAGACCAACTCAGGAGCTCTTCAAACCTTGCAATTTGGTTTGTCTTTGTAATCCATTGAGCACATGATGGAATGGCCTTTTTCAGCCAATAGAGGGGGATGAGAGCTTTACCAGAGGCCACCAGGGCCATAATTAAATTGGTCTTAGATGGTTTATCCCCCCTACAGTTTTGGATGAACAGGTCTCAGGGCTTGAGCTAAGTGCATTACTGTTCACTCTGAATGCAGCACGTTCAGAGACACTGTAACTTTAAATGGCTCTAACTCCAGAGCTGTGGGGGCTAGAGTCGTGATCTTGGTTTTGTTTTAAAGCCAAGATCATGTAGCCCCCATAGATTTAGAAATATAACTGGTTAAATTGGAGGTGCATATACCTGCATTTTCGTTTTAATCAGTGTGTAGGAGAACATGAACAGCTGACAGCTGACATTGCAGGGAGAGGAGAAAATGATTTTATTATTCTGTTCCTGTCACTTCAGATGACCCCATGGGACTTATGTTCATGATATCACCGCCCCATTATCAGTCAAAAGCATACTTGCGATTTAACCCCTTGTATGCTGAGTCATTTTACAGAAAAAGTAAAAATAGACTTTTTTCCCCCTTTATGTAATGAAAAAAAACCAAAACACACAATTGGTATCAGTACATCCGTAACAACCCCTAAAATAAAATTAGTATATTATTTATTGTACATGAGAAATGCAATAAACATTAAAATTTAGATGCCAGTTTTCTAATCATCTCACCTCTCAAAAACAAAAAGTAATAAAAACTGATAAATAATCTTTCATACTCACAAAATACAAGGTCTCATAAAGCTACATTGAAATAAAATGTAAAAAGTTATTAAAGCTAAAATGCAGTGAGGGATAAAATGTTACTGATTTAGGCCAGAACCCCACTGTAATGTCTCTGCCTGTTCAGGCCTCTGTGGCGCAGGAGGCATGTTCAGTTATTATTCCTTGCTTTAGATTCTTTAGGTTGTCTGAACACTGTCCTATTCCCTCACCTCTGTGATTATTTTCCACCACACCCATCTCCTTCACCTTGGTTTCCCTCTGTTCCTCGAAGAGTTAATCTTAGCCTTACCAGTGTGATTGACAGCCTTTCTGCCAATCAAGTCTGGGGCAGGTTCTGGACTTCCTATAAACAGGTCATCAGCCCATACAGGTTTGCTGGCTATTGTGACTTGTCCTCGCTGAGCTTTCTACTCGGTCTTTCTTGTGACTACCCTTTTTGACTGCGATTTGGTACTATTTGTCTTTCTGGTTTGACCTCGGCTTGCTGATTCTGCTTCTGTTTTGTTTTGTCTTGTCCTGTTCTGTGTAACACTTATCTTAAGAAGGGATTGCCGCCCAGTTGTTGTCTGTCGTCTACGACAGTTCAGGCAAGTAGGCAGTGACAGGGTGGGTTCACCTTAGGACTCACCGTCTCTGTCATTCCCTTCCTCCCAGGTTTCAGCAGCAGCATTTTACATTACCTGCAAAGTGGATGGGATTCTGGGTAATCCCATCCACAAATTGCAGAAAAAAGTCCGCAGCTGAAATGCTGTGATTTCAAAAATGTGAGCGTTTTTGCAAATCGCAGCAAGCCATTTATACCTACGGAAACGTTGCTCTTTTCCATATAGGTATAACAGAAGCAGAAAGTCCGCAGTGGAAAATTCTGAGGACTTTTTGTGCAAAACGTTGCAGAAAAAACTGCAATGCACCGCAGTCTTTTTCTTAGTGTTTTTTGGCTGAATTTAGGCTGAATTTGTTAGATCGCTAAAGAGTTAAAATGCACATAGGGCACCGGAATTATGTGTCAATATTTATTTCAGCCATAAAGTAAAAATCTGCAATAAAAAAGTGAAAATTTCAGGAGGGTTTTTGAAATTTTAATGTGTCTATTAGGGGATTAAGTAAAATTTTTGAATCTCAAATAGCCCTTTACTGGTGGGATAAAAGGTTCTGTAATGGTTGTCCCTACTACTCAAGATTATAAATTTGATTCCCACTTGGAATCTGAATTTAGTTCTCAAAGGCTAGGATCACATCTGCGTTCAGATTTCTATTTGGGGGGTCCGCTTGGGGACCCCCCCCCGAACGGAAACCTAATTGCTTAAAAAAGCCGTTACCCACGGAAACCCGCAGACCCCATATGACTATAATGGGGTCCGCATGGTTTTCGCCCAAAAAAGACGAAAAATGCGGAGAGAAAAGCGCTGTGGGGAGTGGAACGGAATCCCCATACGGAGAGCCAACGCTGCTTTGAACCCAGCGTTAGCCATGACCCTAAAACCATTTGAGCTAATTGAGGATATTTCTCTACAATTCTTAAGGTGGTATTTTTGGTGGCAATAACATCTGTTAGAAGAATAAGTGAGTTTCAAGCCCTTTCCATAAGAGAACCATCTCTCAAACAAAACTCTAAAATTGGACCCCACCTTTTTACTCAAAGTTGCACAGACTTCTAGTGGTCACAAGATATTGTTTTACACTCTTTATGTAGCAATCCAAAATCTAAAAAGAGTTGGAAGCAAACTCCCTCGATGTTAGAATAGCAGTCATCACCTATCTGCAGGCTACAGAAAACTGGAGAAAGGACCTGAATATGTGTGTCCTCCTTCAGAATCCAAATAAGGGGAAAAAAAACAACCCAAAGAACTGTTGCCATGGTTAAAAACAGCCATTTGTGAGGCTTACAAACATATATGTATAGATCCACCAATTTATGGGGTGGCTGTGTCCTGGGCTAAAAGAGGTGTACCCTCCCTAAAGCAGGCAACAACATGAACTTCCCCCCCATACCTTTTTTAAACACAACAAACTTAATGTAGAAGCCTTCAAAGAACTAACTTTTGGATCAAAAGTTTTGCAGGCAGTTCCCCCCCCCCTAAAATTCTGATTAATTTGGCATTGCTCTTCAGTGTTGATGCTGTCATGCTGATGTGATGTAAAGGTAGAATTATTCCTTACTGTTAATTCGGTCACCATGTATCTCCCTTTTTTTTTTTGTACATAATTCTTTTTCCTGAATAAAGTTTATACTGAAGCAGTACCTGGTGTGCTTTTTTGAGTTGAAATGTCTCTCTGTTCCTGTTCCTATTTAGGTCGAGGTTTATTCTCTCCAGTGTTGGTGCTGTGTTGGTGCTGTCATGGTGACTCATGAAAACCGAATTAACAACAGTAAAGCTTAATTCTCGAATATTCTGCATTGTGAATGCCATAAATACAAAACATTTAAGAAAATGGTACATTTGCGTTTTTCTAATTCTACCCATTATTTATATTTTTCAGATTCCCAGTAACTTGCACAAACATTTAAATGGTGCTATTATAAAGTACAATACAGTGCCTTGCGAAAGTATTCGGCCCCCTTGAACTTTTCAACCTTTTGCCACATTTCAGGCTTCAAACATAAGGATATAAAATTTTAATTTTTTGGTGAAGAATCAACAACAAGTGGGACACAATCATGAAGTGGAATGAAATTTATTGGTTATTTTAAACTTTTGTAAAAAATAAAAAACTGAAAAGTGGGGCGTGCAATATTATTCGGCCCCTTTACTTTCAGTGCAGCAAACTCACTCCAGAAGTTCAGTGAGGATCTCTGAATGATCCAATGTTGTCCTAAATGACTGATATGATGATAAATATAATCCACATGTGTGTAATCAAATCTCCGTATAAATGCACCTGCTCTGTGATAGTCTCAGGGTTCTGTTTAAAGCGCAGAGAGCATCATGAAGACCAAAGAACACACCAGGCAGGTCCGTGATACTGTTGTGGAGAAGTTTAAAGCCGGATTTGGATACAAAAAGATTTCCCAAACTTTAAACATCCCAAGGAGCACTGTGCAAGCGATCATATTAAAATGGAAGGAGTATCAGACCACTGCAAATCTACCAAGACCCGGCCGTCCCTCTAAACTTTCATCTCAAACAAGGAGAAGACTGATCAGAGATGCAGCCAAGAGGCCCATGATCACTCTGGATGAACTGCAGAGATCTACAGCTGAGGTGGGAGAGTCTGTCCATAGGACAACAATCAATCGTACACTGCACAAATCTAGCCTTTATGGAAGAGTGGCAAGAAGAAAGCCATTTCTCAAAGATATCCATAAAAAGTCTCGTTTAAAGTTTGTCACAAGCCACCTGGGAGACACACCAAACATGTGGAAGAAAGTGCTCTGGTCAGATGAAACCAAAATCAAACTTTTTGGCCACAACGCAAAACGATATGTTTGGCGTAAAAGCAACACAGCTCATCACCCTGAACACACCATCCCCACTGTCAAACATGGTGGTGGCAGCATCATGGTTTGGGCCTGCTTTTCTTCAGCAGGGACAGGGAAGATGGTTAAAATTGATGGGAAGATGGATGGAGCCAAATACAGGACCATTCTGGAAGAAAACCTGTTGGAGTCTGCAAAAGACCTGAGACTGGGACAGAGATTTATCTTCCAACAAGACAATGATCCCAAACATAAAGCAAAATCTACAATGCAATGGTTCACAAATAAACGTATCCAGGTGTTAGAATGGCCAGACCTGAATCCAATCGAGAATCTGTGGAAAGAGCTGAAAACTGCTGTTCACAAACGCTCTCCATCCAACCTCACTGAGCTCGAGCTGTTTTCCAAGGAAGAATGGGCAAGAATTTCAGTCTCTCGATGTGCAAAACTGATAGAGACATACCCCAAGCGACTTGCAGCTGTAATCGCATAAAAAGGTGTCGCTACAGAGTATTAACTTAAGGGGGCCAAATAATTTGGCACGCCCCACTTTTCAGTTTTTTATTTTTTACAAAAGTTTAAAATCTCCAATAAATTTCGTTCCACTTCACGATTGTGTCCCACTTGGTGTTTCTTCACCAAAAAAATTCAAATTTTATATCCTTATGTTTGAAGCCTGAAATGTGGCGAAAGGTTGAAAAGTTCAAGGGGGCCGAATACTTTCGCAAGGCACTGTATGTCTTGTGAAAAAGCATAATACAGCTTTTGGAACGCAGGGAGTAAAAAAAACAAAAACTCAAAAATTAAAAACAAATGTAGCAGAAAGAGGTTAAAGTTATGGCTCATATATATGTGCATGGTGTATATATCCACACACATGTACAAAAACATCCAAATTCTTCCATTATATTTTTCTTACCATCATATGTCACATATGGCACTTGAAAACCGCGAGCACTGTTGACTTCATTGCTTTTAAAGTGGACCCAGAGTTTGCGTGAGCGTGCTGTGAAGGCAATTGGTCGTTCATATGTCTGACAAGTCTCATAGGTGGTAATGGAGGAAGGGGAAGCTGTATAAGAAATAGAATATTAATTATGTATATCAGATTTGTAATTTTTAATTTCCAACCTCATTTCAACCTCACTATTAGACCTATTTGACAGATTTACTTATTAAATATGGGAGCAGCAGTATAAAAATGTTCTTAGCAACCACTAATGGTCCCAAAAGTTCAACACAGGTGCAGTTTACAATGAGGGTAATATGGGTGCCCTCCCAGAACCCAAGCTTCTGTGGGATCCCATGAAAATTAAGAATCATAAATTGCTCATGTGCCCAGTATAACAGCAAACTTTCAGTCTTTTTGCAGCAGTGGAGGAGTGTTGAAAGAGTGGTAGAACTGGTAAAAGTGGCTTTGGAATCAATATGAAGCAGTATTAAGGTAAAGCCACATGGGGCATCCATAGATGTTGCTTCCAATCCATCATGACATACTTTGTTTCGCGTTTGTGTGGTTTTGAATTTGTTTCAGGTCGAACAAGTTTGGTACAAGCTACAGCTTAAATTGGCTTAAAACATAATGTACAACACTGTCAGGGCTCCTAGGAACCTGACACACAACTGAAGCTGGTGGTTATATTGCAAAAACTATGGTTTTATAGAAAAAATTGTCTGTTTTGATTACTCGTAAATGCTACAAGCTTGTTATTATTTGTGAGACAAATTGATGGTTATGTGCCTAGTTGAAAAGTGATGAAGAATTGGCTTTTCAAGAATTATCTGTTTATGGGAGCAGGTGTGAAATCAAAATGGTTTCACTTTTTTATGCCAACACTGTGGCACTAAGTGTGGTATAGTTGAATGTGATGGACCAGGTCACAGGACATGTCTGGTTGAGTGATGGCAGTGGTGGTAGCTGTGCAAAATTTGTGGCAGTAAGGCATGGAATAATATAATGAACCAGGCCGCAGAACAAGTCTGGTGGTGGTAGTAGTGGTAGCTGTGGTGGAGTGGTGGCAGAGGCGGTAGCAGTGGCAAGCAGTAAAGAATGGATTAATGTGATGCACCAGGCAAGAGGACATGTCTGGCTGAGTGATGGCAGTGTTGGTAGCTATGAGCATGAGTGACAGCTCGGTTCCCCTTAAATAACGGAGATTTTTTCAGATTAGGTAGGCAGACAGGCATAATCAGCATTTTGCATTTACAGAAATAAAACACTTGAAATAGAACACTCTGTGTGTAAAGAATCTAGAAAATATAGGAGGGCACTTTTTTTTCATTTAATTACTGAAAGAAATAAAGTTTCAAAGATATTCTAATTTATTGAGATGTACCTGTATGTAATTAAAAAAATGTAAACTCTTGCCCTTAAAAAAAACCCTTAGAAAAGATTCACCAACAGAATTCACCAACAGGACTGACTTTATTAGTAAAAACTATATAAAACTGTGGACAGATAAAACTTCTCTATTGCAAAACAGACTTAGACAAAATTAAATTATTGGTAATGAAAAGTTAACTGTTTTTTTTGTCTGTTTGTATTACTGCTGCACACAGCACAGATATTCCCCACACACTCGTATCTATGATTTCTATCACTCGTCTGCCTGTAATTGCTAAAATCTGACTAAACTGTTTTCTAATTCTCATACTCCTAGTATATTACAAGTTTTCCAGCACTCTGTGATCTGTATCATGCAGTGATGAATAACACTTCCACCATCACTGATATACCTCGTGTTCCAGCCGAAATAACCTTATATAATGTATATGACATCATCATAGTAAGGTGTCTATCTACCAATGACTCTTGGCTGAGAGGCTCTAAGGTGTCGCCAGAATATCACAGTGACTCACAAGAAACATGTCTCTACTATATTTTTACTGTGCAATACATAAGAAGGTATCCATTTTACTTTGTCCGAGATGAATCAACATTTATTCGTTTTAGTTAAAAAAAAAAAAATTGAAAACAGTTTGGAATATTCAGGTCAAACTCGGTTTGTGACACTGTGCATGGAGGCCAAATGAATCTTGTGTACATACATTATGTTCATATTGGATGATTTTAGGTAGGGAATGTGTGTTGTACTCTTCGTACTAAGGGTACACAAGTAGATATGCAGTGATCTGAGGTGCAGCAGTATGGAAATGGAGCATCTGATACCTCACTGGTCACTTGACTTTTAGAGCCGTATCCTTTTATAGACCGTAGGCTGGCACAGTGATGAGGTCACACAGAGGAACTCCCTGCTACTGGTCTCCTGTGTAATGGTGTTTTAGGGTGCCCTTGATGTTAGGTTTTAATAAAGTCACAGGAGATGGAATGGCAGTAGAAACATGTATGACAGGAGTGGCTATATCCTCAAACCTTCTTTATTTCTCTAACACTTTTCCCTGTGATTATCTAAGGTGACCCCTGGGACCAAGTCCTCCATTAGGTAAGGGAAAATAATACACAGTTATAGTCACCTTGCCTTACCTCTCCTGGGCCTCCTCGCGCTTCTCCACAGTTCCCGCCGCCGCTGGCTTCCTCTTCTCTGCAGCTGACATCACACGTTCTGAACGTCCAGAAAGTGTGACATCACCTAAAGGCCAGAAGATGATGCCAGACGCCTAAGACAGGTGAGTAAAAATGTTTGTTATTTTTACTGACCTTGAAAAGGGGCCCTGCGGCACATGACACTGGGTTCCCTTGTGTTATTGATATGGCTGGACCTGTTTCCTGGATCCGGAATCATAAGGCTCTGGATCCCAGGGGCCCCTTTGGGGACGGCGGCCCTGGGCAATTGCCCAGTTTGTTCCCCCATAACGCCAGCCCTGGGTACAGCAGTGGAGAAGTTCAGCAATTAGTAGGTTCACAAAGTCTTGGTTCTGCAATATTGGGGTCCAGTGACATGGGACTGCCTGTTAGCCCAATCTGTCATTTAGCTAGCCTGAAGAGTTGAAGGTGCCCTTCAACAATCTAACTTTTGTCTCTTATAACTACAGATTAGATTAAACTAAACTAGAAACAGGAAGTCACTTCCCAACTTTCAAAGGACTGAAAGAGGGGCAAAATCTGCACACTGCAGGAAATGTTATATATTGTAAGCCCATGCTTCCATTCCTGCCCAGTTTGACTCTGCCCATTCCGATCCATTTCCCTTTGTGCCGACACATTGTACAATGCCCTTTTCGTGACTACGACATGGTATCATGCTTCCTTATGGTCCCCACACGGTATAATGTCTCCTTGTAGTGCCTACAATATAAATACCCCCCTCTTTGTGGCCCCCACAAAATGTGCCCCTCAAAATATCCTCACAGTATAAGTTTAATGTGGGCCCACAGCATAGTATCCCCCCTAATGAGGCACCATAATAGTGGCTACCACAGTCACCTGATCACTGGGGGAACCGACTATAAGGCCATAAGTGGCCATAATGGGAAAACCCCTTTAATACAGGTGCATCTCAATAAATTAGAATATCTTTGAAACATTTCTTTCTTTCAGTAATTAAATTAAAAAAGTGACCTCCTATATTTTCTAGATTCTTTACACACAGATTGTTCAATTTCAAGTGTTTTATTTCTGTAAATGTTGATTATGGATTACAGGTAATGAAAACCAAAATCTAAGAAAATTTGAATATTGTAAAAAACTTCAGTATGTCACCTGCCAAGGTTTCCTAAGCCTTTAAATGGTCCCTCAGTCTGGTTCAGTAGGACACACAATCAGGGAAGACTGCTGATTATGAATTGAATTACTGAATCACTGAAATGAATGAACGTTTGAAAAATATTCTAATTTATTGAGATGTACCTGTATGTCCCCCACAGTGTAATGTCCCCCTTAATATGGACCCCTACTATAATGTTCTTATACCTCCACAGAAAACTTCACAAATGAAAAAAAAATAAAAAATAAAAAATAATGCTTACCTTCGCCATTCTCCCACAGTCCAATCCTCTATAACTGTGACATCACAAATTAGAGATGTTCATAACTAGACATGGATGAACCTCTGAAGATTCATTTTGTTTTGGATTAGGTCCAAAGAGTAGTTCATCATCGAAGATCGAAGTTCTAGACTAGAGCTTGAATGACTTAAAACATAGTGTACCACCATGGTTCTCAACCTTTTCAAGTGAAGTACCCCCACTGAGAAAACATCCCAACTGATTAACCCCCAAAGTAGTGATTGGTTATCAATGTTAATAACATGGGGTTTCATTTGAAGGTCTCATTAACAATTATGTAACGGCCCCTCAGTGCCCCCATATGTAGTATAATGGCCACTTAGTGCCCCCACACTCAGAATATCTGTCAATGCCCCAATGTGTAGTATAATGGTCCCGTCTGTGCCCCTACATGTAGTATAATAACTCATACACTCAGTAGAATGACCCTTTCAGTGCCCCATGTGTAACATAATTTCCCCCACAGTGCCTCACACATATAATAAAATTTCCCACTCAGTGCCCTCACATATACAGTGGCTTGCAAAAGTATTCATACCCCTTGAACTTTTTCTAATTTGTCTATTTTGTAACCTTACAACCACAAACTTAAATGTATTTTATTGAGATTTTACATGATAGACCAACACAAAGGCACATCATTGTGAAGTGGAACGAAAATGATACATGATTTTCAAAATTGAAATGAAAAGTGTGCAAAGTATTTAGCCCCTGTACTCTGATACCATAAATAAAATGCAATGCAATCAATTGCCTTCAGAAGTGACTTAATTAGTTAAGTGTCCAGCTGTGTGTAATTTAGTCTCAGTATAAATACACCTGTTCTGTGAAGGCCTCAGTGGTTTGTTACAGAACACTAGTGAACAAACAGCATCATGAAGAGCAAGGAACTCACCAGACAGGTCAGAGATAAAGTTTTGAAGAAGTTTAACCCCTTCTCACAAAATCACGTACATGTATGTGATTGGGTGTGAAGGGTTGTATGGCGAGAGCTCAATAGACCCCGACTGCAGCTGTTAACACTTTAGATGCATCTAAAGTGTGCAGCCGCCACGGGTGCTGCCATCTTTCACCGATCACCACCCTCCTGAACATCATTGGAGGGAGGTGATCGGTTTTATGACAGCCGGGAGCCTATTGAAGGCTCCCAGGCTTGTCATTACATTAGACCTATTACACGGTGCCAGAGGCTCACAGTGTATAGTGTGAGCGATCAGACCCCCTAGGGTTCAAGGTCCATAAGGGGTCTGATCATAAAAGTAAAAGAAAAAAAAAAAGTTTTTTAAAGTATAAAAAGAACACAAAAATATAAAAGTTCAAATCACCCCCTTTCCCTAGATCACATATAAAAATAAATAAACAAAAGTAAACATAAACACTTTAGGTGTCCCCGTGCTCCAAAATGTCCAAATTATTAAAATATTTCTCCCATACGGTGAACGGCGTAGCGGGGAAAAAATCAAAATGACCAAATGGTTGTTTTTTCAACTTTTTGCCTCCTATAAAAAATGGAATAAAAATGATCAAACCATCAGACCTTCACCAAAATAGTATCACTAAAAATGGCATCTTGTCCCGCATAAAAAGACACCTAACCCAGCTCCATACACATAAATATAAAAAAGTTACAGGTGTCACAATATGGCGACACAAAAAATTTTTTGTATTTTGCAAAGTTTTTAATTTTCTTAAAAGGTATCAAAACATTACAAATACTATATAAATTTGGTATTGCTGTGATTTTACTGACCCGCAGAATACAGGTAACTGGTCATTTTTACCATATAGTGAATGCGTAAAAATTAAACTCATAAGAAATTGGGGTGAATGTGTTTTTTTTTCCAATTTCATCTCATTCTGAATTTTTATCCAGCTTCCCAGTACATTGTACAGGATATTGGATTGGGGGGAGGGAAAAATGGAAATGCAAAAATGAAGATTGGCTGTGGTATGAAGGGGTTAAAGCAGGGTTAGGTTATAAAAACATATGCCAAACTTTGAGCATCCCAAGAAGCACTGTTCAATCCATCATCCAAAAATGGAAAAAGTATTCTACAACTGCAGACTTACCAAGACATGGCTGTCCACCTAAACTAACAGATCGAGCAAGGAGAGCACTGGTCAGAGAAGCAGTCAAGAGACCAATGGTCACTCTGGAGAAATCCACAGCTCAGGTGGGAGAATCTGTCCACAGGATAACTATAAGTCGTGCACTCCACAAATCTGGCCTTTATGGAAGAGTGGCAAGAAGAAAACCATTGTTGAAAGAAAGACATAAGAAGTGCCATTTGCAGTTTGCTACAAGCCATACTGTATAGGGGACACAGCAAACATGTGGAAGAAGGTGCTCTGGTCAGATGAGAATAAAGTTGAACTTTTTGGCCGAAATGCAAATCGCTGTCTGTTGCGAAAAAGTAACACTGCTCATCACCCTGAACACACCATCCCCACTGTGAAACATGTTGGTGGCAGACTCATTCTGTGGGGATGCTTTTCTTCAGCAGGGTCAGGGAATCTGGTCAGAGTTGATTGGAAGATGGATGGAGCTAAATACAGGGCAATCCTGGAAGAAAACCTGTTGGAGGCTGCAAAAGACTTGAGACTGGGAAGGAGATTCACCTTCCAGCAAGACAATGACCCTAAACATACAGACAGAGCTACAGTGGAATGGTTTAGATCAAAGAATATTCATGTGTTAGAAAGTCCAGACCTAAATCCCTGTTCAGAGATGTTCTCCATCCAATCTGGCTGAGCTTGAACTATTTTGCAAAGAAGAATGGCCAAAAATCTCAGTCTCTAGATGTGCAAAGCTGGTAGAGACATACCCCAAAAGACTTGCAGCTGTAATTGCAGCGAAAGGTGGCTCTACAAAGTATAGGGGGGCTGAATATTTTTGCACATCACACTTCAGATTTTTATTTGAAAATTTGGAAAACCATGTATCATTTTCTTTCCACTTCACAATTATGTGCTACTTTGTGTTGGTCTATCACTTAAAATCTCAATAAAATACATTCAAGTTTGCGGTTGTAAAGTGACAAAATGTGAAAAAGTTCAAGGGTTATGAATACATTTGCAAGCCACTGTAATATAATGGTCCCCATGCTAAGTGACATTTAAGGAGCAAGTGGTAAACCCAATTTATTACTTACCACCAGGGCAGAATACCATGAGTCTCGGGGTGTTCAGAAAGCGCATCCCCCCCCCCCCTCATTCATGTCCTATTTTTATCCCTGTGACAGAGTAATATTTCATAGTGACCCCCACAGAGTATAATGTCCCATAGTGGCCATCCATGCAGTATAATGTCTGATAGGATCCCTTCACACAGTATAATGTCCCAATTGGCCTTCCACACAGTATAATGTTCAATAATGGCCCCCATGCAGTATAATGTCCCATAGTTCAGCTGAAGCTGAAATTTTGGGGGTTCGCCACCCGCAAACTACTCTTCATACTCTCAGAGAATAATTAGAAGAGCCCCAGTAACACTGTTTGTTATGTTTACTGACCTCCCCTGTGCCCTCACATGGGTCTCGGTCCTCTTCAGCCTCTTCAGGCCTTCTGAGTGAAATCAGGGACCACCTGTGATTGGGCCACAGAGGTGACCATTTATAGGGGTAGCTCTCCTTGCAGCGCGTACTTCTGGTGTATGAATCTGTCAGGGCTTCGAGAAATCTATTTAGCTCGCTCCTATCTGTCTAAGGCAAACACAGCCAAAGTTATGTCAAAGTGACAGTGATGTCTATGTCTATGGGAAAATGGATGGTAAGCAGTAGATACAAACTGCTAATTTCTTTTATGCTTTTTAAAATTCTAACTCTCCAAATATTTGCCTCTTTTGAGGAAGATGCTTGCCTGTGTTATTTTGAAGAAAAATTTGTGGCAATGTGCCTGGTTGAAAAGTGATGAAGTGGCTTTCCAGACAAAATAGCTGCCAAAAATTATCTCTTTATGGAAGCAGAATGCCACACCAACATGGTGTTTGTATTGGTAGAAGCAATAGTGTTTGTTTTTTGTTTTACTTTGCTGTTATTATCTCGACAGTGTGGCAGTGGAAGGTTACAACTACAGAATTTGTGAAAAATTTGTGCCAGACTGTCAGCTTGCTTGGATTGCCTGCCAGTAGAAAAGGGAAGAATTGGCTTTAAAGCAAGTTTCCAAAAACCATCCCTGTATGGGAGCAGATGCTACTACAGCATAGCCTTGGAGGTGGAGGAGTGACAGATAGAGAATTTCAAAACAATTTTGTGTCATGCTGTTAGCGTGCCTGGACTGCCAGTTGAAAAAGCTGGAATATCTTCTCTGATAAGAACAACAGTCAGCAGAGATCCTGGTCTGTCCTGTCTGCCATGCCTTTATCGGAGCAAATGCCACAGCAACATAGAATTGGCGGAATGACAATTTGCAGAATATCAAGAAAAACAAATAAGGGTCAGCCTCTTCCCTGGCTCTTAAATATCAAGGACTTCCCTCTGCATCCATAGGAAAGTCTTCCTTTTCCAGTCTAGGAATCCCAGGTCCACCACCACTATGACTTAGACCCAGTTCTTCATCCTCCACCAGCTCCCTTTGCACCACCTTCGAACAGTGGTGGTGACTAAGAGGAAAAAGTTGCTATTCTTCTTTCACCTCTCATTGCCTGACTGTTTCTTGTAAGATATATATTTAAGGGATGACATTACTGATGCTAACGTTGTCCCTGCTGCTGACATATTTGGTGGCCTCCTCAAAGGGCTTCATAAAGAGACACACTTCCCTCATGAGCCTACAATGGCGGATTTCAAAATAACATGGTTTGCTGCATGCAATAAACATTCACCACCTTCAGCTGCTCAGTCACTCCATTATGTGTGCTTCACCTTATATAGTTACATAGTACGGTTGAAAAAATACTTGTGTCTATCAGCCAAGGAAAGGGAAATGGCATGTATTTGATACATTTCCCTATACATCATTGCTATTTTGCTGTAAAAAGCATGTAAATCGTCTTTGAAGCTCTCAGCTGTTGCTGCTGGTGAGGAACAACAGGACCTATCTGTTTTAGGAGTTTTGATTTGCTTTCCTTAGCCACCCACCCTTCATTATTTTATTAAATGCTTTGTAATTATCAAAGGCTACAGCTGACCCTTCAGAATTATAATAATTAAATGCCCATTTTATTTCTGTTTATTGCCCTTTTAACCTTAACTGTAAGCTGTGGGGGTGGGGTTAATTTTATACTTGTTCCCTATAGGTACAGTAAATATTTTTCTATATACTTTTTCAAAGTAGATTAAGGCTAAAGCCCCATTTGCAGGCCACAACAAAAAAGCGCTGCGGGAAATACCGCAGTGGAAATGCATTGTGGTTTTTCCCACAGCGCTTTTCTCAGAAAGGAAACCTCTGTGGACTTTTTGCTTTCATTATGCCTATAGGGAAACCGCAATTGACATGCTTTGATTTCCAAAAACGAGACGGTTTTTGAAATCTCGTCATTTCCGCTGTGCCTATTTTTCTGCAATGTGTGGATAGGGTTCGCTTTGTAGTGACTGTAAAATGCTGTGGTTTTCGCCACGTGGGGGCCCCGGCCTTAAAGTTCTACCACATAACTTTTGTATTACTATCTGCTCCTAGTCTATATCCTGAAGTACAGCCCTTAACCTGGAAAAATTGGCCATTTTACAATTGAAGGATTTTGCCCTTCCAACCATTGTTTTTTTGTTGTTTTTTTTTTTTTACAATTTAGGTGGAATCTGATTAGATCATGGTCGCTGCTATTACCGTGATCTTCACTCACAGTGACAAATTGCATATTATTACAAATGACCAGAGGAGGAATTTTCTCCCCTTTGCAGACGATGCAGAATTATGACCCCATTCATTAGCCATGTAGTTAAAATCTCCCATAAATACCACCATACCTGCTTGTGCCACCATCCAAGTTCATACATTAATTTTTAGAAATGTAAATTTGTGAAATTTTATGGCCATATTTGTCATTACTATTTGGTTGTAACATATGGATCTCCTTTTCAACTATTCCCCCATACCACAATCCACTTTTCCATCCACCACTACAGTCTGTTCCCTCTACCTAGACCTGTAATGTCTGCCTGGCCCTCCCACCTTTGTTCCTTGTTTAAATGCTCCGCTATCCCTGCTACAATTTTAACCCTGCACAGCAGACCTCTTTCCATTCAAGTTATCTGCAGAAGTCAGCCCAGTGCTCTAGGAACACAAACCTTTCTTTCTTGCACAAAGACTTGAGCCATGCATTTTACCCACACTACAGACTACTAGCTGAGCTTTTCCTTCCGGCTGTTAGGGAGAGGAGTATTCACTAGAGCTGACATTTCTGATACTGACATCGTCACATCATTAATTATCTTGACAATATTTCATGGATAAACAGAAACAGGAGTGGCCTTCCTTTTCTTGGACCCCCATCAGTCTTGCATTTTGCTTTTCCTGATCTCTAACCTGAACTTCAAGATGGGCAAAATGCTTACATCTGACAAAGTGGTATTCACCCTAAAAACTCTTGCTCCAGAAGTAAATGGCCAATCTTGTATCCCAATTACAACAAACTGTAACGCAGAAAAGTAAGTGACTTACAGGTATGTTCACTCCTGCTTTAAACTCAACTATATCTCCACTTATTTAGCAGCCACTCAGTGAAGCAAGCACAGCAGTGAGCCATGAAACGAGGAAGGGAGAGTGGAACCAATGGCTTGCCCTAGTAAAGTTTGGAGAGTGAAATTGTCCCATGAAAAGTAACTGCAGGATATGTGTGATGATGAGACCCTCAATTTATGTATCTTTCTTGGGAGTGTGTTTTTACTTGAGCATGTCCGTCCTTCCCCCACTGGTTGGAATGTGATGCAAGTGAGGTTACACCGCTGGACATTATGTCTCACTGGTTTTCATCCCTGGCTGGGGGGGAGGTGAAGGGTGGGGGCTGAGGGTCCGAAACTGAGGTGAGGGTGAGTTGTTTTTAGTCTATTGTGTTGCGCATGGAAGCTAGGACAGAGCTGTGTGCTCAGGTATCATTTCTAATCTTTTATTTCCCTTTTATTTTGGTGTATTGTATCATTGCTCTTTTGCTTGTATGTTTATGCTTGATCATATTAATATTGTATATTTCTGTATATGCTATTAATCCATACTGACTCACTTGGGTTATTAAACATATAAAATTTATATCGCTCGTTTCGTTTTATCCTATGACCTGGTCTACTCACGGTGTGTGAGTGGGAGGTTAAGAAAGAAGTTTGATCGCAGGCGTGCCAGGCGGCTGGGTGAGGCGATATTCTTCACAGTGGTGGCAGCGTTGTGGGATCTTAGGATAACAGTGTGTGGGTGTGGTATCACGCAGACACTGGGGATTGCGGCAATCCTATGGAACGAGCGCGGTATGAGATCAAGCTTAAAATACGGTGAAAGTTTGGTACAGTACTGTTCCCTCCCTTCTTCTTTTTTCTGCCCTATCTTTTATTTGGCAACGGATTCCAGTGGATGGCTGGTGGGACCAGAAGCATAACCAAACGTCTGCAGGACTTGGTTGCTGCTGAACTCCAGGAGATGGCGGATATGGAAGCTACCATAGCCATGCAGGAGGCGGAGCAAAGTCCTGAGAGGCTGGCACCAGAAAACATCACCATGCCAGACGGTTCCGCAGGTGCCCGGACCCCAGAGGTAACTGTGCCTGGAGGGACCAGTAACCCCAGTTCTGTGGGGGTAACGGACTTATACTTGCAAATGGCCTTACAGCAGATAGACGCCAGTGACTATAGCACCCGTCTGGAGGTGATTCACCAGTACCAAGAAGCTGCAGAGCGTCGGGCTGAGAGAGAGGCTGAGAGAGAGGCCCGTGAACGCCAGGCGGAGAGGGAGCATCAGCTTGAGCTAAAAAAGATGGAACTTCGCAAGCAGGTGCAACCTTCCCATGCACAAACTCCAGGAGCCCGAGCACTAAAGATCCGATCCGAGGACTTTCCAATCTTGGAAGATAACGAGGACTTGGACTCGTTCTTGCGGGGATTTGAGAGGGTGTGTAAGCAGCATCATATTCCCCAGGCAGAATGGGCCCGTTACCTGTCTCCCCGGCTGAAGGGAAAAGGCCTGGATGTTTCCACGAACTTACCAGAGGACACGGACTATGAGACCATCAAAGCGGCACTGATCCGGAGATATCGGCTCACGCCAGAGGTGTACCGCAAAAAGTTCCGGAATATCCAGCGGGGTCCCACAGAGAGCTATGCGGATGTTCTGCACCACTTACAGGCTACATTCTGGCAGTGGATCAAAGGACTTACTGTCACCATGTTTGAGGGAATTGGGGATCTTATGATAAAGGAACAATTTCTCCAGGTGTGCCCTCTAGAGGTCCGCCAGTTCGTGTGTGATTGGAAACCCAAAACAGCAGACAAGGCTGCAGAGATTGCTGATGACTATGTGCCCACCAGGGAGCTCCGCAGGGATCAAGAGAGGAGCCACACTGCAGAGACCCCCAAGCGGGAAGGACGGGCAAAGGGGGGGGCCCCCCCCCCCCCCCCCCCCGGGCGGCCTGGAGTTCACCACAGCCTGCGGTCTCCAAGTGGGGTGTGAAGAATATCGCCTCGCCCAGCCGCCTGGCACGCCTGCGATCAAACTTCTTTCTTAACCTCCCACTCACACACCCGTGAGTAGACCGGGTCATAGGATAAAACGAAATGAGCGATATAAATTTTATATATTTAATAACCCAAGTGGGTCGGTATGGATTAATAGCATATACAGAAATATACAATATTAATACGATCAAGCATAAACATACAAGCAAAGGAGCGATGATACAATACACAAAAATAAACAGGGGAATTAAAAGATAGAGAAAATACCGGCATAGGCTCGTAGTCCGTTTCTCTAGGCCACAGCAGAGTTTTGGGCCTAGGGCGCAAGCTTAAGCAAGTTGCATAAAACAATCCTTCTACATGCTGTCCAGAACTAGGCCCTCAAAGCATTCCTCAGTAGGGCAGGCCCTCTCATCTTCTCCCAGATCAGAGCTCCTTACTGCCTCTTTGCTGAATGACCCCAGAATCCAGGTCTGCCCACAGCATATGGCTAGTGCTCCACCCACCCCTTGCACCCAGGCAGCCCCCCTTCTCCCACCTTTGCAGAACCCTCGGAGAGAAGGGTGAAGTTAAGGCTTGCTATCCCCCATCCCATCTGGCTAGGGATAATAAAAGTGCCTGGCTATAGCAAGCCATCTCCAATGAACACACATAAAACCAGTGAAGCCTATCGTCCAGCAATGTGGACTCCACTAAAGCACCGCATTCCAAGTGGGGGAAGGACTGACCTAAGCAAGTAAAACACACTTCCAAGAAAGATATAAAACTGAGGGTCGGTTCATCACACCTCCCCCTTTTAGAGCGTGTCGGGAGGAAGGACGATCCTAAAATCGTCTTCCGCGGACACCTTGGCGGCCTCACCCCGCCGGGACCTGCGCTGGTCCCTGACCATATTCCTGGCGTACTGATACCCTCTTCCTCTCCTGTCTGAATGGAGACTCTTCTAAGGTTCAGGCTCTGAATTAAGTAGACCTGGCTACCTCCTGCTTGCTCTGGGTCCTTCCCCCGAGTGCTGGTGTCCCTCAGACCCACACTCACAACCCCAGGCCCTTGTGGTACTGGTGCTGAGACCCCATCCTGGCAGTCTCCGCCCACCTGGCTACCCCCGGCCTGCACTGGGACCTCGTTGTGAGTGCTGGCATCCCGCAGATCCACACTCGCAACCCCAGGCCCTTGTGGTACCGGTGCTGAGACCCCATCCCGGCAGTCTCCGCCCACCTGGCTACCCCCGGCCTGCACTGGGACCTCGTGCTGAGTGCTGGCATCCCGCAGATCCACACTCGCAACCCCAGGCCCTTGTGATACCAGTTTAGAGACCCCTTCCCGGAAGTCTCTCAGGGTCTCTCCCACACTAGCCGCTAGTTGGGAGAGTTCTAGGGGATTCTGCACCTCCCCCTTTGCTTCCAAACCTAGGGGCACCTCTGGTTCTGGCACAGGTATGTTTGGACCCTGTCCTCCCTCCCAGACGCCTTGCCCCTTTGGGCCTACACACTGTTCCTCCTGTACTTGGGTGGGTGATGGTGATACCTTGGGCAAATGACTGAGATTATGCTTCCCCAAACCATCCCTCCACAATACATTGACAGGTAATACATTTGACACACCCCCTTCTTGGGTCCCACCTCCAGCACCCCATGCCGTCTGCACTTGGGCCATGGGCACGACTGGCACACCTTGGATGGCTGTTTCTCCTTCCCAGGACTCTTTCACAAGAGTTAGGGGCCCACGTACACGTCTCCCGTACAAGAGCTCAAAGGGGGGGAACCCCGTTGAGGCTTGCGGCACCTCCCGGTAAGCGAACAGCAGGTGCAGGAGATAAGGCTCCCAGTCGCGCCCGTAGGACTCGACTAACATCCTGAGCATCTGCTCCAGGGTGCCATTGAACCGTTCACACAGGCCATTGGTCTGTGGGTGATACGGGCTGGACACCAGATGTTGCACCTCTGTTACCTTACACAGGCCTTGCATCAAGGCAGACATGAACTGGGTACCTTGGTCTGTGAGCATCTCTCTGGGAAATCCAACACGGGAGAAGATGCCTACCAGAGCCTTGGCCACTACATCAGCCCGGGTGGAAGACAGAGTGACAGCTTCCGGGTACCTAGTAGCGTAGTCTACTACCGTTAATATGAAACATTTCCCGGTGCGGCTGGGAATGGACAGGGGTCCAATGAGATCCACAGCCACCCGCTGGAAAGGTTCAGTTATGATGGGCATAGGTATCATTGGTGCTTTGGAGCCTTGCCCAGCCTTGCCCATACTCTGACAAGTGTCACATGAACGGCAGTATTTAGCTACATCTGTCCCCATCTTAGGCCAGTAGAATAAGTGGCTGAGGCGAGCCTTGGTCTTAGCGATCCCCAGGTGGCCTGCCAGTGGAATATCATGAGCAATCCGCAACAACTCCACCCGGTAGGGTTGGGGTACCACCAAATGTTTCTCCCTGAGCCGACTTTCTTTTCCCTTTGTGGGGATCGTTTCCCGGTACAACCTCCCTTGCTCCCAGTACACGCGGTCCTTGTCCGACTCCAAGGGAGGTTGATCAGCACGCTCCTTCAATGCGTCCAGACTGCGGTCAGCTTGGACAGCGTCCCTGAACTCCTGACTGGAACCAGACAGAAGAGATGTGCATGTCACATACCCGCCGGGCTCCTCCGGCTCCAGTGTGGGGAGGCTAGTCACGGCGGCCTCAGTGCCATCTCCGGGTGACAGAGGGAACGGCTCAGGGGTCGGAGCGCCTTCCACCCCTCTAGCACTCTGGCTGCGGGTTACCACCGCAACACCAGCGGTCCGTTCCTCATCCGGATCGGCCCTGAGATCCCCCGTGACCCACCTGACCACCTGGCACATTGTCCTCTGTTGGGGTTGCCCCCAGCATCTCAGAAGAGCTACCCTGTAAACCTGCAAGGCAAGAATTAGCAATTACATTGACATTGCATTCATGCATTGATTCACAGTGAACTGCATGGGTGAATGGCTGAGCCAGGGTCACACTGAGGGGGCTCTCATCACCCGCAGATGTGGGCGGGGCTACAGCCAGGTCAGCATTCCACAATGTCTCATTCACATGCTCACTGATTACTTTAGCTGGACACACAGCAAGGGGAGACAAAAGGCTAACCCCTCCCTCTGCCTGTGTGACAGGCTTCAACACCTCATTAAAATCATCCTTCAGTACAGACATTTTGTCACAGCGAGGTGGGGCTGCTCCCACCCCGTATTGGGACACCAAGGGCCCCAAATCTCTTCCCAATAGTACATTGGCAGGCAGATCAGACACTAGCCCCACATCACGCATCCCTTTTCCCGCACCCCAGTCCAAATGGACGCAAGCCATGGGCACAGTTACGCGTTCTTGTCGAATACCCTTCAGGGTCAGAGTTTTTCCAGGGATAATACTGTCCGCAGGGACCAAGTCAGGTTGCACCAGAGTAATCTGCGCCCCAGTGTCCCGAAATTCCATGACCACTTTACCCCCCACAATGACCTGTTGACTGTTGGCATTGGATTGCAACCCCTCCCTCCCCACCAAGTATACAGATGAGCCAGCTGCCATGGCTGGGGAAACAGGGGGGTTCTTAGAGCGGTTGGGGCACTCCGCCTTGAAATGTCCTGGCTGGTTACAAGCATGACACCGCCGGGCCTCTCCTTGGGATTTGGAGGGGGGTCCCCGGGGCGCCCAGAGTTCTTGGGACAGGGGAAGTAGAGGGGGCACCCGGGACAGAGTTTGTCTTACCCCACTTGGAGACCGCAGGCTGTGGTGAACTCCAGCTTTGCCCCTCCTTCCCGCTTGGGGGGTCTCTGCAGTGTGGTTCCTCTCTTGATCTCTTGCTCCCTGGTGGACACATAGTCGTCAGCAATCTCTGCAGCCTTGTCTGCTGTTTTGGGTTTCCAGTCACACACGAACTGGCGGACCTCCAGAGGGCACACCTGGAGAAATTGTTCCTTTATCATAAGATCCCCAATTCCCTCAAACGTGGTGACAGTAAGTCCTTTGATCCACTGCCAGAATGTAACCTGTAAGTGGTGCAGAACATCCGCATAGCTCTCTGTGGGACCCCGCTGGATATTCCGGAACTTTTTGCGGTACACCTCCGGCGTGAGCCGGTATCTCCGGATCAGCGCCGCTTTGATGGTCTCATAGTCCGCGTCCACTGGTAAGCTCGTGGAAACATCCAGGCCTTTTCCCTTCAGCCGGGGAGACAGGTAACGGGCCCATTCTGCCTGGGGAATATGATGCTGCTTACACACCCTCTCAAATCCCCGCAAGAACGAGTCCAAGTTCCCGTTATCTTCCAAGATTGGAAAGTCCTCGGATCGGATCTTTAGTGCTCGGGCTCCTGGAGTTGGTGCAGGGGAAGGTTGCGCCTGCTGGCAAAGTTCCAGCTTTTTTAGCTCAAGCTGATGCTCCAACACCGCCCGACGCTCTGCAGCAGCGGCCTCTCTCTCCGCCCGGCGCTCTGCAGCTTCTCTATCCGCCCGACACTCTGCAGCAGCGGCCTCGCTCTCTCCGCCCGGCGCTCTGCAGCTTCTTGGTACTGGTGAATCACCTGTAGACGGGCGCTATAGTCACTGGCGTCTATCTGCTGTAAGGCCATTTGCAAGTATAAGTCCGTTACCCCCACAGAACTGGGGTTACTGGTCCCTCCAGGCACAGTTACCTCTAGGGTCCGGGCACCTGCGGAACCATCTGGCATGGTGATGTTTTCTGGTGCCAGCCTCTCAGGACTTTGCTCCGCCTCCTGCATGGCTATGGTAGCTTCCATATCTGCCATCTCCTGGAGTTCAGCAGCAACCAAGTCCTGCAGACGTTTGGTTATGCTTCTGGTCCCACCAGCCATCCACTGGAAGCCGTTGCCAAATAAAAGATAGGGCAGAAAAAAGAAGAAGGGAGGGAACAGTACTGTACCAAACTTTCACCGTATTTTAAGCTTGATCTCATACCGCGCTCGTTCCATAGGATTGCCGCAATCCCCAGTGCCTGCGTGATACCACACCCACACACTGTTACCCTAATATCCCACAACGCTGCCACCACTGTGAAGAATATCGCCTCGCCCAGCCGCCTGGCACGCCTGCGATCAAACTTCTTTCTTAACCTCCCACTCACACACCGTGAGTAGACCGGGTCATAGGATAAAACGAAATGAGCGATATAAATTTTATATATTTAATAACCCAAGTGGGTCGGTATGGATTAATAGCATATACAGAAATATACAATATTAATACGATCAAGCATAAACATACAAGCAAAGGAGCGATGATACAATACACAAAAATAAACAGGGGAATTAAAAGATAGAGAAAATACCGGCATAGGCTCGTAGTCCGTTTCTCTAGGCCACAGCAGAGTTTTGGGCCTAGGGCGCAAGCTTAAGCAAGTTGCATAAAACAATCCTTCTACATGCTGTCCAGAACTAGGCCCTCAAAGCATTCCTCAGTAGGGCAGGCCCTCTCATCTTCTCCCAGATCAGAGCTCCTTACTGCCTCTTTGCTGAATGACCCCAGAATCCAGGTCTGCCCACAGCATATGGCTAGTGCTCCACCCACCCCTTGCACCCAGGCAGCCCCCCTTCTCCCACCTTTGCAGAACCCTCGGAGAGAAGGGTGAAGTTAAGGCTTGCTATCCCCCATCCCATCTGGCCAGGGATAATAAAAGTGCCTGGCTATAGCAAGCCATCTCCAATGAACACACATAAAACCAGTGAAGCCTATCGTCCAGCAATGTGGACTCCACTAAAGCACCGCATTCCAAGTGGGGGAAGGACTGACCTAAGCAAGTCAAACCCCACCAACAAAAAAAAAAAAAAACCGCCCCCCCCCACCCCACCCGGGCCCCCCCCCCCCCCCCCCCCCCCCCCCCCCCCCCCCCCCCCCCCCCCCCCCCCCCCCCCCCCCCCCCCCCCCCCCCCCCCCCCGGGGGGCCCCCCCCCCCCCCCCCCCCCCCCCCCCCCCCCCCCCCCGGGGGGGGCCCCCCCCCCCCCCCCCCCCCCCCCCCCCCCCCCCCCCCCCCCCCCCCCCCCCCCCCCTCTCCTCGGGGGGGGGGGGGGGGGGCCCCCCCCCCCCCCCCCCCCCCCCCCCCCTGGGGGGGGGGGGGGGGTCGGGGGGTCCCCCCCCCCCGGGGCGGGTTTTTCCCCCGGGCCCCCCCCCCTGCCCCCCCCCGCCTTTTTTTCCCCCGGAAAAACTCTGACCCTGAAGGGTATTGGTCAAGAATGCGTAACTGTGCCCATGGCTTGCGTCCATTTGGACTGGGGTGCGGGGAAAAGGGATGCGTGATGTGGGGCTAATGTCTGATCTGCCTGCCAATGTACTATTGGGAAGAGATTTGGGGCCCTTGGTGTCCCAATATGGGGTGGGAGTAGCCCCACCTCGCTGTGACAAAATGTCTGTACTGAAGGATGATTTTAATGAGGTGTTGAAGCCTGCCACACAGGGACAGACACAGGCAGAGGGAGGGGTCAGCCTTTTGTCTCCCCCTGCTATGTGCCCAGCTAAAGTAATCAGTGAGCCTGTGAATGAGGCATTGTGGAATGCTGACCTGGCTGTAGCCCCGCCCACATCTGCGGGTGATGATGGCCCCCTCAGTGTGACCCAGGCTCAGCCATTCACCCATGCAGTTCACTGTGAATCAATGAATGAATGCAATGTCAATGTAATTGCTAATTCTTGCCTTGCAGGTTTACAGGGTAGCTCTTCTGAGATGCTGGGGGCAACCCCAACTGAGGACAATGTGCCAGGTGGTCAGGTGGGTCACGGGGATCTCAGGGCCGATCCGGATGGGGAACGGACTGCTGGTGTTGCGGTGGTAACCCGCAGCCAGAGTGCTAGAGGGGTGGAAGGCGCTCCGACCCCTGAGCCGTTCCCTCTGTCACCCGGAGATGGCACGGAGGCCGCCGTGACTAGCCTCCCCACACTGGAGCCGGAGGAGCCCGGCGGGTATGTGACATGCACATCTCTTCTGTCTGGTTCCAGTCAGGAGTTCAAGGACGCTGTCCAAGCTGACCGCCGTCTGGGCGCATTGAAGGAGCGTGCTGATCAACCTCCCTTGGAGTCAGACAAGGACCGCGTGTACTGGGAGCAAGGGAGGTTGTACCGGGAAACGATCCCCACAAAGGGAAAAGAAAGTCGGCTTAGGGAGAAACATTTGGTGGTACCCCAACCCTATCGGGTGGAATTGTTGCGGATTGCTCATGATATTCCACTGGCAGGCCACCTGGGGATTGCTAAGACCAAGGCTCGCCTCAGCCACTTATTCTACTGGCCTAAAATGGGGACAGATGTAGCTAAATACTGCTGTTCATGTGACACTTGTCAGAGGATGGGCAAGGCGGGGCAAGGCTCAAAAGCCCCAATGATACCTATGCCCATCATAACCGAACCTTTCCAGCGGGTGGCTGTGGATCTCATTGGACCCCTGTCCATTCCCAGTCGCCCCGGGAAACGTTTCATATTAACGGTAGTAGACTACGCTACTAGGTACCCGGAAGCTGTCGCTCTGTCCTCCACCCGGGCTGATGTAGTGGCCAAGGCTCTGGTAGGCATCTTCTCCCGTGTTGGATTTCCCAGAGAGATGCTCACAGACCAAGGTACCCAGTTCATGTCTGCCTTGATGCAATGCCTGTGTAAGGTAACAGAAGTGCAACATCTGGTGTCCAGCCCGTATCACCCACAGACCAATGGCCTGTGTGAACGGTTCAACGGCACCCTGAAGCAGATGCTCAGGATGTTAGTCGAGTCCCACAGGCGCGACTGGGAGCCTTATCTCCCCGCACCTGCTGTTCGCTTACCGGGAGGTGCCTCAACGGGGTTCTCCCCCTTTGAGCTCTTGTACGGGAGACGTGTACGTGGGCCCCTAACTCTTGTGAAAGAGTCCTGGGAAGGAGAAACGGCCATCCAAGGTGTGCCAGTCGTGGAGTATGTCCTGCGATTCCGTGACCAAATGCAGGCTATGGCGCAGCTGGTGCATGACAACATGGTCCAGGCTCAGGCTGACCAGAAGCGCTGGTATGATCAGAATGCCCGTGAGAGAACATACCAGCCGGGGCAGAAAGTATGGGTCCTAGTCCCTGAGCCCCAGGACAAGCTTCAGGCGAAATGGACCGATCCATACGTCGTGCACCAGCAGGTCAACAGCGTCAGCTACCTGGTCACTGTTGATCCAGGCCAGAACAGGCATAAGGTCTTCCATGTCAACATGATGAAGGATCATCATGACCGGGAAGCTAGTGCCTTTTGGGTATGCAGTCTGCTAGGGGAGGGGGAAGAAGAAGACCTTGTTGACTTGCTTGCTCATTTTCAGGAGGATGGGTCCAACAAGAAGGCACAAGTGAACCCCCTGCTGGCTGAGGCCCAGCTGTCCCAGCTGGATGGAGTTTTGCACTCCCTACCTGGTCTGTTCTCCGCGAAGCCCGGGAGAACTGACCAGGCCATTCACCATGTGGATACCGGGAATCATGCCCCTATCCGGCGGTCGCCATATCGCGTCTCCTCGGAGGTACAGGTCCAGATGCGCAAGGAGATTGGTGAGATGCTGGACCTGGGGGGTGATTCAGCCCTCTCACAGTGCATGGGCTTCACCTGTGGTTCTTGTGCCCAAAAAGGACCGGACCACCCGGTTCTGTGTAGACTACAGGGAACTTAATGCGGTTACAGTCGACGACGCGTACCCCATGCCGCGCATCGACGACCTGCTTGACCGGTTAGGTAAGGCCCAGTACCTGTCCATCATGGACTTGAGTCGGGGATACTGGCAGATCCCCCTGTCTCCTCAGGCACAGGAACGATCGGCCTTTATCACCCCTTTCGGACTGTACGAGTCCACTGTCATGCCATTCGGCATGAAGAATGCCCCTGCCACTTTCCAGCGGATGGTCAACTCCCTGCTGATGGGATGCGAAGGGTTTGCCACTGCGTACCTGGATGACATTGCCGTCTTCAGCTCCACTTGGGAGGAACACCTACAGCACCTGGCGCAGGTGCTGAGGCGGATCCACAGTGCGGGCTTGGCCATCAAACCGGAAAAGTGTCAGCTGGGCATGCGCGAGGTCCAATACCTGGGACACCGGGTAGGTGGGGGAACCCTGAAACCAGAACCTGAAAAGCTGGATGTAATCATGTCCTGGCCAACCCCCCAGACCAAGCGACAGGTGATGTCCTTCCTGGGTACGGCAGGGTACTATAGGAAGTTCGTACTGAACTATAGTGCTCTGGCTGCCCCCTTGACGGACCTCACCAAGAAGAAGTTGCCGCAAGCGCTCCTTCCAGGCCCTGAAAGCAGCCCTGGCGAACGCACCTGTACTGCAGGCGTACAATGAGTAACGTCCGCTTGTGCTACAGACAGACGCCTGCACCTACGGACTCGGTGCCGTACTGAGCCAGCTTGACTCAGCGGGGCAAGAGCACCCGGTGCAGTACCTCAGCCGAAAGCTACTGCCGCCGGAGGTGGCCTACGCCACAGTGGAGAAGGAATGCCTAGCAATTGTTTGGGCTTTGCAGCATCTGCAGCCTTACTTGTATGGGCGCCACTTCACCGTGGTGACGGATCACAACCCTCTGATCTGGATCAAATGTGTTGCAGGTCAGAATGGACAGTTGTTACGTTGGAGCCCGATGCTGCAGCAATACAACTATGACATCCGGCACAAGCCTGGCCAGGCCCATGGTAACGCCGATGGCCTGTCCCGGCGGGGTGAGGCTGCGGAGGTGCGGGTGGAAGAGGAACGGAGGCTTCTCCTTCCTCCCGACACGCTCTAAAAGGGGGAGGTGTGATGATGAGACCCTCAATTTATGTATCTTTCTTGGGAGTGTGTTTTTACTTGAGCATGTCCGTCCTTCCCCCACTGGTTGGAATGTGATGCAAGTGAGGTTACACCGCTGGACACTATGTCTCACTGGTTTTCATCCCTGGCTGGGGGGGAGGTGAAGGGTGGGGGCTGAGGGTCCGACACTGAGGTGAGGGTGAGTTGTTTTTAGTCTATTGTGTTGAGCATGGAAGAGAGACAGCTAGGACAGAGCTGTGTGCTCAGGTATCATTTCTAATCTTTTATTTCCCTTTTATTTTGGTGTATTGTATCATTGCTCTTTTGCTTGTATGTTTATGCTTGATCATATTAATATTGTATATTTCTGTATATGCTATTAATCCGTACCGACCCACTTGGGTTATTAAACATATAAAATTTATATCGCTCGTTTCGTTTTATCCTATGACCCGGTCTACTCACGGTGTGTGGAGGTGGGAGGTTAAGAAAGAAGGTTTTTTCGCAGGCGTGCCAGGCGGCTGGGCGAGGCGATATTCTTCACAATATGAAACTGGGCCGGCACGCACGGGGTTGTGTCAGTATACTAGCACCTGACCTTGTTGCTTTTGCTGCTCCACAAGTTGAAGGTGGCGTGCACCTTTACCCACATAGACATATTCAAGGACAGGCCAACAAGCTGATATCAAGCAGGGACAGGTTTTCAAAAGAAATAATATTGATTAGGTATCTTCTATGATGACAAAACACAATAGAAGCCTCTAAGTGGTACGACAGCGACCTGCAACTGACCAAGTATGAATTAAAGTTACAGACCAGCCAGATGACTGGGTGCCTACTACTGTTCCTGGGTACTCATTTCTTTATGGATAACTGACACTAGCAATGAGGAGGAGCAGACAGAGATTATGAGGATGATAATGATGACTGCTATGTGTGAATGAGGCTGTGATGAAAGAAGCCCAATTGTGTATTTATTATTAACGAATGAATGAATGAATCATAATTTATGTATATATTTAGTGAATGTTTTGTTTATGTATGGGTGATCAGTGGTATGTGTGTATACAAAGGGGGGTCAGAGGTGCAATGCTCTTTCCTGCCTGATCAGATGTCCATTTTTATTGTTTTACAACCTCTTGGACAGGCAGGAGTTGTATCAGGGATTTCATCTTGACTTCCAAGGCCAGCAGAGACAAAGCTCTACAAGGCAAAGATAGAACATTCATCTTTTCCGAATGAAGATGAGTTGTTGATCCCCCACTTCAAAAGGGAGGAGGGGGCATGCTGGCATGGGATGTGGCTAAGCACAAGCCATAAGAAACTGCTTTACCTTACCACTATGTCACATCTGTGAAAGTCAGCTAACAAAGCTGGTTGTGTCCAATTCCATGAGAAGAGATCCTTCCTGGAAACAAAGACTCTTAAAGGGGTTGTCCAACCTAAAATTTTAGCTATTAATTAGGCTGAGGGAAGTGAAAAAAATAAAAGAAAACATATTCACCTGTCCCCGGTGCTCTGGCACCTCCCCGCGTGGTCCGGTTCTGCAGTTCCACTGTTGTCTTCCCGCCGGAAGGGAACCGGGATGTCACAGCCAGCGAGAAATTCATCTGCAAGAAGGCAGCCGACCTGACCGCCCTGTGAGGATACCAGAGCAATCAGGAACAGGTGAGTATGTTTTTATTTTTTTGTTCTCCCCCGGCCTAATGAGAAAATATTGTTTAGCCTGGACAAATATTATTCTGGTTTTCTCCCATTATTTTTAAGGCTGTTTGCTTCTTGTGTCATTTGTTATTCTTCTTCTCTTTTTATATATAGCACTGAACCAGTTGGGTACTAATTTGTTAACTGTAAGGTTACTTTTTGTTGCTCTATGAATCCATTGCCTTTTTGAAGTGTGTTTGTGTCTGACTGTTGGAGAGACGTGAATATGTGAGCCTGTGAAGTCAGTGGTGGTGGCAGCGTGTATTTGGGGTGTGTGGACTGTATTGGGGTGCTATTTATACTCAATTTGTAACCTGAGTGAAGGGTGAGTGCAAGATTGAGTGAGTGGAGTAAGTTGAACCCTGACGGCAGCACTTGCTAGGATGGCCCATACGTGACAAATTGGTGGCAAGCAGTGGGATAATTTTGAGAGAGAAGTGGCAGAACGTCAGGCTGCAACTGCAAAACACCAGGCGGAGAGAGAGTTACAGCTAGAGATGGCCCGGCTGCAATGGAGTAGCAGCTCTCCCTAGAACCAAGAACAGGATATCCTTCCACAGAGGCCTAGTCTGGAACATTTCCCTGTTATGGAGAAGGATGGGGACTTGGACATTTTTCTGCGGGGTTTGAAAAAACCTGCCAGCAATATCATCTGCCCCATGAGCAGCACAGCATTTAATCCCAGGGTTAAAGGTCAAGTCCCTGGAAGTTTTTGTTGATATGCTACCTGAGCTGGATGGGGACTACGAGTCAATTAAGGAGTCCCGGAGGTGTACCGCAAAAAGTTCCAGGATATACAGCAGGGCCCAACAAGCAGCTATGCAGATGTTGTGGGCAGCTTGCAATCTACCTTCAGCAATGGATCAGAGGACTTTCTGTTACCACCTTTGAGGGACTTCAGGATCTTATGATCAAATACCAGCTCCTCCATGTTTGTCTTCTGGATGTACGGCAGTTTGTGTATGACTGAGAGCCTACAGCAGCAGATGAAGCTGCGTAGATTGCTGACTCCTACGCTGTCAACAGGATGCCAGAAGCCAAGGGTGGAGCATCACTACAGATTTCCCCAAGTTGGAAGGAGAAGCAAGCCAGGAAGTCACCACAGCCTCCTGTATTCAAGAGAGACCGTTCCTGTGGAGAGAAACCCAGCTTAGAGAGATTTGTGCAAATATTTTGGGTAATGATGATCTTCTCTGATAGAAGACATAACTTGCAGCACCACATGCAGAATGTAAGTGTGGGAGAAAAAGTCACCCAGGGATTAACAGACTCATGTGCAAGTTGTTCTCTGGTCTGGCCAGAAATGATAGACTCAAAGGATGTTATTCCTGGAAAGACTTTGACAGGAGTGGCTGGATGCTATCCAGGAGTACCTGTTGCCAAGGTTCTGGGAAGTGGCAGTGTCAAATGCATTACCTGTTGTTGTATTGTGGGGAATGATTTGAGCAAAATGATTTCTTTGTATAAGACTGATGTAGCACCATCACCCACAAAATTACATGAGGGAATGGGCGGCATTATGCCCAAGGGTACAGTGTATCTGGAAGGGAGTACAGGTTGACAGGAGTGAGGTTATCCCTATCCAAGAACCAGAGGTGTCCCAAGATGAGGAAGTTAAGGGGGAGCTGAGCACTCCACTGGAAATCTCTCAGCTAGTGGTTAGTGCTGGAGAGAACATGAGAGACTGCCAGGATGGAGTCTCTGGACCTATACCTCAAGGTTCCGGGGTTCTTAGTGTGGATCTGGGATATGCCAGTGTTCAGGAAGATCAGTAAGTAGGTAGCCACGTGTGCAGGGCTCAGAGCTTGAGCCTTAGTAGTGTCTCCACTCAGACTGGGGAAGGAGAGGATATCAGTGAGCCTGGAGCAGTTCAGGTACCAGAACCAGTGCTGGGAGAGAGGACCAGTGCCTATATCATAGCAGGGTTTCCAGAGGGGCCTATAACCAATACTGCATTGGAGGGAATTCAGTCAGCTTCCCAAGAGAATGGCCTAGTAGAGGTGCTTCATCTTTCCTCTTTACCTCCCTCTAGTACAGAGCAGGAGGAGGGGAAGCTGGAAAAGCATAAGCTCTCATGAGGGTATGCAGTCTTTGGTCCAGTTAAGGATGATCTTTCTCTCTTTACCTGCCAGTGCCATTGCCAGTTCAATTTTGCCAAATGAGTTGGTGATGCCATTTCATGTGAGTACGGAAGGACACCTAGTTCCTACTTTTGCACCTATATGCCCATGGCTCATTTTCTGCTTGCAGATCCTACTCTTTGCCATGGATTTTTAATTTGGAATGTACAAAAAAAAAATCCCATATAAGAGATGATCACATGCAGCTGCTGCCTCCAGCACCAGCAGCACTGGAAACATGTCTGCCAATGCCACCTTTGCCACTATCACCACCCAACCTTGCCTAAGACCTACCTTGGGCAGGATTTTTATGATGTTGGGACTGCACATAGGATGGAATTATTACTATTGCAGCTGACAAACCCTCTTCCTCTGATGTCACAATGTCACCTTGACCTAGTTCTGGTTCTTGACCTGACCAGGTTCTGTCTGCTATAGAATTATCATCTGATTCAGTAATTTCATCATCTTCCCCACTTTTTTCTGATGCATTGTGGCAATGTAATTCCCACCTCCAGATTTACCACTAGTGTCCTTAGAGGCAGGACTACCAGTATTATATCCCCTGCCACTACTACTTCCACAACCACCGACAGTCATGTCTTCCATCTCTACAGCTAAATAAGCACTGTCTGTTCTCATCTAACTCATCAAGAAGAAGAAGCAGAGGAAGGCTTGGGCTAGGGGAATATATCTCTCAGTAGATTCCACATCACTACTAGAGAATAGGATCTTTGTCAGTGAAGATGAAGAAGATATGGTTGACAGAGTAGAAAGAGTGTGCGGTAAATTGTGTTCCAAAGCAGAGGAGGAACAGGCACACAAAGAACCCTGACTTAACATGTTAGTTTCACTGCTGTCAAGTTGAATATCCTATTGTGACTGAGATGAGCAAACGTAATAAAAAATGTCAAAAATAAAAAAAGTGTTCTCTCTGAAAGGGTAACCTGGTCAACGAGTATTAGACTACAACAATGAGTTTTTGGCACAGAAAGGTTGAGTTGGCCAGTGTATGTGTAATGCATTCTCCCCCCGCCCCCAGTTCCATTAGACATTTATTTTTGAAAAACGAAACTTTTGAAAAATTTGGGTCGAAAATAGTTCTGAACCAGTTCGCTCATCCCTATCCATAACCCTGTGTATACTGTCTAAAATGCATTTTATTTGATTTAGCTCTAATAGATGTAAAAGAACAATATGATTCCTATAATTATTTTACTTAGTATTAGTTAAACCAACAAGCAAAAGGGTAACAATGTTTTGAACTTTTGACTTTCAGGCTCCATATCTCACCATCTACTACAGCTTTGAACGTGAGACTACCATTATATATATATATATATTCTTGGTTATCTCATACATATATTTGACTTGAAACTATTTAGCATATGATTAGTTATGCAGATTCTTGTCATGTAACTACATTGTTACTGTTTTGCTACTGGTGGTGGAAAAATCATTTTTTTCTTGTGTTCTACAAATTACAACCTTTTCTCACATTCCCTAATAGCTCAATGTGTTATTAGGTTGATTCCCAAAAAAAAAAGGTTACTAGTTCAAATCGAGAATCAGCCATGAAGATTCCAAAGAAAAGAGAAACAGCATGTAAGGAAATTGCTAGAAGAGCAATTCCCCAGTGACTGCTGGTGAACCCTGGAAGGCGGGGAACGACAAGACAGTGAGTCCTAAACTGAACCCCTCCCCTGCCCCTGCCTACTTGCCTCAATGCCCTAGGTTGCAGAGGACAACTGGGTGGCAGTCCCTTCGTATGATATAGGTGATGACACAGAACGTAGAAAAGACAAACAACAACAACAAACGGGAGGTCAGCTAGCCAAGGGGTCAGAACCAGTCGAGCAACACAGTATAGAGAGAGAGAGAGAGAGAGAGAGAGATAGTCACAAGAAAAGCCAAAGGTCAGAAATGTAAATACAAATAGGAACAGTATAAAGCCAGCATGCACAGAAAAGTCAATAGCGAGCACTAAGGAAATGTGGAAAAACCATAAATGGGAAGAAAGCACCCGCCCCAGACTTGATGGGAAGAAAAGATGTCAATCACCCAAGTAAGGCTGAGATTAACTATTTGAGGATCAGAGGGGAAAAAAGGTGTAAGAGATGGGTGTTGTGGAAAATCAATTACAGAGGTGAGGGAATAGAGCAGTGGACCTAAAGCAAGGAATCATAGCCGGTCACATCTCCTGCGCCGTAGCATGTGGCCGGAGAATGGCGCCGAAGTCCGAACTGGCAAGGATGTTACACAGCATCATCCAGCTCATCCATTGCAATCTCTTGGCCAAGAAAATTGCCAAACTGCATCATTTGAGTGCCATGACAGTTGGAAGGATAAGAAAAGAAGTCTGTCCATCCATTCAAAAGACAAGAGGTTGACGTCCAGGCAAAATATTGTAGTCAACCTCTTGTCGGCTCATCACAAGATATATCAGTTCTGGCGCGACAAACACGGCAGTGGAGGTTGCTCGCATACTTCTTAATAGTGAGATCACAGACGTCCATGCAAGAATTGTGTGACACGTTGTTATGATCAGGGGACCTAAGCAGTACTAGTTAACACAGAAACAAACAGCAATAAACTGAACAAAATGAACCATCTTAGAAAATCTATCACAAATTACCCAAATGACAGTTTTACCTTGTGAAGATGGCAACTCAGAAATAAAATCCATTGAGATGGATGTCCAAGGCCTAACAGGTAAGGGTAAAGGTGTTAACAACCCCACTGGCCGCAAACGCGACGACTTAGAACTGGCACACACATCACATGACTGAATAAACTGGCGTACATCAAAAGACAAAGAAGGCCACCAAAAAAAAAAAAACGATCAATCAAATACCTAGTGACAAAAATACCAGGATGGCCAGACAAGATAGAACCATGAACTTCTGTCATAACTTGAACTCGTAACTCCAAAGGAACAAACAACATGTCACCAGGACAAGCATCAGGTTGCGAATCTTGTCCCCTCTGAACTAAGGCTCTCAAATGTGGGGAAATAGCAGAAATTATTATCCCCTTAGCCAAAATATTCCCAGGCTCATGTATATCCTGTTGGTGAGCAGAAAAACTTTGAGACAAGGTGTCAGCCTTAATATCCTTAGTATCAAGAATATAAGTACAAAATTAAACCTAGTGAAAAATAATGTCCACTGAGCCTGTCTAGGGTTAAGGCGTTTAGCCGATTCCAGAAAGAAACACAAGATTCTTATGATCAGTAAGGACCTGAATTACATGACATGCCCCCTCTAACCAATGACGCCACTCTTCAAAAGCCCATTTCATGGCAAGCAATACATGATTCCCCACATCATAATTCCTCTCGGACTGAGAAATGAGAAATAAGCACATGGGTTAACTCTAGAAGAGGACGGATCTTTTTGAGATAGAACAGCACCCACTCCATCCTCAGGCGCATCCACTTCAACCAAAAAAAGTAGGGATGGATCAGGCTGCCTCAAAATAGGGGCCGAAGTAAACAAATCCTTTAGTTTTTCAAAACCATCAACTGCCTCCTGTGACCAGTTGGAAACATCAACCCCCCTTTTGGTCATATTAGTAAGCGGTCTCGCCACCACAGAAAACCCCTTTATAAACTTCCTATAAAAATTGGCAAAACCCAAGAACCTTTGTAGAGCTTTTAAGGAGCTAGGTTGTACCCAATCACGAATAGCTATTACTTTACAAAAATCCATCTTAATTTCAGAAGAGGACATGATATAACCCAAAAAAGAAACTTCATTAACTCCAAAAAGGCACTTAGATCCTTTGACAAATAAACTATTTTCTCGTAACACCTGAAACACAGATCGTACCGGCTCCAAGTGGGTATCCCAATCAGGAGAAAAAAATCGAAATATCGTCTAGCTAGACCGTGACAAATCTCCAAATAAACTGTCCCTGAATGTCATTCATGAATGAATGGAAAACTGCAGGAGTATTACCCAAAGGGCATAATCAAATACTCAAAATTATCCCTCTGGGGTATTAAAAGCAGTCTTCCACTCATCTCCATGCTTTATACTAATCAAATTATAAGCCCCCCCTAAGATAAAGTTTAGTAAACCACACAGCACCACGTACTTGCGAAAAAAAAATCCGAAATCAAAGGCAAGGAATACTGAAATTTAACAGTAATTTTATTCAATTGCCGATAATCAATACAGGGTCTCAAAGAGCCGTCCTTTTTAGCTACAAAAAAGAACCCGGCTGAACCTGTAGCTCCGTTACATAGACGCTGAACTGAGCGACACAGCAGCACTAGAGCGACACAAATGGTGAAGATTGGGAGAGATAAGAGTGGGGACCCCACCAGTACCCCGAAACCCTCCAGACAAGTCCAAGTGTTCACTACATTAACAACAGACATCTACATGAGCTCTTGCAAAGACTGTCAGAGAGACCTGATGAAGTCCTCTGCACAGCGTTTATCTTGCTGATATCACCTTAATTTGGACGCTTCCAGGTTTTCGTTTTTCAATAGCGTTTGTACTGGTTGAGATGCTGTTCATTCTTTGAAGTTACAATGCTGTTCTTGACGGAGGTTGCATTGATTCCTATGCAGTTTATGGGGGTGGTGGGCAGAAGTGAGGGGGTTATGCTGGTGGTGTGCCTTTGCAGGAGAGTGAACTTGTTGTTGCCTTTGTTGGTGCCATTGTTGTACATGCTGGACCTCGCTCTGTGCACTGGCTTACCTTAGACCTCACGACATACCCTGGGGTGACATGTAGTATATATTCTTAGCCTCTGTTAACTTGTGCCCCACACATGAGGTATATGATATTTGTCAATCTTGTTGGCTTACAGTTAGTCTGGTCAGCATTTAGGTAGTTATTAATTAAAGGGATGATGTAGCCCTGTGGTCTCTTCAACCCCTTCTATGGGTGGGTATACTGAGGGGATATCATCTTACCCTCTTATTTATAGATTGACATTGCTCAACGAACTGAGTACAAGTTCAGGGGTATTTTGGGGGTTGTAAGGTCATCATTGGGATGTTTATGTCTTCCCCTAGTCCCCTTGGACCTATGGGTGGATGGGTCCTCCTTTCCACCCCCCACTCGATGTATATATTTGTCCCCAAATGTTTTGACTGGGGAATCTATAACTCAGTATGGGAGACGGGGTCTCCTACTCTTGTTCTGGTTACTCAATATACTCTAACTATGCTATATTGTTTGCTACTGGATCACCCTCTCCCAGTATACTCAGGTTTACTCAGGCTTACTGTTACAGTATCTGCTTTTTAGCTAACATAGCTGCCAGGATATTCCCATTCCCATAATGTCTTATGATCATTTACATGTCGCCTGTTCACGTCTCGTACCTTGAGTTCTTGAGTACCCCTCCAAATCGGTACCTCTGGGTGCTATTGACAGTTCCTAGATGACCACGCTCCTTTGCTAGGAGCACTTGTACTTGCTGTGCACTTGTACTTGCTGAATATATTCTTTATTTTCTTCTTCATTTTTTTCTTCTTGCTTTCCTCTTCCACCTCATTTCCCCCTATCCTTGCTTCTGCTCTCCCTCTCCCTATACCTGTCTTGTACTAACCTCTTCCTTGCCCCCCCTACACCCGCACTCCTGCACTGGATCATGAACCTGAGACCCCTCTGCACCTCCAGACGATGGCCAAGACCACAGTTACCTCATTTAACGATCATGGGCTAAATTCACCTGAGAAGAAGCACGGGGTTCTTCTCCTTCTGAGAAAACTACAAACAAAAATCTTATTCCTTCAAGAAACGCACTTCAAGACTGGTAAATTACACAAATTACCGAGCAATTACTTTTCCCAGTGGTTCCATAACACCAGCTCATCATCTGCATCAAGTTGAGTATAGATGGCTATTCACCATTCAATTCCTTTCCACTGCGAACACAAATATTCTGATGAGGATGGTAGGGCATTGTTCTTAAAAGGATGCATCGCTTCAGAGAAGTATACGCTAGTCAATCTCTACGCTCCTACGATGGGACAAGTCATCTGGTTAATACGAACACTCGAAGAACTCCAGCTTTTTGCGGAAGGGGTCATTGTGGTTGGAGGAGATCTGAACCTGACTCTGGACCCCTCTATCGACTCATCCACAGGAAAATCCCATATTTCCTATAAGGCATTGCGTAAACTACATCAAATCCTACAATCTCTTTCCTTATTGGATGTTTGGCGAATTCATCATCCTACTGCAAAGGACTACTCCTTTTATTCGAACCTGAGAGCCTCTTATCAGCGACTTGTTTATTGGTCTCCTGGCGCCTCCTGCCTTATTGTAAAAAGGCATCTATAGGATTGATATCGCTATCAGACCACGCTCCGGTTTGCTGTGATATCCTAGTTACCCCTCTTCCTCACCCGGAGTGGTCTTGCCGCTTGAACGAAAGACTTCTCGATTCGAGGTTAGCTTTCCGGTAGCATGGGAGACTCATAAACATTATATCAGAGGTCTCTTGATTGCTCATGGTGCTAGAGCGAAGAAACGGTTGCAGTGTGGAATTGATTCCCTACTGGCTAATTTTGCTCGTCTGGAACAGTTGCACAAGCGTTCATTGACAATCTCCCATCAAGCTCAGCTTTCTGAATTCTGCACAGAACTCCGTGATATACTTCATGCCAAAGCTGTGAAACAATTTCTAAGCTATAAACAAAAACTTTATGCACATGGTGATAAGGGAGGTTGTCTAATGTCTGCTTACATAAAAAAGGCTAGAGCAAGAACCTATATATCCTCCATACGAACTCCTGATGGGAAGTTACACTCAGCCACCCCAGCTATTGCTGAAGTGTTCCGCTCTTTCTATGAATCCTTATATAATCTGCAGTCGACTGACCCAGCTACTTCTACTATCTTGCCTGAGACTCGGGAGGAAAAGACTAGGTGCTTCTTGTCCTCTGTCTCTTTACCAAGCCTATCTCAAACCGAGATCTTGACTCTTCAAGAGCTGGTCACTGAAGATGAGAGGAAGTGGGTGGTTTGTATCTTTCCTCCAAATAAAAGTCCTGGGCCTGACCGCTATTCATTGATTTATTATAAGACATTTCTCAGGTGCATCACTCCCTCAGCAGTCTCTTGAGGCCTATGTCATGCTTATTGCAAAAGACGGAAAGGATCCCCAAGTATGTGGGAGTTACCGCCCTTTTTCTCTGTTGAATTTGGACTTGAAGTTCTGGGCGAAGCTGCTTGCGCTTCATATACAGCCGACCTTGCCGTCTATCATTCATGAGGAACAGGCAGGATTCATTAGGTTGAGAGAGGGAAGACAAAATACTGTCCATCTATTATACGCCATTCGATTAGCCAAGTCTTCCAACATCCCTTTGGTCCTTCTTGGACTAGACACAGAAAAGGCATTCGATTGAGTGTGCTGGTCGTTCATGTCCGCGGTCCTAAGAAAGTTTGGATTTCCTGCCCTCTTTATAGATGCAATACTGTCATATACCAGCCCCAGAGCTAGATTGAAGATCAATGGCATACTCTCCTCCCCATTTCTCATAACTAATGGGACACGACAGGGGTCTTTGTTCTCACTCTTGAACCTTTCTTCAAGCAGCAAGGGAGCATCAAGGAATTCATGGCTTGACCTTTGGATCTGACTCCCTAACATCTTTGGCATTTGCAGACGATGTCCTTTTCCTAATTACCAACCCCCGAAGACGGCCTACCGCAGATTCTTAAGTTAATAGATGACTATGGCATAATATCGCACTGCAAGATAAATGTGGAGAAATGTGAAATTTTGAACGTCTCTTTGCCTTCATCTAGAGAATTAACACTAAAGGATACTTTACCCTTCTCCTGGTCCTCTTCCTATCTCAAGTATCTAGGAATTAAATTACCTAGCTCTCTGGATTCTCTATACCCGCTTAACTATGAGGATCTTCTGCTGGAAGTCAGGAGGATCCTACGACAGTATGATTTCCCTTAAATGATTTCCCTTCCCTTGGTTTGGGAGATGAAATCTTCTTCAAACATGCTGTATGTTCTACCAAAACTAATGTATTTTCTTTGGATGTTCCCCATCTCTTTGCCGAATGCCTTCTTCTTATTATTTATTTATTATGCTTACTTATATAGCGCCATCATATTCCGCAGCGCTTTACAGACATTGACAGTCTCTGTCCCATATAGGGCTCACAACCTACATTCCCTATCAGTATGTCTTTGGAGTGTGGGAGGAAACCGGAGTACCTGGAGGAAACCCACGCAAACACGGGAAGAACATACAAACTCCTTGCAGATGTTGTCCTTGGCAGGATTCGAACCCAAGACTCCAGCGCTGCAAGGCTGCAGTGCTAAACACTGAGCTACCGTGCCTTCTTCAAGTCACTGAGGTCCCAGTTCTCTAAGTTTCTCTGGAGGGGTAGGCGGCCAAGACTGGCTCATGCAACTCTAGCTCGCCAAAAGATTGCATGAGGTATTGGCTTGCCAGATGTGAGACTTTACTACAAGACTATTCAACTGCAACTGTGGCTTGAACTTTCCACCCCTACAAAGGACACTCTCTTTCGAAGACTAGCCAAGTATATCTATGGAGACAACCTTTACAGAGATTTGTGGTTGGTGGGGAACCCATCACGCTCTTCAGCTTCCAAAGACATTCTTTTTGGATGGGTGTTCGAAATATGGAGAAAACTCCAGCCTACGTTGGCCCCTTCAACATCTTTAAGCATGCCGACTGGCCTACTCCCCCACTTATTACCGAACATTAAAAATCCTGTGGATGACTTCTGGAGACCTCTCCTCCAGGTTCTAATCAGTATCTTCTGTAAGGAGGGTGACTTCCCAGCTGCAGGACCCCTGAATAATACTCCCGTAGGGGGACACCAAAAACCTCTTAGTTTTCTGCATCTAGTACACTACTCAACTTGTGTGAGGAAATTTACAACGAAGTTTGATTGGCGGAGACAACATACCGAATTTGAAAAGTTGATTTTACTTGCTGATCCAAAGCAGTACAAAATATCTGCTCTATTACATCTATACATTGCACCGGCAGTGATCACCAAGCCCTTTTTATATCCAGCTGGGAGTCGGACTTGAATATCTCCCTTGATCAACCGACCCTTAAAATAGTCCTCTCTAGAGCTCATGGGGTGTCAACCTGTGTCCAACTGCAGGAAAGACATTTTAAATTATTGTCCAGATGGTACAGAACACCCGAATGGCTCTTCTAACCGCCAGACTCTGATCTACCATTTTTTATCTGCAGCAAAGGCTTTGATTCCCTTATTCTGGAAACAACTGACCCCTCCGTCTGCTGAACAATGGGTTGCAAAGGTCGACCAGTGTACTAGATTCGAAGAAATGCTGAGTTGGGAAAGAAGTAGAACAAAGTACTTGGCCGTATGGACCCCTGGCTAGAAAACAGATGATTGCCTGAGGATAGCAACTTCTCACTGAGTGAGGTGGAGACGGGGAACTCCTCTGGGTGTGAAGATCTGGTGTTGGAGGTCAGTCACCTTGTGCTCCACCCCTTCCTTTCTGTATTAACATTCACCCCCTCCCCTCCCTTTCATCTCTTTTCTTGCCTTTCTTCTTCTTTTTTTCTTCTAGCTCTTCTTCATTTTCTTATTTCCCTACTCTTTTTCTCTCTCTTTATTCAGACTCTATTCTTATTATTGGAAAATACAAATGTTTGTTGACTTAACTGCTTATAACATGCATACGGAAAATCCGTTCCACAGGTTTTCTATACGGTGTTTTGTATCCTATTGCACTATGGAATTTTGAATTCTGAGCGCCTTCATTTTTCTTGTTTCTGTAACCTTGGTTATTTGTTAATAAACTAAGAATTAAAAAAAAAATGTCTCCAAAAGGTGAGGTAGATGGTTGAATATGTCCTGTTTTCATAGCCTCGTGATCAGGAACAGATAGATTAAAAATCCTTCCTTTAGGGATTTTGGCTCCCGGAATCAAATTTACAGCACAATCACAATCTCTGTGTGGAGGAAAAACTTCAGACTTAGTCCTAGAAAAAACATCAGAATAATAATTCAAAAATTCTGGAACATCTACACCATCAACAGAAACAGCATAAACAGGAGTGGACACAGAACTACATTCACAACCCCAACTAAGCATCCTTTCTGAGCGCCAATCTAAAACAGGATTATGTTTCAACAGCCAGGGGTAACCCAACACCAGGTCAGAATGAAGGTTTTCAAGCACCAAGAAATTAGCTATTTCCTCAAGGCTATCACCCACCTTTAAACATAATTCAGTAACAAACTGAGGAGAGGAACAAGCAAAGGGAGTAGCATCAATAGCATGAATAGGAAACCTCTCTTTAAAGGTAAAAAGATAGTCCACTAGATTTAAAGCCTCTCCAGAATCCACAAAAACAGCTGCAACATAAGCAGCTAGTGAGCAAATAATAGTGACAGACAAAATAAGTTTACTACAAATGCCAAAACCCACCTGTTTCTTTGGAGTAACAGAAGAACGCACGAAATACTTATCAATAAAATGCTTCCACAAGTATATGTTGTCTCCGAAAAATTCTTCGCTCAGCAGGAGTCTTAAACATAACCACCTGCATAGGTTCATTCACAAACAGCTCATCATTATGTCTGGAATTAGCTTCCAATCTTTCCCTTAATCGACGGTCCACTTGAATAGCTTGAGACATAGAAGAATCTAAAGAGTTAGGCACAGGGAATCTAATCATAAAGTTCTTGACACGGTCGGACAGACCTTTACGGAAAGTGGCCGCCAAAGCCGCATCATTCCAGGCAGTTAGAACAGACCACTTCTGAAACTTTTGACAGTAAATTTCAACTGGTTCACATTAAAGTGCTTTCTTCAGCATACAATAGACCCAAAGCTTGAAAAAAATGAATCCAAAGATTACAAAGCTGGATCTCCATGTTTCAGAGAAAAGGCCCAATCTTGAGGATCCCCCCTCAGCAGAGAAATTACAAAACCCATCTGCTGAAAAGGAGACCCTGCAGAACCAGGCCTTAAAGATAAATATAAATGACAATTACACTGAAAATTGTCAAAAGTAGCACAATCACCAGAAAAAACATCAGGCATTCTTTTATTTGGATTCAAGTTTGTAGAACAAGCCTGAAGCTCCTTCACAGCTGCTGACAATTGCTCGACCTCCCAGCTCCTCTCCCATAATGCCTTGTGATATGTAGATGCTTAGTAGAGGGTGAAAGGCAACTCAAAACTCTACACACCTTAACTGGTGCTCTCCTCAAGGAGAGATGTCCCTGTCCATTGCTCGACCTGTCTGACTAAATCCAAATTCTGCTCCATAATCAATGAAGGATCCCAGCTTCAAAGAGAGGATTAAAAAAAAAAGAAATTATACCCTGCTTTTCTTTATATTTATTGGCGGGTCATAATGTTACGATCAGGGGACCTAAGCAGTACTAATTAACACAGAAACAAACAGCAATAAACTAAAGAAAGCAAGCAAAGAAATGAGGAATTTAAATAAACAACGCAAATCTTCAGATGTGAGGAAATACTGAGATTAATAAAGGATATAACTAAATACTATGCAATAGTGATGAAAGACAAATAACAAAGCATGAGAGAATAAGATAAACTCTGAAAATAAACTAAAACAAACACAGAAACAACAACAACATATCGTTGAAGGTAACACACAACCTACAGCATGGAATTCAAACCAGCAAAGACTGTGAGGCAATCACAGATGACCTCTCTGAGAAATTTGCAGGGAACCACACCCAAAACAGATAGCAGACCAAAATCATGTGTGAACAGACTCGTATCTAGAGAAAATACTAAAGTACACTTCTGGCCATGTTTTCTCCCTAAAATGGCATCAGAAGGAAACGGACGCTAACTGAGGCTAGATAGAAAAGTCTAGTAGAGGGAAATACTAACATTTCAGAAAAGCCCTGTCTGTTCACACTTCAAAAACACTTGCCCGCAGTGAGAAACCTAGAATCTAATATTCTTGCTTACGGTTCACATGCACAAAAATATCTGCTGGAACTGGATACTGGATCTGAGGTTTCAGGAACGCAGTAAAGCTGAATCAGGCTGATCGCTGGATAGAAGATGACCAGAGTCCAGAAGAGCCTGAGCTAAAAAGCTAGCCAAACCAAACCCAGCCTTCAGAAACTCACATGACACCAAACAACCAGGAAAAGGGAAAATCCGGAAAACAACAAAAACAAAATACAGAACCATAACAAAAAGGCGAAGAAGCCTCGACTTCAAAATCGTCATAAGAAGTGTTGGCTTGTGTTTCCAAAAAAATACGAAAAGTGGACAGTAGAAGATTGGAAATGGGTGACTTGGAGAGATGAGATGAAAGTTAATAAACTTGGTTCTGATAGCTGCAAATGGTTCTGGAAGAAACAAGGGAAATTGATCAAGAAATCAAGAAACTGAAGGAACTGTCAAGTTTGGTGGAGGAAGCCTGATGATATGGGGTTGTCTCACAGCCAAAGGCGTTGGATACTTGACCAGGATCAATGGTGGTCTCAGTGTTGAGCTATATGTATCCTACAAGACTAGTTACTTAGTACACTCGAGTACTATGGATATGAAAAAGATGACAGTGCTCCAGCAGGACAACGAACCGAAGCAAAACATCGAGATTAGCAAAGACATGGTTCAATGACAATGAAGTAGAGGAGCTGGATTGGCCCCCACAGTCCCCAGACCTCAACCCAATTGAACACTTGTAGGTAGATTTGAAGAAAAAGCTGTATTTGTACCCAAGTCAGTCAACCAGTATGCACGAACATTGGGAACGTGTAGAAGAGACCTGGGATCAGATTTCGATCGAAGCATGCTTGAATCTGATCGAGAGCATGCCCAAAAGGATACAGGCAGTGTTTAAAGCCAAAGGTGGATTTACAATATAATAAAAATTAAAATACAGATTTTTAGGAGCAAAACATTAACGATGCAGTTACATGACAAGGACAAGAATCTGCATAACTAATCACACTGCATAATGGACTACATTAATCTTTGTTTGGACAACACAGTACCCACAAAAGTGGTAAGATGCTTCTCTAAAGACAAACCATGGATATAAAAACACTACTCAAGGAGAAAAAGATGGCATTCAAGGCAAGAGATAAGGAGGGGCTGAGGGAGGAACAAAATAAGCTGAGGTGTCAAATCAGGCAGGAAAAAGCCAATTATAAGAGAAAAATTGAAGAGCAAATGAAAAGAAAAGACATAAGTGCAGTCTAGAAGGGTCTTAAGTCAATTTCTGATCATAGACAGTCTGTCTCCCAGGTAGAAGCAGATGTTAATTGGCTTAACGAACTAAATCTCTTCAATAGATTTGACCACACACCAGATCCTCCCACCCCAGCATGTCATTCAGTCCCCTCTACCACACTGACTTCACCACCTGCGGCTATTTCCCACCAGACCAGTAAATCCAGAAATCTGTCATTATCTGACCACAGTCTGACCTTCTCACGTGCCCAGGTGAGGAAGGAGATGAAAAAGATCAAAGCTGTGAAGGCTGCAGGGCCAGATGGCATCAGTGCAAGGCTAATTCAGACTTGTGGAGACCAGCTGTGTGGTGTTATTACATATATGTTTAATATGAGCCTGAGGCAGGAAACAGTACCTGATCTGTGGAAATCTTCTTGTGTGGTACCGGTTCCAAAGAAACCTTATCCCATGGACCTTAATGACTACAGACCCATAGCATTGACATCCCACCTGATGAAAATCTTAGAGAGACTGGTTCTCACACATCTCCGCCCTCTAGTGAGGCCAGCTATGGACCCTCTCCAGCTTGCTTATCGGCCGGGCATTGGGGTGGATGACGCCATAATCCACCTTCTGCACAGGACTCTTTCTCACTTGGAGAAACCAGGAAACAAGGTAAGAATAATGCTCTTTGATTTCTCCAGTGCTTTTAACACCATACAGCCGGGGTTACTGAGAGACAAGCTGGCCCTTGTTGGAGTGGACCACCACCTCTCCAATTGCATCCTAGACTACCTCACAAATCGACCTCAGTATGTGGGAGCCCAGGACTGTGTGTCAGATACCGTGATCTGTAATACGGGGGCACCTCAGGGTACAGTTCTTGACCCTTTCCTCTTCACACTGTACACTTCAGATTTTAGGTGCAACTCATCTAGCTGTACCTACAGAAGTATTCTGATGACTCTGCAATAGTAGGCCTCATCACAGACGAAGATGACAGGGAGTACAGAGAACTAAACCAGGATTTTGTGGACTGGTGCCAGCGTAACCACCTCAGGAGTAATGCTGAGAAGACCAAGGAGATGGTGGTGGACTTTCATAAATGCAGATGCCCTCCTAAACCAGTGGACATCCAGGGGACGGGCATCGAGATTGTCAACACCTATAAGTACCTGGGTGTGCTCCTCAATAATAAGCTGAACTGGGCAGATCACATGGATGTCCTGTATGGGAAGGGCCACAGCAGGCTCTACCTGCTTAGGAGGCTGAGAGCCTTTTGAGTCCAGGGGGCACTTCTTAGGACTTTTTTCAACTCAGTAGTGACATCAGCCATTTTCTTTGGAGTGGCCTGCTGGGGGAGTAGTATATAATAATAATAATAATCTTGTCATCTGTGCAAAGTTTAATTCCTGGTATAGAAACAACTCCCATCATCCTAAATCATCTGATGTTGTATTTTTTTGTAGTTATAACCTGTGTTTTATGATGCTTGAAGGCCTGCAAGTCTGTTAGTCTTTCTGTGCATAGCTTTCTTAGTTTATGTGTTGAGTTTTAATTGATTAATTGTTTTACGAGCTAATTTAGTGCTACATCTAAGCATATGTATCCTATATAAGTAGACATAGTAATAGGGGAGGCATGAGTGCTGGGGTTGGCACGATGCAATTCAATCCTAAGTGTGATTCAATCATGAGTGTGTAGAAGCTGCAGTTAAACATGACATTTGTATTACCATGTTCACTGCATGTTTTTTGTCTCAATTTGCTGCTTTTTTACAAATTTACCGATCCATTCCCACCTCCTGTTACTTCTATCGACATCAGTCCCTCTCTCTTTCCCTCTCCTATGTGCAGCTCCCATTCTCTCTTCACCTTCCTTAACCACCTTAACCCACCTTGTGCTTCTGTGCAACAAATGAGACGATCTCACAAGTCATTTAACCATCTGCTGTCTCTCGCCATTCTCCTGCTATTAGCTGCTGGGGACATCTCTCCAAACCCTGGTTCTCCTTCTGGTAACCTCAACTATGTACCTGTCTCACCAAGAAACCCTTCTAACTTTATTAAGATTCATTGTCTGCCGTTTCCTTCTCCTCCACCAGTCTCTTTCTCTTGTACTCTCTGGAACACCCGCTCACTCTGCAACAAACGTGACATTACTCAAGATCTCTTCATCTCAAAGTCTTTTAACCTTTTAACCTGTCTGTCACTGAAACCTGGATTAAACAGTCTGACACTGCATCCCCTGCTGCTCTCTGTTATGATGGCCTCCAATTCTCACACACCCCTAGACCTGAGTATAGGCAAGGTGGAGGAGTTGGTGTCCTTCTATCACCACAATGCATTTTTCAGGTCATTCTGCCAGTACCATTGCTCTCTTTCTCCTCTTTTGAGGTCCACACTATCAGACTCTTCCGCCCTTTCTCCCTGTGAGTAGCTGTCATCTATCGTCCCCCTGGCTCTCCCTACCAGTTCTTAGATCACTTTTCTTCATGGCTTCCCAACTTCCTATCTTGTGAAATTCCTACTCTCATTATGGGTGACTTTAACATTCCCATTAACACCCCTGTCTCTCCATCTGCCTCTTGCCTTCTATCACTAACCGCCTCTCTTGGTCTCTCTCAGCTTACTTCTTCTCCCACACACAAAGATGGAAATATCCTTGATCTGGTCTTCTTACGGCTCTGTTGTTTCTCTGACTTTACTAATGCTCACCTTCCAATTTCCGACCACAACCTTCTTTCCTTTAACATCAAAGGCTCTTGTCCTTCACAAAACACACTTACCTACCGCACATGCAGAAATCTACGGGCTGTAAACACACAGCACCTCTCTGATACCCTTCAGTCATCACTGTCTCCCATCTCTTCTCTCTCCTGTCCTGAACTGGCTACCAAACACTACAATGAGACTCTCAAAGCCACCCTGGATAAAGTAGCACTCTTAACCGTCCAAAAATCCCAACACAGACACCGGCAACCTTGACACACTCCTCAAACACATCTGCAGATTTTCTTCACTTCAAGTTTATGCTCAAAGCCTATAATTCTGCTCTTCACCTCGCCAAACAAGCTTACTTCACCTCTGTCATCTCTTCTCTCTCCAATAACCCTAAAAAACTCTTTGACACCTTTCACTCCCTCCTCACGCCAAAGGTGCGGGTACCTGTCATAGACCTCAGTGCTCAAGACATGGCTACGTATTTTAAAGACAAAATCAACGACATCCGTCAGGAAATAACCCATTCTCCAAGCGGCATCAGTCCCCTTCCCTCCCTTGCTCCTCATTGTGAACTCTCATTATTTGACCTGGTAACAGAAGAAGAAGTCTCCCAGCTCCTTTCTTCTTCTCACCCCACTACTTGCACAAGCGATCCTATCCCGTCACACTTCCTCCGGTCTCTGTCCCCTACTGTTACAACTCACCTTACTAAAATTTTTAACCTCTTCTGGAATCTTCCCCTCCCCCTTCAAACATGCTGTCATAACCCCACTACTGATAAACCCTCCCTTGACCCATCCTGTGCTGCTAACTACCGACCTGTCTCTAACCTTCCCTTCATCTCTAAACTCCTGGAACGCTTGGTCTACTCCCGCCTAATCTGCTATCTCTCTGCTAACTCTTTTCTGGACCCCTTACAATCAGCTTTTCGTGCTCTACACCTCAAAAAGGTCTCCAACGATCTCTTGACTGCTAAATATAAAGGGAACTATTCACTACTCTTCTCTCTGCAGCATTTGACACTGCAGACCACAAACTCCTCCTCACTATGCTCCATTCTATTGGCCTCAGGGATAACGCTCTCTCTTGTTTTTCTTCCTATCTCTCTGACCACTCATTTAGTGTATCATTCGCTGGTGCTATTTCTTCTCCTCTGCCCCTGGCGGTTAGGGTTCCTCAAGGCTCGGTCCTAGGTCCCCTCCTCTTCTCTCTGAACACAGCCCCAGTTGAACAAACCATTTGCAAATTTGGCTTTCAATACCATCTTTATGCAGATGATACCCAACTATACACCTCATCCGTGACATCACCCCTGCACTACTACAGAACACCAGTGACTGTCTCTCTGCTGTCTCTAACATCATATCTTCTCTTTATCTGAAATTGAATCTTTCAAAAACTGAACTTCTTGTGTTCCCTCCATCTACTAACCGACCTAACCCTAATATCTCCATTTCTGTCTGTGGCCTTACTATTACGCCAAGGCGGCATTTCCGCTGTCTGGGGGATGTATTCGATTTAGATCTCACCTTTACCCCACATATTCAGACACTTGCACGCTCTTGCCACCTGCACCTTAAAAACATCTCTAGAATTCACCCTTTTCTCACCGTGGAAACATCAAAAACCCTCATTGTCGCTCTGAAACTCTCTCGTCTCACTATTGTAATTCTCTTCTAATTAGGCTTTCTCTTACTAAACTCTCCCCACTACAATCTGTCCTGAATGCAGCCGCCAGACTCATCTTTCTGTCAAACCGGTACACAGACGCATCTACCTTGTGTCAGTTGCTGTATTGGTTGCCCATCCATCACAGAATACAATATTATACAAATTATCACACTGACCCACAAATCCATCCATAGCGCTACGCCCCCCTATATCTCCTCTCTTATAACTGTCTACCGCCCTAACTGTCCGCTCCGTTCTGCCAATGACCTTAGACTTGCATCCCCTGTTATCCGATCATCCCATTCCTGTCTCCAAGACTTTTCTCGAGCTGCACCGGTTCTCTATAATGCTTTACCCAAGACAATCCGATTAATCCCCAACTACAGCACCTTCAAAACTGCCCTAAAATCACATCTGTATGGTCAGGTTTATCACGTGCCCTGATCACAGTGCAGTGTGCGGAGGTGGAGAACAATAACACCTTTTATCCTTCCTCCTCTGTTCCTCAGATCCTGGCCCCTCCATCTAGAAGTTACACTGTAATCTTTGCACTTAGTACCTGTTTGTTCACAGATACTGGCTGGTGACGGGTTCATACAGCTTCAGTTACACAACCTTTTCTATTAAAAGATGGCTGGACCATTGTAGCAAACAAGCCCTCTGACCTCTTGTGTCCCCCTATCTCCTCATAGAATGTAAGCTCTTGTGAGCAGGGCCCTCACTCCTATTGTTTAATATGTTTATTTCTTTGTCACACTGTAATGTCTCACATTGTCTGTTCATGTGTCCTCTGATTTATAAAGTGCTACGGAATATGTTGGCACTATATAAATAAAGTTATTATTATTAGTATAACAACTAGTGATAGAAATAAACTCGACAGGCTGATTAGAAGGGCCAGATCTGTCCTATGGGAGTCCCCTGGACCCTGTGCAGGTGGTGGGTGACAGAAGGATACTGTCCGTGGTGAGCTCCATGCGGGAGAATAACTCCCATCCCATGCATGAGACCGTGACAGCACTGGGCAGTACTGTCAGTGACCGACTCCTTCGCCCTAAGTGTGAGAAGGAGCGCTGCGGTAAGGCTGTACAACCAACAATGACCTAAGTGGAGATCAGTACATACAGAGAACTGAAATATGTTTCTCTTGTGATATCCCCCTCTGCTACTTTTTACCTGTACATTTCTATCTGTCTGTCACTGGAATGCGTCTATCTTGTAAAGTTTTGTATATACTGTATTTGTATTGCTTATCTTTGCATTGCATATCTTTGCTGAAGTAACACACTGAATTTCCCTATGGTGGGACTATTAAAGCATGATTATTATTATTTTTATATGCTAAATAGTTGCAAGTCAAATTTATGCATGAGATAGCCAAGAGGATTGTCTATAAAATGATGAGATTCTCACATTCAAAGCTGTAGTGGATAGTGAGATATGGAGCCTTAAAGTCAAAAGTTCAACACATTGTTACCCTTTTGCTCATCAATACACTTTTTAGTGGATGTCATCAGACTTTTATGTCATTTTAGATATACTAATCAGAAATTATTTACTAGTGGTCTTCAGTTTGTTGATATATAGAATATACACTGTATAAAGCAGTGTTGCTGAATTTGACAAAATGTAAATTCATACTACTTCATGTGAAATATATTAATTTACAGTTGCATGCGCATCTTTGATCATTTACCATTTTTGCGCATTACAAGAAGGTCTCCACACTCATCTTCAGAGGGTAAGAAGATCTCAGGTACTACTAGCAGAATTTTACGTTTTGCTGGAGGGCTGATATTCCATGTGCATTCCACATTAGAAGGGTAATTCCCTGGGTAGTTTGGTGACTCTAAAAAGCCAGTATATTCTCCTAGTTCTCCTCCACATTGTCGGTCTGCAAAAGAAAGGCAAGGTAGAAACAGTATTACACATAAAAAAAAATACCTTTGTAACCTAACTTTCCTGAGGCTAATGTGCAAGAAATATTTTTTTATCTCACTTTTCTTAGGCTGATACATTGTTTTTTTCTACATTTGTGGGCAAAAACTTTTGATACTGACACAACTTTGCCTTTCACAAAGTTTGCTGCTTTAGTGTTTTTAGATTTTTTAGTAGTATAATGTTGTACCGTGTTAGCCATAGAAAGTAGTGGAAGAGTGAAGAAATCAGGCGATACCTTTTAGAGGCTGAGTGTATTTGATGGTAAGCTTTTGAGAGTACTATCTCTCTTCTTCAGACATGTTGTTATACAAGAAACTGAAAATTCACAGACTTTTTACACACAAAAGACATGGACCTTCAAAGGATCTTATTATCCTTAAAAATACAAAATGCAATATAAGTAGAGAAGTTATTTACAACAGGTCAAAAAATAAACAATCTGGAAACTTATGGGGCATGACGGAGGGATCAGTAATTCTTGCTGTTATCTGTTTGATATCAGGTGGTGATTTGTGACCCTCACAGTTCATAAATAGTGTGACATGAAATTGGCATGAATATTAAGTCCAAATTGCAGAGTTTTCTCATTAATTTATATTCCCATTCCTTTCTCTACCTCTGCATTTTAAAAAGCCCCATTTTGACCACCATGGATGTGGAATCCCTGTATATCAACATTTCCCAGTAGGATGGAGTTGCAGCATGTCGGGTACACCTGGAAAAACAAAACCTCCCAACAAAACCAGTAACGCAGCTCATACAATTCATCCTTAGCCACAACTACTTTACTTTTGGAGAGGATCTATATCTACAGCGAATGGGAACTTCAATGGGGTCCAGATGTGCACCCCAGTATGCAAATCTCTTTATGGCAGAACTGGAAGGAGCATATTTATCAACATACACCACCAAACCTATGACTTACCTTCGTTATATTGATGATATCCTTGTCATCTGGACTGCAGGTGAGGAGGCCCTACATCAATTCTATAATGACTTCAATGACTTTCACCCTACCATCAACCTTAAACTTAGATATTCAGAGAGTGAAATCCACTTTCTGGATACGACAATATAAATCAAAGACCACTGGCTACTCACATCAATATACCACAAACCCACAGACAGAACGGCCTACCTGAGAAACGACAGATTCCACCCCAAGCACAAAGACAATCTATTATTTACAGCCAGGCTATACGATAGAATCGTATTTTCTCTGACAAAGCAGGCCTGGACAAGCACCTCCTGGATCTGAGGACGAAATTTTCCGATTGGGATACAAACCAAAAGTGACGGACAACCAATTAAACAAAGCGTCAGCCATTAACAGAGACTCAGAATGAAGCCCAAGTGCCCCTAGTAGTCACATACAACCCACAGCTGGAGATCCTACGAAGGATTGCCAAGGAGCTCCAACCTGTGCTACATAGGGACAACAGACTCAATGACATATTTCCAGTCCACCCTCTCCTTTCCTTTTGGCAACCACAAAACCTGCGGCATATTATTGTCCGGTGTGTCCTGAAGGCCCCAACTGAAAATGGCACCTCACCTTGCCTGTAAAACAGGTGCAAGACCTGCAGGCACATCCACACCGCTGACAGTGTACCTGTCCCACAGTCACAACAGGTGCACAGAATTAGGGGGACATTTTCCTGCAGATCTTCCAATGTGGTGTATCTCATAATGTGTGTGCAATGTCCCACCACAGGGCAGAGACTCAGTCAGTGCATGAACTCACACAGATTCACCATTAATAACAGCAGAACAGATCTCCCAGTGACCGCACATTTCTCAGGAGAAGACTACTATTGAAGATTTGCGGGTTGTGGTTTTAATGGGACATTTTAAGACACAGAGGGAGAGAAAGGAATGGTAATATAAGTTAATGAAAACATTTCAAACTCTGCAACTTGGACTTAATATTCATCCCATTTTCATGTCACACGATGTATGAACTGTGAGGGTCTCAAATCGCCACCTGATAGCAAACAGATAACAGCAAGAATTACTATTCTCTCCATCACTCCCCACAAGTTTCCAGATTGTTTATTTTTTGACCTGTTGTAAATAACTTCTCTACTTATATTCCATTTTGTTTTTTTTAAGGATTCTAAGATCCTTTGAAGGTCCATGTCTTTTGTGTATAAAAAGTCTGTGAATTTTCAGTTTCTTGTATAACACCATGTCTGAAGAGAGCTAGTACTTTAGATCTTTTAGTGAGATGTTTCTTGTTAATATGGTATATTTAAAGGAGTTGTTTAGTTTCAGCCCAATTTTGAGAGACAAATACTATTATTTGTATAGTGAAACATTCTATAATTTTCCAATATACTTTCTCAATCAATTCCTCATGATTTCTAGATTTCTGCTTGCTGTCAATCTTTCTGTATGTGAACTCAATTTTAATTTTTATGCCAACACTGGTATAGTGGAATGTGATGGACCAGGTCGTGGTGGCAGTGGTGGTACCTGTGGCAACGTGTGTGGCAGTGCAGAAAGGCATAATACGATGGACCACTATTCGGAGGCATTAGCTGGAGATATTTGAAAAGCCTCACCAATCCATGCCTGATTCATTTTGACAAAAGTAATATTTTCTACACTACCAGAACATTGGTAACACTGAACGCCTTCTTGGCCATTTCGCTTGAGGCCAGACAAGATAAAACTCCCATGGCAAAATCCACTGCTCTAACCTATTGGTCCAGAATTCCATGGCATCAGAGTTATCTGTTGGCACTCTAGGTACGACTGTGCCTGCTGGTGAATCAGTTGCCTGCTGTGACTCTGTTTAGTGCTGCAAGTTGAAAAATGTTTAATTAATCATCTTCCAGATAATGTACTGGGACTAGCTGCTAATGCTACTTTTACTCCTCCTGACACTTGTGGCACTGGCAGAGGAGACGGACCGCTGGCTGAGTGAGGTGGACTGTGAGCGGCTAGAAGTCACCTGGGTAGACGTGAGATTAGCGGTTGCAGAAGTCGCTATAAACGCTGCAGCAAGCTGGGTATACAGCCTATCCTGAAAATATTCAAATTTTTCTTTCCTTAGGGTCTAAGAGCACTACCATCCAATACTCATCTCTCTGCTTGATGCTAATAATACACCTGTTGCTCTGTCTGCGAGCCAGCATATGTGCAGTCCCTAGGAAAGGCCATGGTTGGTGTTCTTGGCAAGCATGGTCATCATAATCATCATCATCTTGAAACAAATAAGGGTCTGCCTCCTCCCCTGGCTGTGCCTGTGACATATCAAGGGACCCCTCTGCGTCCAAGGGAGAGTCTTCCTCCTCCCCTTCCTCCTTTTCCAGTCTAGGAGTCCCAGTTCCTCCACTATAATGACCTTCACCTGGATCCTCTTCCTCCTCAATCCACACAAGGTGACGATGTTGACTAAGAAGTGGAAACTATTACTACTCTTCCTAGTTGCATGAGTGTAAGGGTTTCCTTTAAGATATACAATAGAGCAATCATATTACTGATGCTGCAGTCATTCCTGCTGACAATTTTAGTCGCTTCTTCAAAGGGCTTGAGAACCCAGCACATTTCCCTCCAATGACATATCTCCAAGTAACACAATGTCCCTGTGGTCTGCTGCATACAATAATCGTTCACCACCTTCTGCTACTCACACAGATGCTCCAGCATGTTTAAGATGGAGTTCCACTGAGTTGGAATATCACAGATAAAGTGGTGCAAAGGCAGACCATTTTCTCACTGTAAATCAAGCAGGGTTTTGTTTTTTTTTGCGACATAAGAATGACTGAAATGCGCAGACATTTTTCTGGCCATGAGGAGCACCTCTTTTAAGCCACTATACAGGACTATACAGAGAATCACCAGAATAAGGACATGTGCCATACAAGGACAATGTGTTATTTATCCTAACTGTAGCGCAGCAACAAAATTGGTGCTATTGTCGCTGGCAACGCTGTCCAGTTGGAGTTGGCAAGCAGTCATCCAGTGGGATACTTACTGCAGGATATGGCAAAGCAGCTCCTCTGCCTGTGTGGCTCCTCTGATCCAATAATGAAAACAGAAAATGACCCTAATATTGGTGAAGGTGGTTATTAACTCAAGAAAAAAAAAGGTCCTATTGGGACCAAAACCCTATTTTCATCTAAATTTTAAATTGAAAAGCACAATCAACTGTGGTTGTACTCTCATCCACTTAAAGGGGTTGTCCAGAATAAATTAATATTTAACCACTTCCAAACCAGATGCTTTATCCCCCTTCCAGACCAGGCACATTTTCAAGTTTTAGCCATGTTCCAGTTTAACTGAAAATTGCTTTTCTATTACTGTGCCAACCTACATGTATTTGGTCTCCTTTTTCTCGGAACATAATGGGCTTTCACATTTTATAACAAATTAAGCAATACATTTTACTTTTTACAAAAATATAGAGGGAAAATAGCAAAAAAAGTTAAAAAAAAATGCTTTTACCTACATTTAAACACATATATATTCTAAAATATATTTTCTTATTTCTTCTGTTTGTATAGATAGCACATTTGAGTATTTTCTCCATTATATGGACCTACAGCAGAGCCTGCAATGAATGGTGCGCAAAATGGCTTTTGAAGGCCAAATTTTCCATAGCTGGTTTTCTGACACCATACTATCATTACATCTGCTGTGAAGGCCCAAAACAGTATGAACACACCCAAAATGACTCCACTCAATAAATTAGACCCCCCCAAGGTATTCAACAAAGGACATATAAAAGATATTGGACCTCTGTTTTTTTCCGGACTTTTCAATGAATTTGGTGGAAAAAAAATGAAAACTACATTTTTTCCCAAATATGTGAATTCAGGTGACTATTTTTAAAATCTGGTGAGTGCTACTTGAGAAACACACCTGATAACATTTTTAGCAACTTATGCCTTTTCATAGATACCAAATGTAGGTGTATCCCTTACTTGCTGGGCCTACAGCAGAGCCTGCAATGAATGGTGCGCAAACTGGCTTCCAGAGGCCAAATTTTCCATAGCTGGTTTGCTGACACCATACAATAGCAATAATGACAATAACCTTCATGTATATAGCACAAAAAAAATCTGCCTTTATATGACAAATGTATTTTAGGCTGCAGAAACATGCAGCAGCTCTGACCGCACGCCACATAACCAGTAACAAGTTGTAGACTATAATCAATACATTTCTTCCCTATTCTATGTGCGTCCAGAGCCACTGCATGTCTGCACCCTAAAAGTATGACAATAACCTTCATGTATGTAGCACAAAAAAATATGCATTTATATGACAAATGTATTTTAGGGTGCAGATACATGCAGCGGCTCTGACTGCACGGCAAGTAACAAGTTGCAGATAATAAATTTTGTACCACCAGAACCGCTGCATGTCTGCATCCTAAAAGTGGAATAATAATCTTTACTTATGGGTCACAAAAAATATGAATTTATGTAGATAGATGGATAAAAAATAAATAAAATATAGATAGATGAAATAGATAGATAGATAGATAGATAGATATGAGATATAGATAGATAGATAGATAGATAGATAGATAGAAGAGAGTGGGTGGCACTCTAGGGTGGGGGATTTTTACTTACCAATGTCCCTCTGTCAGGATCTGAGGAGAGGGAGATTGGAAGCCACTTTTTATCTTTTTATTACTTACTTTATGTGAGCACTATGACAGGCTGTCACAGTGCTCACATGCCCCAGAGACCACTATGCCCAATCAGGGTGGTCTCTGGGCATAACTCCGTGATCATAGCTGTCTTCTGACTTCATTGTGATCTCTGTGACTGGCTGTCACAGCAATCACATGCCCGGAGACCACTCTGTGTGGTCTCCGGGCAAAGCTCTGAGATCCCTACTGTCTATTGACGGCAGAGATTTCGGAGCTATGTGCAAGGGGGATGGAGGGAAGGGGGAGGGGCGCAGAGGAGCATATTCTGCTCATGCGCCAGACAATGTGATCGCTGTGACTGCCTGTCACAGCGATCTCATGCCCGGAAGCCACACAGAGTGGTCTCTGGGCAAAGCTCTGAGGTCCCTGCTCTCTGTTAACAGCGGGACTTCAGAGCTAAGTACAGAAGGGGGATGGGGGCACAGCGGAGCAATCAGCTCATGTGCCAACTGTCATTGCGATCGCTGTGACGGTGTGTCACAGCGATCACAGACCTGGAGACCACACAGAGTGGTCTCTGGGCAAAGCTTTAAGGTCTCCGCTGTCTATTGACAGCGGGACCTCCGAGCTCAGTACAGTGGGGGGGACGCAGTAGAGCTCGTTCTGCTGGACGTACCGGTATGTCCTTGCAGAACTAGACAACCACCACTTGGACGTATATAGTCTATGGGCGGTACGGAAGTGGTTAAAGCATGAGCCCTCGTCCAACTTTCTAAATTACATTTATAATTAATTTTTCTTAGTTTACTGTAACATATGTGACCTACATATATTACATTTTCTGACTTTTTGCTGACATTCTGGGGTGTCGGTCTAAGGGATATTCGCACCCAGGAATGGGGTGGAAAGAAGCCCGTCCCCCTCCCAGCCCCATTATACTTACCTAATCCTCCTATAGATATCCGGTTCCCGGGACATCATTGCTGAAAGGACGTCTCTTCATTGCGTGTGCTGGCCGCCCACGCATCCGCAGTACAGTGAGTGGCCGGCACATGTCACAAAGAGGAGGCGCCGGCCGCCAATGATGTCCCAGGTCCTGACCTCAAAGGAAGGAAAGGTAAGTGTAATGGGGCTGTGGGGGGGGGGGGGCGGTTCAAAAAGAGTGGGTGGCAGGGAGTATTATAGTGCCATATAATTTGGATTTCGAATATGCAATCCATATTATACTGTGCGAGGGCCACTGTGGAGCATATTTTATTGTGCAGGGGCCACTATGGAGCATTATACTGTGCAGGGGCTAATGTGGATTATTATACCAGGCAGGGGCCAATGTAAAGCATTATACCAGGCAGGGGCCACTGTGGAGCATAATACCATGCAGTAGCCACTGTGGAGCATATTATACTGTTCAGTGGCCACTGTGGAGCATTATACTGTGCAGGGGCCACTGTGGAGCATTACACCGAGCAGGGGCCACTGTGAGCATATTATACTGTGTGGGGGCCACTGTGGAGCATTATAACGTGTGGTGGCCACTGTGGAGCACATTATGCCGTGCAGGGGCCAATGTAGAGCATATTATACTGTGCAGGGGCCACTGTGGAGAATTATACCATGTGGTGGCCACTGTGGAGCATTATACTGTGCGGGGGCCACTGTGGAGCATATTTTACTGTGCAGGGGCTAGTATGGAGCATTATACTGCGCAGTGACCACTGTGGAACATATACCATGCAGGGGCCACTGTAGAGTATATTATACCATGCATACCACTGTGGAGCATTACACCATGCAGGGGACACTGTAGAGCATGTTATACTGTGTGGTGGCCACTGTGGAGCATTATACCCTGCAAGGGCCACTGTGGAGCATATTATAATGTGCGGGGGCCAATGTGGAGCATAATATACTGTGCGTGGGCCAATGTGAAGCATTATACTGTTTATGTATGTATGTGTGCATATATATTATATATATTTACCAAATGGCAAAAAAATGCATCAAGAATTGATTGAAGCTTACTCTGAGTGACTGTAATGATGATATACAGAGGTGATTACAATATTACAGCCAAAGGAGATGGTTACTGAGAACTAGCTGTCTAAAGATGATCTGCTGAGGGTGTAGTGGGCAGGCTAGCTAGAGAAACAGGGAGGGGGAGTGAGTGAGAGGGGAAGGGAGTGAGAGAGGGAGGTGGTGTGAGGCACAGGAAAACACAAAACAGGAAGATGCAGATGTAAACAAATTCAGAAGTTGCCAGGAGCTCACAGACAACCCTAGAAATAATTCAAAACACAGCTAAAAGTATTTAGGTGCACTTATTAACCTATTAACAGCACTAACAGAGCTTTTTTGAAAAATAATTTTTTGCCCGGAAAACCCCTTTAAGTATACCTAATTTGAACTATCTAGCACACATAGACCAAAAAAGCTGAAAAAAAATATATCTGTTCAAAAATCGCACTAGTGTCTACAGAGAACTGTGCTAATAGAGAACATTAGTGAATTCTCATGAGAGTTCCTAGCATTGATTGCAGTTAAACTCAAATTTAGTGCTGAGTCCCGTGCCTCCGTACATCACCTACACTAGGCATCCTCAGGAGTAAATGGTCTATGTTCCTCTGATACAGGCTCATTAATTGCAAAACTGCATGGCAGCGATTCACCTTATACCTATGAAATGAGGGGGGAAGGAGGAAGAAGAGGAGTGGAAGTGACAGCTTACGCTGGTGAACAGTCCAGAGAAGGGGATCCAAAGGAGGTGAATGGACCTTGCATAGTGTTGCAATTGGGCCTGCACAATTGGGGTGGAACTAGCACCTTGCCTTGCTGCATTTCTGGACTGTGGTCACTAACGCTTAAAGCATTGACCCAGTGGCCTGTGAAAGCCATGTATTTTCCTTGTCCATAATCGCTGCTCCACATGTTGACAGATGTGCACCTTTCCCTAGACTGAAGTATTCAAGGAAAAGCCTACATTCTCTGACCTTGGCAATATAAAGCGGGGACAGCTTTCCTAGGAAAATAATGGTGGCTAGGTATCCTTCATCAAGGTTAATCACATGCCAACAGTTGGTACGGTAGCGACTGCACTGCCAGCAGCTTGGCCCAGTGCGGGTTATGTCGCAGAACTGCCGGATGACTGGGTGCATATTGCTCTTTCTTGGCCACACATTTCCTTATGGATGACTGAGGTTGGTATGGAAGAGGAAGAATAAGAGAAACACTTGGTGATGATAATGAAAACGACAACCATGCTTACAATGAAGATCACTAGGAGAAGAACAGCATTTCTCAGTTCCTCTGACAGTGCCAGTGCCACTGTCAAGTCTATTTTTCCAAATAAGAGAGTGATGCCTTTTCATGTGAGTATATGGATGTATCATATGTACAAAAAAAATTCCCACACGGGAGATGACTGCATGTAGTTGCTACCACCAGCAGCAGCAGCAAAAATATGTCTGCCACTGCCATCACCAGTGCTACCACCCCCACCCTGCAAGCTTTCCCTAGTTCTGTCCCAGGCAGGGTTTTTGGATGTTCGGCCTGGGCAATGACTGAAATCGTTGATATCACCACTGTCATCATCCTCTTCATCTGATCACCCTGAACTAGTTCCCAGTTCCTATGACATTTTAAATGTCATCATCATCTTCCCCACTTTTTTCTGACACATCATCATCGCCATGCACACCTTAAGAATTTCCACTTCCAGATCCCCATAGCTCTCCTACCAGAATGAAAACCGATAAGCAGTACCACAACCCCTGCAACTACTACCTCCACATCCAACAATCATGTCTTCCTCCTCTGCTTGCACAAAATGCTGACTGTTCTCATCCAGCTCTTCAAAAAGAAGACTATTTCAACTAGGAGAAATAGATTTCTCATCAGGTACAACATCATTACCAGCAGTGGCGTAACTAGGAATGACTGGGCCACAAGGTGAACATTTGACATGGGACCCTCCCCCCGGAACCGCCGCCCCCAACCACAACCCCTGGACCGCCCCTCTAACCCTCCCCGCACAAACCACATTCCTGCCCACACTATTATGCGCCATAGTGGCCCCTGCACACAGTATTATGCCCCATAGTGGCCCCTGTACACAGTATTATGCCCCATAGTGGCCCCTGCACACAGTATTATGCCTCATAGTGGCCCCTGCACACAGTATTATGCAGCATAATGGCCCCTGTACACAGTATTATGCAGCATAGTGGCCCCTGTGCACAGTATTATGCCCCATAGTGGCCCCTGCACACAGTATTATGCTCCATAGTGGCCCCTGCACACAGTATTATGCCCCATAGTGGCCCCTGCACATAGTATTATGACCCATAGTGGCCCCTGCACACAGTATTATGACCCATAGTGGCCCCTGCACATAGTATTATGCCCCATAGTGGCCCCTGCAAATAGTATTATGCCCAATAGTGCCCCCTGCACACAGTATTATGCCCCATAGTGGACCACCCATGAACAATTATTATACTCTGGGGTCTTTTCAGACCCCAGAGTATAATGATCGGAGACCCAGGGGAGGATGAAAACATAAAAAACAATGCTACTTAACTCTTCCTGGCTCTGATGCACTGCGGTGCGCTACTTCGGCCATCTTCAATGTTGGAAAGACCTCGCGTGAGCCAGGCCAGCATCGCGATGCATAAGGACGTCGGCTTACGTCTAGGACGTCACTAAACAGGCCCGAAGCCTGCCGGAGCATAGGAGAGGTAAGTAACAGTGTTTTTTATGTTCCTTCACCTCCCCTGGAACCCCGATCGTTATACTCAGGGGTCTGAAAAGACCCCAGAGTATAAAAATAGCAGTGTTTGTGGGGTTCGCGGTAGTGACTGCCACAGGGCTCCAGGCCCCCTAATGTCCCGGGACCTGTGGCAGCCGCTACCGCTGCTACCCCGGTATTTACACCCCTGATTACCAGGGATCTGTGTGAAGAATGTGAAGGAAACATGGTTGACAGTTCAGAAAGGTCCTGCCATAAAGTATGTGTTATGGAGAAGGAGGAGGAACACATAGAAACCTGGCTCAATTCATATTACTCATGTATGCAATATTCTGTGTGACTGAGATGAGCCAGCTAAATAAGCAAAAACTTAATCTTAATTCAAGTACAATAAACCTGTGGTCTACTAGCTGTGCCACCAAAGCCAGAAGTAGTGTTGCTGTTGCCACTCACATTCTTAGTACTTGTATAAGTGTTTCCTCCTCCCCCCTCCTTTTATCTGTCCCTTGCCTTTCTTTTTCCAGTTATGTTATTTTACTATACATAGTGATTGATTGGCAATTTGGCAACAATTCTGACAGTGTGTATATCTTTTTTGGAGGGTAAATTTTGCAGTTTTTCTTTTAACAAACAAGTATTTCAACAAAAGTCAGCTTTAATTAACAGAGTTTTTTCAGATTAGCACAAACTAGACTATATATTGGTTGAACACACCAAAAAAAACTGAATATTTTTAGATTAGTGAGGTATACTACTGTGTATATATGCGCATTTGTGCAGCAAAAAGAAGCTTAAGCAATGAATATTTTTTTGCAGATTAACAACACTTTGTCACGCTGTGTATTTGGTGACCAGAGCATAAAAAACCCCCATGAAATTACAAGAATTTTTTTTATCAGATCAGTGCAGGTTAGACTGTATTTTGGGTGAACACACCAAAAAACTCCTGAAATAATAGAGATTAGCAGAGGATGTGTATATATGCACACTCACACAACAAAAAATATGCTTAAGCAATGAATATTTTTTTCAGATTAACAACACTCCGTCACACTGAGTATATGGAGACTAGAGCATTAAAAAAAGAAAAGACATGAATTTACAATTTTTTTTTAGTTTAGTGTAGACTAGATTGAATATTGGTTGAACACACACACAAAAAAATATTCTTTCTTCTTTAAATTAGCAGAGATTGGACTACTGTGTATATATGTGCACTTGTGCAGTAAAAAAAAGCTTAAAGGGGTATTCCCATGAACATAATCATATTTATAGGTAATTAAAAGTTAAAGATTTTTGCAAATATAAGTAGCTAAAAATTTAAAGATTTTCTCTAACTATGTTAGTAGTGATATCTGTTGTATTGATCGGTTGCCAATAGATACGACCACTAATGCAGAAACTTTCTATGGTCTGGGACTTGTCAGGAACCCAGCCATGATTTTCTTATTGTAGCTGGTTTATTAGGCAGGGACACTATATGTATCAGAAAATATCACAGCCACAATAAGGAAATCATGGCTGACTTTATGACCTTAGAATGGTCCTGCATTGATGGTCGTATCCACTGGCAACCATTCAAGACAACAACTTGTGACCACAAGATATTTAAAGAAAATTTTTAAAACTCTGCAAAATGTTTAATTACTTATATTTGCAAAAATGTTTAACTTTTAATTATCTACAAATTTAAAAATGGTTATGTTCGTGGGAATACCCCTTAAAGCATTGAATATTTTTTCAGATTAACAACAGTCTGTCAGGCTGTGTATTTGGTGACCAGAGCATAAAAAAAAAAAAAAACATCAGATTACAAGAGTTTTTTTTTTTTCAGCAACAAAAAACACTTATCGATAAAAGAGGGGTTTTTTAGATTTGTGCAGGTGCAATCAGCGCTTTGCTGTTAGAACAGCAGTGTGAATTTAATGAAACAATGTAAACTCTTGCCCAAAAAAGTCCTTAACAAAACATTTTTCAGTAATAAGATTGACTTGTCAGTAAAAAGTATTTTTAAAGAATGTATATAGATGAAACTGCTCTATTGCACAACAGAAAGACAAAATTAAATCATTGGCAGTTAACTGTCCTATCTGTCTAAGTCTATATTTAAAGCTGGAATGTAGCAGCACAGTTATGCCCTCAGTCCTATTATCATATCCTATCTATTGATTTCTAGCACTAATCTTCCAGTGTAATTGCTTGATTCTAAGTTCTCCTTGTCCTCTAACTATTGATTAAAATCCTAATTTTTTCAGAACTATGCTCTGCATGAGGCAGTGAGATGTATTATAGATGTATTTGTATGTCCGCACTGTAAGGGAGACATTAATATAAACAAATATTTACTAGAGCAATGCTATTGTTTTGTAACACATGAATTACTTATTCCATAAGGTCAGGAACTGAACGTTTTTAGACTGCTGTATGTAAGAAATTCTAAATTCTAAATTACTTTTTAACTTTTAACTTTAACTTTTAAATTACTTACACATATTATTTTAGTACTAGAGCAATTTTCTAGCACCATTTATGTATGTATTTTAGTTATATATTGTATGTAGAATCTATTATTATATATATATATATATATATATATATATATATATATATATATACAGTCATATGAAAAAGTTTGGGCACCCCTATTAATCTAAATCATTTTTAATTCTAAATATTTGGGTGTTTGCAACAGCCATTTCAATTTGATATATCTAATAACTGATGGACACAGTAATATTTCAGGATTGAAATGAGGTTTATTGTACTAACAGAAAATGTGCAATATGCATTAAACCAAAATTTGACTGGTGCAAAAATTTGGGTACCCTTATCATTTTATTGATTCGAATACTCCTAACTACTTTTTACTGACTTACTGAAGCACAAAATTGGTTTTGTAACCTCACTGAGCTTTGAATTTTATAGCCAGGTGTATCCAATCATGAGAAAAGGTATTTAAGGTGGCCAATTGCAAGTTGTTCTCCTATTTGAATCTCCTCTGAAGAGTGGCATCATGGGCTCCTCAAAACAACTCTCAAATGATCTGAAAACAAAGATTGTTCAACATAGTTGTTCAGGGGAAGGATACAAAAAGTTGTCTCAGAGATTTAACCTGTCAGTTTCCACTGTGAGGAACATAGTAAGGAAATGGAAGACCACAGGGACAGTTCTTGTTAAGCCCAGAAGTGGAAGGCCAAGAAAAATATCACAAAGGCAGAGAAGAAGAATGGTGAGAACAGTCAAGGACAATCCACAGACCACCTCCAAAGAGCTGCAGCATCATCTTGCTGCAGATGGTGTCACTGTGCATCGGTCAACAATACAGCACACTTTGCACAAGGAGAAGCTGTATGGGAGAGTGATGCGAAAGAAGCCGTTTCTGAAAGCACGCCACAAACAGAGTCGCCTGAGGTATGCAAAAGCACATTTGGACAAGCCAGCTTCATTTTGGAAGAAGGTCCTGTGGACTGATGAAACAAAGATTGAGTTGTTTGGTCATACAAAAAGGCGTTATGCATGGCGCCAAAAAAACACAGCATTCCAAGAAAAACACTTGCTACCCACTGTAAAATTTGGTGGAGGTTCCATCATGCTTTGGGGCTGTGTGGCCAATGCCGGCACCGGGAATCTTGTTAAAGTTGAGGGTCGCATGGATTCAACTCAGTATCGGCAGATTCTTGAGAATAATGTACAAGAATCAGTGACGAATTTGAAGTTACGCCGGGGATGGATATTTCAGCAAGACAATGATCCAAAACACAGCTCCAAATCTACTCAGGCATTCATGCAGAGGAACAATTACAATGTTCTGGAATGGCCATCCCAGTCACCAGACCTGAATATCATTGAACATCTGTGGGATAATGTGAAGCGGGCTGTCCATGCTCGGCGACCATCAAACTTAACTGAACTGGAATTGTTTTGTAAAGAGGAATGGTCAAAAATACCTTCATCCAGGATCCAGGAACTGATTAAAAGCTACAGGAAGCGACTAGAGGCTGTTATTTTTGCAAAAGGAGGATCTACTAAATATTAATGTCACTTTTCTGTTGAGGTGCCCATACTTTTGCACCGGTCAAATTTTGGTTTAATGCATATTGCACATTTTCTGTTAGTACAATAAACCTCATTTCAATCCTGAAATATTACTGTGTCCATCAGTTATTAGATATATCAAATTGAAATGGCTGTTGCAAACACCCAAATATTTAGAACTAAAAATGATTAAGATTAATAGGGGTGCCCAAACTTTTTCATATGACTGTATATATATATATACAGTATATATATATACAGTATATATATATTCTGTTGATATAAAGTGTATATTTAAATTCTACCAATGCATGTAGGAAGTATATATTATGCTGGCTAATAATGGTTTGCAGTTCCTTCCCCATTATCTCCATTATTCAGTTACACTTCCTTTTAATCCACCCCCATGACCTTCTTGATGTCTCGCTATGTCCCCTCACTCTTGCACTGGACGATACTGGTGGAGCCATCAAAGTCTGTGCTGGAATTTCCAGGACATGCGATGCAGAAGTTCTGTCGGAATTCTGGCTGGTAAAAACCAATCAAACAGCGAATACATCGATGTAGAGTTGTGTTATAATAGTGGCCTGGCGAACATTGAACTGGAGGAGAGAAAAAATTCACTAATAACTATAAGGAATCTCACAAGACAATAGATAAAAAGAATGTTCAGGGTGCAGCATAAAAAAATTGATTCATTGTGTTAAATAGTCACTAATACGGCACTAAATGGTCACTAACTATTAATAGAGCATGTGATTCTAGACCGAAATGTAATTCACTTAAATAAAAAATGTTGCTGATTTTTGCCTGAAAAACCTTTCTAAAGTTCCTGCTGCTAGTTATCTTCCTTCTAGCTAATTTACAGTTCCCTCTCTGTAGCTAGGCTAGATTAGTCTCCATAGATACAAGACAGATCAGAGTGAATGAATGGGGGAGGAGTTGGTCTTTTTACATAGTGAATGCAGATGGGAGGGGTTGAATCTTATCAGACTCCTCACAGCATGTCTGCAAACTGCTGAAACATTCTGCAGCATCTCACAGTTTACAATATAAGAAAAGTCTTTTATGTACACCTTGCTGCTTGTGTGATTACATATATTAAATTATTCACAGATAGCAAGCATTACTGACTGCGGTCATAGATTTCTCTTTTCCTGTAAATTCCTGCATGCTAGATGCTAGAATTCAATGAGCATCTGCATATATCAGCCCTATATTTGCAGTTCAGTGTTCCTGGATCTCCTATATTATGGTCACTTGGGCTTTCCTCAGCTATTTTTTCTTCTTATACAGTTACTCCTGGCAGAATTACATGTAAACAAACCAAACTAGTTACAATGGAGGGGAATATAAAATGAGTTGCAGCCATAATGTGATTATTGGCAGCAGAAAAACTAATAGGACACCATGTATGAAGCCTTATAGAGTCATAGAACAGACTGTCCAGCAAGACCCTCCCTTTCAGGAGTAAGTGTCATTGGTGCCCCAAAGCTCAGGCCAAATGTAGCACTTTGGCATGCATTGCTTTACACAGCAATATCTTTTTAATGGCTCTACATATCTCAACTATTTTTACCATGTTTTTTAGGACACAGAAGGATTGAAATAAGAAGCCTTATTTGTTAAAAAAGTTGAATATTTTTTTCGCTAGCAGTAGACATAATACATAAACATAATACACATACTACAAATACACATACATACAGTGCTGGCCAAAAGTATTGGCACCCCTGCAATTCTGTCAGATAATACTCAATTTCTTCCAGAAAATGATTGCACTCACAAATGCTTTGGTAATAAGATCTTCATTTATTTTGCTTGCAATGAAAAAACACAAAAGAGAATGAAAAAAAAGTCAAATCATTGATCATTTTACACAAAACTCCAAAAATGGGCCGGACAAAAGTATTGGCACCCTCAGCCTAATACTTGGTAGCACAACCTTTAGACAAAATAACTGCGAACAACCGCTTCCGGTAACCATCAATGAGTTTCTTACAATGCTCTGCTGGAATTTTAGACCATTCTTCTTTGGCAAATTTCTCCAGGTCCCTGAGATTTGAAGGGTGCCTTCTCCAAACTGCCATTTTGAGAGCTCTTCACAGGTGTTCTATGGGATTCAGGTCTGGACTCATTGCTGGCCACTTTAGAAGTCTCCAGTGCTTTCTCTCAAACCATTTTCTAATGCTTTTTGAAGTGTTTTTTGGGTCATTGTCCTGATGGAAGACCCATGACCTCTGAGGGAGACCCAGCTTTCTCACACTGGGCCCTACATTATGCTGCAAAATTTGTTGGTAGTCTTCAGACTTCCTATTGCCATGCACACGGTCAAGCAGTCCAGTGCCAGAGGCAGCAAAACAACCCCAAAACATCAGGGAACCTCCGCTATGTTTGACTGTAGGGACCGTGTTCTTTTCTTTGAAGGCCTCTTTTTTTTTTCCTGTAAACTCTATGTTGATGCCTTTTCCCAAAAAGCTCTACTTTTGTCTCATCTGACCAGAGAACATTCTTCCAAAAAGATATTTTGGCTTTCTCACGTAAGTTTTGGCAAACTCCAGCCTGGCTTTTTTATGTCTCTGGGTCAGAAGTGGGGTCTTCCTGGGTATCCTACCATAGAGTCCCTTTTCATTCAGACGCCGACGGATAGTACGGGTTGACACTGTTGTACCCTCGGACTGCAGGGCAGCTAGAACTTGTTTGGATGTTGGTCGAGGTTCTTTAGCCACCATCCGCACAATCTTTCGTTGAAATCTCTCGTCAATTTTTCTTTTCCGTCCACATCTAGGGAGGTTAGCCACAGTGCCATGGGCTTTAACCCCTTAAGGACACAGCCCAAAAGTGCTTTAAGGACCAGGCCTTGTTTTTCAAAACTGACATGTGTCTCTTTATGTGGCAAGAACTTTGAGACGCTTTAACTTACTCAAGTGATTTTGAGATTGTTTTCTCGTGACACATTGTACTTCATGTTAGTGGTAAACACTAATCAATATTTTTGTATTTATTTATAAAAAAAATAGGATATTTGATGGAAATTTGGAAAAAAAATCGCAATTTTCAAAATGTGAAAGTCTCTGCTTTTCAGACAGATAGTCATACCACCCAAATACATTAATAAATATTATCTACCATATCTCTGCTTTATATTGACATCATCTTTTAATCGTCCTTTAATTTATTTTGGATGTTAGAAGGCTTACAAGTGTAACAGCGATTTTCCAGATTTACAAGAAAATTTCCCAAACTAATTTTTTAGGGACCACTTCAGTTCTGAAGGGGATTATAAAGGCCTATATATTAGAAACCCCCCATAAATCACCCCATTTTCAAAACTGCACCCCTGAAATAATTCAAAACAGCATTTGGGAAGTTTGTTAACCCTTTAAGCATTTCACAAGAATTAAAACGATATCGAGGTGAAATTTTGACATTTCATTTTTTTCCACTAATCCCTTCATTTAGCCCTAAATTTAACACATTCACAAAGGGTTAAAAGAGAAAATGCATCTCCCAGTTTATTATACAATTTCTCCCGAGCACAGAAATACCCCACATGTGGGTGTAAACTGATGTTTGGGCATTCGGCAGTGCACAGAAGGGAAGGAGCGACACTGGACGTTTGAAAAGCAGATTTTGCTGGAATAGTTTTCAGGTGCCATGTTGCATTTGAAGAGCCCCCAAAGTACCAAAACAATGGAAACCCCCTAAAAGTGACCCCATTTTGGAAACTACACCCCTCACAGAACTCATCAATGGGTATAGTGAGCATTTTGACCCCACAGCTGTTTCACAGATTTTACTAACACTGGGATGAATAAATGAAAAATTACTAAAACGTCAATTTATCCCCAAAGTTTTCATTTGCACAAGGGGTTAAAGGAGAAAAAGGACCCCATAGTTTGTTAAACAATTTCTCCTGAACACAGCAATGCCCCATATGTGGTCATAAACTGCTGAGTGGGTACATGGTGGGGCTCAGAATGGAAAGAGCGCTATTTTGCTTTTGTAGGGCAGATTTTGCTGGAATAGTTTTCAGGTGCCATGTTGCATTTGCAGAGCCCCCAAAGTACCAAAACAGTGGAAACCCCCTAAAAGTGACCCCATTTTGGAAACCACACCCCTCACAGAACATGTCAAGGGGTATAGTGAGCATTTTGAACCCACAGCTGTTTCACAGATTTTATTAACATTGGGACATGAAAATGAAAAATTTCTTTTTTTTCCAATAAACTGTCAATTTAGCCCCAAATTTTTCATTTTCACAAGAGGACAAAGGAGAAAAAGCTCCCCAAAGTTTGTTACACAATTTCTTCTTAACATAGAAATGCCCCATATGTGGTTGTAATCTGCTGTATGGGTACATGGTGGGGCTCAGAATGGAAAGAGCGCTATTTAGCTTTTGGAGGGTAGAATTTGCTGGAATAATTTTCGGGTGCCATGTCGCATTTGCAGAGCCCCTACAGTACCAATACAATGGAAACCCCTCAAAAGGGACCCCATTTTGGAAATTACACCCCTCATAGAATTTATCTAGGGGTATAGTGAGCATTTTGACCTCACAGCTGTTTCACAGATTTTATCATCATTGGGACGTAAACATGAAAAATTACTTTTTTTCCAATAAACCGTCCATTTAGCGGCATATTTTTAATTTTTGCAAGTGGTTAAAGAAGAAAAAACACCCCACAGTTTGTTACACAATTTCTTCTGAACACAGAAATGCCTCATATGTGGTTGTAATCTGCTGTATGGGAACATGGTGGGGCTCAGAACGGAAAGAGCGCTATTTAGCTTTAGGAGGGCAGATGTGGCTGGAATAGTTTTCAGGTGCCATGTCGCATTTGCAGAGCCCCTAAAGTACCAATACAATGGAAACCCCTCAAAAGGGACCCCATTTTAGAAACTACACCCCCCAAGGAATGTATCAAGGGGTATTATCATTTTGAGCCTAAAAATGCTTCCCAAAAATTAATGTACAAATTGAAAATTGAGGTTTTTGAAGAAATATCCAATTTCAGAATATGTTGCGGCCACTTTGTGGCATCAGAGACATGAACTCCTAAAACTATTAAGTGGGCTATCCTGGGGGAAAAAAAATTATATATGTGGGTGTAACCTGCTGCTTGGGAACACAGCAGGGCTCAGAAGGGAAGGAGCACTGTGTTTTTTTAGCTTTTGGAGTACAGATTTAGAGGGACTTTCTGGTCGCCATGTTGCTTTTGCAGAGCCCTGGAGGTGCCAGTAAACTGGAATTCCCCAAGAAGTGACCCCCATTTTGTAGGGGCAATTTTAGGGTCTCTGAAAATGTGACATGGCGTCCAAAAACCAACAATCTAAATCTGCGCTCCAAAAGCACATAGCGCTCCTTCACATCTGCACCCTGCTGTGTGCCCAAATGACAGTTTATGCCCACATGTATGACACTGGTGTACCCAGGATAACATACTTAATGCCATATGTGGGTATAAACTGCTGTTTGGGCACAGCCGAGCACAGAAGGGAAGGAGCGCTATTTTGGTTTTTAGAGCACAGTTTGGTTTATGGACACCATGTCACTTTTGCAGAGCCCAAGAATTGCCAGTAAAGTGGAATCCACAGACTTGTGACCCCATTTTGGAAACTACACCCTTCAAGGGATTTATCAAGTGGTGTAGCGAGCATTATTAACCCTTAAGTGTTGCATTCTTTTAATTTCCAGAAATGAATGCACAGATGATAATGAAAAGTTAAAAATAACATTTTTCCATAGATACGCCATTTCAGTGCCCGATATGTTGTGCCCAGCTTATGTCTGCAGAGACACACACTCCAAAAACTGTTAAGCGGGTATCCCGGGCACAACAGCTTTTGGAGCGTTCATCTCTGATACAAGCCGGGCACAACATATTACGCACTGAAATGGCGTATTCCTGGAAAAATTGTCATTTTCACCTTTCACAATCAGCTGCGTATTCATTTATGGATAATAAATTATAGCAACACTTGGGGGTTAAAAATGTTCACTGTACCCCTGGATAAATTCCTTCAGGGGTGTAGTTTCCAAAATAGGGTAACATGTCAGGGGATTCCACTTTACTGGCGTTTCAGCTCTGCAAAAGTGCAATGGCGTCCAAAAACCAAACCGTCCAAGCCTGTGCTCCAAAAACCAAATAGTGCTCCTTCCACTCTGTGCCCAGCTGTGTCCATACAGCAGTTCATAGCCTCACTTCCGCAGGTCTCGGCAGGATCAACCAGGTAGTGAGGTCTCCAGGCAGCCTGGGGTCACTGAGCAGACTCCGGGCTGCAGGTTATAGGTATCAGCACCCCCCGATCTCGCCGCGGGGGGTGCCGATTGGAGTGGCAACATAGCGGAACCCCTTGGATGCCGCGGTCATGTTTGACCGCGGCATCCAAGGGGTTAAAACCTCGGATCGGAACTCAGTTCCGACCGGGGGATATGGAGCAGGGTGTTAGCTGTCAGATAGTGAGTGGGCGGCCGCCCCAGGGCGTATTAGTACGCCCTGTTGCGCTAAGTACCAAGCGCACAGGACGTAATAGTACGTCCAATGTCGTTAAGGGGTTAAACTTCTTGATGACACTGCGCACGGTAGACACAGGAACATTCAGGTCTTTGGAGATGGACTTGTAGCCTTGAGATTGCTCTTGCTTCCTCACAATTTTGCTTCTCAAGTCCTCAGACAGTTCTTTGGTCTTCTTTCTTTTCTCCATGCTCAATGTGGTACACACAAGGACACAGGACAGAGGTTGAGTCAACTTTAATCCATTTCAACTGGCTGCAAGTGTGATTTAGTTATTGACACCACCTGTTATGTGCCACAGGTAAGTAACAGGTTCTGTTAATTACACAAATTAGAGAAGCATCACATTATTTTTCAAAGAGTGCCAATACTTTTTTCCACCCCCTTTTTTATGTTTGGTGTGGAATTATATCCAATTTGGCTTTTTGACAATTCTTTTTGTGGTTTTCCATTGAAGACAAATTGAATGAAGATATTATTACCAAAGCATTTGTGATTGCAATCATTTTCTGGAAGAAATTGAGTATTATCTGACAGAATTGCAGGGGTGCCAATACTTTTGGCCAGCACTGTACACATACACATAATAAACATAATACAATTTGATTTACTAGTTCTTCTGATTATAGGGACTACACATTTATATAGTTTTTTAACAAAAAATTAGGTTTTAGGCTGAAGCCCCATGTTGTGGAAACACAGCTTTTTTTGTTGCAGATTTTTTTGTGTTTTTTAGAGCCAAAGTCAGGAATGGATTGAGCAAATGGTAGCAGTATAACAGTTTCCTATATATTCCCCATTCCTTTTGTAGCCACTCCTAGGTTTGGCTCAAAAAAAGCAGCAAAATCTGCAATAAAAGAAGCTGCATTTCCGCAATGTGGGGCCTCAGCCTTAAATGGTTTTATGCATGGCTTATTTTCTGGACCCCTAGTACATATGTAAATTATCCAGCAGTTTAGTATAGTAGAGGGCTGTAAACTGCTTGTGTTATCTCTAGCTAGGCTCCCTGCTAAGAGAGAGCAAACCTAGGGGAAGAAGGTGAAGTGAGGGGCTGGAAGGGGAGCAAGTTCAGCTAGCACAATGTGAATGGAAAGGCTGTTTCACTTTACTGTTGTCATCATAAAGAGTTAAATTTTGTTTATAAAAGTAATGATAAAAGCCCTAAAAGCTTCCCTTATCAAAGTGTAACTCCTGGACAGTAACTTCAGCATGGAGATGCTGGCACTTATCACTTCTACAGGAGAAGTTGTAAATCACAGGTGTTTGACTTTAATTAACGTGACTGCAGCACAGATAAAGCTACATAAGATTAGCAATGTCTAGGGGTTGTATTATTAATGCATATATAAGGCTTTGTTCAGACTTCTGTTAGAAATGAGCGAATTTCTCAAAAGTTCGATTCGGTACTTATATTCGAAGTTCCAAAAAAATTTGCTTCGATCTGAATTACTTTGCGGCGAATATCGCTAAAAAACACCTGTTTCCTAGCTTCAGAGAGCCTATATAGTGGAGTAGAACACTGTGCCTTGCAGTAACACGCATAGGGAGCCTACTGTGGTAGTCAAACAATACTGTGAGTCCGAATGACACGCACATGACAGGTGTCGCTCTTAGAATCGATGCACACTTCACTTATTTGGACAGTTACGGGGCCAAAACTGATCATCTAACTCAAGTGTGAACCCAGCCTTACAGGTCCATGTTAGTGTCAGGTAGAATGAACCGTGCAGAGACCCAACATCCTAATGTAGAGTGAAAGAGCGCACTCCTTTTACACCGTCGTCTGTCGATTCCACATATATGTCTACAGAGTGGCAAGGCGACATAATGTGGAGTTGGCAGCAGCATCATTAAACCACAGAGTGGAAAGGCGACATAATGTGGAGGTGGCAGCAGCATGAGGAGGCCTTACAGTGACCCAGTGGTAGTGGCATTAGGAGGACATACAGTGACCGAGCAGTGACTGTGGCATGAGGAGGGCATACTGTGACCCAGTGGCAGAGGTGGAGGTAGTAGCAGCCTTAGGAGGGCATACAGTGACCCAGTGGCTGCGGCATGAGAAGGTCATACAGTGACCCAGTGGCACCAGCATGAGGAGGACACAGAGTGACCCAGTGGAACAGCATGAGGGTGCCATGAGGAAGCCATACAGTGACCCAGTGGCACCGGCAGGAGGAGGCCATACAGTGACCCGGTGGCTGCAGCATGAGGAAGGCATACAGTGACCCGGTGGCAGTGGCATGAGGAGGGCATACAGTGACCCGGTGGCAGCGGCATGAGGAGTACACAGAGTGACCCAGTGGAAGCGACATGAGGAGCACATACAGTGACCCAGTTCCTCCCCTGTGTGACTTTGTTCGCCCAGGCAAACGAGGTGTAGAACAGTGTGACACTGTTGTGCCCTACAAATGTGGTATGCTGGAGGAGAACTGTGAATTGTCCCTGCAGTGGAGGCTGAGGAAACAGTGGAGGATGAGGTGGACATTGTTGCAGGACCAATTGTTTTAGAATGTGGAAGTGGAAGCGGCACCACCTGGCCAAGTTGCTGGTGACAAGGTGACAATGTGAAGTTGGTAGCAGCATGAGGAGGACATACAGTGACCCAGTGGCAGCAGCATGAGAAGGACGCAGAGTAACCCAGTGGCAGCGGCATGAGGAGGCCATAAAGTGACCCAGTGGAAACGGCTTGAGGAGGTCATACAGTGACCCAGTGGCAGCAACATGAGGAGGGCATACAGTGACCAAGTGGCTTCGGCATGAGGAGTACACAGAGTGACCCAGTGGAAGTGGCATGAGGAGGCTATACAGTGACCTGGTAAGAGAGTGTGGAGGTGTCAGCAACCTTAGTAGGCCATACAGTGACCAGGTAAGAGAGTGTGGAGGTGTCAGCAGCCTTAGTAGGCCATACAGTGACCCAGTGGCAGAGTGAGGAGGTGGCAGCATTGTGAGGAGGCCATACAGTCACCCAGTGGCAGAGTGTAGAGGTGGCAGCAGAGTCAGCAGGCCACAGAGTGGCAAGGTGATATAATGTGTAGGTTGCAACAGCCTTAGGAGGCCATACAGTGACCCAGTGGCAGAGTGAGGAGGTGGCAGCAGCGTGAGAATTCCATACAGTCACCCAGTGGCAGAGTGCAGAGGTGGCAGCAGAGTGAGCAGGCCACAGAGTGGCACAGTGATATAACGAGTAGGTAGCAACAGCCTTAGGAGGCCATACAGTGAACCAGTGGCATAGTGTGGTGAGGCAGCACAGATCATTTAATCTGCTGCATCAGGCATTGTTGGGTGGAAGTCCTGGCTGATCCATGCCTGATTCATCTTCACAAAAGTCAGTCTCTTCAAATTTTGGGTGGACAGGCGAGTTCTCCTTGGGGTAACTATGGCCTCCGCCGCACTAAACACCCACTCTTATGCCACACTACTGGCCGGGCAGGACAGCTTTTCCAGGGCAAACTCGGCCAGTTGTGGCCACAAATCCAGTTTGGCTGCCCAGTAGTCCAGCGGATCTTCGATGACGGGTGGCAGGGTGTACTCTAAGTATGCCACCACCTGCTGGTTCAACTTCTGCTCTGTGTCTAGCTGCTGATGAGCAACTTCTTCACTATGCGGCTGAAGAAAGCTGCTCATCAACGACTCTAGGCTCAGGCTGCTGCTGATGGAGCCGATACTGCTCCTGCCACCCCCATTCCCTCCCACAGCTGCCATGCCAGTGCAAGTTGAGAGCTCAGGGCCCCCGCAGTCGGACATGCGAGAGGATGGACGATGGCGCAGGTAGGCAGCGGCCAACTTGCCACATAGCATGTCTCTATAGTAGTTCAGTTTGTCTTCCCTCTCAGTGGGTGTAAAAAAGGCCCCCATTTTTCCCTGGTAGCGAGGGTCCAACATGTTGGAGAGCCAGTAGTCATCCCTCTGCATACTGCCAAGGTGTGTCTGGGTCATCTGCCTCATCCTCTTTATCTTCCTCTGGCTGTTCTGGTTGCTCATGCTTCTCCTCTCCACCAATTTGACTACACATTGTTTGTGATCCAATGTCCTCCTCATCCTCCTCCAGTTCAGCCCCCACATGGCTCATGTGGCCTTGAGATGTAGATGCCACATCTCCAGTCCCTTGACCAGCCAGATTGATTGTAAGGGAATTGCCAGTTGAGCAAATCCCCAGTGCTGCTGCAGAACCCTGGGGGGAGGGGCACAACAAGACAGTGGACCCTTAGCTGAAAACCCCCCACTGTCCCTGGCTAACTTGCCAGATCTGTCCTAGGCAACAGCCAGCAACCAGTTGACAGTCCCTTCCTAATATAGGTGACAACAAAGAACGCAGACAGGACAAACCACAACAAAGGGAGGTCAGCTAGCCAAGGAGTTGGTAACAGTAGGGCAATGTGGTACAAAATCACAATCCAAAAGAATAGTCACAAAGCAAGCCAGAGATCAGAAATAGGAATACAGGTAACAAAACAGCACGGAGTAAAAGCAGGTACGCAGAAGCAATAGCAAGCGCTAATGTGACTGTGAGCAAAGAATAAATAGGAAGGAAAAACCCGCCCCAGACTTGATAGGACGATAGGCTGTCAATCACACAGGTAAGGCTAAAATTAACTATTAGTGGAGCAGAGGAAAACCAAGGTGAAGGAGACGAGTGTGGCAGAAAATCAATTACATAGTCTAGGACAGTGTTCAGACTGAGCAACAAGAATCTTAAACAAGGAATCAAACTGAGCACGCTTCCTGTGCCGCTGCGTGCGGGTGGAGTGTGGTGCAGAGACCTGAACAGGCAGAGACGTTACATTGATAAGCATCTTTTCCAGGATGTGAAACAGTGGAATGACGATGTTCATCCCGTAGTCCTGGCGACTGACTAACAAAGTGGCCTCCTCAAAGGGAACTAGCAAATGGCAGGTGTCATTCATGAGCTGCCACTAGCTAACGTTAAAGTTACACAGGGGAGTACCTCTGTCCACTTGGATCATCAAGAAATCGTTTATGGCCTTTCTCTGTTCATATAGTCGATCCAACACATGGAGGGTTGAAATCCAACGAGTGGACACATAGCATATCAGCCTATGTTGTAGAAGGCCGTTCTACCGCTGCAGCTCAAGGAGGGTGTGCTTGGCGGTGTACGAGTGGCTGAAGTGCATGCAAAGTTTCCTTGACATTTCTAGGATGTCTTGCAGATGGGTGGAACACTTAAGGAAACGCTTGACAACCAAATTGAACACGTGCGCCATGCAGGGCGCATGGGTCAGCCCTCCTTGACACAGGGCCAACACCATGTTCTTCCCGTTGTCGGTCACCATTGTTCCGATTTTAAGTTCTTTTGGAGAAAGCCAGGATTTGATTTCTTGATTGAGGACACGGAGCAGTTCCTCCCCTGTGTGACTTTGTTCGCCCAGGCAAACGAGGTGTAGAACAGCGTGACACCGCTGTGCCCTGCACATGTGGTATGCTGGAGGAGCACTGGGAATTGTTCCTGCAGTGGAGGCTGAGGAGACAGTGAAGGATAAGGTGGACATTGTTGCAGGACCAATGGCGTGAGAACATGGAGGCTGAAACTGCGTCACCTGTCCAAGTTGCTGGTGTGTCTGGGCAGGCACCACATTAACCCAGTGGGCCGTAAATGACATATATTGTCCTTGATCATAGTTACAGCTCCACACATCAGCGCTGCCGTGCACTTGGCAGACACCGACAGGCTAAAGGACTGGCCAAACTTCTCTTCTACATATTTGGGCAGGGCTGGTACTGCCTTCTTGGCAAAGAAATGACGGCTTGGGACTCTCCACCTCAGCTCGGCGCAAGCCATCAGTTCTCTGAAAGGTGCAGAGTCCACCAAGTGGAAAGGGAGTGACTGCAGCACCAGCAACTTGGACAGGAGCATATTCGGTTTCTGCACTTTTGGATGAGTGCACGCATACTGTTGTCTCTTAGATATAGATTCTGTGAACGATTGCTGACGCAATGACTGACTAGGAGGAGGAGGAGCAGGAGCATCACAACCAGCAGATGATGGGAAGGACACATAGCTTCCTTCAGCTGAGGTGGTGGAGCCTTGACTGCCTGAAATGCACTGCGCGTTTGCTGCGACAGGCTGGACCACCACATTGGAGCCACAGCTCTCCCAGGCCACTTTATGGTGACGCTGCATATGTTGGCGCAGGGCTGTGCTGCCAATATTGGCACCCTGGCCACGCTTCACCTTCTGCCCATAGATTGAACATATGGCCATGGTCACCTCCCCCGGCGGCTTTACAAAAAACTGCCACACCGCCAAGTAGGTGATTTTACCCCCAACACTCTGCAATAACTGACTGCTACTGCCTCTGTGAACCTCTGCACCACTGCTTTCCGGGCAGGTAGGCTGCTGTGAAGTGGGTGGTCTACCCCGGGCACGTTTAGCTCCCGACCTCACACTGCTGCCACCCTGCTGACTCAACCACTGCCTCATGCGCAAGCTGCAACCATCTTCTCCTGATGACAATGAGGCCCCTTCATCACCCAGCTCCCAATTACAATCAGCTACATCGTCATCCACTACTGTCTGCAGGTCACTGATATCCTCCTCAACACCAGCTCACATGCCACTCTCCTCATCACTACTTGCCCGCCTACCGCAGGAAGCGGCGGATGTCTTCTCCACATCTTGGCTGGCCAGTAGCTGCTGACTGTCCTCTAGTACATCCTCCTCACTGTACAGTGGATCTGATCCCACAGCATAGAGTAGTTCTCTAGCTGAGGGAACAGAAAAGGACAGAGGCAGGTTTAGGACAAGTGAGGGCACAGGGCCTGCTTCCGGGCCATGCCAACTAAGGGTTGTGTCTGACGAACCCACCAACTCTTGGCTCAGGGTGTCTGATGTGACTTGGGATGAATTGGATGACCGAGTCAACCAGTCTACAACCGCTGGGTTGCTGGTCAAGACATGACCACTACTTGACACTGGGAGCTCAGGCCTCTGTAACTGACCCCTGCTGCCACGCCCCCTTACTCTGCTGCAACCTGTGCCTGTGCCAGAAACATTTAGGCCTGTGGCCCTCCCCTGTTCATGGCCTCTCGCTTCTCTGTCTGACATAATGTTCGATGAAAAAACTTAATTGTAAAGGGCAAAAAGGCCTGTTATTTTCTATTTGAAGACAACGGCAAATATGCCCCTTATTTCTTTACCCACTAATGAACACCAATAAAAAAAATCGTGATAAAGGCAGAGATTTGTGGCTCAGAATTATTGAATTATTGACAATACTATTTATAAATGGCCAGCAGCTTTATACTGGTAACAAAATGGCGAATATGTTCCTTTTTATGTGTTTTGACACTAATAAACACTTTTAAATAATTGATAACCGCTAAGAATTATTGAATTATTGAATTAATATTCACAATACTGTATTGAAAAATGGCCTGCAACTTTATACTGGTAACAAAATGGCGAATATGGTCCTTTTTATGTGTTTTGACACTAATAAAGACTTTTAAATAAGTGATAACCGCTAAGAATTATTGAATTTTTATTGACAATACTGTTTTTAAATATTGCCTGCAACTTTATATTGGTAACAAAATGGCGAATATGGTCGTTATGCCTTTCCCCACGTTAAAGGCCTTTATTACAGATAAGTGCAGATATTATTGGATGATAATTCAGTTTTCTTTGGCACAATAGTACTGAATAATGTTATGCCTTGTAAGAACAGTGAATAAGCCCCTTATAATAAACGCCTTTAAAAAAGGCTTTTTTTTAACAGATACGTGCAGATATGGCTTTAGCACAATAGTACTGAATAATGTTATGCCTTGTAAGAACAGTGAATAAGCCCCTTATATTAAAGGCCTTTAAGAAGGCTTCTTTTACAGATGCGTGCAGATATTAGTGTATGATATTTCACTTTTTTTTGCTGTACTGCACTGCAAAAGGTTTGTTGTGTTCCACTTTGATGACACAGATATGAGCAATGAGCAGCAGTATAACGGCAGTGAGTGCTGCAATGTGAATTATGCTGCAAATTCTTGCTGTAAATGACCCTGCAACCACCCCAAATTCTTCTCTCAATTCCTCCCTATCCTTCCCCTACACTTTGTAATCCTCTTTCCCTGAACTTCTGTTTTCTAAGTCTTTCCCTAGCTCCTGCCGACGTCTGTCCCTACAGTAAGAGCGATGTGGAATGACTGTACCTAAAATGACGGAGGGTTTTTATAGGGCTGTGACATCACAGGTCCTGCTGGCTGCTGATTAGCTGCACGCTTGACATTGTGGGTGATCCTGCGCTCCCAGAGTCCCTTACCCCTTGTCCTAACATGTGCGGCAGCAATTATAAAAAATTTTTTTTTTAAAATGCGATTCGATGCATCAAAGCGTGAGGAAATCCGGAATCGTGGCGAATCGAAGATTTCCTGAAATTCGGATCAGATTCCACTTCTGCAGAATCAATTCGCTCATCTCTAACTGCTGTTGTTTCGTCTTTTGTTCTGATCTGCCGTAGAAGGGATTGTAACTATAAAGACTATAAGGCATTGTAATACAGGACTTTATGCCATCATTGAGAAAGATGTAAAAGCATTACTTAAATTGATCCAGTGAAAGGTGAGTTCTTACCTTTGGTCTCACAGTCTTGGAAAGATGTTGCTCCTTCGTGCTTGGTGTTTAGTCCACCACCACAAGAGGCGCATTGAGTCCGCCCAGCTTCAGGTTGGTACATACCACGTGGACATAATTGACATGGCTTGTATCCATCTAGAGAAAAATGTCCTGGGGAACAATGACCTGCAAATAATTTACATCATGCATCATAATAGTATAATATGTAGATTGCCTGTATCTGCTATTCACATACTGTACAATCAATGCAATGTATACTGTATATATTTAAGTTTTAAAGGCAATATATATCTTATTCCTATATTTTATTAGCTAAAAACAGATACTCAAATATTAGTTTTTCTATTCTGTTTTTAATTTCTGATAGTAGATCCTTTTTAAATTTTACTTTCTGTTCTATGAATATGGGGGCAGCCATATTGTTGGGGTTGCTTCTCTGCATTGTGAACAGCATTTCAGAGATATGTTTTTAAGCAACCCCTTGAACTTATCAAAACTGTGGTCTGGAGATGGCTCATGGTTTTCTATGAAAGAGTTTTGTGTAAGAAACACAGCAAATAGAACCCATAAAACTTAACTTTTACTATATAATATTAATAAATAGCACATATCCAATAAAACAGCAAGGTTTATAAAAGACAAAGCACAGGTAAGTATCTCTACCATCTCGCACATCCAAACCCTCAACACTTCCTGCCACCTTCAACTCAAGAACATCCACCAAATCTGCTCCTTCCTCACCCCTGAAACTACAAAGATGCTAGTCCATGCCCTCATAATCTCCCGCTTAGACTACTGTAACACCCTTCTCCATGGCCTACCGCAAATACTCTCACCCCCCTCCAGTCCATCTTAAACTGTGCTGCTTGCTTAATACACCTCTCCCTCCGTTCTTCATCAGCCGCTTCCCTCTGCCAATCCCTTCACTGGCTACCCGTTGCCCAGCGAATACAGTTCAAATTACTAACGTTGACATACAAAGCCATCCACAACCTGTCCCGTCCATATATCTCTGACCTAATCTCCCACTACCTGCCCACACGTAACCTCCGATCCTTCAAAGACCTCCTACTCCGCTCTGATCCGCTCTTCACACAACCTTCTCCAAGACTTCTCCCATACATCCCCCATACTCTGAAACTCATTACCAAGACACATAAGACTGACCCCCACAATCAAAAGCTTCAAGAAGGCCCTGAAGACTCACCTATTCAGGAAGGCCTACAACCTCCAATAACACTACTGTCACCAGACCACCATCTGTACAGCCTGTCCCCTCACCTTCTGTCTCTATCCCTCTTCCCTCATAGATTATAAGCCCTTGTGGGCAGGGCCCTCTATCCCACTGTGCCAGATGGTCAATGTTAGTATTATATTTGTCTTGTATATTTTGTGTACCGTATGTAAACCCTCAAATGTAAAGCACCATGGAATTAATGGTGCTATATAAATAAACAATAATAATAATAATAATACCCCAATATAGGTTCCCAAAAGGGAACTATTCCAATAATAGACAGTATGCAGAGAAAGTAGGAACAGTCTTACTGATGTAACCATCTAATGATCATGAAGCAGGCTTGAGTTCAGGGTAAAACACCTGCCTACTTCTTCACCCAGTAATTGCCTTTGTCAGCCAGAAAGCTGATATAAAAGCTGGAATTCCTGGCACTTGTCTGGACCATCACTGAGAAATTCAAAAACTATCTAGCCACTAATCCATTTGAAGTATACAGTGACTGTTGCCACATCTTGCAACCGCCCATCTAGGAGCCCTGGAGCAGAGGTGGACCTCCTAACTGGAAAATTACAATTAGAACTTTGTGGTCAAGTACAAGCCTGACAAGACAAACATTGAAGCAAATGCCTTGGCTCATTTGCCTGCTGTAGCCAATCCAATCCTCACCAATAGAATCCTGGCACTTTCTGGTGTTCAGCAGTCCCCTGTAGAGCCACCTAAGGGAAGTAGTCAACTCTATTCTGAGAGCAGGGTTCTGAATGAGATTCAAGAATACCTGAACCATGGGAGGATGTCAACCTGAATTCCAAAGATAGAGGAGATATTTCTTCATTAAAGACAAATTGTTGTACCGAAGGACCATTGACCCTATCTCCCGTGATTGGCTATACCAGATTGTAGCCCCACGACAATGATGCAGAAATTGTGTTGTAAGCTTACCACGTCAGGTCAGGCACTTTGGAGTCCAGAAAACAGAAGCTACCATCCAAAGCCATTTCTACTGGATCACCATGAGAGGGGCATTGAGAAGTGGTGTCATGAATGTACTGCCTGCAGGCTTGTCAGAGGGGAAAAATCTGATCAGAAGGCCCCACTCCATTCTATTGATAGTCATCACCCTCAGGATATTGTAGCCCCTGACTAAGATTCGTTTTGCGTCGAACAAGTTCGGTATGTAAAACTAAATTGGCTTAAAACATAGTGTATAACACTGTCAGGGCTCTTATGAACCTATCTATCCAATTTCTAGTTCTTTAAAGCAAACACAGATAAAGTTATGACAATCATCCACTGTGTTGCCATTCAGTTTTAAACATTCTTACATTTAAAATACTCCAAAATATACCCTTTTTTGGAGAAAAAGGTGCTTGCCCGTGGCAAGCATAGCACACATGATTTTATTGCAAAAGCAATGCTTCTTGCTATTTGGGGGACAAACTTGTGGCTATAAGCCACTTGAAAAGTGATGAAATTTAAGAAAAAAATCCACCAAATTATCCCTTTATGGGAGCAGATGAGAAATCAAAATGGATTCATTCTTCCTTTCTTTCTTTCTTTCTTTCTTTCTTTCTTTCTTTCTTTCTTTCTTTCTTTCTTTCTTTCTTTCTTTCTTTCTTTCTTTCTTTCTTTCTTTCTTTCTTTCTTTCTTTCTTTCTTTCTTTCTTTCTTTCTTTCTTTCTTTCTTTCTTTCTTTCTTTCTTTCTATTCTTTATGCCAACACTGTGGCAGCAACAGTCTGGTATAGTGGAAAATAATGGAACAGGCAGCAGGACATGTCTGGCTCAGTAGTGGCAGTGGTAGGAGGTGTGGCAACATGAGAGGCAGTGTAGCATGGAATAATGTGATGGACCAGGCCACAGGACATATCTGACTGAGTGGTGGCATTAGTGGTAGCTGTTTAGGAGAAAAAGGCAGCATCAGGAGTACAGTAAATGAAATATGAGGGAGATGTAGACAGAGGTGTGTGAAAATCCTTACAAAACCATGCCTCAATCATTCTGACAAAAATAATTTTTTTCCATGCTAGCTGTGGAAGTTTTGTTACACAGTTACAAAGCTAGTGGCAGCATTGAACACTATCTACCATTACGATTGAGGCCAAACAAGATAAAACTCTCATGACAAACTGGGCCAGCTCCTTTACACTGCTCTAACCTATTGTCTCAGAATTCCATGGGGTCACACTTATCTGCTGAAATATAGGTGCACTCTAGGTTTAACTGTACCTGTTGGTATTGGTGGATGTCAGTTTCTGCCTGTTGGGGGCACCGGTTGACGCTGCAAGCTAAAAAAATTACTGGTTAATCACATTCCAGATACTGTACTGGTTGCTGATGCCGCTGCTTTTACTCCTCATGCTTGTAGCTGTGGCACTGGCAGAGGAGGTGGAGCACTGGCAAATGAGGTGGGCTAGAAGCTAGCAGAGGCCATCTGAGTATATGTGCAGCTGCCAGTTTCAGTGCTCTCTTTAAACATTGCAGAAAGCTGAGTATACAGCCTATCCAGAAAATATTCCAATTTTGGGAGAGAAGGAAGAATACACCATTTTGATTTTATAGTGAGGTTCTAAGAACACTGCCATCAAGTAGTCATCCCTCTGCTTGATGCTAATAATATGCTTGTCACTGTGTAGGAGTGTGCACTGACCCAGGGGCCTGTCATGGTTGGTGTTCTTGGCCAGCATGGTTGTTGTCATAATCATCATCATCATCTTGAAAGAAATAAGAGTCAGCCTACTCCCCTGGCTTTGCCTATGACATATCAAGGGCCCAGTCCGCATCCAAAGGAGAATCTTCATCCTCCTCCTTTTCCAGTGTAGGAGTCCCAGGTCCTCACCATAATGACCATGATCAAAATCCTCATCCTCCATCAACCCATGGCAAATACGTTGAATAAGAGGTGGAAACTGTTCCTCCTCTTACATCCCATGTTGTGCTAGTGTGTTTCCTGTAAAATATACGATAAATGGATCACAGCCTGCTAACAAATTTGGTGGCCTCTTCAAAGGGCTTGAGAAGTCAGCACACTCCCCTTGTGGGTTTTAATGACTTATCTCAAAGTAACACATTGTCTCTGTAGTCTCTTGCATGCAGTAATATTTCACAGTCTTCTGCTGTTCGCACAGATGCTCCAGCATGTTTAAGGTGGAGTTACACAGAGTTGAAATTTCGCAGATAAGGCGGTTGAAAGTTAAAATTGCTTTGATGCTACAAATCGAGCAGAGTGTTTTTTGCTACACCTACTGAACAGCTGAAATGGCTGAAATGCGCAGAGACTTTTTTGACCCTGAGGAGCACCTCTTTTAAAACGCTATACAGGTTAATAAAGAGACAAACCATCAGATTAAGCACATGTGCCATGCAAGAACAATGTGCTATTCGAGCTAACTGCAGTGCAGCAGTGGTGCCATGGTCGCTAACAACACTGCCCAGTTAGAGTTGGCAAGAAGCTGTCCAGAAGAGTACTTACTGCAGGATATAGCAAAGCAGCTTCTCTGCTGTGTGGCTATTCTGATCCAGGTGTTCGATCTGGGCTTGCACAAATGGGGTGGAACTAGCACCTGACCTTGTTGTGTTTTTGGTCTAGCCACTGTAGTCATTTCTGACACATCATGGCCATGGGATTCAGATGGGATTGCAGATTTTCCTCTATCACCAACAGACATGTCTTCCTCCTCTGCTTGCACACAATTCTGTTCTCATCTAGTTCATGAAAAGGAAGAGGAAGACTGCTCTGACTAGGAGAAATAGATCTCTCAGCAGGTGCCACATCACTACCTGTGTCAGTGAAGAAGATGAATGAGAAATGTTTGACAATCCAAAAAGACCCTGCAGTAAATTACGTGTTATGGAGGAGGAGGAACACACAAGGATAAGTGAGCTAAATAATTAAAAACTTATTCTTCATTCTCGTGAAGTACAACAATTCTGTGGCTACTGGCGGTGCCACCAAAACCAGAAGTAGGGTTGCTGTTGCCACTCACAATCTTATTGTTAGTACTTGCACAAGTGTTTCCTCCTCCCCCTCTTTTTGTCTGTCCCCTCCCATGTTTTTTTCTAGTAATTTTTTTACTGCACACTGCTTAATTATAATAGTGATTGGCAACAATTCTGATACTATGTGTATGTCTTCTTTTGTTTCTGGTTTTTTTACTATGTCAAGAAAATTTGCAAAGCACTAAAAGGGTGAATTGATCAGTGACTATTAGAATAGAACTGTGTCAGTCAGCTTTAAATAACTTTAAGCTTTTTTTTTAGATTACCGCAGACTGCAAGACTGCCTATATATATATATATATATATATATATATATATATATATATATATGAGCAACAAAAAACAGTGCTTAAGAAATAATATTTTTTTTCAGATTATCATGCTCTCTCACACTGTGTATTGGATTAGCAGAGCAGAAACAAACCCATAAATAACAGAGATTGTTTTTTTCACATTAGTTCAGGCTGCAAGACTGTATATATGAGCAGCAACAACAACAATAAAAATAAAAAAATAAATAAATAAATAATAATCACTTAAATGAATATTTTTTTCAGATTAGGACACTACCTCACACTGTGTATTGGGTAAGCAGAGCATAAAAAAACCTTAAATAACAGAGTTTTTTTTCAGATTAGTATAGGCTATGAGACTGTACATTGGGTGAACAACAAAAAAAATGTAGAAATTTTTTTAGAATCAGTAATTTGCTGTTAGAAAACTGTATTTAAAGGGGGTGGTCCAGGATAACCCATTTTTTGATATGAGGCTGGGGAAGGTAAAAAAAAAAGCCAAAAATAAAAAAAACAAACATACTCACCTGTCCCCGATGCTCTTTTGATAAGGGTTTTTTTTGGCAAGAGTTTAATTTTTTTCATTAAAGGGGTTGTCCAGGATAGCCCTTTTTTTGATAGGCCAGGGAAGGTGAAAAAAAAAAAAAAAAAACCCCAAAACATTCTAAGGCCAAAGGAAAGGAACCAGGATGTTACCTGTGACATCACAACCCCTTTTATTACCCCTTTTAATTACCGCTAGAAATTACTCTACATGCCTTAGTTAGCATTTTAAAGTTATTGAAAATGCAAGTACAGAAAGAATGAACAAGAATAACTTGCTTGAAAAGATTGCCAGGAGAGAGCCTTTCAAAAAAGAAGATGGAAGCATGGCTTAAATGGGTTGTCTAGTTTCAGACAAATATTGAAAGACAATGATATTGTTCGTGTAATGAAAAGTTATACAATTTTCCAATAACTTTCTGTATCAATGCATAACATTTTTCTAGATTTCTGCTTGCTGTCATTCATTCTGCTTATTTCTAGTAGATAAAAATCAGTCCATGGTCTTGTGATATGCAGAGGTGCACAGCTTGTTCCAGCACAGTAATCAGACATCTGCCTTATAACGAGTTGTGCACCTGTGAATTTCAGTTTAACCCCCTCCGGATGTCGGGTATTTAAATATGGCGGCCTCTCGGGAGCTGAGCAGTTGCCATATTTCTGCCGTATTATACAGCAGACACCCGATGCTAATGCCCACAATCAGTGCCTGCACTGATTGCGGGCATTAACCCCTCTGGCGCCTTAGTCAAAGCTGACCGAGGCGCCATTTTGCAAGCTCCAGGGCCAGCATCCCGTTTCTATGACAGCCAGCTCTCAGGCCTGTCTCTCATTAGTTTCTATTGCAGGCTGCTCTATGCAGCCTGCAATAGGAGTTTCGGTATTTTGAAATGCATCACATTAATGATCAGACCCCCTTAGGGTTCAAGACCCCTAGGGGATCTAATAAATGCAACAGAACTCATATTAAAAGTACTTAAATACTGTGAAAGACCTTAGGCATGCTTGTGTCCAAAAATGCCCGTTCTACAAATCTGTAAAAATACTTTTCTGTATGGTAAACGCTGTAGCGGGAAAAAAAAAATCAAAAGTGCCAAACTGCTGTTTTTTCACTGTTTCGCCCCTGATAAAAATTTGAATAAAAAGTGATGAAAGCAATAGCAATTCCCCAAAATGGTATAACTTAAAAGTACACCTGGCGACTTTTAGAAAAAAAAATTTTTTTGCACAGTTTTAGATTTTTGTTAAGGGGTTAAAATGTAAATAAAACCATATAAATTTGGTATCCCCAGAATCGTACCGATACATAGAATACAGGTGACATGTCATTTTGACTGCAGAGTGAACACCGTAAAAATGAAGCCCGTAACAAAATCGCACAAATGCACTTTTTTTTTCAAATCCACCCCATTCTGAATTTTTTTCCATCTTCCCAGTACATTGTACAGAATAATAAATGGTAACATCATGAAAAACAATTTGTCCCGCAAACAATAAAACAATAAGACCTCATATGGCTCTGAGAGCGGAAAAATAAAAAAGTTATGGGATTTGGAGGGTGGGGGGGGACAGTCAAAAACGAAAAACAAAAAATTCCTCCGGTGGGAAGGGGTTAAGGCTAAAGCCCCACCTAGTGGACCGCAGCCAGAAAGGGCTGTGGGAAAAACCACAGCGGAAATGCATTGCGGTTTTTCCTACAGCATTTTACAGTCCATAACAATGGACTGATTTTTATCCACTGGATGTAAGCAGAATGAATGACAGCAAGCAGAGATTTAGAAACCGTGAGGAACCGAAACAGAACGTATAGGGAAATATTGTATAACTTTTCATTATACAAGCCATAACATTTGTCGATCAATATTTGTCTAAAACTGTTCAACCCCTTAAGCATACCTCCAATTATAAAAAAAAAAAAAAAACTGGCTAGTGCCGGTGAATATAAGAATGTAATATATGTAATATATCTTTGAGATATATGTGATATTTGAGATATATTTTTCATTGGACAGACATACACACCAATATGGCCTCATCACTCGACTGCAGCAAACATGAGCAAGAGACTTGCAAGTAGAGAAGAGATGCTAGCATCACACTGGACCAGAGAGGCCATATCATCTACCACTGAGGCACCAAGAATACATGCAATTAGTCCCAATTTTGCTAGGACAATTTTGGGAACTGAGCCACAAGAGGTATTACTGTATGTAAACCCCACACCAAAATGAACTTTCTTGTGGCTGTAAAATTCAGATTTTGGCCTATTAAATGTCAGAAAGTATGGTCAAGGTTAGCAAGGAAAGGGAAAAATGGAAAGAGGAGCCATAGGAATGAGAGTGGAGCCATGCTGAAGACCAAAATTTAAAAGGGTATCATGCTGGGGACGGTGGCTGAGAGGGGAACCAAACTGACTACCATAATTTGAAGGGATATAGTGTTGGGAACTAGGAATGAGAGGTTAACCATACTAAGGATCATGATTCAAAGGGATACCATGCTGGGAACAAGGAACGAGAAGGGAATCATGCTAAGGAATACAATTTAAAGGGATACTATGTTAACTGAGCATTAATGCCCACAATGAACTGAAGTATGTTGTAAAGAAGAGTAGAAAAAAAAATTCCTCCAGAACGAGGTGAGGGACTAACAAAGTAATACATAAAACCATTACTTCAAGTTATTGATCCTAAAGGTGATTCTGGAAGCTATTGATTCATGGGGTTTTTCATACATTGCTTTTCCATTTTGGTTTTATTTTTATTAAATAAATAATGAAGCGGTACAATCTGTTTGTTGTTGTTCATCTGAGGTTGTATTTTACCAAATTTTAAGACCTTCTAACAACCAGATTTTTTTTTTTGTGTCCTGATACATTAAAACTCAGAATTCATAGAGCTTGTAGCTTGTTTTTCTCATGACTGTATGTTATACTACTTGCAGAAAAATTTAGAAAAAAAAATATTTGTGTGTCATAATATTGTTATAATCACAAACTGGGCCGTTGTAACACATTGGTGGGCCCAGTGCAAAGGTTTCATAAGTGGGCCCTCCCCATCACCACCCGCTATTATACCCATCTGAAAGCTGCTAAAAACTGGGATTTTATATGGTGCCATTCAATGGGTGAAAATGTGTTATGTGATTGATGGAACTTTCCGCCTGTCAGAAATGTTTTATAAGTTCATTTCTAGTAATAATCATTTTTGCTATTATTTTAGCATGTAACGGATATAGCTAGAGAGACGGTCGGCGTATTTTACTCTATAAAGACCAGGTATGGACATAGTCAAATGTAAACTTTATTGATGACTTTGTGTATGTGTTGCATAAGTGTGTGGTGCAACTCTTTTGGCACTGCGATCTGGACGATGGTAAACGTCTGGATCACAGAGCCAATAAACTTCCTGGTTATGTTCAGGGGGTTATTACATAAGAATACCCCTGTGATTAGGCTCAGAGGGGTATTACATTATCCCTCTATGTGACAATCAGAGAGCAAAGGTATAGTATGCTCTCCGATAGATAAAAGAGAGGATAACATGGACAGAAGTCCCTGCTACCCCCTGCCCTGGGGTCACATACAGGTTATGCACAGACAATGAGGATTTCTCATTGTCTCTGCATTCTGCAGCTCTGCTCCTTGTCCTTCCTCCCTCCTTCACGCAGCTCTTAAGATGCTGCCTGAGGCTGGGGGGGGAACACTTTAGAGCCCCATATCTCAGAATCCCTTAGGGCTATGATGATGATCTTGGATTCAAAGTCTCATCTTTAAAATGACTTAAAGATCCTCATGATAGCCCTTACAGATTAGGAGCGATTGTCTCGGTCCGTGGTCTTCAGGGAGCTGCAGGCGCAATATAATTGACGTCATCACATCGTGCCTGCAGCTCCAGGGAAAGAGAGGATGAATGGTGAAGCAGGGAGTGGACGGCTTCCTGCTTCATTGTATATAACTGGGGCAGCCCGGCGGGACAGCATATGCAGGACTGTCCCAACAGGGCCCCCGTTACCATAGGGCCTGGTGCAAGCACAACGTTGGCTCTATGGTTAAAGCTGCCCTGATCACTGTTTTAATTTTTCATCGACAAAGCTATGTTAGGGATAAAATAGCACTTTTATTGCTACCATTTGGATACTTTTTGATCACTTTTTATTTCCGAACGGAGTACAAGTGCTGGTGTGAACCCAACCTTAGATATACAAGAACAGCAATTCTGTTGTTTTTTTAACACTGTTAAGTTAAAAACCTTATAATTGTAAAGATCTATCACTAATCATGTGTAAGTTTTTTTTATTGTTTTATTTTTTTATATAAACATATAATGTATAAGGTTAAAAAAAGTAATATTTTGTATTTCGTTCTAATACTTTTGAATGTTTTATTAAACTTTTTTGTCCCACAATGAGAACTGACCATGCAATTGCTTCATCACTTATATAATACACTTTAATAGTTTTAGATTAAACTGTGTAATGCCTCATTAGCAGCAGCATTGACAGGCATCCTATTAAGCTCTGCCTCTGGTAGGAATAATAGGTGCTGTAAAATGGTACACCAAGGGACCATTGTTAGGACCATGGCTGTCACGGTAACCTGATTTGTGATCATGTTACAGGGGAACCACCTTCTTCTATCTAATGACTTAGATGCTGATATCTCCATTGTAGTCTCCGGCCTTACCATATCTCCTAGGAAGCATGCCCACTGCCTCGGGGTTATGTTTGACTCAGACCTTTCCTTCACCCACCCATATCCAATTACTCGCACGCTCATGTCATCTCCACCTCAAAAATATCTCTAGCATATGTCCTTTCCTTACCAGAGATACACTAAAGACACTTATTGTTGCCCTGATTCACTCTCGCCTTGACTACTGTAACTCCATACTAATTGGTCTTCCCCTTACTAAACTCTCCCCTCTATTCTGAATGCGGCGGCCAGGCTCATCTATCAGTCTAGATGCTACAGCGATGCCTCTGGTCTGTGCCAGTCACTACATTGGCTGCCTATTCAATACAAAAAAACAATATAAACTTATAACCCTCATCCACAAAGCTCTCCATAATGCTGCACCTCCCTACATTTCCTCCCTCATCTCTGTCTATCGCCCAACCACTGCTCTCCATTCACTCAATGACCTAAGACTAACATCCTCTATTATCAGAACCTCCCACGCTCGTATACAGGACTTCTCCTGAGTTGCACCACTTCTTTGGAATGCTCTATCCCGGATTATTAGATTAACCCCCAATTTCTATAGCTTCAAGCGCAAACTAAAGACATATCTTTTCAGACAGGCCTATCACAACTCCTAATGTAAACCCTTCCATAGTTAGATTACCTAAAATGTACCCTCTGTTCATGCTCCCACATTATCCCACAGGATATGATGTTGTTTCAGACTAACTTTATATGTCCAGGCACCATCTTCACGTTAAAGGACATGACTGGTGACGGCTCATACAGCTTTATATATGTGTAATGACAGTAACGTCTATTGCAAAATTGTCTGACCATTGTATAAGCAATGCTACCTCCGATACCGCCCCTGCTACCTCTTGTGTCACCCCCTCTACCTCATAGATTGTAAGCTCTTGCGAGCAGGGCCCCCAGTCCCATTGTGTGAATTGACTATTTCTTTGTAATGTATCTTTTTTGTCTGTACTTGAATCCTACAAATTGTACAGTGCTGCGGAATATGTTGGCGCTATATAAATAAAATGTATTTTTATTATTATTATTATTCTGAAGTTGCTATTATCCATGGCATATAAGGGGTAAACCACCAGGACTAACGTTTTTCTACATTTTATTAGTCTCACTAGAGAATTTGACTGCTCATGTACTACACTTAATTATTTTTGTATTGCGACTGTTGCCTGTTTGCATAATGCTGATAGATGCACTAAGACTGCAGAGTTAGGGGGCTTCATCAAGTCTTCCCATGATCACATCTTGGGCAAGGTAAGGACATGACAAAGGGAGCCTTCTCATCTAACCACTTAGATGTAGAATTGTACAACTGTACCAACTTACCAATACCCCTGGCTGGTGCAGCAAGCAATTGCAGCAGACTGTCAACTCTATGTTACCTGATGTAGCGCAGGGTGAGGAAAGTACTCCATGACAGCACTGTACATATACTATACAACTGATGTTGGGAATCAGTTTCTCTTACCTCCACAAGCTGATATACTGATAGCTCCTGATGGACCAGTGGCTTCAGCCCCAGGACACAGGTCACATAACAGTTGTCCTTCTTTCTCTTGGTAGGTACCTTGGGGACATAGTTGACATTGATCCATGTGGCCATGGTAGTATGTGCCAGTAGGGCAACTGGCTGAGATGCAGGTAATGTGAAATAAATGGAAGGAAAATAAGACTGTGAGACTGTAATATGCCAGGGTTATTAGCTATGACATAAATTCCCTTTTAGGCCGGGACCCCACGAAGCATAAACACCGGTTAGGAAAACCGCAAAAATTGCAGCAGTTTACAGTCTCTGCAAAGTGGAATCCCATCCACACATTGCAGAAAAATACCTGCAGCAAAAATGCTGTGATTTGTAAAACCGTTGCATTTTTGGAAATCGCAGCATGTAAATTATACCTACAGAAACGTTGGCGGTTTCCCTATAGTTATAATTGAAGCAGAAAATCTGCAGAGGAAAACTCTGTGGACTTTCTGTGCAACGTGCCGCGAGAAAAACCGCGATGCATTTCCGCTGCGGTTTTTCCCACAGCACTTTTTGGCTGCGACCTGCTACGTGGGGCCTTAGCCTTAAACTGAAATTCAATTTAAGGCTTGTTTCTCATCTGCATTGGGATTTCTGTTTTTCTGTTCCATTATAGTGATGAATCCACCCTCTGACGCACACAAATGAATCCCGATGGACCCATTGACTATAATGGTTGACACAATCTATTACTGAGTCTCCAAAAGGAACTCCCAATGTAGATATGAAAATGGCCTAATAGAAAGAATCAAAAGAGTATTCTAGTTTAGGCGGCAGCCAAAAGCCCAGTGCAATAGGGTGCTTAGATATGATCAATATAATGCCAATGGAAATGCATGACTGGAAATGCATGATCTGACAACTCCAATAAACACCATAATATTAATGCTTTATTGCAGCAACAATATGTAAATAGCTTACTGTATATTAATGAGTCATTCAAGGTGTTAATTATGATTGTAAAGTACATTGTTTCATGATCAGGGTTTAGCACATTCTTAACACCTTATCATAGACAACCCCTTTAATATAAGAGACACCTGTTGATTCTCCAGGTAAACTGCATCCAGCCAAATAGTCTACCCGCAGTGGTCGCAGTAAATGCAGTAAAATGTAAAATATGACAGTCCAAGACTGCAGAATGGGATCCTGTGCTTGTAAGTGGCTCTCTGTTTTTGCTTATAGAAGTGATATCCTCAGGTAAAACAGCCCCTTTTTAATGCCCTAATATTTTAAAATGGCTTATGAACAGAGGTTTCTCTAACATGCTTTCTATAATGCTAAACAATACCGCAAGTTTTGTGCAGATAGCAAGCTATTGTTTTGTTATTATATGTCTGAGTGAGACTAAGTGAGTAACTGGGGAATTCTAATTTTTTTTTTTCCAAAGGACTGCAAGGCAAAGAAAACAAGCCTTGCATTTGTATATACATTTGTGTTAGGCCTGTGATTTTCATGGCTAGCACACTGGCCCATTAATTTCTATGGCACCATACACACCTCCGTGTATTTTCACAGTTCCGTGTATGGGGCTGTGAGCAAAACTCAGAACAGGTTCTATTTCTGACCATTTTGTGGCCCGTGCTCGCTAACCTCATTGAACTGGGCTCTATCATCCATGTGCCGTCTGTGCCCTTTAATCACGGCTCGACGACACACACTTTGTGGCGTGCATGTTGCCTTATAGAGATGATTGTACAATGCAATCTGTAATGACCTCCTAACAAAGGTTAAATACTACAGCATGGGGCATGCACCATTCAGAATTTTGTGAAACTATAATACCTAACATGCTCCATTCACTTTTATGAGAAAAGTCAAGCATGTGTACAGCTGCATCTCAATAAATTAGAATATCTTTGAAACGTCTATTTATTTCAGTAACTGAATTAACCTTTTCAGGACACAGACTAAAAGTGCCTTCGTGACCAGGCCTCATTTTTAAAATCTGACATATGTCACTTTATATGGCAATAACTTTGAGATGATTTAACTTACATGAGTGGTTTTGAGACTGTTTTTTCGTGACACATTGTACTTCATGTTAGTGGTAAATATTGATCAATAACTTTATATTTACTTATAAAAAAATAGGAAATTTGATGTAAATTTGGAAAAAAAAACACAATTTTCAAAATGTGAAATGCTCTGCTTTTCAAACAGATAGTCATATCACAAAAATACATTAATAAATATTATCTACCATATCTCTGCTTTATATCGGCATTATCTTTTAATTGTCCTTTAATGTATTTTGGACATTATAAAGCTTCAAGGGTTGGGGCTTGGAATGGAAAGAGTGCTATTTGGCTTTTGGAGGGCAGATTTTGCTGGAATAGTTTTCAGGTGCCAAGTTGCATTTGCAGAGCCCCTAGAGTACCAATACAATGGAAACCTTCAAAAATGACCCTGTTTTGGAAACTACACCTCTCACAGAACATATCAAGGGATATAATGAACAGTTTGACGCAACAGCTGTTTCACAGATTTTATTAATATTGGGAAGTGAAAATGAAAAATTACTTTTTTTTCAATAAACTGTCAATTTAGTCCAAAATTTTTTAATTTTACAACAGTATAAAGGAGAAAAAGCTCCCCAAAGTTTGTTACACAGTTTCTCCTGAATGCAACAATACCCCATATGTAGTGTGACAATTTGGGGGGGATTAATCTCAATGGAGACTCCTGGACCCCACAGCGGTGGGTGTGGTACTTGGCGCTGGAGAAGCAGCGTTCAGACTGTGCCAATTCAAAACAAAATGGCTTTTATTCAGCTTAGGAAACATACACAAAATAAACAAACGACCTAGGCCACACACAGGCCCTAACTCACGGCATGCTCCCTGACTGATCGCTGGGGTAACAAGCAGCCTGGCTCCGTAAGTCCTCTCAGGACCCCAGCTCTCTGGGAACAGACCGCCTTGTCTGTCTTTGGCTGGGTCCATGACTTCCTGCTTCCTGCAGGTTTCCCCCAGCCCTCTGAAGTTACGCCCTACCCAAAGGTGTGGCTGAGGGCCTTTTCAGGCCTGGCCCTGGGTCGCTCAATAGTGCCCTCTGGGTTCAAACACTCACATACCCTCCCCCTCAGTTCGCTACCCATGGGGCGAGCTACAATGGGACAAGACATAGTATGTCGACGTCCCTCTTCAATCTCGTACACTTGTCCAGTGTCTCTCCAGATGTCCCAATCTGGCGGTCTCTTCTTCCAAATTCCGCTCAGTTGAGATTTCCATTTTTTCAGCACTTTAAATGCTATGCCACGATCCTGGCCATTCTGTGCAAAGGCAAGTTCTCCTTCATCACCTTCACAATTCGCCATACAGGGGATCACATCATTTTCATCACATTTCTCGCCATAGTCTTCAGCCATCCTATTGCATGACTTTGATCCCTTTAGTAAATAGCCGTAAGAATCTTCATCTTCACCTATCATGAATCCACAGGAGCTCAGAGACCAATTGACACGTACTTCATGTACATCAATGTCTTTAACAACTGCCACATCATATATTGGAATGGTTTCTTTATAATACTTCCACATCTGTACGGCAGCCGGAGAACCACTTCCATACTCTAGTCTTACCTCCTCTTTTTCATACGCATAACTTCCTGGAGGCATGTTGCGGTACCGTGATAGATTGCAAGAATTTTTGTGAAAATTCATTTCTGACAGTACAGGAGCTGGTGATATCGTCATCTCAACATTCTCCATGTTATTTTCATTCTCTGTGCTAACACTGGAGGACTGGGATACCAAGTTTCCAACATCACAGTTTTTACTGTCAGTACCCAGATGCTTTTTGGTTACAGGTTCTGGCTGCCTTAATGGCTCTGCTTTCTCTGTCTCTATGCTGGCAGCTTTCTCCAATTCTAATGCCTTCTGTAGTGCACAAATCTTTGATTCCAGTTCCAGAACTTTCTTCATTGCCACATTTTTCTGCACAGCCTCTATCTCAGTTTTTACTATTGCAACTTGCAGAACTTCCTCAATCTTTTGCACTGCATCTTCTATGGCAGCAGAAGTAGATGCCATCTCTTTATTTACTATGTCTCCTAATTCTAGGATATTCTGCAGTGTTCTTCAAACGTTTGTCAGGTCAGCATCCATCAAAGACTGCTTATCCTCCAGCTCATTCAGATACTGTAAACTCTGGCTTCCACATTCCCTGCAGTTGTCTACAAGACGATCTCGATGGCCTGGTGGTGCCAAGTGAGACGTTGCACTGCCATTTACAATTGTATCTGCTGTTAAGTGTGCAAACTGTACCAGTGCTCCAACTAAGTCAGAGGCATCTGTCATATTCTGTATGTATTTGGAGTGCCCATTCGAGATGGAGGTTAATGAGTCTATAGCAACTTTTGCTCGGTTTACCAGGTAATCTGGTGAACTAGTGCAGTGGATATGAAGAGGATCATCCAGTTTAGCAACTGCATCTTGGATGATATTTTCTGCTTCCCCTAATGTTCCCTGAATTATGTTGAACTGACTCTACAACATCTTCTGATAAAGCTTCTGCTCATCTGCAGACTTTTTGTCAAGTCTTTCATTCAAGTCCCGTATCTCAGTAGCTCTCTTATCTTGCTCTTGGTTGAATACAGACTCTCTCTTGAGTCAAGTTTTTCATGGATAACAGCTCTTATTCTTTAGAGGTTAACAGGCTCTGTAGCGAGTCCTTCTCAACTTCTAGTGCTGCCAGCTTTGAAGATAGTGCAGATGCCGACTGTTCAGTATTGGATAGAGACTGCTGCAATCGATCCAATTCTTTTTAACTGTTCTATCTGAAAAATGTGCTCTTCCAACTTTATTTCTGACTCACGCTTCACTTGATCCATCTGAAACTCCAGCTGTTCCTTGATGTGTACAACTTCCTCCCATTTGTCCACTTGCAGCTTTAGTTGAGCAGCAAGCATTTTTAGATCTACAATCTCAGCAGATAAATTAGACAGGTTTTCCTCAGACTGAATCCTCATGTCTTCTATCTGGAGGTCCAATTCTCTCTTGGCCTTTTCCAGCTTGTCATAAACATTAGCTTTGTCCTCATACAATATCTGCACAGATTCCAGGTTTTTCTCAACTTCATCCTTTGAGCTAACCAAATCCTCCATTTCAGTGCGCAGTTGCTTGTTGAGCCTCTCTAACTTGGCCTTTAATTCAAGGACCTCTTCTAGGGAGCGAGCCAAGGCAAGAGCTTTGGTCTCTTTTCCACGAGCCTCTGCTTCAGCACGGTCACGTTCTTCTGCATATCTAGCAGAAAGAGTCTTCTCTTCACCAAGCAGCTGATCAAACTTTTTCTGCTTCTTTTCCAAATTTGACACAATCTGACGTTGATGATCAAGATCTACACCTATATCTTCTAGTTCCTGCTGACATCTAGTTTTCGTCTTCTCAAGTTTGTCATAAGCAGCAGCCTTCTCTTCAAACCGTTGATTTGTAGCTTCTAGATCCTTTTGCAACTTTTTCTTTAGTTCTTCAAGGAAACCATTTTTCTCATCTTCCATTTGTTTTAGTTTTGTACTAAGGTCAAGCTTCTGATGAGTTTCTTCTTGCAGAAGTTCCTGAGCATCCTGAAGCTGAGATTCTAGTGTAGAAAAATCTTTGGAAAGTTTGATAGACTTGCTGTCTGCTTGAGAAAGAAGCCCTGTGACATTATCCACTTCCACCTGCAGTCCGTTTGCCTTGTCTAGTAGCTCTGCTCGAAACCTGTCCCCTTCTGTGACTTTTAGTTGCAGCTCTTGAAGTTGAGTCTCTACTTTTTTGTGACTCTCCTGTAAGGCTTGCACTTTCTGAGCATGGACAGACGACATCTCCATCAATTCTTTGTCTTTATCTTGCACCAAAACAGACAGTTTCTCATTATCTTCACAAGATCCTGACAGCGCCCTCTCCAGGCTACATATTCTAGCTTTGAGTTCCATTTCTCTTTGTTCCAGAACTCCAGCTCTGCTCCGCCATTCCTTGACTTCATTAGAGGAACCTGCAAGTTTTGCTCTGAATGCAATGTCTGCACCACAGATTCTAAATCACTATCTCGGTCAGAGACATGCTTCCTCAGCTCTGCAACTTCATTTTCTTTATCAGTTAATGCAGCTGAAAATTTTCCACAGTTCCTGACTTGGTCATCCAGACATTCTGACTGACACTGCAAAAATTCACTTCTCTCACGTTTAGCAGTTTCAAGGTCATCTTTTAATTTTTCAATGACACTCTCTTTGGCAATGGAGTCTTGAACATGCTGCTCCTTTAAATCCTGCAATTGCTTCTCAAGCACTTGTTTTTTCTCTACACTCTGTATAATTTTATTAGATAGAGCACATTTCATTTCAGCAAACTCCTTCTTAGTGACACAGTCCATTCCAGGCAAACCCAGCACCACATTTTCACAATGACTAGGATATGAACTCTTTATAGTCTCAAGTTCTTTCTTTAACTTAAGATTCTCTTTTTCTGATACCTCAAGTTGCCACTTCCAATCAGATATTTCATCCTCATAAATGAACCTGATGGTTTTAATCTCATCTTGAAGCTGTTGCACCATAATATTTTCATCTTTGGCGCTTTGATGCACTCCAATATGAGACATACAGTCAGCAGGGACATATTCCTTCATAGACCAGAAGTGCTTCAGAAAAACTAAGTCACTCTCATGCAACTCATCATCTTTACTTGCTCTCCACATGCTCTGTTCCGGGTTTTGTGTCTCTCTGCATTCAGACTGCTGCACTAATAAACCTGTGCATAACATCTCTGCTTTTTTACAAGCTGACATTCTCTTTTTCTCGCCCATGGTTTACTAACAAGATTACACAATATTCCACAGCAACCTTGGGTTCAACCGGCAGCAACTTTTTGCTATCTTCTGCAGTCACATGTATTCAAAAAGTTAACTTATGTGGCACTACAACAACCAGCATTTTCTTCTGACTTCCACAGAAAATACCAACATGGCACCATAGCCTTTCACATAGACTGTTTGCAATATCCAGCTTCTACACACATTGCTTACTTTATTGCCATCAGCAAGCATTTTACAGACTTCTGTGCCACAGTATACACAAAGTCCATTCCCCGGATTCCTCTTCCAGAGTTTTACTTTCACCAGTTTTTTGCACACAATTTGTTATTTTGCAGTTCCACTCACCCCTTCCTGGGTTTCTCAGTTGAAATCACAGATTTCTTCCAGCTGTAGGCCACAATGCACACTTAGCAGTACTGCAGTCACCAAACACTTGTCTTCCAGGACTTGCGTGGATCTCTTTATGCCCGCATCCTCCACCATATGTGACAATTTTGGGGGATTAATCTCAATGGAGGCAGACTCCTGGACCCGACAGCGGTCGGTGTGGTACTGGGCGCCGGAGAAGCAGCGTTCAGACTGTGCCAATTCAAAACAAAATGGCTTTTATTCAGCTTAGGAAACATACACAAAATAAACAAATGACCTAGGCCACACACAGGCCCTAACTCACGGCTTGCTCCCTGACTGATCTCTGGGGCAACAAGCAGCCTGACTCCGTAAGTCCTCTCAGGACCCCAGCCCTTTGGGGTCTGTCTTTGGCTGGGTCCACGACTTCCTGCTTCCTGCAGGTTTCCCCCAGCCCTCTGGAGTTACGCCCCACCCAAAGGTGTGGCTGAGGGCCTTTTCAGGCCTGGCCCTGGGTCGCTCAATAGCGCCCTCTGGGATCACACACTTACAGTAGTTATAATCTGCTGTATGGGTACATGGTGGGGCTCGGAATGGAAAGAGCACTATTTGGTTTTGGAGGGCAGATTTTGCTGGAATACTTTTCAGGTGCCATGTCGCATTTGCAGAGCCCCTAAAGTACCAATACAATAGAAACCCCTAAAAAGTGACTCCATTTTAGAAACTACACCCCTAAAGGAATTTATCAAGGGGTATTATCATTTTGAGCCTAAGGGTGCTTCCTGAAAATTAATGTACAAAGTGAAAATTTAAATTTTTAAAGAAATATTCCATTTCGGTGCCCAATACGTTGCACCCACTTTGCGTCATCAGAGACATGCACTCTTAAAACTATTAAGTGGCTATCCCGGGCACAAAGAAGTTGTATATGTGGGTGTAAACTGCTGCTTGGGCACACAGCAGGGCTCAGAAGGGATGGAGCAGTGTGCTTTTTAGCTTTTGGTGTACAGATTTGGAGGGATTTCCTGGACGCCATGTTGTTTTTGCAGAGCCCTATTGGTGCCAGTAAATTACAAGAAGTGACCCTTTTTGTAAGTGCCATTTTGTAGGGGCAATTTTAGAGTCTCTACAAATGTGACATGGCGTCCAAAAACCAACCGTCTAAATCTGCGGTCCAAAAGCACATAACGCTCCTTCTTATCTGCACCCTCCTGTGCACCCAAGCGGCAGTTTATGGCCACATGTATGACACTGGTGTACCCAGGATAACGTACTTAATGTCATATGTGGGTATAAACTGCTGTTTTGGCACAGCCGGGCACAGAAGGGAAGGAGCGCTATTTTGGTTTTTGAACGTCATGCCACTTTTGCAGAGCCCCTGAATTGGCAGTAAAGTAGAAACTGCAGAGATATAACCTCACTTTGCAAACTATACCCCTCAAGGGATTTATAAAGTGGGGTAGCGAGCATTATTAACCCTTGAACGTTGCATTAATTTCATTTCCAGAAAGGAATGTGCAGCTGACAATGAAAAGTGAAAATTGCAATTTTTAAAGAGATATGCCATTTCAGTGCCCGATATGTTGTACCCAACTTGTGTCAGCAGAGACACACACACCAAAAACTGGTAAGCGGGTATCCCAGGCACAACAGCTTTTGGAGCATTCGTCTCTGATACAAGCCGGGCACAACATATTGCGCACTGAAATGACATATTCCTGGAAAAATTGTCATTTTCATCTTCCACCATAAGCTGCGTATTCATTTCTGGAAAATTAATTAATGCAACAATTGGGGGTTAAAAATGCTCACTGTACCCATGGAGAAAATTCCTTCAGGGGTGTAGTTTCCAAAATGGGGTCACGTGTCAGGGAATTCCACTTTACTGGTGTTCAGCTCTGCAAAAGTGTCATGGCATCCAAAAACCAAACTGTCTACAGTGCTGGCCAAAAGTATTGGCACCCCTGCAATTCTGTCAGATAATACGCAATTTCTTCCAGAAAATGATTGCAATGACAAATGCTTTGGTAATAATATCTTCATTTAATTTGTCGTCAATGGAAAACCACAAAAAGAATTGTCAAAAAGCCAAATTGGATATAATTCCACACCAAACATAAAAAAGGGGGTGGACAAAAGAATTGGCACCCTTTGAAAAATCATGTGATGCTTCTCTAATTTGTGTAATTAACAGCACCTGTTACTTACCTGTGGCACATAACAGGTGGTGGCAATAACTAAATCACACTTGCAGCCAGTTGAAATGGATTAAAGTTGACTCAACCTCTGTCCTGTGTCCTTGTGTGTACCACATTGAGCATGGAGAAAAGAAAGAAGACCAAAGAACTGTCTGAGGACTTGAGAAGCAAAATTGTGAGGAAGCATGAGCAATCTCAAGGCTACAAGTCCATCTCCAAAGACCTGAATGTTCCTGTGTCTACCGTGCGCAGTGTCATCAAGAAGTTTAAAGCCCATGGCACTGTGGCTAACCTCCCTAGATGTGGACGGAAAAGAAAAATTGACGAGAGATTTCAAGAAAAGATTGTGCGGATGGTGGCTAAAGAACCTCGACTAACATCCAAACAAGTTCTAGCTGCCCTGCAGTCCGAGGGTACAACAGTGTCAACCCGTACTATCCGTCGGCGTCTGAATGAAAAGGGACTCTATGGTAGGATACCCAGGAAGACCCCACTTCTGACCCAGAGACATAAAAAAGCCAGGCTGGAGTTTTCCAAAACTTACCTGAGAAAGCCAAAAACTTTTTGGAAGAATATTCTCTGGTCAGATGAGACAAAAGTAGAGCTTTTTGGGAAAAGGCATCAACATAGAGTTTACAGGAAAAAAAAAAAAGAGGCCTTCAAAGAAAAGAACACGATCCCTACAGTCAAACATGGCGGAGGTTCCCTGATGTTTTGGGGTTGCTTTGCTGCCTCTGGCACTGGACTGCTTGACTGTGTGCATGGCATTAGGAAGTCTGAAGACTACCAACAAATTTTGCAGCATAATGTAGGGCCCAGTGTGAGAAAGCTGGGTCTCCCTCAGAGGTCATGGGTCTTCCAGCAGGACAATGACCCAAAACACACTTCAAAAAGCACTAGAAAATGGTTTGAGAGAAAGCACTGGAGACTTCTAAAGTGGCCAGCAATGAGTCCAGACCAGAATCCCATAGAACACCTGTGGAGAGATCTCAAAATGGCAGTTTGGCAAATTTCTCCAGGTCCCTGAGATTTGAAGGGTGCCTTCTCCAAAGAAGAATGGTCTAAAATTCCAGCAGAGCATTGTAAGAAACTCATTGATGGTTACCGGAAGCGGTTGTTCGCAGTTATTTTGTCTAAAGGTTGTGCTACCAAGTATTAGGCAGAGGGTGCCAATACTTTTGTCCGGCCCATTTTTGGAGTTTTGTGTAAAATGATCAATGATTTGACTTTTTTTTTCATTCTCTTTTGTGTTTTTTCATTGCAAGCAAAATAAATGAAGATATTATTACCAAAGCATTTGTGATTGCAATCATTTTCTGGAAGAAACTGAGTATTATCTGACAGAATTGCAGGGGTGCCAATACTTTTGGCCAGCACTGTAAGTCTGTGCTCCAAAAACCAAAATAGCGCTCCTTCGCTTCTGTGCTCGGATGTGCCCAAACAGCAGTTCACACCCACATATAACATTAAGTACGTTATCCTGGGTACAACAGTGTCATACATGTGGGCATAAACTGCAGTTTGGGTACACAGCAGGACGCAGAAGGAAAGGAGTGCTATGTGGCTTTTGGAGTGCAGATTCAGATGTTTGGTATCTAGACAACATGTCATGTTTGCAGAGCCTCTAAAGTACCAGTAAAGTGGGATCCCTTATGGAATGACCCCATTTTAAAAATTGCACCCCTCAAAAAACTTATCAAGGGATGTAGTGAGCATTAGTATCCCAGACGTGAATGCACAGCGGATGGTGAACAGTGAATATGTAAGCTGTGCGGATTACATTGGGAACTCCAAATTCCCTACTATATCCCCTGTAGCTCCTATGATTGGGGTGGGTCACTCTGGGGGTCAGTTCTGGTTTATTTTCCCTCGTAAGCTTTAAATCTGGTTTGTCCCCTGATATATGCTCGCACAGCTTATACATTCCCTTCCTGTCGCAGCCAGTTTTGATCTAACGATTTGGCGATTTTTGGGGTTTTTGTCTTCACATTGCACAAGCTATATTTTCTTTATTTTTCTGGTGATGTAGCCATATGATGGCTTGCTGTTTGCGGTATGAGATGACTTATTGACTAACTTTTATTAACTCTTTCTTGGTGGATTAAAAAAAAATCTCCATCAATTCTGGTATTGTTTTACCTTTTAATTTTTTTTTCCACACAGCGTACAACATAAGTAATATGTTACCTTTATTCTGCGGGTCGGTATGATTACAGTGGTACCTAATTAATAATGTTTTTTTATGTGCTACTAGTTTTGCAGAACAAAAATCCATTGGGGACATAAATCAATTATTTTTGCATCACCATCTTCTGAGAGACGTAACATTTTTATTTTTATGTTTACAGAGTTGGTTGATGGCTTATTTTTTGCGGGACAACCTGTGCTTTTTATTGGTACTGTTTTGGGGTACAGGTGACTTTTTAATCACTTTTTATAGCATATTTTGTAGGGTGAGATGGCGAAAAATCATTACTTCCGGCGTGTTTTTTCCGTTTTTTTTCCGACGTTCACCGAGTAGGTTAAATAATGGGTCTGTTTTATTGTACAGGTTGTTACGGACACGGCGATACCAAATATGTATTGTTTTTTTATTAATTTTTATGTTTTTGTTTTATATAACTCATTTGATATAGGAAAAGGGAATTTTGGGGCTTTATTCATTTATTTATTTTACACACTTTATAAAATTTTTTTTGCATTTTTTTTGTTTTTACATTTTTTATTTGTCCTATAAGGACACCTGTACCAGGGATCGCTGGTTCAGTATTATAGGCTGCAATACACGTGCAATATACTCATAGTCTGACTTCCTGCATCTCGGCAGGATCAACCAGGTACTGGGGGCACCTAGCAGCCTGGTTCCCTGATATGGCAGCTACATGATCGGGACCTGAACCTATCAGGTCCTGATCATGTCTCCATGGACACCAGCAGCTATTAGCGCTGTGTTCACGGAGTTCCTGACCCTTGCAGAGACCCAATCCCCAATTTAGTAGGATCAGTTTATAATCGTCGGCGCTGCACAAAGCCCAGAAAACGCCGAAGTTTATATACAGTGGCCCGTCGTGAAAAGGTTAAAAAAGTGACCTTCTATATTTTCTAGATTCTTTACACACAGAGAGTTCTATTTCAAGTGTTTTATTTCTGTAAATGTTGATTATGGATTACAGGTAATGAAAACCCAAATCTAAGAAAATCTGAATATTGTAAAAAAGTTCAGTATTGTAAATTCAGTGTGTCACCTGCCAAGGTTTCCTAAGCCATTAAATGGTCCCTCAGTCTGGTTCAGTAGGACACACAATCATGGAAGAATTACTGAAATGAATGAACGTTGCAAAAATATTCTAATTTATTGAGATGCACCTGTAGATGTTTCAGAAGTGCTGAAGGTTTTGGACCCTTGAACTACCAGGAGATTATTCTAACATGTGTGCAGTAGCTATAAAAGGTTTGTACATGCCTCAAGGGGTGAAGCATCAAGTCTTCATGGAGGTAGATCAGAATAAGACTGTGTTAGACCAGGGCGCCACTTTGCGAAAATGCTGCGTTTTACAGTACTTGGAAAGAGGCTATTCCCATCCACACATTGCAGAAAATTGAAAATTGCAGCATGTCAATTATACCTATGGAAACACTGGCATTTTCTGCATAGGTATAATAGAGGCAGAAAGTCTGCGGAGGAAAGCTCTGCGAAATTGCAATGAAAAATGCTGTGGAAAAACTCACGATGCGTTTCCGCTGCGGTTTTCCACAGCGTTTTTTTGATGCTGCACTTCACAATGTGGGGCCTTACCCTTAATGTGTTAATGTGTTTGGGTCTATCTGGTCCTGTGATCTGGAACCTCATCTGAGGTATGATCTTGGGTCTATAAATATATTGGGGCTTGGCCTAGGATTTGGTCTGGGGTATGTATTTATTCTGGGATCTTTTCTGAGGTCTGTAGTTACTTGTAGTGTCTAGGCTGTTATTTTGGGGTCTATACTCTAAATTTATTAGGGTCTATTCCAATTTTGGGGTTTGGTCTGTTTTTATTCAAGAGTCCGTAGATACTGTAAGGTCTAATCTAAGGTATGGATTTATTCTGGGATTTGACCCGGACTGTGAATTTATTCTGGGGGTCTGTATTTACTTCAGGGTAAGTGCTGTGTGTGTGTGTGTATGTATTCAGTATATGTGTGTAAGTGTAAGCCTGTTCCTAACCTCCCCTAGGAGTATTAGAGAGTTCCAACCTGTCCTTGACTCTCAGTATAATGTGTTGCCAAATCTGTTCCTGGCTGTCTATATGGCAGGATCCTTGCATTCTCAGCTTCTGCCAGCCTAGTTGTAGACCAGTGAATAAGGCAATAGACAGAACTGAACCTAAGAAAATGAGTAAATCACAGGAACCATGCACTTGACTAAAAATATTTGCCCCAAAACCCTCTCACTTCTATACACAACCAAAATAATATCATATGCAGTGCAAGTTTTTTGTTGAAGTCAGGCCACAAAAATCATTGGCCGCATCTCAATGTGTTACCTGTGGGTTTTGCCATGGATTTATTTTTCCCCAACATTGACTTATTATATTGCAAGGAGTAACACGTAAAAGGTTAGGTATGCTAGGTTCACCTGTGTAACATGGTGCTCAAAATAACACAAGTGTTGGTTTACAGATGAACACCACAGCATTTATGTACAGTGCCTTGCGAAAGTTTTCGGCCCCCTTGAACTTTTCAACCTTTTGCCACATTTCAGGCTTCAAACATAAGGATATAAAATTTAAATTTTTTGGTGAAGAATCAACAAGTGGGACACAATCGTGAAGTGGAACGAAATTTATTGGATATTTTAAACTTTTGTAAAAAATAAAAAACTGAAAAGTGGGGTGTGCCAAATTATTTGGCCCCCTTAAGTTAATACTTTGTAGCGCCACCTTTTGCTACGATTACAGCTGCAAGTCGCTTGGGGTATGTCTCTATCAGTTTTGCACATCGAGAGACTGAAATTCTTGCCTATTCTTCCTTGGAAAACAGCTCGAGCTCAGTGAGGTTGGATGGAGAGCATTTGTGAACAGCAGTTTTCAGCTCTTTCCACAGATTCTCGATTGGATTCAGGTCTGGACTTTGACTTGGCCATTCTAACACCTGGATACGTTTATTTGTGAACCATTCCATTATAGATTTTGCTTTATGTTTGGGATCATTGTCTTGTTGGAAGATAAATCTCCGTCCCAGTCTCAGGTCTTTTGCAGACTCCAACAGGTTTTCTTCCAGAATGGTCCTGTATTTGGCTCCATCCATCTTCCCATCGATTTTAACTATCTTCCCTGTTCCTGCTGAAGAAAAGCAGGCCCAAACCATGATGATGCCACACCCATGTTTGACAGTGGGGATGGTGTGTTCAGGGTGATGAGCTGTGCTGCTTTTACGCCAAACATATCGTTTTGCACTGTGGCCAAAAAGTTCGATTTTGGTTTCATCTGACCAGAGCACTTTCTTCCACATGTTTGGTGTGTCTCCCAGGTGGCTTGTGGCAAGCTTTAAACAAGACTTTTTATGGATATCTTTGAGAAATGGCTTTCTTCTTGCCACTCTTCCATAAAGGCCAGATTTGTGCAGTGTACGACTGATTGATGTACTATGGACAGACTCTCCCACCTCAGCTGTAGATCTCTGCAGTTCATCCAGAGTGATCATGGGCCTCTTGGCTGCATCTCTGATCAGTCTTTTCCTTGTTTGAGATGAAAGTTTAGAGGGACGGCCGGGTCTTGCTAGATTTGCAGTGGTCTGATACTCCTTCCATTTCAATATGATCGCTTGCACAGTGCTCCTTGGGATGTTTAACCCCTTCAGGACCGAGCCCAAAAATGCGTTAAGGACCAGGCCTCGTTTTTCAAAACTGACATGTGTCACTTTATATGGCAATAACTTTGAGACGACTTAACTTACACAAGTGATTTTGAGACTGTTTTTTCATGACACATTGTACTTCATGTTAGTGGTAAACACTAATGAATATTTTTGTATTTATTTATAAAAAAATAGGAAATTTGATGGAAATTTGGAAAAAAAGACAGATAGTCATACCACCCAAATACATTAATACATATTATCTACCATATCTCTGCTATATATCGGCATCATCTTTTAATCGTCCTGTAATTTATTTTGGATGTTAGAAGGCTTACAAGTGTAACAGCGATTTTGCAGATTTACAAGAAAATTTCCCAAACTAATTTTTTTAGGGACCACTTCAGTTCTGAAGAGGATTATAATGGCCTATATATTAGAAACCCCCATAAATGACCCCATTTTCAAAACTGCACCCCTCAAATAATTCAAAATAACATTTGGGAAGTTTGTTAACCCTTTAAGCATTTCACTGGAATTAAAACAATATGGAGGTGAAATTTAGACATTTAATTTTTTCCCACTAATTCCTTAATTTAGCCCTAAAATTAACATATTCGCAAAGGGTTAAAGGAGAAAATGCATCTCACAGTTTGTTATGCAATTTCTCCCGAGCACGGAAATACCCCACAAGTGGGTGTAAACTGATGTTTGGGCAAATGGCAGCGCACGGAAGGTAAGGAGTGACACTGGGCGTCTGAAAAGCAGATTTTGCTGGAATAGTTTTCAGGTGCCATGTCTCATTTGCAAAGCCCCTAGAGTACCAATACAAAGGAAAACCCCAAAAAGTGACCCCATTTTGGAAACTACACCCCTCACAGAATTCATCAAGGGGCATAGTGAGCATTTTGACCTTACAGCCGTTTCACAGATTTTTGCTAACACTGGGATGTATAAATGAAACATTACTAAAATGTTACTTTATCCCCAAATTTTTCATTTTCACAAGGGGTTAAAGGAGAAAAAGCACCCCACAGTTTGCAAAACAATTGCTCCTGAACACGGCAATACCCCATATGTGGTCGTAATCTGCTGTATGGGTACATGGCAGGGCTCAGAATGGAAAGAGCGCTATTTGGCTTTTGGAAGGCAGATTTTGGTGGAATAGTTTTCAGGTACCATGTCGCATTTGCAGAGCCCCCAAAGTACCAATACAGTGGAAGCCCCCTAAAAGTGACCCCATTTTGAAAACTACACCCCTCACAGAATATATCAAGGGGTATAGTGAGCATTTTGACCCCACAGCTGTTTCACAAATTTTATTAACATTGGGACATTAAAATGAAAAATTACTTTTTTTCCAATAAACCGTCAATTTAGCCCCAAATTTTTCATTTTCACAAGAGGACAAAGGAGAAAAAGCTCCCCAAAGTTCGTTACACAATTTCTCCTGAACACAGAAATGCCCCATATGTGGTTGTAATCTGCTGCATAGGTACATGGCAGGGCTCAAAATGGAAAGAGCGCTATTTAGCTTTTGGAGAGCAGATTTTGCTGGAATGGTTTTCGGGTGCCATGTCGCATTTGCAGAGCCCCTAAAGTACCAATACAATACAAACCCCCAAAAAGTGACCCCATTTTGAAAACTACACCCCTCATAGAATTTATCTAGGGGTATAGTGAGCATTTTGACCTCACAGCTGTTTCACAGATTTTATTGACTTAGGGACGTAAAAATGTAAAATTACTTTTTTTCCAATAAACCGTCCATTTAGCGACATATTTTTAATTTTTGCAAGTGGTTAAAGAAGAAAAAACACCCCACAGTTTGTTACACAATTTCTTCTGAACACAGAAATGCCCCATATGTGGTTGTAATCTGCTGTATGGGTACATGGTGGGGCTCAGAATGGAAAGAGCGCTGTTTGGCTTTTGGAGGGCAGATGTGGCTGGAATAGTTTTCAGGTGCCATGTCGCATTTGCAGAGCCCCTAAAGTACCAGTACAATGGAAACCCCCTAAAAGTGACCCCATTTTAGAAACTACACCCCTCAAGGAATGTATCAAGGGATATTATGATTTTGCGCCTAAAAATGCTTCCCAAAAATTTATGTACAAAGTGAAAATTAAAGTTTTGCCACTTTGTGGCATCAGAGACATGAACTCCTAAAACTATTAAGTGGGCTATCTCGGGGACAAAAAAAATTAAATATGTGGGTATAAACTGCTGCTTGGGCACACAGCAGGGCTCAGAAAGGAAGGAGCACTGTGTTTTTTTAGCTTTTGGAGTACTTTCTCGTCGCCATGTTGTTTTTGCAGAGCCCTGGAGGTGCCAGTAAATTGGAATTCCCCAAGAAGTGACCCCCATTTTGTAGGGGAAATTTTAGGGTCTCTGCAAATGTGACATGGCATCCAAAAAACAACAATCTAAATATGTGCTCCAAAAGCACATAGCGCTCGTTCACATTTGCGCCCTGCTGTGTGCCCAAATGACAGTTTATGCCCACATGTATGACACTGGTGTGCCCAGGATAACGTACTTAACAATGCCATATGTGGGTATAAACTGCTGTTTGGGCACAGCCGGGCATAGAAGGGAAGGAGCGCTATTTTGGTTTTTGGAGCACAGTTTGCTTTTTGGACACCATGCCACTTTTGCAGAGCCCATGAATTGCCAGTAAAGTGGAATCCGCAGACATGTCACCCCATTTTGGAAACTACACCCTTTAAGGGATTTATCAAGTGGGGTGGCGAGCATTATTAACCCTTAAGTGTTGCATTCTTTTAATTTCCAGAAATGAATGCGCAGCTGATAATGAAAAGTTAAAAATGAAATTTTTCTATAGATACGCCATTTCAGTGCCCAATATGTTGTGCCCAATTTATGTCTGCACAGACACACACTCCAAAAACTGGTGAGCGGGGATCCCGGGCACAACAGCTTTTGGAGCGTTCATCTCTGATACAAGCCGGGCACAACATATTACGCACTGAAATGACGTATTCCTGGAAAAATTGTCATTTTCACCTTTCACCATCAGCTGCGTATTCATTTATGGATAATAAATTATAGCAACACTTGGGGGTTAAAAATTCTCACTGTACCCCTGGATAAATTCCTTCAGGGGTGTAGTTTCCAAAATAGGGTAACATGTCAGGGGATTCCACTTTACTGGCGTTTCAGCTCTGCAAAAGTGCAATGGCGTCCAAAAACCAAACCATCCAAGTCTGTGCTCCAAAAACCAAATAGCGCTCCTTCCATTCTGTGCTTGGCTGTGCCCAAACAGCAGTTTATACCCACATATGACATTAAGTAGTACGTTATTCTGAGTACGACAAGTGTAATACATGTGGGTATAAACTGCAGTTTAGGCACACAGTAGGGCGCAGAAGGGAAGGGAGCGCTATGTGGCTTTTGGAGCTCAGATTCAGATGTTTGGGATCTGGATGCCATGTCATGTTTGCAGAGCCTCTAAAGTACCAGTAAAGTGGAATCCCCTAGGGAATGACCCCATTTTGAAAAGTGCACCCCTCAAAGAATCAAGGGGTGTAGCGAGCATTAGTATCCCAGACGTGACTGCACAGTAGATGGGGAAAAGTGAATGAATATGTAAGCTGTGCGTAGTACATTGGGAACACCAAATTCCCTACTATTTCCCCAGTAGTTCCTATTATTGGGGAGGTCACTCTGGGGGTCACTTCTGGTTTATTTTCCCTCATAAGCTCTAAATCTGGGGTGTCCCCTGATATACGCTTGCACAGATTATACATTCCTTTCCTGCCGCAGCCAGTTATGTTCTAATGATTTGGCGATTTTTGGGGGGTTTTTGTCTTCACATTGTACGAGCTATATTTTCTTTATTTCTCTGGTGATGTAGCCATATGAGGGCTTGTTGTTTGCAGTATGAGATGTATTTTTAATGACATCATTTTTAGGTGCTTACAACTTATTAAATAAATTTTATTAACTCTTTCTTGGTGGATTAAAAAACAACCCCATCAATTCTGGCACTGCGTTTTACCGTTTAAATTTTACACCATGCAGCGTAGAGCATAAGTAACATGTTATCTTTATTCTGCGGGTCGGTACGATTACGGCGATACCTCATTTATACTGTTTTTTTATGCAATACCAATTTTGCAGAACAAAAACCCATTTGGGGACATAAATCAATTTTTTTTGCATCGCCATCTTCTAAGATGCGTAGCATTTTTATTTTTCAGTTTAGAGAGTTGGTTTAGGGCTTATTTTTTGTGGGACAACCTGTGCTTTTTATTGGTACTGTTTTGGGGTACATATGACTTTTTGATCACTTTTTATGGCATATTTTGTAAGGTGAGATGGCGAAAAATCATTACTTTTGGCGTTTTTTTTTCCCCGACGTTCACTGTGTACATTAAATATGGTTTCAGTTTTATTGTACAGGTTGTTACGGACGCGGCAATACCAAATATGTATTGTTTTTATTAATTTTTAGGTTTATTTTTTATATAATTCATTTTATATAGGAAAAGGGAATTTTTGGGGCTTTATTCTTTTATTAATTTTTTTTCACATACTTTATTTATTTATTTTTTCACTTTTTTTTTACTTTTTCATGTGTCCCATTAGGACACCTGAGCCAGAGATGCTTTGATCTCTGGCTCAGTACTATAGACTGCAACACACGAGCATGCAAGTGTCTTGCAGTCTATACAGGAAGTCAGCGCTATGGAAACACAGCGCTGACTTCCGCAGGTCTCGGCAGGATCAACCAGGTAGTGGGGTCTCCAGGCAGCCTGGGGTCACTTGGCAGACCCCAGGCTGCAGATTATAGATATCGGCAGCAAGATGGCGGAACCCCTTGGATGCCACGGTCATGTTTGACCGCGGCATCCAAGGGGTTAAAACCTCCGATCGGAACTCAGTTCCGACCGGGGGTTATGGAGTAGGGTGTTAGCTGTCAGTTACAGCTAACACCCGGTTCCGATACCGCCTGCTCACTATCATGTTTGACCGCGGCATCCAAGGGGTTAAAAACCCCGATCGGCGTTGAGCGCCGATCGGAGGTTAAGGAGCTGTAACTGACAGCTAACACCCTCTCCCGATGCCGCCCGCGGCACTCAGTGCCGCTAGCAAACACTTAAAATGCCCCGGTCGCTATTGACCATGGCATCTTAAGGGTTAAACAGCGGGGATCGGTGTTACCACTGGTCCCCGCTGTTGCAGCGGGAGCCTGGCTGTCAAATACAGCTGGGCTCCCGCGGTGATCGCACGGGCTCTGCTTCTGAGCCCGCTCGATCACCGTCACGTACCTGTACGTGGGGATGCGGTAACTAACCACATTCTCCCACGTACATGTACGTGAGAATGTGTGAAGGGGTTAAAGTTTGGGAAATCTTTTTGTATCCAAATCCGGCTTTAAACTTCTCCACAACAGTATCACGGACCTGCCTGGTGTGTTCCTTGGTCTTCATGATGCTCTCTGCGCTTTAAACAGAACCCTGAGACTCTCACAGAGCAGGTGCATTTATACGGAGACTTGATTACACACAGGTGGATTATATTTATCATCATCAGTCATTTAGGACAACATTGGATCATTCAGAGATCCTCACTGAACTTCTGGAGTGAGTTTGCTGCACTGAAAGTAAAGGGGCCGAATAATATTGCACGCCCCACTTTTCAGTTTTTTATTTTTTACAAAAGTTTAAAATAAACAATAAATTTCGTTCCACTTCACAATTGTGTCCCACTTGTTGTTGATTCTTCACCAAAAAATTAAAAATTTATATCTTTATGTTTGAAGCTTGAAATGTGGCAAAAGGTTGAAAAGTTCAAGGGGGCCGAATACTTTCACAAGGCACTGTAAGTTGTATCTAGCTAATGATACAAGGAATGCTTTGTACAGTAAGAAAAAGGCATGTAATTTTAAATATTCCTACCACATTTGCCCCACAAACGTTGTTGTCCGGGAAGACAGTTTTCTCCTCTTTCGGTTCCTAGGATTCTTTTCTGGGCTACCTCATACTCCACAGATGCTAAGCGGATTACGAATCGCTCCTGATTAATAGACTTTCTCAAAGATTTCAATATGGACTTAATCTTCCGTTCCAGACGCTGACGAAGACATGTTATCCCACAGTTTGCTGCATAAGAAACAACAGCACTATTTAATAAGATATACAATACAATACATTTTGTTTACTGTTTTTTCCTGGATTATTTCTGATTGGCCAGGGTAGATGTACTTAATACAGCAGCATATCAGAAGGAAAAGCTTAACTGTAACATTTGTCTGCTATACTTGTGGTTGTTACAACTGGCATTTGTCACAAACACAGGTAATGCTACAAAAAGTAAAATGTGACATTGGCACTGAATGACTAAATTCTTGAGCTCTTTTTAGATCACTACTGATCCTGAAAATGGCACCACTATAACATTGTAGGAGGGGGTCACATCATATAATGGTATTTAACTTATAGCTCCTGGGCCCCAATGCAGAATTTGTAATGTGGCCCCTACCTACCTTATGCCTTTTAGAATAGTATACATACAGAAAAACCAAGCACCAAAATAATACGACTATTAAAATATATAATTTATTCATATATCAATGTAAAAAATACATATATAGAGAGACATAATATGGGTGGGAAAGACCACATCAAACAGCAAAGATCTCCTCCTCCAGAGATGCTCAAATAAGTGCATATACCATAATCAATACACAAATACAGTCACCTCTATACAAATCATCAAGTAATACAATGTTATATGGTACAATCACAAGGAGACATGTATAAGATGAACTTACAAATAAAGTAAAAAAGATCGCCAGCACTCCTGGACAGGGGGAAGAGAGAGGACATGTCCCAACGAGTTTTATCTGAGCTTCGCCTAAGCACATCCCCCAGACTAAGCTTAGGCGAAACGAGTCATATTATTTTGGTGCTTGGTTTTTCTGTATGTACATAATTGTCATTCCAGCACATATTTTTCATTCCTGTGATTTGTCCATATTTGTGTTCTTTTAGAATTGTAGTATATTTTATGTGGCAGGGGGACTTTTTGGGCCCCTTTAGGGTCCAGGGCATGAGAACAAATGCTATTGCTGGACCCCTATATCTACACCCCTGACTGGCACTATACTGGCTCAGTTTTGTGATACATTGGCAAGTTTCAAAATATTGTACTTTTGCTGAATCCCAAGCACATCCTATTTTCACTTCAAAGCATCAAAACATCACTTCTCATTTCTAATTGTGACCCTTTGAGACATATCCATGAATGTGTCTTATTTGCAACCTGTCATTATAGGTCTTTTTTAAATACTAGACATCTACATGATCCAGATACTCTGTGCCTACCAATTATAAATGGCATAACTCTGCCTCTCTCTTTACCTGTGGCCTCATCCACTTTGACTTCTGCTTCAAGTTCTAGTGAAATCCTTGTAACTTCCTTATTAAGAACAGACCGTGAGCTGCGACCTCTAGTCTTCCAAGAAGAGTCACACTTCAAATGTATATAGGTCAGCTGACAATCTGAACATGGTGCTGGTGCACCTGAGAAGAAGACATAATTTATAGGAATGTGCTAAGGAAAAATATATCACAACGCATTATAGGAAAGGAGCTGGGGAGCTCATGCGCCCTCTGTTGGATGTAACAGATCCTCAATTTTCTTTTGACTCACTCACAATTTGCTTTTGAGTCTTGAGACCGCAAACGGGATTTTAGCCAAGCCAACTTCACTTATCTGCATACAGCGCTGTTTCGGGATTTTTGTCCCTCATCAGTGCAGAGCAAAGTGAGTTGGCTGGCTTTGTGGGAGGCAATGAGTGGCTTAAGGACAGGAACATCTCTCCTTGAGGAGAGCACCAGTGAAGGTGTGTAGAGTTTTGAATTGCCTTTCGCCCTCTACTAAGCATCTACATATCACAAGGCATTATGGGAAAGGAGCTGGGGAGCTCATGCGCCCTCTGTTGGATTTAACAGAGGGCGCATGAGCTCCCCAGCTCCTTTCCCATAATGCCTTGTGATATGTAGATGCTTAGTAGAGGGCGAAAGGCAATTCAAAACTCTACACACCTTCACTGGTGCTCTCCTCAAGGAGAGATGTTCCTGTCCCTAAGTAGAAATATAATCCTATTTCAGTTCCCCATCCCTCCCTTATACAATGCTTCTCTTCTAATATTCATTCTTGCTACTTTTCCCTCCATTCCTTTTCATACTCTCTTCCTACCACTTTTCTCCTTCTCCATTTCTCATACTTCCATGTCTTTTGTTTTCCTCCCCTCTTGCTGATCTGCCACGCACTCGCAGGCCACATTTGGACTCCTTAAGTTTGAAGGATGCTTTCTGTTTAACGGGTGGCACCATTGTCTCTGATCATCAAAAAAAAAACAAAACAGCATTAGGGCTGCAAAAACACACACACACACATATATTTAATTAAGCATAAAGGTTCCCTGTTTTAATGGAACATAACAAATACTGTAGTTTTCCTAAAAAATCTGCTTCCATTAAAGACCTGAAAGAAGGTAACTACCAGAAGTTAAGCATAATGTTAAAGGGGTTGTCCAAAGCCTAATATTAATTAGCTATCCATATATATTATTATAGTACTTCTACACTGGGAATGGCTTGGTATGCGTTCAAAATTCAAAAAAATAGCACTCCAAAATATTAACCCGTTCCTGCCTAAGGCAGTTTAAAATTTTCGTTTTTGGCTCCCCTTCCAAAACACCTAACTTTTTTATTTTTCCATTCACAGAATCGTATGGGGTTTAAGTTTTGCAAGACAAATTGTACTTCATGTGGTACGATTTAATTCCTACCATTTGTATGATGTACTGGGAAGCTGGAAAAAAATTCAGAATGGGGTAGAATTGGACCATATGGACTTGGTCTTTTTGGCGTTCACTGTGAATCAAAATAACATATCACCTGTATTCTATGGGTCACTATGATTATGGCGATACCAAATTTATGTAGATTTTTTTTTTATATTTGAACTCCTTAAGAAATCCAATACTTTGCAATAAAAAAAAAAATTTGGAGTTGCCATATTCTGACACCCGTAACATTTTTATATTTCCGTGCACAAAGATGCATAAGACGTCTTTTTTGCAGGGCCAGATGTTCTTTTTATTTATACCAATTTGGGAAATGTTTATCGCTTTTCATCCAAATTTTTGAGGGAGGAAAATCAGAAAAAAAAAAAACGCAGGTTGGTTCTTTTGATTGTTTTTGTTTTTAGACCAGGCATTTTTGGACACAAAGATACCTAATGTGTATGTGTTTCAATTTATTTATGTACTTTTACATGTGTTCTTGGGAAAGCGAGGTGATTTAAATTTTTATTTATTTACCTATTTTTATATATTTTTTTAAATATTTTTTTATTTATTTTATTTTATTTATTTTTAACTGCAGGGGTTCTTGAGCCTTGAGGTCTGATCAACAATACAATGCATTGTAAAATAATGGCACTTGTATTACAGGCTGCACAGAGCATCCTGTAATACAAGTGGTTACCAGACAAGCCTGGGAGCCTTCAATAGGCTCCTTGCTATCATGGCAATGAATTGCCGGGTCCAGATCTCATACCAGGGGCCAGTGATTCACCGAAAAATGGCAATTCAGTCGGCCTTGACCAAGGCGTCATGGGGGTTAGTGCCCCCACTGATTGCAGGCATTGCTGCTGAGCTATACTGTTACAGTTTATTTGCCATCCATTTAACTGGTAATATACTTGATATTATATTGATATCAAATTATGTACATATCATATAAATAAAAAATTACCCAAATGTCATGAGAAAATAAAAATACAACCTCTTTGACTACTAAGAACATAAAAAAATCTTAAAATTTAATTAAAGTTAAATTGAAATAAATACAACCTCAGTTTAACAATTCAAATTAAATTAGACTATTAAATTATTTCTTTACTTAACAAAAATGAAGCCAAAGTGGGAAAGTCATATTTGAAAAACTAAGTAGACCCCATGATACAATAGCTCCTAGAACCACTATTAACAGCAAGAATGTGAAGTAATAGTTTTCTGTATGACTTTACTAGTCTCACACATTTGCTCTTGAGGAATTCTGTCCCACTCTTCAGCATTTCAGTTGGTTTGAGGTCTGGACTAGGCTATTGCAACATCTTGATTCCCTAACCTGGATATTGTGTGCTGGTAGGATAGGAGGAAATTTTAATTCAAATAATTAATCACAATTACCCTTTCCCTATAATAGGTCAAAAGTGACATGTCATTTTGGCTGCACAGTAAATGCCAATAACACAAAGCCTATCAGAAAGTCACACAAATGCAGGTTTTTTTTTTCCAATTCCACCCCATTATGAATTTTTTCCAGATTCCCAGTACATCATATGGAATTTTAAATGGTACCATTACGAAGTACAATTTGGTCCTCAAACATTAAGCCCTTATATGGCTCTGTGGATGGAAAAATAAAAAGTTATGGGGTTTGGAAGGCGGGGAGTCAAAAATGCATGTGGCATGAAGGGGTTAAATTACAGCATGCAATGTCAATCAGCTGCTTCTAAGGCCAGCGGGATATTGTTATGTATTAAAAAGGATATGGACCCGCGGGACAGGGATGTAATATTACCACTTTATAAATCATTGGTGCGGCCCCATTTGGAATATATATAAAAAAATTATATATATATATATATATATATATATATTTTTTTTTTTTTTTTATGCTAATGTCTTGAATTTGCCAAACTACATGTTGACAAGCCACAAAGCTTCTGGGAGAATGAACTATGGACAGATGAGACAAAAATCGAAATTTTTGGCAAGGCACATCAGCTCTATGTTCACAGACAGATAAATGAAGCATATCTTGAAAAGAACACGGTCCCTACTGTGAAACATGGAGGAGGCTCTGTTATGTTCTGGGGCTGCTTTGCTGCATCTGGCACAGGGTGTCTTGAATCTGTGCAGGGTACAATGAAATCTCAAGATTATCAAGGGATTCTAGAGAGAAATGTGCTGCCCAGTGTCAGAAAGCTTGGTCTCAGTCGCAGGTCATGGGTCTTGCAACAGGATAATGACCCAAAACACAAAGCTAAAAACACCCAAGAATGGCTAAGAGGAAAACATTGGCCTATTCTGAAGTGGCCTTCTATGAGCCCTGACCTAAATCCTATTGAGCATCTTTGGAAGAAGCTGAAACATGCCGTCTGGAAAAGGCACCCTTCAAACCCGAGACAACTGGAGCTCCTGCTCATGGCCACCTGCGCTTCACCTTCTGTGGAGGCAGCTGTGAGCAGGAGTGGGGATCGGTAAGTAAGGCCTGCGGGCCGTGAACCACACAAACACTGCTATCATTACTTACCTCTCCTGCGCTCCAGCAGGCTTTGAGCCTCCTTGGTGATGTCCCAGACGTCGGTGGGCCAGTCCAACGTCATTATGCGTTGCGATGCATGCCTGGCTCACGTGACATCTGAAGAGGTAGCGGGAAGTGCGCATAATGCTATATGAAGGGGCCACTATGGGCATAATGCTGTGTGCAGGGGCCACTATGGGGCAGAATGCTGTGTGCAAGGGCCACTATGGGGCATTATAGTGTGTGCAGGGTTTGTATTAGCTAATGCTGGTCATTTTTTGGGAATACTGTATCTTAGGAACGGTGCATAATTTAGAGCTGAGACCCAGTCTAAAATATTCCCGGACACCTGATGTACATGTGTGCCAAATTTGGTGAGGATTGGTCCAGTCGTTTGGTCGCGCATAAAAAACAGACAGACAGAAACTCATTTTTATATATATAAGAGACTAGCAGAAGGACCCGGCTTCGCAAGGGTATATTTCATTTTTTGATTGTGTAGTGACCCCATAAGAATTGGCCAGTTTTGCACTTCACATCCAGTATGGCAGTCTAGTATAGGTACAGTCTATTTATGGCTGTGTTCCTATGGAAACCTGGTAAATGAAATGTGAACTTATATTGGCTGATACACGTCATATGACTGAATATTTAAAGACTTGCGAACTGCTATTGACTCATACAGGTCATAAATAGCTTGTTTGCTATGGAAACCTGGTATAAAGCTGTGTGCATGTCAAGACTGAAGAACCTGCGATTTTCCATTGGTCCATAAGCGTCATGTGATCATGTGTATCTCAGTTTGGATATCAGTGAAAGACCTGCGATCGGTTGTTATGGAAAACCTGGAGTAAAGCTGTGTGTATGTGACCTTGTGTAACAGTGTCATCCACAGCGCCCTGCCCCTTTAAAGCTGACCTACAGCAGTGAAGAAAAATGGCTGGGTTGTTATGGAAACATGGAGTTCAGCTGTGTGCATGTGGCTGACAATGCCTTGTCAGATTGGAGACTGGCTTGGGTCTGCTGGGTTGTTTCAGCAGCTCGCTGTTGTCTGTGACATATCTTGTCAGATTAGAGACAGGCTTGGGTCTGCTGAGAGTTTTCATTAGCTCGAGCAGCAGCCATGAGTTTTGCTGCAGAGGGCATGAGTAGTTTAAAAACGATTCAATTTATAAGAATGCTGAAATCCAGTATGGCAGTCCAGTCATTGGCGTAAATACCGGGGTAGCAGTGGTAGCGGCTGCCACAGGGCGGGCCCCTGATGTTTTATTATTATTTTTTTTTTTTTTTAATAGGCAGGTAACGGGCCCTATTTACTTACCGATCTCCGCTCCTGCTCATGGCCTCCTGCGCTTCACCTTCTACAGAGGCGGCTTTGAGCAGGAGCGGGGATCAGTAATTAAGGCCTGCGGGCCGTGAACCCCACAAACGCTGCTATCATTATACTCTGGGGTCTTTTCAGCAGGCTTCTGGCCACCTTGGTGACGTCCCAGACGTCGGTGGGCCAGTCTGACGTCATCATGCGTTGCGATGCATGCCTGGCTCACGTGACATCTGGTCCAACATTGAAGAGGTAGCAGGGAGTGCGCATAATACTATATCACTATGATACTGTGTGCAGGGGCCACTATGGGGCAGAATACTGTGTGCAAGGGCCACTATGGGGCCTAATAGTGTGTGCAGGAATGCAGTTTGTGCAGGGGGGCCCCATGTCGAATGTTCGCCTTGGGGCCTTGGGGCCCAGCCAGTCTATTTATGGCTGTGTTGTTATGGAAACCTCGTAAATTAAATGTGAACTTATATTGGCTGATACACGTGATATGACTGAATATTTAAGGACCTGTGAACTGCTATTGACTAATACAGGTCATAAAGATTGGTTGCTATGGAAATCTGTGTGCCTGAGGAGAGTAAGCGCCTGCGAGCTCTTATTGGCTGATAAGGGACATGTGACCGTGTGTATGGCAGTTGGAATATGAGTGAAAGACTTGCAGGCTTGTATCAGCTAATGTTGGTCATTTTTTGGGAATACTGTATCTCAGGAACGGTACGTCCAAGAGAGCTGAGACCCAGTCTATAATATTTCCGGACACCTGATGTACATGTGTGCCAAATTTGGTGAATATCGGTCCAGTCGTTTGGTCGCGCATAAAGAACAGACAGACAGGAACTCATTTTTATATATATATATTAGAGATATATAACTCAAAAAAGCATTTTTAGCAGCACCAGGAAATCTGGGTATCGTCCCATAAGTTGCATGGCAGAAACCCCTCTTCAGCCAGAAGGGTTCCTAATACTGTAGAAAAAACAATCCAATCTGCCAGCAACTTGTAAAGATGGAAAATGTCCTTTTATTTGAAAAGCAATACACCACGTATCGGTTCTCACAGGAACTTGAGAAAGGTTTCCCAAACTTTAAACATCCCAAGGAGCACTGTGCAAGAGATCATATTGAAATGGAAGGAGTATCAGACCACTGCAAATCTACCAAGACCTGGCCGTCCCTCTAAACTTTCATCTCAAACATGGAGAAGACTGATCAGAGATGCAGCCAAGAGGCCCATGATCACTCTAGATGAACTGCAGAGATCTACAGCTGAGGTGGGAGAGTCTGTCCATAGGACAACAATCAGTCGTACACTGCACAAATCTGGCCTTTATGGAAGAGTGGCAAGAAGAAAGCCATTTCTCAAAGATATCCATAAAAAGTCTCGTTTAAAGTTTGCCACAAGCCACCTGGAAGACACACCAAACATGTGGAAGAAGGTGCTCTGGTCAGATGAAACCAAAATCTAACTTTTTGGCCACAATGCAAAACGATATGTTTGGCGTAAAAGCAACACAGCTCATCACCCTGAACACACCATCCCCACTGTCAAACATGGTGGTGGCAGCATCATGGTTTGGGCCTGCTTTTCTTCAGCAGGGACAGGGAAGATGGTTAAAATTGATGGGAAGATGGATGGAGCCAAATACAGGACCATTCTGAAAGAAAACCTGTTGGAGGCTGCAAAAGACCTGAGACTGGGACGGAGATTTATCTTCCAACAAGACAATGATCCCAAACATAAAGCAAAATCTGCAATGGAATGGTTCACAAATAAACGTATCCAGGTGTTAGAATGGCCAAGTCAAAGTCCAGACTTGAATCCAATCGAGAATCTGTGGAAAAAGCTGAAAACTGCTGTTCACAAACGCTCTCCATCCAACCTCACTGAGCTCGAGCCGTTTTCCAAGGAAGAATGGGCAAGAATTTCAGTCTCTCGATGTGCAAAACTGATAGAGACATACCCCAAGCAACTTGCATCTGTAATCGCAGCAAAAGGTGGCGCTACAAAATATTTACTTAAGGGGGCCGAATAATATTGCACGCCCCACTTTTCAGTTTTTTATTTTTTACAAAAGTTTAAAATAACCAATAAATTTCGTTCCACTTCACAATTGTGTCCCACTTGTTGTTTATTCTTCACCAAAAAATTAAAATTTTATATCTTTAAGTTTGAAGCCTGAAATGTGGCAAAAGGTTGAAAAGTTCAAGGGGGCCGAATACTTTCGCAAGGCACTGTATATATATATTCTCTTATATATATAAAAATGAGTTTCTGTCTGTTCTTTATGCACGACCAAATGACTGGACTGTTCTTCAGTTCTTCATCAAATTTGGCACACAGGTACATCAGGGAAGGTTTTAGACTGGTCTCAGCTCTCTAGGACGTACCGTTCCTGAGATACAGTATTCACAAAAAATGACCTGCATTAGTCAATAGCCTGCAAGTCCTTCACTCATATTCCAACTGCCATACACACGGTGACATGTCCCTTATCAGCCAATACATGCTCGCAGACGCTTAGTCTCCACATGCACACAGCTTTAATCCAGGTTTCCATAACAACCCAGCCATTTTTTTTCACTGCTGTAGGTTAGCTTTAAAGGGGCAGGGCGCTGTGGATGACACTGTTACACAAGGTCACATACACACAGCTTTACTCCAGGTTTCCATAACAACCAATCACAGGTTTTTCACTGATATCCAAACTGAGACACACATGATCACATGACACTTATGGAGCAATGGAAACTCGCAGGTTCTTCAGTCTTGACATATACACAGCTTTACACCAGGTTTCCATAGCAACCAACCTATCTATGACCAGTATTAGTCAATAGCAGTTCGCAGGTCCTTAAATATTCAGTAGTATGACATGTATCAGCCAATATAACTTCACATTTAATGTATCAGGTTTCCATAACAGCACAGCCATAAATAGACTGTATCTATACTAGACTGCCATACTGGATGTCAGCATTCTTATAAATTGAAATGTATTTAAACTACACACAAACGACATACAAAATAGACCAGTGCCAATTCTTATGGGGCCACTACGCAAACAAAAAATGAAATATACCCGTGCAAAGCCAGGTCCTCTTGCTAATATATATAGTCATATGAAAAAGTTTGGGCACCCCTATTAATCTTAATCATTTTTAGTTCTAAATATTTGGGTGTTTGCAACAGCCATTTCAATTTGATATATCTAATAACTGATGGACACAGTAATATTTCAGGATTGAAATGAGGTTTATTGTACTAACAGAAAATGTGCAATATGCATTAAACCAAAATTTGACCGGTGCAAAAATTTGGGTACCCTTATCATTTTATTGATTTGAATACTCCTAACTACTTTTTACTGACTTACTGAAGCACAAAATTGGTTTTGTAACCTCACTGAGCTTTGAACTTCATAGCCAGGTGTATCCAATCATGAGAAAAGGTATTTAAGGTGGCCAATTGCAAGTTGTTCTCCTATTTGAATCTCCTCTGAAGAGTGGCATCATGGGCTCCTCAAAACAACTCTCAAATGATCTGAAAACAAAGATTGTTCAACATACTTGTTCAGGAGAAGGATACAAAAAGTTGTCTCAGAGATTTAACCTGTCAGTTTCCACTGTGAGGAACATAGTAAGTTAATGGAAGACCACAGGGACAGTTCTTGTTAAGCCCAGAAGTGGCAGGCCAAGAAAAATATCAGAAAGGCAGAGAAGAAGAATGGTGAGAACAGTCAAGGACAATCCACAGACCACCTCCAAAGAGCTGCAGCATCATCTTGCTGAAGATGGTGTCACTGAGAACTTAGAACTAAAAATGATTAAGATTAATAGGAGTGCCCAAACTTTTTCATATGACTGTATATATATATATATATATATATATATATATATATAAAATTCACTCAGTATTGACAAAGAATAATTAACCCCTTAACAACACACACCATACTATTATGACACTGCAGCAAGTGAGTTCATGGAACACGCCGTAATAGTACGGAGGAAGTCAACTGATTGAAGGCAGCTCTCGGACAGCTTAAGGTAGGGTGCTTAAGGTAGGGTCCCAACCCGTAGCTTATTCAATAGAGAAAACTCCAGCACTCCAATAGGTTTAAATGAATGATATTTAATTATCTGTAGTAACAAGTGTAAAGAGTATAGGGTGAATGTTTTCTGCCTATATTGGCTTTCATCAGACTCTCATATACTCGGTGAGTGTGGATAGGTTCAAATAAGTCCTATAGATGATTCCAGAAGAAGTAGTCCAGTAGTAGGGGAAAAACCCTTCTAATTGCATACATCTCTGTAGTGTTGGGTGTTTTATAGAAAGCGGTATTCACCACTTACAGGAGTGTGGAAGTCTCCCGCCCATTCAGTGTCTGAGCCGGCGGCATCAGGAGCAGCTAATCTCTGATCGGGGGTTTTAACCCCTTAGATGTTGCGGTCAAACGTGATTGCAGCATCGAAGGGGTTTCAGCAGCTTTGTGTCGGCGAGTAGGGGGTTGTTGATACCTATTTTGGGCAACCCAAGGTATGACCAGTGACCCCGGGTTTGCCCTTGAATGATCCTGAATGCCTTGTGATATGAGAGAAGATGAAGGCTGACTTCCTGTAAACAACTGCAATACATGTGTATTGCAATGTATACTATTGAACCAGTGATAAGAAGATCCCCTAGAGGGACATAAAAAAATGTAAAAAATATCAAAAGTGTTTAAAAAAAATAATAAATCAATAAAGCACAAAAATGCCCCTTTCCGATATAAAATAAGTTATGTAAAAAGAAAACAAAAAATTCATAAAAACGATACATGTTCGGTATCACTGCACTATAACAACCCATACAATAAAACTAAAACATTATTTAACCTGCACAGTGAACGTCGTGAAATTAAAAAAAAACAAAAAAACACTGGAAGTAAAGATTTCTCGCCTCACAAAATATGGTATAAAAAGTGATCAAAAAGTCATATGCACCCCAAAATAGTACCAATAAAAATCACAGCTCATCCTGCAAAAAAAAAAGCCCTCAAACAACCATCAACCGAAAAATTAAAATGTTACGCCTTTCAGAAAATGGTAAAGCAGAAACAATTGATTTATGTCCCCAATTGGGTTATTGTTCTCCAAAATTAATAACGCATAAAAAACAATATAAATTAGGTATCGCCGTAATTGTACTGACCCATAGAATGGAATAAAGGTAACGCGTTACTTATGCTATATGCTGAAAATTTTGCCGTAAAAGCAATGCCAGAATTGATGTTTTTGAATCCACCAGGAAAGAGTAAATAAAATTTAGTCAATAAGTTATAGGCATCCTAAAATGGTGTCATTACAAAATGCATATCATCCCCCCCAAAAAACAAGCCCTTAAATGGCTACATCACCCAAAAAATAAAAAATATATAGCTTGCACAATGTGAAGACAAAAACTCCAAAAATCGCCAATTCATTAGGACAAAACTGGCTATGGCAGGAAAGGAATGTTTAAGCAGTTCGAGCGTATATCAAGGGAACGCCCAGGTTTAGAACTTACGAGGAAGAAAACACCAGAAGTGACCCCAAAGTGATCCTCCCAATCATAGGAGCTACTGGAAAAATAATAGGGAATTTGGTGTTCCCAATGTACTCCGCACAACTTAGATATTCACTTTTCACCATCTGCTGTGCATTTACGTCTCGGAAAACTAATGCTCACTGCATCCCTTGATAAATTAATTGTGGTGCAGGGGCTCTGCAAACATGACATGGTGTCCAAATACCATCTAATTCTGTGCTCCAAAAGCCACATAGCTCTCCTTCACATTTGTGCCCTGCTGTGTGCCGAAACAGCAGTTTATGCCCATATGAATGACACTGTTGTACCCAACATAATGTACTTAACAATGTCATATGTGGGGTATATTTAGACAACCCTGAAATGCCAGTAAAATGAAACCCTCTAACATGTGACCCCATTTTGTAAACTACACCCCTGAAGGAATTTATCCAGGGGTGCAGTGAACATTTTTAACCCCCATATGTTGAATGATTTATTTTTCAGAAATGAATGCGCAGCTGAAGGTGAAAAGTGGAAATGGCAATTTTCCCAGAACTACATAATTTTAGTGTGCAATCTGTTGTTCCCAGCTTGTATCAGAGAAAAGCTCTCCTAACACTAATGTGCCCAGGATAACCTCTTAACAGTTTTTGAAGTGTGTGTTTCTGCTGACACAAGCTAGGGGCAACATATCGGACACTAAAATGGCATATCTCTGGAAAATTGCAATTTTCACTGCACATTCATTTCTGGAACCTAAATTAATGCAAGACACAAGGGATAAAAATGCCTGCCTGCCACTTGATAAATCCCCTAAGGGGTGCAGTTTCCAAAATGGGGTCACATGTCTTCGGATTCCCCTTTACTGCCAATTCAGGGGCTCTGCAAAAGCAGCAAGATGTCCAAAAACCAAACTGTGCTACAAAAACCAAATAGCGCTCCTTCCCTTTTGACCTGCTGTGTGCCCAAACATTAGTTTATACTCAGATATGACATTGTTAGATATGTTATCCTGGGTACAACAGTGTCATACATATGGGCATTCACTGCTGTTTGGGCACACAGAAGGGCGCAGATGTGAAGGAGAACTACAGTTGAAACCAGAAGTATAAATACACTATATAAAAAGACACATATGCATGTTTTTCTCACTATCTGACATGAAATCAGAATAAACCTTTCCCATTTTAGGTCAATTAGGATTACCAAAATTATTTATATTTGCCAAATGCCAGAATAATGAGAGAGAGAGATCATTTTTTTATTTTTATCACTTTCTGCAGTTTACATACACTAAGATTACTAAGCCCATGTGATGATGTCATGTTTTTGGAAGCTTCTGATAGGTTTATTTGCAACATCGGAGTTAATTAGAGACACACCCGTGGATGTATTTTGAGGCACACCTGAAACACACTGCTTCTTTGTGTAACATCATGGGAAAGTTTAAAGAAATCAGCCAAGATATCAGGAAGAGAATTGTGGACTTGCACAAGTCTGGTTCATCCTTGAGTGCAATTTCCAGATACCTGAAGGTGCCTCGTTCATCTGTACAAACAATTATATGCAAGTACAAACAAGATGGGAATGTCCAGCCATAATAATAATAATAATAATAATACATTTTATTTATATAGCGCCAACATATTCTGCAGCACTGTACAATTTGTAGAGTTCAAGTACAGACAAAAAGATAGATTACAAAGAAATAGTCATTTCACACACTGAGGGCCCTGCCCGCAAGAGCTTACAATCTTACAGCCATCATACCGCTCAGGAAGGAGATGGGTTCTGTGTCCCAGAGATAAATGTGCTTTGGTACGAATGTGTATATCAACCCAAGAACAAAAGCAAAAGACCTTGTGAAGATGCTGGCTGAAGCTGGTAAGAGTGTGTCATTATCCACAGTGAAACGAGTACTGTATCGACATGGACTGAAAGGCCATTATGCCAGGAAGAAGCCATTACTCCAAAAGAAACATAAAATAGCCAGATTAATGTTTGCAAATGAACACAGGAACAAAGACCTTAATTTTTGGAGACAAGTCCTGTAGTCTGACGAAACTAAAATTGAACTGTTTGGCCATAATGACCATTGTTGCTTTTGGAGGAAAAAGGGAGAAGCTTGCAAGCCTGAGAACACCATCCCAACTGTAAAACACGGGGGTGGCAGCATCATGTTTTGGGGTTGTTTTGCTGCAGGAGGGACTGGTGCATTTCACAAAATAGATGGCATCATGAGAAAACAACATTATGTGGCAATACTGAAGACTATCTCAAGACATCAAGACAGGAAGTTAAAGCTTGGGCACAAATGGGTCTTCCAAATGGACAATGACCCGAAGCATACTGCCAAACTGGTTACAAAGTCATTGTTTTGGAGTGTCCATCACAAAGTCCTGATCTCAATCCTATTGAAAATTTATGGGCAAAGCTGGCTCAGTTACACCAGTTCTGTCAGAAGGAATGAGCCCAAATTCCTACCAACTATTGTGAGAAGCTTGTGGAAGGATATCCATAACGTTTGACCCAAGTCATACAGTTTAAAGGCAATGGTACCAAATACTAATGAAATGTATGTAAACTTTTGACTTTGCAGAAAGTAATAAAAATGCCTTCAAAAATTCTCTCTCTCATATTATTCTGTCATTTGGCAAATATAAATAATTGTGGTAATCCTAACTGACCTAAAACGGGAAAGGTTTATTCTGATTTCATGTCAGATAATGAGAAAAACATGTATATGTGTCTTTTTATATAGTGTATGTAAACTTCTGGTTTCAACTGTATGTGGCTTTTGGTTCACAGATCTAGATTGTTGGTTTTTGGACGCCATGTCATGTTTGCATAGACCATAAAATGGCACTTACAAAAAGGGTCACTTCTTGGGGAATTCCACTTTACTGGCACCTCCAGGGCATTGCAAAAGTAAGATGGCATCTAGAAACCAGTCCCTCTAAATCTATATTCAAAAAGCTAAAAAGCAAAGCTACTTCCCTTTTTGTACCTGGGATAACCTACTTGAAAGTTTTAGGAGTGCGTGTCTCTGATGACACAAAGTGGGCACAACATGGCACTGAAATGGCATATTTCTGTAAAAACTTCTCTTTGCACATTAATTTTTGGGAACCACTCTTTGGGAATCACACAAAATGATAATAATACTCCGGGATAAATGATATAAGGGGTGTAGTTTCCAAAATGGGTTCACTTTTTGGGGGTTTCCATTGTACTGATATTCTAGGGGCTCTGCAAATGTCACCCGAAAATTATTCTAGCAAAATCCGAATTCCAAAAGCTTAATAGTGCTCTTTCCATTCTGAGCCCTGCCATGTACCCATACAGCAGTTTACAAGCACAAGTTCAGGAGAAGTTGGGTAAGAAACTGCAGGGTGCTTTCCCTCCTTTAACCCCTTGTGACAATTAAAAATTTGGTGCTAAATTGACGGTTTATTGGAAAAAAATAATTTTTCATTTTCACGTCTCAATATTAATAATATCTGTGAAACAGCTTTAGGTTTAAAATGCATACTATACCCCAAAATATGTATTAGGGTTGTATTTTCCAAAATGTGGTCACTTGGTGTGTTTCCATTGTAATGGCACTTCAGGGGCAAATGAGACATGGCACCTGAAAACTATTTCAGCAAAAGGTGCTTTTCAAACACCCAGTGTCTCTCCTTCCCTTTGGGGCATTGCCATGTGCCCCAACAGCAGTTTTCAACCACATGTGGGGTAATTCCATGATCAGAAGAAATTGCATAAAAAATGTGAGATGCATTTTCTCCTTTTAACCCCTTGTAAATGTGTAAATTTTAGGGCTGAATGAATGTACTATTGAAAAAAAATGAAATGTCTAAATTTCACCTCCATACTGTAAATCTGGAAAATCCCCTTCTAACATCCAAAATAAATTGAAGAACGATTAAAATGGTATACCAATATAAAGCAGAGATATGGTAGATAATATTTATTAATGGATTTGGGTGGTATGACTTGTGTCTGAAAAGCAGAGCATTTCACATTTTGAAAATTGTGTATTTTTCGAAATTTCCATCAAATTTCAGATTTTTATAATAAATGCAAAAAATATTGATCAATGTGTACTACTAACCTCTGCGTTTTACAATCCCATCCACATATTGTAGAAAAATACGTGTAGCAGAAATGCTACGGTTTCCAAAACCGGCACGTTTTTGGAAATCCCAGCATGTCAATACAGCAGTGGCGTAGATAGCGGGGGGGCAGAGGGGGCGGCTGCCCAGGGCCCACTGACTCTGTGGGGCCCACCCTGGGGCCACCATTAATACATTTTTTACCTTTAACAAGATCGGTGTCTGCAGACACCGATCTAGTTAAAACGCTTCCTGCAACTTGACAGGCAAAATCAGGCCTGCGGTTTATAAGACACCGAGACCACAGATAGACTTCTGCTTCTCTGCACAGACAGGCACGATGACGTCACAGCATCGCGCCTCCTGCTCTGAAATGCAGACATCCTGCACATGGACAGGGAGGAAGCGGCGGCTCCATTCATCAAAGGATTGCAGGTAGGGGAGTATAACTTTTTTGTTTTGTTTTAGCTTAGTTGTGGGTATTTTAATAGTATAAGGGTTTGCTAGGAGGGGGAATTATAACTAAGGGGTCATTTTTATAAGGGTTATTAGGGGGTATTATGAATACAAGAGGGGGAGGTTATTTATATAAGGGTTATTAGGGTGCATCATTTATATTAGGAGGCATTATAAACATAAGAGGGTGGTCATTGATATAAGGGGTCATTAGAGGTGCAGTATTTATGTCAGGGGGAATCAGGGACATAATATCAGGGGGCAATTAATTTAAATAAGGTGGCACTTGGACTTTATTAAGACTAAGGTCCCACATAACGGGCCGCAGCAAGAAAGCACTGCAGGAAAAACCGCGGCTGTAACACATTGTGGTTTTTCCCACAGCGCTTTTCACAGGAGGTCCGCAGGGGTTTCCTCTGCGGACTTTCTACTTCCATTATACCTATAGGGAAACTGCCAGTGTTTCCATAGGTATAATTGACATGCTGCGATTTCCAAAACTGCAACAGTTTTGGAAATCAAAGCGTGTCCTCTGCCCGTTGTGATGATTCTGCTTAAGTGTGGCTATAACTCAGATGTATTTTGATCTCTGGGTATAGGATCTCCCTTCTTGCTTGCACTCATTCATACTGTGCGCAGCTATAAGCCTAGGTGCATATTGGCAGTAGTGGCCAGGTTGGAACAATAGGGCTCCATTGTATTCCTATACAACCCTGAGTGATCAAACAATAGTGCATTGTTCAAGCCTGGGCTGTTGATCAGATATGGCTGATAACATTGTATCAGGTCATTTGGTCTCATCTACATACAAAAGATCTGGATTTGAGTGGATTATTCTATGAGACCAGCTGCCGCCGGTGACCTCATTCTGGGAGGTGGCATAAAGGGTATGAAAGATGAGGTAAGAGTCAGTGGATGGAGATTATGCTACAGGATATTACAGACTTTGACTGAGATGCTACTATGAGCAGGCAGGTTGGAATGCTGCTGCTGACGATGATGAGCCTACAAGAGACTGAGAGAGACTATTGGACTAATGCTGAGAGACTGTGAAGAGCATGCAGGCGGGATTATTGTACTGTGATGCCACATGCTAGGAGTTAATGCCACATGCCAAGAAGCCTCCACTGGTGACTCACACATGCATGTGTGAGTGTTGGACTATAGAACCACAGCAAGGACATGTTTGGTAAAGTAATTATTTCACCTTTAATCCCTTTTATTTTATTTGTACTGTATCTTGTAACTAGTAACTGTTAATGCTTGCATATATCTGCATATCTGTTCTGATCTGTATATGTTAGATGTTAATACCGACCCATTTAGGGGTTAATAAATATATAAAATTTAGAAGGCTTGTCTTGTATTTATCTGGTGAACCCGACATTCACTGGCGGTGAGTGTGGTTTTTTATATGAAAGAGGACTCAGGGTGTGGCCAAAGCGGTTTGGCGCACTGAGGATCTTTCACATTTCATCTTTTATACCCTTTATGCCACCTCCCAGAATGAGGTCACCGGCGGCAGCTGGTCTCATAGAATAATCCACTCAAATCCAGATCTTTTGTATGTAGATGAGACCAAATGACCTGATACAATGTTATCAGCCATATCTGATCAACAGCCCAGGCTTGACCAATGCACTATTGTTTGATCACTCAGGGCTGTATAGGAATACAATGGAGCCCTATTGTTCCAACCTGGCCACTACTGCCAATATGCACCTAGGCTTATAGCTGCGCACAGTATGAATGAGTGCAAGCAAGAAGGGAGATCCTATACCCAGAGATCAAAATACATCTGAGTTATAGCCACACTTAAGCAGAATCATCACACCCGTATTTTTCCACAATGTGTGGATGGGATTTGCTAGAATCCCATCCACTTTGCAGGACCTGTAAAATGTCGCATTTTTTTCCCGTGGTGTTTTTGCCACCTGGGGCCCCATCCCATCCCCACTTTGCAGTAAAATATGCGCGGCAGGGGACACGCTGCAATTTCCAAAATAGTCTTGGTTTTGTAAATCGCAGTATACCTATGGAAACGCTGGTGGTTTCCCTATAGATATAATTGAAGCAGAAAGTCCACAGAGGAAACCTCTGCGAACTTTCTGTGCAAAGCGCTGGGCGAAGAACCGCAATGTGTCTCCACCGCAGTTTTTCCCACAGCGCTTTTTTGCTGTGGGACGCCACGTGGGGCCTTAGCCTTGAGGAGTTTTCCAGCTCATTTTTATTGATGATCTATCCTCAAAATAGATCATCAATAAGAGATAAGTGATTCCCCACTGAACAGCTGTATGAAGGAGCCATGGCGCCTGTTTATATCACACGCTGTCTGTTTATAGTGACCGTGTGATGTAATGACAGTCTTGTCACATAGACGTGTATAGGACAAGGCTATAGTTACTTGACATGGCCGCTGATGAATGACGCTATGTAAACAGAGAAGGGGTCATGTAGCTTACACAGCTACCATGGTTCATTCAAACAGCTGATCCTGGGGGTCCCGGGTATTGCAACTCACTAATTTTTTTTTACATTTTGTTTACCTTTTAATTAGGAAATGCCTAGGGCATTATTAATTAGGGGCACTATTTAAAGGGGGTACTCAGGGAAGTTATTACTTTAAAGATGCACTTGGGGGTATTATTAATTATAGGGGGTTGTATTATATATTTTATAATTGGTGGTAGCAGCAGGATGGGTGTACAGGTAAGGACAATGTGGGTCAGGTGCCTGGAAAAGTAAGGAGCCAAAGATGTCTGTGCTGCAAACTTTACAGAGACTGGAAGAAATGGTCACGGCCGTCCAGATGAAAGAGATGGGAAATGTGAAGGATTGGTCAGAGACGTCACCTGTAAATCACTAAATGTTACTGCACTGTATTCACCTAAATCGTCTGCAGAGCCGCTATATAGTGATAATATCGGTATACCTAAGTTGGGGGCCCACTTGGACATGTTTTAGTTTTACGAGAAAAGCAGCACATTTCTATTTTGAGCCGGTAAAGTGGGCACTGTTCCGACTTCAACTCTGTGATAACTGGCGCCTTACTCACACAGTGATAAGGAACTACATATTCTATTCTCCCCTTCATGGGTTGGAAAGTTGCATCAACTACATCCTGGTGCAACAGGAAGCATTATTGTAAAATAGGTAATATTTTGTTGCCTGGCCACTCCCCTATCTTCTATGCCCTAGCTTTTCCTTAACTCTTCAGATTTGTTTGCTTTTGGCTACTGAAACAATCTTTATTGTTGGATGAGACATGTGTCCAGATTGAGGTTGATGCTATCACAAGCTTCAAAGTATATCACAAACGTGATATCACTCTGGGCCCGATGTTGTGGGAAGCTCTGAAGTGGGTCCTTAGGGGTGTTTTAGTTAGCCACAGTTCCTGTCTGTAATGCAAGCAAGCGCAAGCCTTGACCTGAGCACTAGAGAGGGTATCCTCCCTTGAGATAGTCTAAAATTGTCCTTTCTCCCCATCCCTCTTACGTGACCTACTTGTTGGACGTGAGGAGGCACAAAGACTGCTTGAACAGTCTTATAAGTGTACCATGCAGATCTGTCGTAGATTCTATGAGTATGGGGATAAGAGTGGGCGTATGTTAGCAAGAGCTTTGAAATCCAGACAGTCCCAGAATCAGATCTCCACAATTCTTAATTGTCAGGCCCAACCCCTCCACACTAATCAGTAGATCTCTGAAGAACTCCACTCTTAATACTTCTCCCTCTACAAACTTGATGGCCCCGATTACCAGCCCTTCTGGATGCACTCGTGGTACCGGCCCTTCTGGAGGCCCTAGCGGTTGGAGGGCTCCTGCGCGCCTGAAACTGATCCACCTCTTTGAAAGCAGAGAGGATAGAGAAGTAGCGTTTGCTACTATACATAGCTATGCTATGAATTTTTGTTTTTAACTATTGCCAGCAATGTTATTTACTGTCTCTGTAGTGTGACATCATAATGTCATAGCACAGGGATAGATCATGGCAGGCCCACCACCGCTATTACCGGCGGTGGTCCCGATATCACAAAAGAGAATTCAATAGCAGCAGCTGCTCTCTTGTGATTGATCCATCTGAATTTAGTTCCAGAGCACCTGCTTTAGTTCTAAATTCAAGTTAGCCAATCACAGGAGAGTTGGTGGTTGCTATTGATTTCAAATGGCCAAGCGATAACGGAGGCAGCTTGGCTATAATTTTTTTTTTTTTTTAACCACTGCCACCAGTGTTTTATTATCCCTGTTATGTGACATCATAGTGTTACAGCAAAGGGATAGATCATACTGCCACTACGATTTTATGCAATTTCACACTGCCATCAATGATTTGAAGATCTAGGATCTGGATGCCAATTATTTTGAAATGATAAGCAGCTCCTGCCAGTACTCTTAATGTGTTGTCGGCGTGAAATATTGCGCCATCAATGTGTTAAAAGTCATGTTAGGGACAGTTCACATCTGCGTTCGGTTTACGTTCGGGGAGTCTGCTTGGGGACCCCTAGAACGGAAACCTATACGCATAGAGAAGAGGTTTACCTAAGGAAACCTGCGGACCCCATAGACTATAATGGGGTCCGTGTGGTTTCCACTTGGTTTTCGCATGAAACATGCGGAAACATGCGGAGAGGAAAGTGCTGCTTGCAGCACTTTTCTCTCCGCATGTTTCGTGCAGAAGCCGAGCGGAAATCACACGGACCCCATTATAGTCTATGTGGTCCGCAGGTTTCCTTAGGTAAACCACTTATCTATGTGTATAGGTCCAAGCAGACTCCCCGAACGGAAACTGAACGCAGATGTGAACCGGCCCTTAATGAATGCTACATCTGTATGTTTTTTTTTCAACTGTACTAACTATGTAACTTTGCTTCATAAATTGTAAATATATAGAGTGTACAACTAGGAAAAGGAATAACAAGAACAAGAATAAATCTTCTGAGTCAAGGCATTTTTTGAAAGCACACCGGAGTAGTTTACTGTCCTATAGTTATTTGTCCTGAAAAAGTCACAAAAACTAAGGTGATTGGACATATTTATATAAAGGTACATACAGTAATAAGGAAGTATTCTGGCTAACAACCCCCGATTTCAGAGATCAAAATCAGCACCAAATTCTGCCCTGATTCTAATTGATGCTAAAAAGAAAAAATAATTCTGCTCGATCTTTCACAGGTGATTCAACCTCAGAATCTGAGAATCTGAGGCATGAGCCATTACACTGATTAGTTTAATTCATTTGAGCCTAATCAGTAGGTGAAAGCAGCAGTGGAAAGCTGAAGCCAGTGGCGTAACAAAAGTCTTGTGGGCCCCGATGCAAACTTTTGCCAGGGGTCCCCCTTCGCAGAGTGAATTCTTGATAGTGACCGTTACGGGTGCTGCAGCGATATCTCAGATACTTGAAAGCGATACAGCTGTAGTACCCACAAGTGCAGTTATCAAGAATATGATGAGTGAGCAGTGCAGCGCCTGGCATATAAAAACAATATTGGGAGCTGTGTGCTTTGGGAAACAGCTGATCTGCAAAGAGATTACTGTGGGTCCAACATCTGGGGCCCCTGCTGATCAATTCTTTGAAGTTAACTTTTGTGAGCGCCATGACTCCTTCCCTATTTACATTGCACAGCATCAGTTTTATAATCACCAAACAATGTTATTACAGCCTGTAATAATAGTGCACGGCTGCTATAAAACAGATGGCGTGTGATGTGAATAGTGAAGGGGCCCCACACAGTATTATAAGCTCCACAGTGGCCCCCACACAATATTATATGCGCAATGGTGGCCCCTATCCAGTATTATATGCTTCACAGTGGCCCCCACACATTATTTTATGCTCCACAGTGGCCCCCACACAGTATTATATGCTCCACAGTGGCCCCCACCCAGTATTATATGCTCTACAGTTGCCCCCACCCAGTATTATATGCTCCACAGTAGCACCCACCCAGTATTATATGCTCCACAGTGACCCCCACACATTATTATATGCTCCCAACAGCTTTTCAGACCCCAGAGTATAATAATTGGAGGCCCAGGGAAGGTGAATAAAAATAACAAACAATCATACTCACCTTGCCTCACCTTTCCTGGGCATTCTGGCTCGGTCCGGCTGTCTTCAGGATCTTCGGCCTCTTCAGACGTCCCTGCTGATGCAGAGCCCAGGAAAGGTGAGTAGAACTATTTATTATTTTAAGTCACCTCCCCAGGGATAGCATCTATTGAAAAGGGGCCAGGCAACATGCCAGGGCCCCTATTCATTTACAGTATGCATAGCGGTCGGGGAACCAGGCTTTCCCCGACCGCTATCATAGTGGCCCAGGATACCGGCTATCTCCAGCTGGCCGTGGGCCTCATACCCAGGTCACGGTCGCAGGGGATCGTTACGCCACTGACTGAATCCCTGCTTCAACTCTACGCCATGGGATGCCGGAGGGGGACGAAATGGAAGAAGAATTTCAGGAAGATGTCTACCTCGAATTCCACTTCTATATCTGTCGTCTAATTATACCTTTAGTGTCCACCAACAAATCTGTTTAAAAAGGGGATATACATTTTGATTGATATATTTAATTGATATTTACACAATTTGATATATTGCCTGTTTTTTGGGGGGTGCGTGTGCTGAGCTTGCAAACAAAACATCATTGCAGCACGTGACCTTGCATGTGAGAGTGATGTATTACCTGTGATTTCATAGCAGCGGAGAGAGGAGAAGGGAGGGGTACACCGAGATTGAGAGCATGCAGATGAATCATGGGTAATGTAGTTTGTCCTCAGATTCACTGCATGTAAATGACAGTGATACAAGGAGCAGCAAGTAAAATAAAACCAAGCAAAGGCTGCACAAGGGGAACAGTCACTATTTAGCACTGCTATGGATGTATTTGCAGATAATTTTTGGAATTTGGATAACCCCTTTAATGTAGATTTGAGTGTATTCTGCTTTTAGTACAAACCAGGTCTACATGATAAAAAAAGCAAGAAATCAAAAAGCTTGTTTGCTATGAGTAAAGATTTTTTTTTTTCTGAAATGCATCAGAAAGTTTTAACTACACTCCATGCTTGTCATCAATGGTTTTTAATGTGGTAACCACATACCCAACATGGAAATTATTTGTTTTCTGCTTTGTCATCAACTTACCTCAGTTGTACTGTCTCATCCTTATGGCCTGCACCCTTAAAGGGAGTCTGTCAGCAAAACTCAGCATATCAACGAAGTCCTGCATAGGTTTGGGTCCCTTGAATCAATGTTTTGCCCTTATGAATCGGTGCCTCCTTTGCTGAGATATCACCATTTTTTCCAATATGCAAATGATTGGAGCAACAATGACAATGGCAATGGCTTACCTTTTTAAAGCAACAGCAACACCCTCATTGCTCCAAAGAGCTAATTTGCATATTGATAAAAGAAGGTGATATCTCAGCAAAGTAGGCAAACACTGTATGATTCCGATGATCCTAACCTATCTATTTGCGGGACTGAGTTGATATACTAGGCTCTGGTGACAGACTCCCTTTAAATGAGCATATCCTGCCCTTAAAGCAAGCTATTAAAATATGTTTTATTACCATTGTCAATACTGGGAAAACAGGAAATAATATCTGGTTTTAAATACTGTGTGCATGAGGCAAGCTATATACACTGGTTAAAAAAAATAAAGGGAACACTAAAATACCACATCCTAGATATCAATGAATTGGCATTTGGTGTTCTCTGGCAAATGCCAATCGGCCTGCACGGTGTTGGGCTCTAAGCACAACACCCACTTGTGGATGTCAGGACCTCATACGACCCTTATGGAGTCTATTTCTGACAGTTTGAGCAGACACATGGATATTAGTGGCCTGCAAGAGGTCATTTTGCAGCGCTCTGGCACAGGCTCCTCCTGTTCTTCCTTGCACAAAGGAGGAGGTAGCGGTCCTGATGCTGGGCTGTTGCCCTCCTACGGCCCCCCTCCACCTCTCCTGGTGTACTGGCCTGTCTCCTGGTATCTGCTCCATGCTCTGGATACTGTGATGACAGACACAGCTACCCTTCTTGCCACAACTCACATTGATGTGCCATCCTGGATAAGCTGCACTACCTGAGCAACTTCTGTAGGTTGTAGAAACTGCCTCAAGCTACCTCTAGGGGTTAGAGCAATGACAAAATGCAAAAGTGACCAAAACAACAGCCAAAAAGGATGAGAACAGAGAAATGGTCTGTGGTCACCACTTGCAGAACCACTCCTTTATAGGGGTGGTCTTGCTTATTGCCTATCATTATTTTTCATATATATATTTCATATATATCATTATATTTCTACCTGTTGTCTGTTCCATTTGCACAACAGCAGGAGACATTGATTCACAATCAGTGTTGCTTCATAACTGGACAGGAGGATTTCAGAGAAGTGTCATTGACTTGGAGATACATTGTGTTGTTTAAGTGTTCCCTCTATTTTTTTGAGCAGTGTGTGTGTGTATATATATATATATTGTTGGTACCCCTCATTTAATGAAAGAAAAACCCACAATGGTCACAGAAATAACTTGAATCTGACAGACTGGAATTTGCCAAACTACATGTTGACAAGCCACAAAGCTTCTGGGAGAATGTCCTATGGACAGATGAGACAAAAATCGAAATTTTTGGCAAGGCACATCAGCTCTATGTTCACAGATGGAAAAATTACGCATATCTTGAAAAGAACACTGTCCCTACTGTGAAACATGGAGGAGACTCTGTTATGTTCTGGGGCTGCTTTGCTGCATCTGGCACAGGGTGTCTTGAATCTGTGCAGGGTACAATGAAATCTCAAGACTATCAAGGAATTCTAGAGAGAAATGTGCTTCCCAGTGTCAGAAAGCTTGGTCTCAGTCGCAGGTCATGGGTCTTGCAACAGGATAATGACCCAAAACACACAGCTAAAAACACCCAAGAATGGCTAAGAAGAAAACATTGGACTATTCTAAAGTGGCCTTCTATGAGCCCTGACCTAAATCCTATTGAGCATCTTTGGAAGGAGCTGAAACATGCCGTCTGGAAAAGGCACCCTTCAAACCCAAGACAACTGGAGCAGTTTGCTCATGAGGAGTGGGCCAAAATACCTGTTGAGAGGTGCAGAAGTCTCATTAACAGTTATAGGAATCGTTTGATTGCAGTGATTGCCTCAAAAGGTTGTGCAACAAAATATTAAGTTAAGGGTACCATCATTTCTGTCCAGGCCTGTTTCATGAGTTTTCTTTTTAAAAAAATTATGTTGAAGTACAGTTGAAAAGCAATGTCTGACTTTCATTTGTTCATTTTCATAGAATTTTTATATATTATTACTTTTGTCAGATTCAAGTTATTTCTGTGACCATTGTGGGTTTTTCTTTCATTAAACGAGGGGTACCAACAATTTTGTCCACGTGTGTGTGTGTGTGTATATATATATATATATATATATATTTATTTATTTATATATTTATATTCCTATGCTGTATATGTATCTTTTGGCAGATAAGAAAGCAACAAACACATGATATTTTCAAAAATTTACCAATACAATGCAGACTTGTATTCTGCTTCGAACTGACACCAAGTTTCACTGCTGGCATTCCACAGCTGAACATGTAGCTACTGTCAGAATCTGTGTAAAACATAAAATGAGTGCAATTAGAAAAGAGATAATAACAAGTAAATTAATCTTTTACTTAACAGTTTATGTCCCTCCCCAGATTTTGTTCTTTGCCAGTGTTTTGGTGAATTCAGCAGGTTTCTTCTTTTGCCATACTGATTTATGTAGAACCTTAATCAAGTCAATAAAGAGTTGATTTACTGTAGGAATTTAGAAAGATTGGAGCAGATTTCGGGGGCAGAAATCTGGCGTATAAGGCATAAAAAGTTGCTAATTTTTTTAGCAAAAATGTGCAGCTTTTTTCTAATCTGCGCTACGCACGCTGCTTAAGGGGCATACAGGTGGTGGGTTCATCAGGTCCTCCAGATTTTTATTATTTACACCAGAAATCTGCAGTCACACGGCCTGGCAGAGGCTGCACCTCATTTATGAGGCGGCATGCACCTCCTTATAAATGAGGTGCACCCTCTGCTATGTAAGGAGTTATTAAAACTGGCATTAAAAATGCCAGCCTTCATTATACTATCAGTGTATCAAAGATTTAGGCTAAGGCCCCATGTAGTGTCTCGCAGCAAAAAAAACGCTGCAGGAAAAAAATGCATCATAGTTTTTCCTGCAGACTTTCTGCTTCAATTATACCTATATGGAAACCTTTGGTGTTTCCGTAGGTATAATTAACAAGTTGCAATTTCCAAAACCGCAACAGTTTTGGAAATTGCAGCGTGTCTGCTGCACATCTTTTTCCTAGATTTGCTAGAATCCCATTGACTTTGCTGTGACTGTAAAACACTATGTTTTTTTCTGTGGCGTTTCTGCCGCGGGCAAAGCACAGCGTTTACGCCACATGGGGCCCCGACCTTAGGCTCAGTTCATGTGGTGCTTTTTCAATAACTGCATGCATTTTTTTAATTGCAATAATAAGTAGCACATTTTCAGGGTGGGTTTATACAGTACTTTTTACTGAAAAACTACATGCATGTTTTAATTGTAGAAATGAGCAACACATGTTACTATGCATTTCACCTGGATACTAGAGCACATTAAATTGAGAATCTCTGGCTTGCATGCTTTTTGAACTGTAGTAAAATGAGTAGCACATATCACTTTACAGTCAATGGAGCCAGTGACACCTACTGGATCCATGCTATACCAGGCAGCTCCTGATTTTACCCACTCCATTCTAGCGTGGTTGAGTGTAGAATGGAGTGGTTTAAATCAGGAGCTGCCTGGTATAGCATGGATCCAGTAGGTGTCACTGGCTCCATTGACACTAAGGCCCCACGTAGCGGGCTGCATCAAAAAAGCTTTAGGGAAAAACCGTGGCGGCAACGCATTGAGCGGTTTTTCCACAGTGCTTTTCACAGAAAGTCCACAGAGGCTTCCTCAGCGGGCTTTCTGCTTCCATTATACCTGTAGGGAAACCATGTGGCCCGTTCAGTTGCGCACCGTGCTTCAGTCCTCAGAACCCATGCACACCACGTGACTGCTGAGGCCAATCAGCAGCCTCAGCAGTCGCTGAAGAGGTACTGGTGACATATGTGAGTGTCATCACCGATCCCTCTCCAGCGACCGCCTAATTAGCCTAAACAGTCTTGTGGGGTGCAGGGGGACTTAAAGGGGTATTCCCATGAACATAATCATATCTATATTTGTAGATAATTAAAGTTAAAAATTTTGGCAAGTATAAGTAGTTAAAAAATTTGCAGAGTTTTAAAGATTTTCTCTATCTTAGTGGTGACAGTCTATTGTCTTGATGGGTTGCCAATGGATACGACCACGAATGCACAAACTTTCTATAGTCTGGGACTTGTCAGTAACCCAGCCATGATTTTCTTATTGTAGCTGGGTTATCAGGCACGGACTCTACATATATCAGAAGATATCCTGGCCACAATAAGGAAATCATGTTCTATTTTCTCACCTTAGAAAAGTCCTGCTTTCATGGTCGTATCCACTGGCAACCCATCAAGACAACAACTTGTGACCACAAGAAATTTATAGAAAATCTTTAAAATTCAGCAAAATGTTTAATGGCTTATACAGGTGCATCTCAATAAATTAGAATATCTTTGAAAATTTATTTCAGTAATTAAATTAAAAAAGTGACCTCCTATATTTTCTAGATTCTTCACACACAGAGTGTACTATTTAAAGTGTTTTATTTCTGTAAATGTTGATTATGGATTACAGGTAATCAAAACCAAAATCTAAGAAAATTAGAATATTGTAAAAAAGTTCAGTATTGTAAATTCAGTGTGTCACCTGGCAAGGTTTCCTAAGCCTTTAAATGGTCCCTCAGTCTGGTTCAGTAGGACACACAATCATGGAAGACTGCTGATTATGAATAGAATTACTAAAATGAATGAACATTTCAAAACTATTCTAATTTATTGAGATGCACCTGTATTTGCAAAAATGTTTAACTTTTAATTATCTACAAATTTAAAAATGGTTATGTTCATGGGAATACCCCTTTAAGCACAATGCGCGACCGAACGGGCTGCTGTGTCAGACACTGGAACGCTGGGGACAGGTGAGTATGTTTTTTTTAATGTTACAACTCATTAAGAATAATGTCCCATAGTGCACACAGCATAATGTCCCACATTGGCCCTCACACAGTATAATGTCCCACAGTGGCCCCTTCACATAACATAATTTCCCATAGTGGCCCCTCCACACAATATAATGTCTCACAGTAGCCCCTGCACACAATAAAACGTCCCATAGTGGCCCCTCCACACACTACAATACCCTTCAGCGGCCCCTCCACATACTATAATGCCCTTTAGTGGCCCCTCCACAGAGTAAAATGTCCCATAGTGGTCCCTCCTCACACTGTAATGCCCTATAGTGGCCCCTCCACATACTATAATCCCCTATAGTAGCCCTTCCATACCGTATAATGTCTCATATTGGCCCCTTCACACATTACAAAGTACTATAGTGGCCCATGCAGTTTTTCTTTATGAATGTTTCAAAAATTTCGGGTTCGGAAGATTAAGGGCTGGGCCTCGAGGCAAGTAGCCTGCCAGCCCAGCAGCCCATATTCCAGTCGCCTCACTGGGAATGTTCCCATTGATATACATGGTAAGATTCGCCCCTGATCACATAGAACATATCAAAAATAAAGGGTACTAAGTTGTTTGCAAATTTGAAAATAATAGGCTCAAAGTCACCTCAAAACGGGTTGTTTTCCACTGAATTTTTGGATTGTCTTCCTCTGTTTGATATCATTGACTAGGCCCACCCAAGGATCCACTGGTACACTGTTGGGTCATTCCAAAACAGCAGCTAAATTACATGTTCTTACACTGGCATATTTTGATGGTGTATTGTAATAGAGTTCATTTGTTACACTATTGTTCATAAATACGTGTGCTCCTTCTGGCCTCTTGCTTATGTTTAACCTCTTCCCGCTCTGCTGCGTATTATTATCTCATGCTGATCCTATAGCTAACAATCAGTGCCATAATAGTACAGCACTTTCATGCTGTGAGCACAGGAGCTGTGCCTGCATGACTTCCAGATATCAGCTGTATTACACAATCGAGGCCCAGGACTAGCCAACGGAGTTGGGAAATACTCAAGTAGCTTAACCCCACAGATGCCATGATCAATAGTGATCACAGCATCTGGGATAGTGCAATGGCAAGATAACCCCCTACCAGCACGCCTCAGATCCCCCGTGATGAGATGAGCGGGGTCTGAGGGGTTACCATGGCAGCAACAGCCTCCTGGCTGCATATGTGCAATGTACTACAATACAGTGTATTTCAGTACATTGCACTGTGGATCAGTGGAAGTCCTCTTGTGGAACAGGAAAAAAGTAAAAAAAAAAAAAAAAAGTTTAACCACTTCAATACCAGATGCTTTACCCCCCTTTCAGACCAGACTCATTTTCGGATTTTTCTGTATGTGCGGTTTTGAGGGCTGTAACATTTTTATCATTTGTGTTATTCAACTAATTTCTGCATATTTTTTTTTGGTGACACATAAAGCTTTATTTTTATGTTGTTTTTATTTTTGCACGTGTTTTAATTTTTTTATATCCGGGAAAATCTAAACAAAAGAGGAGGGAAAACATGTCTGTTTTTCACTTTTCATTTTTTTTTAAATTTAATAACACAAAGTGCTACTAAAAAACTTTATAAAATAGTTTTCACTCTCCGTTAAGGTAATTTGTATTTTTTATGGTGTAGTCGGGGGTGGGGCTATAACCTGTAATAAGGGCGTTTTATTGGTGTATTTTTTATTTTTTTTTTATTATTTTATTTACATTTTTTTTTAACTTTTCTATGAATTTTTTTTTTAATTTTTTTTTTTTACATTGTGTCCCCATAAGGTCATAATAGACCTTTGGGGACATCTGATCACTTTTTTTTTTTGTTGTGGGTGAGGCTGATTTCCCCTTTAACTGGGGCTGGTACATTTAGCCCCAGTTGCAGGAGGAATATAGCCTCCTGTGCATAACTATGGGACTTATAGAGCTGATCTGGATCCTGTAGGACCCAGCAGCTCTTGCAGATGCTGCACCCGGTGGATCACGTGATCAATGAGCGCTGTATACACAGTGATCGGGAAGGCAGGGAAGGTAATGAACCTTCCCTGTCTTATCTCTGGGAGCTCTGGCTGAAGTTACCGGTACGTCCTTGCAGAACTTTACAACCACCTTCCGGACGTATATACCCAATTGGCGGTTGGAAAGTGGTTAAAAAGTAAAAATAAAGTAAAAAAAAAAATGAAACAAATAATAAAAAGTTAACTCCCCCTTTTAATTAAAAAAAACCACATAATATAAACAATATGTGTATATGTCTGCATTGTGCAAGCAGTGGAGGAAGGCATTACTGTTGGTGGTGGAGGTAGTAGTGGCAGGGGGTATGGTACTACCGGTAATCATTCTGGTATGGGCACTAGAGGAAAATCTGAAGGTGGAAATCATGAGGGTGTGCAGGAATCCTGTGGCCATGATGTTTCAGAAAAAAAATGGGAAAGATGATGACATTGCCAATGATAATGCCGATGATAATTTTTTTGTGAATAGGACCTAGCAACTGGGTCAGGATGACAAGGTGACATCAGTTGTGTCAGTGATGATATTAACAATTCTAGACAATATCCAAAATTCCAGCAGGCCCAATATCTAAAAAGCCTGCCAGGGGCAGACCTAGGGGAAGCTCACGGGGTGGTGGCACTAGTGGCGTTTCCACGGTGTTTCTGTGGCTGCTGGTGTTGGCTACACATTTTTTTTTTTTTTTTTTCCTTTTGAGTTGGAAGGGACCTCAAGGGCCATCAAGTCCAACCCCCTGCAAAAGCAGGTTTTCCTAAATCATCCCAGCTATATGTTTATCCAATTTCCACTTGAAAATTTCCATCGATGAAGAGCTCACCACCTCCCGTGGCAGCCTATTCCACTCCTTCACTACCCTCACTGTCAGAAAGTTTTTCCTAATATCTAATCTGTATCTCCTTCCCTTTAGTTTCATCCCATTACTTCTTGTACTTCCTTCCGCTAATGAGAAAAGGTTAGATCCCTCTGCACTGTGACTACCTTTCAGATATTTGAAGACCGCTATTAAGTCTCCCCTTAGCCTTCTCTTCTGTAAACTAAACAATCCCAGTTCTTTTAACCGTACCTCATAGGACATGGTTTGCAGACCTTCCACCATTTTGGTTGCTCTTCTCTGGACTTGTTCCAATATATCGATGTCTTTCTTGAATTGAGGCGCCCAGAACTGTACACAGTATTCCAGGTGGGGTCTGACCAGGGCAGAGTACAGCGGACTAATTACCTCTCTTGATCTAGATTCAATGCTTGTCTTGATACATCCCAAAATTTAGTTAGCCTTTTTTGCAACTGCACCACACTGTTGGCTCATATTGAATTTGTGATCTACTATTATGCCCAAGTCCTTTTCCCCTGTGCTATCACTTAGTTCTATTCCTCCCATACTATATATGCTTTTTACATTTCTGTTACCCAGATGTAGGACTTTGCATTTGTCCCTCTTAAATACCATTCTATTCGCCTCAGCCCATTGTTCCAGTGTGTCTAAGTCCTCTCTCTCCTCTCTAGCGTTGGCTATTCCTCCTATCTTCGTATCATCTGCAAATTTTATTAGTTCCCCAATAATCCCATCGTCCAGATCATTTATAAAGATATTAAAAAGTACTGGGCCCAGGAGAGAGCCCTGCGGCACCCCGCTCTTTACTTTCTTCCAGTTCGATGTATAGCCATTTAGTATTACTCCTTGTACCCGATCTTTAAGCCAATTGTGAATCCACCTCACTGATTTTTTATCAAAGCCATACTTAATCATTTTTTCAATAAGAATGTTATGTGATACTTTATCAAATGCCTTACTGAAGTCAAGATATACTATATCCACTGCATTCCCCTGGTCCAACCATTCAGTGATTTTGTTGTAGAAGGAAATCAGATTAGTCTGACAAGATTTATTGGTCATAAAGCTGTGCTGGCTCTGATTAATTAAAGCCTTCCCATCCAGGTACCGAAGTAGATGTTCCTTAACAATTTGCTCAAAGATTTTTCCTACTATCGAGGTCAGACTTACCGGCCTATAATTTCCTGGATCATCCCTTTTCCCCTTTTTGTAGATGGGGACCACATTTGCCCTTTTCCAATCTAGAGGGACCACTCCTGTTTCCCATGACTTATTGAAGATTATAGCAAGAGGTTCTGATATTTCCTCTGCTAACTCTTTCAAGACTCTAGGGTGTAAATCATCCGGTCCTGGGGACTTGGTCTCCTTTATCTTGGCTAAATGCTCTCTTAGCAAACCTTCGCTTATAGTCAGCTTAGAGTCCTCCTTTCCCTCATCACTATCACCATTAATGTTGATATTTCCATTAGTTTCTTGGGAGAAGACGGATACGAAATATGAATTTAGTAGCTCTACCTGCTGTTCCACCATATTAACTGTTTCACCCTTATCATTCTTCAGGACTCCAATGGTTTCCTTCACTTTTCTTTTACTTTTAACATACCCCCAAAATCCTTTTACCTTACTCTTAACCTCTTTTGCAAGCTTCAATTCATGTTCAGCCTTAGCTCCTTTGATACTTGTCTTGCAGAGTCTGCAAACTGCTTGTGATGAACCGACCCTCAGTTTTATATCTTTCTTGGAAGTGTGTTTTACTTGCTTAGGTCAGTCCTTCCCCCACTTGGAATGCGGTGCTTTAGTGGAGTCCACATTGCTGGACGATAGGCTTCACTGGTTTTATGTGTGTTCATTGGAGATGGCTTGCTATAGCCAGGCACTTTTATTATCCCTGGCCAGATGGGATGGGGGATAGCAAGCCTTAACTTCACCCTTCTCTCCAAGGGTTCTGCAAAGGTGGGAGAAGGGGGGCTGCCTGGGTGCAAGGGGTGGGTGGAACACTAGCCATATACTGTGGGCAGACCTGGATTCTGGGGTCATTCAGCAAAGAGGCAGTAAGGAGCTCTGATCTGGGAGAAGATGAGAGGGCCTGCCCTACTGAGGAATGCTTTGAGGGCCTAGTTCTGGACAGCATGTAGAAGGATTGTTTTATGCAACTTGCTTAAGCTTGCGCCCTAGGCCCAAAACTCTGCTGTGGCCTAGAGAAACGGACTACGAGCCTATGCCGGTATTTTCTCTATCTTTTAATTCCCCTGTTTATTTTTGTGTATTGTATCATCGCCCTTTTGCTTGTATGTTTATGCTTGATCATATTAATATTGTATATTTCTGTATATGCTATTAATTCATACCGACCCACTTGGGTTATTAAACATATAAAATTTATATCGCTCATTTCATTTTTATCCTATGACCCGGTCTACTCACGGTGTGTGAGTGGGAGGTTAAGAAAGAAGTTTGATCGCAGGCGTGCCAGGCGGCTGGGCGAGGCGATATTCTTCACAGTGGTGGCAGCGGTGGGATATTAGGGTAACAGTGTGTGGGTGTGGTATCACGCAGACACTGGGGATTGCGGCAATCCTATGGAACGAGCGCGGTATGAGATCAAGCTTAAAATACGGTGAAAGTTTGGTACAGTACTGTTCCCTCCCTTCTTCTTTTTTCTGTCCTATCTTTGATTTGGCAACGGCTTCCAGTGGATGGCTGGTGGGACCAGAAGCATAACCAAACGTCTGCAGGACTTGGTTGCTGCTGAACTCCAGGAGATGGCAGATATGGAAGCTACCATAGCCATGCAGGAGGCGGAGCAAAGTCCTGAGAGGCTGGCACCAGAAAACATCACCATGCCAGACGGTTCTGCAGGTGCCCGGACCCCAGAGGTAACTGTGCCTGGAGGGACCAGTAACCCCAGTTCTGTGGGGGTAACGGACTTATACTTGCAAATGGCCTTACAGCAGATAGACGCCAGTGACTATAGCACCCGTCTGCAGGTGATTCTCCAGTACCGAGAAGCTGCAGAGCGCCGGGTGGAGAGAGAGGCCGCTGCTGCTGCTGCAGAGCGCCGGGCGGAAAGAGAGGCCGCTGCTGCAGAGCGTCGGGCGGAGTTGGAGCATCAGCTTGAGCTAAAAAAGCTGGAACTTTGCCAGCAGGCGCAACCTTCCCCTGCACCAACTCCAGGAGCCCAAGCACTAAAGATCCGATCCGAGGACTTTCCAATCTTGGAAGATAACGGGGACTTGGACTCGTTTTTGCGGGGATTTGAGCGGGTGTGTAAGCAGCATCATATTCCCCAGGCAGAATGGGCCCGTTACCTGTCTCCCCGGCTGAAGGGAAAAGGCCTGGATGTTTCCACGAGCTTACCAGTGGACGCGGACTATGAGACCATCAAAGCGGCGCTGATCCGGAGATACCGGCTCACGCCGGAGGTGTACCGCAAAAAGTTCCGGAATATCCAGCGGGGTCCCACAGAGAGCTATGCGGATGTTCTGCACCACTTACAGGTTACATTCTGGCAGTGGATCAAAGGACTTACTGTCACCACGTTTGAGGGAATTGGGGATCTTATGATAAAGGAACAATTTCTCCAGGTGTGCCCTCTGGAGGTCCGCCAGTTCGTGTGTGATTGGAAACCCAAAACAGCAGACAAGGCTGCAGAGATTGCTGACGACTATGTGTCCACCAGGGAGCAAGGGATCAAGAGAGGAGCCACACTGCAGAGACCCCCAAGCGGGAAGGAGGGGCAAAGTTGGAGTTCACCACAGCCTGCGGTCTCCAAGTGGGGTAAGACAAACTCTGTCCCGGGTGCCCCCTCTACTTCCCCTGTCCCAAGAACTCTGGGCGCCCCAGGGACCACCTCTAAATCCCAAGGAGAGGTCCGGCGGTGTCATGCTTGTAACCAGCCAGGACATTTCAAGGCGGAGTGCCCCAACCGCTCTAAGAACCCCCCTGTTTCCCCAGCCACGGCAGCTGGCTCATCTGTATACTTGGTGGGGAGGGAGGGGTTGCAATCCGATGCCAACAGTCAACAGGTCATTGTGGGGGGTAAAGTGGTCATGGGATTTCGGGACACTGGGGCGCAGATTACTCTGGTGCAACCTGACTTGGTCCCTGCGGACAGTATTATCCCTGGAAAAACTCTGACCCTGAAGGGTATTGGACAAGAACGCGTAACTGTGCCCATGGCTTGCGTCCATTTGGACTGGGGTGCGGGAAAAGGGATGCGTGATGTGGGGCTAGTGTCTGATCTGCCTGCCAATGTACTATTGGGAAGAGATTTGGGGCCCTTGGTGTCCCAATATGGGGTGGGAGAAGCCCCACCTCGCTGTGACAAAATGTCTGTACTGAAGGATGATTTTAATGAGGTGTTGAAGCCTGTCACACAGGCAGAGGGAGGGGTCAGCCTTTTGTCTCCCCTTGCTGTGCGTCCAGCTAAAGTAATCAGTGAGCATGTGAATGAGACATTGTGGAATGCTGACCTGGCTGTAGCCCCGCCCACATCTGCGGGTGATGAGAGCCCCCTCAGTGTGACCCTGGCTCAGCCATTCACCCATGCAGTTCACTGTGAATCAATGAATGAATGCAATGTCAATGTAATTGCTAATTCTTGCCTTGCAGGTTTACAGGGTAGCTCTTCTGAGATGCTGGGGGCAACCCCAACTGAGGACAATGTGCCAGGTGGTCAGGTGGGTCACGGGGATCTCAGGGCCGATCCGGATGAGGAACGGACTGCTGGTATTGTGGTGGTGACCCGCAGCCAGAGTGCTAGAGGGGTGGAAGGCGCTCCGACCCCTGAAGCGTTCCCTCTGTCACCCGGAGATGGCACTGAGGCCGCCGTGACTAGCCTCCCCACCCTGGAGCCGGAGGAGCCCGGCGGGTATGTGACATGCACATCTCTTCTGTCTGGTTCCAGTCAGGAGTTCAGGGACGCTGTCCAAGCTGACCGCAGTCTGGGCGCATTGAAGGAGCGTGCCGATCAACCTCCCTTGGAGTCGGACAAGGACCGTGTGTACTGGGAGCAAGGGAGGTTGTACCGGGAAACGATCCCCACAAAGGGAAAAGAAAGTCGGCTCAGGGAGAAACATTTGGTGGTACCCCAACCCTACCGCGTGGAGTTGTTGCGGATTGCTCATGATATTCCACTGGCAGGCCACCTGGGGATCGCTAAGACCAAGGCTCGCCTCAGCCACTTATTCTACTGGCCTAAGATGGGGACAGATGTAGCTAAATACTGCCGTTCATGTGACACTTGTCAGAGGATGGGCAAGGTGGGGCAAGGCTCCAAAGCACCAATGATACCTATGCCCATCATAACCGAACCTTTCCAGCGGGTGGCTGTGGATCTCATTGGACCCCTGTCCATTCCCAGTTGCACCGGGAAACGTTTCATATTAACGGTAGTAGACTACGCTACTAGGTACCCGGAAGCTGTCGCGCTGTCTTCCACCCGGGCTGATGTAGTGGCCAAGGCTCTGGTAGGCATCTTCTCCCGTGTTGGATTTCCCAGAGAGATGCTCACAGACCAAGGTACCCAGTTCATGTCTGCCTTGATGCAAGGCCTGTGTAAGGTAACAGAGGTGCAACATCTGGTGTCCAGCCCGTATCACCCACAGACCAAGGGCCTGTGTGAACGGTTCAATGGCACCCTGGAGCAGATGCTCAGGATGTTAGTCGAGTCCCACGGGCGCGACTGGGAGCCTTATCTCCCGCACCTGCTGTTCGCTTACCGGGAGGTGCCGCAAGCCTCAACGGGGTTCTTCCCCTTTGAGCTCTTGTATGGGAGACGTGTACGTGGGCCCCTAACTCTTGTGAAAGAGTCCTGGGAAGGAGAAACAGCCATCCAAGGTGTGCCAGTCGTGCCCATGGCCCAAGTGCAGACGGCATGGGGTGCTGGAGGTGGGACCCAAGAAGGGGGTGTGTCAAATGTATTACCTGTCAATGTATTGTGGAGGGATGGTTTGGGGAAGCATAATCTTAGTCATTTGCCCAAGGTATCACCATCACCCACCCAAGTACAGGAGGAACAGGGTGTAGGCCCAAAGGGGCAAGGCGTCTGGGAGGGAGGACAGGGTCCAAACATACCTGTGCCAGAACCAGAGGTGCCCCTAGGTTTGGAAGCAAAGGGGGAGGTGCAGAATCCCCTAGAACTATCCCAACTAGCGGATAGTGTGGGAGAGACCCTGAGAGACTGCCGGGAAGGGGTCACTAAACTGGTATCACAAGGGCCTGGGGTTGCGAGTGTGGATCTGCGGGATGCCAGCACTCAGCACGAGGTCCCAGTGCAGGCCGGGGGTAGCCAGGTGGGCGGAGACTGCCGGGATGGGGTCTCAGCACCGGTACCACAAGGGCCTGGGGTTGCGAGTGTGGATCTGCGGGATGCCAGCACTCAGAACGAGGTCCCAGTGCAGGCCGAGGGTAGCCAGGTGGGCGGAGACTGCCGGGATGGGGTCTCAGCACCGGAACCACAAGGGCCTGGGGTTGTGAGTGTGGGTCTGAGGGACGCCAGCACTCGGGGGAGGGACCCAGAGCAAGCAGGAGGTAGCCAGGTCTACTTAATTCAGAGCCTGAACCTTAGAAGAGTCTCCATTCAGACAGGAGAGGAAGAGGGTATCAGTACGCCAGGAATATGGTCAGGGACCAGCGCAGGACCCGGCGGGGTGAGGCCGCCAAGGTGTCCGCGGAAGGCGATCTTAGGATCGTCCTTCCTCCCGACACGCTCTAAAAGGGGGAGGTGTGATGAACCGACCCTCAGTTTTATATCTTTCTTGGAAGTGTGTTTTACTTGCTTAGGTCAGTCCTTCCCCCACTTGGAATGCGGTGCTTTAGTGGAGTCCACATTGCTGGACGATAGGCTTCACTGGTTTTATGTGTGTTCATTGGAGATGGCTTGCTATAACCAGGCACTTTTATTATCCCTGGCCAGATGGGATGGGGGATAGCAAGCCTTAACTTCACCCTTCTCTCCAAGGGTTCTGCAAAGGTGGGAGAAGGGGGGCTGCCTGGGTGCAAGGGGTGGGTGGAACACTAGCCATATACTGTGGGCAGACCTGGATTCTGGGGTCATTCAGCAAAGAGGCAGTAAGGAGCTCTGATCTGGGAGAAGATGAGAGGGCCTGCCCTACTGAGGAATGCTTTGAGGGCCTAGTTCTGGACAGCATGTAGAAGGATTGTTTTATGCAACTTGCTTAAGCTTGCGCCCTAAGCCCAAAACTCTGCTGTGGCCTAGAGAAACGGACTACGAGCCTATGCCGGTATTTTCTCTATCTTTTAATTCCCCTGTTTATTTTTGTGTATTGTATCATCGCCCTTTTGCTTGTATGTTTATGCTTGATCATATTAATATTGTATATTTCTGTATATGCTATTAATTCATACCGACCCACTTGGGTTATTAAACATATAAAATTTATATCGCTCATTTCATTTTTATCCTATGACCCGGTCTACTCACGGTGTGTGAGTGGGAGGTTAAGAAAGAAGTTTGATCGCAGGCGTGCCAGGCGGCTGGGCGAGGCGATATTCTTCACACTGCTGTATACTCTTCCTTAGATATAGTTCCCATCTTCCACTTGTTGTATGTTTCCTTTTTCTTTTTTAGCAGGTTATGTAATTTTTTGATCATCCATCCTGGTGTTTTTAAGTGCTTCCCATTTTTCTTCCTTCTAGGTATTGTTAATTCCTGTGCATTAATGATTTCCCTACGGAAGATTTCCCACCCTTCATGTGCATTTTTGTGCTTAAGAATTTTTCGCCATGGAATTCTATTAACCCTTACCTTTAGGCCCCTAAAATCTGCCCTACTAAAATCAAGCCTTGAAGTCTGTGTCTTCTCAGGTCTTCTTTTTCTTACCACCCCAAACTCGAGTATAGCATGATCACTAAATCCTAATGTCCCTGCTACCCTTAGTTCCTTAACCATGTCCTCCTTATTGGTTAAAACTAGGTCCAAAATGGATGTTCCTCTCGTGTTTTCTTCTACTAGCTGGACAATGAAGTTGTCTGCTAGAAAGGATAAAAATTTGATAGAGCCTTTACTCATAGCTGTGTGGGTTTCCCAATGAATGTCTGGGTAATTGAAGTCTCCCATGATAACTATTTCATGTTTCTTTGAAAGCGTGGTCATTTGCTGTGAAAAAATCTCATCCATGTCTTCTGTCTGTCCTGGTGGTCTATAATAAACACCTATTATGATGTCCTTATCATTGTTTTTCCCTTGAATTACTACCCAAATATTTTCTAATAAATTATCATTCTGTAAAACTGTAATTTCTGTGGAGATGTGTTCTTTTCTAACATACAATGCAACTCCTCCCCCGCTTTTATTAGTTCTATTCTTTTTGAATAAGTTGTATCCTTCCATCTGTATGTTCCAATCATGCTTATCGTTCCACCAAGTTTCTGTGATACCAATGACATCATAGTTTTCCTTCTGTATTATCAGCTCTAGTTCTCCCTGTTTGTTTCCCATGCTTTGTGCATTTGTGTAAAAACATTTCAGATTGTGCTCTGTTGCTTCCTTTTTTTTACTTTCCTTCTGAGTATCCTGTCTTGGGTCCTCTTTACCACATCTAATAACCTTGTTTAATATGTCCTTTAACTGCATGTTCTTGTCTTCCTTTTTTCTTCCCATCCCCTCCTCTGCTAGTTTAAAGCCCTCATGATGAGTGTAGCAAGTCTGGCAAATATGTGTTTCCCAGGATTTGTGAGATGTATCCCATCTCTAGCAAGGAGTCCATCGTAGAGGTAATTCACGCCATGGTCCAAAAATCCAAATCCTTGCTCTCTGCACCACTGCCGAAGCCACTTGTTCACCTCTAGTATTCTATTCCATCTCCTGATGCCATGACCATCAACTGGGAGGATTGATGAGAATACTACCTGTGCATCCAGTTCCTTCACTTTCTTCCCCAAATTTTCAAAGTTTTTACGGATAGTTGGTAAATCATTTTTTGCCGTATCATTTGTACCCACATGTATCAGTAGAAATGGGTAGTTGTCCTTGGAGCTGAAGAGGCATGGAATCCTATCGACCACATCCTTAATTTTTGCTCCTGGGAGGCAGCATACTTCTCGTGCATTTAAATCTGGCCTGCAGACAGCTGCCTCTATGCCTCTTAGCAGTGAGTCGCCCATAACCACTACTCTTCTTTTCTTCCTTGCAACACTATTTCTTGTTGCTCCTACTTGTCTCTGGGTGACTTTTATTTCTTCTTTTGCTGATAGATTATTTTTGTCATTTTCATCAGCCTGCATAAGAGTTTCATATTGGTTACCTAGCTGTGTGAGTGGTGAAGGCCTTGTGCTCCATTTGCATCTCTTGGTATCCAATTTTCTGCCTCTGTGGGTTCAGTCAAGTATTCATCCCTTACTGTATTATGGAGGCTTACTTCAGCCTCTGCCACTGTAGGCTCTCTCAAACTTTCTTCCCTTACTGTGTTAAGGAGGCTTGATTCTGCTTCATCAATGAAGACCTTACTTTCTTTGATGCTTCTCAACCAGGGGCGCACCGCTAATGAGGCGAGGTGAGGCGGCCGCCTCGGGCGGCACTGTCCAGGGGGCGGCATTTTACAATTTAATGTAAACCAGCCCAGGACAGGCCGCTTTAAAAAAAAAAAAAAAAAACAGAGGTGAGCGCGGCCTGTCCTGGGCTGGTTTACAAGACGTCGCATCTCAGCGCAGGCGGTGATACAATGACGTCGTCACGCCGCCTACGCTGAGACACAGACGTCGCGGACAAGAGGAAGAGGCGGCGGCTGCATCAAGGCATCGCAGGTGAGTATAGCTTTTTTTTTATCTATATAAATAGGCCATAACCTGTTGGAGTATCCCCGGCAGGTCAGGGCCTATTTATTTACCTACCCCGCGTCTGCTCGTGGCCGCCCCCGCTTCCCCTTCTGCTATGGGCCGCAGAAAGGGAAGTGGATGCCGCTGTGAGCGGCCGCGGGCATCGGTAAGTTAGGCCACGGGCCGCAAATACTACTATTATTATACTCCGGGGTCTATTCAGACCCCGGAGTATAATAATCGCAGGCCTAGGGTTGGTGAGGGAACATAAAAAACAGTGTTACTCACCTCCTGCGATTCGATGTAACTCCGAGCAGGCTTGAGGCCTGTGGTGACGTCATCAGGTCGCGTCGCCGGCCTGATCACGTGACGTGTGTGCGCAATTAAACAGGGCCAAAAGCTGCAAGGAGTGCACCGGTGTCCAGGATAGGTAAGTAACTCTGATTTTTATGTTTGTATTCTCCCCTGGGTCTCCAATCATTATACTCTGGGGTCTGAAAAGTTCATGGGTCGGCCACTATGGGGCATAATACCCTGTGCAGGGACCACTTTAGAGCATAATACCCTGTGCAGGGGCCACTCTGGAGCATAATACAAGTGCAGGGGCCACTATAGAGCATAATACCGAGTGCAGGGGCCACTATAGAGCATAATACAAGTGCAGGGGCCACTATGGAGCATAATACCAGTGCAAGGGCCACTATGGAGGATAATACCAGTGCAGGGGCCACTATGGAGCATAATACCCTGTGCAGGGGCCACTCTGGAGCATAATACAAGTGCAGGGGCCACTATGGAGCATAATACCAGTGCAGGGGCCAATATGGGGCATAAAACTGTGTGCAGGAGTTGCTGCGGAACATAATACCGTGTACAGTGGCCAATGCAGGGCATAATACCGTGAGCAGGGGCCACTATGGAGCATAATACCGTGTGCAGGGGCCGCTGAGAGGCATAATACAGTGTGCAGGGGCCGCTGCGGGCCATAACACTGTGTAATACTGTGTGCAGGGGCTGCTGTGGAACTTTATAGTGTGTGTAAATGGGGCGCTATAAACATGGGCTATGGCACCTGTTTATATTATACGCTGTCTGTTTATAGTGACCGTGTTATGTAATTGTAGCCTTGTCACATACTGTAGACATGTACAGGACGAGGCTGTAGTTACATGATATGGCCGCTATGAGATGAAATACACTATGTAAACAGAGAAGCGGTCACGGCGCTTACACAGGTACCATTCAAACAGCTGATCAGTGGGGGTCCTGGGTTTTTGAACCCCACTGATTAGTTTATTAATGACCTGGAAAACCTTTTAATTAGTTAACACCTGGGGTATTATTAATAAGGGGCACTATTTATACAGGGTACACACGGACATTATTAATATAAAGATGCACTTGGGAGTATTATTCATTATGGGGGGTTATATCATATATTTTATAATTGGGGGTAGCAGCAGGATGGGGGCTTTGTGTAGGTGAGGACAATGTGGGTTGGATGCCTGGAAAAGTGAGGAGCCAAAGATGTCTGTGTTGCAACCTTTACAGAGACAAGTCACAGCTGGAAGAAGTGGTCATGGCGGTCCAGAGGGAAGAGAAGGGAAATGTGACCGATTAGTCAGAGACGTCACCTGTAAGTCACAGAATGTTACTGCACTGTATTCACCTAAATGATAGAGGATAAATACCTGAGTGATGGGGGTCTGTCTGCTGAGACCCCCACTGAGCCTGAGAATTGGGTTTTTCCCCCCACTAGGTGGGAATTCAGCCTGACCGCAGCCATATATATAGGTGTGTCACTTGGTGGATGGACGAACCCGCGTGGCTCTCATTCACTTCAATGGGAGTGCCAAAGATACCCGAAGTCCAGTACTCAGCTATCTACGGCGCTCCTATTATAGAGAATGGGGGCCATGTGGGCTCGTCCATCCACCAAGCAGAAGATGTGTGAAGTTACTTTCAGTGTTGTTGATCTGATACTGAAGTAATACAGTAAGAAGAATTCTTAAAAACTGTTTTATAACTTTGTGTATTGTGTATATTGTGCGACGATAACAGTGTGTTAAACTAGTAGCACGGAAACTCCGTTTTTTTTTTTTTTTTTTTTGGGGGGGGGGGCGTCTTTCTATAGTCCGCCTCAGGCAGCAAAGAGGCTAGGTTCACCACTGTTCTCAACGTCACTATTCTTTCTTCCAACCTCTGCACTTTTTCTTCTAAAAGGGTCACTAGTTTACATTTCATACAGGTGAAGTTGGCTTTATGGTCTGGCAAATCTGTAAACATATAACATGTTGCAGCTCACCATGTGGGTTTTCTTCCATATTGCTCATTAAATTTGGATGAATGATCCTGTATATGATTTTTTTTTTTTTTTTTTTTTTTCACGTCTGATGCCTTTTTTAGCTTTTGACCAGGCTTTTCAACCAGATTGCAAGGGGATCCCTTGTGAGGAGTATACTGGGGGGTGTGCACAGTAACAGAGGAGCAGGCAGAAGTGAAGGCAGTGGCTGAAGGGAGCACAGGGAGCTGGGGCTGGAGGCCCAGGGAATTAGCTGCAGAGAAGCTGGGGGCTGGAAATCTGCAGGGCTGAGACAGTGCAGGAGTCCAGCGGCACTTGTAGGACTGCAGGGGAAAGCGCTGCCAGCAGCGCTACGTTAACCGCCCGCGGAGCAGAAGAAAGGTGTTGGGGACCCACCTGGGTGCGCTGAACCATGGCAGCAGGCAGCAGAGAGGCGGTACACGCGTCCGGAGGGAGCGGAGCAGACGGCACAGAGTTGGTGTGGTCTGGGAAAATGGCCGCCGCCTTGTGGAGGCCCGAGTAGAAGCCGACGATGGAACCAGGTAAGAGGCTATTCCGGGTTGTCCAGAACGGTCGGTAGATGCAGGGGCCCCTGGGGCAGAGGTCCTAATAGTTAGCCCCCTCCTATTTCGGTAGTGAGTGTCGGGGGCACAGCTCAGTGTCCGTGTGCACAGCTCAGTTTTTCAAAGCTTGGAGGAGAATTTGCTTGGGGTGGAGTCGCACGGGACGTCTGGTTTTGGCTGAATGGTCATATCCCATATGGGAAATTTTTATTGCATTTCCAAACAATAAATGCATGGCAATATGCAAGGTCTGCAAACAGAAACTTAGCCGTGGTCGTGCAGGCCTACATACTCACATGAAAATGCATCACCATCTTTTTTGGCAAAATAGACTTGGCAGTGGCACTGGCACGGGAAGTGAACAAGACTCCCTTTGTGCAGGCCCAGTTCCAACACCATGCAGGGCCCATACATTTCCTCTGGATCCTCCTCTTTGGTCCATTCCCTGCCACATTTACCAGGGCAAGGTGTTGAATTGCTTCCACTAAACCTCCCCCCCCTTGTTTCTTGGTTGTAAGGTGAAGCACTGCCATGTGGCTTTACAATTAATTAGCCTGGATCAGAGGAGCCAAACAGTGGAGAGGCTGCTTGGCTGTATTCTGCAAAAAGTATCCTGCTAGAGGTGTAGCTAGGTGTTCAGTACATGGGGGGGCCGAACATGTCCAAGTGGGCCCCCAACTTAGGTATACTGATATTATCACTATACAGTATCACTATATAATGTTATATATTGGCTATACACAGGGCTCTACAAACCATTTAGGGAATACAGTGCAGTAACATTTAGTGACTTACAGGTGACGTCTCTGACTAACCATGCACATTTTCCGTCTCTTCCATCTGGACGGCCATGACCACTTCTTTCAATCTCTGTTAAGTTTGCAGCTCCTTACTTTTCTAGGTACCTGACCAATATTGTCCTTACCTGCACACCCATCCTGCTGTTACCCCCAATTATAAAATATATAATATAACCCCCCATAATGACTAATACCCCCCAAGTGCATTTTTGAATATAACTTCCCTGTGTACACCATTTAAATAGTGACCCTTATTAATAATGCCCCAGGGTTCCAATACCTGGGACCCCCAGTATCAGCTGTTTGAATGAGCCGTGGTACCTGTGTAAGCGCCATGACCCCTTCTCTGTTTACATAGTGTCATTCATTTCATAGTGGCCATGTAATGTAACTACAGGCTTGTCCTATACACGTCTATGTGACAAGGCTGTAATTACATCACACAGTCACTATAAACAGACAGTGTGTGATATAAACAGGTGCCATGGCCCCTTCATACAGCTTATCAGTGGGGATACACTTATCTCTCATTGATGATCTATTATGAGGATAGATCATAAATAAAAATGAGCTGGAAAACTCCTTAAGGTCCAGGCCCCACATGGTGGAAATGCTGCGGTTTGGCCATTGCGAAAACACTGTGGAAAAATGCGGCGTTTTACAGTTCCTGAAAAGTTCACACAATGCAGAAAAATACGTGCAGTGGACACGCTGCGTTTTCCAAAACCGTTGCACTTTTGAAAATCACAGCATGTTAATGATAGCTACGGAAATCAGGCGTTTTTTTCCTATAGGTATAATGGAAGCAGAAAGTTTGCAGAGAAAACCTGTGTGGACTTTCTGTGAAAAACATCGTGATGCATTACCGCCGCGGTTTTTCCTGCAGCGCGTTTTTTCTGTGGCTCGCTACGTGGGGCCTTTGTCTTAATAAAGCTGAAGTGCCACCATAATTAAATTAATTGTCCCCTTACATTATGCCCCTGATCCCTCTGACATAAATACTGTGCCCCTAATGACCCCTTATATAAATGCCCCCCCATGTTCATAATGCCCCCTTGTATAAATGACTCCCGCATCGTCATAATTCCCCCTCCTAACGATCCCTTATACTATTAAATTACCCACAACTGCGCTAAAAATAAACAAAAAAAAAAGTTATACTCACCTACCTGCGATCCTTTGATGAATGGAGCAGCCGCCTCCTTCCTGTCCATGCACAGAACGACTGTGTCTTGTGCCCGCCTGTGCCGAGAGGCAGACGTGTTCTGTGGTCTTGTAAACCGCAGGCCTGAAGTGGCTTGCGGTTTACAAGACAGTTAATTATGCAACGGGATATGGAGCAGGAAGAACACTTTCTACCTCTTGGTCAACGCCCTGGGTTGATGGAGGAGGATTATGATTTGAGTCAGAGTCTCTATGGTGGAGGAACTTGGACTCTTAGATTGGAATAGGAGGAGTAGAAAGACTTTACTTTGGCTTCAGAGGGGTCCTTGATATGTCAAAGGCAAAGCCAGGGGAGAATGCTGACCCTTATTTCTTTTAAGATGATGACGATGACCATGCTGGCCAAGAACACCAACCATGGCACATCCTGGGTTTGTGCGCACACTGGCAAGCATGGCAGGATGTATGATTCACTGCTTACACAGGGACAAAGTATTATTAGCATCAAGCAGAGTGAAGACTAGTGGATGGCAGTGCTCTTATACCCTCACTATAATGACAAAATAGGGGAATTCTTCCCTGATTCCCAAAGGAAAGAAAAATTAGATTATTATCAGGATAGGTTATATACCCAGCTTACTGCAGCCTCTTGCTGAGATCACTTCAACTGCCAGTCACATGTATACCCAGGTCGCCTCTGCCTGCTCCCAGTTCACCTCAACCAGCCAGCCCACCACCTCCTCTGCCATTGCCACAACTACAAGTTTCAGGAATGAAAGTGAAAGAGGACCAAGGGCTGGACCCACAGGTTCACAATGCCACACAGACACACACCGTTTTAATTCCCAGAACAATGTTTACTGAGTAAAGCAATGAAGAGAGATCTGGGAAAATATGCATCAAGGTATACAAAATGCTATGGATCAGATTATTGCAGCAAACCAATACTATACCCCTTAGTTCCCACAATTAGTTAAACAGATAATGGATTCAAGTCCTTTAAGAACGCGGTTTTCCTGGATCAGTCCCTCGTCGGGGTGCACCCTAAGTATTGTGCAATACTATTTGTAATCCAATGGTTAAATTGTAATCCTTAGGCAATTGCTGTCTTCCCCTTCAAGTACAGTTATAGGCCTTGCTCCAGCTCCCTGTAGTGCAACACTTAAAAGATAGGCCAGTCTCTCCAATGATAAGGTGTCAGCGTAAGAGTCCCTTATATAACTACCACCACGTGATCTATGTATATGCAGCCAAGTCGTACTCACAAGTCCTTGAGGCCTTCACTTTGTGTAGCCACTTTATCTTCTGTGCTTCAGGGGTGTCTTGACTCCGTCCTCAGCCAGCACCACGGTCACTGGGTATTAGAACTCAGTCTACTGTCAACTCAGCTCAGGCCTCCATCCAGCACAAAGCTCTCTACAGCAGCCCAGCACAGTACACCTCAGGTTTTCAGTCCCAGATCCTTCTCCACACCACCCCTCCCTTCCTGTTTCCTGCTGCAGTTCCCTATCTCCAGTGGGAGGCATCAAAACTGCAATCCTAGCGCACTGCCATACTTGTAGGAGTCCAACACCTTCAGTAGTTATCTATAATCAGACTTTGAACCCTAGAACCAAATTTATATTAATTACATTAATACTTATGGGCAGTTTATTACTTTGCTGCCACCTACTGACCAAAGTTAGTTACTGTAGATGTATTGCTTCACAACCTTACAAAAGCAGCAGCATCAGTAGCCAGTACAGTATCTGGAATATGATGAAACAGAAATGTTTCAGCTCTCAGTGCCAATCAGAGCCACAACAGGCAACTGATACCCACCATCTGCACCAGAAGGTACAGTCAAACCTAAACTGTACTTTTATCCCAGCAGATAACTGTGACCCCATGGAATTCCTGGACAGTAGGTTAGAGCAGTACGTATCGTATGCGTGGCAGCACTCTCCATATATGCATATGTACAGTGGCATGCAAAAGTTTGGACACCCCTGGTCAAAATAACTGTTATTGTGAACAGTTAAGCAAGTTGAAGATAAAATGATCTTCAAAAAGCATAACATTAAAGATGACACATTCCTAATGTATTTTTTGAAAAAAAAATATTTTCATATTTTACATTTTCAAAATAACAAAAAATAAAAATGGCCTGATGAAAAAATTTGGGCACCCTGCATGGTAAGTACCTAGTAGAACCCCTTTGGCAAGTATCACAGCTTGTAAACGTTTTTTGTAGCCAGTCAAGAGTCTTTCAAATCTAGTTTGAGGGATTTTCATCCATTCTTCCTTGGAAAAGTCTTCCAGTTCTGTGAGATTCCTGGGTCGTTTTGCTAGCACTGCTCTTATGAGGTCTAGCCACAGATTTTCAATGATGTTCAGATCAGGGGACTGTGAGGGCCATGGTAAAACCTTCAGCTTGCACCTTTTTAGGTAGTCTATGGTGGATTTTGACGTGTGTTTAGGATCATTATCCATTTGTAGAAGCCATCCTCTTTTCAATTTCAGCTTTTTTTTACAGATGGTGCTATGTTTGCTTCAAGAATTTGCTGAAATTTCATTGAATCCATTCTTCCCTCTACCTGTGAAATGTTTCCTGTGCCATTGGCTGCAACACAACCCCAAAGCATGATTGATCCACCCCAATGCTTAATGGTTGGAGAGATGTTCTTTTCCTGAAATTCTGTGCCCTTATTTCTCCAAATATACTTTTGATCATTGTGGCCAAAATGCATCAGGATTGTTTAGATGTTCTTTTGCAAACTTCTGATGCTGAATTTTATGGTGAGGACGCAAGAGAGGATTTCTTCTGATGACTCTTCCATGAAGGCCATTTTTGTGCAGGTATCGCTAAACAGGAGAACAATATACCACAACTCCAGAGTCTGCTAAATCTAAGTCTTTTGCAGTCAAGCGGGGGTTCTGATTTGCCACTCTGGCAATCCTACGAGCAGCTGTATCTGAAATTTTTCTTGGTCTTCCAGACCTTATCTTGACCTCCACTGTTCCTGGTAACTGCCATTTCTTAATTACATTTAGAACTGAGGAAAGGGCAACTTAAAAATGCTTTGCTATCTTCTTATAACCTTCTCCTGCTTTGTGGGCCTCCACCATTTTCATTTTCAGAGTGCTAGGCAGCTGCTTAGAAGAACCCATGGCTGCTGTTTTTTGGCACAAGGTTAGAGGAGGCTGGGTATTTATAAAGCTATAAAATTTGCATCACTTGGCCTTTCCTAACGATGATAGTGAACAAGCCATAACCATAACTGGCTAATTAAAGGGAGTCTATCATTCGCAAAAACACTTTTAAGCTAATGGCACGTTGGAATGGCCTTTAAAAAGGCCATTCCTCTTCTACCATTCCTTGTTTTCTTCTCCCAGCCGATTCAAAGATAATTCGTTTCTTCATGTATGTTAATGAGCACCATGGAGTACCCGTGGCGTTCCTTCTCTTCGGCGAGCACCCATCACTTCTCACCGCCCCTTCATCCGTTGCGGTGACTCCCCTATTGGTCTTTTTTTCTTCTCAGTTCTTGCCGGCAGCAAATTCTCGCGACTGCGCATGCGCAATCGGCTCTGCCATGCTCTTGTGACAGACTACCGGAAACTGGCGGTCTGATTGGAATTATCTTGGAATTGGCTGGGAGAAGAAAACAAGGAAAGGTAGAAGAATGGCCTTTTTAAAGGCCATTCCAATGTGCCATTAGCTTAAAAGTGTTTTTGCAAATGATAGACTCCCTTTAAGGTCTGAGACCTTGGTCAAAGTTATCTGAGCACACAAATCTACAAGGGTTCCCAAACTTCTGCAAGGTACTCCTTTCCCTTTTTCACTCTAAAATTGTACTCAAACATAATAATGCACTGATATTGCTAAAAATTATAGACAAGTGTGTTTAATCTTTAACTTTATGCCTTTTAAAGATCATTTCATCTTCAACTTGCTTAACTGTTCACAAAAACAATCTGTTTTGTTTTGTTTGTTTGAGTTGGAAGGGACCTCAAGGGCCATCGAGTCCAACCCCCTGCAAAAGCAGGAATTCCTAGATCATCCCAGCTATATACCTATCCAGATTCCGCTTGAAGATTTCAATTGATGAAGAACTCACCACCTCCCGTGGCAGCCTATTCCACTCCCTCACTACCCTTACTGTTAGAAAGTTTTTCCTAATGTCTAATCTGAATCTCCTTCCCCTTAGTTTCATCCCATTACTTCTCGTGCTTCCTTCTGCTAATGAGAATAGGGTAGATCCCTCTGCACTGTGACAACCTTTCAGATATTTAAATACCGCTATTAAGTCTCCCCTTAGCCTTCTCTTCTGCAAACTAAGCAGTCCCAATTCTTTTAGCCTTTCTTCGTAGGACATGGTTTGTAGACCTTCCACCATTTTGGTTGCTCTTCTCTGGACCTGCTCCAATAAATCGATGTCTTTCTTAAACTGGGGAGCCCAGAACTGTACACAGTATTCCAGGTGGGGTCTGACCAGGGCAGAGTACAGCGGAATAATTACCTCTCTTGATCTAGCTTCAATGCTCGTCTTGATACATCCTAGAATTTGGTTAGCCTTTTTAGCCACCGCACCGCACTGTTGACTCATGTTGAATTTGTGATCTATTATTATGCCCAGATCCTTTTCCCCTGTACTCTCACTTAGTACTATTCCTCCCATACTATATATGCTTCTTGCATTTCTGTTACCCAGATGTAGAACTTTGCATTTGTCCCTGTTGAATACCATTTTGTTCACCTCAGCCCATTGTTCCAGTGTGTCTAAGTCCTTTTGGATGCACTCTCTCTCCTCTCTAGTGTTGGCCATTCCTCCTATCTTTGTATCATCTGCAAATTTTATTAGTTCCCCATTAATCCCATCATCCAGGTCATTTATAAAAATATTAAAAAGTACTGGGCCCAGGACAGAGCCCTGCGGCACCCCGCTTTTTACTTTCTTCCAGTTTGATGTATAGCCATTTAGAATTACTCGTTGTGCCCGATCATTTAGCCAATTGTGAACCCACCTTACTGATATTTTATCAAAGCCATACTTGATCATTTTTTCAGTAAGAATGTTATGTGATACTTTATCAAAGGCCTTACTAAAGTCAAGATATACTATGTCCACTGCATTCCCCTGGTCCAACCATTCAGTGACTTTATTATAGAAGGAAATAAGATTAGTCTGACAAGATTTATTAGGCATAAAGCCGTGCTGGCTCTGATTAATTAAAGCCTTCCCATCCAGGTACCTAATTAAATGTTCTTTAACGATTTGTTCAAAGATTTTTCCTACTATCGAGGTCAGACTTACCGGCCTATAATTTTCTGGGTCGTCCCTATTCTCCTTTTTGTAGATGGGGACCACATTTGCCCTTTTCCAATCTAGAGGGACCACTCCTGTTTCCCATGACTTATTAAAGATTATTGCAAGGGGTTCTGTTATTTCCTCTGCTAATTCTTTTAAAACTCTAGGGTGTAAATCATCCGGTCCTGGGGACTTGGTTTTCTTAATCTTAGCTAAATGTTCTCTTACCAAACCTTCACTTATAATCAGCTTGGAGTCCTCATTCCCCTCATCACTATCACCATTAATGTTGATATTTCCATCCATTTCTTGGGAGAAGACGGATACAAAATATGAATTTAGTAACTCCACCTGCTGATCCACCATGTTAACTTTTTCACCCTTTTCGTTCTTCAGGACTCCAATGGTTTCCTTCACTTTTCTTTTGCTCTTAACATATCCCCAAAAACCTTTTACCTTACTCTTAACTTCTTTTGCAAGCTTCAATTCGTATTCAGCCTTAGCTTTTTTAATGCTTATCTTGCAGAGTCTGCAAACTGCTGTATACTCTCCCTTAGATATAGCTCCCATCTTCCACTTGTATGTTTCCTTTTTCTTTTTTAGTAGGTTATGTAATTTTTTGGTCATCCATCCTGGAGTTTTTAGGTGATTCCCATTTTTCTTGCTTCTAGGTATTAGTTCCTGTGCATTAATGATTTCCCTACGGAAAATTTCCCACCCCTCATGTGCATTTTTGTGCTTAAGTATTTTTCGCCATGGAATTCTACTAACCCTTACCTTTAGGCCCCTAAAATCTGCCCTACTAAAATTGAGCCTTCTAGTCTTTGTCTTCTCAGGTCTTCTTCTTACAACCCCAAACTCGAGTATAGCATGGTCGCTGAATCCCAATGTCCCTGCTATCCTTAATTCCTTAACCATGTCCTCCTTGTTAGTTAAAACTAGGTCCAGAATGGATGTTCCTCTCGTGCTTTTTTCTACTAACTGGGCAATGAAGTTGTCTGCTAGAGAGGATAAAAATTTGATAGAGCTTTTACTCGTAGCTGTGTGAGTTTCCCAATGAATATCTGGGTAATTAAAGTCTCCCATGATAACAATTTCAAATTTCTTCGAAAGCGTGGTCATTTGCTGTGAAAAAAATCTCATCCATGTCTTCTGTCTGTCCTGGTGGTCTATAATAAACACCTATTATGATGTCCTTATCATTGTTTTTCCCCTGAATTGTTACCCAAATATTTTCCAATAAGTTATCATTTTGTAAAACTGTGATTTCCGTGGAAATGTGATCTTTTTTAACATACAATGCAACTCCTCCCCCTCTTTTATTAGTTCTATTTTTTTTGAATAAGTTGTATCCTTCCATGTGTATATTCCAATCATGCTTATCGTTCCACCAAGTTTCTGTAATACCAATGACATCATATTTTTCCTTCTGTATTATCAGCTCTAATTCTCCCTGTTTATTTCCCAAGCTTTGCGCGTTTGTGTAAAAACATTTCAGATTGCGCTCTGGTACTTCCTTTTTCTTAATTTCATTCTGAGTATCCTGTCTTGGGTCCTCATTACCACATCTAGTAACCTTGTTTAGTATATCCTTTAGCTGCATGTCCTTGTCTTCCTTTTTACTTCCCATCCCCTCCTCTTCTAGTTTAAAGCCCTCCTGATAAGTGTGGCAAGTCTTCTGGCAAATATGTGTTTCCCAGGCTTTGTGAGATGTATCCCATCTCTAGCAAGGAGTCCACCATAGAGGTAATTCACTCCATGGTCCAGAAATCCAAATCCTTGCTCTCTACACCACTGCCGAAGCCACTTGTTTACCTCTAGTATTTTATTCCATCTCCTGATACCATAACCATCAACTGGGAGAATTGATGAAAATACTACCTGCACTTTCTTTCCTAGATTTTCAAAGTCTTTACGAATAGTTGGTAAATCATTTTTAGCCGTGTCGTTTGTACCCACATGTAACAACAAAAATGGGTAGTTTTAACCAGGGGTGTCCAAACTTTTGCATGCCACAGTATGTTCACATCACCACGGTACTTAGATTTGTGCATTATATTGCATGATTTCACATTGCTATGCTGTGAATTGGTAGTGTATATTTAAGTTTTGTACATGTATTATTATTTTACACAGTACTCATTATATGACACAGTTTTAAGGTCTCCCACCAGGGACACCCACCTGGGCTCAACTCGAAACCAGCATATACCTTGCAGCATATACCTTGCAAATATCTTCTATTTGGTATGAATGTATCTATACCCCAGACCCCCACCTATCACCCCCTCCCTTATCTCCCCTCCGTTTGTTTCGGGTTTGAGCCACCTAAACATGAAACAAAATGAATCTTGAGAGGTTCGCCCAGCTCTAGTCACCTTGCTTTCTTCACAAAATAGCAATACAAAGTGATCAAAAAGTCATATATACCAAAAATTGGTACCAATAGAAACTACAAAAACTTGCTCTGCAAATAAAGAGCCCTTACAAATCCCCATCGAATAAAAAGGAAAAAAGTTGTAGGCATCAGAATACGGTGACCCCAGGAAGCTAATCAAAACATTATATGTACCCCAAAATGGAGCCAAATAAAAGCACAACTTGTAACTCAAGAAATAAACCCTCACATATCTATGTTAACAGTAAATTTCCAAATTTATGAATTCTGGAAGGTGGGAAAGGAAAATATGAAAAAAGTTGCCAAGAATTAATGTTCAAAGTACCCTGCATCCTTAAAGGGTTAAGGGTCTTAGGAGTTACCTGGCAGTAGCACAGTCTTTGAACTACACGTGAGAGAGCAGGTATCCTTCTTTCCATTGCGATTGCAAGCCAAGGAAGCATGAGATGGTGGTCCTGGTGTTGTACACCTTATCAACTCTAAATGGTAAAGATATCAGCTCTACATAATCATTATGCATTTTAATACCTATATAGTATGTTGTACAATTCTTTGTAAAATAGGTATTTGTCCACTGTCTGTACATGTCACTTACCTATACAGTCTTTCCTGTTCCAATGTAGTTTAAAACCAACAGGACAAGTACATTCAAAGCCTCCTGGAAAATTGGTACAACCAAATTTGCATCCACCTTTGTTTATGCTGCATTCATCAATATCTATAAAATTATAACATAAAAACTTCTTACTTTTAGAAATCGATTTTAATTTAGGAACTGTGTTGACCAATTCACTGTTGACAAAATGCTAACATTATGACAGACAAATAGCCAATACGATAGGAGAGATTTATTGTCTTCCTACCAGGGGCCAGGGGAGTTGCAACTTTTTGAACGCTACTTACAACAAAAATCATTGCAACCTGTGTTTTTATGCTGTCCTTATTTACCACGAGGGAGCATGATGGGGGTGAGACCATCAGCCCCAACAGACTTATTATAATTATGCCAGTTTTTGAAAAAAATCTGGTGTAAATTTCAGAAAAGGCACATAGACACCTAGAGGATGTGGCTAACTGTGCACATCATTTACCAATACATGGGATATCAAGACTAGTATGGAAAACACCAGTCTTAATAAATCCATCCCAATGTTTTTCAAACATTAAACCAAAAGTGGTTTTCTAACATATACACAATACATTTACCAGTTTACTCTCTAAAATATAAACCATTATTTCAAAACACCAATGATTAAAAAGTAAATACAGTAATAATTTGCACCTCCACAGTGTGTGATCCCATATAGTGCATAGCCCTTATGACACAAACAGTGAAAGCTGCCAGGAGAGTTGACACAGATATGGTCACATGTTCTATCAAAGGAACACTCGTCAATGTCTGTATGAGATAAAGCAGAGAAGTGTTATAACATTTGCAGGCCTACTAAAAAAAACAAAAGTTAAGTGCAAGCATCTTGATGTGAAAATATAATCTGTAAGGTTAAAAGGTTACACCTCTTGGGCTTAGAGAATAGCATGCTCATTTATTAGCATTAATAATTCTAACATTTGAGAAAGGGTTTTCAAAAAGTGGAAAATCCCTTTAAAACATTATAGTATACAAGAACTTACCTTGGCATCCTCTTTCATTAATGAGCAATTTATAGCCCTTTTTACAACCGCATTCAAAGCTGCCTACAGAGTTACGGCAGTTTTGATCACAGCCTCCATTGTTTACACGGCATTCATCAATATCTGCAAATAAAAATAATATTCATCATTGTTCAATTATAACTAAATATAATTAGCAGGAATATTACATTTGCTTCTTTCCTCTATTATTATTATTTTAAAGAAACTATTTCCATAAAAATGAGAATGTCTTTGCATTACAAGAGATCCTGCAACAAAGGTTTTTTTTTCATTGGAGTCAGTGGCAGTGTTTCCCAATCTTTTCAGAGTCAGAGAACCCCTGGAAAAAAAACATTTCCTTGGACACCCATACCAAATAATTTTTACCAAAAGACAAATAAAGTCCTATGGATGCAGATAATGTTGCATGAAAGCATGCAGTCATTTTTGCAAGCAGACTGTCGCAGACGCCTGGCTGGTTTCCAAGGCAGCCCAGTTGGGAATCACTGGGTCGGTGGAGTAATGAGTTGGAGTTCTCAAAAACATTCACTAATGCATTGTGGAAGCACGATAGCCAAAGTGAAACACACAGGCTAGCATTATTTAGAACCTCTGTAAAGTACCATATATAGAAACCAGCAAATAAATCCCCCTACAGTTCTGAAATAGCCGGGCTCAGGGCTTGAGCAACGTGCACCCCTACAGTTCACCACTAGGAAAACACGTTCAGAGACACTGTCACTTTAAATGGCTTTAAAATAAGACCAAGATCATGTCTGTACCCCACATAGATTTAGAGATATCACTGTTTAAAACGGAGGTGCATATTCAAGAAAAAGCTGCCAAATTTGTCAGCAGGGATGACTGCAGTATCAGCAATGTGATCCCTCTATTGGTATATCTTACAGAAAACCCTTACACTCATGCAACGAGGGATGAAAGAGGAGGAACATTTTTCACCTCTTAGTCAACGTCATCGCCCTGTGTTGATGAAGGAAGATGAGGATCCGAGTCAGGGTCATTATGTTAGAGGAACTGGGACTTCTAGACTGGAAGAGGAGAAAAAATCTCCCTTGTATGCAGATGGGGCACATGATATGTCACAGGCACATTTAGGGAAAGAGGCTGACCTTTATCTGTTTGAAGACGATGATGACGATGACAACGCTGGCCAAGCACACCAACCATGGCTGGACCCTGGGTCCAAGCATATGCTAGCAAGCTTGGCAGGCTGTATGCTCTGCTGCTTACACAGCGACAAGCATATTATGAGCATCAAGGAGATGGATGAGAACTGGGTGGCTGCCTACAGTGCTCTTAGACCCTTGCTATCAAGACAAAATGGGGGAATTCTTCCCTGCTTCCTAAAGAAAAGAAAAAAATTTAATTGTATCAGGATAGGATGCATACCCAGCTTGCCGCGTATCCGCTGTACATTAGCGCTTGCGCATATGATGATAAAACCAAAAGAACAGGAAATGGATAGAATGTTAGCTGAATCCAAACCTCATGCCCTACTAACTGAACAACCAATGCTGCAGATAGATAAACAGAAGCAAAGCTCTGCAAATAAAACCTAATAGAATCACTTGCAGAGTACATAAAAACCCCTATCAAATAAATGAAGCAAAACTCAATTGTTCATTTAACCCACTCGGGGCTACAGTTTGCAAGCGAAAAATCCATTTTGTTTCTGCCTGAGTAACAAGTTGGTCCCAATTACCGCGGCGTACAGGGGGTTGGATCAGGTCAATACCCATAAATTTAATGCTCAGAGCATTACCCTGATGTTCAAGTCAGATATGCCGGGCGATTGGTGTATCACGATGATGTCGGATGTCACCTGAATGCTCGCCTATTCGGCGCCTGAACTCACGGATTGTTTTTCCAATGTATTCAAGGCCGCAGTTACAGGTGGCCTTATAAATAACGCCCTTCGAAAGACAATTAATAAAAGACCTGATCGCATAAGAAGCATCGGTAACATTGCTAGTGAAGTTTTTACCACTTGTGACGTATGGGCATGCAATACAGCCACTACAGAGAAAACAGCCCACAACTTTTTTTGTTAACAGCCAATTTTTGGCAGTGGTAGGTTCGGAGAAATGACTCACTACCACAAGGTCCCTAATGCTCCTGCCCCTTCTATATGTTATTTGGGGCTTACAGCCCACCGCATCAACAATATCGGGGTCCATAGTCAAAATCCCCCAGTGTCTAGCAATAACAGTACGAGCCTGATCAGCCATGCCATCAAATGTACCTATTAGCCTAGTCTGCCCAACATTGGGAGGACTGATATTTGGAGTCAGAAGCACGGGCCGATCCTGATTAAGGGCATGTTGAAAAGCCGGTCTTAAAATGCGATCAGGATACCCCCTAGCATGAAATCTAGATCTCAAATCTGCTGCTTGTTTCTTGAACTCAGAGATTGTTGAACAATTGTGACGAAGCCGGAGATATTGGCCCTTAGGTATTCTTTTTTTGAGGGGAAGGGGATGATGATTCTCCCACCGCAATAATGAATTAGTAGAGGTGGGTTTGCGATATATGGTAGTCAAAACTTCCCCATTAATGACCGAGATATGGAGATCCAAAAAAGCTAAGTTGGTAGGGTTAGTCTCATAGGTAAAATGAAGACCAATATCATTCTTATTGAGACCCGCTACCAGACGACCAAACTGGTCCTCAGACCCCTCCCATATGACCAATATGTCGTCTATGTAGCGGGCCCAAATATGGATCTTCTCCATCCAATCGGTCTCTCCCTCACCCGGTTCGAGGGAGCGCTCCCACCAGCCCAGGAATAGGTTGGCATAAGAGGGTGCACAAAGGCTACCCATTGCACAACCCCTGAGCTGGTGGAAGATCCTCCCATTAAAGGTGAAATAATTCTGGGTGAGGGAGAATTCAAGAAGTTGCAATACAAACTCATTATGAGCCCGCAAATGGCAACCTCTAGTCTGCAGATATGAGGCAACCGCCTGCAAGCCCAAATGGTGGGGAATTGATGAATAGAGAGCCTCTACATCAATGGAGGCTAGAATGCATGTATCTTCAATATGAATGCCCTCCAGTCTTTTTAATAGGTCCGTAGTGTCCTTTACAAAAGATGGCATGGAACTTACAAATGGGGCCAAAATCTTATCTATATAAATGCCGATATTCTGGCATAAAGATCCTACTCCAGAGACGATTGGTCGTCCTTTTAAAGGAGAAGTCCCTTTATGGACTTTGGGGAGGGAATAAAAAGTGGCGACTCAGGGAAAACAAGGCAAAAGAAATTCAAATTCCTCCTTGCTTATCAAATTCTCATTAAGGGCAACAGTCAATATATCCTTAAGTTCATTTAAAAAAACATCAGTAGGATCCTCACTGAGAACCCGATAACACAAGGGGTCATTCAACAAAGATTCGCACATCGCTTTATAATCTTCAAAGTCCATAATCACAGTATTTCCCCCTTTTATTAGAAGGTTTAACAACCCGGGACCGAACGTTCTCCAGGGAGGACAAGGCTAAAAGTTCCTGCTTGGTACAATTAAGTCGATTAGAACACATTGGCATCTGAGAAAGGTCCTGAGTAACTAACTCAAGGAAGATATCCAACGTGGACACATCACCCATGGGTGGTACTGCCACACTCTTATTCCTTAATTGTGTAAAGGGGCCTTTACTAGACATTTCAGGTGAATCATCAGCCAAGCCATACAAAATTCTAACATCCGTCAACATTTCAGGAGAAATGCCCAAATCAGCACATTCCCTGCGTTCTTTAAGGCGAAAATACTTATGCCATCTAAGCTTATGGATAAATTAATTGATGTCTTTGATCCACCCGAATAAATCAAACCTATTAGTAGGTACAAAAGACAAACCTTTTTGGAGTACAGACAATTCAGAAGAAGATAGTGGAATAGATGAAAGGTTCAAAACCTGTGATTCTACGGGCGTGGTCTCCCTTGATGTCGATTTCGCAAGGGGTATGGGGTGCCTCCGTCTAAAAAATCTCTATTCCCCAAATGAGGGTTAGATCCCCCTCTACCACGTCCTCTAGGATTACAGGTGTTTCCTTATTTAGCCCGTCGTTACTGGTGTTACTATTGAACCGTGGACCATGTCACCCCTCTCCCCTTCTGGTATTTTCTTCAGCAACACAGGCACCATCTGAATCACGGTAAGTGTGTGGTTGGTTTTTCCTATTTCAGGCTGCCATGCCTGTTTTGTTTGCTTTTTTTGTCTTTAAATTATATATTTTTTTTTTTTATATATTTTGAGGACTAATTAATTGTGCTACTTTTAGGGTGGTTATATGTTGTTGTGATTTTTTTACTTTAATTAATTAAAAGTTATATATTAATTTTTGTATTATTGTGATTATCATTTTGGATTATATAATTTTTTTCGGATAATCTATTGTTGTATACGACCTGTAAGGTCTTGGATTTGGTATCAATTCCTTTGTTATGTCATTTTCAATTAAGCAGATAAAAGGCCTGTAGTTAATTTGAGGTGTGGTGTTTGCATTTGGAAGATTTTGCTGTAAAGAAAACATGCGGTCAAAGGAGCTCTCCATGTAGGTGAAACAAGTCATCGTTAAGCTGCAAAAACAGAAAAAACCCATCCAAGAAATTGCTACAGTATTAGGAGTGGCAAAATCTACAGTTTGGCACATCCTGAGAAAGAAAGAAAGCACTGGTGAACTCATCAATGCAAAAAGACCTGGACGCCCACAGAAGACAACAGTGGTGGATGATCGCAGAATAATTTCCATGGTGAAGAGAAACCCCTTTCTCAAAAGCCAACTAAGTGAACAACACTCTCCAGGATGTAGGCGTATCGATATACTAATCTACCATAAAGAGAAGACTGCATGAAAGTAAATACAGAGGGTTCACTGCACGGTGCAAGCCACTCATAAGCCTCAAGAATAAGAAGGCTAGATTGGATTTTGCTATAAAACATCTAAAAAAGCCAGCACAGTTCTGGAAGAACATTCTTTGAACAGATGAAACCAAGATCAACCACTACCAGAATGATGGAAAGTATGGCGCATCATCTCTAAAACACTTTAAAAAAATGTAGAGTAAAGATATGCACTTCTTTTCATCAAGAAAATCCAATTTCATAGATTAGTGCCAGAAGATATCGGAAAATACCGTAATAAATAGTAATGTAGTACTTCAGCACTCAAGAGGTTAAGTATCCAAAAAACTTTATTCCATAAAAAACTTGAACATACAGCCAAAGATAATCAAATTTCACAATTCATATGATGTTAATATAAGAGAATGTTTCGGTCTCCAATGACCTCAGATACAACCATTGATTTTCTGTGGTGGCGATATACCAGATGTCATGCTGATGAAGAGCATGACATCTGGTATAAAATAAAGAGCCTCATCCACAACTACCACAAAAGGCTTCAAGCTGTCATTAATGTTAGAGGGAGCAATACACGGTATTAAAAACTGGGGTATGTGAACTTTTGAACAGGGGCATTTTGATGTTTTTGGTTGTCATTATGATTGAAAAAGAGAATACACAGAAGTTTGACAATAAATGGCTTCAACAAAACACTAACCTTGAGTGGAGAAAAAGTTTTTGTGTTATCATTCATATTCTCTGAAAAAAGGCCAAAAAAACAAAAAATCTGCCGGGGTATGTAAACTTTTTAGCACAACTGTATGCCTCTGGCCAGAGGAGTTATTTTAACAAAAAATACATGTTAAAAACAAAACAATATGGATGTTCAATAATGAGCAATCTCCAAATAAAGTAATTCTATAGGCAGCACGGTGGGTCAGTGGTTAGCACTGCAGCCTTGTAGCACTGGGAGTACTGGGTTTGAATCCTGCCAAGGACAACATCTGCAAGGAGTTTGTATGTTCTCCCCGTGTTTGCGTGGGTTTCCTCCCAAACTCCAAAGACATACTGATAAGGAATGTAGATTGTGAGCCCTATATGGGACAGTGACTGACAATGTCTGTAAAGCGCTGCAGAATATGATGGCGCTATAAAAGTAAGCATAATAAATAAATAAATATATAATTCTATATAACTATTTATAATATGCAAAGTATGTTCCACTAGAATTTACCTTTACAGGTTTTTCTGTCTCCTTGAAGCATAAAACCCATTGGACAGCTGCAGTGCACTCCAGTGAAAGCGTCATGACATCGACTATCACAGCCACCATTATTCACTGAGCAGGTCTCTAGAAGGTTACAGAAAATAGATAAATGAGACCAGAAGGCAAACAAAAATACAAATAAAATTTTTTACTCCACTCCTTCCAAAAGCTATAACTTTTTTATTTTTCATTGAGAGGTACAGAGCATCATTTTTACAGGAAAATTTTTACTTAATTTACCATTTAGTTATACCATTGTTTACCATTTACTGTATTTTTCAGACTATAAGGCGCACCAGACCATAAGACGCACCTAGGTTTTAGAGGAGGAAAATAGGGAAAAAAATTTTGAAGCAAAAAAATGTGGTAAAATATGTAATATATGGGAGTTGTAGTTTTGCAACAGCTGCAAGACCACATTGACAGGTGGCCCTGGAGCTGTACAGGGATGCATAGGGCATCTTTTTTTGCGGGGTGAGGTGTACTTTTTAGTTATACCATTTTGGAGAATGTCTATTGCTTTGATCACTTTTTATTCAAATCAGGGCAGAAACAGAGAAAAAAACGGCAGTTCGGCACTTTTGATTTTTCTTTCCCGCTATGACGTTCACTCTATAGGAAAAATATGTTTTATAAGTTTGTAGACTGGGCATTTTGGGGGTGATTTAGAACTTTTATTTTTTTTTATTTTTATATATTTTTTTTTTTACTATTTTATTAGCCTCCCTAGGGGGTTTGAACCCGCAATCATTTGATTGCAAGTCCCATACAAGTGTATTGCAGTCTATGGAAGATATTATTATGACAAGCTTAGGAGCCTTCATTAAGCTCCCGGCTGTCACAGGAACAGCGGCGGCAGGAGTGGGGGCGATGCTGCGACCCCGCTCCTCCGCGCCCCCCGCCAAAACACCCCCGCATTCGGACTATAAGACGCACCCCCATTTTCCTCTCAAAATTTTGGGGGAAAAAAGTGCGTTTTTATAGTCCGAAAAATATGGTATTATTCTTTGCAGTGTACTGGAAAGCTGGAAAAAAATTCAGAATGGTCTGGAATTAGAGAAAAAAATGGCATATCACAAGTATTCTATGAGTCGGTATGATTATGGAGATATCAAATTTAAATATTTTTTTTTTTTACTTTTTAACACCTTAAAAAAATCTAAAAATTTGAAGAAAAAGGAGTCACCATATTTTGACACCCATAATTTTTTTATATTTCCGTGTTCAGAGCTGCATAAAGAGTCTTTTTTTTTGTGGGGCCAGATATACTTTTTATCCTGCTACAGCATTCACTGTATAGAATAATATTTTTATAAGTTTGTAGACTGGCTGTTTTTGGAGACAGGGATAACTAATGTATATGTGTTTTACTTTATTCATTTACTTATATATGTTCTAGGGAAAGGGGAGTTATTTGAATTTTTAATTCTTTTTAATGTTTTAACTCTTTTTTAGACCCCCTACGGGTCTTCAGCCCTTTTAATTGCAAGAATAGCATAGCCTGAATCTATTTTCTCATCAATGAAAAAAATGCTCCACTGTACTCTGCTACACTACTGGAGTGTGCCAGAATACAATTAAAAAAATCTTATTTTGTATATCCGTTTCCACCTCGATTTATTTGTGTTGCACACTAGGCTAATACACTAGTCTGCAAAATATTCTATACAGCCCTGTCAGAGCTGAGCAGCGATAAAGCTATGATAGAGTGAAGGTTTTAGAGAAAAATAATTTTTTTTATAACTTTGAGCAGCTAGACTATAATAGACTTTATGTTGTTTCCTCCTTTATTAACTGATTAAGGAATGTTCCTTTAAAACTAGCTCAATTGATTTCACCAACGTTATATGGTCACATTAGAAGACACACAAGACCACCTCCAGAAGTTCGATGGTAAAGTCTGGTGAAGCCTTGATGAAGAGCTGTCTGACATATTCTGTTCTACCTAAGTTCATTTACATTCCACAATGGGCATAGTCATAGATTATAGATTTGTTAGTAATTCTATTATAGCCCTATTGGAGGAGTGATAAAGCACTGATAGGGTAGCATTAGTATTATGCTAATAAATTGTTACATTATGTTTACAGAAAAAATAAAAATTGCATGTTTTTCATAGTGTGCTACTACTGTACCATATATTAAAACTGCTTGACGCTAGGTTCACACCTGCGTTTGGGTTTCCGTTCAGGGTTTCCACCCGAAAAGGGCAAAAAATGCGGAGAGAAAAGCGCAGCTTGCAGCTCTTTCCTCTCCGTATTTTTCAAGCGGGGTGGGGAACAGAATCCCCCAATGGAGTTCAGGTGCAGGTGTGAACCTAGCCTGAGGCTGATGTGTCCATGTTTTTTCATTCCCAGTTATTACCCAGCTTTCATTTTTCTGCTGTGGTTTAAAAAGTAAAACTGCATCCTGTACAAGGCCACAACTCTGAGACAGCTTTAGTACATCAAGTCCTTAGTTGTCTAACAACAAAAATGTCTTTGGTTTTATTGCTAGGGTAAACTGATATAATGTCCAAAGCAATACAGTACTGTATGAAAAATTTTCCTTTAATTAATACATCTATGCAGGGGCGTAGCAATAGGATGGCCCAAAAGCTCCCTCTGACACATAAAATATACCATTATGCTACAAGCCATAGGCCCCATTACAGATTTTGCACTAGGACCCAAGAGCTTATTATACCTTTACATCTATTTTATAGCTATGTATAATGTAAAAAATAAAAAAAAGTCTGAAAAATATATATACAGCATTTTGAGGTACTTGAGCGGTCAGCAAAAATTGTGACAACAAAATGAATGTCTTCAAATGTTTAAAAAAACATATGTATAATATTTATAAAGTGAAATATAGTTTTTGTTCCAAAAGTAGTATTTAGAGTATTATAATAAATATGATTTAGTCCAACTACAGGATTATATCTATGGGGTCTGTTAAATTTACATTGTATTACAATTTGTTTACATATGAATTTGGTGTCCATATTTGAAACTAATACACATGGTAGACAAGCAAAGAGAGAAATGTCATAATTAATATGATCATGAAAATCCGATTTTAACACATATACTGGGAGGATTATATAGAGATATAGACACTGATGGTATGGTATGATTTTCTATAATATAGGATTTCAGTGAAATATCAGGTTAATGCTTTTGTAATCAATAAACAAATAATGGAGGCTGGAATGTAGGCCCTAAAACTGCTGAGACCTAATAAAGGCTTAATAAAGTAAAGATCTATTAAAAATACTATAGGCATTTAATCAAAATAAGACACATAAGGCTATGGTTTTGGTAATTTGAAGTCATATTTCTCTGCCATAGGTCAATAATACATCTTCTTGTATAGAATCTTTCATACAGATTTATAGGAAAAAGACAGTAAATACATATACTTTAAAAACATATTTACCATTGGCTAAAATTGGTACACTTGGGGTTTGGTCAGAGCGTTTCTCCCCTGTTTACAATAGACAGATCTATTAGTTAAATTAACAATACTTACGAAATCTCTAAATTGACAAATACATGATACAGCTTCACATGGCTATTGTAAATTTCAATTTATTAAAGGGTCTATGCGGTTTCTAACATCAATGGACCATCAATATTAGCTCTGTGGGAATCCCTACATATTGGGAACTGTGCTGCTCACTCGCTGTACAAACCATAGCAGAGAGTGTGGGTACTGCAGTTCTGTCCCATTGAACTCTATGGGGAAACTATGCAATAACCCCACTTGCCACTCCAATTTTTACATCGAGCGACCAGCACAGCTTGCATTATATAAACAATACCGAGAGCGGAGCTGTCTCGATATCAATGTTAACAACCAGATAACCCCTTTAATTCAGTTCTGGTTTGCTGCAACAACTGTTTGGATTTCCTAGCAAAGTTTACATGATTTACACTGTAAAATAGATACCTAATGTAAAGAGAGCTGATTTAACAAAAAAGTTAAAAAAATTAGATAAAGTCTAGTAGACCTTTAACTTACCCAAGCGATTCTAAGGTTTTTTGTGACACACTGTATTTCATGTTAGTGGTAAACATTGATCAATATTTTTTGCATTTATTTATAAATAAAATAGGAAATTTGATTGAAATATTTGTAAAATTTGCAGCTTTCAAAATGTGACATGCTCTGCTTTTCACACAGTTATACCACCAAAATACAGTGGTTTGCAAAAGTATTCATACCCCTTGAATTTTTTCACATTTTGTCACCTTACAACCACAAACTTAAATTTATTTTTATTGAGATTTTAAGTGATAGACCAACACAAAGTAGCAGATAATTGTGAAGTGAAACGAAAAAGATACATGGTTTTCAAAATTTTACTCAAATAAAAATTTAAAATCTGAAAAGTGTGAAATGCAAAAGTCACAGTCTCAACAGGTTTTCTTCCAGGATTGCCCTGTATTTAGCTCCATCCATCTTCCCATCAACTCTGACCAGCTTCCCTGTCCCTGCTGAAGAAAAGCATCCCCATAGCATGATGCTGCCACCACCATGTTTCACAGTGGATGGTGTGTTCAGGATGATGAGCAGTGTTACTTTTCCACTACACATAGCGCTTTGCATTTAGGCCAAAAAGTTCAACTTTGTTCTCATCTAACCAAAGCACCTTCTACCACATTTGCTATGTCCCCTATATGGCTTGTGGCAAACTGCAAATGGCACTTCTTATGTCTTTCTTTCAACAATGGTTTTCTTCTTCCCACTCTTCCATAAAGACCAGATTTCTGGAGTGCACAAATTATAGTTGTCCTGTGGATTTCTGCAGCTCCTCCAGAGTGACCATGGGCCTCTTGTCTGCTTCTCTGACCAGTGCTCTACCAGCTCGATCTGCTAGTTTAGGTGGACGGCCATGTCTTGGTAGGTTTGCAGTTGTAGAATACTTTTTCCATTTTTGGATGATGGATTGAACAGTGCTCTTTGGGATACTCAAAGCTTGGGATATGTTTTCAAAACCTAACCCTGTTTTAAACTTCTCCACAACTTTATCTCTGATCTGTCTGGTTAGTTCCTTGGTCTTCACGATGCTGTTTGTTCACTAGTATTCTCTAAGAAACCACTGAGGCCTTCACAGAACAGGTGTATATACTGAGACTAAATTACACTCAGCTGGACTCTATTAACTAATTAAGTGACGGCAATTGATTGCACTGGATTTTATTTAGGGGTATCTGAGTACAGGGGGCTGACTACTTTTGCACATCACACTTTTCATATTTTTATTTGATTAAACATTTGAAAACCATGTATTTTCGTTCCACATCACAATTATCTGCTACTTTGTGTTGGTCTATCACTTAAAATTTCAATAAAATAAATTTAAGTTTGTGGTTGTAAGGTGACAAAATGTGAAAAAGTTCAAGGGATATGAATACTTTTGCAAAGCACTGTAAATATTATCTACCATATTTCTGCTTTTTATTGGCATCATATTTTATTTGTCCTTTATTTTATTTTGGACATAAGAAAGCTTACAAGTCTAACAGTGATTTTCCAGATTTACAAGAAATTTTCCAAACCCATTTGTTATGGACCACTTCAGTTCTGAAGAGGATTTTAGAACTTTATATATTAGAAATCCCCCATAAATCACCCCATTTTAAAAACTGCACCCCTCAAATAATTCAAAACCACATTTGAGATTTTTGTTAACCCTTTATGTATTTCACAGAAATTAAAACAATATGGATGTGAAATTTAGACATTTCATTTTTTTAATTGTACGTTCATTCAGTCCTAATATTTAGACATTCACAAGCAGTTAAAGGAGAATAGTTACACAATTTCTCCTCAGCACATAAATACCCCACATGTGGATGTAAAATGATGTATGTGTCCATAGCAGAGCACCAAAGGTAAGGAGAGCCACTCGGCGTTTGAAAAGCAGATTTTGCTTTGCTTTAGTTTTCAGGTGTCATGTCTTATTTGCAGAGCCCCTAAAGTAGCAGTACAATGGAAATCCTCCAAAAATGACCCCATTGTGGAAACTACACCGCTGAAGGAATTTATCAAGGGGTACAGTGAACATATTGACCCTACAGCTGTTTCACAGATTTTATTAACATTTTCATTTTTATTTTCACAAGTGGTTAAAAGAGAAAACGATCCACACAGTTCATTACACAATGTCTCATGAGCACGTCAATACCCTATATGTGGTTGTAATATGCTTTATGGGTATATGGGCAGGCTCAGAATGGATAGAGCAGTATTTGGCTTTTGGAGGACAAATTTTGCTGGAATAGTTTTTGGGTGCCATGCCGCATTTGCAGAGTCCCGATAGTAACAGTACAATGGAAACCCCCAAAAAGTGACCCCATTTTGGAAACTACATCCCTCACAGAATTTATCAAGTGATGTTATTATGTTTTTTAACCGAAGAGTGCTTCCCAAAAACTTAATGTATGAAGTGAAAATTTAAATTTTTAAGAAATATACTATTTCAGTGCCCAATATGTTGTGCGCACTACGTGTCAATAAAGACAAACACTTCTAAAACTTTTGACTGGATTATCCTCGGTACAAAAAAGTTTTATAAGTGGGCGTAACCTGCTGTTTGGACACACAGCAGGGCTAAGAAAGGAAGGAGCACTGCGCTTTTAGAGTATATAGTGCCTTGCGAAAGTATTTGGCCCTCTTGAACTTTTCAACCTTTTGACACATTTCAGGCTTCAAACATAATGATATAAAATTTTAATTTTTTTGGTGAAGAATCAACAAGTGGGACACAATCGTGAAGTGGAACGAAATTTATTGGATATTTTAAACTTTTGTAAAAAATAAAAAACTGAAAAGTGGGGCATGCCAAATTATTCGGCCCCCTTAAGTTAATACTTTGTAGCGCCACCTTTTGCTGCGATTACAGCTGCAAGTCGCTTGGGGTATGTCTCTATCAGTTTTGCACATCGAGAGACTGAAATTCTTGCCCATTCTTCCTTGGAAAACAGCTCGAGCTCAGTGAGGTTGGATGGAGAGTGTTTGTGAACAGCAGTTTTCAGCTCTTTCCACAGATTCTCGATTGGATTCAGGTCTGGACTTTGACTTGGCCATTCTAACACCTGGATACATTTATTTGTGAACTATTCCATTGTAGATTTTGCTTTATGTTTGGAATCATTGTCTTGTTGGAAGATAAATCTCCGTCCCAGTCTCAGGTCTTTTGCAGACTCCAACAGGTTTTCTTCCAGAATGGTCCTGTATTTGGCTCCAACCATCTTCCCATCAATTTTAACCATCTTCCCTGTCCCTGCTGAAGAAAAGCAGGCCCAAACCATGATGCTGCCACCCCCATGTTTGACAGTGGGGATGGTGTGTTCAGGGTGATGAGCTGTGTTGCTTTTACACCAAACATATTGTTTTGCATTGTGGTCAAAAAGTTCGATTTTGGTTTCATCTGACCAGAGCACCTTCTTCCACATGTTTGGTGTGTTTCCCAGGTGGCTTGTGGCAACCTTTAAACGAGACTTTCTATGGATATCTTTGAGAAATGGCTTTCTTCTTGCCACTCTTCCATAAAGGCCAGATTTGTGCAGTGTACGACTGATTGTTGTCCTATGGACAGACTCTCCCACCTCAGCTGTAGATCATCCTCTTGGCTAGATCTCTGATCAGTCTTCTCCTTATTTTAGATGAAAGTTTAGAGGGATGGCCGGGTCTTGGTAGATTTGCAGTGGTCTGATACTCCTTCCATTTCAATATGATCGCTTGCACAGTGCTCCTTGGGATGTTTAAAGTTTGGGAAATCTTTTTGTATCCAAATCTGGCTTTAAACTTCTCCACAACAGTATCACGGACCTGCCTGGTGTGTTCCTTGGTTTTCATGATGCTGTCTGCGCTTTAAACAGAACCCTGAGACTATCACAGAGCAGGTGCATTTATACGGAGACTTGATTACACATAGGTGGATTATATTTATCATCATCAGTCATTTAGGACAAAATTGGATTATTCAGAGATCCTCACTGAACTTCTGGAGTGAGTTTGCTGCACTGAAAGTAAAGGGGCCGAATAATATTGCACGCCCCACTTTTCAGTTTTTTATTTTTTACAAAAGTTTAAAATAACCAATAAATTTCGTTCCACTTCACAATTGTGTCCCATTTGTTGTTGATTCTTCACCAAAAAATTAAAATTTTATATCCTTATGTTTGAAGCCTCAAATGTGGCAAAAGGTTGAAAAGTTCAAGGGGTCCGAATACTTTCGCAAGGCACTGTAGATTTAGAGGAACTGATTTCTGGAAGTCATATAGTTTTTGCAGATCCCCAGAGGTGCCAGTAAGTGAATATATTTTGTAGAGGCCATTTGATGGTCTATTCAAAACTGACATGGCTTCCAGAAACCAAACAATCTAAATCTGTGCTCCAAAAGCCACTTAGTGCTCCTTCATATCTGTACCCTGCTGCGTGCCCAAACAGCAGTTTATGCCATGTATGACACTGTTGTACCCAGGAAACATACTTAACAATGCCTTATGTGAGTATAAGCATGTCCGACTTTGTTTCCAGCGAAAAAAACTGGATTCGCGGCGCAGAGGGTGTAAGCGCACACCCGCGCATTGCTTTAAAAACCCCTTAAAATGAATGGGTTTTTAAGCAATGCGTCGCTAACCTTTCGCTATCCAGTCCCTATACAGTTTTCCGAGATTTTCAGTTGGATTCGCAGCGGAGGGACTTCGGCGCAAGTGTGAACCCACTCTAAGTGGTTATTCCGGGCACAGCAGTATTTTGAACATTAATCTCTGACACAAGCTGGTTACAACAAACTGTGCACGGAAATTACATATTTCTGGAAAAATTGTCATTTTTCACTTTTCACCAACAGCTGCACATTCATGATTAGAATATAAATTTATCATATCTGACCTCTACCTAGGTGATGTACTGGCTCCCTTTGATAGGCTTCGGGTGCAATATCATTTACCTGTGACAGAGGAGTTCACTTACAATAGACTTGTCTTGTACTTGGTCGGGTATCCTTTGCGGCAGATCTTTTTGCCACAGTCAGCTGCAGATTTGCTTTATCCAGGTGCCCCAGATAGCCTCCAAGACTGCTACTCTATATCAGATCTTGAACTTGGACAGCACCTTTCAGAAAACTATCTATATGCAGCTCTGGGAGGAGGATCTGAGTTGCCATATTGAGGTGGATCACTGGCAAGTGGTGGTAGAATGGGCAAAGAGATCCACGGCATGTGCTTCACACTGGGAACAGTATGATGAGATAGTATTATACCCCGCTCCATTTGGCTAAATTTTACCCCACATGTTGGAGAGGATGTGGAGGACTGGGCTTATTGGCGCACATATTCTGGCATTGCCCATTAATTAGACCTTTCTGGGCATCAGTTTTCTCACTAATAAGGACTGTATGCTATGAGGATATTAGTTTTAAACCTGAGATGACTTTGCTACGGCTGGGCATCCATCTTGTTCCGCATAAAGCTAGAACAGTACTGTGTCACATTCTAGGTGCTGCCCACTTATTGATTGCGCGCAGTCAGGAAATCTGACTCATGCCCGGCCCTATCAGAACTGATCTCTAATGTGACAACGAATTGCCAATGTGAACAGATCTTTGCCAGTTATAATGGTAGTTTGGAGAGGTTCAGGGCTAGCTGGGAGAGTTGGATTACAAGGTCCCCCCCCACAGTTGCCTCTTAAGGTATTACTGTATATGTGTTATATATAAGGTACATAGTTGATACTCCTTATATTGCTGTACTTGGGGATTCTCTTCCTTTCTTTCTTTATGCTCTGTGCTGCTCTGTTCCTTGTGTAGCTAGGTCTATGTTAAGTCATGTGATGTTATATTATTATGTAATGTTATTTTTATGTTCTATTACATTTACCTTGCTCTCACTTCCCCGTCCTTCATGGTCTTCGCTACGGATTGATTCTCTTACCAATTGTATTCTTTGAGGTGTTCGGACTGCTGGGTATTGTACGACGCTACGGCTGCCTTACAGTTCGTTTGTCTGTGCCTTATTACTATCACATTGAGGAGAGCACCAGTGAAGGTGTGTAGAGATTTTAATTGCCTTTCGCCCTCTACTTAGCATCTACATATCACAAGGCATTATGGGAAAGGAGCAAATTGAGGATCTGTTACATCCAATAGAGGGCGCATGAGCTCCCCAGCTCCTTTCCCATAATGCCTTATTACTATCATCATTCTATTATTATTGTCGACGTATTTTGCTATTATTGAGGATTGTTAATACCATGTTATTTCCCAGATGTGAATACAAAGCAGATGGTGGAAAGTGAATATGCAAGCTGTGCGGAGTACATTGGGAAAGCCAAATTCCCTATTATTTTACCAGTAGCTCCTATGACTGGGGAAGGGGGTCACTCTGGGGGTTACTTCTGGTGTCTTTTCCTTGTAAGTTCTTAATTTTTGGTTTATTTTTCTGGTGATATAGCCATATGAGGACTTGTTTTTTGAGGAATAAGATGCATTTTGTAATGACAGCATTTTGGGGTGCCCATAACTTGACTAAATTTTATTAACGCTTTATTGGTGGACTAAAAAAAAAAAATCAATTCTGCCATTGCTTTTTACCTTTTTCAATTTTATATAGGAATGGGGCATTTTGACGGGTTTTATTTATTTATTATTTTTTTAAACACTTCTGATTTATTTTACACTTTTTTTTTTGATGTTCCACTTTAGCACTTCATAATAGTATGGTGGACTGCCTTTAGACCTAGCTGGCCACGCTGCAATATTACAGCACACGTCGCCTTGGGTTACAGTTGTCCAGGATTTTTAGAAACTTTCAAAAGAGTAAAAAATAATGTAAGATAAAAAAAATTAGGTATGTTCACCTGTTATGTCCCTTGTTGATAGAGCAAACGCTTTTCTGTTCCCTACCAATCCAGCAAGATTGATGTCATGTACGGTATATCATTCATGACCTCTGCAGCCAGTAGTAGCCCCTGGCATATATGCAGACTGCTAAGACAATGAGAAGATACAGGAAAGTAATGGACTGCTCTGCCTCAAGCACCGGTGTGGACAAGAGGCACATCTCCTCAGGGAGGGCACAGTAGAGACTCTGATGTGTTCCTAGATCATATAGTCACAGACAGGTATTGTTGCTGAGGTGCTGAGACGAATAAGGGATCACGTTTGCGATATCAACAACTGCCGTGATACCCCGATATCCAGGGCTGGCGTTGGGGGGGGGGGGCAAACTGGGCAATTGCCCAGGGCCCCCTTCCCCAAAGGGGCCCCCAGAATTCAGAGCATCAGGCTTTTAGCCTGATGACTTAAATCCCGGGAGCTCCACTGCTGTATCAGTGTGCTGTGACAGAGCAGGGAACTGAAAGGTCCCTGTTCTGCCATAGAGAATCACCGGTAACGCACAGAACGTCGCAGCGCAGGTGGCTTGATGACATCACTACATCACGCCACCTGAGGGAGAATCTTTGGCTGCTCCGCTCATCGTGGGAGCGCGGTAATGTGAGTAATGTGAAAGCAAAGATTTTTTGCTTTCTGGTAAGGGAAAGGGATTACCTGCTAAGGGGGAAAACTATTATTTCTATATTTATAATGGGGGAATTATTAAACATAAGGGGGGCTATGGTATGGTGAAGTATTATTTATAAGGTGGAATTGTTATATATAAGGGGACTACTATATGTAAGGGGAAACTTACATATAAAAGGGAGCTACTATATACAGTGGGGAAAAAAGTATTTAGTCAGCCACCAATTGTGCAAGTTCTCCCACTTAAAAAGATGAGAGAGGCCTGTAATTGACATCATAGGTAGACCTCAACTATGAGAGACAAAATGAGAAAACAAATCCAGAAAATCACAATGTCTGATTTTTTAAGAATTTATTTGCAAATTATGGTGGAAAATAAGTATTTGGTCAATAAAAAAAGTTCATCTCAATACTTTGTTATATATCCTTTGTTGGCAATGATAGAGGTCAAACGTTTTCTGTAAGTCTTCACAAGGTTGGCACACACTGTTGCTGGTATGTTGGCCCATTCCTCCATGCAGATCTCCTCTAGAGCAGGATGTTTTAGGGCTGTCGCTGGGCATCATGGACTTTCAACTCCCTCCAAAGGTTTTCTATGGGGTTGAGATCTGGAGACTGGTTAGGCCACTCCAGGACCTTGAAATGCTTCTTACGAAGCCACTCTTTCATGCTGGATCATTGTCATGTGGCTGGATCATTGTCATGCTGAAAGATCCAGCCACATTTCATCTTCAATGCCCTTGCTGATGGAAGGAAGTTTACACTCAAAATCTCACGATACATGGCCCCATTCATTCTTTCATGTACACGGATCAGTCGTCTTGGTCCCTTTGCAGAGAAACAGCCCCAAAGCATGATGTCGCCACCCCCATGCTTCACAGAACAGTAGGTATGGTGTTCTTTGGATGCAACTCAGCATTCACTCTCCTCCAAACACAACGAGTTGTGGTTCTTCCAAACAGTTCTACTTTGGTTTCATCTGACCATATGACATTCTCCCAATACTCTTCTGGAACATCCAAATGCTCTCTAGCAAACTTCCAATGGGCCCGGATATGTACTGGCTTAAGCAGGGGGACACGTCTGGCACTGCAGGATCTGAGTCCCTGGTGGCGTAGTGTGTTACTGATGGTACCCTTTGTTACGTTAGTCCCAGCTTTCTGCAGGTCATTTACTAGGTCCCCCTGTGTGGTTCTAGGATTTTTGCTCGCCATTCTTGTGATCATTTTGACCCCACAAGGTGATATCTTGCGTGAAGCCCCTGATCGAGGGAGATTATCAGTGGTCTTGTATGTCTTCCATTTTCTAATTATTGATTTCTTCACACCAAGCTGCTTGCCTATTGCAGATTCAGTTTTCCCAGGCTGGTGCAGGTCTACAATTTTGTTTCTGGTGTCCTTCCACAGCTCTTTGGTCTTCACCATAGTGGAGTTTGGAGTGTGACTGTTTGAGGTTGAGGTCTACCTATGATGTCAGTTACAGGCCTCTCTTATCTTTTTAAGCGGGAGTACTTGCACAATTGGTGGCTGACTAAATACGTTTTTTCCCCACTGTATAAGGGGAAACTGTTAAATATAAGGGGTTATTATGTTGTGGATAAAATGTCTATTTTTGATATCAATAGGTCTATTTTGTATTAATATTAACCACTTCATACCAGATGCTTTATCCCCCTTCCAGACCAGGCACATTTTCAAGTTTTAGCCATGTTCCAGTTTAACTGAAAATTGCTTTTCTATTACTGTGCCAAACTACATGTATTTGGTCTCCTTTTTCTCGGAACATAATGGGCTTTCACATTTTATAACAAAATAAGCAATACGTTTTACTTTTTACAAAAATATAGAGGGAAAAGGGCAAAAAAAGTTTGAAAAAAATGCTTTTTCCTACATTTAAACACATGATAACCTCAAAAAAAAAAAATTATAATAAATATATATATTCTAAAATATATTTTCTTATTTCTTCTGTTTGTATAGATAGCACATTTGAGTATTTTCTCCATTATGTGGGCCTACAGCAGAGCCTGCAATGAATGGTGCGCAAAATGGCTTTTGAAGGCCAAATTTTCCATAGCTGGTTTGCTGACACCATACTATCATTACAGCTGCTGTGAAGGCCCAAAACAGTATGAACACCCCCAAAATGACTCCACTCAATAATTTAGACCCCTCAAGGTATTCAATAAAGGACATATAAAAGATATTGGGCCTATGGTTTTTTTCCAAACTTTTCAATGAATTTGTTGGAAAAAAAATGAAAACGACACTTTTTCCCAAATATGTGAATTCAGGTGACTATTTTTAAAATCTGGTGAGTGCTACTTGAGAAACACACCTGATAATATATTTAGCAACTAATGCCGTTTTCATAGATACCAAATGTAGGTGCATTGCTTACTTGCTGGGCCTACAGCAGGAGCCTGCAATGAATGGTGCGCAAACTGGCTTCTGGAGGCCAAATTTTCCATAGCTGGTTTGCAGACACCATACAATAACAATAATGACAATAACCTTCATGTATATAACACAAAAAAAATCTGCCTTTATATGACAAATGTATTTTAGGCTGCAGAAACATGCAGTGACTCTGACAGCACGGCGAGTAACAAGTTGTAGACAATAATCAATACATTTCTTCCCTATATTATGTGCGTCCAGAGCCACTGCCTGTCTGCACCCTAAAGTATGACAATAACCTTCATGTATGTAGCACAAAAAAAATCTGCTTTTATATGTCAAATGTATTTTAGGGTGCAGATACATGCAGCGGCTCTGACCGCACACCAGACGGCCAGTAACAAGTTGTAGATAATAAATTTTGTACCGCCAGAACCGCTGCATGTCTGCATCCTAAAAGTGGAATAATAATCTTTATTTATGGGTCACAAAAAATATGAATTTATGTAGATACATGGATAAAAAATAGATAAAAAAAATAGATAGATAGATAGATAGATAGATAGATAGATAGATAGATAGATGGAAGATATGGGAGACAGAAGAGAGTGGGGGGCACTCAAAGGAGGGGGGGAGTGTGTGTGTGTGTGTGTGTGTGTGTGTGTGTGTGTGTGTGTGGTGGGATTTTACTTACCAATCTCCCTCTGTCAGGATCTGAGGAGAGGGAGATTGAAAGACACTTTTTATATATGTTTTATTTACTAAATAAACTTTATGTGAATACTGTGACAGGCTGTCACAGTGCTCACATGCCCCAGAGACCACTATGCCCAATCAGGGTGGTCTCTGGGAAAACTCTGTGATCATAGCTGTCTTCTGACAGCTGATCACGGAGTATTGCTGGGGGTGGAGGCAGAAGTGCCGATCTCCCTCTCTACTAGGCTAAGGAGAGGGAGATCGGCGTTCAGCCAATGAAGTTTGTCACTATGTGACAAACTTCATTGTGATCGCTATGACAGGCTGTCACAGCGATCTCATGCCCGGAGACCACACAGAGTGGTCTCCGGGCAAAGCTCTGAGTTCCCTGCTGTCTATTGACAGCAGAGATTTCGGAGCTGTGTGCAAGGGGGATGGAGGGAAGGGGCACAGAGGAGCATATTCTGCTCATGCACCAGTCAATGTGATCACTGTGACTGGCTGTCACAGCGATCTCATGCCCGTACAGGAGGGGGGGTGGGGGTACAGTGGAGCAATCGGCTCATGTGCCGACTGTCATTGCGATTGCTGTGATCACAGACCTGGAGACCACACAGAGTGGTCTCTGGGCAAAGCTTTAAGGTCTCTGCTGTCTATTGACAGCGGGACCTCCGAGCTCAGTACAGTGGGGGGGACGCAGTAGAGCTCGTTCTGCTGAACGTACCGGTACGTCCTTGCAGAACTAGACAACCACCACTTGGATGTATATAGTCAATTGGTGGTACGGAAGTGGTTAACCAAATATATACTTTCCTTCCTAAGTGTTTATTATTACAATCCTTTTGTGAACTTTGCTGCGTGTAACTAGATATCAGCTATGCAAGATGGTGTTTACTTCCTGAACAACACCCAAGATAAGTGCAAAAGCAGGATGTAAGAAGAGGAAATTGCAAGATGCTTCAGCCAACAGCAAACAGACACATATATACATGTCAACTCCCATATGTAGTACTATATAAGATTATGTACAGTGGTAAATAGAAGGAAGTTATGTACATCCTGACTGGATGTTATTTCTTTGTGCACACAGAAACAAGATTTGGATACCAATAACCAACCAGGAATATTGATGAATTATCAACCCAATTCAAATGGTGTTCCCTGGGTGGGCTGGTGGAGTAGGTCATTCTACAGCCGCGCCAGATCGGACATGAGGAGACAATCGACACGGACGAGGACGGAGAGTCGACCTCCACTGAGTATGGTAAGAAAATTGGTTATCTTACCCGAATATCCTACCTCCATTATCGGTTGTCTCTTTGTGTCTTAGTCGGCTGTTGGTGACCTTAAGGGGCAGGTAATTCATTCTCCGCTAGTCAGATAGTTAAGAACCCGTCAAACCAGTTGGTTATTTGGTAGTCACTGTTGATCTTTTGTTTTGTCTGCCGTTAATAATAATAATAATAATAATAATAATAATAGTCCTTTAATAGCCCCACAATGGGGAAATTCAGTGACAATGGGGAAATTCAAAATCAGTTACTGATTTTGATTGGTCTATGTGTGTAAACAGTGGAGGCACGGCATGAGTCAGTGTGGCTGGGCACCTATTGGGGGAGTGTTGTCACGGACTGGGCATCTATTAATCCGGCATAGGTGACCTCGGAGTGTGACACGCAGTGAGTAGGTGGACTCGATTTACAGATTCGCCGGGTGGGTCGTTTCTGTAAAGCTTATACCCTCGAATTAGGATGCACCCATAAAGAGGTCGTCATTACCCAGGGTCCTAGGGCCACTTTACAACCTTATTGAGGACCCAGTTGGAGGAGTGGCGACAAGAACGTCGTGCTGTCACCTAAGCTCTGATTGTCTATTGGTCCGAACATAGGCAACCACAGAGGTGACAATCTAGTGGTATTAGGGGAGTAGACAGATTGGTCTTCGGACGGCCAAGAGGTCGAACTCACCTTGATAATTCTATAGTAACCACTACTCCAGTGGGTCCCAGTTGTTGTTTGTCAATCCTGTGTTTTATCTGGTTAACCGTTGTTTGACTGTTCAAATTGCGTAACTGTTTAAATGGAGTTTTTCTCAAAAAAGTTTGCTAAGATGGGAGGGGCACAGTCCATAATGTCCCCCAATGGATGCACTGCCAAACAGTTGGTAGAAGCACGAGAAGGGAAGCAGAATGTTAAAAATATGACTAAATTGATGAAAATATGTGCTATTTATGTGGGAGGGAGACTACAACCCGAAGAGGGAAAGGAAAGGCATGTTAAAAGATCAAGGTCTTATGAAACACGCTGAAGCATGGTATGAAACAGCAAAGGTTGTGCATAGAGAGGGGTGGGAAGAGGAAGCAATGACAGGAAAAAAGGGTGTAACCTATGTCTATCATAAGGGAAGGGATGATATTGAAGATAGACCCCCTGCGTATAATGAAGGAGATATAACTTCTTGGACATGTTTAGTGTGTGGTGAACAAAATACCAAGAACCGTAAAACTTGTGCTGCCTGTGGTGCGCCTCGCCCGTACAAAAGGGAAGATGGTGGACCCAGGAAATGGGGGTGGGCATGAGCCAACGCCCAGAACCATAGTCACAGCCCTAGTTACAGCATGGGGGCCTACAGCCACACCTCTAGTCCCACCTGTCACAGCCCCAGTTCCAGCCACTCCTTTGTATCCGGTGCTGGAACGAAATGGCAGCTTTTACCAAGGCCCTAAACCTGCCCAAGTAGAAACGCCCCAACTTCCTCACCCTTCACCAACCTGAGCGCTATGGTGAATGAGGAAGATACTGTTACTGTTGCAGAAGCTACTGAAACTCCCGCCCCCTCTTTCTGGAGGCTTACTGAAGATCGAATGAGAGAAAATCAACAACAGATGATGCAAGAGCTGTCCCAAATTCAGTCTAATATGTTAGGACTCCTTAGTCAGTTGCAGACCCGCTCTTAAGTGCGTTTGGAGGACAGCTCCGCCGATGCCTCTACAACAATTGGGGGAAATGCCTCCACAACAGTTGGCGGAGACGTTGATGACCAAATAGACACCCCCACATTGGGCCCTCAGGAGGCATGGCCCTGGAAGATAAACTATAAGACCTCTCCAAAACTTTCACCAATACGACACACCTCCTTACTAAACTTCAAGACACCATTACCTTCAAGGATGATTGAACAGTCACTCCTTTCTGCTTCTGTGCCCATTGCTCTTGAAGAAACCACCATTCTGTGCTCACTCCCCCTCATGATGAACAACGCGTCCAACACGCTTATAACTCAAGCTGTCTTGGCTCGAATAGCCGGCCAGTTATGATACACCTGCCTAGAAGGCATAGGCCGCTTGAAGGTACCTCCAGTGAAGGTTAGACTCAAACCAGGAGCTCCCTTGCCCAGGAAACGCAGTACCCACTTAGTCTAACCCAATCCGAGGCAATCTCCAAACAAGTCCATGTCTTGGGATCAAGTGGGGCTATCGTGGAGTGCACCTCTCCTTCCAACACATCACTGATCCCAGTTAAGAAGAGGACTCCAAAAGGACCACCTTACAAGTACAGGATGATACAAGACTTACGGGCTGTAAATGAAGCCACAGTCCTGGAAACACCTCTCCATAGCAAGACACCTGCGTCTACAATGTCAATTGCTGATACATGATAAAGTCACCTTAATGCGCTGCAACACCCTTAACCCCTCTACTCTTCTTCCACTTCCTGAGGGGGGAGATGCAGATGACGATGACCTTGAAGAAGACCCTTCCTACAACCGGAACAAACATGACCATAACTGCTTTCAAGTTATGCAACAGGAGATGGCATACCTACCTACAGTAACAACAGAACCCATTCTAGGAGCTGATCTGGAAATTTTTGTTGCTGAATCCCGATATGCAGATGCAACCGGGCGGTTCCACACGGGATATGCAGTGACAACTACTGACATGGTACTGGAGGGTAAGCCAATGGCACCCCACAAGTCCGCCCAAGAGGCTGAACTGGAAGCCCTTACCAAAGCCTGTGAAATGGCGAAAGGGAAAACTGCCAATATCTACACAGACTCCAGATATGCCTTTGGAGTGGTCCATGACTTTGGCCCAATATGGAAAGCAAGAAGATTCCTCACTGTAGCAAGCACTCCCATAAAGCACTACCAGGTAGTGGAAAACCTGATGGATGCACTCACCCTCCCCAGGAAAGTGGCAGTCATGAAGGTAAAAGCACATTCTGAAGGAGACACTCCACAGACCAGGGGCAACAACTTGGCTGACCAAGCTGCCAAACAAGCGGCCAAAGGATGGCAGGAAATGGAAGAAGAGAATCAAACAACTATGGTATACCATCCATCAAGGAACATACAACAACATCTAACAGAGCTTCAGGCACAAGCCTCAGAAGAAGAGAAGGAGGACTGGACAGAGAAAGGAGCTAGGACAGACAAAGAAGGAACATGGAAGAAAGAAGGAAAATGTTGCCTTCCCAGGTCTCTGTATCCAGAAGTGGTGCAGTGGGCACATGGTCCAGGACATCTCTCAAAGACGTTGATGAACAACAGGATAACCAAGTACTACCTAGCACCAGGCATCACCACCTTGACATCCGCCTACTGTAAGGCTTGTGTAGTCTGCACAGAGCGCAACCCTGGAAGAACGGAGAAAGTTCCACAGAAATGTTCCCCCAAACCCTTGTATCCTTTCCAGAGAATACAGATAGACCACATACAGATGCCAAAAAGCGGACAGTACGAATATGCCCTAGTGGTGGTGGACATATTCCCAGGATGGCCGGAAGCGTACCCAGTGGCAGATATCGCAGCCAAGACAACAGCAAAGAAACTCTTTAATGAAGTGGTCTGCAGACTTGGAGTCCCACAAGTGATCGAAAGTGACCAAGGCCCAGCCTTCACTGCAAATCTCACGAGAGCGATATGGGCAGCCCTGGGTACTACACTTGCCTTACACACCCCATACCATCCTCAGAGTAGCAGGAAGGTGGAAAGGTTGAATGGAATTTTTAAGTCTCGCATGTTGAAAGCTGTAAGAGAGATGGGTTTAGCATGGCCAGACAGCTTGTCCATAGCACTTTTTAGTATCAGATACACCCCAAGGGGGGGAACACCATCTATCTCCCTTTGAAATCCTGTTTGGGTCAGCCCTTAGACTAGGAAGTTAATTAACCCAGCAATTAAAACTACATACTGATGTTCTGATCTCATATGTGACCGCCTTGGCTCGAGAACTAACTAAAATCCATGCACGAGTGTTCTCTTCCATTCCAGATCCAGACTCTCTTGAAGGAACCCACTCCTTATAACCAGGGGATTGGGTCCTGGTAAAGAAGTTTGTCCGGAAGATGCCTCTTGAGCCACGATACGAGGGGTCCTACCAAGTGTTGCTGGTCACAGCCACGTCAGTCAAGCTGTCAGGAAAGCCTAACTGGGTCCATGCCAGCCACTGCAAGAAGTCCCAGGCCCCAGCACCATTGTAAGATGTGGTTGCTCCTTGGGGTATTCACCGTTTTGGCCATATTCAGCGGCCAACAGAAGGAACAGGTAGCAATCACTGAGGAAGGTGGAGTCACCACCTTCTGGTACAACTCCAATAACACACACACAACCGCACCAACTGTTATGTTTGTTCTGGTGCCAGGCACCATTTGGGTACGGTGCCCCTAAAAATTCCAGAGGGTGCCCAAGAGTGTTTCCTTAATATTTATACTAACACGACTATAGATTACAGTAGCTGTGAGGACTGGAAGAACAAATACCCCCTAGCCACAACACCAAAAGCAGGGTTGGGCATTACAATCACTTGTTACATTAGCAGGGACGGCAATGGGAAATTCTTGGGCAATTTCACAGAGGGATATTGTAGTGAATATAGCTCTTTGACGGGGACTCAAATACAGAACCAAGTCCAATCCCTAGGTGATATCTTCTGGATTTGTGGGGATATGAAAGTTAGAACTAAATTGATGGGGAATTGGACAGGAGAGTGTGCCCTAGCAAAAGCCTTGATGCCAATCCACATACTGGGAGATCCCTAGAACCGAGTGAACCAAGTAGCCACGGAGGGCTGCACGGAGAGACCTGAGTCCCAAAGGCAGCTTCGATCCCCATGTTTACATAGATGCAATAGGGGTTCCAAGAGGGGTTCCTGATGAGTTCAAGGTTAGGGACCAAGTGAAGGTAGGATTTGAGTCCATAATTCCCATAATCACAGCAAACAATAACTCTGGATAAACTACATCTATTATAACCAACAGAGATTTGTAAATTACACAAGAGACACCCTGCAAGGATTAGCAGAACAGTTAGGTCCCACCTCCATAATGACATTTCAGAATAGAATGGCCCTGGACATGATACTAGCTGAAAAAGTAGGTGTGTGCAAAATGATTGAGGGAGTCTGTTGTTCGTACATATCTGACAACACTGGTCCAAATGGGAAGGTTACCATGGCAATAAAAAAGTCAGTCCAGCTGATGAACTGAAAAGGAACTCAGGTGTAAAAGACCCCTGGGACACTTGGTTTGGATGGATGTCTGGCTGGAAGAAGATGCTAGCCCAGATAGGGATGGTGATACTGGTCGTCCTTGTAATCTTTACTGTGGTTGTGTGTTGTGCTATCCCATGCATCAAGAGACTGATGAACAAGGCTGTTGAAGAGACAATTCCACTCCATGTGATGTAAATCCCATTATATGAAACCGATGGTCCATACAGTCCCTTAGAAAGAACTGTTGGCCAAGAACAGGAGGGATAGTATCTGACTTCCTCATGTACAGAGTCTGCAACAAGGGGAGTTATGGGAAAGCCTTAACTCATCTAACATGCAGCACAAAAGAGTTCCAAGGTACATTAGGACAGATGAATTAGGCTCATTTAAGGACAGTGAGAAAATAGTCATTTTAAGGGGGGGGACTGTTGTGGATAAAATGTCTATTTTGATATAAATAGGTCTATTTTGTATTAATATTAACCAAATATATACTTTCCTTCCTAAGTGTTTATTATTACAATCCTTTTGTGAACTTTGCTGCTTGTAATTAGATATCAGCTATGCAAGATGGCGCTTACTTCCTTACCAACACCCAAGATAAGTGCAAAAGCAGGATGTAAGAAGAGGAAATCGCAAGATTCTTCAGCCAACAGCAAACTGACACATATATACATGTCATCTCCCATATGTAGTACTATATAAGATTATGTACAGTGGTAAATAAAAGGAAGTTATGTACATCTGACTGGAGTGCAGATGTCATTTCTTTGTGCGCACACAAACAAGATTTGGATACTAATAACCAACCAGGAATAATGCAATTCAATTATAAGAGATGACATATTATATATAAGAGGGAGGTACTGTATAAAATTGTTCCCCCCTTATATTAGTTCCCTTATATACTATAGTTCCTCCCTTATAATAGCACCTTTATAAATAATAGTTCCCCCTTATAACAGCTCCTATTATAAATAATAGTATAATAGCAACCCCCTCATAATAGCCCCCCCTTAAAAGGGGAGAACTATTACAAATAAGTGGGGCTATTATAAGGTTTAAACTATTATAAATAAGGGAGGAACTATTATTTATAAGGTGGGAGGAACTATTATTTATAAGGGGGCTATTACAACCCCAATTCCAATGAAGTTGGGACGTTGTGTAAAACATAAATAAAAACAGAATACGATGATTTGCAAATCCTTTTCAACCTATATTCAGTTGAATACACCACAAAGACAAGATATTTAATGTTCAAACGGATAAACTTTATTTGTTTTTTTTTGCAAATATTCACTCATTTTGAATTTGCCTGCAACATGTTCCAAAAAAGCTGAGACAAAAGACTGGGAAAGTTGAGGAATGCTCAAAAAACAGCTGTTTGGAGCATTACAGAGGTGAACAGGTTAATTGGAAACAGGTGAGTGTCATGATTGGGTATAAAGGGAGCATCCCCGAAAGGCTCAGCCGCTCACAAGCAGGGATGGGGGCAAGGTTCACCACTTTGTGAACAACTGTGTGAGCAAATAGTCCAACAGTTTAAGAACAACGTTTCTCAATGTACAATTGCAAGGAATTTAGGGATTTCATCATCTACAGTCCATAATATCATCAAAAGATTCAGAAAATCTGGACAAATCTCTGCAAGTAAGCAGCAAGGCCGAAAACCAACCTTGAATGCCGTGACCTTCGATCCCTCAGGCAGCACTGCATTAAAAACTGACATCATTCTGTAATGGATATTACCACATGGGCTCAGGAACACTTCAGAAAACCATTGTCAGTGAACACAGTTCGTCGCTTCATCTACAAGTGCAAGTTAAATCTCTACCATGCAAAGTGAAAGCAATATATCAACAACACCCAGAAACGCCGCCAGCTTCTCTGGGCCCAAGCTGTTCTGAGATGGACTGACGCAAAGTGGAAAAGTGTTCTGTGGTCTGACCAGTCCACATTTCAAATTGTTTTTGGAAATCATGGAAGTTGTATCCTCCGAGCCAAAGAGGAAAAGGACTGCCCATATTGTTATTAGTGCAAAGTTCAAAAGCCAGTATCTCTGATGGTATGGGGGGGGGGGAATGTTAGTGCCCATGGCATGGGTAACTTGCACATCTGTGAAGGCGGCATTAATGCTAAAAGGTACATACAGGTTTTGGAGCAACATATGCTGCCATCCAAGCGATGTCTTTTTCAGGGACATCCCTGCTTATTTCAGCAAGACAATGCCAAGCCACATTCTGCACATGTTACAGCAGCGTGGCTTCGTAGTAAAAGAGTGTGGGTACTAGACTGGCCTGCCTGCAGTCCAGACCTGTCTCCTATTGAAAATGTTTGCGTATTATGAAGCGCAAAATACGACAACAGAGACCCCAGACTGTTGAGCAACTGAAATTGTATATCAAGCAAGAATGGGAAAGAATTCCACCTACAAAGCTTCAACAATTTGTGTACTCAGTTCCCAAACACTTATTGAGTGTTGTTAAAAGGAAAGCTGATATAACACAGTGGTAAACATGTCCCTGTCCCAGTCTTTTATTGCCCCTGTCCCAGCTTTTTTGGAACATGTTGCAGGCATCAAATTCAAAATGAGTGAATATTTGCAAAAAAACAATAAAGTTTATCCGTTTGAACATTAAATATCTTGTCTTTGTGGTGTATTCAATTGAAAATAGGTTGAAAAGGATTTGCAAATCATCATATTCTGTTTTTATTTATGTTTTACACAACATCCCAACTTCATTGGAATTGGGGTTGTATAATGGGGAGACTGTTATATATAAGGGGTTTATTATAAGAGATGACATATATATAAGGGGGGCTATTATAAGGGGAATTATTTTATATAAGGAAGCTATTATAAGAGCGGACTTTTTATATAAGGGGGCTATTATAAGAGGAACTATTATACAGTGGGGAAAAAAGTATTTAGTCAGTCACCAATTGTGCAAGTTTTCCCACTTCAAAAGATGAGGCCGGCCTGTAATTGACATCATAGGTAGACCTCAACTATGAGAAACAAAATGAGAAATCATATCTAGAAAATCACATTGTCTGATTTTTTAAGAATTTATTTGCAAATTATGGTGGAAAATAAGTATTTGGTCACCTACAAACAAGCAAGATTTCTGGCTGTCACAGACCTGTAACTTCTTCTTTAAGAGGCTCCTCTGTCCTCCACTCATTACCTGTAGTAATGGCACCTGTTTGAAATTGTTATCAGTATAAAAGACACCTGTCCACAACCTCAAACAGTCACACTCCAAACTCCACTATGGTGAAGACCAAAGAGCTGTGGCAGGACACCAGAAACAAAATTGTAGACCTGCGCCAGGCTGGGAAGACTGAATCTGCCATAGGCAAGCAGCTTGGTGTGAAGAAATCAACTGTGGGAACAATAATTAGAAAATGGAAGACATACAAGACCACTGATAATCTCCCTTGATCAGGGGCTCCACGCAAGATCTCACCCCGTGGGGTCAAAATGATCACAAGAATGGTGAGCAAAAAACCCAGAACCACACGGGGGGGACCTAGTGAATGACCTGCAGAAAGCTGGGACTAACGTAACAAAGGCTACCATCAGTAACACACTACGCCCCCAGGGACTCAGATCCTGCAGTGCCAGACGTGTCCCCCTGCTGAAGCCAGAACATATCAGGGCCGTCTGAAGTTTGCTAGAGAGCATTTGGATGTTCAAGAAGAGTTTTGGGAGAATGTCATATGGTCAGATGAAACCAAAGTAGAACTGTTTGGTAGAAACACAACTCGTCGTGTTTGGAGGAGAGTGAATGCTGAGTTGAATCCAGAGAAAACCATACCTACTGTGAAGCATGGGGGTGGCAACATCATGCTTTGGGGCTGTTTCTCTGCGGAGGGACCAGGACGACTGATCCGTGTACATGAAAGAATGAATGGGGCCATGTATCGTGAGATTTTGAGTGCAAACCTCCTTCCATCAGCAAGGGCATTGAAGATGAAACATGGCTGGGTCTTTCAGCATGACAATGATCCCAAACACACCGCAAGGGCAACGAATGAGTGGCTTCATAAGAAGCATTTCAAGGTCCTGGAGTGGCCTAGCCAGTCTCCAGATCTCAACCCCATAGAAAACCTTTGGAGGGAGTTGAAAGTCCGTGTTGCCCAGTGACAGCCCCAAAACATCACTGCTCTAGAGGAGATCTGCATGGAGGAATGGGCCAACATACCAGCAACAGTGTGTGTCAACCTTGTGAAGACTTACAGAAAACGTTTGACCTCCGTCATTGCCAACAAAGGATATATAACAAAGTATTGAGATGAACTTTTGTTATTGACCAAATACTTATTTTCCACCATTATTTGCAAATAAATTCTTAAAAAATCAGACATTGTGATTTTCTGGATTTGTTTTCTCATTTTGTCTCTCATAGTTGAGGTCTACCTATGATGTCAATTACAGGCCGGTCTCATCTTTTTAAGTGGGAGAACTTGCACAATTGGTGGCTGACTAAATACTTTTTTTTTAAGAGAGAATCTAATGAGAGGAACTATTATATAAGGGAAGCTATTATAAAGGGAGACTGTTATATATGAGGGCACTATTATAAGGGGGGACTATTATATAGAAGGGGGCTATTACAAAGGAACTATTATATATAAGGGAGCTGCTATAAGGGGAAGACTTTTAAATATAAGGGGACAAGTATTTATAATGGATGAATTATTATAAGAGAGGAATTATTATATATATATGGGTGGTTATAAAATATAAGTGGGTTATTATAAGGGGGAACAATTATATATAAGGGGGCTGATATAAGGGGGCTATTATTTATAATGGAGGAACTGTTTTCTATAAGGAGCGCTATTATAAGAGAGAAATTATTATATATAAGGAGCACTATTATAAGGTTTGACCGTTATATATAAGGGGTGCTACTATAGGAGAGAAATTATTATATATAAGGAGCGCTATTATAAGAGAGGAATTATTATATATAGGGGGTATTATAAGGGGGAACTATTATATATCATATAATAGTATAATACCGTGTTTCTCCGAAAATAAGACAGGGTCTTATATTATTTTTTGCTCTGTAAAAAGGGCTAGGGCTTATTTTCGGGGTAGGTCTTAATTTTTTTCTATGAACAACAAATCACACATTTGATCACTTTTTATTTCAACTTTTATCAGAGGTGAATCAGTGAAAAAACAGCAGTTCGGCACTTTTGATTTTTTTTTTTTCCCGCTACGGCATTCACTATAGAGTTAAAATTTTTTTATAAGTTTGTAGAGCGGGCGTTTAGGGACACAGGGATACCTAATGTGTATGTGTTTCACAGTAATATTTTATTTTTATATGTATTCTAGTGAAAGTGGAAGAGGGCTTTAACTTTTATTTATTTATTTATTTTTTACTATTAACCCATCCTAGGGGGCTTGAACCTGCAATCATCCCATAGACTGCAATACAACGTATTGCAGTCTATGGGAGATTATCTAAATTATAATGAGGCTGGTCATAGACCAGCCTCAATAGTAATATTCCTATAACAGGCCTGGGAGTCTTCATAACGCTCCCGACTGTCAAAGGAACAGGTCGGGTCCTGCGATCTTGCCGCACGGGAGCCGACCTGGAACGTGAAAGGTACGGGGGCGGTAGGGACCGGCCCCGGGGATAGTTGCTCTGCTTTGTGGGGGTGGATTTAGGAGGGGGGGGGGTTCACGGACTGGCACACTCAATAATGCCCGCGATCAGTGGACTCGCCGGCATTAACTGCAGCTCACGCAATGCCCGCAGTCAGAGTCCACTCTGATCGCGGGCATTAACTCCGGGTTGCGCTACTTTGGTAGGAAAGAGGGGGGTCATGCTGAATAATGCCCGCGATCAGGGTAGACACTGACTGCGGGCATTAACCCGGTACGGTAGCTATGGTAGCCGCTCTGCAGCAGAGCGACCGCTATCTTTAGGGACCCGGCATCCGCTGTAATCGCACAGCAGATGTCGGGAAGGGGTTAAATTAGCTAGGGCTTATTTTTGGAGTAGGGCTTATATTTCAAGCCTACTCCAAAAAACCTGGAAAATCTAGCTAGGGCTTATTTTCGGGGTAGGTCTTATTTTTGGAGAAACACGGTATATATATATATATATATATATATATATATATATATATATATTAATATATATATATTATGTATAAGAGAGGAACTATTATATATAGGGAGGTGTCTGTTATATATAAACGGGGAACTGTTATTCATAAGGGGGAGACTATTATATAAGGGGGCTATTATAGGAGCAGAACTATTATATATAAGGTGGATTGTTATAAGAGGGCTATTATGTATAAGGGAGGAACTATTTATAAGGGGCTATTATAAGAAGAAAGAGGGAAACTTTATAATAAGGGTATTGTTAAAGGGACTATTTATAAGGGGGAACTATTACTTATAAGAGGGCTATTATTTATAAGTGGGTATTATTGTTAAGAGGGCTAATATTGATAATGTGGACTATTATTTATAAGGTGAACTATTATTTATGAGGGGGGCTATTACTGATAAGGGGGAACTATTACTGATATGGGGCACTGTTTATAAGCAGGGACTATTATTTATAAGGAGGTGCTATAATAACTGATGCTTTCTTGACACTAGGCAGCACATTTCTCTCTAGAATCCCTTGATAGTCTTGAGATTTCATTGTACCCTGCACAGATTCAAAACACCCTGTGCCAGATGCAGCAAAGCAGCCCCAGAATATAACAGAGCCTCCTCCATGTTTCACAGTAGGGACAGTGTTCTTTTCAAGATATGCTTCATTTTTCCTTCTGTGAACATAGATCTGATGTGCCTTGCCAAAAATTTCGATTTTTGTCTAATCTGTCCATAGGACATTCTCCCAGAAGCTTTGTGGCTTGTCATAGAATTTTTATATATTATTACTTTTGTCAGATTCAAGTTATTTCTGTGACCATTGTGGGTTTTTCTTTCATTAAACGAGGAGTACCAACAATTTTGTCCACGTGTGTATAGGTTGGACACAATCCAGCCCCGGGGCCTGAACAAACAGTTAGATTTTACGTTTTATTTGAGACACTCCTGTGTAGGTTATCGGAGGTTTATCAAGTATGGTCCCAATTTGATATCCAGCGGTATTTATTTGTAGACCGTCTGTACTTCCTTAGTTCTTTCTAAATTACATTAAGGGTTAACATCTGGTGTCCCCATATCCAGAGGGGTCTAAGTACCTGTGAATATACCAATATTACATGTAGTCCTACATTACATATAAGTATTCCTGGCTAGCATTTTTGGCATGAACGAAATATGTATGGAGGGTGTATTAGTAAAAATCCCCCCCCCCCCCCCATCTATTGAACTTCAGCTTTATGTGATGTAGAGTGAGAGATTTAGGGTTACCCGGTAAGGAATACTGCCCTATGTATTGCACCGGGTATTAAGAGGTTATGGTGGAGTGTACCCTATGGTTTATGTTTTAGGTATCATTATCATGCACCACCATTATTTGGGATATTACCTACCCAGGGGCGCACCTCTAATGAGGCGAAGTGAGGCAGCACTGTCCGTCACTGACTGGGGGGCAGCATTTTTTACTTTCTATTTACCGTAAACCAGCCCAGGACAGGCCGCTTAAAAAAAAAAAAACAAAGCTTCGCGATACCTGTCCTGGGCTGGCTTACAAGATCTCTGCATCTCAGCTCAGGCGGCGATTAAATGACGTCATCGCGCCTCCTATGCTGAGACGCGGGTCAAGAAGAGGAGGCGGCAGCTCCATCAAGGGATCGCAGGTAGGTGAGGATAACTTTTTTTTTAATAGAAATATAAATAGGCCGTTACCTGCTGGAGTAACCCCGGCCGGTAACGGCCTACTTACTTATCGATCCCCGTTGCTGGTTGTTGCTGCCTCCGCTTCCCCTTCTGCTATGGGTCGCAGAAGGGGGGAATCAGAAGTGGCTGTGAGCGGCAGCGGGGATCGGTAAGTGAGGCCGCGGGCCTCAAATACTACTATTATTATATTCTGGGGTATTTTCAGACCCCGGAGTATAATAATCGGAGGCCCAGGGGAGGTGATAAACATAAAAACCATTGTTACTCACCTCTCCAGTGATCCGATATTACTTCCAGCAGGCTTCGGCCTTCTTTGGTGACGTCCCAGGTGTCACGTGAGCCAGGCCGACGTCATTATGTGCCGACGCCGGTCTGTGCGACATTGAAGAGGGCCGAAAGCAGGCAGTGCACCGGAGCCCAGGTAAGTAACACTGGTTTTTATGTTTGTAACCACCTGGGTCTCCGATCATTATACTCTGGGGTCTGAAAAGATCCCAGAGTATAATAATAGTTCATGGGTGGGTCACTATGGAGCATAATACCGTATGCAGGGGCCACTGTGGAGCATAATACCGTGTGCACGGGCCACTGTGGAGCATAATACCGTGTGCAGGGGCCACTATGAGGCATAATACCGTGTGAAGGGGCCACTGCGAGGCATAATACCTTGTGCAGGGGCCGCTGCGGGGCATAATACCGTGTGCAGGAGCTGCTGCGGGGCATAATACCGTGTTCAGGGGCCACTGCGGGGCATAATACCGTGTGCAGGGGCCGCTGCGGGGCATAATACCATGTGCAGCAGTCGCTGCGGGGCATAATACTGTGTGCAGGAGCCACAGCGGGGCATAATATCGTGTGCAGGGGACGCAGCGGGGCATAATACCGTGTGCATGGGCCGCAGCGGGGCATACTACCATGTGCAGGGGTCGATGCAGGGCATAACACCATGTAATACTGTGTGCAGGGGAAACTGTGGGCCATAACACCGTGTAATACTGCATTAAAAAAAAAAAAAAAACACCTACTCACCTGTCCCTTGTGCTCCGATGTCTCCCACTGCAGTCTGGTTCTGCTGCTCTGGTGTTTTCTTCAGGCAGAAATCCCCACCGCACATGACCGCTGAGGTCACTGACACGGGACATCACAGAGCTGTGGGGAAGAAAACACCGGAGCAGCAGGACTAGAACGCACAGGGAGACACCGGAGCACCTTCCCCAGCCTCATATTAAAAAAGTGCTTATCCTGGACAATCCCTTTAAAGTGACGCTTGGGCTTTATTAAAGGGGCTTTCCAGCTCATTTTTATGGATAATCTATCTTTAGGACAGATTATAATCTGTCAATAAGAGATCAGTGGACCCCGCCTCTGATCAGCTGTATGAAGCGGCTATAGCGCCTGTTTATATCACACACTGTCTGTTTATAGTGACCGTGTGATGTAATTATAGCCTTGTCATATAGACATGTATAGGACGAGGCTGTAGTCACACTACATGGCCGCTATGAGAGGAATGACACTGTGTAAACAGAGAAGCGGTCACGTCACTTACACAGATACCCCGGCTCATTCAATGACCTGGAAAACATTTTAATTAGTTAACACCTGGGGCATTATTAATAAGGGGCAGTAAGTATATAGGGTACACACGGACATTATTAATATAAATATGCACTTGGGGGTATTATTCATTATGGGGGGTTATATCATATATTTTATAATTGGGGTAGCAGCAGGATGGGTGTGCAGGTGAGGACAATGTGGGTTGGATGCCTGGAAAAGTGAGGAGCCAAAGATGTCTGTGTTGGAAACTTTACAGAGACAATTCACAGCTGGAAGTAGTGGTCATGGCAGTCCAAAGGGAAGAGAAGGGAAATGTGAAGGATTAGTCAGAGACGTCACCTGTAAATCACAAAATGTTACTGCAATGTATTCACCTAAATGATAGAGGATAAATACCTGAGTGATGGGGGTCTGTCTGCTGAGACCCCCACTGGGCCTGAGAATTGGGTTGTTTCCCCCCACTGGATGGGAATATAGCCAGGCCGCAGCCATAAATAGGTGTGTCACTTGGTGGATGGACGAACCCGCATGGCTCTCATTCAACTTTGATGGGAGTGCCGAAGATACCCGAAGTCCAGTACTCAGCTATCTGCGGGGCTCCTATTATAGAGAATGGGGGCCATGCGGGCTCATCCATCCACCAACAGAAGATGTGTGAAGTTATTGTCATTGTTAATGCCGTGTTGTTGATCTGATACTGAAGTAATGCAGTAAGAAGAGTTTTTAAAAACTGTTTCATAAGTTTGTGTATATTGTGCGACGATAACAGCATGGGAAGCTAGTAGCATGGAAACGCAATTTTATATTTTTTTTTCTTTTTTGGGTGGGGGGGGACGTCTTTCTATAGTTCGCCTCAGGCAGCAAAGAGGCTAGGTTCACCACTGCACCTACCCTCATGGACAGTTTTGCCAGTTGATTTATTCCCCATTCACCCAGTGATACACATTCCATGTGTTTTTCTGGGTCTTCTGTGTGGTTCTCTTTCTGGATCAGACACTTGTATGGCAGTACCTTTATTGGTTTATAAAGTATTTAAGGGACTTGTCCTGACGGGTGTGTGTCATACACCCCATCCCTTATTTAATATATTCTTTTCTACCTCCCACATATTGTCAGTATTGGCAGCATGCATGGACCCCCATGATATGCCATTGTGTCCCTGGCATAACGAGATCAGCGATCGAATATGGATATCTTACTTTTAGTCGTCTCGACGACTCCCGGTTCAATTTTGTTATGGGGGGGGAGTGTGTGGGGTGGGTGTTATGGAGGAGTGGCGTTTTAGAGCTATTGCAACCCCTAGGACCTCCCCTTAGCTATAACACGGAGTAGCTACTCTGCAATTTCATTTGGCCCACCCAGACAGACTATCCTTCCTCCCTGATGTTCGAGGGAGGCTGATCTGTGGAACGGTGTTTAGTTTCAGATATATTATCAGTCTGGCCTCTAGTCCTCCCTGTCTAAGGGAGTTTTGCCTTTATTGTTTACATGCTTGACAGATCTGACCCTCCCTGATTTCTGGGTGGGCGGATCTGCGAAGGGAGCGGAACTCCTTGACATACACCTGCTCGGCTTCTTGTCTTTCTGAGTATAACGAGCGGTATTCTGGTGATTTATTTTGGAGGCGGGTGTGTGAAGCAGGTCGGGGGCTAGACATTCCTCTCTTTTTGTTCTGTGAAAGCGGCTGTGACAGGTATGCGGGGCTATATTGCCGGCTCATACAGCTCCGATCCTCCCCTAGGTTATTAGTCATGGCCGGTATAACATCGATCATCCTTCCAATGGGTTACTGCACATGGACATGTTTGTTTATGATAACCCCGATACTTCTGTCCATTGGAGAGGAGTGTGTGTGTTAGATAGCGTCACTCGGCAGACTTTCAGTAGGGAGAGGATCCCTCCCCTCCCGTGGAAGGGGGTGACCGTAGTGACGATGCAGAGACCTAACCGTGGCCTGATTGGCTGAATTTGGAGCGTATATGCTGCTGTATGTCTTATTGGATATGACATCACCGGTAGGAGGTAGTGTAGCCCTAGATAAGGAGGAACATGTGCGCATTCAAATTACCGCCAGTATCAGAGCGGTTGTGCTGTACCACCAATGTCTGTACAGCGGTTTTTGACTTCTTAAAAAAAAAGAAGAAGCAGTTTTTACTGCACTATGCATCTGTACCCCTGATGATCTACAATTGAAACGCGTAAGGCTATTTGGCTTAGTCTAGTCAGTTTACAGTGACCACTGCACCTGTTGCCGTGGCTTTGGGCCAGTAGCCCCAGGTAGCATGGGATTCTCTTTTGGCTAGTCCACTGGAGAGTTGTATTTGAGACAGCAAGAAGGCCCTTGCAGCTGAAATGCTATTGGAATAGGGAGGTAAAGGTGTTTGAGGGATTTTTATTTCAAACCTCACCCTATCCCTATCAAGTCTGCATAAAAGGGAATGTAGTGGAAGAGTGAAGAAATCAGGCGATACCTTTTAGAGGCTCAGGGAAGGGAATCTCCTTTTACCTTTTAGAGGCTAACCGTATATTTGATAGTAAGCTTTCGAGAGTACTAGCTCTCTTCAGACATGGTGTTATACAAGAAACTGAAAATTCACAGACTTTTTATACAAGGGTGTGACAGAGGGATCAGTAATTCTTGCTGTTATCTGTTTTCTATCAGGTGGTTAATTGTGGCCTTCACAGTTAATACATAGTGTGACATGAAACTGGCATGAATATTAAAGGGAGTCTATCATTCGCAAAAACAATTTTAAGCTAATGGCATGTTGGAATGGCCTTTAAAAAGGCTATTCTACTCCTACCTTTCCTTGTTTTCTTCTCCCAGCCAATTCCAAGATCATTCGTTTCTTCATGTATGTAAATGAGAACCTGGGGAGTACCTTCTATTCGGCGAGCACCCATTGCGTCATCACTTCTTACCACCCCTTCAGCCGTTGCGGTGACTCCCCTCTTGGTCTTCTTATTTCTCGCTCTCAGCGAATTTTGGTGACTGTGCAATCGACTGCCACGCTCTTGTGATAGACCACCGGAAAATGGCAGCCGATTGCGCAGTTGTGAAAATTCGCTGTGAGCGAGAAGAAAGAAGGCCAAGAGGGGAGTCACTGCAACGGCCGAAGGGGCGGTAAGAAGTGATGACGCGATAGGTGCTCGCCGAAGAGAAGGTACGCTCAGTGGTGCTCATTTACATACATGAAGAATTGAGTTATCTTTGAATTGGCTGGGAGAAGAAAACAAGGAAATGTAGGAGAAGAATGGCCTTTTTAAAGGCCATTCCAATGTGTCATTAGCTTAAAACTGTTTTTGCGAATGATAGACTCCCTTTAAGTCCAAATTGCAGAGTTTTAAATTTTTGCATTAACTTATATTCCCATTCCTTTCTCTCTCTTTATGTCTTAAAATGTCCCATTAAAACCACAACCCGCAAATCTTCAATAGAGTGGTCTTCATGGTGGCCAAAATGGTGCCCTCAAGTAGTAGGCCCAGGGCATTCAGTTTGTTAAGAAGGTCAGTGGTGTCCTGTGTATAGCTTGGAGTATCTCTGACAAGGGGTTTTAGTTGATTTTCCACTCAAACAGATGTTTTGTGACAGTGTCCCAATGCCAGAAATGATAGGCCTCCCAGGATTGCCATCTTTGTGTATCTTTGGGAGCATATCAAGGACATATTTCCAGTCCCCCCTCTCCTTTCGGCAACCACCAAACCTGTGGCGTATTATTGTCCGGAGTGTATTGCAGCTAGAAAGTTTAAGAGGGTCTCTTTTCATAACATTTGATAAAACATAACTTTTAATAATATAAGAAATAAAATTTAACTGAACACACACCCTAAAGTGAATTAAAAAGTCTTTGTTGTTCTTTGTATATAAGGCAGGCTTATCTAATTATTCACCGCTTTGGAAAAAAAAACACGCTACCACCATCTAAAGTGCTGTGCGTGAATTGGGAGCAATTTGAAAACGTTTCAATGAGCACGATTTTCATCTATGATTAAAGAGGGGTATCTGAATAATTCCAGACACCACTCATAGCAAAAAAAAAAAAAAAATATTTATTATTCCCTTTTTTCTCTTTTCCCTTCCTTTTGGATAATATTCAAATGAAGTGAATCATTTACGCATAAATCCCAGCACTAACGCAATAGATAGAGGATATCGTTTAAAGAGCTATAGGTAGATAGTATAGCAACATAACCTATTAGCCCAAACCATACTTATAAAACATAAATCCCAGCGTTATAGTAGGGGATAGCCTTTAGGCAGTCTTATTGCTCATTGATTGGAAAGCCTGGGTCCCAGATATTAAACATAAGTCACAGCACAAAGGCAGTTGTTAAAGAGTAACATTGAGACCAAGGTTCCAGATATTAAACATAGGTCACAGCACAGAGGTAGTTAATAAAAAGATGGCGTTTTAAGCAGTTTTAAAGCCCATAAGATATTGGGCATAAGATGACGTTTTCAAAGCGGTTTTAAAGCCCGTGTATTAATAGGCAGAAGTCCCAACGCGTTTCCCCATATTGGTTCATCAGGGAACAAATAAAGCCTAAAGTAAACAGAACAAGACCAAAAAAATAATAAAGTTGTGCTCTGATAGTGGTTCAGAAACACAGCAATGAAGTGCACACACAGTGTTCAGTCTTTTAAAGGCAACGAACCACACCCAATGTCAAGTGTTCCCTTCCATCGGCCAATCAGAAAATAGGGCGGAGACACAAAGCAACGCCCCTCATGAATATTGAAGATAGGCCGGACCCATGGAGGAAGACACGGGTGTGGTTTCAAATAGTTGTGATGGGGATCTATAGCGCGTCCCGTTTGTGTATTAGCAAGACACCGAATGTAAACATAGGAGCGTGGAATGGTGAATATATCGATAGCGATTATCATAGCGGCATGCAGAAACCATTACTGAGTACCCATGAGTAGAAAAAAGATAATATATAACAGTAAGGCGCTACTTCATCCAATATATTCAGCATATACAGACCAAAAAAGGCACAAATAAAGACTAAATTATTGAAAAAGACAGATAGACATCCTCTGTATATATCAATTAATAGAAGGCATATATACCATAATGGAGAAGCCAATATGCGATCTATATACAGTACTATTTGGCCTATTGGTACATACTGCAATGTCAGCCGTTTAATCTTTAAAGAGAACACCCAGATATATTCTCATTGAGGCTTAGAGGTTGGATAGACCCAAAGGTATATATCCACTTACATTCCTTCTGACATATCAATTGATTCCAATCTCCACCTCTTAAAAGAGGCTGTACAGTTTATTGAAAAATCAGATAGACATTCTATTTATCTCAAGAAAAAAAAAAAGATGATAATATTTAAACGGCCGAAAAAAAGTGAATCATTTACGCATAAATTCCAACACTAACACAATGGACTTGTAGCCTTGAGATTGCTCTTGCTTCCTCACAATTTTGCTTCTTAAGTCCTCAGACAGTTCTTTGGTCTTCTTTCTTTTCTCCATGCTCAATGTGGTGCACACAAGGACACAGGACAGAGGTTGAGTCAACTTTAATCCATTTCAACTGGCTGCAAGTGTGATTTAGTTATTGCCACCACCTGTTATGTGCCACAGGTAAGTAACAGGTGCTGTTAATTACATAAATTAGAGAAGCATCACATGATTTTTCAAAGGGTGCCAATACTTTTGTCCACCCCCTTTTTATGTTTGGTGTGGAATTATATCCAATTTGGCTTTTTGACAATTCTTTTTGTGGTTTTCCATTGACGACAAATTAAATGAAGATATTATTACCAAAGCATTTGTGATTGCAATCATTTTCTGGAAGAAATTGAGTATTATCTGACAGAATTGCAGGGGTGCCAATACTTTTGGCCAGCACTGTATAGGTAGATAGTATAGCAACATAACCTATTAGCCCAAATCATACTTATAACACGTAAATCCCAGCATTATAGTAGGGGATAGCCTTTAGGCAGTTTCATTGTTAGTTAATTGGAAAACCTGGGTTCCAGATATTGAACATAAGTCACAGGACAAAGGCAGTTGTTAAAAAGTAACATTAAGACCTAGGTTCCAGATATTAAACATAGGTCACAGCATAAAAAAAAAAAAAAGTTATATATAATTTTTTATACCATAGTGGGAAAACCAAATATGCGTAAATGATTCACTACATTTGAATATTATCCAAAAGGAAGGGAAAAGAGAAAAAAAGGGAAAAATAAATATTTTTTTTTTTTTTTTTTTTTTTTTGCTATGAGTGGTGTCATTGAAACGTTTTCAAATTGCTCCCAATTCACACACAGCACTTTAGGTGGTGGTAGCGTGTTTTTTTTTTTTTTTTTTCAAAGCGGTGAATAATTAGATAAGCCTGCCTTATATACAAATAACAACAAAGACTTTTTAATTCACTTTAGGGTGTGTGTTCAGTTAAATTTTATTTCTTATATTATTAAAAGTTATGTTTTATTTATAAAATGTTATGAAAAGAGACCCTCTTAAACTTTCTAGCTGCAATATATGAAATTGAGTCTCATTTATATCTTATAGATTTTTGTATACAGTTTTTTCCTATTGTCCGGAGTGCCCTGAAGGCCCCAACCGAAAATGGCACCTCACCTTGCCTGCAAAACAGGTGCAAGACCTGCAGGCACAGCCACACCGCTGACAGTGTACCTTGTCACAACAGGTGCACAAAATTAGGGGGACATTTTCCTGCAGGTCTTCCAATGTGGTGTATTTCATAATGTGTGTGCAATGTCCCACTACAGGGACATTGTGGGGGAAACAGGGCCGAGACTCAGTCAACACATGAAGTCACACAGATTCACCATTAATAACAGCAGAACAGATCTCCCAGTGGCCTCACATTTCTCCGGAGAAGACCACTATTGAAGATTTGCGGGTTGTGGTTTCAATGGGACATTTTAAGATGCGGAGGGAGAGAAAGGAATGGGAATATAAATTAATGCAAAAATTTCAAACTCTGCAATTCATGACAATTTCATGTCACACTATGTATGAACTGTGAGGGTCACAAATCACCACCTGATAGCAAACAGATAACAGCAAGAATTACTGATCCCTCCGTCATGCCCCACAAGTTTCCAGATTGTTTATTTTTTGACCTGTTGTAAATAACTTCTCTACTTATATTCCATTTTGTTTTTGTAAGGATTCTAAGACCCTTTGAAGGTCCGTGTCTTTTTTGTATAAAAAGTCTGTGAATTTTCAGTTTCTTGTATAACAGCATGTCTGAAGAAGAGAGCTAGTACTCAGCCTCTAAAAGGTATCGCCTGATTTCTTCACTCTTCCACTACTTTCTATGGCTAACACATTACAACATTATACTACTATAAAAGGGAATGTGGAATTTTGTGTGCAATATACTTGATTGCAAGACAACTGATCACAATAGACTCTCATGCATCGGCACCTTTTGCACTTATGTTTTTGTATACTTTTCATTGTATTTATGAAAAGTTAAGTTTTATTATTTCTGATCAGTGTCTTCAAACAATACCTTTCTGTGAATATATATTTATATTGGAGACTACGTCATTTTCTCCCTCTGTAAATACGTGTTTCAAAGTCACTAGAACATAAACATAAAATGATGGAGCTCCAAAACTGCCTTTCTGGGGACAAGTGGATATGTCTCAGAACGCTTTGGGAAAGAGAAAAAATAAGGGAAAGAGTGGAAAGTGTAGTGGCAGAAAGATTCCTTAGGAACAGGGCAAGGAATGTGAGCAAAAATGGCAGAGGGGAGTGATTCAGTTAAAGGGGTATTCCCATGAACATAACCATTTTTAAATTTATAAATAATTAAAAGTTAAACATTTTTGCAAATATAAGTAATTAAACATTTTGCAGAGTTTTAAAGATTTTTCTCTAAATATCTTGTGGTTACAAGTTGTTGTCTTGATCGGTTGCCAGTGGATACGACCATGAAAGCAGTACCTTTCTAAAGTCAGAAAATCAGCTATGATTTCCTTATTGTGGCCGGGATATCTTCTGATACATGTAGTGTCCCTGCCTGATAACCCAGCTACAATAAGAAAATCATGGCTGGGTTCCTATGCACTAAGCACTGTACCTTCAGCCTTTGGATGAATTTGTTTGCTATCACTTGTTCTTCATCAGTATATATGAGTTGGCTGTTTGAAACATTGTCTCTTGAGTCTTAATCCTACATTCACCATCAAGGGCACCCCAACCACCATCAGACTCAGGGAGGCTTACCACTGCCCTGGGGGAACACTACTACCCCCATCATATGCCATGTAGGCCCCCTCAGCACTAACCAGACCTGAAGATTGCCTGAGGAACTGGTAGAGATCCTTGCCACTATGACCACAGCAACTACTACTCCCCTGCAATTCAAGTGGCATCACAAACAGGATTCAACACCTCTGTACCTTGGTAAGAAACATATATGTGTTGTATGAGAGACTTTGCATTTGGGATTGCTAGTTGAATCCTCCATTTACTGTCAATTATTCGGCCTACTTTTAGAGATCCAAACAACCCACCAGCCAAGCAAGCAAATTTGAACCTGGAGGTGACCTTAAAAGGGGGACTCTGCTTCCACATTCACCTATTGCACTAGGCTACAAATAGCTGCTGCCAAACACCATTTACGGTAGATAATACATTGATACACCAAGACCACTCACACCTGTGTTCTCTAGCATCACACATAACACATTTGTATACAAAAGGTAACAAAGCTAAGGGTGCGTTCAGATATATCCGGCGCAGCTGTCAGTTTCCTTCTGGCGTGGTGCATACAAGCTGGAGGGAAACTGATGCCAGGACGGATCCCATAGTTTTCTATGGGAACAGTTCTGGCACAAGAGGCATCAGTTCTGGCGCTGGATCTGTGCCTCAGCTGGATAGAAAAACGCTACCTGCAGCATTTTTCCATCCGGCTTCCTTAAAATGTTCTTAGCGCCAGGTGCTGCCGCATCCATCTTCAGGCGGCATCCGGCTCTAAGGACATTTTAAGGAAGATTATTTTCTGCACAGTCTATGTACAGTAGTGAAGCCAGCAATTGCTGGCTTCACTACTGTACGTGAGCGAATTGCTAAGGATCGACTAGGGCTATAAAGATGCACTTGGATTCATTTTAAAGATGAGAATCTCATCTTCATAGCCGTAACAGATCCTGAGATATGGGGCTCTAAAATGTTCCCTGCCTCAGGCAGCATCTTAGAGCTGAGGAAGGAGGGGGGAGGGAGTGGAGCTGCACACTGCAGAGACAATGATAACTCATCATTGTCTGTGCATAACCTGTATGCAATAATAATGTAATACCCCTCTGAGCCTAATCACAGGGGTATTCTTCTGTAATACCCTATGAACATAACCAGGAAGTTTATTGGCGCTGTGACCCGGAAGTTTACCATTGCCCAGGTCACAGCGCCAAAAGAGTTGCAGCAAACACTTACATAACACATACACACACAAAGTCATCAATATGTTTTTATTTTTTTACTGTCCCTATCCTGTCCATACCTGATCTTTATAGAGTAAAATACGCTGAACCCCTCTCTAGCGATATCCGTTAAACGTTACACATAATAGCAATAGCGATTATCACTAGCGATGAACGTACAGTATAAAACATTTCTGACAGGCGGCAAAGTTCCATCAGTCTGATAACACATTTTTACCCATTGAATGTCACCATATAATATCCCAGTTTTTGGATTTCAGATGGATGGGTTTTTTTTGCACCCTCAGTACAAACGAAACACCTGGACTTCCTGTAGGTCATCAGACTCTTAACACCAGTAATGATGAACCGCAGGAACTTCAGAGGTTGCGTTCATAATAAGTGAGCACTAAAGCATTCGTGTTACACCAATCTGAAGCCAACCCTAGTTATCACATTAGTTAGGTATAGGGATTATAATTATTCATTAGAGATACAATTTTTATAGGGGGATAGAAAATTATATTCTTATGTACTGTAGGCTCCTATTTAATCTGCATGCACAAAATTGGTTGCTGCATTTCTGTGATTTTTGGCGCTTCTTTAACACCTGCACCTGTAAATATATATATATGTGTGGTATGTATGAATTTCTCACATCTTGCAGTTTTTTGGAAAGTACATTTAGTTTGCATAACTGGATTGCTTGAACCGGCACTTTAGTAGCAAATTAGAATTTGTGTGCAATTTTTGCTTGTAATCAGTTTGCTGCAAAGTTGCATGAAGGTGGTTGCATATATGAAATATTAAATTGTTTTTTTATATGCGGTATGCTGTGCAATCTCAAAAAAGGTTAGATTTTGGTATCATAGTCACAGTGTGCTATGTACAGTATAGATTTTTAACATAATGAATGACAGCAAAATCTTGCTTGACTTCTGAATCAGTGTTTTTGAGAGTACGAGCTCCTTTTGTAGTTGATGCTTGCGGTATATATAAATTGTGTATACCCTGAGCTATTATTTTATATGTTTTGTGTGTGAATGTACGATTGAATGAGTTTTAGGTGCAATATATGTTTTAGTGCATTTTTATTTTTTTTTTCAAAAAATTGTTTTTGTCACAAGTTACATGAAGGTGGACATGGCTACTGATAGTCCAATGATTCAAGTTGTCTACTTTCATGAAATATATAGGGTTTAGAGGTGCACTTACTTTTCACTGTGTATAACCCTTACATTTTATAGGATGATACTTTTTTAACATTTCCAGCTTCAAAGCAGGTTTTAGTTCCCTCCAGTGATTTTATGAAGATATGTGCATGCAGGTGTATGAATGAACTCTGCACATGTTGAACTCTTCTTTTTAGGAGGTTTGTTGCATATAAGTTTCTGTTTGGTTTACACTTTTAGCAACTAATTTAAATTTATTTGCATTTTTTTATTATAAAACATACACTTTTTAAATCAAAATTGCATGAATGTGTCTGTACGTATACAGTACCAAGTGGCATTTTCACAATGCCGCAGGTGTCTACTTTCAGAAAATATATACAGTACAGACCAAAAGTTTGGACACACCTTCTCATTCCAAGAGTTTTCTGTATTTTCATGACTATAAAAATTGTAGATTCACACTGAAGGCATCAAAACTATGAATTAACACATGTGGAATTATATACTTAACAAAAAAGTGTGAAACAACTGAAAATATGTCTTATATTCTAGGTTCTTCAAAGTAGCCACCTTTTGCTTTGATTACTGCTTTGCACACTCTTGGCATTCTCTTGATGAGCTTCAAGAGGTAGTCACCTGAAATGGTCTTCCAACAGTCTTGAAGGAATTCCCAGTGATGCTTAGCACTTGTTGGCCCTTTTGCCTTCACTCTGCGGTCCAGCTCACCCCAAACCATCTCGATTGGGTTCAGGTCTGGTGACTGTGGAGGTCAGGTCATCTAGCGTAGCACCCCATCACTCTCCTTCTTGGTTAAATAGCCCTTACACAGTCTGGAGGTGTGTTTGGGGTCATTGTCCTGTTGAAAAATAAATGATGGTCCAACTAAACCCAAACCGGATGGAATAGCATGCCGCTGCAAGATGCTGTGGTAACCATACTGGTTCAGTATTCCTTCAATTTTGAATAAATCCCCAACAGTGTCACCAGCAAAGCACCCCCACACCATCACACCTCCTCCTCCATGCTTCACGGTGGGAACCAGGTATGTAGAGTCCATTCGTTCACCTTTTCTGCGTCACACAAAGACACGGTGGTTGGAACTAAAGATCTCAAATTTGGACTCATCAGACCAAAGCACAGATTTCCACAGGTCTTATGTCCATTCCTTGTGTTCTTTAGCCCAAACAAGTATCTTCTGCTTGTTGCCTGTCCATAGCAGTGATTTCCTAGCAGCTATTTTACCATGAAGGCCTGCTGCACACAGTCTCCTCTTAACAGTTGTTGTAGAGATGTGTCTGCTGCTAGAACTCTGTGTGGCATTGACCTGGTCTCTAATCTGAGCTGCTGTTAACCTGCGATTTCTGAGGCTGGTGACTCGGATGAACTTATCCTCCGCAGCAGAGGTGACTCTTGGTCTTCCTTTCCTGGGGCGGTCCTCATGTGAGCCAGTTTCTTTGTAGCGCTTGATGGTTTTGGCCACTGCACTTGGGGACACTTTCAAAGTTTTCCCAATTTTTCGGACTTACTGACCTTCATTTCTTAAAGTAATGATGGCCACTCGTTTTTCCTTTACTTAGAATTTGTATTATGGCAAGAAAAAAGCAGCTAACACTCCATTCAGTAGGACTATCAGTTGTGTATCCACCTGACTTCTGAACACCACAACTGATTGTCCCAACACCATTTATAAGGCAAGAAATCCAACTTATTAAACCTGACAGGGCACACCTGTGAAGTGAAAACCATTTCAGGTGACTACCTCTTGAAGCTCATCAAGAGAATGCCAAGAGTGTGCAAAGCAGTAATCAAAGCAAAAGGTGGCTACTTTGAAGAACCTAGAATATAAGACATTTTCAGTTGCTTCACACTTTTTTTTTTAAGTATATAATTCCACATGTGTTGATTCATAGTTTTGATGCCTTCAGTGTGAATCTACAATTTTTATAGTCATGAAAATACAGAAAACTCTTGGAATGAGAAGGTGTGTCCAAACTTTTGGTCTGTACTGTAGGTATGGGTAGGGGGGGTAGTATTTTTTAATATTGCAGTTTAGGTTTTATTTGTTCATCTAAAAACTGTGAAAATTGCCCCGGCAGCCAGCAGAGAAAAAAGAAATCTGAAAACCCCAGTGAAAGGGTTAAACTGGGGACAGATGGATGGGGACATTAACTGTAGGGATATCTGGAGGGGGACATTATATTGTAAGGGGCCACTAGGAGGCATTATACTGTGTTAGCGCCTCTAATGGGGCATTATAATTTGCAAGTCGGGTATTCCTAAGTGGCGGTGATGGGGGGGGCACTTATGAAACCATTGCTCTTAACCCACTAATGTGTTAAAACAGCCCTGCTAAGGAGCATACTGAGGAGGAACAATAATGGGGTATTTTACTGTGTGGGAGCACTAATGTCAGTACCCACAATATTATGTTTCTCAATGCCCCCCTACAGTATAATGCTATGTTAGTTGCCCCCATACCATGTAATGCCACATTAGTGCCCCCTGCACAGTATAATGCTATATTAGCCAACCCCACACAGTGTAATGCCACGTTAGTGCCTCCCCCCCCCCCCCACCACCACCACCACCACCACAGTGTAATTTCATGCTAGTCGCCCCTGACCTAATCCTTATTTTTCTTGTTTAAACCTAGGGTGCGTCTTATAGTCAATTATCAAAAAGAGAAAGCAATGGTCAAAGAAAAAAACAAAAATTCCAAATAATCTTATATAAAAATATATATTTATTAATAAAAATAAATAATATACAAAAGATAATAAATCCAATAAGACAATGGTATAGAAAAGACACAGATGACAAAGAACACAAGAAATATGAGTCACAAAAAAGGGGGTCAACAAAAATTTGCATACAAATAGAGATGACAATATATATGGCCAGAATCAATAAGACATATGGTCCAAGGCTTAAAATAATCAATATATAAGGTGTTAAGACAAAGAATCACCCAAAATGCAAAGCAGTATCTAATAACATATAGTTATTATTATTTTTATGAATAAATATATATGTTTATATAAGACTATTTGGAATTTTTGTTTTTTCTTTGACCATTGCTCTCTCTTTTTGATAATTGACATTTTTTGTGGTCATTTGTTTATTGAGGTCTTTGTTGGTTAGTATGCGTCTTATAGTCAGACGTGTCTTTTTGTCCGAAAAATACCGTAAATACTGGAAGTGTTCAGCTTGGACCTATACTTGATGGCGGATCCCGGTCTATGGAAATTTACTACAAGTAGCTGAGTACCCCTACTCTATTGGCCTCAGCATCCCATCATGCCTTGTGGAGCATCATGGTAAAAACTGATGACAACTTATGGTTTTGGAATAGAAATTTTGTAAAAATCCTGATGACAACTGATGCATCAGTTTTGGCATTAGTTGTATTGTCTAAGGGACAAAGAAAACTGATGCTGATGAAACTAATATACGTGAACCTACCCTAAGCTGTATTTTCCCTCTTCAGGATTGCAAAGGATGTCTTAGAACCACAGGCAATATTATTATACAGTGGGGAAAAAAAAAGTATTTAGTCAGCCACCAATTGTGCAAGTTCTCCCACTTAAAAAGATGAGAGAGGCCTGTAATTGACATCATAGGTAGACCTCAACTATGAGAGACAAAATGAGAAAACATATCTAGAAAATCACAGTCTGATTTTTAAAGAATTTATTTTCAAATTATGGTGGAAAATAAAGTATTTGGTCAATAACAAAAGTTCATCTCAGTACTTTGTTATATATCCTTTGTTGGCAATGACAGATGTCAAACATTTTCTGTAAGTCTTCACAAGGTTGGCACACACTGTTGCTTGTATGTTGGCCCATTCCTCCATGTAGATCTCCTCTAGAGCAGTGATGTTTTGGGACTGTCGCTGGGCAGCATGGACTTTCAACTCCCTCCAAAGGTTTTCTATGGGGTTGAGATCTGGAGACTGGCTAGGCCACTCCAGGACCTTGAAATGTTTCTTACTAAGCCACTCCTTCGTTTCCCTGGCGGTGTGCTTGGGATCATTGTCATGCTGAAAGACCCAGCCACGTTTCATCTTCAATGCCCTTGCTGATGGAAGGAGGTTTACACTCAAAATCTCACGATACATGGCCCCATTCATTCTTTCATGTACATGGATCAGTCGTCTTGGTCCCTTTGCAGAGAAACAGCCCCAAAGCATGATGTTGCCACCCCCATGCTTCACAGTAGGTATGGTGTTCTTTGGATGCAACTCAGCATTCACTCTCCTCCAAACACGACGAGTTGTGTTTCTACCAAACAGTTCTACTTTGGTTTCATCTGACCATATGACATTCTCCCAATACTCTTCTGGAACATCCAAATGCTCTCTAGCAAACTTCAGACGGTCCCGGATATGTACTGGCTTAAGCAGGGGGACACATCTGGCACTGCAGGATCTGAGTCCTGGCGGCGTAGTGTGTTACTGACGGTAGCCTTTGTTACGTTAGTCCCAGCTTTTTGCAGGTCATTCACTAGATCCCCCCGCGTGGTTCTGGGATTTTTGCACACCGTTCTTGTGATCATTTTGACACCACTAGGTGAGATCTTGCGTGGAGCCCCTGATCGAGGGAGATTATCAGTGGTGTTGTATGTCTTCCATTTTCTAATTCTAATGTCTCCCACAGTTGATTTCTTCACACCAAGCTGCTTGCCTATTGCAGATTCAGTCTTCCCAGCCTGATGCAGGTCTACAATTTTGTTTCTGGTGTCCTTCCACAGCTCTTTGGTCTTCACCAGAGTGGAGTTTGGAGTGTGACTGTTTGAGGTTGTGGACAGGTGTCTTTTATACTGATAACAATGTCAAACAGGTGCCATTACTACAGGTAATGAGTGGAGGACAGAGGAGCCTCTTGAAGAAGTTACAGGTCTGTGAGAGCCAGAAATCTTGCTTGTTTGGTGGTGACCAAATACTTATTTTCCACCATAATTTGCAAATAAATTCTTAAAAAATCAGACAGGCAATGTGATTTTCTAGATATATTTTCTCATTTTGTCTCTCATAGCTGAGGTCTACCTATGATGTCAATTACAGGCCTCTCTCATCTTTTTAAGTTGGAGAACTTGCACAATTGGTGGCTGACTAAATACTTTTTTTTTCCCCACTGTATTTAAAGATTTAATATACTCAAAAAAAAGTACAGTGCTTATAGTGTTTTACATTAAAAGTCTACAGAAGAGCACCTTCAGGGGGGCATTCCTCACTGCTCAGCAATGACACTGAGCTGTTAGGCTAGTCCCTGTAGTGATATTGTTAGATGAAACTAGCAGCACCAATATCTCATGCACTGTGGTATATAACTGAAAGTACTCTGAATTCATCACACTTTCAGCTTTGCTGTAGTGCATAATATGCCACATTGTAGAGGATATGAAAGGTCCTCTTTAAAGGGCCAGCTCAAGATACTCTTAGTACAGAAACCTGACTACTTTCTTCACTTCAAGGAGCTCATCATGCAGATCCTGGTAATGGTGCCAAAGCCAGAAAAACCTAAACCTGCTATACCACAGTTCTGGTGATGCCAAGCCCCTGTATCCAGCATCCCCCAAGGTCAATCTAGTGGCCACTCCAGGTGTTCCAGCTCCTGTTCCAGATGCTGTGGCGGCCCTGTGTGATCAAGTCATCCTCTTAGTCAAGAGTATTGAACAGATGGGCCAGAAGTTAGAACGCCTTGAAACTCATCTAAAGCAGGAGAGTGAGTCTCCCAAGCCAAGAATTAACTTAACTGAGAGCCCTCACAGAAAATACCCTATGAGTACCAGTTCAACAGCCTACGAGTCCTATCTGCAAGTACTGCCACACTACAATCGCCAGGGCTGGAGGTTAATAGGGCAACCCCTGAAGCAGAGCACTTTAGGTCCACAAGATCAAGAGTGGCAGCACAGATATGTTTCCCCCTGTCCAGAAGTCACCATTCACATTAATGAGGTCTTTTACTGAGCCCCAGGACATGATCCTCAAGTCACCATTATAAAGAGGGACACTTTTGAAAGATTCTGGGACAATGAACACACATGCAGCCACCGGAAGCCTGGTTGTTTGTGATGGCTAGTAATGGACTGCCTGTACCCCTACAAGGATGTTGGAAATCTACCATCCATTTGGGAAGTGTGAAATTGTCATGATAGGGTGTTGTAATCACGATTGAAGAGGTTCCTTCACTTGTATTAGGAATGAACATTCTCAGGAACTGCTATGATTAACAGTTGGAGGCCTTATGCAATTCACGTCCCACTGTTTTTCCATTCTAATCAGAAGAGAATGCAGAACACCATCTATATCCTGGCTGCCCACCAGAAATAATTCACCAGTGCCCAGGGAAAGGCTTTCATCCAAGCCAAACACCCAGTAGTCCTGCAACCTGGGAGGGAAACCCTGCCACGGTGCCAAGTCATTCTGGGAATCCAAGGTCAAGACTACCAAGCCTTAGTGGAATCTATTCTGATGGAAGAATAGTAATGACTGCAAGGAGTCTTGTGAATTTCTCCCAGGTTGAAATAATGAAACACTACCCAATGGCCCTTCTGTCACAAGTTACTCCTCGAGATCTGATTGATAGGCCAGCAAAGAAAAACATTCAGCAACACTGTTGGTGGGGAGAGCTCCACATAGGTTACAACAACTGCTGAGCAGATTAGTTGAGTCCTCCTTGTAATGAAAGTGCATCAACACCCCATCAAGACTGCCCAAGTATGAGACATCAAACATACCATCCTGATTGGATCACACTCTCAAATCAAGGAGGGATATCTCCAGTCACTTACTAGTAGTTGAAAAAGATGTTGACCGGTATTAAAGAAGATGATGTGATCAGAGACAGCCACAGTCTTTGGGATACCTCCCTTGTGCTCGTGCAAAGGAAAAGACAAGAACATCTAGTTCTGAGTACATTCCTGGAAACAAAACAACATCTCTCACAAGGATTCATACGCCTTCCTAAAAAATCAAAGTCCTTAGACTGAGAGAAGACACCCACATCAACCTTATGGACCTCTTTGATTTCTATAGTATGCCCTTTGGCCTATGTAAAGCACCAGGAACTTTCCAATGGCTGAAGGAACTTTGCCTAGGTCACAGGAACTTCAAGACAGTCCTGCTGTACTTGGACAATGTGATTGTCCACTCTAATACCTATGAGGACCATCTACAACGCCTTGCTGAGGTCTTCCAAACTCTGATCCAGCATGGACTGAAAGTGAAACTGTCCAAGTGTCATCTTTTTCAGCCCCAAGTCAACTACCTAGGATATGCTTTGAGTGTGGAACGTGTGATGCCAGACCCTGACAAGATTGCCATGGTTAAGAATTGGTCTAGTCCAACTACAGTGAAAGAACCAAGATTATCCCTAGGATTTACTACTTACTACAGATAATTTATTCTAAATTTTGCCTGAATTGCCAAGCTGGTGCAAGAGTTATTGAGAAGGTATCCTAAGGTAGAATTGAAGAAAAGGATCCCTAACGACTGAAAAGCACAAACTTGCATTCCAACTACTGAAGCAAAGACTAATAGATACAAGGCTACACAGATTAGAGTTTACCCTTCAGGCTTCACACTGATTCCAGCATGAAATGTTTTGGCGCCATCCTATACCAAGTCCAGGATTGGAAGAAAAGAAAAATAGCATGACAGCTGAGCCCTCAAAGAAGCTGAGAAGAATGACCAAATTTACAGTTCCTGCAAACTGGAGCTTCTCGCACTTGAAGGGGCTATCGCAGAAAAGTTTAAAGACTACTTAGCGGCCACCCCATTTGTAGTCTACTTGGATAACAAGCTTCTTGCGCAGTTGAGCACTGCCTGTACTAATGCCTAGGCAACTACAGCTACTACTCCCAACCTTCCGGCCTTCCTTTCAATGGGCTGCTGCAATTTCACAAAACACCATTACTCCACCATAGTGCCATTTTAACTTATGGTGGGTCCAGTGAAAAGGTTTCATAAGTGGCACATGTGCAGTGATAAAAGATGCCAGGGATATACACCCAGCTTCAGTGCTCAGCTTAAAGGGCTTGGCCAGGACACCCCGGTATTGCCACTGCAGCCCATTTGGTTGCGTGCCGTGACTTGGTCTACGGAAAGCCCTGCGCCCCACGTGGATGAGGGACTGGTGACATATGTGAGTGACATCACTGGTCCCTCTCCAGCAAACGCTGATTGGCCTCAGTGGTCACTTGGGAGCAGCATTTCCAGGGACTGAGGCATGGCATGCTACCGGATTGGATGCAGCAGACATCAGAACGCCAGGAACATGTACACACGTGGACAAAATTGTTAGTACCCCTCGTTTAATGAAAGAAAAACCCACAATGGTCACAGAAATAACTTGAATCTGACAAAAGTAATAATATATAAAAATTCTATGAAAATGAACAAATGAAAGTCAGACATTACTTTTCAACCATGCTTCAACAGAATTTTTTTTAAAAAGAAAACTCATGAAACAGGCCTGGACAGAAATGATGGTACCCTTAACTTAATATTTTGTTGCACAACCTTTTGAGGCAATCACTGCAATTAAACAATTCCTTTAACTGTCAATGAGACTTCTGCACCTCTCAACATGTATTTTGGCCCACTCCTCATGAGCAAACTGCTCCAGTTCTCTCGGGTTTGAAGGGTGCCTTTTCCAGACAGCATGTTTCAGCTCTTTCCAAAGATACTCAATAGGATTTAGGTCAGGGCTCATAGAAGGCCACTTCAGAATAGTCCACTGTCTTCCTCTTAGTCATTCTTGGGTGTTTTTAGCTGTGTGTTTTGGGTCATTATCCTGTTGCAAGACCCATGACCTGCGACGGAGACCAAGCTTTCTGACACTGGGCAGCAGACTTCTCTCTAGAATCCTTTGATAGTCTTGAGATTTCATTGTACCCTGCACCGATTCAAGACACCCTGTGCCAGATGCAGCAAAGCAGCCCCAGAACATAACAGAGCCTCCTCCATGTTTCACAGTAGGGACAGTGTTCTTTTCAAGATATGCTTCATTTTTCCATCTGTGAACATAGAGCTGATGTGCCTTGCCAAAAATTTCAATTTTTGTCTCATCTGTCCATAGGACATTCTCCCAGAAGCTTTGTGGCTTGTCAACATGTAGTTGTCAACAAATCATAAAAAAAAAAAGCCAGACTGGAATATGCCAAACTACATTGTGGGTTTTTCTTTCATTAAACAAGGGGTACCAACAATTTTGTACACGCGTGTATATGGGTAGTGGCTCCTTCACACAGTTTAATGTACTACAGTGACCTCCATATAGTATAATGTCCCTTAGCAGCCCTCCGTATAGCATAATGTTCAATAGTGGCCCCTCCACACTAATTTTCTAATTTTGGGTTCAGCCAAAATTTTTGGGGTTTGCCTCTCACAAGCTATTATATTCTGGGGTCTTTTCAGATCCCAGACTATAATGAGTGGAGGCTCAGGGGAGGTGATTTAACATAACAAACAGGGCACCAGTGTTTGGGCCTTTTCTGATGTCAGAGACATGATGAATGAAGTCAGAGACTGCGTGGGCCTCAGTGGTCACATGGGTCATGCTGGCATCATGATACAACAAATGTGGGCTCTTAGCATAATGTGAAGAAAGCCTAATCTTGGGAAACTGGGAAAAACACTGTTTTGAACCTTCTTGCTTCAGTTCTGTTTTTTGTTTTTATTTACATTTTCTCAAGATTATCTTTTTTTTTTCTTTTCTTTTAGGCCCTATATAAAACTCAAATTCCAAAAAAAAAAAAAAACTAACAAAAGTAAACAAAACTAAATAGGTTTATGCTAATTCACTTACCTATGCAAGTCTTGCCATCAGAATGAATTATAAACTTCACATGACAGCCACAACGGGGACCATGATCAGTGTCATCGCATGTATGTTGACAACCTCCATTTCCATAATTACATGTCACTGTATAATGAAAAACATGTAGAAAATATAAAGAACTTAATTTACTATAACTAGTACTGGTGTTAAACAATAATTAGGTTGTGAACTTGAGAATTTATAACATTACTGATCGGCAGACTATGTCATGGATGTTACTAGTAAATAACATTAACATTGCTCAAAATGACCTCTTAACTAATTCTTCAGCCTCTAATGTCATTGTGCTGTATGCCCACCAAGATCCTCAAAATTATATCCCAGTAACCTGTCAATCTAATCTGCAGAAACCGAGCGGAAACCACACAGACCCCATTATAGTCTATGGGGTCCGCAGGTTTCCTTATGTAAACCGCTTCTCTCTGCATATAGGTTTCCGTTCGGGGGGTCCCCAAGCAGACTCCCCTGTACGGAAACCGAACGCAGATGTGAACCAGTCCTAAGTTCCATATGTGATTTAAGGAAGAGGAGCTCCATCTCTCGCTTTACCCTGCAAAAACTTTCATAATATTTTCCAAACAGTTACAATTGAGTAGTATTTGTCCACTGACCTGCTACCTTACTTACATTTGCATTCTTTCTGATTCCTTGTTAGCTCAAATCCTGGTCGGCATTCACAGGACACACCTTTAGGTGTTTCTCTGCAAATATGGGCGCAACCATGGTTCCTATCCATGCAGTGCACGCCTTCTGCAAAATGAACGTAGATTGCAAAAGAACAAAGAAGGAAAGTAGGAACAGAGAATTACAAATTATATAAAAGTAATAGGATTTTATTCTGAGTTTTTTATGTTTTAGTAAATATTTACCTTCCCTTAAGTAGATTCTGCACCAAAAAACAGCAAGAAGGTATAATAAAATACATGTGCCTGGAGTTTTCAAAATCCACATGTCCTCAGATTCTGTGTAGATTTTTTGCAAATTGTTTCTTCACATTTACCCTATCTAATGGGTTCTCAGGTTATAGGTGTAACAGAAAGGAGTCCCTACTCTTGTCCAGACATTAGAGGGACAGCAGGGGAGGATACACCATTGGTACAACCTGTACAACTGCACAGGGATCCAGTAGGTCACTGAGCCCTATTATCTTAGCAGCAACTTTCAAAAGTTTATCACATTGTGGGTAAATGCGTAAGCTAAAGGACTTGGCAAACAATTACTGGTGGATTGTTAGAGAGACATAACAGAAGGCTCTATTCTGTGATATTGGCAAACAAGTGTCCCACAACTGTTCTTGCAGGGAAATTGTTGATTTAAAGGGGCTTTATTTGAAGGGTTTGTCCAAGTTATGAAAACATTAGGACAGGTGCAGGAAATTATTATTATTATTTTAAAATAAAACAAACTATACTTAACCATCCTAACCACCGGGATTTGTTTACATGACTGCAGGGTGGTGTTCATAAACACACAACACTGCTACAGCCAATCACTGGCCTCAGCAGTATATTACACAACACAGCTGAGGCCAATGATTGGCTGCTGCAGTAATTCATGTATATGAACATGGGAGGACTGAAGCTTTTCACTGGAAGTGGTGGTGGGGAGGATGAGCAAGTATAACTTGCTTCGGTATTTTCATTCTTTCCCTGCACCTGACGAAATCTTGGACAACCCCTTTAATCCAGCTACTTTATTAAGCTAGGATTAATATATACTTCTAGTAGTCATATGAAAAAGTAAATTACTTTTGGTTTGTAAATTTTATTTCATAGATGTATAAATAGATGTAGAGTACGTGATAAAACTATTGCACACCTTCTGGGCGCTGGATACATGTGTGTTGGTTGTCACTGAGGAAGAATCCTTCTCGGCAGTGGCATTCATAGCTCCCCATCATGTTAACACATATCTGCTGGCAACCTCCATTGCCTTCCATGCACTCATCCAAATCTAGATGAAAACAAAAAGATAAAATAATATTAAAAGTGAATATAAACTTTTGGTATAAATTTAATAAGTCAATAGTGGAGGTGAAAATAGTAAACATAGTTAATATAATATATTTAATTGAAGAAAACTTCTTTCTCTTCTTATCTCCCAAACCCCTTCACTTCCAATGATCCAATTTTTGAATTCACTGTTTAACCCTTTCCTGACATCTGCCGTAATGTCGGGTATTTAAAGCTGAGCGGCCATCATGGCATCCTTCCATACAAATGCCGATATTTTGCAATGCATTGCATTAGTTATCAGACCCCCTGGGGTGCAAGACCCCCTAGGGGGTCTAACAAATGCAATAAAAGAATAAAAAAAAAAGTTAAAAATATTTTAAAAAAATAAATATATATTAAAAATTCAAATCACCCCCCTTTCCCTAGAACACATATAAAATATAAAAAAGTTATAGGTGTCAGAATATGGAGACTAAGAAAAAAAAACATTTTTTGGAAAGTTTTGGATTTTTGTCAAGAGGTTAAAATGTAAATAAAACTATATAAATTTGGTTTTCCCGGAATTGTACCGAAACATAGAATACAGGTGACATGTCATTTTGGCTGCAGAGTGCACACCATAAAAACAAAGCCCACAAGAAAGTTGCACAAATGCACTTTTTCTCCAATTCCACCGCATTTTGAATTTTTTTTCCAGCTTCCCAGTACATTGTACAGAGTAAATGGTACCATTATGAAGAACAATTTGTTCCACAAACACTAAGCTCTAATATGGCTCTGTGAATGGAAAAATAAAAAAGCTAAGTGATCTGGAAGGCGGAGAATCAAAAATGAAAATCAAAAAATGTCACCAGCGGGAAGGGGTTAAGGCCGGCGCCCCACACGGCAAAAGCCGCAGCGTTTTACAGTCCCTGAACAGCGCGAATCCCTAGCAAATCCCATACACACATTGCGAAAAAATACTCACAGCGGACACATCGTGATTTCCAAAAACGCAGTTTTGGAAATCGCAGCATGTCATTTATACCTACGGAAACATTGGCGGTTTTCCTATAGGTATAATGGAAGCAGAAAGTCTGCAGAAGAAAACTGCGGACTTTCCGTGAAAATAATTGTGGGAAAAATCACGATGCAAATGCCTCTGCGGTTTTTCCCAGAGCGCTTTTTTGCAGCGGCCCGCTACGTGGGGCCTTAGCCTAAATCTATACGCTGGAATCTATATACAACTTAAAGCTCCCATCCATTAAAGTTTATAGAGAAGCGAGGGGTAAAGATGAGAAAGAACTTCCTGAATTTCCACATTCAGCTTTTGTTCAGGTTTTTTTATATTGTTTTTGAAGTCAAACCCAGAAGTAGATTGAATTAAGGAGAAGTAGTAGCACCTGTCCTATATACTTGTACTATCATCTCCTTTATGATCCAAATCTAGTTTTGGCTTCAGGAGCAACAACAAAAAAAAACCTGAACAATACATGAACTTGGAAACACAGCTAGTGCCTCATTCACATATCACATTTGCAGTCTTTTGAGGTCCATGCTATTCATGGACAGCACCCAACCCTGCTCATTTGGTATGGCCCGTAAAAGAAGGATAACTCAGATGACATTCATTTTTTTCACGGACCCATAGACTTTCATTAGTGTGATGTATCCGTGAAAAAAAGGACAGTGCGCAAAAATACGGACATTTGAATATACACATTAAAATAAATTAGTACTTATGGCGTCTGCAAAAATTGCGGATTCCACATGATATGCAGACTTGTGAATTATGTCTAATAGAGGGCACAGAAATAGCAAGTTGCAGCTGTAGCTTCTAATGAGCAATTCATCACATCACAGAGCTGGGGTAATATCTATCCTGCTCTGTGATAAGATAAAATACTCCCTGGATTGTTCAATTTGGCTGGTTATCTCTCTGCTTTCTTTCTGCCTGTACTCCTCCCCCCTCTCCAGAGTACAGATTTGAACAGTGAGTTCAGAAAAAGAAAAGGCATTTAATTGAAAGCGTACCACCAGTTCTAAAAAACTTTTCATAAATAAATAGTGCATTAAAGTGTAACTGAACTTTCACATAATGTTTGACACTCTGGCATCATATGTGTGTCATTAATAAATGTTGTAATATATTTTATAAACAAATGTTGTCTCCTTTCTGTGAAATGTTGCATTTTTTCACTCTCACTTGCTTTGATATTGAGAGTGGTCCCCTGCTTCTCATTGTATACAGATTAGGGGACTGTGTGAAATGAAGAGAAAATGAGGGTAACTTCAGATAGCTATAGCTCAGGCATGATAAAAAGTAGAATCGACCTGAGTATTCCAAATTGTTCCATTTTTAATTCAAATAAACAAGTGGCAATTCGTCATGGATGAACTAAAATGGTTGCCGCTACGTGTTTGAGCAGGAAACACAAAAGAGACACCTGACATCAGCTGACAGCCTCTCAGCCAATAGTCAGTGGTGGGTGGACACCTTACAGTGTTGATGTCATATACAGTATATAAGATGCTCCAAGCGTAACCATAAGCTAGTTGCAGACAGTAATGGCAGAGATAGTATAGGGTCTATGTTTTATCTCACTGCAAATAGGAATTCAAGCAATTATATAGGCAGATTAGTGATTGAAATCAATAGGAGTGAAGGCATAGCTGCTGCTGTTTAAGCTTGAGACTGTAATTCTGTACTAGAGCCAGAATGCAGCAAACACACAAACAGGTCAGTTAACATTATCATTGCCAATAATCTAATTTTATCTGTCTTTTGTGCAATAGAACGGTTTCATCTGTATACACTGTCTTTCAACATACTTTAAAGTTAAAGGCTTTTTTCATTAAATAACATAGCAACTGCTGTTCTAACAGCAAAGCATTTATTTTGCCTGTGCATTTCTGAAAAAAAAACCTCTGTTATTTAGGCTGAGGTCCCACGCTGCGGAAACGCAGCTTTTTTTGTTGCAGATTTTGTTGCGGGTTTTTTTGAGCCAAAGTCAAGAATGGCTACAAAAGGACTGGGGAAATATATAGGAAGTACTTATACATCTACCTTCTGCTCAATCCACTCCTGGCTTTGGCTTAAAAGGCGCAACAAAAAAAAGCTGCATTTCCGCAACATGGGGCCTTAGCCTAAAGCGGTTTCTTGTTGTTCCCCTAATGTGCAGTCTAATGTGCTAATCTGAAAATTTTTTTTTTTTTTTTTTTGTTCTACTCTGCCCACCCATCACCAAATACACTGTATGAGTGTTGTTAATCTGAAAAAAAATTCAAATAGTTTTTTTTTTCTTTTTTGCTGCGCATACAGTATTGCAGCCACCACTAATCTAAAAAAAAAAAAAAATTGTGTTCAGTTCACCTAATATACAGTGTAGTCTGTGAGGTTTTTTAATATGTTTTCTGAAGTTATTGTCGTGTTTTTTATTACAGTTTTTTTTTTACACCAGACTGTATGGACCTGGAAATTTCACGTTAAAAAAAACCCGCTAGCGTTTTTTAATGTGTTTTTTGCATCAAAAACCACGTCAAAAAACTACATTGCGTTTTTTCTGCCTCCCATTGAAATCAATGGGTTTTTCAAGGTGAAATCCGCCTGGAGATAAATCATTTGGGCTTTTTTTTTCTCTAGATGACAAAATCAGTCAGAGGAAAAAAATCTGCTACTGACTCCCTTCGAAAAGAATGAGTAGTTTTTTGAGGCGGATTCACCCTTAGTGCCCACCTTATCGCTGTACCAAAAGTGCTCATCTGAGAATATGACGATCCTCAAGTTTATCCTGTCAAAGATGGTGGTTACGGGCACAAGTCTGTGGCACCTGATAAACCAAACCCTGCAGGCATTGAGGAAGTAGTTAAATAGCTCATCCAGGCTAATATTCAGCTCCAACAATCAAATGCCAACCATTGAGAGACTAATGCCAACCAACAGGAGACAAATTGTTTGCTCATAGAGTCCACACAAGCAGGTGATTAATAATAATCTGGTGGAGCAGATATAGCTGCTGTCAGAAAGGCCTCAAGTCCAAGCACAAAGTGTCACTCCTGGAACAAGAGTGCAAGCTTCATTGCAAAAACCCCAGATAATGATGTGGAAGCATTCCTGGACATTTTTGAAAGAGCCACTGCTGGAGTAGCGAGAGTTGGGTGTGTCTCTATTCCATTCAACCACTTCAGGTATTAGGGATGAGTGGGGTTAATGCCTTGCAATCCTGAGGTGTGTATAAAAGGGCAGACAGCCCTCAGGTAGATGCTCTCTCTCTCTGCTCCTGGGTAAAGCACTAGTAAGTGAAACAACTGCTATATGTTGTGTTTAGGAATCTGTGCAGTAAGCCTATCTCTCTGCAGTTTCAGAGCAATGTCAGAATTGATGTTTTTTTCAATCCCCTCAGAAAGAGTTAATAAAATTTTTACCTCTCTAAATCGTATCATTAGAAAATGCCTATCATCCACAAAAACAAGCTCGCATATAGCTACATTACCAGAAAATTAGAAAAATAAAAAAAATGATAGCTTGTACAATATGACATAAAAAAAAACAAAAATCGCCATAGCTTTTGCACAAAATTGCTGCGGTAGGAAGAGAATGTATAAGATGTGCGAGTGTATATCAGGATACACCCCAGATTTAGAGCTTATGAGGGAAAAGACACCAGAAGTGACCCCCTCCTCCACCAATCATAGGAGCTACTGGGAAAATAATAGGGAACTTGGTTTTCCCAATGTACTCCGCACAGCTTACATATTTACTTTTCCGCTGTGCGTTCACATCTAGGAAAACTAATGCTCACTATGCCACTTGATAAATTCTTTGAGGGGTGCAGTTCTAAAAATTGGGTCACTCCCTAGGGGCTTCCACTTTATTGGCTCTGTAAATGTGACAGATACCAAACATCTACATTTGCGCTCCACAAGCCACATAACACTCCTTCATGTCTGCGCCTTGCTGTGTGCCCAAACAGAAGTTTATGCCCACATGTATGACACTGTTGTACCCAGAATAACGTACTTAATGTCATATGTGCATATAAACTGTTTGGGCACACAGCCGGGTACAGAAGTGAAGGAGTGCTATTTGGTTTTTGGAGAACAGATTTAGAATGTTTAGTTTTTGGGTGCCATGTCACTTTTGCAGGCCCCTGAAATGACAGTGAAGTGGCATTCCCTTACACGTGATCCCATTTTGGAAACTGCACTCCTCAAGGAATTTATCCAGGAGAGCAGTAAACATTTTTGTTACATTAATTTATTTTCCAGAAATGAATACACAACTGGTGGTGAAAAGGTCAGTTTTTCCAAAAATACATAATTTCAGTGTGCAATATTTTTTTCCCATTTTGTGTCAGAGATGAACACTCCAAAAGCTGTTGTTCCTGGGATAACCGCTTAACAGTTTTTGGAGTGTGGACACTAAAATGGTAAATCTCTAGAAAATTCAGCTGTGCATTCATTTTTGGAAACTAAATTAATGCAGCACTCAAGGGTTAAAAATGCCCGCTTTGTAAATCCCTTCAGGGGTGTAGTTTCCAGAATGAGTTAATGTGTCTGCAGATTCTACTTTACTGGCAATTCAGGGGCTCTGCAAAATGGGCATAACGTTCAAAAATCAAACTGTGCTCCAAAGACCAAATAGCGCTCCTTCCCTTCTGTGCCCAGCTGTGTGCCCAAACAGCAGTTTATACTCACATATGATGTTTGTTAGTTCTTTATCCTGAGTACAACAGTGTCATACATGTGGGCATAAACTGCAGTTTGGGCACACAGCAGGGTGTAGATATATAGGTGCGCTATATGGCTTTTGTAGCGCATACACGTTTGCAGAGACCCTAAAATAGCCCCTGGAAAATGGTGTCACTTCTTGGGGAATTCCAATTTGCTGGCACCTTACGGAGCTCTGCAAAAAGAATACGGTATTGCATTCCTTCCCTTTAGAGCCCTGCTGGGTGGCCAGACAGCAGTTTACACCCACATATACATTTTTGTACCTGGAATAACACACTTTTAGTTTTAGAAGTACGTGTCTCTGTTGACCCAAAGTGGGCACAACATATTGGGCATTGAAATTGCATATTTCTTTAAAAATTTCATTTTTCACTTTGCACATTAATTTTTGGGAAACACTCTTGGGCTCAAAATGATAATAATACCCCTTTAGAAATTCATTGAAGCATACAGTTTCTAAATTGGGGTCACATTTTGGGGGGTGAATTATATTTATTTGATCTCAGGGCCTCTGCAAATGCCCGCCAATGCACTGTAAATGTCCAAATTAGGCCACAAATGTGGATGGTGCGATTTCATGGCTGCATGTAGGGTGTTTTCAAAATCAAGAGAACAACATTTCACTACCACATATGGGGTATTGCAGTGTTCAGTGTTTCCCCTTGTGAAAATGAAAAATTTGGGGATAAATTGACGGTTTATTGAAAAAAAAAAAGTAATTTTTCATTTTCACATCCCAATGTTAACAAAATCGGTGAAACAGCTGTAGGGTCAAAATGCTCACTAAACCCCTTGATAAGTTCCTTGAGGGGTGCAGTTTCCAAAATGGGGTCACTTTTGGGGGGTTTCCACTGTACTGGTACTTTAGGGGCTCTACAAATAAACATGACACCTGAAAACTATGCCAGCAAAATCTGTTTTTCAAATGCCCAGTAGCGCTCCTTTCTTTTGGAGCGTTGCCATGTACATATACAGCAGTTTATATGTGAGATTTCTGTACTTCAGAGAAATTGCATAACAAACTGTAAGATGTATTTTCTCCTTTAACCCCTTGTGAATGTGTACATTTTTGGGCTAAATGAATGTATTACTGAAAAAAAAATTAAATGTCTAAATTCCATCTCTATATTGTTTTAATTCCCGTCAAACACTTATAGGGGTTAATAAACTTCCCAAATGCGATTTTGAATTACAGTGGGGAAAAAAAAGTATTTAGTCAACCACCAATTGTGCAAGTTCTCCCACTTAAAAAGATGAGAGAGGCCTGTAATTGTCATCATAGGTAGACCTCAACTATGAGAGACAAAATGAGAAAACATATCTAGAAAATCACATTGTCTGATTTGTTTAAGAATTTATTTGCAAATTCTTTAAAAAAAATCCCACCGTGCCTACATTGCGATCCCACCTCCTGACTTATTTTCAGAACTCGGGCTCAGTCCCCTCGGTTGCGACATTATTCTACCCCAGCTTTATTTCTAAGTTTAGCCTCCCTCCAGACACCTTGAGAAGAAAACGTCCAGACTTTATCTTTGCACAGCCGCAAAAACCCTTATAGCTATCAACTGGAGGAGTTTGCCCCCCTCCCCCCATCCGGCCTCGACCTACTTGCTAGAATGAAAGATGTCCATAATCTTGAGTACCTGACAGCGAGCCTCAATAACACTGTGGAGACTTTCCAGTCTATTTGGTCCTCCTGGTATACGTATTGCACTCTGCAAGGCTTCTAGATCACCTCCTGTTGATTATTCCCTCTCCTCCTTCCCCCCTCTTGTTTTCCCTTCTTCGTCTTTTTCTCCCCCCCCTTGGATTTATTGCATTTAACTGTTGTCTCTATTCTTTCTTCTGGATGATTTTGTGAGATGTGTATTTTGAATCTCTTCAGTTATGTTTGGTTTCTGGTTAGTCTCTTCTCTCTTGAAATATTTGAGTAAGAATAGCAGTTAGAAAATGGGACGATTTAGGGAGTGTTCTTAACATATAGGCTTCCAAAATCCCCTTCAGAACTGAAGTGATCCCTAAAAAATTAGTTAGGGAAATTTTCTTGTAAATCTGGAAAATCACTGTTACACTTGTAAGCCAAAATAAATTAAAGCTTGATTAAAAGATGATGCTAATATCAAGCAACAGTATGGTAGATAATATTTATTAATATAATTTGGTGGTATGAAGCAGAGAATTCCACAATTTGAAATTTTTTTCATGAATAAATGCAAAAAATATTGATCAATAATTAATAAATATGTGTAATAATGTGTATAATTAAACTCTCAAAATAAACAACCTTTGAGTATAAATTCGACACGCCAATCAACTCCTGTGGCCCAGAATGAAATAGCTTCAACTAATATATGTAATAAAGCTCAAAACCGGGTTATGACAACTACAGGAGGTCCCAATTTGCAACTATTACTCCCTGGAGCCCTAGAATCCACATCTCTTTCCTTGCACCCAACTAAATCTGGACAATTAAACCAAAATGGAGTGACTTATCCAACTACCAACTTCCAACAAGAAAATCAAGAGAATATATTAATGGGTACCCCCCCTCCACCCAAAAAAAAAAAAGCGTATTCTTTATCTGTTGATAAAAATCAATCTCTCAGTGATTCCTTGGGGGTGTTCTGGAGGATTCCTTGTATAACACTCCCCTGTTTCTTAGCCAAATAGACAGAGCAATAAAAACATAAGAGTCCCCACAACAGCATGTGTCCTTCACTAACGAGTCTTTTTAAGCCTATCCCCAGTTCTCATCCCAGTAAATGCATACTATACCAAAGAAGCACCATTATACAACAAGATATCAGATTACTACAGGCCTTTAGGACTGAAGAGTAAAACCAAAGACAACCAGTCTCCAGGCCCCCTAGACAAAAAAAGAGGCTGTAGAGGACGTAAAAAAGATAGAAAAGACCAATCTATACCATCTCAGTCCAAGCCCCAATAGAAACAAAATGTAAATAACTGTGCCTATAAACACGTGGACAAAATTGTTGGTACCCCTCATTTAATGAAAGAAAAACCCACAATGGTCACAGAAATAACTTGAATCTGACAAAAGTAATAATATATAAAACTAGATGTTGACAAGCCACAAAGCTTCTGGGAGAATGTCCTATGGACAGATGAGACAAAAATCGAAATTGTTGGCAAGGCACATCAGCTCTATGTTCACAGATGGAAAAATGAAGCATATCTTGAAAAGAACACTGTCCCTACTGTGAAACATGGAGGAGGCTTTGTTATGTTCTGGGGCTGCTTTGCTGCATCTGGCACAGGGTGTCTTGAATCTGTGCAGGGTACAATGAAATCTCAAGACTATCAAGGAATTCTAGAGAGAAATGTGCTGCCCAGTGTCAGAAAGCTTGGTCTCAGTCGCAGGTCATGGGTCTTGCAACAGGATAATGACCCAAAACACACAGCTAAAAACACCCAAGAATGGCTAAGAGGAAAACATTGGACTATTCTGAAGTGGCCTTCTATGAGCCCTGACCTAAATCCTATTGAGCATCTTTGGAAGGAGCTGAAACATGCCGTCTGGAAAAGGCACCCTTCAAACCCGAGACAACTGGAGCAGTTTGCTCATGAGGAGTGGGCCAAAATACCTGTTGAGAGGTGCAGAAGTCTCATTGACAGTTACAGGAATCATTTGATTGCAGTGATTGCCTCAAAAGGTTGTGCAACAAAATATTAAGTTAAGGGTACCATCATTTCTGTCCAGGCCTGTTTCATGAGTTTTCTTTTTTTAAAAATTCTGTTGTAGCATGGTTGAAAAGCAATGTCTGACTGTCATTTGTTCATTTTCAGAGAATTTTTATGTATTATTACTTTTGTCAGATTCAAGTTATTTCTGTGACCATCGTGGGTTTTTCTTTCATTAAACTAGGGGTACCAACAATTTTGTCCACGTGTGTAACTTGTCAGACCATAAGCTAACAACAGCTGAAAAAAAAGTCTATTCTCTAAAGGCCTATCATTCTGTCGAAATCAGGATCTAAATGATTTACAACTATTTATCTATTTAAATACATATATCTGTAAATTTACTTTGACCACACATTTTAATCTGGTGTCAAACTCTCTTCCGGTAAATAATGACACTACAGATCGAAAAAACCAAATATTGTTAACTACTCTCAAAAACTCAATAAAGTGAATACTGGAATATGTGAGCCTATTGCTCAGAATCTCAAACCCAAGTCCTCATTCTATCCCTTACACCATAAAGGGAGTAACATCATAATGTTTTATTCCTTAGTTGCAGCTGATTTTAGGAAATTAGCAAAAAAAAAAAATAAAATAAAAATCAGAAATCTAACCAATGAAGAAAATAAAGCATAAAATGAAAATATTGTCAGTAAGAGCACGGATAAAGGAGGAGGGGGGTAGTGCTACACAACAAAAGGAAACAAATATTTTGTTTGACAACAAATATTATGTAGAACTATCCAAAGACCCCATGAAAACTCACCTATAAGAATACTATGATCTTATCCATGAGGCAACAAGCTTTCTCCCAAAAATTAATAAAAACCTGACAAACCCTGCAATGACCAACCCGGCAATGGGCACAAGGTTCGCACCAACCAATGCCAACCTGTACATGGGACTTTTTGAAGAACAGTTTATATACAATCCTCACTTTTGGTCTGGTCACATCATATACTATAAGAGATATATCAATGATCTCTTATTTGTTTGGGAAGGACCCACAGAATGCTTTGAAAGGTTTTCATCATATTTGAATAACAACAACTGCGGCCTATCCTTTTCTGACACTACTGGTGTGAAAGAAATTGGGTATTGAAATGTATGCTTAATGGGGAAGGGAAACCGAGTCTACACCAAAACCTTTTTTAAAAAAGTGGACTGTAATAGTCTAGTCTTCTCGACTTCCATAGCTTGCATTATAAAAAATGGAAGCAGAATGTTCCATATGGACAATTTAAAAGGATATGTAAAAACTGCACCAGGGATATGGATTTTCAGGTACAAGGTAGAATACTAACACAGAGGATCAAAGAAAAAAAAACTACCCACAGAAAATAATAGAAGCCACTAAACAAAAAGCCAACAGCTTAACCCAGGTAGCTTGTTTGAGCTTGAGACCTAAAAATTGTAATAACCAATATGGTTGCAATTTTATTACAACTTACAATGGGGCACATACAGAAATAAAGTCTATCCTCTGCAAATACTGGCTAGTTTTACTTAATGATCAACATCTCAAAACATCTCTAAACGACCGTGAGTAACCTACTGAAGATCAAAGACTCTGAAAAACATATTGGCCCCTAGTAAATTTAAGACCAAGAAGAACATATTACCTATAACCGACTGCAAGGGAAGTTTTAAATGCAACCATGTCAGATGCAAATTCTGCCTCTGAATAAAACATCACATTGATAATTTCTTAAGCTGGTCCACAGGGGAAATGTTTAACATTAAGATACAACTAGATAGCTCTACTTCTTTCATCATATTCGTATTAGAATGTCAGTGTGGACTTCAATACGTTGGCCTTAGCATAATGTGTTTAAGAGAATAAATTAATAAGCATTGCCATCTGTAATGGCTGCCAAAAACATACTGTCTCAAGACATGCTGCACTTATCCATAACAGCAGTTTTGAGGGTTTCTCTGGTCTTCCCATTGATCAAATTCCATCTGATTCTAGCAACCAGTTTGAACCTTTGAGAAAAAGAGAAATGTTTTGGATATACAAATTGAACACTCTCACACCAGCTGGACTAAAATTAGGCTCTAGAAGATGTAACTCTAACATAAAATTAGCTATGATGTACTCAGGAATATAATTTGAAGCAATCCACATTTCCAAAACATACCAGTGGTCTTTTTAGGCAAAAGAAAAACATGGGTCAATAGGAATATATTGATAAACGTGATTTTGTGATAACAGCCATATATTACTCACATATGGCTTGTTACATAGAATCTCTTGAGTTAAACATATGTGGGTTCAACATATTAGTATTTTATGTATCTGTATATATATATATATTTATTGTGACAATTTGGGGGGATTTAGCCTCAAAGGCAGCAGCCTCCTGGAATCCACAGTGGTGTTGGTGGTACTAGGCGCCAATAGAAGCAGCATTCAGGTGGTGTTAATCCAAAGTAAACGGCTTTATTCAGCTTACAAAGTGGAACAGGAACCAAACAAAAAAAACAACCTAGGCCACACATAGGCACTACCTCACTGCTCGCTCTCTTTCTAGCCTCTGGAGGGCAAGAAGCAGCCTGGCTCAATCAGTCCTTTCAGGACCCCAGTCCTCTTGGGACAGACCACCTGTCCGTCTCCGACTGGTTCACCGTCTACCTGCTTCCTGCAGGTCTCCACAGCACTCTCTCCTGCTACAGACACTCCGTCTGGAGTTGGTGCCCCCACCTATGGGTGTGGCTGAGGAGCTTTTCAATCCTGATTTTGGGTCGCTCACTAGCGCCCTCTAGGTTCACACGCACACAATATACACACTCACGTGGACAAAATTGTTGGTACCCCTCGCTTAATGAGAGAAAAAACCACAATGGTCACAGAAATAACTTGAATCTGACAAAAGTAATAATATATAAAAATTCTATGAAAATGAACAAATGAAGCATGGTTGAAAAGCAATGTCTGACTTTCAACAGAATTTTTTTTTTTCAAAGAAAACTCATGAAACAGGTCTGGACAGAAATGATGGTACCCTTAACTTAATATTTTGTTGCACAACCTTTTGAGGCAATCGCTGCAATCAAACGATTCCTGTAACTATCAATGAGACTTCTGCACCTTTCAACAGGTATTTTGGCCCACTCCTCCTGAGCAAACTGCTCCAGTTGTCTCGGGTTTGAAGGGTGCCTTTTCCAGACGGCATGTTTCAGCTCCTTCCAAAGATGCTCAATAGGATTTAGGTCAGGGCTCATAGACTGAGACCAAGCTTTCTGACACTGGGCAGCACATTTCTCTCTAGAATTCCTTGATAGTCTTGAGATTTCATTGTTCCCTGCACAGATTCAAGACACCCTGTGCCAGATGCAGCAAAGCAGCCCGAGAACATAACAGAGCCTCCTCCATGTTTCATAGTAGGGACAGTGTCCTTTTCAAGATATGCTTCATTTTTCCATCTGTGAACATAGAGCTGATGTGCCTTGCCAAAAATTTCGATTTTTGTCTCATCTGTCCATAGGACATTCTCCCAGAAGCTTTGTGGCTTGTCAACATGTAGTTTGGCATATTCCAGTCTGGCTTTTTTATGCTTTGTTTTCAACAATGGTGTCCTCCTTGGTCGTCTCCCATGAAGTCCACTTTGACTCAAACAACGACGGATGGTATGATCTGACACTGATGTTCCTTGAGCTTGAAGTTCACCTTTAATCTCTTTAGAAGTTTTTCTGGGCTCTTTTGTTACCATTTGTATTATTCTTCTGATTGGTCATCAATTTTCCTTCTGCGGCCACGTCCAGGGAGGTTGGCTACAGTCCCATGGATCTTAAATTTCTGAATAATATGTGCAACTTAAGTCACAGGAACATCAAGCTGCTTGGAGATGGTCTTATAACCTTTACCTTTAACATGCTTGTGTACAATTTTTTTTTCTAAGCTCCTGAGGCAACTCTTTCCTTTGCATCCTCTGGTCCATGTTGAGTGTAGGTGAGGAGCTTTTCAATCCTGGTTTTGGGTGGCTCACTAGTGCCCTCTAGGTTCACACACTCACATATCCTCCCCCTCAGCTCACTACCCATGGGGTGAGCGACAATGGGACAAGACATACTATGTTGACATCCCTCTTTAATCAGATAAACTTGTCCTGTGACTGTCCACATGTCCCAATCAGGCAGTCTCTTTTTTCAAATTCTGGTTTTCCGTTTTTTCAGCACTTTAAATACTATGCCAAGATCCTGGCCATTCTGTGGAAAGGCAAGTTCTACTTCATCACCTTCAAAATTCGCCATACAGGGGATCACATCATTTTCATCATATTTCTTGCCATAGTCTTCAGCCATCCCATTGCATTACTTTGATCCCTTTAGTGAATAGCCATAAGAATTTTCATCTTCACCTATCATGAATCCACAGGAGCTCAGAGACCAACCAACACGTACTTCATGTACATCAATGTCTTTAGAGTATAACTGTTTCACGGGTACCTTTTCTGTAACCTTCATCTCAAAGCAAACTTTCCCATTCGAGACACCATATGAGGCTCTTCCACCTGCCCACAGGAAGGCAAAACTCTCCATGGTGAGAGAAGTGGCGCTCAGACGATCCCATGAAATTTTGAAGTGAAGATCACAAATATAAGTGTCAAGAAGAACATTAGTTTCATCCAGTTTTTCATCTCTCTCTTCCACCGGTGGCTGTGGGGATTTGCTGCATTTATTTTCTTCAATACACTCGAAGTAGCCACGGCCATGATCTTCATGTGGTTTTTTCACACTACGTTTATTATCCTTTTGATTTTTGCCATCACCATCAAAGCTTAGAAGTTTAGGAGACATAGACTGCTTGCTCTCCTCTTTGTTTGAGAAACACAAGTTCTGTACTGCAATACCTTCTCCTTCTGCACGAGGGCCATACAGTACACCCTCACAAAATAGATCACACTGAACATTTTCTGGTATGTCTTTAACAACTGCCACATCATATATTGGAATGGTTTCTGTATAATGCTTCCACATCTGTACGGCAGCAGGAGAACCACTTCCATACTCTATTCTTACCACCTCTTTCTCATACACATAACTTCCTGGAGGCATTTTGTGGTACTGTGATAGATTGCAAGAATTTTTGTGAAAATCCCTCTGACAGTACAGGAGCTGGTGATATCATCATCTGAACATTCTCCAAGTTATTTTCATTCTCTGTGCTAACACTGGAGGACTGGGATACCAAGTTTCCAACATCACAGTCTTTACTGTCAGTACCCAGATGCTTTTTGGTTACATGTTCAGGCTGCCTTAATGGCTCTGCTTTCTCTGCCTCTATGCTGTCAGCTTTCTCCAATTCTAACACCTTCTGTAGCGCACAAATCTCGGATTCCAGCTCCAGAACTTTCTTCATTGCCACATTTTTCTGTACAGCCTCCATCTCAGTTTTTACTATTGCAACTTGCAGATCTTCCTCAATCCTTCGCACTGCATCTTCTATGGCAGCAGATGTAGATGCCATCTCTTTATCCACCATGTCTCCTAATTCTAGGATATTCTGCAGTGTTCTTCTAACATTTGTTAGGTCAGCATCCATCAAAGACTGCTTATCCTTCAGCTCATTCAGATACTGTAAACTCTGGCTTCCACATTCCCTGCAGTTGTCTACAAGACGACCTCCATGGTCTGGTGGTGCCAAGTGAGACGTTGCACTGCCATTTACAATTGTATCTGCTGTTAAGTGTGCAAACTGTACCAGTGCTCCAACTAAGTCAGAGGCATCTGTCATATTCTGTATGTATTTGGAGTGCCCATTCGAGAGGGAGGTTAATGAGTCTATAGCAACTTTTGCTCGGTTTACCAGGTAATCTGGTGAACTAGTGCAGCGGATATGTAGAAGATCATCAAGTTTAGCAACTGCATCCTGGATGATATTTTCTGCTTCCCTCACTGTTCCCTGAATTATACTGAACTAATCCTGCAACATCTTCTGATAAAGCTTCTGCTCATCTGTAGACTTTTTGTCAAGTCTTTCATTCAAGTCCCGTATCTCAGTGGCTCTCTTATCTTGCTCTTGGTTGAATAAAGACTCTGTCTCATGAGTCACATTTTTCACGGATAGCAGCTCTGATTCTTTAGAGGTTAACAGGCTCTGCAGCGAGTCCTTCTCAGCTTCTAGTGCTGCCAGCTTTGAAGATAGTGCAGATGCCGACTGTTCAGTATTGGATAAAGACTGCTGCAATCGATCCAATTCTTTTTAACTGTTCTATCTGAAAAGTGTGCTCTTCCAACTTTATTTGTGACTCGCGCTTCACTTGATCCATCTGAAACTCCAGCTGTTCCTTGATGCGTGCAACTTCCTCCTGTTTGTCCACTTGCACCTTTAGTTTAGCAACAAGCATTTTTAGATCTACAATCTCAGCAGATAAATTAGACAGGTTTTTCTCAGACTGAATCCTCATGTCTTCTGTCTGGAGGTCCAATTCTCTCTTGTCCTTTTCCAGGTTGTCATAAGCATTGGCTTTGTCCTCATACAGTATCTGCACAGATTCCAGGTTTTTCTCAACTTCTTTGTGACTCTCCTGTAAGGTTTGTAAATTCTGAGCATGGACAGATGACATCTCCATCAATTCTTTGTCTTTATTTTGCACCAAAACAGACAATTACTCATTATCTTCACAAGATCCTCTCCAGGCTACATATTCTAGCTTTGAGTTCAATTTCTCTCTGTTCCAGAACTCCAGCTCTGCTCTGCCATTCCTTCACTTCATTATTTAGGCAAACCTGCTTTAGTTCATGCAAGTTTTGCTCTGACTGCAATGTCTGCACCACATATTCTAAATCACTCTCTTGGACAGACACTTCCTTCCTCAGCTCTGCAATTTCATTTTTCTCTGTCAGTTAATGCAGCTGAAACTTTTTCACACTTCCTGACTTGGTCATCCAAACATTCTGACTGACACTGCAAAAATTCACTTTTCTCACGTTTAGCAGTTTCAAGGTCATGTCTTAATTTTTCAATGACACTCTCTTTGGCAATGGCGTCTTGGACATGCTGCTCCTTTAAACCCTGCAATTGCTTCTCAAGCACTTGCTTTTGCTCTAGACTCTGTAGGACTTTATTAGATAAAGTGCATTTCATTTCTGCAAACTCCTTAGTGACACAGTCCATTCCAGCCTTGCAAAAAATTTTGATTTTTGTCTCATCTGTCCATAGGACATTCTCCCAGAAGCTTTGTGGCTTGTCAACATGTAGTTTGGCATATTCCAGTCTGGCTTTTTTATGCTTTGTTTTCAACAATGGTGTCCTCCTTGATCGTCTCCCATTAAGTCCACTTTGACTCAAACAACGACGGATGGTACGATCTGACACTGATGTTCCTTGAGCTTGAAGTTCACCTTTAATCTCTTTAGAAGTTTTTCTGGGCTCTTTTGTTACCATTTGTATTATTCTTCTGATTGGTCATCAATTTTCCTTCTGCAGCCACTTCCAGGGAGGTTGGCTACAGTCCCATGGATCTTAAATTTCTGAATAATATGTGCAACTTAAGTCACAGGAACATCAAGCTGCTTGGAGATGGTCTTATAACCTTTACCTTTAACATGCTTGTGTATAATTTATTTCTAAGCTCCTGAGACAACTCTTTCCTTTGCATCCTCTGGTCCATGTTGTGTGGGGTACTCACCATGTCACCAAACAGCACAGTGAATATCTGTGGCCCTATATACAGGCCCACTAATATATATATATATATATATATATATATTATATATATATGTATAGTTTTTATGCATATTTATATATTTTTATATCTGTATTGATATATTTATCTGTGCATGATGATATGAGTTAATTTTACTAATTGATGTTGTATAAAGATCAGTCTAGCTATTTTATATAATTTATATTTTATATATTTAGTTTAATCTTTAGTTACAAAAATCATGATTTTTAGATATATTTATATGTTAATATATAATGATTATGGATATATAAAATTGATAAGTAATATATATAAAATTGTAATCTATCAACTAGAAATCATAGCCTATATTATTTATATAGGCATCCATCGTATCTACCACAAGGGGGATGACTTTTTAGCGGTGCTTGGACTGAGGTCTTGTATTAGTTTGTTATTAGCTGATACATACTGAGTAGATTCAAGAACATCCTGAAACATCTCATCCGTAATGGCAGGGATAGTAGAACGCCAACGCATCAGGGCCGGGGTGTCAGACAGGGACGCTTAACCTGGATCAAGTGCGAATATAGGGTAGAGATCAGCCCCCTAGGTCCCGGCGAGCGAAGCACCCCAATAAGCGGGTAGTCAGAGATCCTGCTAAGCTGCTGTTACAAAACCAGTTAGGATTTGTTTGCTGCAAACATCCCAGAAGCACAAAGGAAGACAAGGACAGTGAGCCCTAATACTAGAACCACCCCAAAGTCCCTACCTACTTGCCTCAACTAATCTAAGCGGTAGAGGACAAATGGGCAACAGTCCCTTCCTATGTTACAAGTGCAAACACAAACTCAGACAAGACAAAGGAGAACAGGTAGGAAAATAATCAAGGGTCTGTACAGTCAGGCAGCAGGAACAAAACAAAAACTGGAAAAAATAGACAGTTCTGCAAAAACAGAGGTACAGGAGAAAACCGCTGGCACGCTCAGACTAATAGCAAGCACTCAGGAGTGGGTTAGAAAACTATATATAGGATGTCAAGAATCCGCCTCAGGCTTGATTGGAAAAGAAGGAGGTCAATCACATAAGCAAGGCTGAGGTTAACTATTTTAGGAGCAGAGAGAAACAAACAGTGGAAGAGATGGGTGTGGTGGAGGATGATTAGCAGAGGTGAGGAGAGAGTGCTGTGTTCAGACAGAGTACAACAAGAAACCGAAAAGCGTAAAATCATAGCCTGGCACACCTCCTGCGCTGTACCCTACAGCCAGAGGATAGCGCAGAAGTCTGAACAGATACGGACGTTACAGTAACCCCCTCGTCAGATAAGCCACGTTTGAGGAGTTCTGACGATGGAACAGGCTAATGCAATGGGGAGCATGAAGGTCTTTGCCAGAGACCCATGTCCGCTCCTCAGGGCCAGGTAAGTGACTTTTATTTGCCTGGCATTTCCAGTACTCTTGGGCTTTACAATTGGAGAGGCGTTCCCAATCTTTAATAGCTGAGACCTTCTCCTCACTGACACAATCTAAGGTGTGCAAAGCAATACAATGAGATGAGCACTGATCTCCCCATTTTACCACCTCCCTTTTAGACCAATCAAAAATAGGGTTATGGAGGTCCAACCAGGGGAACCCTAAAATAATATCAGAAGACAGATGCTCCATAACAAAAAAAGCTTATGACCTCATAATCTGTAGAGCCCACTTGCAAAGAGATTAAGGGGGTCTTGAATCGGATCTCACCCCTGGCCAGTGGGGCAAAATCCGCTCCAGTAACAGGGGAGTATCCGGTGACAAAAGTTCAATGCCTAAAGCAAAGATATATAAAAATTTAACAAAGTTTGCTGCAGCCCCAGATCTAGGGCCTGGCCAGAAACAGATCTGTCCCCAAAGGACAGAGACACGGATTACAGCATTTTACTGTGATTTTTGGAAAATACCTGGTTGCCTGAGGAGTTCTTCTGACTAGCACTGAGGTTTTTCTGTCGGTGTGCGGGGTTTGATAGAGCAGTCTCAGATGAGATGACCCGCTTTACCACAGTACAGACAGAGGTTATTCCGGAGACTATGCTTTTTGTCTAGTCTTGGCATCCACAGCTCCCAGTAACGTGGGTTTATCACCAGGGGTGATAGGGGGAAAAGTAGATCTTTTAGGAGAGAGAGAGGAAGAGACAGAAGACTGAGAGGAATCAGGCCCTTCTCTCTCAACGTTTTTCCCGGATGCACTTCTTACCCCCGTTAATTGTACCCACAATTGTTTTGACAATTGCTGCTTACATATGTCAGTACCGTGCTTGGCACCCCTTAAGGGTGCATGGTTATATCCAGTTTGCCCCTTTTTTTGGTTTACTTTTTACCTTTTTAACTGCCAGTAGGAGGTCATACACTTTACCACATAATCCTACACAGAAAGACATGGCGAAGCATTTGTCTATACCAACCAATCAGATTAGAACTTTGATTTTCAAAGAGGCTTTGTACAGGTGACAGCTGATATCAGATTGGTTGCTATGGGAAACTGCTCCATTTTACTTTTACACAACTTTAGATAAATCATTCCCCATTACACCTTACACTTTTTATTATTATTTATTATAGTAAAGTTTTTAGTCATAACTCTTGAAAAGGGGCAGCGGCTGCCAGGTGATCTTCCTGACTTGATGGGAATTCTTTGTACCCACACTTTATAATTGGGCTACTTTCTCTATTTAATAATAAATAATGATAATTACATGAGTAACATAAATAAACTTGATAGTTTATATGTTTATACATAATATAGTTATACACATAGTTATAATGAATATGCTAACTCATCAAATCTTTGTGAAAATGTGTGTGTGACTTTATTTAATAGTACTTTATTTAATAGACAGATTACAATGGCCTCGTATATAGTTTTTTTTTTCTTGCCAATTTTCTATTCAGGAGACATGGTCAAGCTTGCCAGAGAGTCAAGACTTACTGTAGGTCAAAAGGACTGCTTGTAATATAAATGGGGTAATGGTTTTCTGATCTGCAGCCTGCTAGCAATCTCCTAACAGTTCTGATTTTTTTTTTCTGATTTGTAACAGCAAAAATACAGGCAGAAAATTAAAATACAGCTTTCCATTTCCCTAGAGATCCCCTGAAATGTATACCACATGAGTATAAGTCAATAGAGTTAGATTTGTGGGCTTCTAAGAAGGAAAGTAGATTTAAGACTTGGATAACACAAAGCAAAACCAACCATAAAATTCTAATGTGATATAGGAAAATAGTATCTGAGAAACCTCAGTTTTAACGCAATAAGTCAATAAAAAGGTTAATGGTATCTGTATCACCATAAAACATTGTAACCAATCTGGAAATCTTTTCATAGAACTTTGTCCATTTATTTTTGGCAGGAAAATTTGAACAAAATCAATGATTGGAAGAAAAGAAGAGACAATGTATTCCTGCTAAATTCCTCGATGCAAGAATTAGCGTCACGTGCCAATGGAAGAAGTGTGCCTATTTTGAGCAAAAAAAATAAAAATCAGTTATGTGAATAGCCCCTATTCACATGCATTGAATTTAATGTGTGATGGTAGATAAAAAAAAAAACGTCCCTCACACTGCTAATATTCACTGTGCCATGTGAATATAGGGTAATCATCACATGGCTGCATTCATTTCACTGTATGTGAATGGGTGTAACGAACCATCAAAATATAGGACATGTTCTATTTTTTTTCTTGTGAATTCAATCTTCTCCAATTTTTTGCAATATGATGTATTTTGCAGTACATCATATGGAAAACTTACTACAGGTATTCCTGAACCCATTCCAAAATAGTTGCAGGCAAGAAGTATGATCTTAATTCCATTAAGTTGGCCACAGAAATAAAAATGAGCATTAAATCTGAATGATTTTTGTAATGCTACTGCATGTGTATGACTAACTGACCTGTCCTTCATCAGTAATTTGTAATTACAAATGCCAATTTTGGATGAATATTTTTTTTTGTAAAGACACCCTTAGTTGTCCCTACTATAGATTATTTACATACCATTTAGGTTCAAGATGAAAGATTTGATTAAAATATAGCCACTGACTTTAATGCATAGATTTATTATAACTTACCTAGACAGTTGTGTCCATCATGTGCCAGTCGAAATCCATCATAACACGTACATCGGTAATTACCGGGGATATTAACACACTCATGTACACATCCTGCATTGTCATCCCGCTCACATTCATCTACATCTAAATTAAAAAAAAAAAAAAATTATAAATAGCAAACAACAAAAAAAAAAAAAACGAGAAAGAAAGAGAAACACAGATACTGATTCATGGTAACTCTGATTTACCTTTGCAGTGCTTCCCATCTCCTGTGTATCCAGACTTGCATATGCACTTGTATGAGCGCAGAGTATTCTGACAGATTGCATCTATGTGGCAGTTGTCTGTTCCTTCCACACATTCATCAACATCTAAAACAGGTTTAATAGGAACTTGTCAGAATGTTATCAAAGCAATAGAACCTTATTGTATAATTTACCTTCTTATTTAAGAATCCAAAAAGTAAAAATTATATTACATAGTTGTATTGTATTTTTGGATCCATTGAATTGGTTCTAATCAGAACCCTCAATAATGGATATGTTTTTGCATAACTTGGGAACACTATTTGCAACAATGGGAATGAATTTCCAAATGGAAAATCAGATAATTACAATATCTGTGTATATACACAGTACTGTGCAAAAGTTTTAGGTGGGTGTAGAAACAAAATCCTGCAAAGTAAGGCTAACATCCCACATTGCATTTTCAATTCCAGCAACGTGAATGAGATTTTGGTTAATTTCATCCACCCATTGCTGGAAAAAAAAAAACATGTAAAATCTACATTTTGAAAAACACAGCATATTACTTTTAGCTGCAAAATCATAAGTATTTTCACTATATATTTAAGGGGAAGGAAAAATGCAGAGAAAAATGCACCAAAAACTCAATGAAAAATGCTGCATAAAAAAGACAGAGCATTTTCAAGGTGTTTTTTTTTTTTATCTGCAGCATTTTTTTGCTGTGTTTCACAATGTGGGGTCTTAGCCCAAGCATGTTTGCAAAAATTGAAGTGTTAATACTTTAATTTTGTAAATTTACAAAAATTAAGTGACTGAAAGAAAAATCTAAACCAAATCAATATTTGGCACCCCCTGAAGGAGAAGTTCTCAAAGTCATTATATGGCTTCCATAGCACCCTGATCTCAGCATCATCCAGTCTGTCTGGAATAACATGAATACAGAGAAGGATTTGACCTATTTGAGCCTATATCCACAGACTGTATCTGTGGTTAGTTTTCCAAGATATTTGGAACAACCCCCATTCATACGTCCCTTAACTGGTTCACTCTTAACCCTAGAAGGACATACCCATGCAGTGATAAGCAGCTGCATGAATTTTCCAGCTGCAGAAATGGGAAACAAGCTATTACTACAGCTGGACCTCCAATAGAGAAGGCAGGGACAGTTTATGTACACAGCTATGAGCCAATTAAAGGACCCACATCAGCTCTGGAGTTCAGGTTAGGAGGTTGCTTTCCTCCTGTAATTAGGGCCAAATGTATCAACCCTGTCCCTGTCAACACATCATTATGTATCAGCTTCATGAAAATTACTGTAATGGAGAGGGAAAGTTATTTTAAAAAGATTTTTGTTGCTCTTTTTGCTATTTAACCACTTCCATACCAGATGCTTTACCCCCCTTCCAGACCAGGCACATTTTCAGGTTTTTTGTAAGTGTGGTTTTGAGGGCTGTAACATTTTTATCATATGTGTTATTCAAGTAATTTCTGTGTCTTTTTTCAGTGACACACAGGGCTTTTATTTTTGTGTTTTTATTTTTGCATTTTTATTTAATAACACAAAGTGCTACTAAAAAAACTTTTTAAAATAGTTTTTACTCTCCATTATGGTAATTTTTATTTTACATGGTGTCGTCGGGGGTATTGGCGTATTATTTTATTTTTTAAATTATTTTATTTACTTTTTTTTTTTTTTTTACATTGTGTCCCCATAAGGTCATAATAGACCTTTGGGGACATCTGATGACCTTTTTTTTTTTTTTCTTTTTGTTCGGGAGGCTGATTTGCCCTGTAACTGGGGCTGGTACAATTAGCCCCAGTTGCAGGAGGAATACAGCCTCCTACACGTTACTTGCACAATACTATAGAGCTGATCTGGGTCCTGTAGGACCCAGTAGTTCTTACAGATGCTGATCCCAGCGGATCACGTGAGTCAGAGGGCAGCCGCAAGTTGGCAGCGCACATAGCGGTGTATACAGTGCTCATTCAGCTCTGTATACACAGCGATCGGGATGGCAGGGAAGGTAATAAACCTTCCCTGCCTTCTCTCTGGGAGCTCCGGCTGAAGTTATAGCCGGCTCCCTGTTTCAGCAGCTGCACGATTTTGTGCAGCTGCTGAATTATGCTTGGACGTACCGGTACATCCTTGCAGAAATAGACAACCACCTTCTGGATGTACATAGTCTATGGGCGGTACGCAAGTGGTTAAAAATAAAAAAAACATGAAACGTGAAAAACAGACATGTTTTTCCTCCTTTTTGTTTACATTTTACTGGATATAAAAAAATAGAAATAACACACAAAAATAAAAATAAAGCCCTGTGTGTCACCAAAAAAGACACAAAAATTATTTGAATAACCTGAATGAGCATTCTTACTTTGCAAAATGTATTTTCCATACCTACCAAAAATTTTTGCACAGTCTGAATCTGACAACCTACAAATAATAAATATTTACATTGCAGAGTTCAATAGCCAATATGAAGTTTAGTGACAACGGACATCCCTGCCTTGTGCCACTTTGAATATCAAAGCTGTCTGACAGTATCCCATTAGCGAAGACTCTAGTTGATGGGGAAGAAAACAGATTTAACATCGCCTTCAGTATAGTCCTGTAGAAACCCATCTTATTTAGAATCGAAAAGGCAAACCAACAATTAATGCGTTCAAACGTCTTCTCAGCGTCCAACAAATGGACTAGCCACGTAGCTAGTAGCTTGGCACACAGTTTGATGTCTGTATTGAGCAATGAGATTGGCCTAAAGTTCTGTAGGAAGTCAGGAGTTTTGTCTGGTTTTGTTAAACCCAACATTGTGCAATTGCAAAAGTCCAGAAGGTGAGGGGCAAGGATATGTTGGAAATGTAGGAGGTATTCATTGGAGAAGCTGTCTGGGCCTGGGAACTTGCCTTTAGGTAGAATTGTGAGAGGTGTGAGGTGAAGTCTCTGCAGAATATTAGGGCACCCTGTTGGATTTTGCGGACTTCTTGGTTTATCCTGTTAAGAAAGGACAGGGATCTGGTGTGGGATGCATAGATATTGACCACAATGTAGTGGACATTGTTCAGAAGACATATAGCTATGAGATATCTATTCTGTGGTTCAGCTTTTTGGTTGATCAAGGAGAATGCAACCGGGTTTTTAAAAGCAATAAGCATGCCTCTCTTCTTTTTTGCATGGAGGACAACTGGGAAAGAAGGATATCTAATTCTAGAGGCTTCTTTTTGCAAGACATGGGTGTCCTGAGCACAGAAAATGTCTGCTTGAAGGTAAAGGGCCTCTTTTCATAGGAAGGATAATTTCTGGGGATAGTTTAACCCTCAGACATTGAGAGAGGCAAATTTGATCACCATGTTGTGTACTCAGTCTATGTAGATTGCTACCGTGTATTAAGAAACAAACAATAATTTTGCAGTAGAAAATGTAAAACAAAGTACAGTGGCTTGCAAAAGTAATCATACCCCTTGAATTTTTTCACATTTTATCACCTTACAGCCACAAACTTAAATGTATTTTATTGAGATTTTAAGTGATAGACCAACACAAAGTAGCACATAATTGTGAAGTGGAACGAAAATTATACATGGTTTTCAAAATTTTACTCAAACAAAAATCTGAAAAGTGTGACCCCCCTAAATCAATACTTTGTAGAGCCACCTTTCGTTGCAATTACAGCTGCAGGTCTTTTGAGGTATGTCTCTACCAGATTTGCGCATCTAGAGACTGAGATTTTTATCCATTCTTCTTTGCAAAATATTTCAAGCTCAGCCCAATTGGATGGAGGGCGTCTGTGAACAGTAATTTTCATGTCTCGCCAGAGATGCCCAATGGGATTTAGGTCTGGACTGTGACTGGGCCATTCTAACACATGAATATTCTTTGATCTAAACCATTCCATTGTAGCTCTGACTGTATGTTTAGCATCATTTTTTTGCTGGAATGTAAGGAAATCACTAGAGAAGTGATTCTCCAGTGCTGCTGCAGAACCCTGGCGGGAGAGGCACAACAAGACAGTGAGCCCTAAGCTGAAACTCCCACTGTCCCTGGCTAACTTGCCTATCTGTCCTAGGCGACAGCAACAACTGGTCGACAGGCCCTACCTAAAATACGTGACAACACAGAACGCAGACAGGACGAACAACAAAAAGGGAGGTCAACTAGCCAAGGGGTCGTTAACAGACGAGCAGTACAGAATCAAAGTCCAAGAGAATAGTCAAAAGTCAAGGCCAGAGGTCAGGAATAGGTAACAAAAACAGCAAGGAGTAATAGTCAGAACGAACGAAGCAATAACCAGCGACTATGTGAGGGCTGACAACCTGTTTATAGAAAGTCTGGACCAGCCCCAGACTGGATTGGTAGACAGGCTGTCAATCACACAGGCAAGGCTGAGATTAACTATTATTGGAGCAGAGGAAAACCAAGATGCAAGAGATGGGCGTGGCAGAAATTCAATTACAGACAGGTGGTATTAGGACAGTGTTCAGACTGAGCAACAAGAAACCTACGCAAGGAATGAAACTGAACACGCCTCCTTCGCCGCAGCGTGCAAGGGGAGGGTAGCGCAGAGACCCGAACAGGCAGAGACATTACATGGAAGGTGAATCACTTTCCAAGTCTCAAGTATTTTGCTTTTGGCTGCTTCTCTGCCCAGTGCTCTCCTTGCTCGATCTGTTAGTTTAGGTGGACGGCCATGTCTTGGTAAGTTTGCAGTTGTAGAATACTTTCCATTTTTGGATGCTGAATTGAACAGTGCTCCTTGAGATGCTCAAAGCTTGGGATATGTTTTTATAATCTAGCCCTGCTTTAAACCTCTCTACAACTTTATCTCTGACCTGTCAGGTGAGTTCCTTGGTCTTCATGATTCTGTTTGTTCACTAGTGTTCTCTAACAAATCACTGAGGCCTTCACAGAACAGGTGTATTTATACTGAGACTAAATTGCACACAACTGGACTGTATTAACTAATTAAGTGATTTTTGAAGGCAATAGTGCGGATTGGATTTTAGAGTTATCAGAGTACAGGGGGCTGAATATTTTTCCACGTCACACTTTTCATATTTTTATTTGATTAAAATTTTGAAAACCATGTAACATTTTCCTTCCACTTCACAATTATGTGCTACTTTGTGTTGGTCTATCACTTAAAATCTCAATAAAATACATTTAAGTTTGTGGTTGTAAAGTGACAAAATGTCAAAAAGTTCAAAAACTTTTGCAAACCACTATATATATAGATCTAAATTACATTACTGATGTATGTGTCTGTTCTTTATGCACAGCCAAACATAGATATATCCGGTTTCAGCTCTCTAGGGCCTACCATTCCCATCATCTTCACAAAAACTAATATAACGCCGCTGGCTTCCACATCAAGGACCTTCCTCCATATCCCATCACATGACCTATATTATCCAATATAGCTTGCAAATCCTTAATTCTTAATAACCTCACTAACACACCAAGAGGATTGCAGCACTCACTATTGTTCTCGGTTATTGGCTGTCAGGAATTGAGCTCACTGGGTCTTGAACCCTTGACTTCCCAGCCATGTTCTGAAGCCTTGAGCATTATGCCATTGTAGAAGCCTGTTTATTCTTTGCTTTGCTGAGCCTGGTCCTTTCTACTGGAGTGATTAGCTTATGGATCTCACCTGCTCTGTGGCCAATCACAGTATAGCTATCGCTATATAAAACAGTTTACTCCATCATGTGCCTGATTATTCTGGCTGTTTCGTTCCTGTTTGCCCTGATCCTCACCATTACTTTTCTTCTCCTGTGTACTGACTTCTGCATACATCTGACTTATGATTGATCCACTGCTCCTGTGTACTGACTCCTGCATATGTCTGACCACGGTTGCTTCTTACTCCTGAGGTACTATTCCTGCTATTTAACTCCTCATCTACTACTGTTTAAATACTGTGCCATTGCCTCACCAATTGGACTCCAGATCAGATAACTAGCATCGTTACATTAGCCATTATAACAGGACAGTATTCATGCTGATCCAATTATTAACTGAGAAGGGATATTTTCTATTTGGTTCTACCTAGTGTGGCTTCCATATCTTGATCATTTGAGCTTGACTGCTCTATATTGATTTTTGGCTGGTTACTTTTCATCTGATTTTGCATTTGACAATTCCTCTCAGACTGACCTTTGGCTTGTTACTGGAAATATGCATGTCTCCCGATTTTGACTCTGACGTTACTTTTTGGACTAACTTTTGGCTTGGACATTCACTCTCCTGATTCATCCTCCTGGTTTTGATCTTCCTTTTAATTTTATTGTGGGTTCTGGTTTGACTTCAGATCGTGGAGCATTTATTTCTTATATCAGTTTCTGTGTTGATAAATTGAGGCCCATTTCAGCATAAGTTCATCTGGTTTTGCGGCTAGAGCTGGTGAAGACCTATGTGTGCTTCGTATCTATCTCTCTAGTTCTATTGCTCTCTGTTGTCATCCAGTTCCTGCAGTTTCTGATATTTACCCTAGAGACACTACAATAACAGAGAATCATTCAGATGATATTCTAGCTTTTTTAGATGGTAGACCAGTCACACTGATATTGTGCCACAATTTTTTCTTTAATTGTCACTCTTCTACCTTCAAGGCTATGTTGCTGTTTCATCTGTTCCCATACAGAGGTAATTTTTGCCAACTTGTTTGAAGAAGCCAATTCTTCCCTTTTTAACTGGCAAGAAATTCAGGCAATTCCTCCAATACCAATGCCATGTTGGTGCGGCATTAAGCTCCCATAAAGGAATCTTTTCATCACTTTCAACCAGGCATACTGCCTCATTTTTTTCTTGAAAACAACAAGTCTGTTGCACTTACTAGTCCCCAAAACAGACTAATTGGTATATAAAATCTTTCATTTTTCCAATATAAACACTGTTTGCGTATGAAAAAAACACAGACAAGCATCTTTCCCAAAACAGGCTATTTTTTGGAGTGTTTTAAATGTTAAAAAGAGGAAAGTGGTGGCGTAGCAGTGACAGTGTCATACACTATGTTTTAAAGAGGACCTTTCAAGTCCCCTGGCACTGGCGGTTTTATATACCGCTGGAAAGCTGACACTGTCAGCTTTGACAGTACGCTCCCAGATGCTGTTGATATCGGTGCCATTAGTTTCAGCACCGATATCCCTTCACCATCAGAAGGGTGGGCCTTAATCCTCAGCATCATCACTGCGTGGTAACAGTTATCTCCTGCACCCGGGCGCACATCGGGTAAGCTGACAGTCAGCTTTCTAGCGGTGTATAATTCTGCGGGTGCCAGAGGACGTGAAAGGTCCTCTTTAAGCTAAATTATACTATTGTTCATGACAAATTTGTTCAACCTGAAAAACAAATCTTTGTAATGAACCACACAAACCCAAAACTAAACAAATTTTCAGAGATTCTCCCATCTCTACTTTACTTGGGACATGTCAGTCTTTCTGTTTTGTACACCGTTGGTGTGCACTGTTATAATGGTCTGTGTATCTGTTGTTCTGGTCCTCTGGTGGACCAGAACGCCGGACACCCGGACACAGATGTGAACATAGCATAAGAGCCCATCCTGCCAGAGGATGACAGCATTAAGGGAAAAAAAAAATTATTGCTGATGCAGTGGGGAAAAAAATATTTATAAGTATTTGGTCAATAACAAAAGTTCATATCAATACTTTGTTATATATCCTTTGTTGGCAATGACGGAGGTCAAACGTTTTCTGTAAGTCTTCACAAGGTTGACACACACTGTTGCTGGTATGTTGGCCCAGTAATTGATTTTGACGGAGCACCCCTTACTTTGTTTCCTGACCTCTCTCAACATACCCTAAAGAAAAGAGCAGCTCTGAAATCACTACTCTCCCTGCTTCAGGAGCAAGGAATCTCTTATAACTGGAGGTTCCTCATCTCCCTTCAAGTCAGGCTCAAAGATACAGTGGGGAAAAAAGTATTTGGTCAGCCACCAATTGTGCAGTATTTAGTCAGCCACTTGCAAAGATGAGAGAGGCCTGTAATTGACATCATAGGTAAACCTCAACTATGAGAGACAAAATGAGAAAACATATCTAGAAAATCACATTGATTTTTTTAAGAATGTATTTGCAAATTATGGTGGAAAATAAGTATTTGGTCACCTACAAACAAGCAAGATTTCTGGCTCTCACTGACCTGTAACTTCTTCTTTAAGAGTCTCCTCTGTCCTCCACTCATTACCTGTATTAATGGCACCTGTTTGAAATTGTTATCAGTATAAAAGACAGCTGTCCACAACCTCAAACAGTCACACTCCAAACTCCACTATGGTGAAGACCAAAAATCTGTGGAAGGACACCAGAAACAAATTTTTAGACCTGCACCAGGCTGGGAAAACTGAATCTGCAATAGACAAGCAGCTTGGTGTGGAGAAGTCAATTGTGGGAGCAATAATTAGAAAATGGAATACATACAAGACCACTGATCAGGGGCTCCATGTAAGATCTCACCCCGTGGGGGCAAAATGATCACAAGAACAGTGAACAAAAATCCCAGAACCACACGGGGGGACCCAGTGAATGACCTGCAGAAAGCTGGGACTAACGTAACAAAGGCTACCATCAGTAACACACTACACCGCCAGGGACTCAGATCCTGCAGTGCCAGATGTGTCCCCCTGCTTAAGCCAGTACATATCCGAGCCCATCTGAAGTTTGCTAGAGAGCATCTGGATGTTCCAGAAGAGTATTGGGAGAATGTCATATGGTCAGATGAAACCAAAGTAGAACTGTTTGGTAGAAACACGACTCGTCGTGTTTGGAGTAGAGTGAATGCTGAGTTGCAGCCAAAAAACACCATACCTACTGTGAAGCATGGGGGTGGCAACATCATGCTTTGGGGCTGTTTCTCTGCAAAGTACCAGGACGACTGATCCGTGTACATGAAAGAACGAATGGGGCCATGGATCGTGAGATTTTGAGTGCAAACCTCCTTCCATCAGCAAGGGCATTAAAGATGAAACGTGGCTGGGTCTTTCAGCATGACAATGATCCCAAGCACACTGCCAGGGCAACGAAGGAGTGGCTTCGTAAGAAGCATTTCAAGGTCCTGGAGTGGCCTAGCCAGTCTCAACCCCATAGAAAACCTTTGGCGGGAGTTGAAAGTCCGTGTTGCCCAGCGACAGCCCCAAAACATCACTGCTCTAGAGGAGATTTGCATGGAGGAATGGACTAACATACCAGCAACAGTGTGTGCCAACCATGTGAAGACTTACAGAAAACGTTTGACTTCTGTCATTGCCAACAATGGATATATAACAAAGTATTGAGATGAACTTTTGTTATTGACCAAATACTTATTTTCCACCATAATTTGCAAATACATTCTTTAAAAATCAGACAATGTGATTTTCTGGATTTGTTTTCTCATTTTGTCTCTCATAGTTGAGGTCTACCTATGATGTCAATTACAGGCCTCTCTCATCTTTTTAAGTGGGAGAACTTGCACAATTGGTGGCTGACTAAATACTTTTTTTTTCCCCACTGTAGATACAACCTGTTCAGACATCGGAAGGTAAAGAGGTGGACATCTGCCTCAGACTCTTCTTTATAGTCTGCCCCCAGCTCACGGTGCAGAACATCAGAATGCGGTTGCGGTTTTCCGCCACTGATTAGGCCCAAATGAGTAAGTCTAACCAGTGCGGAGTTTCAAGCCTCGGCCTCTGAATCAGATGCAGAATCTGCAGCAAGGTCCAGCAGGACACTTTTTTTTTCCAGCTTCTTGCTCCAATTAGTTTCAATAGGAGGCAGAATGAGGGAGGAATCTTCTGCAAAATAAGTGCCAGATTCCACCATGTGAACAGGGCCTGATACTGTTAATAGTTCCACTCCACAGTGGCCCCCACACAGTATCATATGCCCAGCAGTGGCCCCCACACAGTATTATATACTGCACAGTGGCTCCTACTCAGACCCCAGAGTATAATAATTGGAGGCCCAGGAAAGGTGAATAAAATTAACAAACACTGATACTCACCTTGCATTACCTTTCCTGGGCATCCTCGGTCTGTCCTGCTGTATTCAGCATCTTCGGCCATCTTCAGACGTCCCTGCTGAGGCCTGTGATTGGTCCTCAAGAGTCACGTGGGGATGCACTGACGTCATTACGCCGCTGCACCCCATGTGACCGCTGGGGCCTAATCACAGGCCTCGGTCACAAGACGGAAGAGCGCCAGAGAGAACACTGTGCCCAGGAGAGGTGAGCAATATGCCAGGGCCCCTTTCCAATAACAGTATGTATCAGTGGCGTAACTAAAGTCTTGTGGGCCCCGGAGTATACTTTTGTCCGTGGCCCCCTACCCCCTACCTACAGCAAATTCTTGATAGTGACGGTTATGGGGCCCCAAACAGTATAATATGCTCGACAGTGGCCCCCACACAGCATTATATGCTCCACATTGTTCCCCCCACACACAGTATAATATGCTCCCCACAGTGGCCCCCACACAGTATTATATGCTCCCCACAGTGGCCCCCACCCAGTATTATTTGCTTCCCACAATGGGCCCCACCCAGTATTATATGCTCCCCACAGTGGGCCCACCCACTATTATATTCTCCACAGTGGCCCCCACCCAGTAGTATATGCTCCACAGTGGCCCACACACAGTAGTATATGCTCCACAGTGGCCCCCACACAGTATTATATTCTCCCAACAGCCCCCCTCTGCTTTGGTGCTATTATACTCTGGGTCTCCTTGTTCTTCATACTTTGACTTTCACTGTAGGAAGAAATCAAACTAAAAAGGAAAAATGAATCTTAACAGTACCAATAGATTTGTTGTGTCCTTCTCCACTTGAAGCTTTTAATTTGAAAGCAGAGCAGAAAAATTACCAGTCTAAAATCATGAGCAGCATCAGCACCCGGCAAACCTGGGTAAGTGTTGGCGCCCCTTGCTCCTGGGTGGCACCACGTGACTGCCAGGTTGGGTGTATCATTCATAAGCTGCAGCCAGGACATCTGGATATACTGGGGTCTTATACTGGGGTGTGGAAAGCCGCTTACCCACGCATGTCCTACAGTTAAAATTGTGTGTGGGCTGACAAGCTCCCTCCCCTATTATGCTGCAGGCAGTGCCAGTGCTCTCACTCACTACAATAGGATGTGTTTGAGTCAGAGAATGATTAAACTGGTCCGTTAACCAACTTGAACTACTATCTGCGGACTGACGGGTTCCTTCCACCGTTAGGGTATGTTCACACAGAGGAAGTTGACACTAATTTTAAGGCTGATTTCATATCAATATCAAATTCTGTCCTGAAGGGGGGGGGAGCCTGACCACTGACTGTGATGGCTACTTAGACCCACAGATCCATCACCAATGGACCTGTCCTCGCTCATAACTGGCAAATACCCAACCCATTATGGTCCAGCTCGGCAGGGAAAAAAGCAGTGACCCGACTGACCACTCGAAGACACCTCATGATCAGGTGGACATGCAGTGCTTCCTAAAAAAGCAAGCAGCATACTCTCCAGGATCACCCTTCAAAATGGCGCCAGATCAGAACTCGGGAGATGTAGAAGCTGATTTAGATACAGAGGACTCTCAATCTAATTTCCACTCCTCCGCCATCACAGATTCCTTCAGATAGGTCTCACACCTTTGATCGCTCCAGTTCTGTCTGAAATAGCCGATCTAAAATCAGACATACAGGCTGCAGAGTTGTTGCCCTGGAGGGAGCATACACAGATGTCCTGCAGCACTCGAGGGTGGTCATACAGCAACTATCGTTCCATACTGACCATCTCAGGATATCTCGCTATTTCAGAATATTGCCCCCTCCACACTACAGAAGCGGCGTATACTTTGCCCTCTTTTAGAATCCCTTCGAACTCACAACCTCTTCTATGCCTGGCTGTACCCCTTTGGCATCTCAGTGCTGAAGAATGACAGGAGGATACAAATCCACACTCCTTAAGATCTGGAAGCCGCCTGGCCACTACTTGATATCCCGACTGTACAGTTCCCATTGTGGCTGCCGGTCCAAACAGATCCTATACCACCACTGCAGCTGCCAAGATCAGACTCCTCCAGGGTACCGAACAGATTCAAGTCCCCGAAGAGCTGCAAACTGGCTATGCGGCAGCTGGAGCATACACCGAAAGGCCGGTATGCCTGTGATAGCCCTTTGGGATCTTGTATATCATTTTCCCCCCTCTAGTATGGTAACTATCGCTCTGGTTTATTTAGCTTCATCATACCATTCACTAATGGCTTCTATTGAGCTCACTTATTTTTGCTTGAATTGAGCGACACTGGTCCTGTTCTGCCACTAAAACTGCCTGTATATCTATCCCCCTCTGTCAGCTGCACATACCTTTAAATTGGTCTTCAGCTTGTCTCCCTCACAGTTGACACCATCCTCATGTCCACGGCAATCACTACTGTTTGTAGATCGTGTAGCAGTCCACTTTCCAAGTGTCTGTTACTTCCCTCTACTTGCCAACCTGTGCCCTGGAGGACTAGAGGAAGCAAAGAAGGCAGTCTGGAATTCACCAGAATAGTAAAAAACGTTCCACAGAAGCCACACCTGATAGTGTGTGTCTGAGTTCTGCTACAAGATCCTCCATACTTCTAATGTGAAGGATCTCCTGGAGCCATTCAGATAAGGTTGGGACTTGTTTAGTCTTTCAAAGTCTAGGTAGCACCAACCTTGCTGTCACCAGCAGAAATCCCACCAGTGTACGGATGTGTGACTTAAATTTATGAGGAAAAAGGGACAGTGACAAAGGAGCAGGGTCATCATCCAGACTAACAGTGATTAGAAGTTATCTGATAAATATCATGAACAACAGAAGGCACTCTGTACCATCGTGAGATAATTTTTTAGTTAGTCTCTTGTGCCTTGCAAGAGATGGAGAATTTATGGCACAACTGAAAGGCAGAATGCCATTTTTCAGGCGAGATCAAGGTCCCCAGATTCCTCTCCCAGTGGGAGAATAAAGTAGGGAGTCTGATTGTACAACCGAAAACAGATTGGGTGGAGGGGCACTTTTGTGGATGAGCAAAACCTCTTGAAGGGTGTCAATGACCTGTGGAGATCTCTTTAAGATGGAATAAAAATGTTGCAGTTCAGTATATTGCCACTGGGTGCCATTACCAGTGGGAAGAGGGGGAGAAAAAACGCCATTTACTTCAGTTTGGGCTTTTGGAGTTATATACCATATTTTTCGGACTATAAGACGCACTTTTTTCCCCCCAAAATTTGAGAGGAAAATGGGGGGGTGCATCTTATAGTCCGAATGCATCGCCCCCTCCTGCCTCCGACGGCTTCCTGCAGTGGGGTGATGCTACGGGCCTTGCGCTTGCAGGAGAGGGTGTTCCCAGCGGTACAAACCCATCCCGGCATCCGCCGTGCTATTACGGCGAATGCTGGGTCTGTAAAGATAATGGCAGCCACTCTGCTGCAGAGCGGTCGCCATAGCTACCAGTCTCCGCTGTAATGTACCTGTAAGCCCCCCCCCCCCCCAAACTGTCCCCGGGCCTTGTGGGTACCTTCTTGTTGCTGGAGACGACCTGTACCTGTGACAGCTGGGAGCCTACTGAAGGCTCTTAGGCATGTCATAGGAATATTACTATTGCGGCTGGTCTATGAGCAGCCGCAATAGTAATGTAGTGAATCTCCCATACACTGCAATACAGTTATATTGCAGTCTATGGGACTTGCAATCAAATGATTGCAGGTTCAAGCCCTCTAGAGGGGTGCTAATAAAATAGTTTAAAAAAATATATATATATATAAGGATCTCAATCATCTCCTTTCCCTAGAATACATATAAAAGTAGAAAATTACTGTGGAACACATACACATTAGGTATCCCTGTATCCGAAAACACCCGGTCTACAAACTTATAAAAATATTTTTCCGTAGGGTGAACGTCACAGTGGGAAAAAGTATCAAAAGTGCCGAATCACCGTTTATTTCACTGTTTCGCCTCTGATTTGAATAAAAATAAAAAGTGATCAAAGCAATAGACATTCCCCAAAATGGTATAACTAAAAAGTACATCTGGCCCCGCAAAAAAAGACACCCTATGCTTCACCGTAGAGCTACAGGGCCACCTGTCAATGTGGCCTTGCAGCTGTTGCAAAACTACAACTACAATATTTTACCACATTTTTTGCTTCAAAATTTTTTTTCCCTATTTTCCTCCTCTAAAACCTAGGTGCGTCTTATAGTCTGAAAAATACGGTAGGTTGCAAATTTGGCTAATCGTGACGTTACCCAGTATTATTTGCGACAGAACGGCCTCGAGGAAGCCCCAGTCCACACAGTCGAAGGCCTTCTCTATGTCCAAGGAAAGCAACATAATAGAAAAATGATATTGGCAGACATGATGGATGGCAGCGAAGGCCTTTAATGTGTTATCATGTACCTCTCTTTGCGGGAAAAAGCCTACTTGACCCAGGTGCATCAGGTCCCCCACGAGCCCCCAAAGTCTGACCGCAATCATCTTAATGAGTAGTTGTGCATCAGTGTTTATCAGGGAGATGGGCCTGTATCCTTAGGTATTACTGTGTAGAAAAGAGGAATCAAAGGGGGTGACACTTGACGCGGAGTAGAAAAGCAGGGGACGTAGCTCCACATGAAGTGTTTTATAGAAAAACGCTGTGTAGCCATTGGGGCCCGGACCTTTACCCAGCGGAAGGGCTGCAATGGTAAATTTGAGTTTTTCCATGTAGAGGTGGAAGTGCAGTATTGTCAATGCATTGGTTTAAAGAATTAGGCGGTTTCGGTTTAGGGTTGGTTAGAGTTGGACGAAGGAAGATTGTAAAAAGGGATTTATAGTAATTCCGAAATGACTCACCTATATCGGTAGTAAAGTACACTACTTGACCCGAGGGTCCTTTGACTGACATTATATGGGAGGCAGTTTCTCTATACCTAACTACCTGAGCAGTTAAGCAACCTGCCTTATTGCCCCATTCATAAAAGGCATGGCTACCTAGGTGTTGGAGTTGCTGTTGCTGGTGCTCAAGAAGTAGTCTGATTTCATGGCGAGTCGTGGTTAGAGCATTAAGGTGCTACGTTGCAGGTTTGCAAGGATTGTAGGAGAGATTTCAGTTTGTCCTGCTTCCCTTTAAAGTCTCACACCATGTTTCATGAGGACCTCTCTGATGACACACTTCAGAGTCTCCAATTGATTAGGTACGGAAGTAGTGTCATGATAGTGGTCACGAACAAAATTAGCTATGGACTGCTTGATTTCAGACAGACACTGTGCATCAAGCAAGAGTGACTCATTAAGTCTCAAAGAGCAAGACTTGGATGTGAAGGGTTAGAGCCGTAGAGCGCATGAAAACCGTGGAGTGGTTTGAGAGAAGGCCATTGCTTATGCTGGCTGTGGTCACCCAGGGCAGGAGGGCATGGTGCAGGAGGATATAGTCCACTCTGCTGTATGAGTCATGCGCATGGGAGAAGAAAGAGTAATCTTTGGTATCGGCATATAGGATATGCCAGGCATCACAAAGCTGCACATAGCGTAAGAGCTTACTGAGTTTGTTCAACCTGAGTTTTACCTGTGGAGGAGTCAGAGGGTTCATAGTTGAGTTAAGGTCACCACAAAGTATGAGGTGTTCCTGGATGAATAATTGTAGAGTGGTGAGAGCGTGAAGTAAGAAGGGTGTTTGGCTTGAGCTGGATGCCTATATGTTTGTGTAAACAATGGCCAAAATCTTGCAAACAATAAAAGAGGAATCCAGCCACAGACTCAGCAGTAGTGTCAATAATCCTGTGAGGTAGATTTTTATTTAAGAATGTGACCACCACTTTGGTTTTCCTCTCTTGACTGCTACTATGAGACCATGTGGGGTAGTAGTGATTTCCTGTAAACACAAAATATAAACCTTGCGTTTGTGTGAGTCATATAGAAGCTGAGAATTCTTTTCTAGAACGTTTACACCTTTAACTTGAAAGATGATATTGTTATATCAGGCATTGGAGGAGGTAGAGGGAAAGTGGTTGGAGGGAGTCGACAAGGAGGCGAAGATGGGAGGTGAAAGGGAAAGACAAAGAGGGATTAAAGAGTTGTAAGGTAAGGGCAAGAAGGAAGGTAGAGAGAAATACGGTTGCCTGTAATAAACTCTGAGGGGTTTTAGTACAGGTCTCCAGGTGGGTCAAGGAAGAGGACCACCAAATCTATGTGGGGCCTTAGCAGGTATGGGAAGAGTTCTGAGAGAAAAGGGGCTAAAGGTACATTTTCTATCCGAGGTAAGCCACAATAGCATATGAAAGTAATATACATATAATATTAACAGGAGAACAGAGTATAACAAACAAGGAAACAACTCGCAAGAGTGAGTAAGGACTTTGCAACACAGATTTCACCTGGGTGGGACATCTCTGCTAACCACATCATGGTCATGCACGTTTCTACTCCTACAGTGGGCATGTTGAGTCCATGGGGAGCTCAGGCGATTGCTGTCATCAGTTTCTCCCAGTGAGGGATGAAGGTCAGGAGCTTCTGGGTTTCCAAGAAGCAGGTTCCATCCTAACAGCTGAAGTGGAGTGCATAGAAGAAGGCTGGAAGGTCCTCCCGGGAAAATGTGTAGTCTATAGTGCAGTGGGGAAAAAAGTACTTAGCCACCACAGAGGTCAAACGTTTTCTGTAAGTCTTCACAAGGTTGGCACACACCTGTTGCTGGTATGTTGGCCAATTCCTCCATGCAGATCTCTAGAGCAGTGATGTTTTGGGGCTGTCGCTGGGCAACACGGACTTTCAACTCCCTCCAAAGGTTTTCTATGGGATTGAGATCTGGAGACTGGCTAGGCCACTCACTCCAGGACCTTGAAATACTTTTTACAAAGCCACTCCTTTGTTGCCCTGGCGGTGTGCTTGGGATCATTGTCATGCTTAAAGATCCAGCCATGTTTCATCTTTAATGCCCTTGCTGATGGAAGGAGGTTTGCACTCAAAATCTCACGATACATGGCCCCATTCATTCTTTCATGTACACTGATCAGTCGTCCTGGTCCCTTTGCAGAGAAACAGCCCCAAAGCCATCCCCCTGCTGCCACCCCCATGCTTCACAGTAGGTATGGTGTTCTTTGGATGCAACTCAGCATTCACTCTCCTCCAAACACGAGTTGTGTTTCTACCAAACAGTTCTACTTTGGTTTCATCTGACCATATGACATTCTCCCAATACTCTTCTGAAGCATCCAAATGCTCTCTAGCAAACTTCAGACGGGCCCGGATATGTACTGGCTTAAGCAGGGGGACATGTCTGGCACTGCAGGATCTGAGTCCCTGGCAGTGTAGTGTGTTACTGACGGTAGCCTTTGTTACGTTAGTCCCAGCTTTCTGCAGGTCATTCACTAGGTCCCCCCGTGTGGTTCTGGGATTTTTGATCACCGTTCTTGTGATCATTTTGACCCCACAGGGTGAGATCTTGCGTGGAGCCCCTGATCGAGGGTGATTATCAGTGGTCTTGTATGTCTTCCATTTTCTAATTATTGCTCCCACAGTTTTCTTCACACCAGGCTGCTTGCCTATTGCAGATTCAGTCTTCCCAGCCTGGTGCAGGTCTACAATTTTGTTTCTGGTGTCCTTCCACAGCTCTTTGGTCTTCACCATAGTGGAGTTTGGAGTGTTGTGGACAGGTGTCTTTTATACTGATAACAATTTCAAACAGGCGCCATTACTACAGGTAATGAGTGGAGGACAGAGGAACCTCTTAAAGAAGTTACAGGTCTGTGAGAGCCAGAAATCTTGCTTGTTTGTAGGTGACCAAATACTTATTTTCCACCATAATTTGCAAATACATTCTTAAAAAAATCAATGTGATTTTCTAGATATGTTTTCTCATTTTGTCTCTCATAGTTGAGGTTTACCTATGATGTCAATTACAGGCCTCTCTCATCTTTGCAAGTGGCTGACTAAATACTGCACAATTGGTGGCTGACCAAATACTTTTTTCCCCACTGTATCTTTGAGCCTGACTTGAAGGGAGATGAGGAACCTCCAGTTATAAGAGATTCCTTGCTCCTGAAGCAGGGAGAGTAGTGATTTCAGAGCTGCTCTTTTCTTTAGGGTATGTTGAGAGAGGTCAGGAAACAAAGTAAGGGGTGCTCCGTCAAAATCAATTACTTTTTGTTCCCTGGCTTTCAACATTATTTCTTCTCTAAGAGCGTAGTAATGGACCCTACAAATGATGTTGCAGGGCTTAGCAGGGTCTGAACTCTGAGAACGGAGATAATGGTGGGCGCAGTCTATTTGGATGCGGGTATCAGCTGGGCAATCAAGAAGCGTATTAAAGATTCCTGTGAGTGTTGGTATGAGATCAGAGCTCTGGGTAGCCTCTTGCAGGGCTCAGGTTCTGATGTTGTTCCGTCTTTTTCGATTTTCAATGACATCAATGTGAGAGATTAGTTTACGGTACTGAGCTGTATTAAAGGAGGAAGAATGCTGTGGAGACTGGATTGAAGAGATGACTGAGGTCTGGAATGCTTCCAAATCCTCCAATCCGTGTTGCAGAGAAAATATATCATGTTTGACCACCTTTAGGTCTTGGCGCCATGATTTCCTCAGATCCGTGGCCAGCTTATCCATGTCTACTTGGAAGCAGAGCTAAACGAGCTTGTAATTTGGGGTGGCTTTTAAGGGTATGGACTTCCTCATCAGGAGATGGTAGGCATGGAATATAAGGGGTTCTGGCACCCTGACGAGCAACTGGTTCAGGCATCTTAGATTTATTCCATCTGCAGGTCAGTGGAGGCGTAATATCTGCATCCGGGTTCAAGGTCTGAGAATGACCAGAGATTGAAAGAGGGACTTCTTTGTAGGAGGGGGGGGGGGGAAATCACTCTACAGTCTAATTCCCCTAACGTGATCCAAGTCTGAGAGGTAGAGGGGTCATTGGAGAGGAGAGGGTCAGTGGGAGCTGCATGCCAGGTGGAGATGAAGAGGGTTGCCTCAGCTCGGTAAAACGCCTGGGCCTATGCATGTGGAAGGAATATGGCCACCACGTCTCTGCAGCAGGCAGGGAGAGGGAGTCTGCTGGAGTCCTAGGGGAGAGACTCGCTGATCTTGCAGTTTCCTCGTGAAGGGCATCACTGGCATGGGTCAGAACAGTGGATCCACAGGCCACAGATGAAGTAAGTATCGGCTATATTGCTGGGTGTAAATTCAGGTGGGGTTGAGATGGCGAGCCTGAGGCTTCCAAGCCAGACTCGCGATCCGTGGACTGCCGCATGTCTATCAGAGGCTGGAAAAAGTAGAGATAGTCAGTTCTGTTGCATGGGAGGAAGATGTACATCGAAGTGTCTTTTTTGTGTGGATTTTTCCCAAGTTGGATAAAGAAATTCCCCTGTTTGATAGGGCCGAAGACAGAGCTCATTCTATTGATGTCTGTTCTCCAGGGTACTAGGAATCACCCCAGAAACAGCATTATTTGGTTATGTCAATTGCAGTATATCAGTACAAGTAATACCATACCTCCCAACTGTCCTGGATTCAGCAGGGCAGTCCCGATTTCCGTGTCCTGTCACGCTGTCCCGGTCGGCGGAAGGTGTGTCCCAGCTTTAACTAATTTGCGTCCGGGAGCAGAGAAAACTGACAGACCAGCGGGGAGCGAGGAGAGGTGAGGTTTTTTTTTTAGTTAAACTTTGTGGGCAGATGGAGGGGGGGCATTAAACTGGGGGCAGACGGAGGGGGAACATTAAACTGGCATGGGCAGATGACGAGTGATTCAAACTGGGGGGGGGAGATGGAGGGGGACATTAAACTTTGGGGGCAGATGGAAAGGGCATTAAACTTGGGGCAGCTGGAGTGGGTCATTAATGTCTCCCTCCAGTTGCCCCCAGGTTAATGTCACCCTCTAACTATCCCATGGTTTAATGTCCCCCTCTAGTTTCCCCCAGTTTAAACTGGGGCACCAGGAGAGGGACTTTGGGGGCAATACTCTGGGGGCAATTGAAGGGGAACATTATAATGTGTGTGTGGAATATAATATTAGGGTGACTGTAGGAACATTATACTGTGTGGGGACACAAAAAGAAATGGATGGGAATGGGCAGAGTCACCATAGAAGTGGGGGTAATTATGTGTGTGTATCCCCCAAAATATACTGCTAATGATCAGTTTAATAGTGGCATTTACTGTAGACTGACTCACCCTACCAATTTCTGGATCACTTCGCTTCTTGGCTTCCCCTCTTTTTATCCAGTGAAATTCCTGCCTTCATCATGAGTGACTTTAACATCCCCACTGACACGCCTGTCTCCCCAGCTGCCTCACAGTTTCCCTCAATAACCACTTCTTTTGGTCTTTCACAAACTTTCCTCTTCCGCCACACATGTAGATGGCACATGATTGATCTTGTCTTCCATCGACTCCGCACAGTTTCTAAATTTACTAACTCTTCTCTGCCACTCTCTGACCATAACCTTCTCTCTCTCACTAACAGTGCTTTCTCTCCTTCACAGGACACACCTACTCATCATTCATATAGGAATTTACATGCTATTAACACCCAGCACCTCTCAGCTACTCTACAGTCCTCTCTGTCCCCTATCTCTTAATTCTCCTGCCCCATTCTGGCCACCAGTCACTATAATGAAACTCTCGTGCATTGAATGAGGGGGCTCCCCCTCCACTCAAAAAATTAGACGCAGGAGGCAGAAACCCTGGCACATGCCACAGACGGGTTTTCTTTAGCAGTGTTCTAGGTGTGCTGAACGTCTGTGTAGAAAATCAGGTACACCTGCAGACTTGCTCCACTTCAAATTTATGCTTAAAACCTATAGTTCTGCCCTTCACCATGCCAAACAAGCCTATTTCACCACTCTCATCTCTTCTTTCTCCTGTAACCCTAAAAGGTTCTTTGAAACTTTTCACTCCTTACTCACTCCCAATGTGCAGGTGCCATTCATAGACCTTAGCGCATATGACCTGGCCACTTATTTCCATGACAAAATTGATAAGATCTGTCAGGAAATAACTGCCCAATCCCCAGGCAGCATTGATTCCCTCACCAACCGCATTTCAGACTGTTCATTCTCATCTTTTGAACCTGTTACAGAAGAGGAAGTCTCTCAGCTACTTTCTTCTTCTCGCCCTACGACCTGCAGTACTGACCCTTTCTCCAGTCTCTTACCTTACTAAAATATTTAACCTCTCTCTTCTGGAATTTTCCCATCCACTTTCAAACATGATGTCATAACCCCGCTATTGAAGAAATCCTCCCTTGACCTGTCCTGTGCTGCTAACTATCGACCTGTCTCTAACCTCACCTTCATCTCCAAAATCTTGGAATGCTTAGTCAATTTTCATTTAATCCACTATCTTTCTGCTAACTCTCTTCTTGACCCCTTACAATCTGGCTTCCGCACTCTGCACTCTACTGAAACGGCCCTCACAAAAGTCTTCAATGATCGCCTGACGGCTAAATCCAAAGGTGACTTCTCTCTTCTTACTCTTATGGATCTCTTAGCAGCATTTGACACTGTTGACCATCAACTCCTCCTCACTATGCTCTGCTCTGTTGTCCTCATGGACACTGTGCTCTCCTGGTTCTCCGCTTATCTCTGAGACCACACTTTCTGTGTATCATTTGTGGGCTCGGTTTCTTCCCCTCTTCCCCTTGCCGTTGGTGTTCCTCAGGGCTTCGGGGTTAGGTTTGACTCAGACCTTTCCTTCACCCCCCATTTTCCAATCACTCGCACGCTCATATCATCTCCACCTCAAAAACCATCTCCAGAATACTCCCTTTCCTTACCAAAGATACACTAAAGACACTTATTGTTGCCCTGATTCACTCTCGCCTTGTCTACTGTAACTCCTTACTAATCGGTCTTCCCCTTACTAAACTCTCCTCTCTACAATCTATTCTGAATGTGGCAGCCAGGCTCATCTATCAGTCTAGACGCTACAGCGATGCCTCTGGTCTGTGCCGGTCACAACATTGGCTGCCTATTCAATACAGAATACAATATAAACTTATCACCCTCATCCACAAGGCTCTCCATAATGCTGCACCTCCCTACATTTCCTCCCTTATCTCTGTCTATCGCCCAACCCGTGCTCTCCAATCACTCAATGACCTAAGACTAACATCCTCTATTATCAGAATCTCCCACTCCCGTATCCAAGACTTCTCCCGAGTTGCACCACTTCTCTGGAATGCTCTATACCGGACTGTCAGATTAACCCCCTATTTCTACAGCTTCAAGCGCAAACTAAAGACATATCTTTTCAGACAGGCTTATCACAATTCCTAATGTAAACACCTCCTTTTTTCACGCTCCCACATTACCCCACAAGATATGATGTCGTTTCAGACTAACTTTATAGGTCCAGACACAATCTGCACGTTAAAGGACACAATTGGTGACGGCTCATACAGCTTTATATATGTGTAATGACAGTAACCTCTATTACAAAATTGTCTGACCATTGTATAAGCAATACTACCTCCGATGCCGCCCCTGCTACCTCTTGTGTCACCCCCTCTACCTCATAGATTGTAAGCTCTTGCGAGCAGGGCCCTCAGTCCCATTTTGTGAATTGACTATTTCTTTGTAATGTATCTTTTTCTCTGTACTTGAACTCTACAAATTGTACAGTGCTGCGGAATATGTTGGCGCTATATAAATAAAATGTATTATTATTATGATTTCCAAAAACAATTTGAAATGTGGACTCGTCAGAGCACAGGACACTTTTCCACTTTGCGTCAGTCCATGAGATGAGCTCGGGCCCTGAAAAGCCGGCGGTGTTTCTGGGTGTTGTTGATATATGACTTTCGCTTTGCATGGTAGAGTTTTAACTTGCACTTGTAGCTGTAGCGACAAACTGTGTTCACTGACAATGGTTTTCTGAAGTGTTCCTGAGCCCATGTGGTAATATCAGTTACAGAATGATGTCGGTTTTTAATGCAGTGCTGTCTGAGGGATCGAAGGTCACGGGCATTCAATGTTGGTTTGCAGCATTGCCGCTTACTTGCAGCGATTTGTCCAGATTCTCTGAATCTTTTGATGATATTATAGACTGTAGATGATGAAATCCCTAAATTGCTTGCTAAATTCCTTTCAATGGAGAAACATTGTTTTTATACTGTTGGATAATTTGCTCATGCAGTTGTTCACAAAGTGCTGAAACTCACCCCATCCTTGCTTGTGAACGACTGAGCCTTTCGGGGATGCTCCCTTTATACCCAATTAGGACACTCACCTGTTTCCAATTAACCTGTTCACCTCTGGAATGCGCCAAACAGGTATTTTCTGAGCATTACTCAACTTTCCCAGTCTTTTGTTGCCCCAGGCCCAGCTTTTTTGGAACGTGTTGCAGACGATAAAATTCAAAAAGAGTGAATATTTGCAAAAAAACTGTTGTTTATCTGTTTGAACATTAAATATCTTGTCTTTGTGGTGTATTCAGTTGAATATAGGCTGAAAAGGATTTGCAAATAATCGTATTCTGTTTTTATTTATGTTTTACACAATGTCCCAACTTCATTGGAATTGGGGTTGTACATTAGCAGGTACAGATCTGCGAGTGATCATCTATGATGCCTGATAATGGGCACAAAAATAGTCAAATGTTTGTCACTCTAATGCATGTACAAAGACGAATTTGCCTAAAGAGGTCCACTAAAGTATTGCATGAACTTTAAGTTACTTGATTCTGTCTCTCTTAGGGATTGAAAATGTTTCTTCCAAAAAAAGGCAGTTACTTTCCAGTTTCTATTATTTACAACACATAAGATTACTTTCATGTGCACATTCTAAGGCCTAATGCACTCGACCAAGTGTGATTGTCAAGGTTATCCCAAAGGCTCTCCCAAAGGGTCTCCATTCCCTTCTGATGAATATAGCAGGTTTTATCTTGCAGTGTCATCAGAACAAATCGGAATCCCCAATGAATGTGACTGCATCATGGAAGGCACTTGCATTTGTCTCTGAGTGACATCCAATTGCATTCCACTGCAAAATCAGCCCCACCTTATCCACCCATAGTCCAAACCCTTGCCTGGTTGTTCTTGCTGTCCTTTGTTAAATTAAGGGGAAACCTGGATTGTATGTAAATGGATCAAATGCCAGTATCTCTGCATCAGGGAGAACTATTTTGTCATAGGGGCTATTTTAATGGTATTTTTAGGGATGACTATGAGGTTGCCATAATGAGCATCCAGAATACCCTACTGGAGGGAAAACCGTTCAGAATCACTGAATCACCTTTCATGAAACTCACTGGAGTGTTTGTTGTGGTGACAAGAATATGAAACAAATCCTTGGCACAAATTGTATACAGGAAAGGAAGGATCCTAACGGATCGTATGGTGAATAGCTGCTTTGTGTCGCCAACTATAAGGTACAATTGGCTGGAAAGCCTTAGGGCAGGGTTGGTTTTAGACAAAGAGTGGTCCTGGGCAAAATTAATAGTGGGGCCCCAAATCCTGACATACCAACAACACCATCAAATTAAGTAATTTCCTAAGTCACTACTGCACTTCCAGCAGCATTGATATAGTCTTAAAAGACAAAAAAAAAAAAAAAAGTTGTAAATATATACAGTTGTGAAACCGCTATGTGTATACCACTATTTTGGGGAGAAATATTACCACTATATAGCCTAGTATAAACTATACCAAACAAAACACATCATATAAAGATAATTCATCTATACAAGTATCTATAAATAATTCATCTATAAATGAATAATTCATCTATGCAAGGCCCAAATAGTACACTACCTCCACAGTGGCTACCTCCATTACGCTACGTTCACACTAGCGTTCGGCTCTTCATCATTCGGGTCCGCATGTGCACCCGAAGGATGGAGAGCCTGTCCACTAAAAAAGTGGTTACCTGAGGACACCCATCTTTGCAGGACTTTTCTCGCCGCCGATTTTAGGCAGAATCTGAGACTCCAATGTAGATGTGAACCTAGTCTTACACTACATAGTGATGCAAAGATATTAGTCGTGCACTACACATGCTGCTATCCTAATAAATATCAAATCAATTAAAAGGTTTTTCCTGCCCAAAATTGATTTTTTTATACTGATAACCTATCCACAAGACAGGTCATCAGTATGTGATCTGTCCGGGTGCTGGACTCTGCTAATGGACAGGATTCCGCATCACTCCTATTCAAGTAATGGGGTGGCGCTTCAATTACCCAGAAACACCACTATACAGTAGATGGGGCTACTGTGCCACTCCTATTACTTTAATAGTAGCAGTGTTGCATCCTGTCCACTAGCAGCTTTCAGCACCCAGAAACTGCTAGAATAGACGGACCCCGGATTATCACATACTGATTTCCAATCCTGTGGATTGCCTTATGAGTTATTATAGTGCCCCCTCATGAATAATATTTCATTTCCTCCTCTTAATAATAGTTCCTTCTTATAAATAACACTTTCCCCCTTATCAGTAATAGTTTCCCCCTTATAAGTAATAGTTTCTTCTTATATATAATAGTTCCCCTAGCCTTATTAAGATTAGATCCTCCTTATAAATAGCCCCCCTTATTAATAATACTGCGGTTTGCAAAAGTATTCATACCCCTTTTTCACTTTTTGTCACCTTACAAGCACAAACTTAAATGTAAAATACACCTGTTGTGTGAAGGCCTCAGTGGTTTGTTAGAAAACACTAGTGAACAAACAGCACCATGAAGACCAAGGAACTCACCAGACTGGTCAGAGATAAAGTTGTGGAGAAGTTTAAAGCAGGGTAAGGTTATAAAAACATATCCCAAGCTTTGAGCATCCCAAGGAGAACTGTTCAATCCATCATCCAAAAATGGAAAAAGTATTCTACAACTGCAAACCTACCAAGACATGGCTGTCCACCTAAACTAACAGATCGTCACTCTGGAGGAGCTGCAGAAATCCACAGCTCAGGTGGGAGAATCTGTCCACATAACAACTTTAAGTCGTACACTCCACAAATCTGGTGTAAAGTCTCTGCCTGTTCGGGTCTCTGCACCACCCTCCGCTCGCACGTTGCGGTGCAGAAGGCGTGTTCAATTTGATTCCTTGCTTAAGGCTCTTGTTGCTCAGTCTGAACACTGTCCTAGTACTACTTCTACTCTGTAATTGAATTTCATCCACACCCGTCTCTTGTTTCTTTCTGCTCCTCAAATAATTAATCTTAGCCTTGCCTGTGTGATTGACAGCATGTCTACCAATCAAGTCTGGGGCAGATCCTGGACTTCTTATAAACAGGTCATCAGCTCACACATGGTCGCTGGCTATTTTGACTCTGTCCTGTGACTTGTGCTCGCTAGCTTCCTACTTCTCTTACTATTGTATTACTGACCTCTGACCTTTGGCTTTCTTTGTAAGTACTCTTTGGATTATAATTTTGTACTGCTTTGTGTCTTTGGCTTTTACCCTTGGCTTGCTTACTCCTCTTCTGTGGTGTTTGTCTTGTCTTGTTCTGTGTGCCACTTTTTTCTAAGAAGGGTTTTGTCGCCCAGTTGCTCCTGTCATTAGGACAGTGTGGCAGTTAGGTAGGGACAGGGGTCAAGCTTAAGACTCACTGCCTTCCCCTTCTTCCATTGTTCCAGCAGCAGTACTAGGGAACTGCATCTGGCCTTTATGGAAGAGTGGCAAAAAGAAAACCAATACTTTTGCACATCACACTTTTCATAATTGTATTTGATTAAAATTTTGAAAACCATGTATAATTTTCATTCCACTTAACAATTATGTGCTACTTTGTGTTGGTCTATCACTTAAAATCTCAATAAAAAAAATATAAGTTTGTGGTTGTAAGATGACAAAATGTGATAAAGTTCAAGGGGTATGAATACTTTTGCAGGGCATTGTAGTTCCCCTAGCCTTATTAATAATAGTTCCTTTTTTAAAAAAATACTTTTTTAAATATATAATCGGAAGCTATTTATAACTATAAATATTAATTAGTAACTATTAATATTAAAGGTATTAAGGATGGGGGAACTATTAATAAGGGCGGTCTAATAGTTCCCCTAGTTTTATTACTAACAGATTCTCCTTATAAATAGCCCCTCTTGATAATAATAGTTCCCCCACTCGATTTATTTTTAATAGTTCCTTTTTATAAATAACCCCTTATATAATAGCTCCTCCTTATAAATACATATACATATATATATAAGGAGTAACTATTAATAATAAGTCTGGGGGAACTATTATTAATAAGGTGGGGCTAATAGTTCCCCTACCTTTATAAACAACAAACCCTCCTTATTATTAATCCTCCCCCACCATTTTAAAAAAAAACCCCTCTTTTTTATTTTTTTTAAACAATTACCCCCCCCCCCCCCCTTTTCTTTTTAATATAACCCCGGGAACCAAAAAAAAAAAACCCCCCCCCCCCCTAAACCCACCCCCCCCCCCCACCCCCCCCCAACAAAAAAAAAAAAAAAAAAAAAAAAAACAAAAACTTTCCCCCCAAAAAACCCCCCCCCCCCCCCCCCCCCCCCCCCCCCCCACAAAAAAAAAAAATCCCCCCCCCCCCCCCCCCCCCCCCCCCCCCCCCCCCCCACAAAACAAAAAAAAAATTTTTTTTCCTCCCCCCCCCCTTCCTCCTTTTTCCAATTTTTTTTTTTTTTTTCCCCCGGCCCCCCCCCCCTCCCTTTTTTTTTCCCCCTTCCCCCCCCCCCCCCCCCCCCCCCCCCTTTTTTGGCCCCCCCCCCCCCCCGTGTTTCTTCTACCCCTGTGGTAATAAAATTGTAAGAGACAGCCAATGTTGTCTTAAGCTTCATTTGTCTGTATAAACTATTAATGTTGAATGTATTTCTGTGATTCTGTTCCTTTAAGACAGCAGCCATTGTAATTGTGACATGATGCTGGAGTGAGACCCCCCCCCCCTTTTATGTCAACCTGCCTGTTCTGCAGACAGAGTGTGAGCAGAGAAGCAGGAAGTGACGAGACAGAGAGCAGCAGCCATCTTGGCAAGTGTTGTATTGAACTGGTGTGGAGATTTTTCTGTACAGCTAAGCTGTATCTTGGTCCAGAGACAAACAGAGTGTAAAGAGACAACAGGACTAGTGAGTCCACGTGAAAGGAACTGTGCTCAGTGGCTGATCAGTGAGACTGACATTGTGACTGTGTATATGGATACCACAGATAGAGACTCGCAGTGCTGTTGATGTACTGGACGGCACCTGCTAAATCCCGGCTTACATCCCAGCTCAGTGTATGGATTCGGCAGGACTGTCAGTGTGCTGAGTGGAATCTGCTGTTGGATTACATTGCATTCAGTTGGTTTCCCTGTCTGTTAAAGAGGACTTCATTTCTCCCAAGATCCTGATAACCGTGAGGAGAGGACGCTTCACTATAAAAGAAAGGACCGACTTTGGGCCCCACCGCGCGCTTCTACGGACTGTAAGCGGTCCACCTGGACCACTGGGGAAAAGGGGGTGCACCCAAATGTGAAGTCAGGGTCAGTTAGGGATAGTTTTGAGTATATTGTTCATTCAGTGTCCATACTGCAGAAGTGGACAGAGTAAAAGTAGAAACCATTGCAGAATTTGCCTTGAAATTGTTCATGCTATATTGTATATTTTGCTTGTCTTTAGCCCTGTCATTTTACCTTTAACTAGCCTTTATTAACTTATAGTAAATATATATTTTTTTTCTTGAACTACCGCGTGTGCGTTCATTTCTGGTTGCGGAGTCCAAACCACCTGCCTTGCTCTCGGTTCACAAATTGGCGTAGTCGGCAGGATCCGCTTACCAGAATGGACGGTGACGCACCCGTTCGGGAGAATGGTGCTGGAGGAAGAATGCCAGCAGGGGCTATAATGAGTCAGTTAGCTAAATTTGATGGCAATAATATGTCAGTGAGTATGTGGGTGGAACAGATACGAATGATACAGCGAATGTACCAGACCGCACCAGAAGTACTAGTAGAGCTAGCAATATTGACATTACAAGGGGATGCTAAGACCACGGTGATACTGAGGCCATTTGAACAAAGGCAGACATTTGAGCAAGTAGTCCAGATTCTAGAAACCATCTATGGAGAAACTGCATTGCTGGGGTCTCTGCAGGCTCGGTTCTTCCAGAGGGTACAACAGGAGAATGAAAGCCTTCCCCAATATGCAAATGCCCTACAAGAACTGCTCCGAGATATTCAAAGGAAGGAAAGAGGGGGCTCGCCAGCCTTCTGTAACCCTGATCGGACTCTCCGTGACCAGTTTGTCCTGGGGATACGTGACGGCAGTTTAACTGTGACTATGCAGGATTTTATACGACGAGAGACTGATGCTAAATTCCATGATGTACAGGTAGAGGCCATCTCCCGTGCCAATAGTATGGTCCCGAGGCCGCAGACCGCAGTTGGAGTTACTTTGTCACAGGGGGCTAGTTCTGGCTCAGAGACAGTAGAAAAAGGGACGGTTAAAGAAATTCTCACAGTAATGCAGAAACTGCAAGAACAAATGGAACACTTGCACACTCGTTGTGATGAGCAGTCTATGAAAATTGCAGACTTCCAGAAGACTGGAGATGAAAGGGTGAGCCATCCACACCCAGCAAGTCAGAATCACCCACCACCCCGCTGGAGGGGTGAGGATAGGACCTACCGAAGGGGTCCAAATCATTTAGTGCAGTGCTCAGGAGAAATCGAAGGGGCTTACCGAAGGGGCCCAAACAGATGGCCAGAACGACGGGGGATACGCTGCTGGGAGTGTGGACGGATGGGCCACGTTGCTGCTAGATGTCCAGAGCAGCGACAAACTTATGAGAGACCGCCGTTAAACTGAAGTCCCCTGCTGCTGAAGGGCGTGTAGTAGGGGAGACTGACAAGGAGACTATGTGGGGAGAATGCCCTGATGATGACCTGATCGCTGCAAGTCCTGTCATACAGGTGGAAATGGAGGGTATTCCGGTTACCGGGATGATTGACACGGGTTCCCAAGTAACGACCTTGAGTAGAGACTGTTATGAACGGTACTTCCGGCAACATGTGAAATATGATCCCCATACATTCGTACGAGTGGTCGCAGCTAACCAGTTACCAGTTCCGGTCGTGGGAGTGGCCTGGATGAATGTCCGGGTATGTGGCCAAGATCTAGGTAGGAAAGGCATTGTGGTGGTACAGGAGTCACATGAAGTAAAGGTCCCTGTCATTTTGGGGATGAATGTGTTAAAAGAATTAGATCAGATCCTCTTTGAAAAGAAAGGTCACGGTTATTGGAAAGAAACCACCACCCATCGGCCTACTCAAACAGCTTTCCAGCGGCTGATCCGGACATGTGGCTTACAGAAAAGTTCAGATGCACAGCGTCCTCTGGCTCGAATTTCAGTTCCTTTGCATACAAAAGTTACACTGCCACCCAGTCGGGAGACAATAGTGTCCATGCCCGTAGGCACCTGTCGGAAACTAGAGGGCATAGCTGTGTTGGTAGAACCACTGCAGGCAGCCGAAGGAGGTGTTGATCCGCTAGTGGCCCGTTCCTTGGCAATAGTTCGCAATGGAAGAGTACCACTTCGATGTGTAAACACTCAGGACCAGAGTGTGGACCTGACCCCAGGGAGGCTGCTGGCTAACATCTATGTGACTCCGGAGGAAGTAAGGAAAGTAACTCCAATGCAGCTGAAGCCGACTGAAAGGGATGAGTGGACCGTAACTGTGTCCATGGGAGAAGATGAGGAACCCACCTCTGAATGGAATGGCTGTGCAATTCGAGAACAGATGAAGATGGATGTAAGTTCTTGTTCTCTGGAATGGGTGCAGAAGGTAGATGAGCTGTTGTGGGAGAACCAAGCCACCTTTTGCATGGTATGCTGAAGATTTTGGATGTACCACAGGGATCTACCATGAGATTCCCACAGGAGACACCCCTCCAATTAGAGAGTGCTACCGACAAATTCCTCCACAGTTGTATCAGGAAGTGAAAGAACTGTTAGCTAAGATGCTACAGGGTGGGATCATCCAAGAAAGCCAGAGTCCCTGGGCGGCTCCTGTGGTGTTAGTAAGAAAAAAAGATGGGTCCATCCGATTTTGCGTAGACTATCGGAAGTTAAACGCTTGCACCGTACGAGATTCCTACCCCTTGCCACGGATTGAGGAGTCCCTCTCAGCGCTAGGGAGAGCCCGGTACTTCTCCTCACTAGATCTGGCTAGTGGGTATTGGCAGGTGCCGATGGCCACAAAAGACAAGGAGAAGACGGCATTCATCTTGCCCATGGGACTATACAAATTTAACCGGATGCCCTTCGGGTTGACAAATGCACCCGGAACGTTTCAGCGGTTGATGGAGAAATGTCTCGGTGACTTCAACTTTGAGTTCACTCTCATCTACTTGGATGACATTATAGTGTATTCTGCGACCTTTGAAGACCATCTCCACCAGTTGGGGCAAGTATTTCGAAGATTGCGGGAACATGGGCTCAAATTGAAACCCAGTAAATGTCGGTTGTTCCAATCTGAAATTGATTACTTGGGTCACCGCGTATCAGGAGAAGGGGTGAGACCATCAAGAGACAAGATAGCGGCTGTTCAAGATTGGCCGATACCGACTACCCTGCGAGAAGTGAGGGCGTTCCTTGGAGTAGCCGGTTACTATCGACGGTTTATTAAGGATTTCGCTAAGGTAGCAGCACCACTTAATGCTCTCCTACGAGGCACATCCGGTGGTCCAAAGAACCGGTCCGTGAAGTGGGGACCTGAACAGGAACAAGCCTTCCAGGCATTGAAGGATGCACTGACAACAGCCCCAATCTTGGCATATGCTGATTACCACTTGCCGTTCCAGCTATATACAGATGCAAGCCTGTATGGTCTTGGAGCAGTGCTTTCCCAGCTTCAGGATGGCCAGGAGAGGGTCATAGCGTACGGCAGCCGGTCTTTGAGAGATTCTGAAAGAAACCCCGAGAATTATAGTTCATTTAAATTGGAGCTGTTGGCACTGGTATGGGCCATGACCGAGAAATTCTCTGAATATTTGACCGGTGCTGAAGTTTTAGTACTGACTGACAACAACCCACTAGCTCACCTGGAAAATGCCAAGCTCGGCGCGTTAGAGCAGAGGTGGATAGCCCGAATGTCTACATTCAATTACCGCATTAAGTATCGGTCCAAGACAGAGAACCAGAATGCTGACGGACTTTCTAGGGTAACTGCCCAGACCCCCACAGAAGACGTGGATCATGAGTTGGAGCATGTGGAGGTGCCCGATTTCAGCAGATTTTCACAGGCCTTGACCGCCACTAATCAGTTTGAGATGGAGGGGACTGAAATGGCTCCTTTCTTTGGTCCCTCACGACAGGAATGGGCACAGATACAACAGACTCATGAGGGGCTGGCGCAGATGATCAAGTGTGTTGAGAAAGGCCAGAAGCCCTGTAGAGAGGAAAGAGAACGACTGACACGTGAGATATTATCTGTTTTGAATCAGTGGGAAAAGTTGGAGATGAAAAATGGAGTGCTATGCCGAAAGGTCTATTTACCTTCTGAGATCGACATTCGATACCAAATTGTGGTGCCTAGTGAACTGGCTCGCTCCTTGGCAGTTGAGGCTCATAATAAGAATGGACATTTTGGTCATGAGAAGACCTTTCGTTGGTTACAGCGACTGATTTACTGCCCTGGTCTTCGTCAAATGGTCGAAGAAGTATGCCGCAGCTGTCGAACTTGTGAGATCCATAAGGCAATAGAACAGAGAGCTCCCCCTGCAAACCATCGTGACCCAGGAACCTTTAGAAATCGTCATGATAGACTATCTAATGGTGGGCCCATCCAATAGCGGACACCAGTATTGCCTCGTAATGGTGGATCACTTCACCAAATTTGCGGTGGTAACCGCCACCAAGGACCAGACAGCTGAGTCAGCAGCTCGTGCTCTGTGCCAAGATTTCATTCGAGTATATGGGTGCCCCCAACGCATCCACTCCGACCAGGGCGCCTGCTTTGAGGGACACGTAATGAAAGAAGTTCAACGTATCTACGGGATAAAGAAGTCGCACACGACTCCATACCACCCTCAGGGAAATGGGGCCTGTGAAAGATTCAACAGAACTCTGCTACAGATGCTGCGGACTCTGGAGGAAGACAAGAAGTTACAGTGGCCTCAGTTCTTGTCTGAAATGGTGTGGGCCTATAACAATCAGGTCCATTCTACAACGGGGTACTCTCCTTATACACTTCTCTTTGGGCGGTCTGGGCGAAGTATAGGAGAATTACAGTTGAATGATGTGGATGGGTTCCCTCCGAGGGATCCAACCTCTTGGGTGCGGGCGCATCGGCAGAGACTTGAGACGATCCATCGATTGGTGCGGCAGCGCCTGCAAGAACATCCCCATCCTGATAAGACCCCAGTGCAAGAAGCACCATTGCAACCAGGCGACCTGGTGCTAGTTCGTGTCAAGAAACCCCAAGGGAAATTGGAAAGCAGATGGGAGGCTTTGCCGTATCGTGTTGTCGGCCGCAAGTATGCGAATGGGCCAGTGTACCAGGTCCAGAAAGAAGGAACTGATTGTGTTCGAGTACTTCACCGAAATATGTTGCGCCTGTGTCATTCTGAAGGGACAAATCATGATGGGCCTGCCAATGTGAATGAGCTCCCACAGTCAGAGAATGGAGGTGCGGAATGGGCCTCCGACGAGGAGGATGATTGTTGGCCGATCCCTGCTCCTGGGGATGTTCCACCTGTGACTACTGTATCTCCGGCCTGTGCCCCCTCTGGTGCGGAATCCGCTGTTCCTTCTCAGCCCATAGCTGCAGCACCCCATAATATACCACCGGTCCTCAGACGGACCACTAGGCCAAATGCTGGTATTCCCCCTGTTCGGTATGCGCAGGATGAGTTTGTTTGGCCTGCCATACATCGGTATACTACCACCCTGTGCATAAAAGTACAACCCTCTGGATATACAGTCATAGGCAGGGACTGCCACTCTTAAAGTGGGGGGGAATATGTAAGAGACAGCCAATGTTGTCTTAAGCTTCATTTGTCTGTATAAACTATTAATGTTGAATGTATTTCTGTGATTCTGTTCCTTTAAGACAGCAGCCATTGTAATTGTGACATGATGCTGGAGTGAGACCCCCCCCCCCTTTTATGTCAGCCTGCCTGTTCTGCAGACAGAGTGTGAGCAGAGAAGCAGGAAGTGACGAGACAGAGAGCAGCAGCCATCTTGGCAAGTGTTGTATTGAACTGGTGTGGAGATTTTTCTGTACAGCTAAGCTGTATCTTGGTCCAGAGACAAACAGAGTGTAAAGAGACAACAGGACTAGTGAGTCCACGTGAAAGGAACTGTGCTCAGTGGCTGATCAGTGAGACTGACATTGTGACTGTGTATATGGATACCACAGATAGAGACTCGCAGTGCTGTTGATGTACTGGACGGCACCTGCTAAATCCCGGCTTACATCCCAGCTCAGTGTATGGATTCGGCAGGACTGTCAGTGTGCTGAGTGGAATCTGCTGTTGGATTACATTGCATTCAGTTGGTTTCCCTGTCTGTTAAAGAGGACTTCATTTCTCCCAAGATCCTGATAACCGTGAGGAGAGGACGCTTCACTATAAAAGAAAGGACCGACTTTGGGCCCCACCGCGCGCTTCTACGGACTGTAAGCGGTCCACCTGGACCACTGGGGAAAAGGGGGTGCACCCAAATGTGAAGTCAGGGTCAGTTAGGGATAGTTTTGAGTATATTGTTCATTCAGTGTCCATACTGCAGAAGTGGACAGAGTAAAAGTAGAAACCATTGCAGAATTTGCCTTGAAATTGTTCATGCTATATTGTATATTTTGCTTGTCTTTAGCCCTGTCATTTTACCTTTAACTAGCCTTTATTAACTTATAGTAAATATATATTTTTTTCTTGAACTACCGCGTGTGCGTTCATTTCTGGTTGCGGAGTCCAAACCACCTGCCTTGCTCTCGGTTCACAAAATAATCCTTAGTCCCCGTGTCTTTATAACCATAACCCACCCTGTGGCTTTTTAAAACAAAAAATTATAATGAAAGGTAAATGGCGAAAAAAGGGGAAAAATACAGCAGGCACTTTTTTCCCCTAAGCTTCTGTACTTTGTATTCAATATAATTTAAATCCTTATATATGTGTACATAAAAATGGTTTTCTGAAAAGCTATAAACTTATCCCTTGAAATAAAGAGTCATATGCAACATTGGATGCAAAATAAAAAAAAAAAAGTTATGAGCCTTGAAACACAGAGTGGAGAAACATTATTGTATTCCATAAGGCTAAAATTAGCTGGGTCATTGGGAGTTGCTATGGGACATTATACTGTATCCAGGGGCCACTATACTATGTGCAGGGACTGCTATGGGACATTATACTGTGTGCAGGGGCCACTATGGGACATTATTCTTTTTAGTGGGGCCGCTATGAGACATTATACTGTGTGGAGACCACTATGAGAAATTATACTGCGTGGAGGACACTATGGGACATTATACTGTATGGGGGCAGTATGGGACATTATACTGTGTAGAGGCCACTTTGGAACATTATACTGTGTGGAGGGGCCACTATGGGACATTATACTGTGTGAATGGGATATTATACTGTATGGCGCAACTGCTATGGGACTGTAACATCTGTGCCTGTTCGTACTTCGGCGCCATCCTCTGGCCACATGCTACGGCACAGGAGGCGTGTCCGACTAGGATTCCTTGCTTTAGGTTCTTCTTGTACTGTCTGAACACTGTCCTATTCACTCACCTCTGTGACTGATTTTCCACCACACCCATCTCTTACACCTTTGTTTCCCTCTGCTCCTCAAATAGTTAATCTTAGCCTTACCTGTGTGATTGACAGCCTATCTTACAATCAAGTCTGGGGCGGGTTCTTTCTTCCTATATAGTTTTCTCACACACACCTTTGTGCTTGCTATTGCCTTTTCTGTGCGTGCTGGCTCTATAATGTACTATTTGTATTTACATTTCTGACCTTTGGCTTTTACTGTGACTACTCTCTTGGATTCAGATTTTGTTCTGCGCTGCTCGACTGGTTCCGACCCCTTGGCTAGCTGACCTCCCATTTGTTGTTGTTTGTCTTGTCTTCGTTTTGTGTTATCACCTTTATCATAAGAAGGGACTGCGCCCAGTTGTCCACTGTCACCTAGGGCAGTGCGGCAAGTAGGCAGGGGGTGGATTCAACTTAGGACTCTCTGTCTTGTTATTCCCCTCCTCCCAGGGTTCACCAGCAGCTACTGGGGAATTGCATTATACTGTGTGGAGGGGCCAATATAGGACATTATACTGTGTGGAGGCCACTATGGGAAATTATACTGTGTGGGGTTGGTATGGGACATTATACTGTGTGGAGGGCCACTGTGGGACATTATAGTTTGAGTAAATGGGGTGTTATACTGTATGGGGGCCAGGAAAGGATGCGCTATGCCATGTGGGGGTGGCAAGTCAAAACTTTACTATGGGGCATAGTCTTATCTAGTTTATGGCTCTGTATATACAGTCATGGCCGTAAGTGTTAGCACCCCTGAAATTTTTACAGAAAATGAAGTATTTCTCCCAGAAAATTAAGCCATCAACAAGCTTCTTACACCTCTCAACTGGAATTTGACCACTCTTTCTGCAAACCGCTCCAGGTCTCTCATATTTGAAGGGTGCCTTCTCCCAACAGCAATTTTAAGATCTCTCCACAGGTGTTCAATGGGATTTAGATCCGCACTCAATGCTGGCCACTGCAGAACTCTCCAGCTCTTTGTTTCCATCCATTTCTGGGTACTTTTTGAAGTATGTTTGGGGTCATTGTCCTGCTGGAAGACTCATGACCTAGGACGCAAACCCATCTTTTTAACACCGGGCCCTATATTGCAACCCAAAATCCTTTGATAATGTTCAGATTTCATGATGTCTTGCACACAGTCAAGGCAACCAGTGCCAGAGACAGCAAAGCAACACCAAAACATCTTTGAACCTCCACCATATTTGACCATTGGTACTGTGTTCTTTTCTTTGTAGGCCTCATTCTGTTTTCAGTAAACAGTAAAATGATGTGCTTTACCAGAAACCTTTCATCAATCGCCCAGGGAGATTAGCTACAGTGCCATGGGTTGTAAACTTCTTGATTATGTTGCACACCGTTGACAAAGGAACATCAAGATTTCTGGAGATGGACTTGTAATCTTGAGATTGTTGCTATTTTCCCACAATTTTGGTTCTCAAGTCCTCAAACTGTTCTCCTCTCCTCTTTCTGTTCCCATGCTTAATGTGGCACACAGACACACAATGCAAAGATTGAGTCAACTTCTCTCCTTTTATTTTGGTTTCAGGTGTGATTTTTATATTGCCCACACATTACTTGCCACAGATGAGTTTGAAGGAGTATCACAATTTTGTCTGGCCCATTTTTGGAGTTGTGTGAAATTATGTCCAATTTGTATTTTTTGTTCAGCTTTTTTTGTGTTGTTCCAATACACACAAAAGGAAATAAACGTGTGTGTATAATAAAATGTGTAATTACAATAATTTTCTGGGAGAAATACTTCATTTTCTGGAAAAATTTCAGGGGTGCAAACAGTTATGGCCATGATAATTTTTTTTTTCTTTTGCAATGCATTGCAAAAACATAGCATAGAGCAGCCTGTAATAGAAATGAATAGGAGACAAGCCTGGGAGCCTTCGATAGGCTCAAGGCTGTCATAGTAACAAATTGCCATCTCCGGAACTCACTCCCAGTGGTGCCGATCCACAGGAAAATCACAGCGGGGAAGTAATGCTTGTGATCAATGCGGGCAATGATCGTGGGCATTGCTGCCTGTTCTCTGCTGTATAATAGAGCGCAGACCTGGAGTCTATGGCAGCCACTCAGCTCTTGAACAGCCTCCATATTTATTATGGAGGATGTCGCGAATGAGTTAAACATAGCTTAATGACACTATCAGGGCTCTTAGGACTATCTATTCCATTTCTAGCTCTCTATGACAAATAAAGCCAAAGTTGTGTCAAAGTGACAGACATGTATGTCTACTGGTAAACAGATCGTAAGCAGTGGATACAAACTGATAGTTTAAACATACACTACACTGCCATTTGCTTTTATGCATTTTAACATTTAAAATGCTCCACAAATGTAAGCATGGCTTGGCCACCGAAGTTAATGGCCATGTGAGGGGAAAGCTCCATCTTCATCACTCTTTTAACAGCATCCAGTTTCTGCCAACAACTTTTGTTTTACCTTTACTGATGCCTGACATGTTCATGTTAGCCATGGACAGTAAAAGAAATTGGGTAATGAAATGGTTCACAAACCTATCCGCTACTTCTTAGCTGCAGACCAGCATAAGAGTAAGAACAGAACTGGCCACCAGAGTCTTTCTTCTCCACCCCAGTATCCAGGAAGATCATAAAAGTGACCCCTCACTTTGAGATAGCGCTCCGGTGTTCCATGTCTTCCTCCTCAGCTACGGCCAAAATGGCACTGCCTTCTTCATCCAACCATGCGTCTGATATTCCCCCCCTCCCCAGCTTAAAGCTTGAATGGCATTGCTTCTTTTTTGCAGTCTTCTTGCTCAGAAGATCCAGAAACTCCATTTGGGAGTCTGGTTAAACAGTGGCCACGATGCCCGGATCCCACAGGTCTAGATGGGGTGAGTGAGGCACCTGCAGTGCTTGGTGGTCCCTCTGAGTCTCTGGATGTGTTTATGGAATTTCAAACCTGTGAGAAAACTGTTTCAGAGAACACCTTGAAAGATATGTTTACTGCTTTAAGAAACTCCCTACATAAGGACTTTTCTCAATTAATAGTGCCTCTCCAATCCTCAGTACAAGAGCTGGGAGACAGGGCATCACATGTCGAATCTAAAATGGGTGATTTTGCTACTGCACACAATAGTCTATTGCAGGGGTCGGCAACCCCCGGCACGCGTGCCAAGAGTGGCACGCGAAGCTTATTTCCCTGTCACGGCGACTCGAGTCCTCACCGAGCAGTTTCGATTGGACCAAACACGGCCCAAACTAAACTGCTGTTATACTCAGGGTCTCGTCAGACCCCCGAGTATACTAAGTGGACGCTCAGGAGCAGTGATGAAACGTACTTACCTTTTCCTGCTCCGCAGCCGCTGTCCGCTCTTCAGGCGCTTCTGTCTGACATAAGAGACCGCTGACAGGACCTCTGGGGTCACGTCCGACGTCATTACACCCAATGACGCTACGTGACCCCTGAGAACCAATCAGCGGTCGCTAACTACAGGCAGAAGCGCCCAAAGAGAACACAGCGGCTGCGGAGCAGGAAAAGGTAAGTACGTTGTTTTTTTATGTTTGTCACCTCTCTTGGCCGTCCACTTATTATACTCTGGGGTCTGAAGAGACCCCACAGTATAATTATAGCTAGTGAGTGGCGAAAATGATAAAAGTTAGAATGTTATACCGTGTGCAGGGGCCTCTATGGGACATAATACCGTGTGAACGCAGATTTACATCAAGCTAAAAGTTCCAGTGGCCTAAGAATATAGTTGCATCCAGATACATAGTGTGTATTCACCATATGGATGCTGTCATACGGTGCTCCTGGACAAATAAATTTACTACTAATTGGCGGCTGTACATGTACTTTCATTGCTTCTAATCAGAAAGTACAGGAGCGTCCCAGGAAATAGCAGTAAACGCATGTGTCCTAAAGCATCTGGTGGCAGCACTTCTGTGTTATGGTTTGTGGTATATGACTTTAATTTAGGGGTCGTCAGACTTACAATTATTGACCGGCACTCCGAGTACCTCATCTTTGATTTTTTAAAAAAAAAAGGTTGTCTACCCCTGGTCTAGTGGAAGTCTTCAATAACACTGAAGACAAAATATCTTAACTGCAATCTGAATTGTTTGATTCTGCGGACAGGGACAGATGCAACAAAGTTTAGTGGGATTTCAGAAACAGTACCGGGTCCACAGCTTAAAAATTATATCCAAAATTTTACTAAAAAGCTTCTACCAGACCTTGTGGACTTGATCAAAACTCAGTATTGATCAGGCCCATAGGTTCCTTGGTTTACGCACCCTACCTGACAATATCCTGAGGGATGTTTTAGCATGGTACAGTGCCTTACGAAAGTATTCGTCCCCCTTGAACTTTTCAACCTTTTGCCACATTTCAGGCTTCAAACATAAGGATATAAAATGTTATTTTTTTTGGTGAAGAATCAACAACAAGTGGGACACAAATCGTTAAGTGGAATGAAATTTATTGGATATTTATTTTAAACTTTTGTAAAAAATAAAAAACTGAAAAGTGGGGCGTGCAATATTAATCGGCCCCCTTAAGTTAATACTTTGTAGCGCCACCTTTTGCTGCGATTACAGCTGCAAGTCGCTTGGGATATGTCTCTATCAGTTTTGCACATCGAGAGACTGAAATTCTTGCCCATTCTTCCTTGGAAAACAGCTCGAGCTCAGTGAGGTTGGATGGAGAGCGTTTGTGAACAGCAGTTTTCAGCTCTTTCCACAGATTCTTGATTGGATTCAGGTCTGGACTTTGACTTGGCCATTCTAACACCTGGATACGTTTATTTGTTAACCATTCCATTGTAGATTTTGCTTTATGTTTGGGATCATTGTCTTGTTGGAAGATAAATCTCCGTCCCAGTCTCAGGTCTTTTGCAGACTCCAACAGGTTTTCTTCCAGAATGGTCCTGTATTTGGCTCCATCCATCTTCCCATCAATTTTAACCATCTTCCCTGTCCATGCTGAAGAAAAGCAGGCCCAAACCATGATGCTGCCACCACCATGTTTGACAGTGGGGATGGTGTGTTCAGGCTGATGAGCTGTGTTGCTTTTACGCCAAACATATCGTTTTGCATTGTGGCCAAAAAGTTGGTTTCATCTGACCAGAGCACCTTCTTCCACATGTTTGGTGTGTCTCCCAGGTGGCTTGTGGCAAACTTTAAACGAGACTTTTTATGGATATCTTTGAGAAATGGCTTTCTTCTTGCCACTCTTCCATAAAGGCCAGATTTGTGCAGTGTACAACTGATTATTGTCCTATGGACAGACTCTCCCACCTAAGCTGTAGATCTCTGCAGTTCATCCAGAGTGATCATGGGCCTCTTGGCTGCATCTCTGATCAGTCTTCTCCTTGTTTGAGATGAAAATTTAGAGAGAGACGGCCGAGTCTTGGTAGATTTGCAGTGGTCTGATACTCCTTCCATTTCAATATGATCGCTTGCACAGTGCTCCTTGGGATGTTTAAAGTTTGGGAAATCTTTTTGTATCCAAATCCAGCTTTAAACTTCTCCACAACAGTATCACGGACCTGCCTGGTGTGTTCCTTGGTCTTCATGATGCTCTCTGCGCTTTAAACAGAACCCTGAGACTATCACAGAGCAGGTGCATTTATACGGAGACTTGATTACACACAGGTGGATTATATTTATCATCATCAGTCATTTAGGACAACATTAGATCATTCAGAGATCCTCACTGAACTTCTGGAGTGAGTTTGCTGAAAGTAAAGGGGCCGAATAATATTGCACGCCCCACTTTTCAGTTTTTTATTTTTTACAAAAGTTTAAAATAACCAATAAATTTCGTTCCACTTCACAATTGTGTCCCACTTGTTGTTGATTCTTCACCAAAAAATTAAAATTTTATATCCTTATGTTTGAAGCCTGAAATGTGGCAAAAGGTTGAAAAGTTCAAGGGGGCCGAATACTGTACATGATTTTTCAAGTTAAAGAGCAACTCTTATTTCAAGCAAGAAAATATCAAATCACTTCCTGCCCCATACACCAATTAGGGTTTCCCTTTACAAGCCTGACTTATCTAGTTTGTTGCAACTTGAGCCACCTCCGTCTCAATTCACAGCTATCCAGATCTCCGATTGGACTTGGAAATACTAGTCAAAACTAAGAGAGACATTCAGTTCCCATTGAGGCATTTTCCCTTAGATTTTATAGAATTCAATATATCAGATCTGGACCTGGTATTTAACTTCCAGTCCTTGTCTCTAAAGTTCAACCTCCAGCCTAAAGATTTTTACTCCTTCCTTATTGAGAGTGTATGTTTAATGCAAACAAACTATCCTTTTTCACCCCATTGCCCTCCAAAAGAGAAGGCCAAGAGTGTGCAAAGCAGTAATCAAAGCAAAAGGTGGCTACTTTGAAGAACCTAGAATATAAGACATATTTTCAGTTGTTTCTCACTTTTTTGTTAAGTATATAATTCCACATGTGTTAATTCATAGTTTTGATGCCTTCAGTGTGAATCTACAATTTTTATAGGTCATGAAAATACAGAAAACTCTTGGAATGAGAAGGTGTGTCCAAACTTTTGGTCTGTACTGTACATGCAGCAAGTGGGATATACAGCATATCCTGATATTATAATATGCCAATTATGCCTTTGAAACACATGAAGAAATTCTTCCATTTTGGCTTTATAGCGAGGTTGTCGCTATTGACCCGGGGGCCTGCCATGGTTGGTCTTCTTCATCAATCATCATCTTGAAAGAAATAAGGATCAGCCTCCTCCCCTGGCTGTGACATATCAAGGGCTCCCTCTTCATCTAAAAGTCTTCCTCCTCCGCCTCTTCCTCCCCAGTTTTCAGTTAAGAAGTCCCAGGTCCTCTACCATGATAACCCTGACCCAATTCTTCATCCTCATCATTGCATCAAACCAGCAGGATGACAGTGACCAAGAAGTGGAAGCTGTTCTTTTTTTCTCTCATTGCATATGTTTAAGTGTTTCCTGTAAAATATATGACAATGGGATGACCTCACTGATGCTTCCCTCATGAGCCTTCAATGGTAGATCTCAAAATAACACATTGTCCCTGTGGTCTGCTGCATGCAGCAATCCTTCACTGCCTTTTGCTGCTCACACCGATGCTCCAACATGTACAAGGTGGAATTCCTATGAGTTGGAATGTTGCAGATGATGCAAGGGCTATCCATTTTGTTGCTGCAAGTCCAGCCGGGTGTTTTGTCCACACAAGAATGGTTGAAATACGCAGTGCACCACCAAATTTAGTAAATGCACCATGCAGGGACAAGGTGTTATTCTATCCAACACTGCCCAGTTGTAATTGGTGAAGAGCCATCCAATGGGATACTTGCTGCAAGATACAGTAGAGCAGCTCCTCCGCTGTGTGGCTTCTATGATCTATGCTCTTTAGTTGTAAATCCACATAGTAGTACTTCACCTTACACCCATGAAATGAGGGAAGGGGAGCAAAAGCAATTCACTGCCCTGGAACATGTGGGCGGGAAGTGACCAGAGAGGAGGATCCAGAGGAAGGGCCCTGCATGGTGTTGGAACTGGGCCTGTACTAACAGGGAGGAACTAGCATCTGGCCTTATTGTGTTTCTGGACTGTGGTTGCTGCCACTCATAAAATTGACCCAGTGGGCCATGAAAGCCATGTATTGTCTTTGTCCATAATTGCTGCTCCACATGTCTACGGTGGGGTGCACATATCCCTACACTAGGTCATCAATATTATCAGCACGGAAAACCCCTTTACCTGAGCTCCAATTGCAGATAGAACGACAGTTCCAATTGTAAAGTTTTAGAGCAGGACAAACTTAGTACAGTCCACATACAGTCCCAGTAAAGGTTAGAGAACACAGAGATCATTGTAAGCCCTTTATATTTGGGGCGTTAAGGAAATTTACTGATGCACCAATGAATAGCCTATGCTCAATATTATATAAAGAACCCATCATTTACATGAACCCAACAGTTCTTTCAGGGTTATTATCCTGGATCTCTTTTTTTTTTTTTTTTTTTTTATGAGAAACCCTTCATACACAATACAACTTTTACAACATGGAAGGTTCAGATACAGTGACTCATATCTATGTATAATAGTATACCTCTAAAAATGCAGTCACCAAAGAATGGTCAGATATCACTTCTACCAATTGAAATCTACTTAGAGAGAACGTCACTTGAGTGTAACTGCACTATGATTTCAGTTGTCCGCTTTGTTCATCTACTTAATCAGGCCCAGACCATGAAAGACTTCTCACAGTCACTATTCATTTCCTCCTACTTTCTTCTATGAAACTTTCTCTGACCCCTACAGAAAAAGTGCCCCCTTTGTGTAAACAGTATTAGTGTAACACTTTTTGCCATACAATGTAATAGTGCACCCACACAGTAATAATTCCCCCATTATGCACACAACAACGCCTCCATTGTAGTCCACAGTATTAGTGCACTAATTTGTTCTTCCACTGAATATCTCCAACAATAAACACTGTCCTCTAGGTGCATTTGCAAAGTAATTTCCCACTTTGTGCCCCACACAAGGTAATAGTGTTCTTTGTGGCCCCACAGTGAAAGTTATTCCTTTGTGCTTCTAGCCAGTAAAAATTCCCCACTGTGACCCTCACAAGTAACTGTGACCTTCTATAACCTACACAAGTAAAACAGCTCTACAAGAAACAGTATGTACTTTGTGCCTTCTTTGCGACCCATACAAGCCATACTGCTCCCACAACTGAGTGGCCTTTTATCCCCATAAGTAATAGTGCCCCTACAAACAGTAACCCTCCACAAGTAACAGTGTCTTCTTTGTGCTCCCCAAAAATATTACCCCTTTATGCCACCTTTTTGCCAGCATGTTGATATTTCCAATTGCACTATTAAACAATTGCCTCTACACATCGCTCAGCAACATGTGTATCTTAATAGGCACTCCCCGTCTTCTCCAGTCTTAGAGAACCTGTGACACCACAGGTTATGAGACAGTGAAGGAGGATTGAAGACGCACACATTGCTGCTGCTGACCTGTATAAGGAATCATTTAGTTAAGAAAACAGTACCTCCCCCATCACGTCGAGGGCCCAGCTGCAACTACTAACTCTTCACCACCTATTGCTACACCACTGAATATTATCTTTATGAGCAAAAGTCATTTTAAAGAGAAAAGCTCTTCTACTTGTCCCTTGTAGGATCCCGACTTCGATCCCGAGTTCAGCACACATCTTTTAGCAATTGTAGTAGAAGGCCAAAGAATAGCTAATAAGAATGCCCCTAAAAGGTCAGGGTGTTGGAAATAATGGATGCCTGAGTAAATTCCTCTTGTGTAGTAAAAATGTAACTTATTGGGTTAGAGAAGGTGAACAAGATTTGCTGAATGGAAAGTCTGTTTCATGCAGACTCAGCAAGAGCAGCTCAATTTAAAAAAAAACAAAACATTGTTTTATTGGCATATGTTTACGGCCTCCTCACATTATAGAGAGGTGATGAGGGTAGATCATTTGGCCATCAATGGCTGGAGGTGATCGCCTTCCCCTCTTTCTTTCCTGTTATTGGCATTTTCTTCCCTTCTTTTTGGATAATTTCCATTGCAGGAATCTGCTGGAGCTGCACCACCACAGTCACCTTATGCCAACTAGCCTTAATCACTTCCGTACCGGGTCAATTTGTGGTTCAGGACCGGTCACATTTTCGGGTTTTTTGTATGTTCCGTTTTGAAGGCTATAACATTTTTATAATTTGGGTTATTCAACTAATTTCTGCGTCTTTTTTCGGTGACACATAGGGTTTTATTTTTATGTTTTTATTTTGGCATATGTTTTAATTTTTTTATATCCAGGAAAATATAAGCAAAAGAGGAGGGAAAACGTGCCTGTTTTTCACTTTATTTTATTTTTTTATTTAAATAGCACAAAGTGCCACTAAAAAAAAAAAAAACTTAAAATAGTTTTTCCTCTCCATTATGGGAATTTTTATTTTGTATGGTATCATCGGAGATGGGGCTAGAACCTGTAATAAGGGAGTGTTATTGACATATTTATTTTTTTAAATATTTTATTTAATTTTTTTACTTTTCTATACATTTTTTTTTTTTTTTTTTATCATAATAGACTTTTGGGGACATCTGATCACATTTTTTTTTTTTTTTTTTTTTTTTTTGTGTGTGGGAGGCTGATTTCCCCTCTAACTGGGGCTGGTACATTTAACCCACAGTTGCAGGAGGAATACAGCCTCCTGCCCATACAGTAACTTTAGAGCTGATCTGGGTCCTGTAGTACCCAACAGCTCTTACAGACTCTGATCCCGGCAGATTACGTGACCACCGGGTCAGAGGGGAGCCGCATCATGGCGGTGCCCATAGCTGTGTATACAGCACCCATTGAGCGCTGTGTACACAGCGATCGGGAAGGTAGAGAAGGTAATAAACCTTCCCTGCCTTCTCTAGGGGAGCTCTGGCTGTAGTTACAGCCGGCTCCTCGTTTCAGCAGCTGAAATCTGCTTGGACGTACCGGTACGTCCTTGCAGATCTAGACAACCACTCAATGTACAAACCCAATAGGGGGTCCAGAAGTGGTTAAAGAGGTTGCACAGGCACATTTTTTATATTTTAAAATATGCCGGGGAGGTGAAAAAAAAAAAAAAAAATATCATACTCACCTGTCCCAGCGTGGTCCAGTCCTGCTGCTAGTTGCCAGCCAATGATTTTCTGACAACTAAATCTAATGGTGACTATCCTCTTCCAATTCTTCTGCATCTCTCAGCATTATTTGACACTGTTGACCACTAACTCCTCCTCACTATGCTCCACTCTGTTGGCCTCTCAGACATAGCGCTCTCTAGGTTCTTCTCTTCTCTCAGACCACACTTTCAGTTTATCATGTGCGAGCTCTGTCTCTTCCCCTTGCCGTTGGGGTTCCTTAGGGCTTGGTCCTAGGCCCCCTGCTATTCTCTTTACACACAGTCCCTACTGGACAAACCATCAGATTTGGCTTCCGGTACCATCTTTATGCTGACAACACCCAACTATATACCTCATCCTGTGACATTACCCCTGCACTAATACAGAGCACCAGTGACTGTCTCTCTGCTGTCTCAAATATCATGTCTTCTCTTTATCTGAAACTGAATCTCTCAAAGACTGAACTAATGCTGTTTCCACCATCTAACAGACTTAACCCTGATATCTCCATTTCAGTCTCCGGCCTTACCATAACTCCTAGGCAGTATGCATTTTGCCTTGGGGTTATGTTTGACTCAGAACTTTCCTTCACCCCCCATATCCAATCACTCACACACATGTCATCTCCACCTCAAAAACATTTCCAGAATCCTGCCTTTCCTTACCAAGATACATTAAAGACCCTTATTGTTGCCCTGATTCACTCTCACTTGACTACTGTGACTCCTTACTAATTGGTCTTCTCCTTACTAAACTCTCCCCAATCTATTGTGAATTCAGCAGCCAGGCTCATCTATCAGTGTAAACGCTACAGCAAAGCCTCCGGTCTGTGTCAGTAACTGCATTGGCTGCCTATTCAATACAGAATACAATATAAACTTATCACCCTCATCCACAAGGCTCTCCATAATGCTGCACCTCCCTACATTTCCTCCCTCACCTCTGTCTATCGCACAACCCTTGATCTACATTCACTCAATGACCTAAGACTAACATCCTCTATTATCAGAACCTCCCACTCCTGTATCCAAGACTTGCACCACTTCAATGGAATGCTCTAACCCGGACAATCAGATTAACTCCCAATTTCTACAGCTTCAAGTGCAAACTAAAGACAAACTTTTTCAGACAGACCTTTCACAATTCCTAATGTAAACCCTTCCAAAGTTAGAATCCCTAAAACAAACCCTCCTCTGTTCACACTCCCGCATTACCCCACAGGATATGATGCCATATTGGACTGTAACTTTATATGTCCAGGCACCATCTGCACATACAGCTTTATTTATGTGTAATGAAAGTAACCTCTAACTAGGGTTGTACTAGCCCTCCGGGGAATCCACCAGTGGGCACCTATACAGATGCATTGGTCAGGGGCCGGGCCCCTGACCATCCCAATCGGGCCCCTGACCAGTGGCATAACAATCGTGGTCGCAGGGGGTGCGCTCGCGACCAGCGGGGTATGAGGCCAGCTGGAGATGGCCGGGGCCCCAGACCAATATGGTAGCGGTCAGGGAAAGCCTGATTCCCCGACCGCTATACATACTGTATATTGCCAGGCCCCTTTCCAATAGATGGCAGCCCAGGGGAGGTGACTGAAAATAATACATATACTCAGCTCTCCTGGGCACAGCGTTCTCTACGGCGCTCTTCCGTCATGTGACTGAGGCCACGCTGAGGCCTGGAATTAGGCCCCAGTGGTCACATGGGGCAGGGGTTGTAATGACATCAGTGTGCCCAACGTGACAGCTGAGGCCCAATCACAGGCCTCAGCAGCTACGTCTGTAGAGGGCGTGAAGACGCTGAAGACGGCAGGATGGAGCGAGGATGCCAAGGAAAGGTGAATATTTGTGTTTGTTATTTTTAATCATATTCCCTGGGCCTCCGATAATTATACTCTGGGGTCTGAGGAGACCCCAGAGTATAATAATAGCACCAAAGTGGAGGGGAGCATATAATACTGTGTGGGGGCCACTGTGGAGCATATACTACTGTGTGGGGACCACTGTCAAGCATATAATACTATCTGGGGCCACTGTGGAGCATATGATACTATGTGGGGCCCCGTAATCATCACTATCAAGAATTTGCTGTAGGGAGAGGGTAGGGGGCCATGGACAAAAGTTTGCACCGGGACCCACAAGACTTTAGTTACGTCACTGCCCCCGACCAATGCATTTGCATAATGAGGACAATAGTGGTCAGGGGCCGGATTGGTAACCTTGGGGGCCCCAGGCTGCAGGCAACATTGTAATGATTAAAGATGACCAGCTGCCAGCATAGTGCAGCGGCAGGAGACCGTCCCTACCTTCTTGTGGGCCCTCCCCCTGTAGCCTGGATCCTGATAGTCAGCCGTTGGAACCAATCCAGTTGCAGCTTATTGCTGCAAGCATCACTGATGTACTGACGCTGTGCACGGTGGCGGGTTTCTGCATAGGAGCCCAGACCAGCAGTGTGAAAGCTAAATACAACTTACCCACGCAAACAAACAAACATTTCCCCAAATCTTTCAATTTTACTTACCACTCTGATAACTACAACCCCCAGCAGCTCCAGATGCTCTGGGTCGGTTGAAAGTTGTAATCCCCCCCCCGCACCCCCCCCCCTCAGCTAATTTCCCACCACATTGTTATGCTTGTGCCTGCTCTAGGGCTCCAGAACAATAATATCTTAAGTCAAAGAAACTCCAATACTACTATAGGGGAGACCAGTGAAGGTGCCACTATATGGGCATACAGTTGCCCCTTCAATATTTCCCCCTCCCATACAGTGGCCCATTCACTGGTCCCCTATACTGTATGGGGAACATTGATGGAGCTATTATATTGTGTGTGGAGGGATTGAGGCCAATAGCCTGGGGGACATTAAAGGGGTTGTGCAGGTTACGTTTTTTTTTTTTTTTTTTTTTTTTTTTTTTTTTAATTACTCCGGGGCAGGCAAAAAAACAAAAAAACAAAACTTTCTCTCCTGTCCCCAGTGTCTTCCAGCGCGGTTCAGTCCTGCAGCTCTGTATTCTTCCAGCTGAAATTCCCACTGCATGTGATTACCTGTGATGTCACTTGACCCCTGAGGCCAATTAGCGGCCAAAGGGAAGGGACCTGGGACGTCACAGCCAGTGAGGACTTCCGGCAAAGAGAAGCCAGCGGAGCTTCAGGACCAGACTGTGCTGGGAGGACACCGGAGCACCAGGGATAGGTGAGTAGGTTTAGTATATTTTGGTTTTTTTGGAGGGGGTGGGTTCACCTCCCCCGAACTAATTATAAAAAAAGAAAAAAATTATACTGACAACCTCTTTAAAGTGTGGCACATTAGGGAGATATATTATATGGGTTGTCCAGGCATAATTTGTTATGGTTTATCCTCAGGATAGGCCATAAATAACTGATCTGTAGGGGGCCGACCCCGGATCGATCAGCTGTACGGAGCCACTTCTGGCGCCCGTCCTGTACACAATACAGGGCCAGAAGCAGAAAGCTCTGTCCACTGTATATTAGCCGGGCACCTTCACTGCATTTCAGCAGTTATTGAAGTCAGTAGGAGCTGAGCTGCAGTGAAGCAGCAGATGGAGCTTTCTGCTTCCAGCCCTGTGTTGTGTACAGAAGGACGCTGGAAGTGGTTCCGTACAGCTGATGGGGCCATGTGTCAGCCCCCTACCGATCAGGTATTTATGACCTATCCTGAGCATAGGCCATAAAAAAGATTAACCCTAGACAACCACTTTAATATGCATCAATCAGTTTAATGTCCCCCCTACAGAATGTCATCCCCCATCACTGCTCCCACACAATATAATGGCCCCATCACTGTTCCCCATACAGTATGGTGGACCAGTGAAGTGACCATAGAAAGATTTGGCCCAGACATCCCCTTAAAAGAGGTTGTCCATAAATTGGAGCGACCCCTGTGGCGGCCACCAGGGAGGTGTATTAAAAAAAAAAAAAAAAAAAAAAAAAAAGCATACTCTCCTGTCCCTAGCACCCCGTTGTCCCCTGCCTGTGTCTGTTCGCTCTCATGGCAGCGCCTCATTTCTGGAAATCCTGTACCTAATTGGTCTTAGCGGTGACATGAGGTGCAGGGCTCCCACCAAGGAGTCGCCGGCATGAGACTGAATGGACATTGGCAGCGGACAACGGAGCTCCGGGGACAGGTTAGTATGCTTTTTTATTTATTTATTTTTTATTTTACACCTCCCACATGGGACATGGGTTGCACCAATTCCTGGACAACCTCTTTAAAGGATTTATCCATTTTTCTAATATTGATGGCCTGTCCTTAGGATAGGCCATCAATATTAAATCTGCGCCAATACAACAGCCAGGACCTCTGTAGATCAGCTTTTCCAGGACAGTGTGGCTACAGGTAATGGTAACAATTCTAGGAGCCACGCTGTTCACTTGCCATATAGAGTGTAGCAGTGGTGCACATGATATGGCATGTCAGCAGCATGGCTCCTGACATATTACCTTTAGCTGCCCTGTCTTGATACCGCTGATCTGCAGGGGTCCTGATGGTGGGCCCCTAGAAACAATTCCACTGGTGGGTCCTAGACATCCCAGTCCGACACTGCCTCTAACCACTGTAGAAGCAATGCTATCTCTGATGCCGCTCCTGCTACCTCGTGTGTCATCCCCTCTACCTTATAGATTGTAAGCTCTTGCAAGCAGAGCCTTCAGTCCCATTGTGTGAATTGACTATTACTCTGTAATGTATCTTTTTGTCTGTACTTGAACCCTACAATTTGTAAAGTGCTGCAGAATATGTTGGCGCTGTATAAATAAAAATTATTATGGCACCTACCTCTACTCTCTGATGTGCAACCATTGCACATCTTATGTCTGGTTAACAACTCAGCTGTCCATCACGGCTCATTTGCTAGCACCAACGGCATGATTGCACCTTCTATGCTGCCATCCCACTTGCTATCAAGCTACCATGTCCACCTGCTCGCAAAAGCCGAAAACCCATAAACTAAAAGGAAAAACTCAACTGCTTGGCATACTCTGCCCAAACTATTCAGATCTCCTTGTCCATTAGGCTAAGCTGGTGGCTCACCAAATGGAAGCACTACTTCACTGGCTACCTCTGACCACGAACCTATGGTGGGAGCTGGGGCCACTGACTTGGACTCCTCTGCCCTTTTTACTAAAATCCAGCAACTCTTCTCCAAACTGTCTAAGGCTGTAATTGACTTCATTAAACAAATCCAAGATCTTGACTCTAGGGTTGCAAAGGTGGAGGACAGAATAGATGAGGTTGCTGATGTGCTAGAGGAGGAGAAGACCCGCCTAGATGACTACGCTCAAACTAGAAGCTTTTGACCTGAAACTGGAGGACATAGAAAACAGGTCTAGAAGAGCCAATATTCGCATTAGAGGAGTACCCGAATCCATCAACACTCTCCATGAGTCTTTTACAATACCGTTTACAGCTCTACTTTTGCCACAGCCCAGATGAAGGAAACCAGAGAATGGGAGTAGTAGTGGTGGATTACATGCCACCAGATTGGTTGAGTGTACTCAACCACTCTCCCCATCTCTGCTTCTATTCCAGACACTGATGAGGGGGGCCTGCTGTGCTACCTGATGGTGGTTGTAGTAGTTTCCCCAGGGGCACTTCCAGTTGGAGAGGGGACCTTTCTACTCTAAACCGGTGTGATGGTGTTCGGAAGGGCCCTGATGGTAATTGCAGGAAGGCAGTCGTGCAGTTGAAACAGGTTTGAACTTTGCTCAGCAACTGAACAAATAAACCAGCAGCTTCCAAATGGGGATTGTAGTCTCCCAGTATTCAAGTCCCCCAGCCTTGGTCTTGGGAGGATGCCCAGTGATGTTAAGGCTCTAGTGCCGTACTCCACTCCAACTCTAACTCCACAGCCTGCTCCAGCAGCAGATACTGGGGGCTGTATTCCAGGGTTGTCCTGACAGGAGTCTGGTTACCTTGTAGAAGGTGCCGGGACAACACCTCCTGTCAATGGACTTTACTGCTCCTCCTGACACAATGTACAAAGTGCTGATAGCTGGTATTCCCTGTCTCAGGGCTGTCTCTGTAAGATCCTTGGGTTTGAATCTCCCTACTCTGGGTCTGTAAAGGAACTGCTCAGACTAGCACACACTATACTCTGAGGCTGTAATGGCTCCCTAAGTCTCCCAGACCTTGCCAAATGTCCTGTGATAGGCAACGGCTGTACGGGTGTAGGATTTTGAACAAGGGGGAACTAGGGGAAAGCTGCAAACATATCACATAGAACATATAGATAGGACATACAAACATAACCCAGAGGCACAAAGACAAACAATATAAACTGGAGCACTCTGGGATGCTGCACTTCCACAGCTCAACCCCACACTACTTTGAATGGATCATATTCACCGGGCACTGGAGTGCCTCAAGAACCCAAACGTGCTTAAGCTGCACTACTCTGAGTTCCCCGACCAGATTCTCTTGGTGGCCTGGAATCTACAGCCTCTACCGGGTATGACCCCATTGGTTCAGCTCTTTGCAGATCTCACAGACAGAGCCATACTCCAAGTGACCCCAACGTTGCAAAAAGCCCAAGTATGCTACCGTTTGTGTTTCCCTTTTCATGTGGGCTGTACTCTTAACAATAAGGACTCTCTCATTCAATACCTTCAAGAAGGCCTTCAATTTCTAAGGTGTGAATGACTTCCAGTGGAGGAACCAGGCCCTGCTGACACTCTGCCCCAGAGGCTCTCACGTTCCTGGTTGCCAAAGCACCGTGTTCAACCCTCAGCAGAGGCCCATGCATCTACCTGATGAGTATATGACTTGTTTACCCTGTTTTCTTTGCAGATTAATCAAAATTGACAATGCTGTTTGCCTTTCCATTATATTTGTTATCTCAGGTTTTAGGCGTTAGCCTTGTTAAGCTACATCTACCAGACAATTAGTCCTCTGGCAGCCTTGATTTTGCCAATGAGGCCTTTTTGTGTACCATGCAGGTCCTGTTATTGTTATTATTTTCATATCTCAGGGCAGCACCTAACTCTGTTAACTATTTACTCCCATAACCTATTGCATTTTCTTGCAATCCCTAGTATCTTTTGGGAGTTAGCCATGACGGCGGTTCCCATGTCCCCCATGCGCCCATGGACCTGCAGGACTTGCTGCACTTCATTTTACCCTAAAGAGCTCGCCCTGTTCGGAGTTTACTTCTACTGTTGTTCTCTGTTAATGTTTTTTTTCCCCTCCTACTGCTTCTGTCTATGGTTATATTGAGATCCTACCTTACACTACCCCTGATAGCCCGACCTGTAGAGCTCTCTCTAGATGCAAGATGTTTAGCTCCTACTGGAACCTCCCTTATGTGTAAGATTATCTCACATAATGTGAGGGGGATGTAATTTCCCCCAGAAGTGTCATAAGGCGTTTCTTCAATATAACAAGTTGAAACTTGACATTCTATATCCAGGAATTCACCTTATTCACTAAATATTTTCACTCTTGCTTGCACCCTTGTAGGCCATGCCCTCAATCAGTCTAAGGGCAGAAGATTGGTATTCTTAATTAGGACTTCCATTCCCCTCCAAGCTTATAGCACAATTGTAGATCCCAGCGAAGATACATGATCTTCCAATCCATCCACCATGTCTTGTTAACTCCCATGCTCTCACTGAATCCCCGTGGCCTTTTTTCATAAGTTGTGTGACTTGTTAGAGCAACTAGATTTCTCTGAAATAATCTGGTGTGGGCAGGGCCAGTTTTAGACAAAGTGGGGCCCTGGGCAAAATTAAAAGCGGGGCCCCAAATGCTGATATGCAAATAACACCATCGTCTTCCAGTGGCAACCCCTATAATAACGCCTCCTTTCTGCCAACAAAAAAGTAATCACAATCCCCATTTTACCACACACAATTCAAATGAGCACCTTTGTACCCCTTATAGATTTTTGCACCCAGTCATCAGTTATTATAGCGCCTCCTTATAAATAATATTACACCTTTATCAGTAATAGCACCCTTATAAATGATAAATAGTCCCCTCTATCACTAATATTCCCCGTTAACAGTAACAGTCACCCTGTAAAAATAATACTGCTCCCTTATTAATAATAGCCCTCTCATAAATAATAGTTACCCTTATAAATAATAGTCCCCATTATCACTAATAGCCCCCTTTATAAATAAGCCCACTTAATTATAACCCCCTTATAAACAGTTTCCCTCTTATAAATAATAGCTCCCTCCCTTATACTGGATGCCATATATTATAAGTTTCTCCCTTTTTATAGGCCTCTTATAAGTAGTTCTCCCCCTTATAAATAATAGCCATCTTATAAATAATAGTTTCCCCTCATATTTAAGTTTCCCAATTATATATAGTAACACACCCTTATATATAATAGTTCCTCCCTTATAAATAAGAGCCCCCTTATATATAATAGTTCTCCGTTATACAGTGTCAGACTGAAGGGCCTTAAGCTCACCAGAGGAACTTTGTTCTGGGGCCCCACCCAACAGCTTCCTGCTAATAGTCTACACTACGGCTCCTTCACTGAAGTCTTAAATATTTGCTGACTGTCTGGTGTTACAGAGTATGTTCCCAGTATAGTCAGCCCAGGGTAGCAGCGGGAGCAGCTCCCACAGGGCCCGGGACATAAGGGGCACGGAGCCCTGTGGCAGCCGCTAATGCGAAGCCCACAAACACTGCTATCATTTTATTCAGGGGTCTTTTCAGACCCCTGAGTATAACGATTGGGGGCCCAGGGGAGGTGAGGGAAAATAAACACTGTAACTTACCTCTCCTACGCTCTGACAGGCTTCGGGCCTGTTTGGGGTGACGTCAGCTGACGTCATTATGCATCGCGACGCCGGCCTGGATCACGCGAGATCTGGTCCAACATTGAAGATGGCCGAAGTAACGCCCCGGAGTGCAGCAGAGCCAGGGAGAGGTAGGTAACATTGTTTTTTTATGTTTGTATCCTCCCCTGGGTCTCCAATTATTATACTGTGGGGTCGCACAACATACACAATATACAAAGTTATGAAACAGTTTAAGAATTCTTCTTACTGCATTACTTCAGTATCAGATCAACAACACGGTATTAACAATGAAAGTAACTTCACACATCTTCTGCTTGTTGGATGGACGAGCCCACGTGGCCCCCATTCTCTATAGAAAGGAGCGCTGCAGATAGCTGAGTGCTGGACTTCGGGTATCTTCGGCACTCCCATTTAAGTGAATGAGAGCCACACGGGTTCGTCCATCCAGCAAGCGACACACACACATTATATATATATATATATATATATATATATATATATATATATATATATATATATATATAGCTGCGGTCAGGCTGAATTCCTACCCAGTGGGGGGAAAAAAAACCAATTCTCAGGCTCAGTGGGGGTCTCAGCAGACAGACCCCCCAATCAATCAGGTATTTATCCTCTATCATTTAGGTGAATACAGGGCAGTAACATTTTGTGACTTACAGGTGACGTCTCTGACTAATCCTTCACATTTCCCTTCTCTTCCCTTTGGACCGCCATGACCACTTCTTCCCGCTGTGACTTGTCTCTAAAGTTTGCAGTACAGACATCTTTGGCTCCTCACTTTTCCAGGCATCAGACCCACATTGTCCTCAACTACATAAAGCCCCCATCCTGCTGCTACCCCAATTATAAAATATATGATATAACCCCCCATAATGAATAATACCCCCAAGTGCATCTTTATATTAATAATGTCCATGTGTACCCTGTATAAATAGAGCCCCTTATTAATAATGTCCCAGGTGTTAATTAAAAGGTTTTCCAGGTCATTAATAAACTAATCAGTGGAGCTCAAAAACCCAGGACCCCCACTGATCAGCTGTTTGAATGAACTGTGGTACCTGTGTAAGCGCCGTGACTGCTTCTCTGTTTACATAGTGTCATTCATCTCATAGCGGCCATGTAATGTAACTACAGCCTCGTCCTATACACGTCACTATAAACAAACAGCGTATGATATAAACAGGGCCATAGCCCGTTTATAGCGCACCATTTACAAACCCTATAATGTTCCACAGCAGCCCCTGCACACAGTATTACGGCCTGCAGCGGCCCCTGCACACGGTATTATGCTCCATAGTGGCCCCTGCACACTGCATTATGCCTTGCAGCGGCCCCTGCACACAGTATTATGCTCCATAGTGGCCCCTGCACATAGTATTATGCCCCGCAGTGGCCACTGCACACTGTATGCTCCACAGCAACCCCTGCACACAGTATTATGCTCCCTAGTGGCCCCTGCAGACGGTATTATGCCCCATATTGGCCCCTGCACACGGTATTATGCCCCATAGTGGCTCCTGCACACGGTATTATGCTCCCTAGTGGCCCCTGCAGACGGTATTATGCCCCATATTGGCCCCTGCACACGGTATTATGCCCCATAGTGGCTCCTGCACACGGTATTATGCTCCACAGTAGCCCCTGCACACGGTATTATGCTCTATAGTGGACCCTGCACTTGGTATTATGCTCCACAGTTGCCCACCCATGAACTATTATTATACTCTGGGGTCTTTTCAGAGTATAATAATAGTTCATGGGTGGGCAACTGTGGAGCATAATACCAAGTGCAGGGTCCACTATAGAGCATAATACCGTGTGCAGGGGCTACTGTGGGGCATAATACCGTGTGCAGGGGCCACTATGGGGCATAATAAAAGTGTTTGTTATTTTTACTCACCCCATAAAGGAGCCCTGTGGCACATGACGCTGGGTCACTTTATGTTATTGATATGGCCGGGCCTGACTCCGGGATCTGGAGTCATCAGGCTCCGGATCCCGAGGGCCCCTTTGGGGACAGGGCCCTGGGCAATTGGCCAGTTTGCCCCCCCCCCCCAACGCTGGCCCTGGGTGTGGGAACTTTAACGTCACTGTTAAAGTTAATGTTAATGCTACCCTAGGCCGCTCCTCCCCATTTGCGGAAAAGCTCTCCGCTAAGGCTAAGGGAGAGATCCTATCTACTCTGCTGTCCCTCAGTGGTGCAGATGCTTGGCAGAATTTAATGGGAATAGGAGGGGTTATTGATGCTCTTAAGAACAGGAAAGCTCCCGGGCCAGATGGCTTTTCCTCCCAGTACTATAAAAAAAATTCATAAGTATTCTTTGACCTCATCTCCTTCAGATATTTAGTCATGTCCTGCAGGGGGATAAATTCCTCCAGAATATGCTTTGTGTGTCCATTACAGATATTTTCAAAACCAGAAAAGACACTACTAGCCTTGACAACTATAGACCCATTTCACTTTAAACTTGGATATAAAGCCATTTTCCTCTATCCTTGCCACCCGTCTAAATGGCCTCCTACTTTCCCTTATACACGGCAATCAGGTGGCGTTTATCCCAGATAGGCATGCCACTGATAATGTTCGAAAGCTCTGTAATATTGTGAATTGGGCTAACTCCCACCGTAAACCATCTCACTACTGGCCCTGGATATTGAGAAAGCCTTCCTGGACCTATCTTGCTCATGTCCTGAGGTTTATGGGCATAAACAATCCCTTCCAGAGGGCACTCCACGCCCTTTATTGCGATCCCATTGCATATCTGAAACTCCCCATGGAAGGGATTGCCTATTAATAGGCACTGCAAAATTGATAGCTTTAAATTTTGGCTTCCAGACTAGGGATAAATATCTACCATACCTGGGTATTAACCTCTAATTTCCTAGACACCACTTTAAATGGAACTATACCAAGTTGATTCCAAAGCTTTTGAAGGATCTTGTTCTAACAAGCAAAATTAGGGCATAGGATAGAGTTAAAAAAAAAAAAAAAATGTATATATTAAATAAACTTCACCTTATTTCACTAATTAAAAAATGAAATATACATGGAGAAACGAAACACACAAGATCTAAAATACTAGAGTGTAGTGTTGAGGGTATGATTTGAGGTGAAAACCCCCCCCCCCAAAAAAAACAAAACTGTCCTTTAAATTGGGATTAAACAAACATGCACATTAGTGCAGCCACAATAATGGCATACATAGCACAGCTAATTGGCATATCCATAGGATGCATTGTCGACTGCAAAACACTATTTAAGTGTTGTTAGATAGTAGTAATCCACAAACACATGGGAGATCTCTATATTAGGGATATAATGATTAGCCCATAGGGTCAGGTAGTCATCAAGGTTATGGCATCTGGAGTAGTGTCACAATGAAGGGAGCAGATATTAGCCCGATTTACTCCCGCATGATGAATTAGCTGAGCTTATATACAGGCTTAGTTTCCCTCCAGTGACACCCTGAGTCTTCTAGATGACATACATTGCCCATATATTATTGAGCCAATACGTATAGTACTCCCAAAATTAGTTTTAGAGACCCCCCTAGTATAAAGATGCATACAGTCAACTATCCTGCGTGCACATCTCAACGGAATCGCTGAACAGCGCTATACAGAACTGTAGCCGGTATCACTCCAGCTGGAGCATGCAGCTGATTCTCTTAGATCCCCAGGCTAAACTTTCACCTCAATCAGGAGCAGAAATCTGTCCCTCATAGTTCAAAACAGAAAAAAATAAAAAAGAGTCCCTACGCATTTCACCAGCATCCTAACCGATGCTAGATCATCAGGGGAGCATTTTCAGTATGTCCCCTCAGTGTGAGAGGTAAATAGGCAGTGGCTATTGAAAATGCTCCCCTGATGATCCAGCATCGGTTAGCCCCATATTCTCTATTACTTCCGCACTCTCCTGACCCCAGTGATCTCCTCTTCCTTAACCACCCTACATATGGGCATACAAACGACCACATATCTGCAGACACATGTATTTTCATAAGAGATCGGGTGGCCTGTCGGTCCCCATCTTTATAGATATTATGTAGACACTTGTGTTAGGAGTAGAACTGGAACCTCAGGGATTGCTGCTGTGAGTATACCAACTTCCTTCTGTCTTTTCCACTTGCTGTGTATTCTCCTTTTAGGCTTGATCACCTGTCTGTTTCCCGGGTCTTTAAAAGGCCACTCCTGTTTGATCCTGGTTGCTGGCTATTCAGTTTTGTCCTGTTGGTTTGGCTTTTGTCTTTGCACCTTGCTCTTGTGTTTGAGCCCTGGCTTCACTGTTTGACTTTGCTCCTATCACAAGACATTATGGGAAAGGAGCTGGGAGCTCATGCACCCTCTGTTGGATGTAACAGATCCTCAATTTGCTCCCAGCTCCTTTCCCATAATGCCTTGTGATATGTAGATGCTTAGTAGAGGGCGAAAGGCAATTTAAAACTCTACACACCTTCACTGGTGCTCTCCTCAAGGAGAGAGGTCTCTGTCCATGACTTTGCTCCTGTCTACTGACTTGGCTTCCACTGTTTGCCTCCCAGACTTGCCTTTGCCTTAAGCTCTGTACCTCACTGCCATCTTGCTGCTGACTGGATAGACGACTACTCCACTGCTACTCCCGTTTGTACTTCGCCGCTATCTCTGCTGCCGAACGAATAGATGACCATCCTACCTCGTTACTGTTCTGACCCCTACAGCTCTCACGGTTGCTCTGCAGCAACGGAGGTCACCTAATCCTTTTCTGCTACAAATCTCTGAACGTCGATTGCCTGCCAGGTCCTACGTTCTTACGGTGAGTAGTCTGAGATTCTGGGTCTGCTGCTACCTCTGGTGCACCAACTTACGGTACACTGTTCGGTTGTTGCTAACTCCAGCCAAAAGGAACCTGCAAATTCCAACTCCACCACTAGGAGCTCTGGTGAAGACGTCCGGAGGCTGGTTTGGGATCAATTGAGGTGTGCAGTCTGGTGACAGCTTTTTCCATAGTAGTTGGTAGTCCTGGTTTTGTGACCTCTTCCTGCAAGCTGAGTGTGAACTGTATTTGAACACAACAGCTAGGCTCTCCTATGTACTATCCAGAACTAGACTAATTGCCTCCAGTGGTTGGACCTGGAGTCGACGCTGGAAGCCCCGATCTCCTTACAAGCTCTAATCTGGAATACCACAGTTGGCATCTCACCCAATTTCAGTGGATGCTAAGATCACTGACTACATGCTGCAACTATGGCAGAAGGTTTGATTTAGCTATCAGTTGCAAAGCCCGATTTCACCATTAAATACCCTTGTTTCTTAATCCCCTTTTATCCCATTGCCTCTCTGAGGTGTTCGTTTGGTGGAGACATGCTAGGTTCCTCTACCTCATCGATTTCCTCTGTGACTGGCAGGTCTTCACCAAGGAATATTTCAAACACACATATTCCCTGCCGACCTCAATGGTTTTCAAGACCAATCAGGTCTTTCATTTCCTACGTTCCCTCACTCCACTCAGTCCAGAAATATCCCCCACCAGCTTTGAGATACTATGCTTGTTTAGAGTGTCGGACAGGGGCTCTCTCTCTTTTATATACAGTATCTTGAACGCCCCACCCCCTGAATCCAAACTGGACTTTATGGCGGCCTCGGAGCGGGATCTTGATTCCACCTTAACTCCAACTCAATGAACTTATTGCAGTACATCCATTAGCAAATACAGTTGGCAAGTCACCCTTATGGAGTCGTCTTTGAAGATTCTTCATAGGAGCTATTTGGTCCCCCATAAGATAATGCTTTAATAGTCCCACCATGGGCAAATTCAGTGTGTTACAGCAGCATAGATAATACAAATACAAAAGCTCCAAGGTAGAGGCATTACAGTGACAGTAAAAAGATAAAGGTAAAAAAGTAGAAGGAATAGCACAACTTAAGATCTTTCAGTTCTCTGTGTGGAATGATCTCCGCTTAGGGTGGTGTTGGTTGTACAGCCTAACAGCAGCGGGGAGGAAAGCTTTCCGATAGTGCTCCTTCTCACACTTAGGGTGAAGCAGTCGGTCACTGACAGTACTGCCCACTGCTATTTACAGTCTCATTCATGGGATCTGAGCTATTCTCCAGTATGGAGCTCACCACGAACAGTATCCTTCTGTCATCCACCACCTGCACTGGGTCCAGGGTACTCCCCAGGACAGAGCTGGCCTTTCTAATCAGCTTGTGGAGTCTATTCCTATCCCTGGTTGATATGCTACTCCCCCAGCGGGCCACACCGAAGAAGATGGCTGATGCCACTACAGAGTTGAAAAAGGCCCTAAGAAGTGCCCCCTGGACTCCAAAGGCTCTCAGCCTCCTAAGCAAGTTGAACCTGCTGTGGCCCTTTCTGTACATTACATCCAAGTGATCTGTCCAGTCCAGCTTATTATTGAGGAGCACAACCAGGTACTTATAGGTGTTGACAATCTCAATGCCCGTCCCTTGGATGTCCACGTGTATTGGAGGATATCTGCGCATTGGAAGGTCCACAACAATCTCCTTGGTCTTCCCAGCATTAATCCTAAGGTGGTTCCGCTGGCACCAATACACAAAATCCCAGTTCAATTCTCTGTACTCCCTGTCATCTCTACTATTGCAGAGTCATTAAAATACTTCTGTAAGTAGCAGCTAGATGAGTTGCACCTAAAATCTGCAGTGTACAGTGTGAAGAAGAAAGGGGCAAGAACTGTACCTTGAGGTGCCCCCGTATTACAGATCACAGTATCTGACACACAGTCCCAGGCTCTCACATACTGAGGTCAGTTTGTGAGGTAGTCGGATACAGTTGGAGAGGTGATGGTCCACTCCAACAAGGGCCAGCTTGTCTCTCAGTATCTGTCATGATATGAGACTCAGATATGGTTTTAATCTTCACTCACATATTATGGTTCCTGTCTGTTATCAGCAATTTGGTTACAGGCCTGGGGGCTGTGGTGCCCTTTGATCCCCAGAGAGACACTGGCACAGGCCTGTATCTGCATAAGACTGCAACCCTCATTAACCCAGCAGGGGGGGGGGGTCATGCAGAAAGGATGTGCTGGGGAAACGATCCAGACCAGCACCACCTCTACTTCAATGGAATTTTGGTTTTATGACAATACAGTCATATGAAAAAGTTTGGGCACCCCTATTAATCTTAATCATTTTTAGTTCTAAATATTTGGGTGTTTGCAACAGCCATTTCAATTTGATATATCTAATAACTGATGGACACAGTAATATTGTGATTAAGGATCAAACTTGCTGTAAGGACATTGAACTATTAGCTGTGAGCATTAGACCTTTCTACCTACCAAGGGAACTATCACATGTCATCGTGATAGCTGCATATGTCCCCCCCTCTGCGAAAGCTGACGCTGCCTGCGAGGTCCTACAAGCCACGCTGAGCCAGTTACAGTCTCAGCACCCCCAGGCCCTCTTTCTTCTGTCGGGTGATTTCAACCATGCCTCTCCATCATCCACACTGCCCAGTTTCACACAGTATGTAACCTGCCACACAAGAGACAACAAAACACTGGACTTGTTCTTTGCCAACGTGAGGGAGGCATACAACTCATCAGCCCTACCGCCCCTGGGGAGATCGGATCACAACCTAGTACATCTCCGACCTGTGTACAAGCCACTTGTACGTAGAGAACCAGCTGTCACCCGCACAGTGAGGATATGGTCCGAGGAGAGTGATGAGGCTCTGAGGGATTGTTTTGACACAACCGCATGGGAAGTTCTGCAGGATTCTTATGGGGAAGATATAGAAGGACTCACACACTGCATAACGGACTACATTAATTTTTGTGTGGACAACACAGTACCCACAAAAGTGGTGAGGTGCTTCTCAAATAACAAACCATGGATTAACTCTGATATAAAAACACTACTTAAGGAGAAAAAGATGGCATTCAGGACAAGAGATAAGGAGGGGTTGAGGGAAGTACAAAAGGAGCTGAGGCATCAAATCAGGCATGGAAAATCCAGTTATAAAGAAAAAATGGAAAAGCAAATGGAAAGAAAAGACATAAGGGGGGTCTGGGAGGGGCTTAAGTCAATTTCGGGTCATAAACAGTCTGTCTGCCAGATTGAGGCAGATGTTAACTGGCTTAATGAACTAAACCTATTCTTCAACAGATTTGATCACACACCAGCTCCTCCCACCCCAGTATGTCCTTCAGCTCCCCCCACCACAATGACTTCTCCCCATGCGGCCACTTCCCAACAGACCAGTAAATCCAGAAATCCATCTTTATCTGGCCACAGTCTGACCTTCACACGGGCCCAGGTGAGGAAGGAGATGAAAAAGATCAAGGCGAGGAAAGCCGGAGGGCCAGATGACATCAGTGCAAGGCTAATTAAGACTTGTGGGGACCAGCTGTGTGGTATAATTACATATATGTATAATATGAGCCTGAGGCAGGAAATAGTCCCTGAATTATGGAAATCTTCTTGTGTGGTACCAGTTCCAAAGAAACCCCACCCTATGGACCTCAACGACTACAGACCTGTAGCACTGACATCCCACCTGATGAAGATCTTGGAGAGATTGGTTTTCACACATCTCCGCCCTCTAGTGAGCCCCGCTATGGACCCACTCCAGTTTGCTTATCGGCCGGGCATTGGGGTAGATGATGCCATCATCCATCTTCTGCACAGGGCTCTGTCTCACCTGGAGAAACCAGGGAACACAGTGAGAATAATGTTCTTTGACTTCTCCAGTGCTTTTAACACCATACAGCCCAGGTTATTGAGGGACAAGCTGGGCCTTGCTGGAGTGGACCACCACCTCTCCAACTGGATCCTAGACTACCTCACAAATCGACCTCAATACGTGAGAGCCCGAGACTGTGTGTCAGGTACAGTGATCTGTAATACGGGGGCACCTCAGGGTACGGTTCTCGCCCCTTTCCTCTTCACACTGTACACTGCAGATTTTAGGTGCAACTCATCCAGCTGCTACCTACAGAAGTATTCTGACGACTCTGCAATAGTGGGTCTCATCACAGATAATGATGACAGGGAGTACAGAGAACTGAACCGGGATTTTGTGGACTGGTGCCACCGGAACCACCTGAAGATTAACGCGGGGAAGACCAAGGAGATGGTGGTGGACTTCCGCAAAGGCAGAAGCCCTCCTAAACCAGTGGACATCCTGGGGACGGGCATCGAGATTGTGAACACCTATAAGTACCTGGGTTTGCTCCTTAATAATAAGCTGGACTGGGCAGATCATATGGAGGCCCTGTACAGGAAGGGCCACAGCAGGCTCTACCTGCTTAGGAAGCTGAGAGCCTTTGGAATCCGGGGGGCACTTCTTAGAACTTTCTTCAACTCGGTAGTGGCATCAGCCATCTTCTTTGGAGTGGCCTGCTGGGGGAGCAGTATATCAACCAGGGACAGAAATAAACTTGACAAGCTGATTAGAAGGGCCAGCTCTGTCCTGGGGAGCCCACTGGACCCAGTGCAGGTGGTGGGTGACAGAAGGATACTGTCCGTGGTGAGCTCCATGCAGAAGAAGAAGTCCCATCCCATGCATGAGACTGTGATCGCGCTGAGCAGTACTGTCAGTGACCGACTGCTCCACCCTAGGTGTGAGAAGGAGCGCTATCGGAAGTCTTTCCTCCCCACCGCGGTTAGGCTGTACAACCAACACCGACCTAAGCGGAGATCATTACACACAGAGAACTGAAATATCTCTCTGCCTGTTAAATCCCCCCCCCCCCCGCTACGCCCTATCTGTCTGTCTGCTATCAATGTAATGCCTCTCACCTTGGAATATTCCTGTACATGTTGTATTTGTATTTGTATCTGCTTATCTTTGCTGCTGTAACACACTGAATTTCCCCACTGTGTGACTATTAAAGGACTATTATTATTATTATTATTATTATTATTATTTCAGGATTGAAATGAGGTTTATTGTACTAACAGAAAATGTGCAATATGCATTAAACCAAAATTTGACCGGTGCAAAAGTATGGGCACCTCAACAGAAAAGTGACATTAATATTTAGTAGATCCTCCTTTTGCAAAAATAACAGCCTCTAGTCGCTTCCTGTAGCTTTTAATCAGTTCCTGGATGAAGGTATTTTTGACCATTCCTCTTTACAAAACAATTCCAGTTCAGTTAAGTTTGATGGTCGCCGAGCATGGACAGCCCGCTTCAAATTATTCCACAGATGTTCAATGATATTCAGGTCTGGGAACTGGGATGGCCATTCCAGAACATTGTAATTGTTCCTCTGCATGAATGCCTGAGTAGATTTGGAGCAGTGTTTTGGATCATTGTCGTGCTGAAATATCCATCCCCGGCGTAACTTCAAATTCGTCACTGATTCTTGTACAGTCATGGCCAAAAGTTTTGAGAATGACACAAATATTATATTTTCACATGATCTGCTGCCCTCTGGTTTTTATGTGTGTTTGTCAGATGTTTTTATCACATACAGAAATAGAATTGCATTCATATTATGAGTAACAGAAGCTTATATTGACAGTTAGAATGAGTTAATGCAGCAAGTCAATATTTGCAGTGTTGACCCTTCTTCTTCAGGACCTCTGCAATTCTCCCTGGCATGCTCTCAATCAACTTCTGGACCAAATCCTGACTGATAGCAGTCCATTCTTGCAGAATCAACGCTTTAATTTTGTCTGACTTTGTTGGTTTTTGTTTGTCCACCCGTCTCTTGATGATTGACCACAAGTTCTCAATGGGATTAAGATCTGGGGAGTTTCCAGGCCATGGACCCAAAATCTCTGTTTTGTTCCCTGAGCCATTTAGTTATCACCTTTGCTTTATGGCAAGGTGCTCCATCATGCTGGAAAAGGCATTGTTGAGCGCCAAACTGCTCTTGGACGGTTGGGAGAAGTTGCTCTTGGAGGACATTCTGGTACCATTCTTTATTCATGGCTGTGTTTTTAGGCAAGACTGTGAGAGAGCCGATTCCCTTGGCTGAGAAGCAACCCCACACATGAATGGTTTCAGGATGCTTTACAGTTGGCATGAGACAAGACTGGTGGTAGCGCTCACCTCTTCTTCTCCGAATAAGCTGTTTTCCAGATGTTCCAAACAATCGAAAAGGGGATTCATCAGAGAAAATGACTTTACCCCAGTCCTCAGCAGTCCACTCCCTGTACCTTTTGCAGAATATCAGTCTGTCCCTGATGTTTTTTTCTGGAGAGAAGTGGCTTCTTTGCTGCCCTCCTTGAGACCAGGCCTTGCTCCAAGAGTCTCCACCTCACAGTGCGTGCAGATGCACTCACACCTGCCTGCTGCCATTCCTCAGCAAGCTCTGCACTGCTGGTAGCCCGATCCCACAGCTGAAACACTTTTAAGAGACGGTCCTGCCGCTTGCTGGTCTTTCTTGGGCGCCCTGGAGTCTTTTTGGCACCAATGGAACCTCTTTCCTTGAAGTTCTTGATGATGCGATAGATTGTTGACTGAGGTGCAATCTTTCTAGCTGCAATACTCTTCCCAGTTAGGCCATTTTTGTGCAGTGCAATGATGACTGCACGTGTTTCTTTAGAGATAACCATGGTTAACAGAAGAGAAACAATGATGGCAAGCACCAGCCTCCTTTTAAAGTGTCCAGTGGTGTCATTCTTACTTAATCATGACAGATTGATCTCCAGCCCTGTCCTCATCAACACCCACACCTGTGTTAATGGAGCAATCACTGAAACGATGTTAGGTGGTCCATTTAAGGCAGGGCTGCAATGATGTTGAAATGTGTTTTGGGGGATAAAGTTCATTTTCTAGGCAAATATTGACTTTGCAAGTAATTGCTGTTAAGCTGATCACTCTTTATAACATTCTGGAGTATATGCAAATTGCCATTAGAAAAACTGAAGCAGTAGACTTTGTAAAAATTAATATTTGTATCATTCTCAAAACTTTTGGCCATGACTGTACATTATTCTCAAGAATCTGCTGATACTGAGTTGAATCCATGCGACCCTCAACTTTAACAAGATTCCCGGTGCCGACATTGGCCACACAGCCCCAAAGCATGATGGAACCTCCACCAAATTTTACAGTGGGTAGCAAGTGTTTTTCTTGGAATGCTGTGTTTTTTTGACGCCATGCATAACGCTTTTTTGTATGACCAAACAACTCAATCTTTGTTTCATCAGTCCACAGGACCTTCTTCCAAAATGAAGCTGGCTTGTCCAAATGTGCTTTTGCATACCTCAGGTGACTCTGTGGCGTGCTTTCAGAAACGGCTTCTTTCGCATCACTCTCCCATACAGCTTCTCCTTGTGCAAAGTGTGCTGTATTGTTGACCGATGCACAGTGACACCATCTGCAGCAAGATGATGCTGCAGCTCTTTGGAGGTGGTCTGTGGATTGTCCTTGACTGTTCTCACCATCATTCTTCTCTGCCTTTCTGATATTTTTCTTGGCCTGCCACTTCTGGGCTTAACAAGAACTGTCCCTGTGGTCTTCCATTTCCTTACTATGTTCCTCACAGTGGAAACTGACAGGTTAAATCTCAGACAACTTTTTGTATCCTTCCCCTGAACAACTATGTTGAACAATCTTTGTTTTCAGATCATTTGAGAGTTGTTTTGAGGAGCCCATGATGCCACTCTTGAGAGGAGATTCAAATAGGAGAACAACTTGCAATTGGCCACCTTAAATACCTTTTCTCATGATTGGATACACCTGCCTATGAAGTTCAAATCGCAGTGAGGTTACAAAACCAATTTTGTGCTTCAGTAAGTCAGTAAAAAGTAGTTAGGAGTATTCAAATCAATAAAATGATAAGGGTGCCCATACTTTTGCACCGGTCAAATTTTGGTTTAATGCATATTGCACATTTTCTGTTAGTACAATAAACCTCATTTCAATCCTGAAATATTACTGTGTCCATAAGTTATTAGATATATCAAATTGAAATGGCTGTTGCAAACACCCAAATATTTAGAACTAAAAATGATTAAGATTAATAGGGGTGCCCAAACTTTTTCATATGACTGTATCTGGCCTGGGGATCATCTTACAGTCTCCCCGATAAATTCCCCAGATTCCTCAGGTCAAGTCGCACGCTCAGAAAATACACGTCACAGTTCAAAGCCCGGGAAAGGTCCAGGCACTTATCTCCTTACCCAAAGGGAAATGGAGTGTCAACCTTGGAGTCTATGTGTTGGGGATCTCGCCATGAACCCCATCATACCACCGGCCCAACTCTATATTCATCCGGCAAAGAATTAAACAGAAAAATGATTCTAAGAGATATACAGAGGGGGCAGGGTCCCTCCCCCTGGTGACCTCACTTAGGGATGAGACCAGGGGAGACAAAATGTCTCCGCCCAGGCTGAACCAGGCTCTCTTTTCTTCTGGCCTTGGTGATGTGCTATTCCTAGAGGAGAGGTGTGGGGGAAGTCAGGTGGGAGACTTCAACCATGTGCTCACCATGTGCTTTCCATGCGGCCTAAGCAGCCAGGCCTGAGGCCATTCTGTTAACCTGGAAGAGGAGTAACCACATGTAAGCAACACATGCTTTGCTCAAGACTGTACCCTGAACCTGCCACATGGGCTCTGAGAAATGGACTAACTACTTGTTCCGGAAAGTTCTTCTGCCTTTTGCTCTAAGATTCATCTGCTACTGGACTTTATAAGATACGTGCCCTGAGCTCATCCTTATCATCTGGACCCAGAGAAATCATCACAATCTGGTGTTGGTAATATATATTTGTTTCTTTGTTTATTCCCTGTGAAGGATCTTGTCCTACCAGAACCCGCTTCTGGCACACCTGAGATCGCTTTGATTACCTCACACCCACTTTCCGAGGGTGCTGGTCCAACAGAGGATAATACGCAAGGCGGGCCTTCTAAATTTTATATATTTATCAACCCCTAAATGGGTCGGCACTAGACACTTTATAACACGGTACATAAAATAAAAATGGGAATAACAGAAAGAAAAGAATATATATTACCAACACCAGCTTGTGATGGTTTCTCTGGCCTCCAGGTGATGAGCCAGGGCACGTATCTTATGAAAGTCCAGTAGCAGAACTTAGTAGAGCAAAGGGCAGAACACCCTTCCGGAACAAGTAGTTAGTCCATTTCTCTGAGCCCATGTGGCAGGCTCAGGGTACAGTCTTGAGCAAAGCATGTGTTGCCTACATGCGGTGACATCTCTTCCATGTTGGCAAAATGGCCTCAAATTTGGCTGCTTAGGCCGCATGTGAACCAAATGTTGGTCACATGGTTGATTGCCCCCACACCTCGCCTCTAGGAATTGCACATCACTAAGGCCATCAAACAAAAAAGAGAGACTGGTTCAGCCTGGGCGGAGACCTTTTGTCTCCCCTGGTCTCCTCCCTGAGTGAGGTCACCAGGGGGAGGAGCCCCACCCCCCTCTCTACATCTCTTAGAATAATTTTTCAGTAGAATTCTATGCATGATGTTTATAGAGTCGGGCTGGTAGTATAATGGGGTTCCTGGCGAGATCCCCAACACAGACTCCAAGATCGACACTCCATCTCCCTTTGGGTAAGGAGATCAGCGCCTTGACCTGACGCATCTGGGGAATTTATCGGGGCGACTGTAAGATGTTCCCCAGGCCAGATATTGTCATAAAACCATAAGACCTTTGAACTAACGGGGGCGCCAGTGTGTCTATCAATGATATGCGGATTGTTTGCACAACACATCCTGTCTAAATGAACCCCCGCTGGGTTGATGAGGGTTGCAGTCTTATGCAGATACAGGCTTTTGACCAAATGGCTGATTGCTTCAGGGATAGGACAATAGGCCTGAACTAGATAGTAGTCTGACCACATTCCATTGGCCCTACTAGTCTTGAACTCAGGTCCCAACCCCCACTGTGCAGTAATATAGACCGATATTAATACCATAAGACCATATCTGAGCCTAATATCATGACATTCCCATTTTTATTTTATGTACCATGTCATGTTGCTTTTTACTCGTTTCTGCTTGCTAATTGCTACATGTATCCTTTGTTTGTGTTAAGTGTCTAGTGCCGACCCATTTAGGGGTTAATAAATATATAAAATTTAGAAAACTTGGTGTCGTATTATCCTTTGAGCCCAAAACACTCACTGGAAGTGGGTGTGAGGTAACTGAAGCAATCTCAGGTGTGCCAGAAGCAGGTTCTGGTAGGACGAGATCCTGCACAGTAGCCCTGGCTTTATGATGATAAAAGCACTGAAGAAATCAAAGAACATTATTCTCACAGTGTTCCCTGGTTTCTCCAGGAGAGAAAGAGCTCTGTGTAGAAGGTGGATGATGGCATCATCCACCCCAATGCCCGATCGATAGGCAAACTGGAGAGAATCCATAGCCAAGCTCACTAGAGGGCGGAGATGTGTGAGAACCAATCTCTCTAAGACCTTCATCAAGTGGGATGTCAATGCTACAGGTCTGTAGCCGTAAAGATCCATCGGATAAGGTGTTTTTGGAACTGGTACCACACAAAATGATTTCCACAGTTGTGATACCATTCCCAGCTTCAGGCTCATATTGAACATATATGTAATAAATAGAGATGAGCGAATCGAAGCTGCAGAAGTGGAATTCTATCTGAATTTCTGGAAATCTTCAATTCGCCACAAGTCCGGATTTTCTCATGCTTCCATGCATAAAATCGCATTTTTTTATAAAATGGCCACCGCACATGTTAGGACAAGGCGGAAGGGACTCTGGGAGCGCAGGATCACCCACAATGCCAAGCGTGCAGCTAATCAGCAGCCAGCTGGACCTGTGATGTCACAGCCCTATAAAAGCCCTCAGCCATTTTAGGTACAGTCATTCCACATCGCTCTTACTGTAGGGACAGACGTCGGCAGGAGCTAGGGAAAGACTTAGAAAACAGATAAAAGTTCAGGGAAAGAGGCTGAGCCTTAGAACTGTAGGGAAAGCATAGGGAAGAATTGAGAGAAGAATTTGGGGTGGTTGCAGGGTCATTTACAGCAAGAATTTGCAGTATAATTCACATTGCAGCACTCACTGCCGTTATACTGCTGCTCATTACTTATACCTGTGTCTTCAAGGTTGAACACAGAAAGTCTTTTGCAGTGCAGTACGGCAAAAACAGTGAATTATCATCCAATAATATCTGCACGTATCTGTAAAAAAGGCCTTTAATATGTGGGGAAAGACATAACCATATTTGCCATTTTGTTACCAGTATAAAGTTGCAGGTCAATCAAAACAGTATTGTCAATAATAATTCAATAATTCTTCGCAGTTATTAGCACTTAAAGGTGTTTATTAGTGTCTAAACCCATAAGGAGGACCATAAGGAGGACCATGCTCCTGCCACCCCCACCCCCTCTCACAGCTGCCATGCCAGTGCAAGTTGAGCACTCAGGGCCCCCCTGGTCAGATATGCGAGAGGATGGACAATGCCGCAGATAGGTAGTGGCCAACTTACTACATAGGATATCTCTATAGTAGTTCAGTTTGTCCTCCCTCTCAGCGGGTGTAAAAAAGGCCCCCCATTTTTCCCCGGTAGCGAGGGTCTAACATGGTGGAGAGCCAGTAGTCATCCCTCTGCCGAATGGTGACAATTCGCCTGTCACTGCGCAAGGAAGTCAGCATGCTTCGGGCTATTTGCGCAAGTGACTCTGAGGGACTCCCTACAGCGATCTCCACTGTATACTCCCACAGTGTGTCTGGGTCATCTGCCTCATCATCCTCATCTCCCTCTGGCTGTTCTGGTTGCTCCTGCTCCTCCTCTCCACCCTTTTGGCTACACATTGTTTTTGCTCCAATGTCCTCCTCATCCTCGTCCTCCATATCAGCCCCCACAGGGCTCATGTGACTGTGAGATGTAGATGCCACATCTCCAGTACCCTGACCAGCCAGATTGAAAAGCATCTTTTCCAGGATGTGAATCAGTGTAATGATGTTGTTCATCCTGTAGTCCTGGCGACTAACAAAGTGGCCTCCTCAAAGGGAACGAGCAAACGGCAGGTGTCGGAGCATGAGCTCCCACTGGCTAACGTTAAAGTTACAGTTGTGCTAAAGGCACAGTGAACTTGGTCAAAGTTGAAGGAAAGATGAATGCAGCACATTATCAGCAAATACTGGAGGTAAATTTGCACTCAGCCAGGAAGCTGAGCATGGGACGTACTTGGATGTTCCAACATGAACAACGATCCAAAACACAAGGCCAAGTCGACCTGTCATTGGCTACAGCAAAAGAAAGTTAAGGTTCTGGAGTGGCCATCTCAGTCTCCTGACCTCAATATCATTGAACCACTCTGGGGAGATCTCAAGAGCGCAGTACATGCAAAACAGCCCAGGAATTTACAGCAACTGGAGACTTTTTGCCAAGAAGAATTGGCAGTTTTGCCATATGAGAAAATAAAGAGCCTCATCCACAACTACCACAAAAGACTTCAAGCTATCATTGATGTTAGAGGGGGCAATATTAAGAACTGGGGTATGTGAACTTTTGAACAGGGTCATTTTGATGTTTTTGGGTTGTCATTAGGATTTAAAAAAAAAAGAGAAAAACACAGAAGTTTGACAGATGGCTTCAACCAACCACCAACCATGAGTAACTTTATATGGCAATAACTTTAACTTACACAAGTGATTTTGAGACTGTTAGTGGTAAGCATTGATCAATATTTTTGTATTTATTTATTAAATAAAATAAAATACGAAATTTGGAAAAATTCGCAATTTTCAAAATGTGAAATGCTCTACTTTTCAGACAGAATCATACCACCCAATTAAATTTAGAAATATTATCTACCATATCTCTGCTTTACAAGGCTTACAAGTCTTACAGTGACTTTCCAGATTTACAAGAAAATTTCCTATACTTGTTTTTTAGGGATCACTTCAGTTCTGAAGGGGATTATAAAAGGCATAATTATATTATATTATAATATATATATATATATATATATATATATATAATATTTTTTTTTTTTTTTTTTTTATTAGAAACCCCTCATAAAATCAATCCATTTTCAAAACTGCACCCCTCTAATTCTAAACAGCATTTGGAAAGTTTGTTAACATTCAAGCATTTCACGGGAATTAAAACAATATGGAGGTGAAATTTAGACATTTCATTTTTTTTTTCAATTATTTAGGCCTAAAATAAGACATTCACAAGGGGTTAAAGGAGAAAATGAATCTAACTTTGTTATGCAATTTCTCCCAATCATGTAAATACCCCACATGTGGATGTAAACTGATGTTTTTTAACATGCCAGAGCGTGGAAGGGAAGGAGAGCCACTGGGCACTTGAAAACCAGATTTTGTTGGAATAGCTTTCAGGTGTAATGTCTCATTTACAGAGCCTCTGGAGTCCCAATGCAATTAAAACCCTCCAAAAGTGATCCTATTTTGGAAACTACACCCCTCAAGGAATTTATCAAGAGGTGTAGTGAGCATTTTGACCCCACAGCCGTTTCACAGATTTAATTAACATTGAGATGTGTAATTAAAAATGACTAAAACGTCACTTTATTCCCAAAGTTTTCATTTTTACAAGGGGTTAAAAGAGAAAAAGCATCCCAGTTTGTTAATCAGTTACTCCTGAATATGGCAATATCCCATATGTGGTCATAATCTGCTGTATGAGTACAAGGTGGGCTCGGAATGGAAAGAACACTATTTGACTTTGTAAGGCAGATTTTGCTAGAATAGTTTTTAGGTGCCATGTCATGTTTGCAGGGCCCCTAGAGAACCAATACTATGGAAACCCTCCAAAAGTGACCCCATTTTGGAAACTACACCCCTCAAGGAATTTCTCAAGGGGTATAGTGCACTTTTTGTCCCCATTTTTTATCATCATTCAATTTACTTTAGAAGGCTTACAAGTAACACTGCCTGGCCGCCACACAGTGCAATATGCTCCCCACACAGTACAATATGGTCCTCAGAACCCAGTGTATAATAATCAGGGGCCCAGGGGAAGTGATTAAAAATAACACTTATACTCACCCTTCCTGGACATCCTCGCTCCGTCCAACTCTCTTCAGTATCTTCTTTGGGCCTCTTCTGCCTGTGACTGAAGTCACGCTTCCCAGACTTCATTGCTGGGGCCTATTATTGGGCCTCAATGGTCATGTAGGATGTGATGATGTCATTGTGCCGGCTTGCCCCATGTGACTGTTGGGGCCCAATCATGGGTCCCAGCAGTGACTCCTGGTACGCGTGATCTCAGTCACAGGCAGGAAGAGCCCAGAACAGGATCTTGGGGATCGTCTAAAAGCCCAGGATAGGAGAGTGTAAATTGTTTTTACTCACCTCCCCTGGGCAAACTATGTGTATAACGATTGGGAAACCAGGTTGAGGACTTATTTTTGCTGGGGGAGCAGTGCTTTTTAATTTAATTTTAATTTTCTCTCAAAGTTATTACCATATAAAGTGACACGTCAGTTTTGAAAAATGAGGCGGAGTATTCAAGTTACTTTTAGACTGTGTCCTTAAGGGGTTAAATATAGATTTAAAAGTATGGGCAAAAATACTAGCCATAAGATTGCATCCGCTCATCCCATCTTTCATACATGAGGAGCAATAGGGATTTGTCTTGGGAAGGGAGGGCAGAGACAACTCCTCTAGACTAAATCACACCATTAGATATTTCCACAAACCAGGTCGCCCTAGTCCTTCTTGGTGTAGATGCCAAGAAGGCTTTTGAAAGGGTAGACTGGGCCTACATGAAAATCACCCTGGAGAAATTCAATATACCATCCCAATTTATAGCTGCAATCTTCACACCCTACAGCCAGCCACACGCCCGCTTTAAAATTAATGGAACCCCGTCAACCAGTTTTGAAATCTCCTATGGGACCAGACAAGGCTACCCATCGTCACCCATACTGTTTATCATGGTCTTAGAGACCCTGTTACAGGCAGTATGGCAACACCCTAAAATCAAAGGCCTCAAGGTGCAAAGAGATGATTCTTTCCTCACCATTCACCGATGATGTGGTGTTCCTGAACTCTAATCCTACAGAAGGTTTACCAGAAATAGTGTACCTACTTACCCAATTCGGCATCATGTCGGGCTATGAAGCTAATCTTACCAAATCTGGAGAAGAGATGCTAAATCCTTCAGACAGACTACATTTACATGGCCAGAAGAAATGTTAACCAAAACTTCAAACCCTAGCAACATATGATAAACTACCCCTATCTTGGTTTGGCAGATAACAGATAAGAACAGATACCTTTGGTGAAGGGAGCATGCGAGATATGGAAATTAGTTCCTACTTGATCGCCCTTATGCCAAGGGGTCTGATATGACAATTAAATACACCATCATGAAGGAGCATACCCAGAACTGTGGAGGAGGCCGATTAACTTCACGATTCAGGAATTCTTTACCAACAACTCGAAAACTGACTGAGATTATCTCAAGACTGTACCATGTGTTTCTCCATCATATTTTCATAAATTACACCATACTACCTTTATTGACAAATTCCTACAAGAGTTCCAACTACACCCCAAATGACAATTTGAAAAGCTCCTAGCCTCCAAAACATCTATGCAGCTGAAAATGTCACCTCTGTTCAAAAAAATACATCGACCTCCCCCCAGGTTGAATAAATAAACATATGTCTCCTCGTGGGATCTTCAAGGTTAATACAATAACCAGTTTTAAAGAACTAATGTGCTGGAGAGACAGAAACCACACCCAATTCCTCAAAACTTGGTCGAAAAGGCTGGAAACTCAGAAATTGAACAGAAACCCATGCAAGCAAACCTCTCAACAACTGGCTCCCAGTTGCCCCCCCCTCACATGCAGGATAGAGACACCATCCTTACTAACTGTACTAACACCCCCAACAGTGTAGGATGGTGGTTTTCGCATTAAAGATTATTAAGTTAAGTTTATAACATAGGCAAGCCAAAGAAAACATACAAATCGAGAACAATGTCAGGGTGTGGGAAGGAGAGCATAGGGAGGGGATGGGATGGAAGACATCACATGGGGAAGGAGAGGGTGGGGAAAATAGATTGGAAGGCGGAAGGGTAATAAAAAGTGTTCCATAGGAGTCACACTTGTAGATGTGAGCTATCATCTTGCTTAAGTGAGAAGGTCCTCCATACAACAGATGTGCAGAATCTCCTGTAGCCAAGCTTCCATGGTGAGAGAGGAGATAGACTTCCACAACCTAGGTATGATGGATCTGGTTTCTACTAACAAGAAACCAATCAGTTTACATGTATGTTTTTTAAGCTTACAAGGAAAGAGAGAGAGGAGGAGAGGGGTTGGGTCATCCTCCAGCTCAACTCCGGTGATTGTCTTAATGCTGGGGACATCTTTCCAGAAGGGGTGCCATAGGGGGAAGTTCCACCAGATGTATTGCATTGTACCCCGATCTGCGTTGCATCTCCAGCATTGATCCGGGGTTGAGGGGAAAATTTAAAAGTAGTACAGAAGGAAATCTATACCAAGAGAGAATTTTGTAATTTGTCTCCAGACCTTTACAGGAGATAGAAAGTTTATGGCATGATTGGAAGGCGGTGAACCACACATCTAGTGGAAGAGAGACCCCGAGCTCCCGCTCCCAGCCTGTGAACAAACCGTATATGAGCGTGATGGGATGAGTGACAAAGAGGTCGAAATGCAGAGGTGTTCAAATGGAGACAGAGGTCTTTGAAGTTTTTGTCATCTTTTTAAGGAGGTGTAGAAATAATGTAGTTGCACATAATGCTATTGTGAGTTAAGGTCTCTGGTTTCCGGGGGAGCCAGATTAGAGTAAGGGAGTAGGAAAAGACGTGGACAAAACTTGATCGAATCTAAGAGGAGGCTGGCCAGGAGAGTTGAAGAGAAAAGGAGAGCGAAGAGCTGCTGGGAAGTCATTGGTAAATAGTTGTGTGACAGTGCGGTGTAATTTACGCGCACCAAGGACGTGACGTGTTATGCATGGAAGATCGGGAATAGTTTTATCCGACTGTGGTGAGCAAGAGGATGCATGATGGTAGTGGTCGTGCAGGGCTGATGGGGGTAGTAGTCACAGTTGTGTCACTGGCCTGAGTGGTCTATAACCCTGTTCCCCTGTCACACACATGGACCTCTTTCAATTCACCTTTCTGCAGAGCACAGGCTAGAATGACTTCTGTGACAGAGTCCAGTAACAACGGTTTTAAAGAACTTTACTAGGAACACCTCTTATAAGGCAAAGTACATATATCACAGTCTCTTTGGTAGTAAATGGCAGTACAGCTATTAAACTTCTTACAAGTAGTGCAGTACTTCAGTCACAGTCCCATATATCCTCTGAAATAGCAGGTATGCAGATTCTGAGTACGTAATAGTTACTGTGTACACAGTCCTGTGCAGCTTTAGCTCTACCTTTGGAGATATAACACAGCTCGGCTATACTGTGCAATGTGGTGCAAGAGAGTACTTACAGGGTAGGTGCTAGAACAATGCCCTATCGCAGGGTGCTAAAGCGCTGATTCAATGGCGTGGAAGCCGCTTAGGTTAGATCCAGCTGGGGAACCCATGAAAAGCGTGGATCCAGGCAGAGGACTTCTTTATCCAACAGGTTATTCCTCTGGCTTAGGCCGATAGAACAGGGTTAGGTTTTTAGATGATGATCTCCCAGGTGTGGACCGGCAGGAGTTCAGTAGTTGGGATGGACTGGTAGCTGTATATAGCCCATGTGAGGGTCTTACCAGCTTGGAGCAATGCTGGCAGACAAGTGCACTGGCTGGAGGCCAGGCTGAGACTCTTTGCAACAACCATCCCCTGTGCAGGCAGGGGCTGGACTAGGGACTTGTCTCGGATTGCCCCAGAAGCAGCATATGCTTCTATAGGCCGAGAGCAAAACAAGTGACTGAAGCAGCACGAGACTAGACATGTGAGTTTACAGAGCTAAGACAAGGTGCAAAGCTAGTTAACCCTTACACTGTCGCAGACAATCCTCAGTGTATGCTAAGTAATGCAGTAGAATACAATATACAGCACACACAAAAAAAAAAAAAAAAAAAAAAAAAAAAGGCTGACATGAGAAATTACCACCTGACAAAATATAAGATATTATGGCGGCATAATGTCGATTTAAACAGAATGTTAACATCCCATTCTGGGACACTGCACGACCAGTGATGTTTATGGAGCCATGGAAGGGTTGTGAGGGCATAGAGTCCTCTCTAGGGCAATCCAGAGTTTAGAATGGGCAGAGTGGTGCCAATCCAAGATGCACGCAGTGACTGCAGCCATGTAGTATTGGGTATAATCCAGGACAGATAGGCCTACTTTCTGTTTAGAGCTGAGCATAATTTGCTTGCCAATTCTAGGGGACTTTGAGGCCCAGATTAATTTAGAGAAAGTACTCTGGACCGTAGAAACGCTCTGGGGAGTACGATAGGAATTGTTTGAAAGAGGTAGAGAAGCCTAGGTAGGATGTTCATTTTCAAGAGGTTTTGTGTCCCAACAATTGAGATCAGATTAGAGGGTACATAATAGGGTAAGGAAGTTCAAAAAGTAGGTGTCAGAGTGGGAGTTTGGGAGGCGTACGCCTAGATATTTAATGGCTTTTGATGACCAAGTGAAAGGAAAGACAGACCGAAGTGAGTGGACCAAGGACGCAGACAGAGACATTAAGGGCAGTGCTTTTGGAAAGATTAACTTTATAGTTATTGAAGAAACTATAGGTGGCGATTTCACGGAGGAGGGAAGGGAGCGTTGTTAGTGGTTGAGTGATGAAGAGCAGGACCTCATCAGCTAACACCGATATTTTGAGATGCAAGTTCCTGAAGCTCAGTCCCTTTATATCCAGGTTGCGTCTGATGGCTACCAATAGGTGCTCAATTACCAGGGCATATGGGATCAGGGAGTGAGGGCAACCCTGAAGGATACCAGGATGGTGGTTTTCAATACTGTGTCTTTAAAGTATACTGTAGGTGGAGATGTTTTGGTCAAGAGTTAGAATTAGGTAAGCCTGGTGTGTGTCAATATACACTCCCCTGAACATCTGTCAGACTTTCCCACCAGTAGAGGTTAGACCAGCAGATGGTGCAAACATGCACAGAAGGAAGTTATGCTGAGGAGAATGCCACCTTATTGCACCATAGTTATTTAGCAAGTAGCACCTACTATTAAAGAGGACCTTTCACTACCTCCAACAATTTAAGTTCTTCAACATCTGGTAATAGGTGCTTCTCCACTCATTTTGGCACAGATGGAATTTTTTCTCTAGCCCCCTTCATTCACGAGCAACAAGTGCAGGTATGTAGGCAAGGGTGTGTAATTCAGAGCTCCAATAAGAGGCAGCCAGTATCAAAGCTCAGAATAACACCCCTTGCCTGCTTCTGTCCTCCTGACTGTAGAGAGCCTAAATATCATATCAGGCACCAAAATGAACAGAATTGATTATTTGGGAGTAGTAGGGGCTAGAGAAAAAAAAATCCAACTGTGGCAGAATTAGTGGAACAGCACTGATTAATTGCTGTAAAAATTTGGACTTGTAGAAGGAGGTGAAATGTCCTCTTTAAGATGTTCCACCTTAGGCAGGTGTATAGTTATAGGGCTTGCAGTGGTAGCAGTTGCTAGTGGGTCCTAGACCCAGATGGGGCCCCAAAGGCTCTTCTGCACATAAAATATACCACTATTTTAAATGGTGCAATGTAGATAATGACCTCATTACAAACTTTGCATTGGGGCCCAGGAGCTTCAAGTTATGCCTCTGATCTAAGGGTTTAGTTAGGACTACAGAATAATGCAGGAGCTTCAGACTGAGTTACAGTTATTTATTTGTTCTTGGTGGAGAAGACCATCCTACCTACTGCAGTCCAATGAAACTGCAGGCATATGGTGGATCGATAGAATTCTATGGGTGCTTTATTAGAGCTGTGTACAAAGTGAAAATTGTAAAGAGCTGTGTTCATGGTGTCTAACACTCTGTTGTGAGCACTGTTGCCTGCAGAAAGGGGGTCCTGGAGCTGACCAAGGGCAACATCTGCATGGAGTTTGTATGTTCTTACTGATAGGTTAATTGACTTTCTATGAAATTCTCTCTAGTGTGTATATGTATTTGAGATATGATTATGATACCCTTCCCACACACACACACACACACACACACACACACACACATACATATTACATATTGGGGACATAAATTGATATGAGTGATGACAAGCTCTCTACAATGGTGAAGAATATGCTGCAACCAGAAATGTATGGTTATAATAGTGGCGATAACAATAATGTTAAAAATATTGGATGTTAATGAAGAAAGTATTCTGAACAGATCTGAGACAGACAACTGAGCAAGTCTTGAAAGAAAGCCTTTACTTTATACCTCATGGTCATTTCTTTAGTTGCTGTTTTTAATTATGTGATATATCAAAGGCTTATATACAAGTCGTGATCTTATTCTGTAGCCCCTGCCACCCCACACTGCTAGCCTCTGGCTCTGAAATGCTGGGCTGAGATTCCCCCCACCCCACCAAACATCCAGAGTCATGGCTAAAAAATGTCAAAAAACAACAAGAGGCCACATAACAGCAGAAAGAAAACACATGATAGGCCAGCTCAGCCCTCCAAAGCAACTAATTCAAAGGTCAGAAAAAAGATGGAACAGAAAATCTGTGCACAAGCACAACAATAAACATACTGGATAACCTAACTTATATGTTACTTGACTGAACTAAAACACACTAATTGAAGAAGTTACCATAATGCATTGCACTAGGTTTGAGTGTGAGAATAATGAGCTTGTATGACATCAAGTCATGAAGGACTAGATCATCATCTGCTGTACTCTGGAGTTTTTGCATTAGTAACAAGATTACATTGCATGATGAGTTACGCACAATATACTTGAAGAAACAAATGTAGCTATGTCTGTTTTTTTTCTAATCCATGAAGGTCATCAATTCATCAAATAACCAAGAACAGAGAATGAGTATTAGAAGATTAGGAATTCTTAATTTAACTAACATAATTCTTTGATTGGAAAGCTTTCATTAAACTTTACATTTTAGCTAATAAAATATTATGTTCTTATAGGTACTTGTGTTTTAAGCAGGCACTTCAGATGCTAATAGATGTTGTGATAACAACAGTAACAAAGTTTTCATGGTGGATTCTAAAAGCATAAGGTATGTTTAACAATTGCCCTTGAGACAATTTCTATAGTTGGATTATAGTTATGTAGTTGCATATAATACAATGAATTAGTAACCTTGAAACAAGCTGTATGTCATAATGTCATAGAGAAAGTCAGTCACTGTATGAACATAGTAAACGTCATGTAATTATTTTCAAAACAGTATGATACAGCAATTTAAAGTAAAAGTAAACCATATTAAAGCATATCTAAGTAAAGTAACAATTAACAGAAATTATAATTTGCTACTGCTAAGAGCTAACAATTAGGATTATTCAGTATACACTGAACATATAGAACATGCACAACATGTAGAAAACCAAGTACAGCAGGAATATCTTGTCTTACCTTGGCTGGCTATGCTCAGACAGATGTGGCCGGTGTAAGACAGGAGCAAAAATGAAGAGTATACCATACCCCAAGGTATACCCAAGGCAAGGGGTGTGCATACTCTGTACCAATAAAAATACATATTTGACTAACTTAAAATGCAAAAAGATCAACTCTCAATGCTCAGTGGTGCACAACTTTCTTTTGTTAAGCTGTCAAGCATATTCTTCCAGAGGATCTATTTTATTTCCAATTCATAATAAGGATTAATTTTTCAGTTAATAAAGCACACTATGTGAAGGAAAGTATCATTTTGCTCAGTGGTAGCAAGCTAGGTATTAATTTGCTATAGTACCTGATGTATATTAATTGCACTTAATACAGATACAATTTTCAAGGCAAAGGTGACAAAAAACAAACACACATTTTCTTGATGCTAGAAAAATTAAAACAAATGTAAGATGCTAATAAAAACAAAGCTGCTGTAGATTTCCACTTTCCCTTTCCATTCACAAAAATAAGATAAAAACAGATCTGTAGGGTAATGAGGCCAGGAGAAGTGTTGCTGGTAAAAAGGAGTCTGTATGCAGAAGAGATAGAGTGAAGCCTCCCCCCTCACTAGCTGCAACACACAAAGGTTCCTGCTAGAGAGGAGGAAGGAGAGTGGAGAAGGAGGGAGGGAAAAAGGAGGGGGGCCAAGAAGAGAGAGGGAAAGGAGGGTGGTATGCTCCTCCTATACACTTTTCCTTTCCATAGATGCCATATTGCGAGTGATATTTGGACACTCATTTTAAGAGATCATTATGCATATTATGTGATTTCTAGCACCTGTAGTGATCTTTCATGTTATGGATGGTCAGTGTCGTGTCACATAGAAATTTCTGATAAATTGACTAATGGATAAGAACTTTCCATCTTTGTGCTGAAACTTACAAACAATAGATAAAGTCTCTTTTCCATGTCACTAAGGGTGGGTTCATACTTGCGGCGGCACTCTGTCCGCCGCGAATCCGACCTATGTGTCGGAAAACTGGATAGCCACTTGATGGGAAAGGTTTGCGGCGCATTGCTTAAAACCCCATTCACTTGAATGGGGTTTTAAAGCAATGCGCGGGTGAGCGCTTCCACCCTCTGCACCACGAAGCCTTTTTTTTCGTCGGAAACAAAGTCCTGCACGTGAATGGGGTTTTAAGCAATGCGTCACAAACCTTTCCCTATCCAGTGGCTATCCAGTTTTCTCACATTTAAGTCGGATTTGCGGCGGACGGAGTGCCGCCGCAAGTGTGAACCCACCCTCATCTACCTTACTAGATTTTGAACTAGGTTCTTTTATTTGCAGCTGATAAATTCTTTTTCTGTGGTAAGAACAGAAAATGAAGTAAAAAAAACCCTTTTCAACTAGCGTTTACAATTCAATATTTGCCCAGGTTTACTTGTCATGTCACAACTGGTTCTGCCTATGGCTTGATTGAAAAAAAAAAAGTGATAGAAACAAAAAGGAGATCTTTATATGACCCCAAGCTGAAAATATAAAAAGTAAAAAAAAAAAAATTCCCTTTGCATGTGATATTTGTTCTGCATACTTCTATTTCTAACAAAAATCAAGTTTTTCCAGATGTTCTGAGATATTTATTTTATTTGAAAATGGGGCAATAGTTCAAGATCAGCAGTATAATGTTAAATTAAGTAAGACCTTGTTTGTGCTTATTAGAATTTAGCAGTAAAATGTATTTGTGGAGAATAAGGAAAGAGGTTCAAATAGGTTTACCTATAGCTTTTGAAATAGTACAGTGCAAGAGCATGCTCAAGGGAGATTTGCCACAGACAGAGGCCAGAGGGGGGAGGAGGAAGAAGGAAGAAGATATATAGTGGGGAAAAAAGTATTTAGTCAATCACCAATTGTGCAAGTTCTCCCACTTAAAAAGATGAGAGGCCTATAATTGACATCATAGGTAGACCTCAACTATGAGAGACAAAATGAGAAAACAAACAAAAAAAAAAAAAAAAAAAAAAAAAAATCACATTGTCTGATTTTTAAAGAATTTACTTGCAAATTATGGTGGAAAATAAGTATTTGGTCACCTACAAACAAGCAAGATTTCTGGCCCTCACAGACCTGTAACTTCTTCTTTAAGAGGCTCCTCTGTCCTCCACTCATTACCTGTAGTAATGGCACTTGTTTGAAATTGTTATCAGTATAAAAGACACCTGTCCACAACCTCAAACAGTCACACTCCAAACTCCACTATGGTGAAGACCAAAGAGCTGTGGAAGGACACCAGAAACAAAATTGTAGACCTGCACCCGGCTGGGAAGACTGAATCTGCAATAGGCAAGCAGCTTGGTGTGAAGAGATCAACTGTGGGAGCAATAATTAGAAAATGGAAGACATACAAGACCACTGATAATCTCCCTCGATCAGGGGCTCCACGCAAGATCTCACCCAGTGGGGTCAAAATGATCACGAATAGTGAGCAAAAATGCCAGAACCACATAGGGGGGGACCTAGTGAATGACCTGCAGAAAGCTGGGACTAACGTAACAAAGGCTACCGTCAGTAACACACTACACCGCCAGGGACTCAGAACCTGCAGTGCCAGACGTGTCCTCCTGCTTAAGCCAGTACATATCCAGGCCCGAAGTTTGCTAGAGAGCATTTGGATGTTCCAGAAGAGTAATGGGAGAATGTCATATGGTCAGATGAAACCAAAGTAAAACTGTTTGGTAGAAACACAACTCGTCGTGTTTGGAGGAGAGTGAATGCTAAGTTGAATCCAAAGAACACCATACCTACTGTGAAGCATGGGGGTGGCAACATCATGATTTGGGGCTGTTTCTCTGCAAAGGGACCAGGACGACTGATCCGTGTACATGAAAGAATGAATGGGGCCATGTATCGTGAGATTTTGAGTGCAAACCTCCTTTCATCAGCAAGGGCATTGAAGATGAAACGTGGCTGGGTCTTTCAGCATGACAATTATCCCAAGCACACCGCCAGGGCAACGAAGGAGTGGCTTCGTAAGAGTGGCTTCAGCAGGAGTAACACTGGTTTTTATGTTTGCTCACTTCCCCTTGGCCTCCAATCATTATACTCTGGGGTGTAAAGAGACCCCAGAGTATAATAATAGTAGTTTCAGTTCGGACGTATTCAGTCTGAATGAAATCATGCAAGACGAATCTCGCCCAACAAATACACTTGCCATGTGCCCATGGTCCTATTTACCGGTCCCTGCTCCTGCCCACATCCACCTTCGCTTCCCCTTCTGCCCTCCAGGGGGATCCAGTGTGTCCCATATCCCCTGTCAGCAACGTCATGACACTGTTCATCGTGGAGAGCTGAGGTGTCCATGAAGCAGAGGTGGCCGTGAACAGGAGCGGGGGAATCGGCTAGCAGGGCTGCAGACTCGCGGGCAAGTATATTTGTTAGGTGAAGCTAGTGAGATTCGTCTCATGAGGATCGACTGCCGATACTCCAGCAGCTATTGGTCTATTAAAAAAAAAAAAAAAAAAAAAAAAAAGTCAGCTGATGCTGGCCCTGGACTCAATAGGGAATATGAATTGTATATATGATATCATGATTTTTGCATTTGATCCTCAGTACTGAGGATTTCATTATTTTACAGGCTCGGTCCTAAATTAATTCTTGGAGACCACTTGTTATCAGGTACCATAACCCCAGCTTTCTTACTTTCCCTTCTCTTCCACCTCTTCCTTTTTTTTCCAGCAATGTGGATGGGGTTAGCCAAAATCCCATCCACATTGCAGGTGATGTAAAATGCAGCTTTTTTTTTTTGCCGTAGCATTTTCTGCCGTGGCCAAAATGCTGCGTTTCCGCAACTTGGGGGCCTTAAGTTTTTATCAGTATTTCGTAGTGATGTTGGCCTAAAATTTGCTTAAGTGTCTGAAACTTTCCCTGGTTTGGTAAGATTTAACCCCTTATCTCCTCAGGGATCGGACCCGATTATATAATCCAGTCAAATATAATGCCAGCTGGGAACAGTAGATTCTATAAAATTCACTGGTTAGTCCATCTGGTCCAAGGCACTTAGTTTTAAGGGAGGCTATAGCCTGCCTTAAAGGGACCCTCTAATGCAGGGGTGTCAAGCTCATTTTCGCCGAGGGCCACATCAGCCTTATGGTTGTTTTCAAATGGCCATTAGCTACATTAATGCAGTCGCAGAATTACTATGCAAGTTAGCATATTAATATATGTTACACATGTTAACATATTGTTAATACACATAGGTAATAGTGTCCTAATTAGAGATGAGTGAATTTTTTCAAAAATTCGATTTGGCCGCTTCACTGAATTTTTCCACAGGATTCAATTTGAATTAATTTGCGGTGAATCGCATTAAAAAAAAACAGCTATTTCCTGGCTGCAGAGAGCCTGTATAGTGGTGCAGAACACTGTGCCTTGCAGTAACACGCATAGGGAGTCTGCTGTGGTAGTGAAACAATACTGTGAGTCAGTATGACATGCACATGACAGGCGTCGCTCTTAGAACCACTTCACACTTCACTTATTTGGCTAGTTACGGGGCCAAAAGTGACCAACTCACTCAAGTATGAACTCAGCCTTACAGGTCGATGTTAGTGCCAGGTATAAAGAACCGTGCAGATCCTACTGTAGCGTCTGATGATTCCACATAGAACAGGTTCTGTAGACATCTATTAAACACAAGTAGAGCCCCTCTGACAGAGTGGAGAAGGTGTTAGCAGTAAATTTATGTTGACGTCACTGATAATTTTTCCCTTCCTCTCACCCGTCAGAAAAATAACCCCCCCAAAAAACGGATCCTGTCTGTTGAGCATCAGCCTTCACTCGGTCAGGATTTGGTCAGTAATCCATCATATTGCTGATGCCAAAAAAAAAAAAAAAAGTGGATCCAAAACAGAGATGACACGTGAATGGAATATCTGCATATCTTGTGTTTTTTGGCTACCAAATCATAAGCCAATTCTGATGGGACCATACAGATGCTACACAGACAGGATCAGTCTCATTTTTCCTTCCTTCTGACAGATCAGAAGAAGTGTCAAATAAATGAAAAGTGACAGTGTTGAGGTAGCAGCAGCATGAAGAGGCCTCTGAGTGGCAAGATGACAACGTGGAGGTAGCAGCAGCATGATGTTATAAACCTAATGCAGTACAAGACAGATAATTAGTCCCAGAAAACCAGACACCCCTGCACACTAATGGTAAACAGCGCCGAACATCCGGCACCCCTCAAGCAGGCCGAAAACCAGCCTCCACAGGTTTTCACCAGAGCTCCTTGATGGTGGAGATGGACTTTGCTGCTTCTTTCGGCTAAAGTTGTAGCCCCCCAGGGAGCGTGGGACGCACAGTGCACCACAAGTCACAGCAGGCCCAGAAATCTGAAAACTACTCACCTGAGCAAGTGTAGGGGCTGATGGAAATCCAGGAGCAAGGGAAGATGCAAGAGCAGGTAGTTTCCAGGACGTGGCAGAGGTCCAATAAACTTAGTCGTACGGTCCAAGCCGTCAACAGGAGATGCAGTACAAAGGAATCAGACGAGAGAGTAGTCAGCAAGCCTGGTCGGTATCAGGAGGTCACGCAGTAGCAAAATCGGAGATCAACGAGAGGAGGTCTAGGAGGCTAGTGGTGGTCACAACAGGAGAGAACGAAGGTACAGAATCGGCAGGCAGAGAACGTAGGTCTGGAAACAGGAGTAGGAGGTCAGAACAACCAAACGGTAACAGAACGCAGAGTATGGAGCTAAAACCTAGAAACAGTGAATATCCAGCGGGGCCGGAGCACCAGAAGTACAAAGATATAGGATCAGGAGTGCAGGACAGTTAACCCCTTGAGGAATGAGCGCGCCGGCATGTGTGAGACCGGAGTGGCATCTCACAGAGCTACACATGAGTAGGCCACAGAGTGGCAAGGTGACATAATATGGAGGTGGCAGCAGCATGAGGAGGCCATAGAGTGACTCGGTGACAGAGTGGGGAGGTGGGTGGCACAAACAGTACCTGCTGATGATGGTGGTTGAAGGAGCACTTGGCATCAGATGTGTGGCATCAGGCGGGTGGCAGCATCAGAATAATAACTGAGGCATGTTGCCAGAAGAAACCGGTCTCTTGGCAAGGTTTGGGTGAGTCAGCATGGATGATTTAATATGATGCATCAGGCATTGGTGGGTGGACATCCTGGCCGATTCATCTTGACAAAGGTCAGTCTCTCCACATTTTGGGTGGACAGGCGAGTTCTCCTTGGGGTAACTATGGCATTTCGCTACACATTGCTTGTGCTCCAATGTCCTCCTCCTCCTCCAGTTCAGCCCCCACAGGGCTCATGTGACCGTGAGATATAGGCGCAATGTCTCCAGTTCACTGACCAGCCAGATTTACCAGCATCTTTTCCAGGATATGAATCAGTGGAATGACGTTCATCCTGTAGTCCTGGCGACTGACTAATAAAGTGGCCTCCTCAAAGAGCATGAGCAAATGGCAGGTCTCACTCATGAGCTGCCACTGGCTAACTTTGAAGTTACACAGGGGAGTACCTCTGTCCGCTTGGGTCATCAAGAAATCATTTATTTATGGCCTTTCTTGGTTTGTACAGTCGGTCCAACATATGGAGGATGGAATTCCAACGAGTGGAAACGTCGCATATCGGCCTATGTTGGGGGGATGCTGTTCTGGGGCTGCAGCTCAAGGAGGGTGTGCTTGGCGGTGTACAAGTGGCTGAAGTGCATGCAAAGTTTCCTGACCATTTTTAGGATTTCTTGCAGATGGGTGGAACACTTGAGGAAATGCTTGACAACCAGGTTGAACATGTGCGCCATGCAGGGTGCATGGCTCAGCCCTCCTTGATGCAGCGCCGACACCACGTTATCGGTCACTATGGTTCTGATTTTGAGTTGTCGCGGAGAAAGCCAGGATTAGATTTCTTGATGGACACGGAGCAGTTCCTCCCCTGTGTGACTGTTTGCCCAGGCAAATGAAGTTTAGAAAAGCGTGACACCGCTGTGCCATGCACATGTGGTATGCTGGAGGAGCACTGAATTGTCCCTGCAGTGGAGGCTGAGGACACAGTGGAAGATGAGGCAGACATTGTTGCAGGACCAACGGTGTGAGAACATGAAGGCGGAAGCAGCGTCACCTGGCCAAGTTGCTGGTGTGTCTGGGCAGGAACCACATTCATCCAGTGGGCCGTAAAGGACATATATTGTCGTTGACCGTAGTTACAGCTCCACATGTCGGCAATGCCATGCACTTTGGCAGACACCGACAGGCTCAAGGACTGACCCACCTTCTGTTCTACATATTTGTAGTACTGGTACTGCCTTTTTGGCAAAGAAACAACAGCTTGGGACTCTCCACAAGCCATCAGTTCTCTGAAAGGTGCAAAGTCAACCACTTGGAAAGGGAGGGACTGCAGCACCAGCAACTTGGATAGGAGCATGTCCAGCTTCTGCACTGTTGGATGACTAGGAGGAGGAGCAGAAGCATCAGGACCAGCAGATGGGAAGGACACACAGCTTCCTTTGCTGAGGTGGTGGAGCCTTGACTATCTGAAATGGGGTGCGTGCCACTGCGTGATGCAGAAGTTGCTGCGGCAGGCTGGACCACCACATTGGAGCCACGGTTCTCCCAGTCCACTTTATAGTGATGCTGCATATGTTGACGCAGGGCTGTGGTGCCAACATTGGCACACTGGCCACGCTTCACCTTCTGCCCACAGATTCGACATATGGCCATGTACAACTCCCCTGGTGGCTTAACAAAAAACTGTCACACTGCCGAATAGGTGATTTTACCTCAACACTCTGCACTGACTGACTGCTTCCACCACTGCCTCCATGAACCCCTGCACCACTGCTTGCTGGACAGGTAGGCTCCTGTGAAGTGGGTGGTTTAACCCGGGCACGTTTGGCTCCCGACCTCCCACTGCTGCCACCCTGCTCACTCCGCCGCTGCCTCATGCGCAAGCTGCCACCCTCTTCTCCAGATGATGATTAAGCCCCTTCATCACCCAGCTCCCAATTGCGATCGGCTACATCATCATTGAGTACTGTTTGCACGTCACTGATGTCCACCTCAACAGTCTCTGAGCCAGAAGCCTGACCGCTCGCAACAACAGCTCCTACGCCACTCTCCTCATCACTACTTGCCTGCCTACCAGAGGAAGCGGCGGATGTCTCCTCCAGATCTTGGCTGGGCAGTAGCTGCTGACTGTCCTCTAGTAGCTCATGTTCGCTGTATAGTGGATCTGAGCCCACAGCATAGAGTACTTCTCTGGCTGAGGGAATAGAAAAGGACAGAGGCAGATTGAGGACAGGTGAGGGCACAGGCCAGTAGCAGGCCCATGCCAACTAAGGGTTGTGTCTGACGAACCCACCGACTCTTGGCTAGGGGTATCTGATGCGACTTGGGATGAGGTGGATGACAGTCAACCATTCTAAAACCACTGGGTTGCTGGTCAAGACACGTCCGCTAGCTGACCCTGGGAGCTCAGGCCTCTGGAAGTGACCCCTGTTGTCATGACCCCTTACTCTGCTGCGACCTGTGCCAGAAACATTTAGGCCTGTGCCCCTCCCCTGTGCAGGGCCTGTCACTTCTGTCTGACATCAAAAATGTAAATGAAAAGGAAATTAATACAGGGCAAAAAGGCCTGTCATTTTCTCCCTTCAACTCACAATGACGAATAAGCCACTTATTCGAGTGTTTTCTACCACTTTCCCTAGCACCTGCTGACATCTCTCCCTGCACAAGGCACAAGTACACTGAAAAGTGCCTGAATCTAAGCTATTGGAGGGTATTTATCACAGACATCACAGGGCTGACTGCTGATTGGCTGCACGCATGGCATTCTGGGTGATTCCACATTCCCAGAGTTCCTTGTCCCATGTCCTAACATGTGTAGCAGCCATTTTAGGAAAAAATGTGATTCATTACCACGAAGCATGAGGAAATCCAGATTCGATGCGAAACGAATATTTCTTGAAATTCGGAACAAATTCCACTTCATCAGCTACAATTCGCTCATCTCTAGCCCTAATTATCTCTCCCCTGCAAGTAACAGGCCCCCTTTAAGTAATAGTGTCCTATTCGCCCCCAACACATACACAGATATTGGTTACCCCACAGGCAGTGGCGTAACTAGGAATTGCTGGGCCCCAAGGCAAACATTTGACATGGCCCCCCCCCAAACCGCTGCCCCCAATCGCCCCCCCCCCAACCCCCCCCAAAAAAAAAAAAAAACGCATTCCTGCGCACACTATTATGCCCCATAGTGGGCCCTGCACACAGTATCATGCTGCCCCATAGTGGGCCCTGCACACAGTATCATGCTGCCCCATAGTGGGCCCTGCACACAGTATCATGCTGCCCCATAGTGGGCCCTGCACACAGTATCATGCTGCCCCATAGTGGGCCCTGCACACAGTATCATGCTGCCCCATAGTGGCCCCTGCACACAGTATTATATCCCATAGTGGCCCCTGCACACACTATTATATGTCCCATTGTGGACCACCCATGAACAATTATTATACTCTGGAGTCTTTTCAGACCCCAGAGTATAATGATCGGAGACCCAGGGGAGGATAGAAACATAAAAAAACAATGTTGCTTACCTGTTCCTCGCTCAGGTCCACTTCCTGCTGCTTCGGCCGCCTTCAATTTTGGACCAGGCCGGCATCACGTGATGCGGGCAAGGCGTCGCGACACAAAATGACGTCCGCTGACGTCTGGGACATCACCAAACAGGCCCGAAGCCTGGAGAAGCACAGGAGAGGTAAGTACATTGTTTTTTATGTTCGCTCACCTCCCCTGGGCCTCCGATTATTATACTCCAGGGTCTGAAAAGACCCCGGAGTATAATGATAGCAGAGATTGTGGTGTTCGGCCCGCGGCCTCACTTACTGATCCCCGCTCCTGCTCACAGCAGCCTCCGCAGAATCGGAAGCGTAGGCGGCCATGAGCGGGACCCCGGAGAATGGTAAGGATATAGGGCCTGTTACCTGCTGGGGTTACTCCAGCAGGTAACGGCCTATTAAAATAAAAAAATGTCCCGGGCCCTGTGGCAGCTGCTACCGCTGCTACCCCGGTAGTTACGCCCCTGCCCACAGGTAATAGTTCTCCCCATCCCACATCAAATTACATTACATACAGTAAGGCCACAGAATCCTGGTGAATTTCATACTTACCTCTTTCCTGCAAAGTGATTATGTGACATCCAACTTTGCACCTCTTCGATTGTCCTCCTGGCTACCCTGCAACCTGCACTATGGTGCCACAAGCGATACCATGGAGGAGGAGACAGCATGGTCAGAGGGACATTAAAAGATGCAGAGCCGGGAACCACATCAGCACTTTACAGGAAAAAGTAGTATTTAATTCCCTACACCCAGAGACAATAGTGGGTCTATGAGGTCCCCTGGTTTTGGGGCCCAGTCACAAGGGTGACCACTGTGGTATAGGTGACCCCTATAGCTGTTTGTTCTGTCTTTGGCTAGAAAGTCCACAGCACTCCCCAGCTGTACAGTACTGGAGACCTTCCATGAAGTCACGTAATGTGGAAGTGAAATGATGTTCCCACACAGTATATGACACCATTTTTTTGCCCCCACACAGTATACGGTGCCCTTTTTTTGCCTCCACACAGTATATGATTCCCACGTGATATGTTAGGCCACTACATATTGTATTATTGCAATAGGTAGCAGACGATAATTTACTCATCCATCCATGCTCCTGTCCAGGCCAACTTCCACTGGCACCTCCAGGGCACGCTGTACCAGACACTGAAGAATGCCAGGATGTTATGTCTTGGCATTCTTCATTGTCATGACGCAATGTGCAGCAGAGCCCGGCCTGGACAGAAGCGTGGATAGGTAAGTAAATTATCGTCCACTACCTATTGCAATGATCCAATATGTAGCTGACGATTCAAAAAGAATGCTGACCCCAGTTCATGTCATGACATGCTACCAGAGGCTATCGCTGCAGGTCGCTTCAATGTAAGAGGCAGTCCTGGGCTGTGGGCCACAAAACCCACGGGTCTTATGTTTGACCCCTGTGATCTAATGATTGCACCTGGGATTCTGTCAGAGTTGGCAGGCCTAGATTAAAGAGAAAAAAAGTTTTTATATTTGGGAGATCAGGTTCGATCGTGGTGTTATCAAGTTTTAGATTGTACTGCCTGGCATAGTAGTCAGCAAAACAGTCAGCTATTCCCTGAGGGTCTACTATTTTGAGTGCAAACCTCCTTCCATCAGTAAGGGCATTGAAGATGAAATGTGGCTGGGTCTTTCAGCATGACAATGATCCCAAGCACAACGCTAGGGCAACGAAGGAGTAGCTTCGTAAGAAGCATTTCAAGGTCCTGGAGTGGCGTAGCCAGTATCCAGATCTCGACCCCATAGAAAACCTTTGGAGGGAGTTGAAAGTCCGTGTTGCCCAGTGACATCCCCAAAACATCACTGCTCTAGAGGAGATCTGCATGGAGGAATTGGCCAACATACCAGCAACAGTGTGTGCCAACCTTGTGAAGACTTACAGAAAACGTTTGACCTCTGTCATTGCCAACAAAGGATATATAACAAAGTATTGAGATGAACTTTTGTTATTGACCAAATACTTATTTTCCACCATAATTTGCAAATACATTCTTTAAAAATCAGACAATGTGATTGTTTTCTCATTTTGTCTCTCATAGTTGAGGTCTACCTATGATGTCAATTACAGGCCTCTCATCTTTTTAAGTGGGAGAACTTGCACAATTGGTGGCTGACTAAATACTTTTTTACCCACTGTATTTTAAAATTACATCATTTTTATTGTAGTCGTTTAAAAGATAGTGTAATTAGCTAAAAACAATCCTCGAGATATTTTAGAGGGATCTGAAGAAGCTTAATACACTCTTAATACACCATGCAGTATTTTGGATATGTCTCATATCTATAGGATCTTGTATCCTCCGTTGGTGGGTTTGGTTTTACCTTGCTTTTGGTCCTCTCTGAGATGTCCCCCATCCATGGTTATAATGCGAGCATTTTAGTTATATTGAGATATACTCACCTGTTACGATGATCTCCTGTCCACTATGCAGTATTCCCATATGTTTTTTGTTTTGACAGCGATGGTGGGGCAGGACCTGATGACGCTACTGTCAGGACTCCATGCTATTTGCTAGCTAATGCCCATGCGCATTAGCGGGGGACTTCCGGATTGGTTGGTTTTCAATCCGGAGGGTGGAGTTATGTCTTTAAAGAGTGAGGACCCACGCTCCTCCGTGCGGCCATACATCAGTTCCAGTGGGGAAATACTTATAAAATCTTAGCTCTCTTTGAACAATCTATAGCTAGCTGATATGAATATATAGAAAAAGCAGATAGCAGATTTACTCAACTCTAATGAAAGGGCAATCATTTGTATGCCCTCGAAATGCGTCAAGTGTTATAATTAGAAGATTAGTTATGATACTGAGTTGAGCTAGTTGTGGTGTGATGTGAACCTGCACCTTCTATACTCTTATATGGTTTTTTGGCAAACAGTGTCCACTATTTCCAATACCTAAGTGTATGGGATGGCGTTATTAGTGACTAATGCTGCACGGTACTCTTAACTCACAATTGTGCAGGGTGATGTGACAATTTATTGCTGCATATTTAATAGGAGTCTTTTTTGTTAGTCTCCATTGAATGGGATATACTCTGGGAGGGGTGTAACTTGGGGTTAATATACTACCTCCACTATATTATTAATGGGGGGGGGGGGATTTATCTATCAGTTACACCATTCCGTTAAATATTCCAGGGTATCCCTGTTTCTGGGGGCCAGCAGTATATTATTGCATTCTTGGGGAAGAGTTAATGTGTTCAAAACTATTGCTCAGCTTCTTCAGATCCCCGCTAAAATATAATATAAAATTGTTTTTAGCTAATTACACTGATATATTTTAAATGACTACAATAAAGATGATGTAATTTTAAGATACCTATATGGGTTTTTCACATATTCCTATTTTTCTATAAAAAGCTTTATAAAATAGTTTTTCCTCTCCATTATGGTAATATTTATTTTGCATGGTGTCGTCGGGGATGGGGCTATAACCTTTAATAAGGCCATGTTATGACATATATTATTTTGTTTACTTTTATTTATTTATTTTTTTTTTACATGGTGTCCCCATAAGGTCATAATAGACCTTTGGGGACATCTGATCACTTTTTTTTTTTTTTTGTTTGGGAGGCTGATTTTCCCTGGGGTTGGGCGGTCATGTTACTGCCCCAGGCACACTTTCTGATAATCCGGTGACATTCGACATTCCATTTCCCCGTTTCTGAAACATCACCAATACTCTCCCCCCCCCTCCACCCCACCATACTTACGTGTCTTCCTCTCTGGGAACAGCTCCTCCTCTTCTTTAACTCTGCTAACGCTTGTGCAAGCCGGAGGTGCCTCCGGCGTCAGAGGCACTTCCGGTCTGTGCATGCGCCATCAGAGGTTACATCTCTACTGCGCAGGCGTCTCCAGCCTGTGCACAGCCAGGAGAGTAAAAAAAAAAAAAAAAAAAAAAAAAAGGGGGGGAGGAGGATCCATTCCAGAAGGGAAGTCTAAACAGGAAGACAGGTAAGTATGATGGGGTGGAGGGGTGGGCAGGATAGCTAGGGAGACAGGGAGGGGTGTAAGGGAGTGAGAGGGAGGTAGTGTGGAAGCTACACCATGTAAACAAATGCAGAGGATGCCAGGAGCTCCCAGAGAAACCCAGAAATCACTGCTAAAGATATTTATATAACCCATTAATAGCACCCTTTAAAAAAAATAAATAAATAAATAAATTTTTGCCAAGAAAACCCCTTTAAATGCTATAGAGTTTTCTTTTACTGCTATGGAAACACCATTCTTTTTGTTTGGGGCTGGGGCCCCAAATAGTCAGAAATCGCGTGTGTGTGTGTGTGTGTGTGTGTGTGTGTATGTGTGTATCTATGTACATCTTCCAACTTGAGATGTGCCTCCTGGACTCAAAGAACATCTGCCTTTAATTGTTCAGCCTCCTTTCAAAGAATAGAGCGTTTATATGGGGAGTTAAACGTCTTAATGTTGAAAGATATTATTTTAAATACCATAGAGAGGATGAACAAGATTGCAGAATGCTGGTATGGTATCGGGACACATATACAGTAATGCCCAGAGCAATGTATGAGAGATACCTCTAGAGACACTGACATAATTCAAATTAGGGTGCAGAGTACTAAGCATAGGAATGAAAAATAAACAGTTTAAAAGGGAACAGAGAGCACTAGGCTCCATAACTGAAATCAAGAACATAGGGTAAATATATAAGAACAGTATACGATTATACTGTTAAAGGGGCTCAGAAAAACATCTGAGGTAGTGACACTAATCATCTGCTTGATGCTAATAATATGCTTGTCACTGTGTAAGCAGTGGAGCATACAGCCTGCCAGTGTATGCATGGGCCCAGGGACCTTCCATGGTTGGTGTTCATGACCAGCATGATCATCGTCGTCATCATGAAACAGATAAGCGTCAAACTCCTCCCATGGGTGCGCCTGTGATATATCAAGGACCCCCTCTGCATCCAAGGGAGAGTGTTCCTCCTCTTATAGTCTAGGAGTTCAAGTTTCTCTAAAATGCTGTCCAAAGACACCAACCATGGCAGGCCCCTGAGCATGCATATGCTGGCAAGCATGGCAGCCTGTATGTTCCACTGCTTACACAGCAACAAGTGTGTTATTAGCATGAAGCAGATGGATGAGTACTGGATGGCAGTGCTCTTAAGCCCTCACTATAAAGATAAAATGGGGGAATTCTTCCCCGCTTCCCAAAAGGAAGAAAAATTAGATCATCAGGATAGGCTGCATACCCAGCTTGCCGCAATCTTTAGGGAGACCACTGCAGCACAGCAACAATATTGGTGCTGCTGTCGCTAGCAATACTGCCCAGTTGGAATTGGCGGGGAGCCATCTAGCTGGATACTTGCTGCAGAATACAGCAGGGCGGCTCCTATGATCCAGGTTCATTAATTGCAAAACCACATGCAGCATGTCGCCTTATATCCATAAAACGATGATGGAGGCGGATGAAGAGGAGTGTGAGCGACGGTTTTCCCTGGTGAAAATAGTGTCTGGAAACAGTCCAGAGAGGAGAATCCAGAGGCGGTATATGGGCCCTACATGGTGTTGGAACTGGGCCTGCACAAACTGGGTGGAACTAGCACCTGGCCTTGCTGCATTTCTGGATTGTGGCTGCTCCCTCTCAAAGCATTGACCCAGTGGAGCGTGAAAGTCATGCATTGTCCTTGTCCATATGCGTCGCCCTAGCCCGGCCTTGGCGAGTTCACGGTGCGAATAGGCCCGGTACTGGGGTCGACAGCGCCTTGAAAGGGAATAAAATAAATGTTTATCGTGACGCCAGTTGGGGTTTTAGCTTGCGATGGAGGCAAGCCCGGCACTGCTGGTTGGGCCTCTGGGAATAGGTAGTGATAGAGTGCCAGATATTGTACCCTCCCCAACTAGGGCAGATCCCAGGGCCAACTGATATATGAGGAAGAGCTGGTGTGCAGGCAGAGGAGCAGTGAAGAGGCGATTAATAAGAAATACAGTCCAGTCAGGGGTTAACCAAACACTTACGGTTTACTTCTGTAGTCAGCAAGGAATAACAGATCTTACAGGAGAATTCACTTAGCTCTGGTATAGTGAGATGCCAGTTTAACCACATGGGTAATTCAGCCTTCCAATGCTGCTGTACCTCTAATAGATTTCCCCTGATTCTGGATTCCAGAAGCTCAGAGGTCAGATATAACCAGATCTGTGGCTCTTCCAGACGGCAGGTAACGCGAGTTCTGTCGGGTGCTGGGTACGCACACTCACCCTAACTCTATGTGTTACTGAGCCTCCAGGAAATCTGCACTACTGGACCTGGATCCAGTAATTCTCTCGATGTTCTAAGTGTGGCAGACACTTAGCTAGGAATCGATGGTCCTTACTCTGCAGCTCCTTGTTTGATAGATACTTGTTCTCATCAAAACGCTGGAATCCTGTGCTGTCTCATTACCCTCTCTGCAGACTGTTGTATCACCAGCTCCGTGCAGCCCTGCCTCATGGATCCCCTCATGGATCCCCTCTCAAAAATGAAACTAAAACACTTCTAGGCAGTAGCTCCACCCCTTTTTAAAGAGGCAGTCACTGGGGATTTGTCTAATGCTAACAGGTTCTCACTATACCTTCACAGTACACAGTAGAGATCACGTGAGGTGACATTTATAGCGACCCACTCTGTGGGGCGCTACACATAATTGCTGCTCCATGTGTTGACGGTGGCATGCACTTTTCCCCACATTAACGTATCCAAGGAAAGGCTCACATTCTTCGACACATGGCAACATAAAACAGGGACAGCTTTCCTAGAGAAATAATGGCAATTAGAAATCATTCATTGAGGTTCAGCGCATGCCATTTGTTTTCAAAATGCAGTGGAATTCACTAAGTGGTTCGGTAACAACTGCTTGGCCAGGTGCCAAAAGTGGGGATGTGCCACATGAAAAAAGTGCACAAAGATGAGTCTATCGCAAGCCCTCTCTGAAAAGAGAAGGGCCCCCTGAACAAACCAGACCCTCCAGACCAAAAGGTTCAGGGCACAAATGGCCTCCCCGCCGAAGTAAAGGAGACCTCTTGCTCCTGGCCTCCTTACATGATCCTATAAAAGTGTGGTTACACTATAGGACCAACATTGATGGCACTAGCTGATACTTTTAAATTAGCTCACAATATTTAAATTGGAAATAATAAAAATCATGAGTTATTTAGTTAGTGATGATTAATGGGAAATCATAGGTTGTTTGTTGCCAACAGGAAAAGTAGATAATGAATTAGAATTGACCTACCATTTATGAGGGTCAAACTAGTTACTAGTATATAGTTGCTTCTAGCAGCACTAGCAGCGGAAACATGTCTGCCACTAGCACCATTAGTGCCACCCCATGGGCTTCCCCTAGGTCTGCCCCTGGCAGACTTTTTGGACGTTAGGCTTGCACAATTACTATCACCACTTTCACCACCCACTTCATCTGAGGTCACCTTGTCACCCTGACCCAGTTGCCAGGTCCTATCTGCAAAATAATCATCATCATCATCATCATTGGCAAAGTCATCGTCTTACCCACTTTTTTTTTTTTTTTTTAATCACATATAAGATATCATAGCCATGGGATTCCTACACACACTCAGAATATATACCTTCAGATTTCCCTCTAGCTCCCCTACCAGAATGACTACTTGTAAGTAGTACCACACCCACCAGTAAAAGCAACAGTGGAAATACGTCTGACGCTTCCACCATTTCCACCCCCCCCCTCCCCACCCTGCGAGCTTCCTCTAGGTCTGCCCCAGGCAAGCTTTATGGATGCTGGGGCTGGAATTGTTACTATCACCACTGCCTCTACCCTCTTTACCTGATGTCACCTTGTCACCCTGACCCAATTGCCAGGTCTTATCTGCAAAAGTATCATCATCGACAATGTCGTCATCTTCTCTGCTTTTTTCTAACACATCATCATGGCCATGAACACTCTCAGACTTTCCATCTCCATATATCTCCCTAGCTCCCCTACCAGATCAACTACCAGTAGTAGTAGTACCACACCTCTTCCACTAGTACCTCCACCACCAGTAGTCATCTGCTCTGTTGCACCCAATGTTGTTTCTTCCAGCTCATCTTCAAGAGAAGGAAGACTGCTCTAAACTAGGAGAATTAGATTGCTTGGCAGGTGCCACATCACTAACAGGAATCTGGGACAGTGAAGAAAAGGCCCTGCAATAAATTGCATGTTATGTGGAAGGAGGAGGAACACACAGAAGCAACTCAAGATCAAATGACTGCTGGATGCAATATCCTCCTGTGACTGAGATGAGCCTGCTAAATAATCAAAAACTTTGTCTTCATAAAAATCCTGCAGCTACTGGCAGTGTCACCAAAATCCAAAGCAGTGTTGCTCTTGTCACCCACATTGTTATTATTAGTAGTAGTACTTGTTTCCTCCTCCCGCTCCTTTTGCCTGTTTCCTGCCTTGTTTTTTTTTTTTACGTAGTGTAACAGAGTGTTGTTGTTATTAATCTGAACAAATTATTTTAAGCATTTCTCTTTATGCGCATATATATTAAAGATGGATGAACCTCTCAAGATTCATTTCGTGTTCAGGTTTGGTGGCTCACCTTCTGTTACCTCTTTGGTCCTCTTTGCAGTGTCCAGTGCTCTTCTGCGACATCATCGGCCTGGGCTCAGTGCTGAAGCCTTTGCTTGGCCTCAGCAGTGACCTGGGCATGCCGATCGTCAAGACATCATGACGCTCAGAGTGCCCATGTGACAGCTGTTGGCCCAATCACTGAGCTTGTTACACTATGTATGGTCAATCATTAGAGCAGCAAAATAAAATTGTGAAGACTCTCTTACCGGGCTTCCGGAGACTAATGACTGACAGGTATCCACAATGCAGCAGGCAGAATGCTGGAACTTGTAGTGCACTGGCAGTAGCAGGTATCCACAGTGCAGCGGGCAGTAGTAGGTATACACAGTGTAGCAGGTATACACAGTGTAGCAGGTAATATAGAACCAACTGAGATCAGTAGGCCACAGCTCAAGGATTGCCAGAAGTAGAGTTCAAACACAATACTTAGGCACTAAGTGAGCAGGTGCAGGAGTTCAAATAATCATCAGGCAGGAACCAAGATGGTCACAGACAGGAAAGACACAAAATGTCATCTTGCTATGGGGCTGGTACTGGCAAAACAAAGAGTTCATCAATTAAGATCCTGACAAAAACCGTGAATTTACAAAAAAATGTTTTCACGATTAGCGCAGGCTAGAATGTATTTTGGGTGTACATACCAAAAAAAAAAAAAAAAAACCTCTGAAATAACGGAGATTTTTTTTTTGCATGCACTGCAACTACTAGATATATAAGGTACAGACCAAAAGTTTGGACACACCTTCTCATTCCAAGAGTTTTCTGTATTTTCATGACTCTAAAAATTGTAGATTCATACTGAAGGCATCAAAACTATGAATTAACACATGTGGAATTAAATATTTAACAAAAAAGTGTGAAACAACTGAAAATATGTCTTATATTCTAGGTTCTTCAAAGTAGCCACCTTTTGCTTTGATTACTGCTTTGCACACTCTTGGCATTCTCTTGATGAGCTTCAAGAGGTAGTCACCTGAAATGGTTTTCACTTCACAGGTGTGCCCTGTCACGTTTAATAAGTGGGATTTCTTGCCTTATAAATGGGGTTGGGACCATCAGTTGTGTTGTTCAGAAGTCAGGTGGATACACAGCTGATAGTCCTACTGAATGGAGTGTTAGAATTTGTATTATGGCAAGAAAAAAAGCAGCTAAGTAAAGAAAAACGAGTGGCCATCATTACTTTAAGAAATGAAGGTCAGTCAGTCCGAAAAATTGGGAAAACTTTGAAAGTGTCCCCAAGTGCAGTGGCCAAAACCATCAAGTGCTACAAAGAAACTGGCTCACATGAGGACTGCCCCAGGAAAGGAAGACCAAGAGTCACCTCTGCTGCGGAGGATAAGTTCACCAGCCTCAGAAATCGCAGGTTAACAGCAGCTCAGATTAGAGACCAGGTCAATGCCACACAGAGTTCTAGCAGCAGACACATCTCTACAACAATTGTTAAGAGGAGACTGTGTGCAGCAGGCCTTCATGGTAAAATAGCTGCTAGGAAACCACTGCTAAGGACAGGCAACAAGCAGAAGAGACTTGTTTGGGCTAAAGAACACAAGGAATGGACATTAGACCTGTGGAAATCTGAGCTTTGGTCTGATGATTCCAAATTTGAGATCTTTGGTTCCATGTCCACCATGGTTCCACCATGTCTTTGTGCGACACAGAAAAGGTGAACGAATGGACTCTACATGCCTGGTTCCCACCGTGAAGCATGGAGGAGGAGGTGTGATGGTGTGGGGGTGCTTTGCTGGTGACACTGTTGGGGATTTATTCAAAATTGAAGGAATACTGAACCAGTATGGTTACCACTACATCTTGCAGCGGCATGCTATTCCATCCGGTTTGCGTTTAGTTGGACCATCATTTATTTTTCAACAGGACAATGACCCCAAACACACCTCCAGACTGTGTAACTGCTATTTGACCAAGAAGGAGAGTGATGGGGTGCTACGCCAGATGACCTGGCCTCCACAGTCACCAGACCTGAACCCAATCGAGATGGTTTGGGGTGAGCTGGACCGCAGAGTGAAGGCAAAAGGGCCAACAAGTGCTAAGCATCTCTGGGAACTCCTTCAAGACTGTTGGAAGACCATTTCAGGTGACTACCTCTTGAAGCTCATCAAGAGAATGCCAAGAGTGTGCAAAGCAGTAATCAAAGCAAAAGGTGGCTACTTTGAAGAACCTAGAATATAAGACATATTTTCAGTTGTTTCACACTTTTTTGTTAAGTATATAATTCCACATGTGTTAATTCATAGTTTTGATGCCTTCAGTGTGAATCTACAATTTTTATAGTCATGAAAATACAGAAAACTCTTGGAATGAGAAGGTGTGTCCAAACTTTTGGTCTGTACTGTATATATATAAATTATATATGCATACTTGCACATACAGAGAAACGCTTAATATATTTTGTTCAGATTAACAACAATGCACCTTCACACTGCATACGGGTCAGACACCAAACCAGAGCGGAAAAAAAAAACCTTGAAATAACAATTTTTTTTTTTTTAGCTCAGGCTAGACTGTATACTGAGTGAACAACAAGAAACCAAGAATTATATTTTTAATATTTGTGCAGGCAAAATAAGCAGCACTTTGCTGTTAAAACAGCAGTATGTATTTAATTAAATAAATTTAACTCTTGCCCAAAAAAGTCCTTAACAAAACATTTTTTCACTAACAGGAATGTCTTGTCAGTAAAAAAAAAAAGTATGTTTAAAGAATGTGTATAGAGATGAAATTGCTCTAATGCAAGTACTGTCAGGTAATATTAGATTATTGACAATGAAAGGGTTAACTGTCTGTGTAAGCAAGCAGTAGCAGCACAGATTCCACCCACTGTCCATGAATCTGTCCTATGTCTAGTGAATTCTAACACTATTCAGCCTGTGTAATAATTGCTTGATTCAATGCAATGACTTTCACAGACATGTGTAAGTCATTGCACTGTATTTCCTGGTAAAACATGTGGCAGCAGCCATTTTTTTGTAGTGCAAAACTGTGCAAAAATATATTTTTTTAAAAAGTTGCCATATTCTGACACCCGTAGCTTTTTTATACTTTTGTGTATGGGGATGCATAGGGCGTCTTTTTTTGCGGGACCAGGTGTACTTTTTAGTTATACCATTTTGGGGAACTGCTATTGCTTTGATCAATTTTTATTCAAATTTTTATCAGAGGCAAAACAGTGAAAAAACGGAGGTTTGGCACTTTAGATTTTTTATCCCCGCTATGGCGTTTACCATACGGGAAAAATATTTTTATAGATTTGTAGACAGGCATTTTCGGACACAGAGATATCTAATATGTATGTGTTTTACAGTATTTAACTACTTTTATATGTGTTCTAGGGAAAGGGGGGGGGTGATTTGAACTGTTAATATTGTTTATTTTTATATTTTTCTGTTCTTTTTTTATTTTTTATTTTGCATTTATTAGACCCCCTAGGGGTCTTGAACCCCAGGGGGGTCTGATCACTAATGCAATGCATTACAATGCTAATGCATTGCAAAAAACGGCGCTTTCTATTGTAGGCTACATAGAGTAGCCTGTAATAGACGTTAATGAAAGACGAGCCTGGGAGCCTTCACAAGGCTCCCAAATGTCATAGCAATGGGACGCCGGACCTGAAGCTTGCTTCGGGTGCCGGAGATCCCCGGCAAAATGGCGGCGCCCGCACTCCACTGGTAAAATGGCGCCTCGGTCAGCTTTGACCGAGGCGCCAGAGGGGTTAATGCTCGCGATCAGTGGCACCGGCATGAAGAGGACATACAGTGACCCAGTGGAAACAGCATGAGGGCGGCATACAGTGACCCAGTGGCTGCAGCATGAGGAAGCCATACAGTGACCAAGTGGCAGCGGCATTAGGAGGACATACAGTGACCCAGCAGTGGCTGCGGCATCAGGAGGGCATATAGTGACCCAGTGGTTGCGGTATGAGGAGGGCATTCAGTGACCCAGTGGCAGCGGCATGAAGAGGCCATACAGTGACACAGTGGCTGCGGCATGAGGAGAGCATACAGTGACCCAGTGGTTGCGGGATGAGGAGGACATACAGTGACCCAGTGGTTGCGGTATGAGGAGGGCATTCAGTGACCCAGTGGTTGCAGTATGAGGAGGACATTCAGTGATTCAATGACAGCGTCATGAGAAGGGCATACAGTGACCCAGTGGCAGCGGCATGAGGAGGCCATTCAATGACTCAGTGGCAGCAGAATGAGGAGGGCATACAGTGACCTGGTGGCAGCGGCATGAGGAGGGCATACAGTGCCTCAGTGGAAACGGCATGAGGAGAGCATACAGTGACCCAGTGGCTGCGGCATGAGGAGGCCATACAGTGACCTGGTGGCAGCGGCATGAGGAGGGCATACAGTGACCCAGTGGAAACAGCTTGAGGAGGGCATTCAGTGACCTGGTGGCAGTGGCATGAGGAGGGCATACAGTGACCCAGTGGCAGCAACATGAGGAGGGCATACAGTGACCCAGTGGCAGCGGCATGAGGAGGCCATTCAATGACTCAGTGGCAGCAGAATGAGGAGGGCATACAGTGACCTGGTGGCAGCGGCATGAGGAGGGCATACAGTGCCTCAGTGGAAACGGCTTGAGGAGGGCATACAGTGACCCAGTGGCAGTGGTATGAGGAGGGCATACAGTGACCCAGTGGCAGTGGTATGAGGAGAGCATACAGTGACCTAGTGGTTGTGACATGAGGAGGCCATACAGTAACCTGGTGGCAGCGGCATGAGGAGGGCATACAGTGACCCAGTTGTGATGATTCTGCTTAAATATGGCTATAACTCAGAGATGTATTTTGATCTCTGGGTATAGTATCTCCCTTCTTACCTGCATTTATTCATAATGTGCGTAGCTATAAGCCTAGGTGTATATTGGCAGTAGTAGCAACACTGGAACAATAGGGCTTTGTATCCATCCCAGCAGGGCTCCATTGTATTCCTACACAGCCCTGAGTGATCAAACAAAAACATGCATTGTCCAGTCTGCACTGATAGATCAGACCTGGTTGATAACATTGTATCATTCCACTTGGTCTCAGCTCTATACAAAAAATCTGGACTTGAGTGCATTATTCAATCAGACTTGCTGCCGCCAGTGACCTCATTCTGGGAGGTGGCATAAAGGGTATAAAAGATGAGGTAAGAGGCAATGGGAGGAGATTGGGCTGAGACCATCACAGACTACAGAGTTTTTACAGACAGACCACTGTGAAGAGCATGCAGGCTGGATTATTGTATTAATGTCACATGCTAACAAGCCTCCACTGGTTACTCACACATACCAGAGCATGTGTGAGTGTTGGACTACAGAACCACATCAAGGAGATGTGTGGTAAAGTAACTATTTCACCTTTATTCCCTTTTATTTTAAGTACTGTATATTGTAACTAGTAACTGTTAATGCTTGTTATGCTAATCTGTTCTGAACTGCATGTGTTAGATGTTAATACCGACCCATTTAGGGGTTAATAAATATATAAAATTTAGAAAGCTTGTCTTGTATTTATCTTGTGGACCCAACACTCACTGGAGGTTAGTGTGGTTTTTTATGAAAGAAGACTCAGGTGTGAGCCAAAGCGGTGTTGGCGCACTGAGGATCTTTCACACCAGTGGAAATGGCTTGAGGAGGGCATACAGAGACCCAGTGGCAGTGGTATGAGGAGGGCATACAGTGACCCAGTGGCAGCACCATGAGGAGGATGCAGAGTTTTGCAGTCGAAGCTGCATGAGGAGGGCATATAGTGACCCAGTGGCTGTGGCATGAGGAAGATGTACAGTGACCTAGTAGTTGCAGCATGAGTAGGGCATTCAGTGATCCAGTGGCAGCGGCATGAGGAGGGTATACAGTGACCCAGTGGCAGTGGCATGAGGAGGAAATACAGTGACCCAGTTCCTCCCCTCTGTGACTTTGTTCGCCCAGGCAAACAAGGTTTAGAACAGTGTGATACCGCTGTGCCCTGCACATGTGGTGTTGTTAGGGTCTTGCCAAACGAAGCAATACCCTGACACTACTGCAGGGGTCTGGGAGGAAGGACAGAGACAAGTGAGCCCTAATCTCACCCCAGCCACTGTCCCTTCCTATTGCCTCAGTTACCCTAAAAGACAAAAGGACAACCTGAAGACAAGCCCTATACTGGGTAAGTGACACATAGAACAGGACAAGACAAAAACAACACAGAAGCAGAGTGAGCAAGCCAAGGGGTCAGTACCAAATGAGCAATGCAGTACAAAATCTAAATCCAAGAGAATAGTCAAAGTCAAAGCCAGTGGTCAGAAAATCAGGTAACAAAGTAGTAAGGTATATCACAAGGAGAGCAGGCAAAGACAGAGCAATAACCGGCGACCATGTGAGGGCTGACAACCTGTTTATAGAAAGTCTGGGACCAGCCCAGAGCTGATAGGTACACAGGCTGTCAATCACTCAGGCCAGGAAGAGATTAACTCTATGCAGTCCAGAGAGAAATGTTCCTAATTACACGGGTGTGGCTTTACACAGCAAGAGAACTAGGACCATGTTCAGACTGAGCATCAAGAAGCTTACACAAAGAACCAAATTGAAGAAGCCTCCTTCGCCACAGCGTGCGAGCGGAGGGCGGCGCCGAGACCCGAAACGGCAGAGACGTTACAGGTATGCAGTAGGAGCACTGTGAATTGTCCCTGCAGTGGAGGCTGAGGAAACTGTGGAGGATGAGGTGGACATTGTTGCAGGACCAACGGCGTGAGAACGTGGAGGCGGAAGCAGCGCCACCTGACCAAGTTGCTGGTGACAAGGTGACAATGTGAAGTTGGCAGCAGCATAAGGAGGGCATACAGTGACCCAGTGTCAGCGGCATGAGAAGGGAATACAGTGACCTGGTGCCAGTGGCATGAGAAGGGCATACAGTGACCCGGTGGCAGCAGCATGAGGAGGGCATACAGTGATCTAGTGGAAACAGCTTGAGGAGGGCATACAGTGACCCAGTGGCTGCGGCATGAGGAGGCCATACAGTCACCCAGTGGCAGAGTGTGGAGGTGGTAGCAGTGTGAGTAGGCCACAGAGTGGCAAGGTGATATAAGGTATATGGAGCAACAGCCTTAGGAGGCCATATAGTGAACCAGTGGCAGAATGCGGAGGTGGCAGCAGCATTATCAGGCCACAGAGTGGCAAAGTGATATAATATGTAGGTAGCAACAGCCTTAGGAGGCCATACAGTCATCCAGTGGTAGAGTGAGGAGGTGGCAGCAGCGTGAGGAGGTCATACAGTCACCCAGTGGCAGAGTGAGGAGGTGGCAGCAGCATGAGGAGGCCATACAGTTACCCAGTGGCAGAGTGAGGAGGTGGCAGCAGCATGAGGAGGCCATACAGTCACCCAGTGGCAGAGTGAGGAGGTGGCAGCAGTGTGAGTAGGACACAGAGTGGCAAGGTGATATAATGTGTAGGTAGCAACAGCCTTAGGAGGCCATACAGTCACCCAGTGGCAGAGTGCGGAGGTGGCAGCAGCGTGAGTAAGCCACAGAGTGGCAAGGTGATATAATGTGTAGGTAGCAACAGCCTTAGGAGGCCATACAGTCACCCAGTGGCAGAGCGCGGAGGTGGCAGCAGCGTGAGTAGGCCACAGAGTGGCAAGGTGATATAATGTGTAGGTAGCAACAGCCTTAGGAGGCCATACAGTGAACCAGTGGCAGAGTGAGGAGGTGGCAGCAGCATGAGTAGGCCACAGATTGGGAAGGTGATATAATGTGTAGGTAGCAACAGCCTTAGGAGGCCATACATTGACCCAGTGAGGTGAGGCAGCATGGATCATTTAATCTGCTGCATCAGGCATTGGTGGGTGGAAATCCTGTCTGATCCACGTCTGATTCATCTTCACAATGTTCAGTTTTTCAAAATTTTGGGTAGACAGGCGAGTTCTCCTTAGGGTAACTATGGCCCCCACCGCACTAAACACCCGGTCTTATGCCACACTACTGGCCGGGCAGGACAACTTTTCCAGGGCAAACTCGGCCAGTTGCAGCCACAAATCCAGTTTGGCTGCCCAGTAGTCCAGCGGATATTCGATGACGGGTGGCAGGGTGTACTCTAAGTATGCCAGCACCTGCTGGTTCAACTTCTGCTCTGTGTCTTGCTGCTGATGAGCAGCTTCTTCACTATGCGGGGTGAAGAAAGCTGTTCATCAGCGAATCTAGGCTCAGGCTGCTGCTGATGGAGCCGATACTGCTCCTGCCACCCCCACCCCCCTCCCACAGCTGTCATGCCAGTGCAAGTTGAGCGTTCAGGGCCCCCCCGGTCGGACATGCAAGAGGATGGACGATGGCGCAGATAGGCAGCGGCCAAATTGCTAGCATGTGTCTATAGTAGTTCAGTTTGTCCTTCCTCTCAGCGGGTGTAAAAAAGGCCCCCATTTTTCCCTGGTAGCGAGGGTCTAACCTGGTGGAGAGTCAGTAGTCATCCCTCTGCTGAATGGTCACTGGGCAAGGAAATCAGCATACATCGGGCCATTTGCGCAAGTGACTCCAAGGGACTCCCTGCATCCATCTCCAAAGCATACTGCCACGGTGTGTTTGGGTCATCTGCCTCATCCTCCACATCTCCCTCTGGCTGTTCTGGTTGCTCCTGCTCCTCCTCTCCACCCATTAGGTTACACATTGATTGTGCTCCAATGTCCTCCTCATCTATTTCCTCCTCCAGTTCAGCCCCAACAGGGCTCATGTGGCCTTGAGATGTAGACGCCACATTTCCAGTCCTCTGACCAGCCAGATTGAAATGCATCTTTTCAAGGATGTGAATCAGTGGAATGATGTTGTTCATCCCGTAGTCCTGACGACTGACTAACAAAGTGGCCTCCTCAAAGGGAACTAGCAAACGGCAGGTATCACGCATGAGCTGCCATGGGCTAACGTTAACGTAACACAGGGGAGTACCTCTGTCCGCTTGGATCATCAAGAAATCGTTCATGGCTTTTCTCTGGTCATATAGTCGATCCAACATATGGAGGGTTGAATTCCCACGGGTGGAAACATCGCATATCAGCCTATGTTGTGGGAGGCCGTTCTGCCGCTGCAGCTCAAGGAAGGTGTACTTGGCGGTGTACAAGTGGCTGAAGTGCATGCAAAGTTTCCTTGATGATGGATGTCTTGCAGATGGATGGAACACTTAAGGAAACGTTTGACAAACAGATTGAACACGTGCGCCATGCAGGGCGCATGGCTCAGCCCTCCTTGACGCAGCGCTGACACCATGTTCTTCCCGTTGTCGGTCACCATTGTTCCGATTTTAAGTTCTCTTGGAGAAAGCCAGGATTCGATTTCTTGATTGAGGACACGGAGCAGTTCCTCCCCTGTGTGACTTTGTTCACCCAGGCAAACGAGGTGTAGAACAGCGTGACACTGCTCTGCCCTGCACATGTGGTATGCTGGAGGAGCTCTGTGAATTGTCCCTGCAGTGGAGGCTGAGAAGACAGTGGAGGATGAGGTGGACATTGTTATAGGACCAACGGCGTGAGAACATGGAGGCTGAAGCTACGTCTCCTGTCCAAGTTGCTGGTGTGTCTGGGCAGGCACCACATTAACCCAGTGGGCCGTAAATGACATATATTGTCCTTGACCGTAGTTACAGATCCACATGTCGGCGCTGCCATGCACTTTGGCAGACACCGACAGGCTCAAGGACTGGCCCACCTTCTCTTCTACTTATTTGTGCAGGGCTGGTACTGCCTTCTTAGGAAAGAAATGACGGCTTGGGACTCTCCACCCCGGCTCAGCACAAGCCATCAGTTCTCTGAAAGGTGCAGAGTCCACCAAGTGGAAGGGGAGTGACTGCAGCACCAGCAACTTGGACAGGAGCACGTTCAGCTTCTGCACTGTTGGATGATTGCACGCGTACTGTTGTGTCCTAGATATAGATTCTGTGATCGATTGCTGATGCAATAACGGACTAGGAGGAGGAGAAGGAGCATCACGACCAGCAGATGATGGGAAGGACACACAGCTTCCTTCAGCTGAGTTAGTGGAGCCTTGACTGCTTGAAATGGGGTGCATGCCACTGGGTGCTGCAGCGGTTGCTGCGGCAGGCTGGACCACCAAATTGGAGCCACGGCTCTCCCAGGCCACTTTATGGTGATGCTGCATATGTTGGCACAGGGCTGTGATGCCAACATTGGCACCCTGGGCACGCTTCACCTTCTGCCCACAGATTGAACATATGGCCATGTTCACCTACCCCGGCGGCTTATAACTGACTGCTACTGCCACTGCCTCCATCAACCCCTGCACCACTGCCTTCTGGGCAGGTAGGTTGCTGCGAAGCAGGTGGTCTACCCTGGGCATGTTTAGTTCCCGACCTACCATTGCTACCACCCTGCTGACTCCCCCGCTGCTTCATGTGCAAGCTGCAACCCTCTTCTCCTGATGACAATGAGGCCACTTCGTCACCTGGTTCCCAATTACGATCAGCTACATCGTCAACCACTACTGTCTGCAGGTCACTGATTTCCTCCTCAACACCAGCTCCCATGCCACTCTCCTCATCACTATTTGCCCGCCTACCGCAGGAATCGGCGGATGTCTCCTCCACATCTTGGCTGAGCAGTAGCTGCTGACTGTCCTCTAGTACCTCCTCCTCATTGTACAGTGGATCTGAGCCCACAGCATAGAGTAGTTCTCTAGCTGAGGGAACAGAAAAGGACAGAGGCAGGTTGAGGGAAGGTGAGGACACAGAGCCTGTTGCCGGGCCATGCCAACTAAGGGTTGTGTCTGACGAACCCACCGAATCTTGGCTGGGGGTGTCTGATGTGACTTGGGATGAATTGGATGACCAAGTCAACCAGTCTACAACCATTGGGTTGCTGGTCAAGACACGACAGCTACTTGACACTGGGAGCTCAGGCCTCTGTAACTGACTCCTGATGCCACGCCCCCTTACTCTGCTGTGACCTGTGCCTGCACCAGAAACATTTAGGCCTGCGGCCCTCCCCTGTGCATGGCCTCTCGCTTCTCTGTCTGACATACTGTTTGATGAAAAAACTTAATTGTAAATGGCAATTAAGGGTGAAGAGAATGGCAAATATGCCCCTTATTTCTTCACCCACTAATGAACACCATTAAAAAAAAGTGTGATAAAGGCAGAGATTTGTGGCTCAGAATTATTGAATTATTGACAATACTATTGCTAAATGGCCAGCAATTTTATACTGGTAACAAAATGGTGAATATGGTCCTCTTTATGGATTTCCACACTAATAAACACCTTTAAATAAGTGATAACCACTAAGAATTATTGAATTATTATTGACAATACTGTATTGAAAAATGGCCTGCAACTTTATACTGGTAACAAAATGGCGAATATGGTCGTTATGTCTTTTCCCACGTTAAAGGTGTTTATTACAGATAAGTGCAGATATTATTGGATGATAATTCAGTTTTCTTTGGCACAATAGTACTGAATAATGTTAGGCCTTGGAAGAACAGTGAATAAGCCCCTTATAATAAACACCTTTAAAAAGCCTTTTTTTACAGATACGTGGAGATATGGCTTTGGCACAATAGTACTGAATTATGTTATGCCTTGTAAGAACAGTGAATAAGACCCATATAATAAACGCCTTTAAAAAGGCTTTTTTTTACAGATACGTGCAGATATGGCTTTGGCACAATAGTACTGAATAATGTTATGCCTTGGAAGAACAGTGAATAAGCCCCTTATAATAAAAGACTTTAAAAAGGCTTTTTTTACAGATACGTGCAGATATTAGTGTATGATAAGTCACAGTTTTTTGCTGTACTGCAATGAAAAAGGCTTGATGTGTTCCACCTTGAAGACACAGGTATGAGTAATGAGCAGCAGAATAACGGCAGTGAGTGCTGCAATGTGAATTATGCTCCAAATTCTTGCTGTAAATGACCCTGCAAACACCCCAAATTCTTCTCTCAATTCCTCCCTATGCTTTCCCTACAGTTCTAAGGCTCAGCCTCTTTCCCTGAACTTCTATCTGTTTTCTAAGTCTTTCCCTAGCTCCTGACGACGACTGTTCCTACAGTAAGAGCGATATGGAATGGCTGTACCTAAAATGGCCGAGGGTTTTTATAGGGCTGTGACATCACAGGCTACAGATTAGCTGCACGCTTGGCATTGTGGGTAATTCTGCGCTCCCAGAGTCCCTTCCCTCTTGTCCTAACATGTGTGGCGGACATTTTATAAAAAAATGTGATTCGATGCATCGAAGCGTGAGGAAATCCGTAATCGAAGATTTCCTGAAATTCGGATTGAATTTCACTTCTGCAGAATCGATTCACTTATCTCTAATTGGTACCAACAGAAAATACAACTTACCCTGCAAATAAAGAGCCCTGATATATCTCAGTCAACAGTACAGTAAAAAAGTTATAGGCTTCAGAATACAGTGACCCCAGGAAAATCGTTTTCAAAAAATTACATTTTATTTGTAAAAGCAGTAAAATGTAATAAAAAAACAATATAAATATGGTATTGCCGTAATCATAATGACCTGCCAGATCAAGCTGCAATGTAATTTTTAATGCAGAGTGAACACCTTAAAAACAAAATGTAAAATAGTATGATAGAGTTATGTGTTATTTCACACAGACCCCCCAAAAAAGTAAATAAAGGCTAATCAAAACTTTATATGTACCCCAAAATTATGGCAAATGAAAGTACAACTCATCACACAAAGAATAAGCCCTCACATAACTATGTAGACAGAAAAACAAAAAAATTATGAATTGTGGAAGATGGGGAGGGAAAATATGAAAAAAGTTACTGATCATTAATGTACAAACTACTCTGCATCCTAAAGGGGTTAAGACACTCTGTGGACAGTCGCAAATCAACCCAACACTGTATTACAAAAAAAAACTGCTCGAAAAAAAACCAAAATGAGATTATTGGCAATAAAAAGGTTAAATGTCCAGTGTCTGTACTGCACTGCAGTACTCTGTCTTCCTCTTAATCTTATATTGTATCTGTAACATCAGCACTGTAAGGTCTCCACCTTCCACTCATTTTTGGCCGAGTGGCTGTCAGGTGATGTCAGAGGATTCCAGAACCACAGCTGACATCACAGACATGTGTCTCCTTTGTATGTTTACTGCACAATGCATGTCACAGCGGCTATTGATAAATCACAAGGTATTCGGTTTTGTTGAAAACTGAACAATTTTGAATATTCGGTTCCAATCTGGCTCATGACAAATTGGTTTGCCCATCTATAGTCTCTATCAGTTAAGTAATTAAACCTGCTTCTTTAATCCTAAATACACTAATCGTCTGAACCCTCACACTGTATTATACTGTATGATACTTATTGTAGCTGGTGAAAATCTTTTACAAGGAAAGATAGTATATAAAGGCAATATGATAAATTATATCTACATCCATGTTTGATTCCTTTATTTATGAATGATTCAGAGGAATAGAAGCTGAGCTCTAACTATCCTCCAGCTCCTACTCTGTCATATCCTGTTCTCAGACAGAGCAACATAAATCACCTGACAGGTTAAATTTAACCCCTTAGCAACAACTGCCACATTTATGGTACTACTGGCAGGTATTTAATACAGCACAATGATGCTGCAGTCTCAGAGGCTGAACCCATATTATGAACAGTGAGTAACTCTGTTATGTTTACTCACCTCCCCTCGGCTCCGGCTTGAGGCCTCTTTCGGCCTTCTAAATGACGTCAGGGACCATTGAGGCTTGTGATTGGGCCCCAGCAGTCCCTGACAGTTTTTTATAAACTATTGTTTATAAGGGGAAAACTTTTATTTTTAAGAGGGTTATTATTTATAATATTTCACCATTCTAATAATATTCTCCCCTTATAAATAATACTTTCTCCCTTATAATAACCTCCTTAAAATAATAGTTTCCCCACTATAGATAATACCCCTTTATAAATAACGTGTCTATGTTCAGAAATAAGTGTCCCCTCAGCAGTAATTGCCATCTTTGTCTTTTAAAACAAAAACAAATAAATCTTATACTCACTTTACCACGATCCCACCGTGACTGGAGTAGCAGACATCTTCTGCTGTTGTTGCACTCTGGGTGCAGGTCCGGGCACGGCGCAGAAGACACGATGCAATGACATCATCAGCTGTGCTGGGACGTCCTGCACAGACATCTCTGTAAGGCTTTTATGGTAAAGCAAGGACTTTACAGCTCCCTGCTCTGTCATAGGCTTCAACTGCATAGCACGCTGATACAGTTGTGAGTGGAGCTCTCCTGGGCAGAAAGTCTTGTGTCCAGATCTGGGGGCCCCTGCAACCATAGGGCCTGGTGCAAATGCACCGTTTGCCCTATGGTGAAAGCGGGCCTGCTTCCAGGCCCGTATGAATGATGGGGGTGACGACTCCTGTTCTTGTAATAATTCCTCCAGCCAGGAGGTGGTGCGGGTTGTTGTTATCAATTTCAGTGCTCCCAGGTATGCTGCTCTGATAGACAGGTACATCAGAAAATGGGTGGAGACAAGGGATGGATTCGATGTAAATCCAGAAAAGGAAGGGAATGCTCCATCAAAGAGTATAGCATCGTATGGTAGGTGGCAGATCTGCTTTGGTAACGAAGGGACAGCGTCAGGAAACTTAGATTCAGAGAAGGGCCGGCAGGGAGTGAGAGAAGGGTTTGCCCACTGCCACGAGTCACAGACTGCCGAGGTCAAAATGTTAGGTGCTAGGGCTCGTTTAGCAATTTTCTGTGGGAGCCATAGGACAGATTTGAGGGGAAGGCCAATTGTGAACTCCAAAGGCACATGTAGTCGAGGTGTGTTCTGCGTAAGCCAGTCAAGGGCTCTAATAAGTTGGTCAGCACAGTAGTATGTTTCAACATCTGGCAGGCCTATACCACCAGATTTCTTAGGTTTCCTGCTCTTTGAGGTAGGCGTGCAGCGAGTTCAGATGTGATTGACATGCAGTAAGTGACATAGAGGTAGCTTTACCAAGAGGGACATCTGGGTGTCCTCTAATTGCTCAACTCATAGAAGTGGAGTCAGATGCATTCCCCTCATCAGAGGCGTAGCTAGCGAGGGGGGCAGAGGGGGCGACTGCCCCGGGCCCACTGACTTTTTGGGGCCCACCTCGGGGCCGCCATTAATACATTCCTCATTTCTAAATGGATCGGTGTCTGCAGACGTATCCTGCAACTTCACAGTATTGTAAACCGCAAGCCACATGAGGCCTGCGGTTTACAAGTCCCGGAGACCACAGAACGATGTCTGCTTCTCACACAGGCGGCGCGATGACATCACAACATCGCGCCGCCCGCGCTCGACCAGACGTCCTGTGCGTGGACAGGGAGAAGGCAGCGGCTCCATTCATCAGCATCGCAAGTGAGTACGACTTTTTTTTTTCATTTTTTTTTTTAGCGCAGTTGTGGGTATATTAATAGTATAAGGGGTGGATAGGAGGGGGAATTATAACTATAAAGGGAGGATTCATTAGGGGGCATTATGACGATGGGGGGTCATTTATATAAGAGTTATTACGGGGTATTATGAATACAAGGGGGGAGGTTATTTATATAAGCAGCCATTAGGAGGCATCATTTATATTAGGAGGTATTATGAACATAAGGGGGTGGTCATTGATATAAGGGGTCATTAGAGGTGCAGTACTTATGTCAGGGGGAATCAGGGGCATAATATGAGGGTCAGTTAATTTAATGAAAGTGGCACTTGGGCTTTATTAAGACTAAGGCCCCACGTAGCGGGCTGCAGGAAAAACCATGGCGGTAACATTGTGGTTTTTCCCGCAGCGCTTTTCACAGAAGGTCCGCAGAGGAAAAATACGTGCAGCTGACGTGCATACGTCTGCTGCACGTATTTTTCCGCAATGTGTGGATGGGATTTGCTAGAATGCCACGTTTTTTTTCTGTGGGTTTTCGCCACATGGGGCCCCATCCCATTCCCACTTGGCAGTAAAATACACGCAGCGGATACGCTGCGATTTCCAAAACAGTTGCAGTTTTGGAAATCGCAGCAGGTCAATAATACCTATGGAAACGCCGGCAGTTTCCCTATAGATATAATTGAAGCAGAAAGTCCACAGAGGAAACCTCTGCAAACATTCTGTGCAAAGTGCTGCAGGAAGAACCGCGATGCGTCGCCGCCGCGGTTTTTCCCACAGCAATTTTTGGTGCGGGACGCCACGTGGGGCCTTGGCCTTAAGGCGTTTTCCAGCTCATTTTTATTGATGATCTATCCTCAGAATAAATCATCAATAAGAGATAAGTGATTCCCCACTGATCAGCTGTATGAAGGGACTATGGCGCCTGTTTATATCATACGCTGTCTGTTTATAGTGACCGTGTGATGTCATTCCAGTCTTGTCACATAGACATGTATAGGAAGAGGCTGTAGTTACATTACATGGCCGCTATGAAAAGAATGACACTATGTAAACAGAGAAGGTGTCACGGCGCTTACACAGGTACCACAGTTCATTCAAACAGCTGATCCTCGGTGTCCTGGGTATTGGAACCCCAATAATTTTTTTTTCCCTTTTTTTTCTTTTTCTTTTTAATTAGGAAACACCTGGGGCATTATTAATAAGGGGAACTATTTAAAGGGGGTGCACAGGGAAGTTATTAATTTAAAGATGCACTTGGGGGTATTATTCATTATGGGGGGTGTGAGGGATTAGCTCATACGGTGGGGGCGGCAATGACCACGTACACACGGCAGGTCTCTGGTTAAGCGTTGGTGGTGCTTTATTGAAGCGGCATAAGCACAAACAAAACAAATGTCCAAACAACAAATGCAGTTCCTACACCTGTCCGGCGTTAACCAAAACATGCAGTACCTTACAGGTAACACGGAGTAGAAAATTCAGGGTTTGAATGCCAAGCACTCCTCACGCAGGAGAGGTCTTTCTCTCTCTCTGTGACACAGACAGAGCTCCCTTTTTGGACTGGAAGGCACCCTCTACCAAACCTGCCCTCCAGTCCAAAAAAAACCAGGCCATGTAAAGCAGCCGAAATAAAACCCTAGCAAACTAAGGTCTACTAAGGTCAGAAGAAAACCTGCTTTTCTTTTTTCTCACCTGGCTGAGGTAACCAGGTGAGATATACACCCCTTCCACAACTTTCCCGTACACCTTACCACAGGGGGTATATTATATATTTTATAATTGGGGGTAGCAGCAGGATGGGGGCTTTGTGTATGTGAGGACAATGTGGGTCAGGTGCTTGGAAAAGTAAGGAGCCAAAGATGTCTGTGTTGCAAACTTTACAGAGACTAGAAGAAGTGGTCATGTCCGTCCAGATAAAAGCGACGGGGAATGTGAACGATTAGTCAGAGACGTCACCGGTAAGTCACTAAATGTTACTGCACTGTATTCACCTAAATCGTTTGCAGAGCCCTGTGTAGAGCCGCTATATACCACTATACGCTCACCGTATACTCAAAGTATCGGTATACGAACATGTTCAAGTTGGGGGCCCACTTGAACATGTTCGCCCCCTGTGCTGAACCCCTAGCTACGCCTCTGCCCCTCATTCATGATGCTCTCTGCGTCAGATGATTCTGCAGGGTCTGGTATGGCTAGTGCTTGGGGTGTTGTGGAAAGGGGAACGTTTCTTGAGAAATTTATCAAGGTCCGCTTGTGCCTTCTTGGGCTGTTTTGGACTAGTATAGGAGTCTGTAGGTTTAGCTTGGCTGACTTTAACCATGGTGAGAACAGTTATCGCCCACCAGCCCGCATCAGATGGGCAAGAAGAGGGATTTAGTTAGAACAGCATAAATGGCTTGGTCAGTTGCTAGATAGGGACGCCGTCCCCTAGGCCTGTCAATCCCACTGTAGTGTATTAGCGGTCAGAGGGAGGACAGTCCAAGACACAGGTGGTGAAAGGAGGGTCCAGCATCTCAAACTAATGTTTGGTGAGAAAGTTCAAACAATGCACACCTTCCCTTTAAGGAGCTGTCCTCAGGTTAAAGGTGAAGTTTATATCCTACATCAGATGTGTACGAAAGGTCCAAAGTGAGGCACTAGGTTGCAGTGCTTTGTAGATCCTGCACTAGAGGGGTGGTGATATGATAGTCTGTGCTCCCTGTGGATACAGGTCTCTTAAGAATGTTGGTGGTTGGAGTACGGAGTCACGATTGTCTCCACAGGTCCGGAGAGCTTTTGTATTGTGCTGTAATGGCAGGGAGAAGAACACCCAGGCCTAAGTACAACCAGCCCCCCGTATCCAGGAGACTCACTGCCGTCTATCAGGAGAATGCGAATGTCACCAGTTGGGTCACGCGACCCATATGCAGGGAGTCCCTTAGAGCTGCAGCGGGAGGAGAGTGCCGCATTACAGAGTCGGGCGTGGAGGTTTGGAAGCTAGAGTTCTGGAGGTGCCAGCATGGTCCAGATAAGGAGGCTCTGCTGAACTGTGCAGTGGCTAGGTTGGAGCAGTCGGTGTTCGGAGCCAGAGTAGGGAGGCAGGCAGTTGGGAGTCCCGTGTTGGGCGCCTCAGTCAGGAGGAAGGTAGGCGGTGGCCCAAGAAAGGACTCTGGACAGCACAGGCTGAAGAGGTCTCCTGTAGTAGTAGCAGCGGTAGGCCCAAGATGGCTGCCGCCTCGTGCATCGGGTCCGCACCTCTTCCCCCAGGGCTTTAGGATACAGTTCGGTCCTCAATAAAATGATGTGCAGCACCCCAAAGATGTAGACTTGGGCCAAGGGGAAGCCCAGGGGACAGTAATAAAGCCTGAAAATGCACATTGTTGAGTAGCCTGAAAAGGAATGTAAGTGCAGCATCCCAGAGGCTGCTGCTTTAATTTGTTTGTCTTTTGTGCCTCTGGGCTATGTTGGTATGTTCCGTCTTCTGTGTTAAGTGTCACTATTTGCAGCTTTTCCCTGTCGTTTCTTCCCTGCAGTGTTCAAACCAAGCTTTGATTTAACCCTGGCCTATCACAGGCCACTGGACGGGATTGTGGGAGACTCCGCCTCCACGGTAACTGTTGGCCTGAGTTCAGTCTAGTCAGTTCAGTTTGAACAGTGAAACAGTGAGGGTGTGTAGAGAGTTCCTGCCCCCACAAGCTGGACTGAGGCCATCAGTCAGCCATCATAGCCTCCAGGAGGAGTATTATCAGCCCCAGAGGCAGCCAGGAGTACTGGTTCGGCTGTCCATCATTTTGGATCATTCCGGTGCCGTGCCAGGAGGAACAGGAGAGGACCCTGACAGGAGGATCACATAGGACCTAGTCTTCAGGTAACCAGAACCCTTTAAGGCCTCCCTGTACCACCACTCTCCCTATCATCTATCTCTGAGAGAGGCATGAGAGGAGTAGTCAGCACAAGACTGTGATACCCTGGGCGCCCTCCTAGAACCAAGGCTGGGAAATTGGACACTGTACTACTACCCCCATTCGGCAGCTGCCATTTTGCTATTACCAGCTGTAGTAATAAACTGTTTCCTGGTTTAACTGTTACCACTGGCTGCCTGAGTCGTGTCTGCTATAACATCAGGGCCCTTCCGACTTCCATCACACCGGCTCAGAGAGGAGAGGTTCCCTCTCCAACTGGAAGCGCCCCGGGGGAAAGAACTACTACCACCACCATCCGGTAGTGCTGCAGGACCCCCCTTGACTATGTCCGGCCCAGAAGTTAGGCTGGAGTGGTTGGTGAGTGTGCTTGGTCTAGTAGGTGGCACATCCTCAGCTACTACAACTCCCATCCTCCAGTCTCCTCCATCTGGGTTGCGGCATAAGCACCGTATGTGCACTTCGCTCACTGTCTAGGCACCCCCCCCCCCCAAAAAGTAATATTTTAAACAATATCTCACTGAACACAAGAGCAGTTTCCAAAATCTTGATAAGACTGAGTTTCATAAAAAAAATAAAATAATATTAATAATAATATAACTTAGATTACAAAATCTAAGTTGATGCCAAAACTAATACACCACACATCAAAAACTACTGCATCTAAAATTTTGCATGACCTCCATAACTGTTAATGACAGCACCAAGTCTTCTACGCATGAAATGAACAAGTTGGTGAGATATTGTAACATCTAGATTTTTCCATTCTCCAAGAACAACCGCTTTTAGAGCCTGGATGATGGATAGAGAGTGATGCTCAACTTGTCTTTTCAGAATTCCCCATAGGTGTTCATAGATTGGGTTCAGATCAGAAGATATACTGAATCACTTTCACCCTGTTCTTCTTCAGAAATTCAACAGTGGACTTAGATGTGGGTTTGGATTATTGTCATGTTGGAAAAGTGCACGACAACCAAGGGCACTGAGAGATGGTAACATCTTCTCTTTCAATACAGAACAGTATATCTGTGAATTTATAATACCATCAATGAAATGCAGCTCCCCAACATCAGCATCTCTCATGCAGCCCTACATATGGACACTACCACCACCAGGTTTAACTTTAGGCACCATTCATTTTTCTTTGCTCTCCTCACCTCTGCAACACCATACAGTTTTGAAGCTATTAGTTTCAAAAACATTTATTTTGGTCTAATCGCTGCAGGTTACAGAGTTCCTGTAGTCTTCATCTTTTTTAGAAAGAGCCCAAGCAAATTGTAGGCAGGCTTTTTTGTGCATGGGCTTTAGGAGAGACAATCTTAATGGACAACACTATAGAAGTGAACCTCTCAAGATTTGTTTCGGGTTCGGGTGTTTCAGGACCAAGATTTGTTACACGTCAAACAATTTCGGTATGAACCACACCTTAAATTGGCTTAAAACATAATATAGAACAATCATAAGACTCCTAGGAACCTATCTACAGTGCCTTGCGAAAGTATTCGGCCCCCTAGAACTTTTCAACCTTTTGCCACATTTCAGGCTTCAAACATAAGGATATAAAATTTTAATTTTTTAGTGAAGAATCAACAACAAGTGGGACACAATCGTGAAGTGGAACAAAATTTATTGGATATTTTAAACTTTTGTAAAAAGTAAAAAACTGAAAAGTGGGGCTTGTCAAATTATTCGGCCCCCTTAAGTTAATACTTTGTAGTGCCACCTTTTGCTGCGATTACAGCTGTAAGTCGCTTGGGGTATGTCTCTATCAGTTTTGCACAACGAGAGACTGAAATTCTTGCCCATTCTTCCTTGGAAAACAGCTCGAGCTCAGTGAGGTTTAATGGAGAGCGTTTGTGAACAGCAGTTTTCAGCTCTTTCCACAGATTCTCGATTGGATTCAGGTCTGGCCATTCTAACACCTGGATACGTTTATTTGTGAACCATTCCATTGTAGATTTTGCTTTATGTTTGGGATCATTGTCTTGTTGGAAGATAAATCTCCATCCCAGTCTCAGGTCTTTTGCAGACTCCAACAGGTTTTCTTCCAGAAAGTCTGCAGAGGAAACCTGTGGAAAAACTCTGAAGAAAAAACTATGATGCTTTTCTGCCATGGTCTTTTCCGCAGCATTTTTCGGCTGCGGCTTGCTACTTGGGGCCTTAGACTTAAGCAATGGATAGAATCTCAGACTATAACCATACAGTGCGCTGACACCCGCTTTTATTCATTTTAACATTTAAAACATTCCAAAAATTAATATTTTATGGTAATTTGACAAACAGGGTGGTAATATTGCAAAAAGACCAAACCAAAATCAAAAATTACACTCATAAAATATAACTTTTAATAAATCATCAAAGCTGAGGTATAAGCCATATAACATGGCAAAAAATGTCATAAAAGAAGAGACCACCACTGTTGTACACAGTATTATTAGGGGTAGTGTGACCCAAATTCTCACTAAGTCCAGAATTATTAATTGTTTAAATCACTGGTAAAAAAGTGAGCTGTCACATCATTCCCTAGCGCTACCCGGAGTAGTACTAAAAGCACTACTATATACTAGGGTATAGACTAGGTATGATAGTGTTAATCAATCTAAGGATCCCCAATTTTTCAATATATTCAAGAATGTCTTGACAACTGGTTCAATTAGGAACAAAGTTAGTTCACATATCCTAGTGAAAATGGATGGATCCTATAATTACAAATATGTAGTCAAGAATGTAAGTACACTCTATAGATAAGTAAATGCATAGGGTCTAAAGGCATCACAATGTGTACAGTGCTGGGCAAAAGTATTGGCACCCCTGCAATTCTGTCAGATAATACTCAATTTCTTCCAGAAAATGATTGCAATCACAAATGCTTTGGTAATAATATCTTCATTTAATTTGTCATCAATGGAAAACCACAAAAAGAATTGTCAAAAAGCCAAATTGGATATAATTCCACACCAAACATAAAAAAGGGGGTGGACAAAAGTATTGGCACCCTTTGAAAAATCAGGTGGTGGCAATAACTAAATCACACTTGCAGCCAGTTGAAATGGATTAAAGTTGACTCAACCTCTGTCCTGTGTCCTTGTGTGTACCACATTGAGCATGGAGAAAAGAAAGAAGACCAAAGAACTGTCTGAGGACTTGAGAAGCAAAATTGTGAGGAAGCAAGAGCAATCTCAAGGCCACAAGTCCATCTCCAAAGACCTGAATGTTCCTGTGTCTACCGTGCACAGTGTCATCAAGAAGTTTAAAGCCCATGGCAATGTGGCTAACCTCCCTAGATGTGGACGGAAAAGAAAAATTGACGAGAGATTTCAACGAAAGATTGTGCGGATGGTGGCTAAAGAACCTCGACTAACATCCAAACAAGTTCTAGCTGCCCTGCAGTCCGAGGGTACAACAGTGTCAACCCGTAATATCCGTCGGCGTCTGAATGAAAAGGGACTCTATGGTAGGATACCCAGGAAGACCCCACTTCTGACCCAGAGACATAAAAAAGCCAGGCTGGAGTTTGCCAAAATTTACCTGAAAAAGCCAAAAACTTTTTGGAAGAATGTTCTCTGGTCAGATGAGACAAAAGTTTGAGCTTTTTGGGAAAAGGCATCAACATAGAGTTTACAGGAAAAAAAAAGAGGCCTTCAAAGAAAAGAACACGGTCCCTACAGTCAAACATGGCGGAGGTTCCCTGATGTTTTGGGGTTGCTTTGCTGCCTCTGGCACTGCACTGCTTGACCGTGTGCATGGCATTATGAAGTCTGAAGACTACCAACAAATTCTGCAGCATAATGTAGGGCCCAGTGTGAGAAATCTGGGTCTCCCTCAGAGGTCATGGGTCTTCCAGCAGGACAATGACCCAAAACACACTTCAAAAAGCACTAGAAAATGGTTTGAGAGAAAGCACTGGAGACTTCTAAAGTGGCCAGCAATGAGTCCAGACCTGAATCCCATAGAACACCTGTGGAGAGATCTCAAAATGGCAGTTTGGAGACGGCACCCTTCAAATCTCAGGGACCTGGAGAAATTTGCCAAAGAAGAATGGTCTAAAATTCCAGCAGAGCATTGTAAGAAACTCATTGATGGTTACCGGAAGCGGTTGTTTGCAGTTATTTTGTCTAAAGGTTGTGCTACCAAGTATTAGGCTGAGGGTGCCAATACTTTTGTCCGGCCCATTTTTGGAGTTTTGTGTAAAATGATCAGTGATTTGACTTTTTTTTTCATTCTCTTTTGTGTTTTTTCATTGCAAGCAAAATAAATGAAGATATTATTACCAAAGCATTTGTGATTGCAATCATTTTCTGGAAGAAATTGAGTATTATCTGACAGAATTGCAGTGGTGCCAATACTCTTATGTAGTATTGGCACCACTGTATATGTAGTATTAGGCACTGTATATGAGCAGCAACAAAACAAACACTTAAGAAGTGAATAGTTTTTCAGATGAACACTGTCACACTGTGTATTGAGTGAGCAGAGCAGAAAAAGAAGTTAAATAATATATATTTTTTTCATATTAGTGCAGGCTAACAGTGTTTGATTGTATAATGGGTGAACAACCAACAAAAGGTTACTGAGATTTTTTTTGGAGTAGCACAGGCTACAATTCTGTATATATGAGTAGCAACAAAAAAAAAAGCTTAAGAAGCGAAATAGTTTTTCAGATTTAGCCTATTTTCACACAACCATGGTGCAAAACGGCTGTGAAAAACGTTCATATCTTGGACATTTTACATCTGAGAGATGGCCATTTTCACAGATCCCTCATATATGTCAATGTGAATAGCCCCCATTCACAGACATTGAAATTAACGCAGCAGTGTGTTACATAGCAGATTTTTACTGTTGTGTGAACATAGGTTAACACTCCATCACAGTGTGTTTGGGTTAGCAGACCAGAAAGACATTAAGTTACAAGTTGATTTTTTCTCATTAGCACAGGCTGTTAGAATGTATATTGGACAAACAAAAAAAGTTAGAGATTTTTTTTTTAGATTAGTGCAGGCTGCAATACTGTATGAATGAGCAGCAACACAGAAGCTTCAGAAGCTAATAGTTTTTCAGACTAACACTCCCTCACACTGTGTATTGGGTGAGCAAAACAGAAAAAAAAAACGATTAGCACAGGCTGTTTGTATATTGGGGGCACAACAAAAAATTATTACAGAGGTTTTTTTCAATACTGTATATATGAGCAGCAACAAAAAAAATGCTTAAAAAGCAAAGAATTTTTCATATTAGTACTTCTTCACATTGAGAATTGGGTGAGCAAAGCAGAAAAAAATAATAATAATACATTTTATTTATATAGCGCCAACATATTCAATAGCACTTCATAATTTGTAGGGTTCAAGTACAGGCAAAATGAGGCATTACAGAGTGGGTAGTCAATTCACACAATGAGACTGAAGGCCCTGCTCGCAAGAGTTTACAATCTTTGAGGCAGAGGGGGTGACACAAGAGGTAGCAGGGACAGAATAGGAGGTAGCATTGCTTATACATTGGTCCAGCCATTTTTTGTGATCATCGTTGATTATGTAGATAATCTGTTTTCCTTAGTCCGAACAGCAGCACAATATGGGGTATCTCTGCCCCTGTGTGCTGGTAGGACAGGCGGAATTTATAATTTACATAATTAATTAAGTGATACTCCCCTATAAGAGACCAAGGAGACCTCCCCTCACTGTGTTAGTTATAAAGAATAAAAGAAAAAACAACCATCCTTTCTAAAGGGGGGGGGGGAAGCTTGTGTTGCTGTTCGGACTAAGGGAAAACAGATTATCTACATAATCAACGATTCCCCTTACGTCCAACAGCAGCACAATATGGGGACATAGCAAGTAGATCCCCTAGGGAGGGTTCTCACTAAGGTGCCCTCTCGGGCTAATATTAACTGGGTGGTCTCCTTACCAGTTTTCTTTCCCCGCTCCTTCCTTCAAGGAAGGGGGAAAACTCCATACTCTGGATATAGTATGGTGTCTCCAAAATTTATCTTCTGCGTACATAGTCAGTCAGAAGATTGGAAAATCCTCTTAATTTAAATTTTTTTTGCTCGGGTTAACGCTCAAATTTATCAAAGGGCTGTGTCGGCGTCCTGGGCTAACAGTCGGTCTTGCTTTTTGAGCAGCTTGTGCAGCCGTTTTTGGTCACCACCAACTAACCTTTGTTAAACACTATGAGTTAGACGTCCGTAGTTCAGAGGCTACTGCCTTTCGACATTCATAAGGTACTGTAGTTAGGGTTAAACCTGGGAAGAAATCTGAGCTGGACCCTAATGAAAAAAATATATGGCTCTTCAGAAAAAAAAGCCTGCAACTCTTGTATTCTTTTAGCTGAGGTGATAGCTAGCAAAAAGGTGGTTTGCAAGCCAGAAACTTAAGATCCACCTTCTCAAATGGTTTCAATAGCGGGCCACAAAGGCCAGAAAGAAATGTGGATAGATCCCAGAGTGGAACGGGAGCTGCAACCATTTACCTAAGTCTCATAGCATCCTTAAGAAATTCTGGGAATTAAGGGGTTCTGAAACAATCTTTTGCATAAGCAGGTGGATAGGGCTGAAACCTGTACCTTCAGTGTGGCAGGGAAAAGGCTCTTATCCAAGCGGTCCAGAAGAAAATTCTGAATCATTCATGTAGAAGGATTCGAACTATTCACTTCCTGTCTGGAGAATCACTCCTTGAAGACAATACCTATCCTTAGGTATCTTTTATTGGTGGATTCTGCTCTTGCGCAGAAAAAAAGGTCTTCAGGACGACTTCTGACAGTCCACTAGGGACTGAGCAACTTTCAGACTGTCAGATTGAATCTCCTCAGATCCTGGCACTTCTGAGTTCCTTGGGAAACCAGGTTCTGGATTGGGGGAAGCCTCTAATAAATCCCTCGACTCATGAGCATGAGTTGGGAACACCAAGCTCTTTTTGGTTATCACAGAGGCTTGGTCCTGTCTGACTTTCATCAATACCCTTGGTATCATGGAAAGTGGAGGGAAGATGTATGCCAGCCTGAACCTCCAAGGGATAGACAGGGCATCCACTGCCAAGGGATAGTCCTCCTGATGCAGTGAGCAGAATGTCTCTACCTTGGCATTGAGTCTGGTCACCATAAGGTCTACTTCTGGAAGACCCCACTTCAGGGTGATCTGGTGAAACACTCTTGATTGAGAGACCATTCTCCAGATACGGTAAGACCCCGACTCAACTGATCCGCTACTATATTCAAGGAGCCCTTGATGTGAACTGCGGAGAGATGGGTCAGATCTTTCTCTTCCCAGGTGAAAATCAGACCTGCTTCCCCAAGGAGGGAGAATTATCTGATGCCTTCCTGTTTATTACAGTCACCATGTTGACGGACCATATCCTGACAGCTCTTCCTCTGAGAAGAGGAGAAGAATGAAGGAGTGCCAGATAAACTGCTCTGAGTTCTCTCCAGATGGATGATGTCATCCTTTCTAGCCTGCTCCAGACTCCTTGTACAGTTTTCTCCTACTGATGGCCTCCTCATCCTGAAAAGGATGTATCAGTCAACAGGGTCCAAAGAGGTTGGACCATGGACATCCGACTTTCAGGTGTATCACCAATTGAGAGAAAGACGGGTTCTGGGAGAAAGTCTGATCCTCTTGTCAAGACTCAGAGGGTTATGATTTCAGACCCCTAGTACTTCCGACTGGAGGGGACACATATGCCATAAAGTCTCTCCTAATTGTTCTGATGAACATCTGATGCATCTTGAGAAGATATTATTATTTATTATGGTAACCTGTATAGCACCATCATATTCCGCAGCGCCTTCACGGACATTGACAGATATAGGGCACTGCCCCATATAGGACTTACAATCTACATTCATTATCAGTATGTCTTAGAAGTGTGGGAGGAATCCAGAGACCCTGGAGGAAACTCACGCAAACATGGGGAGAAAATACAGTCTCTTTGCAGATTCTGTCCTTGGCAGGATACGAACCCAAGGCTGCAGTGCTAACCACTGAGCCACCGTATCGGAAGTGCACTGATTATCTTTTCTCTCCTTATTGGAGTTAAAGAAATTTCTAGGCGGACAGAGTCAGACTGAACCTTCTTCCGTGTGGAAGGAATCACCTCTGACTTCTCCCGGTTATTAGCCTGGATGCTGGAAAAAAGACTCAGTTGTCAGCAGGTGCTGGAGCAGGATGGTTTCTGACTAGGCTTTTATTAGCCAGTTGTCCAAATATGGCACTCTGAACAGACCTTGAAGTCTGAGTGCGGTTGTTACTGGAGCCATCACCTAGGTAAAGGTGTGGGGAGCCGAGGAAATGCCGAAGGGCAGGGCAAAAAACTAGAAATGTCACCTGTGGGCGGCAATTGATACAGCAATTCTCAGATACCTTCTGTGAGGAGGATAACTGGAACTTGTAAGTATGCATCCTTTAGGGCGAGAGTGACAAGAACATTGCTTTGCAGAAAGGATGTGACCAACTTCCCGATGTCCCTTTGGAAATGCTCTTCCTTATGAAGAGACATAGATATATTAGGACTATAACATATATTGCTAGCGAGAAGTCTGGAGTGTAGACCCCAAACCTTCTTCTGAGGGGTGACCTTTCCCAAGGCCCCCCTGCCCAGGTATTCTAGAATGTAATTTTCCAGTATAACCTGCTCCAGTGCAGGAAGAGAATGGGTTGCGAGAATATGTCTTGTGGCGGGCGAAGAATTCGTCCACATAACCCCGCTGTACTTATCTGCAAGACCAAAGTTCTTGGATCTACTGCTGCCAGAAGGAGAGAAAACATGGGAGAGACATCCCCCAACAGGAGTACTTGCCGCCACAGGAGGCAAAAGTTGGTGTCAAAGCCAGGCTTCTTTCTGTCCCCTTCCTTGGGGAACTTACATCCAGCCCCTCTGGGCTGATATCTAACAAGCCTCTGATATTGGGACGTAGATTGAGGCGGCTGCGCTGATAACTTTTGCCCGGCCAGAAGGTCCTGCTTTCCCTTTAAAGGACTGCGAAAGGCACTTATCCTTTTAATCACCAGACCTTCCATGATCTCCAGGCCTCTGCTTAACTGTTTACCCAGCTCAAGGGTTATATTTGGACGCATTGTCCGCTCCCCGTGGTTTCAACCATAATGGACTTCTAGCAGCTGTAGAGAAGGCCTTAGATTTGGCAGGTATCTTGACCTGGTATAAGGAAACTTCTGCTAGATACTCTCTTATTCGCTACCTCATTAGAGGCGATGTCCACAGAAGCCTGAGCAGAGGCTGAGGATTAAGCCTTCCTAAGGGTACACTCCAAGCCACTATGTACAGCCTATCAGAGAGACAAACTTAGGAAGAAGGTTTAAATAAGTAGGGAGAAGACCATACTTACCCATAAAACTTATATACACAACTTTTTAAGAGACCCTTAACAACGGTGTCTTTAATACCGCTACAGAGGTAAAGAGAATGGCCTAAACTAGTTCGGCAGCGCAACCCAGCGCTACTGGGAGAAGGCTACAGAAGTGTAACAGAAAAAAGGAAAACAGGACCTTCAAAAAAGGTCCCGGAACCTGAAGTGACAAAATCACTTCCCCCGGATTTAAAAACCTTTCTCTCCCTCTTCACTTTAATTCCACTGCTATAGGACGTGCGGTGTGTCTTTGTGGCAGACTAGAATAGAACCATAACTGCAAAAGAAAGGCAGTGTGGGGGATTTGTGTCTGAGACGCTGTCATCAGTTGAAACTGAGCTCAAACACCTGAAGCATAAGCTCTGCTGAAGAGCTCAGCCAGGCAGGAGATGCATAGAGGTTTATTTTAACCCTGCAATACAGCCTCCAAGTTCAGAAACAGACACATACTGAATGCTCAGCCTGCCCAGCTGCAAACATCTCACCTGAGAATCAGACAAGGGCAGGCACACCCAGCCCAGAATGGCCACAGACATAGAGCGCAGCAGGGAGAAACAAGGAAGCCTTAGGAGTAAAAAACTCCCAAGGAAAAAGATGAACAGCTGAAAGAGGAGAAAAAAACTTACAAAAATGTAGGTAACCCCCAAATCCTTAGGAAAAAATGGGAGGACAAAGAGCCTCCCTCCACCCGTCCAACACACAGGACAGAAAAAAACAAACACAGTGAGGGGAGGTCTCCTTGGCCTCTTATAGGGGAGTATCACTTAATTAATTATGTAAATTAAAAATTCCACCTGTCCTACCTGTACACAGGGGCAGAGATACCCCATATTGTGCTGCTGTTGGACGTAAGGGGAATGGTTATTTTCATCATGCATATAAAGTACGCTGGATAAGCCGTCACCAGTTAGTGTCCTTTAATGTGCAGGCAGATGGTGCCTGGACAAGTAAAGTTATAACCCAATACGGCATCATATCCTGTGGGGTAATGCGGTAGGATTCTAACTGTGGAATGGTTTAGATAGGCCTGTCTGAAAATATGTGTCTTCAGGATTCGTTTGAAACTGTAGAAATTGGGAGTTAATCTGATTGTCCGGGTAGAGCATTCCAGAGAAGTGGTGCAACTCGGGAGAAGTCTTGGATACGGGAGTGGGATGTTCTGATAATAAAGGATGTTTGTCTTAGGTCATTGACTGAACAAGAGAAAGGGTTGGGTGATAGACAGAGATGAAAGAAAGGAAGAAATGTAGGGAGGTGCAGCATTATGGAGAGCCTTGTGTATGTGGGTGATAAGCTTATATTGTATTCTGTATTGAATATGCAATCAATGTAGTGACTGACACAGACCAGAGGCATTATTGTAACATTAAGACTGATAGATGAGCCTGGCCTCTGCATTCTGACTAGATTGTGGAGCAGAGAGTTTAGTAAGGGGAAGACTGATTAGTGGAGAGTTACAGTAGTCAAGTTGAGAGTGAATCAGGGCTACAATAAGGGTCTTTAAAGTTTCTGTGGTAAGGAAAGGGCGCAGTCATTTTTCGATTTTTTTGATTTTTCGTTTTTGACTCCCCACCTTCCAAACCCCATGACATTGTTGATTTTCAGTTCACAGAGCCATATGAGGGCTTAATGTTTGCAGGACAAATTGCACTTTGCAATGGTACTATTTAATATTCTGTACAATGTACAGGGAAGCTGAAAAACAATTCAAAATGGAGTGAAATTGGAGAAAAACTGCGTTTGTGCAACTTTCTTGCAGACTTTGTTTTTGCAGCTTTCACTGTGCAGCCAAAATGGCATGTCACCTGTATTTTATGGGTCAGTATGATTCCATGGATACCAAATTTATATAGTTTTATTACTGATTTAACCCCTTAAAAAAAATCCCAAACTTTGCAAAAACAATAAATTTCGCCATATTCTAACACCAGTAACTTTTTTATATTAACATGTACGGGGATGCATAAAGCGTCTTTTTTTCAGGGTCAAGATGTACTTTTTAGTTATAGCATTTTGGTAAATGTCTGATCTTTTGATCTCTTTTTATTAAAATTTTTATGGAAAGCGAAATGGTGAAAATATGGCTGTTTTGGGTTTTTTTTTCTACCATGGCGTTTGCAGTATGAGAAGAATATTTTTATATATTTGTAGATTGGGTGTTTTTGGACACAGAGATGTACACTACCGTTCAAAAGTTTGGGGTCACCCAGACAATTTTGTGTTTTCCATGAAAACTCACACTTTTATTTATCAAACGAGTTGCAAAATTAATAGAAAATATAGTCAAGACATTGACAAGGTTAGAAATAATGATTTTTATTTGAAATAATAATTTTCTCCTTCAAACTTTGCTTTCGTCAAAGAATGCTCCATTTGCAGCAATTACAGAATTGCAGACCTTTGGAATTCTAACTGTTAATTTGCTGAGGTAATCTGGAGAAATTTCACCCCATGCTTCCAGAAGTCCCTCCCACAAGTTGGATTGGCTTGATGAGCACTTATTGCATACCATACGGTCAAGCTGCTCCCACAACAGCTCAATGGGGTTGAGATCTGGTGACTGCGCTGGCCACTCCATTACAGATAGAATACCAGCTGCCTGCTTCTTCCCTAAATAGTTCTTGCATAATTTGGAGGTGTGCTTTGGGTCATTGTCCTGTTGTAGGATGAAATTGGCTCCAATCAAGCGCTGTCCATAGGGTATGGTATGGCATTGCAAAATGGAGTGATAGCCTGCCTTATTCAAAATCCCTTTTACCTTGTACAAATCTTCCACTTTACCAGCATCAGAGCAACCACAGACCATCACATTACCTCCACCATGCTTACAGATGGCGTCAGGCACTCTTCCAGCAACTTTTCAGTTGTTCTGCGTCTCACAAATGTTCTTCTGTGTGATTCAAACACCTCAAACTTAGATTCGTCTGTCCATAACACTTTTTTCCAATCTTCCTCTGTCCAATGTCTGTGTTCTTTTGCCCATATTAATCTTTTCCTTTTATTAGCCAGTCTCAGATATGGCTTTTTCTTGGCCACTCTGTCCTGAAGGCCAGCATCCCTGAGTCGCCTCTTCACTGTAGACGTTGACACTGGCGTTTTGCGGGTACCATTTAATGAAGCTGCCAGTTGAGGACCTGTGAGGCGTCGATTTCTCAAACTAGAGACTCTAATGTACTTGTCTTGTTGCTCAGTTGTGCAGCAAGGCCTCCCACTTCTCTTTCTACTCTGGTTAGAGCCTGTTTGTGTTGTCCTCTGAAGGGAGTAGTACACACCGTTGTAGGAAATCTTCAGTTTCCTGGCAATTTCTCTCATGGAATAGCCTTCATTCTAAGAACAAGAATAGACTGTCGAGTTTCACATGAAAAGTTCTCTTTTTCTGGCCATTTTGAGAGTTTAATCAAACCAACAAATGTAATGCTCCAGATTCTCAACTAGCTTAAAGGAAGGTCAGTTTTATAGCTTCTCTAACCAGCAAAACTGTTTTCAGCTGTGCTAACATACTTGCACAAGGGTTTTCAAGGGTTTTCTAAACATCCATTAGCCTTCTTACACAGTTAGCAAACACAATGTACCATTAGAACACTGGAGTGATGGTTGGTGGAAATGGGCCTCTATACACCTATGTAGATATTGCATTAAAAACCAGACATTTGCAGCTAGAATAGTCATTTACCACATTAACAATGTATAGAGTGTATTTCTGATTCATTTAATGTTATCTTCATTGAAAAAAACTGTGCTTTTCTTTCAAAAATAAGGAAATTTCTAAGTGACCCTAAACTTTTGAACAGTAGTGTATAATTTGTTTATGTTTGCATGTATGTTTTATTTACTTTTATTTCAAATCTAAGGAAAGGGGGGTGTTTAGAATTTTTAGTTTTTTAGTTTTGCATTTTAAAAAACTTTTTACATTTTTTTTAAACTATTTTATTAGCCCCCCTGGGGAGCTTGAACCTGCAATCTTTTGATTGCATGTCCCATGGACTGCAATACAACTGTCTATGGGATTTTTGCCTTAAAGATAAATTCCTATGACAGGCCTGGGAGGCTTCAGAAGGCTTCTGGCTGTCATAGTAACAGAACGGCTCCTATGTGCTCGCCACATGGGAACCATGCTGCACCATCTTTTGTACTTTGGGGGGCCAAATCGCAGTGCAATGCCCGTGTGGGCATTGGCTCCAGGTTTCCGCTGTACATTTCAGCCCTGCAGAAGAGCGGTTGCCATCTTGAAAGACCCAACATCCGCCCTAATAGTATGGCAGATATTGGAAAGCAATTAAATAACAAGATTTTTAACAGCAAAGTGTGGACTTTGCAGTTAAAACAGTAGTTTGTATGTATTTAATAAAACAAATTTAACTTCTAGCCCCAAAAAACCCTTAACAAAAGATTTTTCACTAGCAGGACTTACTTCAGTAAATAGTATGTTTAAACACTCTGTATACAGCAACAGAGATATGCTGCCTCACTTCTATCACTAATCTACCTGTAATTGCTTAAATCTGACTAAATTCTGCTATTGAGTCATTCCGTGTCAAGTGGACCAATTTTAAAGGTCGTCCCCACCTCACCATTTCAGATTTTGATGAAATTTGGTACATAGTTTCTCTTTGATATAAAACTAAGCTGTGCAAAATTTTAGTTCAAAAGACTAAAAATTGGAGGTTCTAGGGGACCTCAAGTAAAGGGTTGCAAAACGGCACCTGAGCAAAAATGACATTTTGGGCCAACTTCCAGAAGCTGTAAACATGGAATTTGTAGTAGTATAAGGGGGATATTTGGAGAACCTGCACAACTTTTAGGGCTTAATGAACTGGCAAAATCAGGAGCCAGGAGGTAACAGAAGCGTGCAATTGGGCAATGAAACAAAAAATTCCGCCTAGCAACAGGGTCCACCAATCATAATTGGCCAAGTCAGTCATCCTAACTGACTGCAGTTTTCTTTAAGGCAGGGTTCACTCTACTGTTGGAGTCCGTTATGAAGGTGTCTGTTAAAAAAAAATAAACGGACACCTATTATAACGGACCCTAACTGATGAGCATCAGGTAGTGTCCGTTTTTTAATGTCACATACCGCTAGAAAGCCGACAGCGCGCTGAATATCGGGGCTGGAGATATCGGTGGTGTAAGTTAACATGTTTTACTGTTTGAAGGGCGCTGTGAGGAACTCCCTCCCTGACACTTCTCGTTCGTCCATAGTGCTGTACTGAGGCGGCGTTCCTCACAGCTCAGCGTTATTGCTGGGCAGTAAGGAACGCCCCTTCTGACAGTACAGGGCTATAGACCAGTACAGAGAGAGGGGGCGTTCCTTACAGCCCAGTGATGACGCTCAGCTGTGAGGAACGCCCCCTCATACAGCGCTATGAACGAACAGAAGTGTCAGAGAGGGCATTCCTCTGACAGTACCCGGCTATAGACGAGAACAGAGAGAGGGGGCATTCCTTACAGCCCAGCGATGACGCTCAAGCTGTGAGGAACGCCCCCTCAGTACAAGTCTCTGAACAAAGAGAAGTGTCAGGGAGGGAGTTCCTCGCAGCGCCCCTCTAACAGTAAAACATTACACTGCCGATATCTCCAGCCCCGGGGCACATACCGGGAAAGCTGGCAGTGCGCTGAATTCAGCGCGCTGTCGGCTTTCTAGCGGTATGTAAAACCGCATGTGCCTGAGGACACGAAATGTCCTCTAACACTGCTAGTTTTTTTTTGTTTGTTTGTTTGTTTCTCCTTTCTGAGCATGCGCAGGGAAAGTAAACGGACATAAAATAACGGACAGTAACTGATGGCTATCAGTTACTGTCCGTTATAAGTCCGTTACCCATAGACTTCAATGTTAAAAAAATAACGGATACTTGCTGTCCGTCAAGAATCCGTTTTTTCAAACGGACAAAAAGTCCTGCATGTAGGATTTTTTGTCCGTGAAAAAATAACGGACTTCTGACGGATTTGGTGTAAACGGACACTAATGGACACTAACGGATACAATATAAAAACCCACTGAAATGAATGGAAATTTTAACGGATTTCTGACGGTTCAACTAGTGTCCGTTGCTAAAATCTTGTAACGGACAATAGCAACGGACACTACTGACGGACACCAACGGTAGTGTGAACGCTCCCTAAACCTGTTATGAAACCAGGCCTCATCCTTCCACATCCTAAAAAACATTCTGTTTTTTCGTTTTCTTGAATAAAGTTTTATAACATAATGTGTTCTTTATTTAAAAAATTGGTGTTTATTGAAAGAAGAATCACTTTTACTACACTTGTAGCAAGGGTGTAGTGAAGAAATCACAGGCTACTGCCCGCAAACATTTGAAGGCATTTTTTCAATCTTTATATGAAGAGACTCCAAAATTAAAACAACATATTCTGCTAGAAGGAAATCTGTTCTTTCTAATGGTGCTAAAAGAAAGAAGATTGAAGCTGTCCCACTGGAGATATAGGGCATCAAATAGCCAAAATTAGGAAAAAATGCTTTTTATACCAAATTTGAACACTTATATTTTTTCAACCAATTTAAGGAAAGTGCTGCAAATTGGAAGGCCTCATTACAGCCATGTATTTAGTACACCTACCAAAAATCAACCTGAAAGGCCAACTAGTTTTGACACTACAGCAGCCTCAACATCGCTGTAAATTCATTTTTGCAGTTTTTTGAGCCCAAATCATGCAAAAAGTAAGAGGACTAGGAACATGGGGTTTTGCCAGTTCATTAAGCCCTAAATGTTGTGCAGGTTTTCCAAATATCCCCCTTATACTACTAAAACTTCCATGTTTACAGCTTCTGGAAGTTGGCCCAAAATGTCATTTTTGCTCAGGTGCCGTTTTGCAACCCTTTACTTGAGGTCCCCTAGAACCTCCAATTTTTAGTCTTTTGAACTAAAATTTTGCACAGCATAGTTTTATATCATAGAGAAACTATGTACCAAATTTCATCAAAATCTGAGATGGTGAGGTGGGGACCCCTGGTCCACTTGATATGGAATGACTCTATTCCTAACTATTGCTCGCGAAATTGTAAGCTTTTCAGAACTGAGTGCTCTGTATGATGCAGTGAAATGAATTACATACCCTTCACTATCACTGTAATCCCTCATGTTCATGCAAACGATACCTTATATAGTGGTTTCATTCAAAAATGAAGTATTTGGAATAATCAGGTTGTACCTGGTTCATGACGAATTGGTTTGCCCATCTGTATAGGACACCTATAGAATAAGGTTGCTTATTTTGGGCCTTAAAAAGGTTTAACAAAGGACAATAATAATACGGTGGATGTCGGGTATTTAAATATGGCAGCCGTTCAGGAGCTGAGCGGCCACTATAGCCGCTGGGTCTCAGGACTCCGGCTGACCAAAATGCCATCTTGCTATTTTGCTAGGGGTCTCCGGCACCCGGAGCGTGATTGAAGGCTCTCAGGCTTGTTTGCCATTTACTGCTATTGCAGACTGCTCTATGCGGCCTCCAATAGAAGTGCTGATATTTTGCAATGCATTGCATTACTGATCAGACCCCTGGGGTTCAAGACCCCTAGGGTTCTAATAAATGCAAGGAAAAAAAAAGAAGTAAAAAAAAATAAAAAATATAAAAAATTCAAATCACCCCCCTTTCCCTAGAACACATATAAAAGTACTTAAAGAGGACCTTTCACGTCCTCATGTATATACTGTTTTACATACCGCTAGAAAGCCGAGAGCAGGCTGAATTCAGTGCACAGCCGGCTTTCCCGATATATGCCCCGGGGCTGGAGATATCAGGGGTCGTAGTTTCACGGTTCACCGTCAGAAGGGCGTTCCTGACAGTCTAGCTGCACTGTGAGGAACGCCCTCCCTGACTGTACTCGCACATAGACTAGTACTGGGGGGTGTTCCTCCCAGCTCAGCGTCATCGCTGGGCTGTAAGGAATGCCCCCTCTGACAGTACAGCGCTATGGATGAGTACAGTCAGGGAGGGCGTTCCTTACAGCCCAGTGATGACGCTGAGCTGTGAGGAACGCCCCCCAGTACAATGTGATGGAGGAATACTGTCAGGGAGGGCGTTCCGGGGCACATAACGGGAAAGCCAGCAGTGCGCTGAATTCAGCGCGCTGTCGGCTTTCTAGCGGTATGTAAAACAGCATATACATGAGGACGTGAAAGGTCCTCTTTAATCACTGTGAAATACATAGACATTAGGTATTCCTGTGTCCAAAAATGCCTGGTCTACAAATCTATAAAAATATTTTTCTCATACAGTGACCGCTGTAGCAGGAAAAGAAAATCAAAAGTGCCGAACCACCGTTTTTCGCTGTTTTGCCTCTGATAAATATTTGAATAAAAAGTGATCAAAGCAATAGACATTCCCCAAAATGGCATAACTAAAAAGTACACCTGCCCCACACAAAAAGACACCCTATGCATGTCAGAATATGGCAACTTTAAGAAAAAAAAATTTTTTTGCACAGTTTTAGATCTTTGTTAAGGGATTAAAATGTAAATAAAACAATATAAGTTTGGTATCCCCGGAATCGTAGTGAAACATAGAATACAGATGACATTTTGGCTGCAGAGTGAACACCGCAAAAATGAAGCCCGTAAGAAAATTGCACAAATGCACTTTTTCTCCAATTCCACCCAATTCTGAATTTTTTTTCCAGCTTCCCAGTACATTGTACAGAATAATTAATGGTACCATGATGAAGAAAAATTTGTCCCTGAAACATTAAGCTTTAATATGGTTCTGTAAATGGAAAAATAAAAAAGTTATGGAGTTTGGGAGGCGGGTAGTGAAAAAGGAAAATCGAAAAATGTCACATGCAGAAAGAGGCTAAAATATATTTAAACCTGCTCAGGATGGGGGTCCTAACATAAATAAAACAATACTGACCCTCAGCAATCCTGGCCCCAGTCCAGTACTTACACTACTCGTCACTGCTGGTCTCTGCTTCCTGGTGCCTCTTGACATACATGAAATGTTGAAAATGCCTGCTCAGCTAATCACTGGAAAACTACAAACTTTATGGTATTGATGAAGAATTGCAGCATATTTAGCCGATTTATAGCATATTCATAAGACATTAAATAAATGTCTGATATCATTACCACCTAAGACTTGTACCTATCCTGATAATTGTAGTCCCCCCAAAGTAAGCAAAGCCTTTATAATTGGCCCCCATAAAATTACCCTGACTTAGATTTTCACTTTGATCCTGGATTAAACGTTTATCTTAACCTCTGGCTTTGGCACCTGATTCATTTGATTATAGTGCTATTATTAACTCCTGACTTTTCTTCTGATGCTGTAGCCTGTTGTATTTTCACTGCTATTTCATTGGTAACCTCTCTCTATGTGCTTGACTTTGCTACAAGCTCCTCTCCATAGCACTAGTGTCGTTTTAAAACATTAGTGGGCTCGGTATAAAGGTTTCATAATTAGGCCCCAAAGACACAAAGAAAGAGGACTGTGACAACATGTGCGGCATACCACAGCAAATATGCTTGCTAAGTCATGCCACTAACCCTACCCATTCCCAGCCAGTTTCGCCCTAACACAGTATAATGCCCCCTTAGTGAACCTCACACAGTATGATGCATCCTTAATGTCCCCCAAAAAATATAATGCTCTTTAGTAGCCCCACACAGTAAAATGCCGCGTTAGTTCGACCACACAGTATAATGCTCCCCTAATGTCGCTCAACATAATATAATGCAACTTAGTGGCCCCCACATAGTATAATTCCCCCTCAGTGGCCCAAACATATAAATCTACATGTAAGTTGCCACTTACTACCAGTCATCTGTGAACTGTTGTTAGATCTGGGCAATCAGACAGTACTTCTAAGACTCTAAAGTTCCCTCCTATAAAGAATACATGATATTATGCAAACACACATGGCAGACATTACATTTTGACTTATGCTCCTTTCTGTGTGGTCTTAGCAACGGTGTCGTCTTCTCTTCAGGTGAATAGAAAGCAGTCCCAGATAAACAATTTTGGAAGCTGGGCTTTTTCTTTTCTCTTGTCTCTGGTCAATGTGATCCGCTTTCCACTGTTGCCTCTCTCTATTCTCTTCATCAATGTCTACCAACTCTATATCTTGGTTGTCTAGGCAGACTCCCACATGCACCTTTAACTCATCCGTGTGAAGTACATGGCTAGTATTATAGGGGCAAACTATATACATCTGTTCTGCATCCAGATATTGATGGTGAAACCTCTACAGCTTTATTCAGTGTCCGACCACATTGAGCCATTCAAGGATATCTGTGATCTTCCCCTGGTTCTGCAGTTTCTACCACCTCCACCTGGATGCTAGCGTGCTACAAAGGTGTTCCAGCCCCTGTCCTGGATGGCCTTCTTCTGCCACTTCCTCCACCATCTTCCTTCTCACACACACCCAACCTTTCTGGTACTTAGTGATACTGCCGTACACCCAGGTGGTCTTGCTAGTACCTGAGGATCTTGCTGTCTATGCCAAAAAGAAATTTGTAAAGGCCCACTGCACTGTGGCTGCACCACCTATTACACTCAAGGAATGAACAAAGCAGCGGGTTTCATGCTAATCCTGTGCTTCTATAAGTTATGCCGAAGAAATACAAACAAAATTTGCAGGTATTATTGTCACCGGTATATTACTTAGGTGAACTTCAGGTACAACAACAGTAGTTAACAGCTGACCTCTCAGTGAATATGAAGATGGACCTAGGTGTGTGCCTCTGGCCCTCTTTCCATTGAGCTGCGATAGGGCCCCTGATGGCAATATCGCCTGTATTGTCCTGATCACAGCCCTGGCAGTGATACAGAAGCATACAGCACAAAGAAAGCAGTCACAATAAAGCATGCCAGTATGCAGCTAAATACAAATGTGATGCACAATAACCATACATTAATAAAGTGTTCACAAGCCCATCCTGAATGAAGACCTAATGTATGTTGTCTACTTAAGGCTAACTTTGTGGAAGGGGGTCGCTTCCAGGTACTGCAATGCAATGTCCTCATCCCTGCTTGTTGAAGGTTTGCCGATTAAGATGTCCAGCAATTTGCATGTCCTGTGACATCTTTAGCATCTATTTAGCTACAGACAGCTGCTGAAAAGTCTTCTCAGTAGTTCTACTCAGACTGAGTAAAAGTATTATCTTATTGTTTGCAGGAAACTCCCTGGCTGGCTTAGGTCTTTTCCCTATGTAAATGTAATGATCTGGTAATATTCTCACTGTCTTTTTGGTAAAATTTTTAAGAATCTTAAAAAGACTCCAGGTGTACTTCTGCTGCTTCTATACCTCAAGCAAGATATTTCCAAACTCAGATAATTTGCTACCAAATTATGTTTCCTGACATCTGAATAAGCCTGGAACAATGAAACTGTGATTGTTCTATTTTATGAAGATACAGAGCCTTGCAAAAGTATTCATACCTCTTAAATTTTTTCACATTTTGTCACATTACAACCACAAACTTAAATGTATTTTCTTGAGATTTTAAGCGATAGACCAACACAAAGTAGCACATAATTGTGAAGTGGAACGAAAATGGTTACATGGTTTTCAAAATTTTAATCAAATAAAAATCTGAAAAGTGTGACATGCAAAAGTATTCAGCCCCTCTACATCAATACTTTCTAGAGCCACCTCTCGTTGCAATTACAGCTGGAAGTCTGTTGGAGTATATCTCTACCAGCTTTGCACATCTAGAGACTGAGATTTGTGCCCATTCTTCTATGCAAAATAGCTTAAGCTCAGCTAGATTGGATGGGGAGCGTCTACGAATAGCAAGTTTCATGTCTTGCCACAGATGCTCAATGGGATTTAGGTCTGGACTTTGACTGGGCCATTCTAACACATGAATATTCTTTGATCTAAACCATGCCACTGTAGCTCTGGCTGTATGTTTAGCGTAATTGTCTTGCTAGAAGGTGAATCTCCTTCCCAGTGTCAAGTCTTTTGCAGCCTCCAACAGGTTTTCTTCCAGGATTGCCCTGTATTTAGCTCCATCCATCTTCCCATCAACTCTGACCAGCTTCCCTGTCCCTGCTGAAGAAAAGCCTCCCCACAGCATGATGCTGCCACCACCATGTTTTACAGTGGGGATGCTGTGTTCAGGATGATGAGCAGTGTTACTGCAATGTTACTGCATTTAGGCCAGAAAGTTCAACTTTGGTCTCCTCTTCCACATGTTTGCTGCGTCCCCTATATGGCTTGTGGCAACTTCAAACGACACTTCTTATGTCTTTCTTTCAACAATGGTTTTCTTCTTGCCACGGTTCCATAAAGGCCAGATTTGTGAAGTGCACAACTTATAGTTGTCATGTGGACAGATTCTCCCGCCTGAGCTGTGGGTTTCTGCAGCTCCTCCAGAGTGACCAGGGGTCTTTTGGCTGATTCTCTGACCAGTGCTCTCCTTGCTCCATCTGTCAGTTTAGGTGTACGGCCATGTCTTGGTAGGTTTGCAGTTGTAGAATACTTTTTCCATTATCGGATGATGGATTGAACAGTGCACCTTGGGATGCTCAAAGCTTGGGATATGTTTTTATAACCTTACCCTGCTGTAAACTTCTCCACAACTTTATCTCTGACCTGTCTGGTGAATTCCTTTGTCTTCATGAGGCTGTTTGTTCACTAGTGTATTTATACTGAGACTAAATTACACAGAACTGGACTCTATTGACTAATTAAGTGACTTCTAAAGACAATTGATTGCACTGGATTTTACTTAGGGGTATCAGAGTACAGGGGGCTGAATACTTTTGCACGTCACACTTTTCAGATTTTTATTTGATTAAAATTTTGAAAACCATGTATCATTTTCGCTCCACTTCAGAATTATCTGCTACTTTGTTTTGGTCTATTACTTAAAATCTCAATAAAATACATTTACATTTGTGGTTGTAAGGTGACAAAATGTGAAAAAGTTCAAGGAGTATGAATACTTTTGCTAGGCACTGTATATGAGGCCATGAAGAGTAATTATGGATAGAGGATAAATAGCTGATTGATGGGAGTCTGACCGCTGAGACCCCCATCAATCCTGAGAATACAGTCAGGCTGAATTTACAACGGGGGTAAAAACCCCCGTTCTCAAGATCGGTGAGGGTCTCAATAGTCTTCATGGCATAACCCCTTTATAGATGACATGGCAAATTGAGAGACCAGTCTTCTGAACTGGATGATTTGATTTCCCTGGCTTCCAGAATAGCAATTCAATTCCAGGTGAAAGTGCAAGAGAAAGAAAATACTCAAAGTTTTCATATCTTGCGCCTACCTTCAGTAATCTATCAGTACCTGCTTTAGACAAGCTCATGCAAGGGTTGTATAGTTTTATCAGAAAAGCAATGAAGATACAGCTTGACTCAAGCCTTATACCTAAATTGTGGTTAAGGAGATCATCTTGGACAGAGGCGTAGCTAGGGGTTCGGCACGGGGGGTGGGGGGCAAACATGGTGACCGTAGAGTGATAGATACTGGCTGTACATAGGGCTCTGCATACAGTTGAAGTAATTCAGTACAAGGAAATGTTGTGACTTACAGGTGACTTCTCTAACTGTAATCTTTCACATTTCTTGTCTCCTCCATCTAGACCACTTCTTCAGCCGCAACTTGTCTCTGTAAAGTTTGCAATACAGACATCTTTGGCTCCTCACTTTTCCAGACTCGTGACCCACATTTTCCTTGCCTATACAAAGTCCCCATCCTGCTGCTACACCCTATTATAAAATAAATTAAATAAAAATCCCCTGTAAATGATTGATACCCGCATTATGTATATAATTAACAATGCCCCTTTGTGCCCCTTAAAGGGATTGTTCGGGATCCGAAATATTAATGCAGGCAGCAGGACAGGGTTGTAAATAAAAATGCACTGACACTTACCTGCATCCTCCCCTCTGTCCCTGCCCTGGGCCAACCATCACTGTTACTGCTCTATTTGTATAAGGAGCGGATGCAGCACTGGTCAAGTTGAGAAGACCGCTGCAGCCAATCACTTCTCTCTACAGTACAGCAGTATATAGTGTTGGGCTGCTGCAGTTCCGACGTTGTGACATCTTTCTGCAGCCGCTCTGTATACAAGCAAAGGTGACAGACAGCCCAGTGCAGGTACAGGGGAGATTGTACATTATAACACTCGCCTGTTGTCTGCTTTAAAATTTATCATAGCACAACCCTTTAAATTAATAGTGCCCCTCAATTAATAATGCCCCTGTGCCCCCCCCAATTAATAATACTCCTGTATGCCCACTTAAATCAATAATGACCCTGTCTCCCCCCAAAAATACTTCTGTATGCCTGCTTAAATTAAAAATACCTCAGATAATAATGCCCCCTAATTAATAGTTCTCCTGTATATTCCCTTAAAGGGGTTGTCCAGGAAATACAGAACTGGGGCAGGAGGCTGGGGAAGGTGAAACATAAAAAAAAAAAAAAAACATGGGGGAGTGGCCTGGCTATGGAGGAGTGAGGACGCGTTTGCCTTAGCTCCTTCCCCGGGCGGCCTAGGCACACGCTAAATTCGCTGACCGGCACTTACCTTCCCCGCTCCGACATGGGCAGAACCCGCAGGCCTCCACAGTGGTCCTCTTCAACCCCTCCGGGGATCCCACGGGGAGGCCTCCATAGCCCGCTTTCTTCGGGGCCTGCACGCTGCTGACTCTGCTATGGCGCCCTCCAAGATGGTTCCCGACACTGCAGCCTCTTCCTTCGGCTCCCCGGCTTCCTCACTGCCGGCGGCCGCCTTTCTTCAAGGGCCTGGATCTCTCGATGGCCCTGGAGAGACGCTCGTTCCCCCAGCGGAGACCTCCTGCGTGCCCAGTCCTCCTGCACCATGGGCCACTGGAGGATCTGAGTACCGTTCAGCCCCCCTCTCCCTTGTCTACGGGAGCTATGTAAGAGACAGCCAATGTTGTCCTAAGCTTCATTTGTCTGTATAAACTGTTAATGTTGAATGTATTTCTGTGATTCTGTTCCTTTAAGACAGCAGCCATTGTAATTGTGACATGATGCTGGAGTGAGACCCCCCCCCCCTTTTATGTCAGCCTGCCTGTTCTGCAGACAGAGGGTGAGCAGAGCAGCAGGAAGTGACGAGACAGAGAGCAGCAGCCATATTGGCAAGTGTTGTATTGAACTGGTGTGGAGATTTTTCTGTACAGCTAAGCTGTATCTTGGTCCAGAGACAAACAGAGTGTAAAGAGACAACAGGACTAGTGAGTCCACGTGAAAGGAACTGTGCTCAGTGGCTGATCAGTGAGACTGACATTGTGACTGTGTATATGGATACCACAGATAGAGACTCGCATTGCTGTTGATGTACTGGACAGCACCTGCTAAACCCCGGCTTACAACCCAGCTCAGTGTATGGATTCGGCAGGACTGTCAGTGTGCTGAGTGGAATCTGCTGTTGGATTACATTGCATTCATTGGGTTTCCCTGTTAAAGAGGACTTCATTTCTCCCAAGATCCTGATAACAGTGAGGAGAGGACGCTTCACTATAAAAGAAAGGAACGACTTTGGGCCCCACCGCGCGCTTCTACGGACTGTAAGCGGTCCACCTGGACCACTGGGGAAAAGGGGGTGCACCCAAATGTGATGTCAGGGTCAGTTAGGGATAGTTTTGAGTATATTGTTCATTCAGTGTCCATACTGCAGAAGTAGACAGAGTAAAAGTAGAAACCATTGCAGAATTTGCCTTGAAATTGTTCATGCTATATTGTATATTTTGCTTGTCTTTATCCCTGTCATTTTACCTTCAAATAGCCTTTATTAACTTATAGTAAATATATATTCTTTTCTTGAACTACCACGTGTGCGTTCAATTCTGGTTGCGGAGTCCAAACCACCTGCCTTGCTCTCGGTTCACAAATTGGCGTAGTCGGCAGGATCCGCTTACCAGAATGGACGGTGACGCACCCGTTAGAGAGAATGGTGCTGGAGGAAGAATGCCAGCAGGGGCTATAATAAGTCAGTTAGCTAAATTTGATGGCAATAATATGTCAGTGAGTATGTGGGTGGAACAGATACGAATGATACAGCGAATGTACCAGACCGCACCAGAAGCACTAGTAGAGCTAGCAATATTGACATTACAAGGGGATGCTAAGACCACGGTGATACTGAGGCCATTTGAACAAAGGCAGACATTTGAGCAAGTAGTCCAGATTCTAGAAACCATTTATGGAGAAACTGCATTGCTGGGGTCTCTGCAGGCTCGGTTCTTCCAGAGGGTACAACAGGAGAATGAAAGCCTTCCCCAATATGCAAATGCCCTACAAGAACTGCTCCGAGATATTCAAGTGAAGGAAAGAGGGGGCTCGCCAGCCTTCTGTAACCCTGATCGGACTCTCCGTGACCAGTTTGTCCTGGGGATACGTGACGGCAGTTTAACTGTGACTATGCAGGATTTTATACGACGAGAGACTGATGCTAAATTCCATGATGTACAGGTAGAGGCCATCTCCCGTGCCAATAGTATGTTCCCGAAGCCCCAGACCGCAATTGGAGTTACTTTGTCACAGGGGGCTAGTTCTGGCTCAGAGACAGTAGAAAAGGGGACGGTTAAAGAAATTCTCACAGTAATGCAGAAACTGCAAGAGCAAATGGAACACTTGCACACCCGTTGTGATGAACATTCTATGAAAATTGCAGACTTCCAGAAAACTGGAGGTGAAAGGGTGAGCCGTCCATACCCAGAAAATCAGAATCACCCACCACCCCCGCTGGAGGGATGAGGATAGGACCTACCGAAGGGGTCCAAATCAGTTAATGCAGTGCTCAGGAGAAATCGAAGGGGCTTACCGAAGGGGCCCAAACAGATGGCCAGAACGACGGGAGATACGCTGCTGGGAGTGTGGACGGATGGGCCACGTTGCTGCTAGATGTCCAGAGCAGCGACAAACTTATGAGAGACCGCCGTTAAACTGAAGTCCCCTGCTGCTGTAGGGCGTGTAGTAGGGGAGACTGACAAGGAGACTATGTGGGGAGAATGCCCTAATGATGACCTGATCGCTGCAAGTCCTGTTATACAGGTGGAAATGGAGGGTATTCCGGTTACCGGGATGATTGACACGGGTTCCCAAGTAACGACCTTGAGTAGAGACTGTTATGAACGGTACTTCCAGCAACATGTGAAATATGATCCCCATACATTCGTACGAGTGGTCGCAGCTAACCAGTTACCAGTTCCAGTCGTGGGAGTGGCCTGGATGAATGTCCGGGTATGTGGCCAAGATCTAGGTAGGAAAGGCATTGTGGTGGTACAGGAGTCACATGAAGTAAAGGTCCCTGTCATTTTGGGGATGAATGTGTTAAAAGAATTAGATCAGATCCTCTTTGAAAAGAAAGGTCACGGTTATTGGAAAGAAACCACCACCCATCGGCCTACTCAAACAGCTTTCCAGCGGCTGATCCGGACATGTGGCTTACAGAAAAGTTCGGATGCGCAGCGTCCTCTGGCTCGAATTTCAGTTCCTTTGCATACAAAAGTTACACTGCCACCCAGTCGGGAGACAATAGTGTCTATGCCCGTAGGCACCTGTCGGAAACTAGAGGGCATAGCTGTGTTGGTAGAACCACTGCAGGCAGCCGAAGGAGGTGTTGATCCGCTAGTGGCCCGTTCCTTGGCAATAGTTCGCAATGGAAGAGTACCACTTCGATGTGTAAACACTCAGGACCAGAGTGTGGACCTGACCCCAGGGAGGCTGCTGGCTAACATCTATGTGACTCCGGAGGAAGTAAGGAAAGTAACTCCAATGCAGCTGAAGCCGACTGAAAGGGATGAGTGGACCGTAACTGTGTCCATGGGAGAAGATGAGGAACCCACCTCTGAATGGAATGGCCGTGCAATTCGAGAACAGATGAAGATGGATGCAAGTTCATGTTCTCTGGAATGGGTGCAGAAGGTAGATGAACTGTTGTGGGAGAACCGAGCCGCCTTTTCACGGTATGCTGAAGATTTTGGATGTACCACAGGGATCTACCATGAGATTCCCACAGGAGACACCCCTCCAATTAGAGAGCGCTACCGACAAATTCCTCCACAGTTGTATCAGGAAGTAAAAGAACTGTTAGCTAAGATGCTACAGGGTGGGATCATCCAAGAAAGCCAGAGTCCCTGGGCAGCTCCTGTGGTGTTAGTAAGAAAAAAAGATGGGTCCATCCGATTTTGCGTAGACTATCGGAAGTTAAACGCTTGCACCGTACGAGATTCCTACCCCTTGCCACGGATTGAGGAGTCCCTCTCAGCGCTGGGGAGAGCCCGGTACTTCTCCTCACTAGATCTGGCTAGTGGGTATTGGCAGGTGCCGATGGCCACAAAAGACAAGGAGAAGACGGCATTCATCTTGCCCATGGGACTATACGAATTTAACCGGATGCCCTTCGGGTTGACAAATGCACCCGGAACATTTCAGCGGTTGATGGAGAAATGTCTCGGTGACTTCAACTTTGAGTTCACTCTCATCTACTTGGATGACATTATAGTGTATTCTGCGACCTTTGAAGACCATCTCCACCAGTTGGGGCAAGTATTTCGAAGATTGCGGGAACATGGGCTCAAATTGAAACCCAGTAAATGTCGGTTGTTCCAATCTGAAATTGATTACTTGGGTCACCGCGTATCAGGAGAAGGGGTGAGACCATCAAGAGACAAGATAGCGGCTGTTCAAGAGTTGGAGCATGTGGAGGTGCCCGACTTCAGCAGATTTTCACAGGCCTTGGCCGCCGCTAATCAGTTTGAGATGGAGGGGACTGAAACGGCTCCTTTCTTTGGTCCCTCACGACAGGAATGGGCACAGATACAACAGACCCATGAGGGGCTGGCACAGATGATCAAGTGTGTTGAGAAAGGCCAGAAGCCCTGTAGAGAGGAAAGAGAACGACTGACACGTGAGATATTATCTGTTCTGAGTCAGTGGGAAAAGTTGGAGATGAAAAATGGAGTGCTATGCCGAAAGGTCTATTTACCTTCTGAGATCGACATTCGATACCAAATTGTGGTGCCTAGTGAACTGGCTCGCTCGTTGGCAGTTGAGGCTCATAATAAGAATGGACATTTTGGTCATGAGAAGACCTTTCGTTGGTTACAGCGACTGATTTACTGCCCTGGTCTTCGTCAAATGGTCGAAGAAGTATGCCGCAGCTGTCGGACTTGTGAGATCCATAAGGCAATAGAACAGAGAGCTCCCCTGCAAATCATCGTGACCCAGGAACCTTTAGAAATCGTCATGATAGACTATCTAATGGTGGGCCCATCCAATAGCGGACACCAGTATTGCCTCGTAATGGTGGATCACTTCACCAAATTTGCGGTGGTAACCGCCACCAAGGACCAGACAGCTGAGTCAGCAGCTCGTGCTCTGTGCCAAGATTTCATTCGAGTATATGGGTGCCCTAAACGCATCCACTCCGACCAGGGTGCCTGCTTTGAGGGACACGTAATGAAAGAAGTTCAACGTATCTACGGGATAAAGAAGTCGCACACGACTCCATACCACCCTCAGGGAAATGGGGCCTGTGAAAGATTCAACAGAACTCTGCTACAGATGCTGCGGACTCTGGAGGAAGACAAGAAGTTACAGTGGCCTCAGTTCTTGTCTGAAATGGTGTGGGCCTATAACAATCAGGTCCATTCTACAACGGGGTACTCTCCTTATACACTTCTCTTTGGGCGGTCTGGGCGAAGTATAGGAGAATTACAGTTGGATGATGTGGATGGGTTCCCTCCGAGGGATCCAACCTCTTGGGTGCGGGCGCACCGGCAGAGACTTGAGACGATCCATCGATTGGTGCGGCAGCGCCTGCAAGAACATCCCCATCCTGATAAGACCCCAGTGCAAGAAGCACCATTGCAACCAGGCGACCTGGTGCTAGTTCGTGTCAAGAAACCCCAAGGGAAATTGGAAAGCCGATGGGAGGCTTTGCCGTATCGTGTTGTTGGCCGCAAGTATGCAAATGGGCCAGTGTACCAGGTCCAGAAAGAAGGAACTGATTGTGTTCGAGTACTTCACCGAAATATGTTGCGCCTGTGTCATTCTGAAGGGACAAATCATGATGGGCCTGCCAATGTGAATGAGCTCCCACAGTCAGAGAATGGAGGTGCGGAATGGGCCTCAGACGAGGAGGATGATTGTTGGCCGATCCCTGCTCCTGGGGATGTCCCACCTGTGACTACTGTATCTCCGGCCTGTGCCCCCTCAGGTGCGGAATCCGCTGGTCCTTCTCAGCCCATAGCTGCAGCACCCCATAATATACCACCGGTCCTCAGACGGACCACTAGGCCAAATGCTGGTATTCCCCCTGTTCGGTATGCGCAGGATGAGTTTGTTTGGCCTGCCATACATCGGTATACTACCACCCTGTGCATAAAAGTACAACCCTCTGGATATACAGTCATAGGCAGGGACTGCCAATCTTAAAGTGGGGGGGAATATGTAAGAGACAGCCAATGTTGTCCTAAGCTTCATTTGTCTGTATAAACTGTTAATGTTGAATGTATTTCTGTGATTCTGTTCCTTTAAGACAGCAGCCATTGTAATTGTGACATGATGCTGGAGTGAGACCCCCCCCCTTTTATGTCAGCCTGCCTGTTCTGCAGACAGAGGGTGAGCAGAGCAGCAGGAAGTGACGAGACAGAGAGCAGCAGCCATATTGGCAAGTGTTGTATTGAACTGGTGTGGAGATTTTTCTGTACAGCTAAGCTGTATCTTGGTCCAGAGACAAACAGAGTGTAAAGAGACAACAGGACTAGTGAGTCCACGTGAAAGGAACTGTGCTCAGTGGCTGATCAGTGAGACTGACATTGTGACTGTGTATATGGATACCACAGATAGAGACTCGCATTGCTGTTGATGTACTGGACAGCACCTGCTAAACCCCGGCTTACAACCCAGCTCAGTGTATGGATTCGGCAGGACTGTCAGTGTGCTGAGTGGAATCTGCTGTTGGATTACATTGCATTCATTGGGTTTCCCTGTTAAAGAGGACTTCATTTCTCCCAAGATCCTAATAACAGTGAGGAGAGGACGCTTCACTATAAAAGAAAGGAACGACTTTGGGCCCCACCGCGCGCTTCTACGGACTGTAAGCGGTCCACCTGGACCACTGGGGAAAAGGGGGTGCACCCAAATGTGATGTCAGGGTCAGTTAGGGATAGTTTTGAGTATATTGTTCATTCAGTGTCCATACTGCAGAAGTAGACAGAGTAAAAGTAGAAACCATTGCAGAATTTGCCTTGAAATTGTTCATGCTATATTGTATATTTTGCTTGTCTTTATCCCTGTCATTTTACCTTCAAATAGCCTTTATTAACTTATAGTAAATATATATTCTTTTCTTGAACTACCACGTGTGCGTTCAATTCTGGTTGCGGAGTCCAAACCACCTGCCTTGCTCTCGGTTCACAGCTTCAGATGGGGCTTGGCCCTCCCTTCCGCCATCTCCTGCCTCCTCCCCAGCATCTCTACATCAGGTCCCTGTACTGGGTGCCCCACAGCCCTCCATGCGGCCCCTGCTGGACAGGACTGGCCCTCCTCCACCTCTACTCAGCTCTCCTGCGGCGGCTTCTGCATCAGCACCTCCAGCTGGCTTGACTCCTCTGTCCCCGGATCCTCAGACTGCTCTTCCTGGCACAAGGAGATCTTCTGCTGCCACTCTGCAAGACTCTGCCTCTCCTCTGTCGTTCTCAGGTCAGTCATCATATCTTCGTGCCCCTCCAACAACTCCTCCTGGCATGGGGCTGGCTCCTCTTGGAGGTTGCGCTGTGGACTCCTCTCATACTGGTAGACCCGGGGCTTCTTCCACTTCAGATACCCTGGATGAACGCCACCGCTTAAGTGCCCACCTTGCTGCCATTCCAACTAAGTCTGATATGGAGGCGTATGTGTCCCGACTAGAACAGTCTTACAAGTCTGAGCTTTCTGCTGTCCACTCCACCGTGCAGCACCTGGAGGAGAGGGTAGACAGTCTGGAGTCTTCGTCTGCCTCCTTTGCATCTCAACTCTCTGCCCACGATTCCACCATTTCTTCTCACACTCACCAGATTCAGTATTTGGCGGACATCCTCGATGATCTTGAAGACAGAAACAGGCGGAACCGGAACAACATCAGGGTTAGGGGCCTCCCTGAATCTATTGAACCCCAGCAACTGGACGCTACCTTATGCCAAATTTTCAAGTCACTGTTGGGGGCTCCACAGGGGTCTCCGCTTGAACTCGATCGTGCACACCGTTCCTTGGGCCCGCGTCCTCCTGACACTGCAAACCCCAGAGATGTCATCTGTCGAGTTCACAGATACCAGTTGAAGGAAGCCATCATGCGCAAGGTCAGAGAGTCTCGTCAGGTTATGTTTCAGGACATTCCCATCCATTTACTCCCGGACTTGTCTCAGCTTACTCTTTCTAAGCGGCGTGCCCTGAAGCCGCTTCTGGACTCGCTAATTCAGCATAAACTGCCATACTCCTGGGGCTTCCCATTCCGCCTGCAGGTTCGTCGTGGGGGCCGCACCCTCGCCTTGACTCACCCAGATGACATCCCGGCTTTCACGGCGGCTCTTGGACTACCTCCAATGTTGGCCTTGGATTGGCCCTCTCTGCTTGGCGACTTCGTTCCGGTTCCACCAGCCTAGCCCCAGCGTTGCCCTAGGAGACGCCGTCGAGACCGGGCCCCTGCTTCAGATGATCAGCTGAGCTCCAGTCCGGTCCCTCCGACTTGATGTCGTGAACTTTTTGTCCTTTTGCTGTTTGACTTTTGATTCTTCATGACCTCTGTGGATGTCTTCCCTGTAGGGCCACGGGGTGCCGCGAGTGTGATCCGTTTGTCGGGTCCCCGCGCTCCCTCAGGGACTGCACTCCTTCTCCCCTTATTCCTTTTCTTCTTCCTCCTCTTCCCCCTCTTTACTCTTTTTCTCTCTAACTTTCCCTTCCCTCCCCTTCTCTCTCTCGCTTCTCTTGGTTTTCACTTTTTCGTCTCTTCCTTCCTCCTACTTAGATCTTCTCCATATCCATTGTTTGCTTGTTTAGCCGGTCAGCTCTAGCAAACCATAATAGTTGTTTGTCCACTATCGTGGCCTGGGAGCCCGGGGGGGGTACGGCTCCTTTATTAGAAAGCCCATTTCCCACCGGGGTCTCCATACTGCCGTGTAGCATGTGTTTTGGCACTTATTTTCTGCCTTTTCCCCACCTCTCTTGAGTGGAGGCTGTTTTCTCCCCCCCGACAATTTGGTTGCTTATTTGTTAATTGTAGTTGCTGTTTCAGTTTGTCTTAGTTTTCCTGTACTTGCTTGTCTTCTCCTTCCTATTGTTTGTTCCTCTTGTGTCATCCTCCCTCCCCTCCCTTTCCCCAACTATGACCTCCCTTAATATTTGCACTCTTAAGACTCGAGGGCTTAACGTCCCTCAGAAGCGTAATCAATTCTTGTATCAGCTTCACAAGAAACGTTCCCATATTATTATCTTGCAGGAGACCCACTTTAAGAAGGATCATGTTCCGGATATTCACAACCGCCACTACCCAGTTTGGTTCCACAGCGTCAACCCGGTCACCAAGTCCAACGGTGTTTCCGTTGCCTTTCATCGTTCTCTACAAAATGAGGTAATAGACACCCTGATTGAACCTGAGGGCAGATTTGTATTTCTTAAATTGCGCATTGCAGGCACCGTGCATACTGTGGCTGGCTGTTAGCTCCCGAAACAGGGACAGCTACTGTATTGCAAGAAATTAGTTGGCAGATTGACGGAATTTAGTGAAGGAGTGGTGGTACTTGGGGGCGACTTTAACTATGTTTTAGATCCATCACTTGACTCCTAACCCTTCCCGCCCCCCCCCCCACTTCCAGTCGTACTTGCGAAGGCTAACGACTACTCTCTTTACAACTCCCAGCTGGTCGACGTTTGGTGCATCCTGCATCTTCAAGACCGGGACTGTACTTTCCATTCTCCGGCACATAACTGTTATAGACTTCTTTCTTGTCAGTCATCACGCCCTCACCTGGTCTCCCACCACCCGCATTGACTCGGCCCTTTGGTCTGACCACGCTCCAGTGTTCCTGTCCCTCGAGGTCCCGGGGTTAGCGCGTCGTCCTTTTACGTGGCGATTGAATGATAGCCTCCTGAGGGACGCCTCTTGCAAGGCGGATATCAGCGCGACAATTAGAGACTTCGGCCTAGACCATGCTCATGACCCCACTCTTCTCCCGCTACAGTGGGAGGCACTGAAGTGTGTGATCCGAGGTGTACTGATCAAACACGGAGCACGCCTTAAAAAAGAGCGTGCCGCTTGGGTCGTTACGCGTCTTGCGCACATTCATTCTCTCGAGCTGACTCATAAACGGACCCGTTCCCAGGTGGCGTTGACTGAACTTCTCAATGCTAGGGAGGAACTGCGTACTATCTTGATGAAATGTACCTACATACTAGAGACCGTGTTAGGAAACATTACTACGAGTTTGCGGATAAGTGCGGCCGCTCCCTCGCTCCTCGCCTCCACCCACATTGCAATCTAGCATATATCTCTCGACTGCGCGACGGGTCAGGCACCATGGTCCACAATCCTATTGATATAGCTACAGCGTTCCGCTCTTTCTACCACGATTTATATAACATCCGTGGGCAGTACGCCGACCTCGCCCCAGACTCTCTCCGTGCTAAAATCCAGGAGTACGTAACAGACATGTCTCTTCCCACTATCGCGGACCCTGACAGGGTCCTTCTCGAAGCACCTTTTTCTAAGGAGGTAGTTTTCCCTCGTCATACAGTCCTCCCGTACAGGTAAGCCTCCTTGCCCGGACGGGTTTACTACTCGTTTTTACAAATGTTTTAGGGATCTCCTCTCTCCCACAATGGCTCGGGTATTTAATAGCGTTGATGGCTCTTCCCCCTTCGCGGCGCAGTCCCTCTCAGACCTGATCACGGTCCTTCCCAAGCCGGGTAAGGATCCAATCAGTTGTGCCAGCTACCGCCCGATCTCCCTCATTAATATCGATATCAAATTATTTTCCAAGTTGCTGGCCAATTGTTTGTCCCCCCTAATGCCAGGCCTGATTCACACAGATCAGGTCGGCTTTATCTGCGGTCGCGAGGCCCGGGATAATGTATGTAAGACCCTTTTGGCAATCTCGCTGGCTCATTCCAACAACTCTCCTATGTGCTTGCTTTCTGTAGATGCCGAAAAAGCTTTCGACTGGGTACACTGGGGCTTCTTGCATGCGACGCTTCGGCAGGTGGGTGTGGGTCCTGTTTTCTTGAGTAAGGTGCTTTCCCTCTATGGCGATGCGACGGTGAGGGTTAGGACTAACGGGATACTCTCTGATCCTTTCCGGAACGGCACTTGGCAGGGCTGCCCTCTGTCACCACTGCTGTATGCCCTAGTTATGGAGCATCTGTCGGTGGCGATACGGCAGTGTCCGGACATCCATGGCCTTCAGATGGGCAGTTGCCAGGTTAAGGCGGCGCTGTATGCTGACGACCTCCTTCTGTACATCTCTCAGCCATGCGTATCTTTTCCATCTATATTACGCGAGTTTAGCCAATTTGGTCACCTTAGTAATTTTAAAGTAAACCTTTCCAAAAGCGAGGCCCTTAACATCACGATACCCCACGCAGAGGTTGCCCATTTTGCAGACAACTTTCCGTTTAAGTGGCAGACCACTTGCCTCAATACCTGTGAATTCATATACCCCCTGACCCTTCCCACTTGTATCGTCTCAACTACCTCCTACTGCTTGAAATTCTTGCGGCGGATACAGTACACAGGCCCTTACTTGGTTCAGCCGTATTCACGCTCTCAAGATGGACGTGGTCCCTTGGCTTTTATATCTATTCCAGGCACTCCCCAATTGCCTCCCGCGCACCTTTTTCACTAAAGTCCAGTCCCTGTTTGGGAGGTTTATGTGGGGTTCGGCGCAGAGTAGTATAAAGTACCAGACGTTGACCTGCCACAAGGACAGGGGAGGTGCGGGCCTTCCGGATCCTAGACTTTATTACCGCTCTGCGGTTTTGCTCCGCCTTTTTGATTGGCGCTACCGTAGCATGGAAAAGCAATGGGTTTCTATCGAGACTGCTTTGTTATCAGTCCCCCTCCCCTCATTGCCGTGGATTCTGCCTCATTTCCACCCGAGATCCATCAGACACTCGTTCCTCTCTTCGCACTTCCTTAAGACCTGGGATTCAGTATGTTCCAGCAGGAGAGTGGCCAGAGTCCCTGGCCCTCTAAGTCCTCTCTTTAGCAATCCTATGTTTCCACTGGGCTGCTCCGCAGATAGATTTCTTTGTTGGTGAAGCAGAGACGACGTTAGGCTTAGACAGGTCGCTGGGGATCCGCCCCTTCCTCCGTTGACCCAGCTGAGCGCTTCTCACCCGGACTTTCATTTATCCTGGCTGGAGTATGATCAACTTACGGCCTTCCTGCGGAAATTCTCTTTGTCCCCTCTCCTTTCCTCTACCATGACTGACCTGGAGTCCGTCCTTTCCCATGCTGACTCTTCCCTGCACGCACTCTCGGTTCTTTACAGCAATCTTATCCAAGACGCTACCCCGGGGCCCCCCTCTTACACAGGCCCTTGGAACTCAAACCTTCACGTGGGCCTCTCCCCTGCCGACTAGGATAGGGTTTTCCTGTTCGCACATAAGCTTCCGTTGCTCTGCAGTGCGCAAGAAAAGAACTTCAAGATCCTGTCTCGGTGGTACTGGTGCCCTGATTTCCTCCACAGAATTTACCCTGCTGTGACTGACCGGTGTTGGCACTGTGGTACTTGAGAAAGGCACCCTATATCACATCTGGTGGGAGTGCAATGTTCTCAGGCCCTTTTGGGACGCTGTGTTCGCTCTGTATGCTAAAGTGTGTGGTCGCACCATCATAGCAACTCCCCAACTGACCCTTATTTCAGTTATCCCTGGCAGGATCTCTGCGGTGAAAAAAGACCTCCTGCGACACTTTCTCACGGCTGCTAGAACCGTCATTCCCAGGCACTGGCGAAGCACTGTCGCCCTGCCTGGTTGAATTTCTTCAGGAGCTTCTCCTCATGAGGAGAATGGAGACCCTGGTGGCAGAGGAGTCCCCTGACCCCTCCAAATTTGATGCTCTCTGGCGGCCTTGGGTGGTGTCCCAGGAATCGTCTGAGTTCTCTTCCTTCTTTTCCTGATATAGTGATACCCTGCTGCTTCTTTCTTCCCTTTTTCTCTCTTCCGTCCTTTGGAGGAGGTTATTGGTCGCTCTTCCATCTCTCTGTTCCCCTTTCCCTCTCCCCATTTCTCTCTAGTATATGCTTTCCTGATCATAGTTCCCATTGTGTGTTCCTTTGTCTGTTTGTTCTTCTCCCATTTCTTTTAAGATTTTACTTTATGGTCCCGTATATCTGGGCCTTCAGTCTCTCTGGTATTGCACTGTGCTTCACAGCATTAGCTTGGGTCTTATCCCAAGCTTCTTGTTTATAGGTGAGGCCTGCGTGCCTTCGCGTTATTTGTTTGCTTGCACTATTTTGTTTTCTTTTCCACTGTACTTTAAAAATTTTAATAAACTTTGATTAAACATAAAAAACAAAACATACGGCGCTTTGGTGTCCCTCCGTTGCTGTCAGGTCCAGCGTCGCCCGGGGGCTTGTTCTGGCACAAGTCCTTGCTGCATGTGTCATTAGCGGTCACAGGAAAGGACCCAGGACGTCACTTGCATAAGTCACTGGTAATGTCCCGGGTCCTTTTTCTCTGACTGCTGAGGCCACTAATTGGCCTCAGCAGTCATCTGTGGCAAGGACTTCCACCAGAACAAGCCAGTGGCGTGGTTCGACTTGACAGCAGTGGGGGGCATCGGAGTGCTAGAGACAGATGAGTATGTTGAGTTTTTTTTACTTTTCACCTTCACTGACCTACTGCCCAATTACTGTAATTCCTGGACAACCCATTTATATCAATAATGAACACCTTAAATTAGTATAGCCCAATACCCTCCTACACCGTTACATAAATATTGCCTCCCAATAGCCCCCTTATATTAATAATGCTCCTTATATTAATAATGGCCCTTATATTAATAATGCTTCTGCTTTCCCTAATGACCCCTTATGGATATAGACCCTTAATATTTTTAAGGCCTCCCCCCTCCCCAAAAAAAAAAACAAAAAAACAATAATACTCACCTGTCTAAGATTTCCTTGCTCGGACTTGCCACCGCCTACACTATTACAGTAATAGTGGCCTAATAATGCCCCCACAGGTAATAGCCCCCCACACACACATAAGTAATTCTGTTAGCTGTGGGGGGAACAATTACTGTAATAGTGAGCTAATTGCACCCCCCACAGGTTATAGTCCCCCCCCCCCACATACCATTCCATATTCTGTTGCTCTGTATAGTTATACTGTAACAGAAAAATAAAGGTATCTCACCGCTCACTAGATAATTTGAAGTTCCATCGTGTATCAAAAAGGTGCCCAGAAAAAAACTCCTTGGACTATAGGAAGTGATGTAATTCCGAATAAATATATGATAAAATTTCCAGCGCTCAATCTTCTTTTGGGTAAAAATTAACTTTTAATAATCCATTAAAACATGGGGGGATATAGTGTACCCCATAAAAAACACACCAACTGATGCGTTTCTGAGCATACACAGCTCCTTAATCATAGCATGTTGAATAACAAATAACATCCACATATATAGTACAGAAATATACACCCATAAAACATAATAATAATAATAATAATAATAATAATAATAGTCCTTTAATAGTCCCACAATGGGGAAATTCAGTGTGTTACAGCAGCAAAGATAAGCAGATACAAATACAAATACAACATGTACAGGAATGTTCCAAGGTGAGAGGCATTACATTAATAGCAGACAGACAGATAGGACGTAGCGGGGGGGGGGGGGGATTTAACAGGCAGAGAGATATTTCAGTTCTCTGTGTGTAATGTTCTCCGCTTAGGTCGGTGTTGGTTGTACAGCCTAACCGCGGTGGGGAGGAAAGACTTCCGATAGCGCTCCTTCTCACACCTAGGGTGGAGCAGTCGGTCACTGACAGTACTGCCCAGCGCGATCACAGTCTCATGCATGGGATGGGAATTCTTCTCCCGCATGGAGCTCACCACGGACAGTATCCTTCTGTCACCCACCACCTGCACTGGGTCCAGTGGGCTCCCCAGGACAGAGCTGGCCTTTCTAATCAGCTTGTCAAGTTTATTTCTGTCCCTGGTTGATATACTGCTCCCCCAGCAGGCCACTCCAAAGAAGATGGCTGATGCCACTACCGAGTTGAAGAAAGTCCTAAGAAGTGCCCCCCGGATTCCAAAGGCTCTCAGCTTCCTAAGCAGGTAGAGCCTGCTGTGGCCCTTCCTGTACAGGGCCTCCATATGATCTGCCCAGTCCAGCTTATTATTAAGGAGCAAACCCAGGTACTTATAGGTGTTCACAATCTCGATGCCCGTCCCCAGGATGTCCACTGGATTTGGAGGGCATCTGCCTTTGCGGAAGTCCACCACCATCTCCTTGGTCTTCCCCGCGTTAATCTTCAGGTCGTTCCGGTGGCACCAGTCCACAAAATCCTGGTTCAGTTCTCTGTACTCCCTGTCATCATCATCTGTGATGAGACCCACTATTGCAGAGTCGTCAGAATACTTCTGTAGGTAGCAGCTGGATGAGTTGCACCTAAAATCTGCAGTGTACAGTGTGAAGAGGAAAGGGGCGAGAACCGTACCCTGAGGTGCCCCCGTATTACAGATCACGGTACCTGACACACAGTCTCGGGCTCTCACGTATTGAGGTCGATTTGTGAGGTAGTCTAGGATCCAGTTGGAGAGGTGGTGGTCCACTCCAGCAAGGCCCACCTTGTCCCTCAATAACCTGGGCTGTATGGTGTTAAAAGCACTGGAGAAGTCAAAGAACATTATTCTCACTGTGTTCCCTGGTTTCTCCAGGTGAGACAGAGCCCTGTGCAGAAGATGGATGATGGCATCATCTACCCCAATGCCCGGCCGATAAGCAAACTGGAGGGGGTCCATAGCGGGGCTCACTAGAGGGCGGAGATTTGTGAGAACCAATCTCTCCAAGATCTTCATCAGGTGGGATGTCAGTGCTACAGGTCTGTAGTCGTTGAGGTCCATAGGGTGGGGTTTCTTTGGAACTGGTACCACACAAGAAGATTTCCATAATTCAGGGACTATTTCCTGCCTCAGGCTCATATTATACATATATGTAATTATACCACACAGCTGGTCCCCGCAAGTCTTAATTAGCCTTGCACTGATGTCATCTGGCCCTGCGGCTTTCCTCGCCTTGATCTTTTTCATCTCCTTCCTCACCTGGGCCCGTGTGAAGGTCAGACTGTGGCCAGACTGTGTCATCTATTGACTCTGATGATTAAACAAATTAACCCTTAGATAAACACACAAGACAACATAAATACAAAAAACGCAATGAATAATAAAAACGAAAAAAAAAAAGAAGAAAAACATTGTTACATATAAATAACATAAGTCACTTAATGAATAAGTTACTTAACAAAAACTAATTTTGGAAACTACTCTCAATGATTCAAATACAAAACCTTTTGTAAATGAACCAGTAACGATATGCACATTAGAATTGACACCATTCATAAATACCGCTAAAATAAATGGGAAAGTCACATGATAAAACATGTGAACATATACATATTCATGACTATTGAGCGGTAATTTTAAAAATTCCAAAAAATAGCGGAGGAAATGAACCTTGCAAATAAACCAAGAACAACATGCATATTAGAATTGACACCTTTCATAAATACCACTGAAATAAATGAGAAAGTCACATGATAGGACATGTGAACATACATATATTCATGACTATTGAGCGGTAATTTTAAAAATTCCAAAAAAAAATAGCGGAGGAAAGAAAAAAACCTATTCTTATTATAAATCCATCGCTATAGTACCGCTATAATAGATAGAAAAATCACATAATAAAACACATGAACATACCTATGTTCATACGTGAACATCAATATATAAAAGACAAATCAGATCTTATATTTAAACCATTTGGAACCCATGAATTTAACTTTAAAATCCAATATGCTTCCTTTTTTAATAGCAATTTACGCCAATCTCCTCCCCGTACTGGTTTAGGAACTCGGTCAATTGCAAAAAAAGTAAAAGAAGATGTATTACCAGAATGACAATTTAGAAAATGTTTAGATGCATTTGACATATTATCTGATAATGTTTTACTACAATCCAATAGATGTTCAGAAATTCGAAGTTTTTAAGATCTAATAGTACAGCCAACATATATTAAATTGCACGAAGTGCATAAGATGATATATACAATATGATGTCTGTTACAATTTAAAAATTGTTTGATGGAATAAATTTGAGAATCATCATTAGCATGAAATTGTTGAGTTTTTGTTGCATATTTGCACACAGAACACCTTGTCTGTCCATACCCATAAAAACCTGTGGCATGAAGCCAAGTAGTAGGTTTTACTTTTTCACAGGTTCGAAATAAACTAGGTGATAAAATGTCTCTTAAAGAACGACCACGTTTTGCACTGCCAGACTTTTTACCACTGCTGCCTTGTGCCTACCACCACTGACACCACTCAGGCAGACATATCCTGTGGCCTGCTGCTCTGCCACATATTACTTGCTTGGGGATTACTGAGGGACATTATTACTTTCCTGGGGGCCACCTGGGACATTTTTACTTGCTTGGGGGCTACTGGAGAACATTGCTACTTGTCTGGAGGCCACTGGAGATAATTACTACTTGCCTGGGTCCACTGGGGAGCATTATTAGGTGTTTGGGGCCCACTGGGGAGCATACATTGCGTGTTGGGCCACTAGGGGAGCCTGGTGATGGTAAAAGGTGAATTTATGTATGTGTTTGGTCGAAAGTATAGGATTGTGTATCTTTGGTGTATTCACGTGATGCAATGGAAAAAGACATTCAGTTTTGATGTTGCTTTTGGTGAGGTTTTCTAAATTTACAAGTGGAACAAATTTGTTTTCCAGGTTTAAATTCAAAAACTGTGCTAAACCCCCCTCATCAAAGTGGCTGCTTTTTTTTTTTCCATCAAAAAGTTTTATTAGAATTTTTCAGTAATAACAAGAAACCCATAACTTTTCACTAGGCGAAAGTTGTAATGAGAATCTGGCACTTCATAATAATGAACCTATGCAGAATGTTATCCAAGAATAAACACTGACATAAGTTTTTATCAGTGACGTTCCATGGACGGGTAGGACATAGCATATTAGATCTTAACATTATTGAAGATCTAAGGGATAACGAGCAGGACAGTCGAGGTTCTCTTCTAGCTCCCAAGTGTTGGTCTCATCAGAGAAGATATTCCAGCTTTTTCAACTGGCAGGCCAGGCACAATGACAGTGTAGTGTGCCAAACATTTTGTTTCAAATTCTGTAAATTATTGCTCCTCCAAAACTATGTTGCTGTGTCATTTGCTCCCATAAAGGGATAATGAGCAGAACAGTCCAGATTCTTTTCTGGCACACAAGTGTTGTTCTTATCAGAGATATTCCAGCTTTTTCAGCTGCCCGACATTTTGCTTGATATTCTGTAAATGGCCACTCCTTCAATACTATGTTGCTGTAACATTTGCTCCCATAAAAGGATAAAGGGCAGGACAGTCCAGGTCAGTGGTGTAAATACTGGGGTAGCTGCGGGAGCGCTGCCACAGGGCCCAGACATTAGGGGCCCCTTATTTATTTATTTTTTTAATAGGCCGTTATCTGATGGTGTAACACCAGCAGGTAACGGGCACTATTTACTTATCGTGGAGGCAGCTGTGAGTAGGAGCGGGGATCGGTAAGTAAGGCTGTAGGCAAACCTCACAAACACTATTTTTTCAGACCCCAGAGAATAATGATTGGAGGCCCAGGGGAGGTGAAGGAACATAAAAAAACACTGTTACTTATCTCTCCTGTGCTCCGGAAGGCTTCGGGCCTCCTTGGTGACATCCAGGCTGACGTCATTATGTGTCGCGATGCCTGCCGTGACGTCTAGTCCAACATTGAAGTAGGTCGAAAGTAGAGCGGAATGCGGTGGAGCCAGGACAGGTAAGTAACACTGTTTTTTTATGTTTGTATCCTTCCCGGGGTCTCCGATCATTATACTCTGGGGTCTGAAAAGACCCCAGAGTATAATTGTTCATGGGTGGTCCACAATGGGGCATAATAGTGTGTGCAGGGGCCACTATGGGGCATAATAATGTGAGCAGGGGCCACTATGGGGCATAATAGTGTGTGCAGGGGCCACTATGGCGCATAATAGTGTGTGCAGGGGCCACTATGGCGCATAATAGTGTGTGCAGGGGCCACTATGCGCATAATAGTGTGTGCAGGGGCCACTATGGCGCATAATAGTGTGTGCAGGGGCCACTATGGCGCATAATAGTGTGTGCAGGGGCCACTATGGGGCATAATAGTGTGTGCAGGGGCCACTATGGTGCATAATAGTGTGTGCAGGGGTCACTATGGCACATAATAGTGTGTGCAGGGGCCACTATGGCGCATAATAGTGTGTGCAGGGGCCACTATGGCGCATAATACAGTAGTGTGTGCAGGGGCCACTATGGCGCATAATAGTGTGTGCAGGGGCCACTATGGCGCATAATAGTGTGTGCAGGGGCCACTATGGCGCATAATAGTGTGTGCAGGGGCCACTATGGCACATAATAGTGTGTGCAGGGGCCACTATGGGGCATAATAGTGTGTGCAGGGGCCACTATGGCGCATAATACAGTAGTGTGTGCAGGGGCCACTATGACGCATAATAGTGTGTGCAGGGGACACTGTGGCACATAATCGTGTGTGTATGGGCCACTATGGTGCATAATAGTGTGTGCATGAATAAGGGGAATGTGGTTTGTGCGGGGGGAGGGGGGTTTCTGGGGGGTCCTATGTCAAATGTTCGCCTTGGGACCCAGCCATTCCTAGTTACGCCGCTGGTCCAGGTTCTATTCTGGCTACCAAGTTTTGTTCTCATGATCAGAGAATCCTTTCCATTTCAGAAGATATTCCAGCTTCTTTAAATGGCAGGCCAGGCATACTGACAGTGTGCCACAATTATTTCTTGAATTTATGCAGTTGTCACATCTCCATGCTATGTTGCTGTGACATCTGCTCTCATAAGGGATCATTTTTAACAACTTAAGGACATGGCTTAAAACTTCCTTAGGCTAAGATCCCACATTGCGGAACACAACTAAAAAACACTGCGCAAAAAAACATAGTGGAAACGCAATGTGCTTTTTTCACAACGTTTTTCATTGCGCTTTTTCTTGCATTTTTCTTTGCAGTTTTTCTTCTCCTATTAAATATATAGGGAAAATATGAGCATTTCCGCAGGTGAAATTGACATGCTGCATTTTTCAAAAACACGTGCATTTTTTAAAATGCCGCTTTTCTGCAGATTTTTTTCTGCAATGTGTGTATGGGATTAGCTAGAATCTCATTCACCCTCCTGGTACTGTAAAATGTGCTTTTTTTCTGTTGTGTTTCTGCAACAGGAAAGACGCTGCGTTTCCGCAATGTGAGGCCTTAGCCTTAAGGACACATTTTTTCAAAACTGACATTTTGAGACACTTCAATTTACCCAAGTGATTTTGAGAATGATTTTTCATGACAAATTGTACTTCATGTTAGTGGTAAAGTGTGATATAAGTGTGACATTTATTTTATTTAATTTGATGGAAATTTTAAAAATTCACAATTTTTAAAATGTAAAATATTATCTACCGCATCTGTAAATTGCAGCATGTCAATTATATCTAATGCTGGTGTTTTCTGTATAGGTATAATAGGGAAATAGTCTGCAGAAGAAAACTCTGCGGACTTTCTGTGAAAAGCGTTGTGATGCGTTTCCTCCTCAGTCTTTTCTACATCGCTTTAAGGCTGCGACTTGCTATGTGGGGCCTTAGCCTAAGGCTAAGGCCCAACATTGCAGAAATGCTGCTTCTTTGCCTGCAAATTTTGCAGTAGTTTTTTGAGCCAAAGCCAGGACTGGACTGAAAAGGTAGATGAAATATAAGTGCTTTATTTATATTTCTCATTGATTTTGTAGCTACTCCTGTGTTTGGCTCAAAAAACCGCAGAAAAATCTGCAACGAAAAAAGCAACTTTCCATAATATGGGGCTTTAGCCTAACAGAGATTTTCGACATTTAGGCTAAGGCCCCATGAGCATGAAGTATGCCACAGTAAAAAAGCACTGGGGGAAAAACCGCGGCGACATGTGCTCTTCTCAGAAACTTTCTGCTTCAATTATACCTATAGGGATACCACCAACGTTTCCGTAGGTATAATTGGAATGCTGTAATTTCCAAAACCGCAACGACTTTGGAAATCGCAGCGTGTCCACTGCACGTATTTCTCCCTCAATGTGTGAATGGGATTCGCTTTGCAAGAATTGTAAAATGCTGCGTTTTTCTGCTGCGTTTCCACTTCAGCCAAAACGCGGCATTTACGCCACGTGGGGCCCCGGCCTTAGAAGAAAATTTTCCAAACCCATTTGTTGGGGACCACTTCAGTTCTGAAGGGGATTTTCAAAACTGTATCCATCAAGTAATTTAAAACAGCATTTTAAATGAAAGAAGTTTGTTAACTCTTTGTGTTTCACGGGAATTAAAACAATATGGAGGTAAAATTTAAGCATTTCATTTTTTTCAATACGTTCATTTAAACATAAAACTTACGCATTCACAAGAGATTAAAGGATAAAATGCATCACATAATTTGTTATGCAATTTCTTCCAAGCACAGAATTACCCCACATGCAGCGCTCCAAACGGAAGGAATACCACTGGCCTTTTGAAGATCAGATTTTGCTGGAATAGTTTTAAGATGCCATGTCTCATAGTAGAGCCTGTAAAGTTCCAGTACAAGGAAAGCCCCCAAAAATGAAACTATACCCCTCAAGGAATTTTTCAAGGGATATAGTGAGCATTTTTATCCCACAGCTGTTTTACAAATTTTATTAATATTGAGATGTGAAAACGAGAAATTACATTTTTTTTTTTCCCAATAATATGTTGCTTTATCCCCAAATGTAATATTTTCACAAGGGGTTAAAGGAAAAAATTCTGAATTCGTTAGACAATTCCTCCTAAACATGACAATACCCAATGTGTAATTGTAAACTGTTGTATGGTTAGATAGCAGGACTTGGAAGAGAGAGAGCGCTATGTAACTTTTGGAAGGCAGATTTTGCTGGAATAGTTTTCAGCTCCCATATCTCATTTGCTGAGCCTCTAAACTAGCAGTACAATGGAAAATTCTACCAAAAGTGACCCATTTTAAAAACTACACACCTAAATGACTTATGAAGGGGTATAGTGAACATTTTGACCCTACATCTGCTTCACAGATTTTACGAACATTGGGATGTGAAAATGAAAAATTACTTTTTTTTTTTTTTTTTTTCCCAATAAAACGGTGACTGAATAACTGCAGAGCTCTGACTCTGAACATCAGCACAAAAAGTTTGTGCCAGTAGCTTCATGACATGGGTTTGCATGGCTGCATGCAAGAATTTCATCGCTAATCAAAATGCCAAGCTTCGGTGGTATAAAACATGCCATCGATGGACTGTGAAACAGTAGAAATGTGTTGTCTGGAGTGACAAATCACACTTCTCTATCTTGTAGTCTTATGAACAGGTCGAGGTCTAGTGAATGCCAGGAGAATATTACGGCAATGTGATAATTGTAAAGTGTGATGAATGAGGGATAATGCTATGGGGTTGATTCTAGGGGTGTCCTGGGGTCCTTAGTTCCAGTAAATGGAAATAATGCTTCAGCATAACAATACATTTTGGATAATTGTGGTAACAATTTTGTGGTAACAGTTTGAGGAAGGCCCTTTTCTGTTTCAGCAAGATTGTGCCCCAATGCACAAAGCAGGGCTCATAAAAGCATGTTTGGGTGAGTTTGATGTGGATGAACTTGACCAGCCTGTACATAGCTTTGACCCTAACCCTATGGTACACTTTGAGAACAAACTAGATTGTAGATCGTTAGCCAGGCCCTCTTGTCCAACATCAGAGCCTAACATTACAAATGCTCTTCTGGATGAGTGGGCAAAAATTTCCCCCAGACACACTCCAAAATTTTGTATAAACTCTTCCCAGAACAGTGGAAGCTGTTTCAGCTGCAAAGGTGGGAGGAGGGGGACTCTATATTAATGCCTATGGATTTAGAATGGGAAAAGCTCTTGTGGGAGTAATGTATAGGTCCCAATACATTTGTCAATATAGTGTAGGTCATTTTGATTATGATGGTAGTAATTTTGTACATTTTTATGTTTTAGTATTTGAATAAAAGTAAAAGTAAAATATTTTTGGTTACCACAATCGGAGACCCATGACATTTAGCCATATAGGGCTTATTTATTGTGAGAAAGATTATGGAGATTTAATATTTAATGGGGGATTGCTGAAGACATCAATTCTGAAATAGTGTTTTTTTTTTTTGTTTATGTGCGCAATGCACTTTAAATATTGTGTTCTCTTCCATACATATTTATTGGTATGATTTTGAATCCCATGCCTTTATGCAATGTTATCTGCGTCCTTAGGATGTTTTTTGACTATTGGTAAAAATTATTTGGTAGGGGTGCTCCAAGGAATTTTTTTTTTTTCCCAGGGGAACCCTGAGTCTGAAAAGGTTGGGAAACACTGTCCTACATGAAAGTCATATAACACAAACCATAACTGCAACCAGTTAGTCGTTAGTCGAGCTTACATTTCAATGTGATCCTTTTAGCAAAATTTTTCATATTTGGACTTGACATGGGGCTAAGTGTAATATGTAGTAAGCCTGCTTTGTGGGGGCAGATGATGCCCATCATACAGCCTAGTCTTTTTGCTGACCTTTGACTAGGCTACTGGTCTGGACACCTAGACATTGTGCCTCATGTTCCCACCACCTCCCAGTGCATCCTCTCCTCCGAATGCATTTACGTCGACGGTTAGAGAGAGATTGCCACCTGGAGTAGCACTGTCATTTGTTTAAAACAGCAGAGAGAGTCCTGTGCCAGGTAGATATGCCTTTGGTGCCAACTCCGGCACCAGTGCTGGGGGTTGCTGACCCCTGGGTTAGTATGTTTCCAGGAAAACCAAATTTATGTAGTTTTATTTAGGTTTCAACTCCTTAAAAAAATTCCAAAACTTTGCAGGTGAAACAGTGAACAAATGGTGGTTCTACTCTTGTAATTTTTTTTTCCCGCTATGGCGTTCATCACATGGGAAAAATATTTTTATAAGTTTGTTTCAGACACAGGGATCTAACCGCACCCAACCTCACTGAAGTCTTTACTCTTGCTTTGACTCACCTCTTCAACCTTTCGCTAACCAGAGGTACCTTTCCATCTGCCTTTTAAACACGCTACTGTCACACCCATCCTTAAAAAAAAAAAAAAAAAAAAACATCCCTCAATCCATTCTCTCCAGCCAACTATCTTGCCTTATCTCACTGCTCAGGTATGCCTCAAAACTCCTTGAGCAACACATCCATTTTGAGATATCTCTTCGCCAACTTACTCTTTGACATAGTACAATCAGGCTTCCAACTCCACCAAAACCACCCTAACCAAAGCTACAAACAACCTAATAAATGCCACAGCCAAACAGCACTACTCCTCCTTGACCTTTCCTCCGCCTTTGACAGTCAACCACTCCCTTTTGTTACAAACTCTCTCATCCCTTGGCACCACCGACTTGGCCTTCTCCTGGATCTTATCATACCTTTCCAACCGCACATTCAGCATCTCTCATTCACACACCACCGCCTTACCACACCCTCTTTCTGTAGGTGTCCTCTGGGTCTACTCCTATTCTTCATCTACACCCTTGGCCTTGGCCAACTCATAGAATCCTGCGGTTTTCAATACCTTTGCTACGCTGACAACACTCAAATATATCTCTCTGAATTATTATTATTATTATTTATTTATATAGCACCATTAATTCCATGGTGCTTTACATTTGAGGGTTTACATACAGTACACAAAATATACAAAACAAATGTAATACTAACAGTGACCAACTGGTACAGTGGGATGGAGGGCCCTGCCTGCAGGGGCTTACAGTCTATGAGGGAAGAGGGATAGAGACAGAAGGTGAGGGGAGAGGCTGTTCAGATGGTGATGTGGTGAATCATACATTGCCACTCTCATTCCAGAATGTTTAGCAGCCATAGCCTCCTTCCTCTCATCCCGCTTTCTCAAACTCAACATGGAGAAAACAGAGTTCATCATCTTCTACCGGCTTCGTAAGGCCCCCTACCTGACCCATCTATCAAAGTTAATGAAACCACAATTACCCCAGTCCCAAAGGTTCATTGCCTTGGGATGACCTTTGACTCTGACTTATCCTTCAAGCCATACATCCACGTCCTCAACATCTCTTGCCATCTCCAACTCAAGAGCATTCATCAAATCTGCTCCTTCCTCACCCCTGAGACTACAAAAATGCTAGCCCATGCCCTCATAAACTACCACTTAGACTACTGTAACACCCTTCTCCACAACCTCCCAGCAAATGCTCTTACCCCCTCCAGGCCACCCTAAACTCTGCAGGTCACTTAAACCATCTCTCCCCCCTTTTTTCATTAGCTCCCCTTTGCCAATCCCTTCACTACTCACCGCAAGAGAAGAGTTTTAAATGTTAACACTGACTGACAAAACCATCCACAACCTGTCCCCTGCATACATCTCTGACCTAATCTACTGCTACCTACCCACATATAATCTCTGATCCTCTCATGGCCTCGTACTATGCTTTGCTTTTATCTTCTCTTCACACAACAGCTTCCAAGTATTCTCCTGTGCATCCCCCTTGCTCTGGAACTAACTATCAAGACACATAAGACTGTCCCCCACAATCACAAGTTTCAAGAAGTTTTTGAAGACTCACTTCTTCAGAAAGGCCTACAACCTTCAATAACACTACTGCCACCACACCACCATCTGAACAGGGCGTGTGATCATTTATACAATAGATTGCATTGCTATTTCATTGCAATGCATTGTAAAATGTATATGTTCTACTACAGACTGCATAGACCAGCCTGTAACAGAATGAATGTAGAGACAAGCCTGGGAGCATTCAATGGCCTTCCCAAGTGACATGTGAATGGATCGCCACCCATAGATCTTGTTCTGGTGCCAGCGATCCATGGGAAAATGGCGCCTTGGTCTGTTTTGATCAAGAGGTCGGAGGGTTTAATGCCCGCGATATCTGTAGGCACTAGAGATAGGCAAATCGGATCGTACCGAGCTATGTTCAACCCGAATATGCCAAATCGAGATTCATCTCAGACATACTAAAAAGACCACCATATAATACTCTTCAGACCCCAGAGTATAATATACCTCTTTTGGGCCTCATCGCAATGTCTGCCGTTCTCCTGGTGATGTCATTGGCCCGGGCTCAGTGCTGAGGCCTGAGACACAGACAAAAGGTTGCTGAACTTGGTTTGGTTTGTAAGCTGGAAAATAAAAAATGCATAACACTGAGAAATGAGAATGTAAAGCTCCAAAGGGGCACAACTTCCCTTAGCTTATCAGCTTATCTCAGAAGAAAGTAAATTACCCTAAGTTAATATTGCGTTGGCATCATCAAAAGCAAATACAATACTGATAAGAAAAACTGAGCCAGAAAACTCAAAATACAATCCCAATTCCAATGAAGTTGGGACGTTGTGTAAAACATAAATAAAAACAGAATATGATGATTTGCAAATCCTTTTCAACCTATATTCAATTGAATACACTACAAAGACAAGATATTTAATGTTCAAACGGATAAACTTTATTGTTTTTTTTTTTTTTTTTTTGCAAATATTCACTCATTTTGAATTTGATGCCTGGAACACATTCCAAAAAAGCTGGGACAGGGGCATGTTTACCACTGTGTTACATCACCTTTCCTTTTAACAACAATCAATAAGCGTTTGGGAACTGAGGACATGAATTGTTGAAGTTTGATGTACAACTTCAGTTGCTCAACAGTCCGGGGACTCCGTTGTCGTATTTTGCACTTCATAATGCGCCACACATTTTCATTGGGAGACAGGTCTGGACTGCAGACAGGCTAGTCTAGTACCCGCACTCTTTTACTATGAACCCACGCTGTTGTAACACGTGCAGAATGTTGCTTGGCATTGTCTTGCTGAAATAAGCAGGAACGTCCCTGGATGGCAGCATATGTTGCTCCAAAACCTGTATGTACCTTTTAGCACTAATGGTGCCTTCACAGATGTGCAAGTTACCCATGCCATGGGCACTAACACACCCTCATACCATCAGAGATGCTGGCTTTTGAACTTTGCACTGATAACAATCCGGACAGTCCTTTTCCTCTTTGGCCCGGAGGACACAACGTCCATGATTTCCAAAAACAATTTTAAATGTGGACTGGTCAGACCTCAGGACACTTTTCCACTTTGCATCAGTCCATCTCAGATGGGTTCGGACCCAATGGTTTTCTGAAGTCTTCCTAAAGCCCATCTGGTAATATCTGTTACAGAATGATGTCAGTTTTTAATGCAGTGCAGCATGAGGGATTGAAGGTCACGGGTATTCAAGATTGGTTTTCAGCCTTGCTGCTTACTTAGAGAGATTTGTCCAGATTCTCTGAATCTTTTCATGACATTATGGACTGTAGATGATGAAATCCCTAAATTCCTTGCAATTGTATGTTGAGAAATGTTGTTGTTAAACTGTTGGACTATTTCCTCATGCAGTTGTTCACAAAGTGGTGAACCTCGACCCATCCTTGCTTGTGAACGACTGAGACTTTCCGGGATGCTCCCTTTATACCCAATCATGACACTCACCTATTTCCAATTAACCTGATCACCTGTAGAATGCTCCAAACAACTGTTTTTTGAGCCGGCCTCAACTTTCCCAATCTTTTATTGCCCCTGTCCCAGCTTTTTTGGAACACGTTGCAGGCATAAAATTCAAAATGAGTGAATATTTGCAAAACACAAATAAAGTTTATCCGTTTGAACATTAAATATCTTTGTAGTGTATTCAGTTGAATATAGATTGAAAAGGATTTGCAAATCATCGTATTCTGTTTTTATTTACTGTATGTTTTACACAACGTCCTAACTTCACTAGAACAGGAACACTGCAAATTCAAAGTTTCATTAGGGGTCATGGAACTAAGCATCCAAATCCAAATCCATGTGTCGTTTTCTCCACCTCATATGTTGCTGGGTATCAGGTCAATTCCCTATTCTCTCAGAAGAGAGGCATCACTAGAATGATAATGTAGAAAATGTTTTCCCAAGGATTTTAGACCATCAATGTTGTTTTCGTCTCTTTCCGCAGTAATATCCCTCATGTGTTTGCGTATGCAAACCCTCAGCTCTCTAGATGTAAGTCCTATGTACAGTGCCTTGCAAAAGCATTCATACCGCTTGAACTTTTTCACATTTTGTCACCTTACAAACACAAACTTAAATGTATTTTATTGAGATTTCAAGTGATAGACCAACACAAAGTAGCACATAATTGTGAAGTGGAACAAAAATGATTCATGGTTTTCAAAATTTGAATCAAATAAAAATCTGAAAAGTGTGATGTGCTAAAGTATTCAGCCCCCTGTACTCTGATACCCCTAAAAAAAATCCAGTGCAATCAATTGACTTCAGAAGTCATTTAATTAGTTAATAGAGTTCAGCTGTGTGCAATTTAGTCTCTGTATAAATACACCTGCCTCAGTTGTTTTTTAGAGAACACTAGTGAACAAACAGCATCATGAAGACCAAGGAACTCACCCAGACAGGTCAGAGATAAAGTTGTGGAGATGTTTAAGTGTAATCAAGTTTTATTGAAGTTTTATATGTAACAAAACAATAACAAAACATAGCATACCAGACGGTGCATAAACAATGCTATAAGCCTTGTGGAGAAGTTTAAAGCAGGGTTAGGTTATAAAAACATATCCAAAGTTTTGAGCATCCCAAGGAGCATTGTTCAATCCATCATCCAAAAATGGAAAAAGTAATCTACAACTGCAAACCTACCAAGACATGGCGTCCACCTAAACTGACAGATCGAGCAAGGAGAACACTGATCGGAGAACCAGCCAAGAGACCCATGGTCACTCTGGAAGAGTTGCAAAAATCCACAGCTCACGTGGGAGAATCTGTCCACAAGACAACTATAATTTGTGCACTCCACAAATCTGGTCTTTATGGAAGAGTGGCAAGAAGAAAACCATTGTTGAAAGAAAGACATAAGAAGTGCCGTTTGCAGTTTGCCATAAGCAATATAGGGGACACAGCAAACTTGTGGAAGAAGGTGCTCTGGTCATTTGAGACCAAAGTTAAACTTTCTGGCCTAAATGCAAAGAGCTATGTGTGACAGAAAAGTAACACTGCTCATCACCCTGAACAAACCATCCCCACTGTGAAACATGGTGGTGGCTGCATCATGTTGTGGGGAGGCTTTTCTTCAGCAGGGACAGGGAAGTTGGTCAGCAAGACAATGACCCTAAACATACAGCCAGAGCTACAGTGGAATGGTTTAGATCAAAGAATATTCATGTGTTAGAATGGCCCAGTCAAACTCCAGACCTAAATCCCATTGAGCATCTGTGGCAAGACATGAAAATTGCTGTTCGCAGATGCTCTCCATCCAATCTGGCTGAGCTTCAGCTATTTTGCAAAGAAGAATGGGCACAAATCTCAGTCTCTAGATGTGCAAAGCTTGTAGAGACATACCCCAAAAGACTTGCAGCTGTAATTGCAGAGAAAGGAGGCAGGAGGCTCCACAAAGTATTGAAGTAGGGGGGCTGAATACTTTTGCACATCACACTTTTCAGATTTTTATTTGATTCACATTTTGAAAACCATGCATCATTTTCATTCCACTTCACAATTATCTGCTACTTTGTGTTGGTCTGTCACTCAAAATCTCAATAAAATACATTTAAGTTTGTGGTTGTAAGGTGACAAAATGTGAAAAAGTTCAAGGGGTATGAATGCCTTTGCAAGGCACTGTACATAGGACTTACATCTAGAGAGCTGAAGGTTTGCATACGCAAACACATGAGGGATATTACTGCGGAAAGAGACGAAAACTACATCGATAGTCTAAAATCCTTGGGAAAACATTTTCTACATTATCATTCTAGCGATGCCTCTCTTCTGAGAGAATAGGGAATTGACCTGATACCCAGCAACATACGAGGTGGAGATTTTAAAAAACGACACATGGATTTGGATGCTTGGTTCCACGACCCCTAATGGCCCTAATAAAACTTTGAATTTGCAGTGTTCCTGTGGTTCCTGATGCAATTTCTAACCTATATCACCTCCTCATGGCTTTTTCCTGAAAGGTGAGGGGTCGTATTTTAATTTCTATGTTTTTATTCTATTTTAGTAACTTTTCTTGTTTTTATTTCATTTTTTTTTTTATTGTATGTATATATAACTTATATTTTCATTATTTCAGAATTGTTTGTTTGTATGAATTGTACGGTCCAGGTGCATTTCAATAAATTAAAATATTTTTGAAATGTTCATTCATTTCAGGAATTCGGTAATTCAATTCATAATCAGCAGTCTTCCATGATTGTGTGTCCTACTGAACCAGACTGAGGGACTATTGGTATTTCTATCTATCTAGTGGTTATATAACATCAGCACCCATCTTTACACTTGCAATGTATATGATATTTTGTTATGAATTTACTGGGTGATATTGATACTGTTAGGCGGCTGGTTCGGGTTGGCAAGGGTTAACTATTGTATGTCTAAAGTCTGTGGTTTGTAAGGGGTTTTTCGCTGAGGTTCTGCCCCACCCTCTGGTGTGCTATTTAAGCTGGGGCTTTACTCCAGTTCTCTGCTGGTTATACTCTTGTGTAGTTCTACAGTCGGTTTGATTCTGTTTACTAGCCTTGTCTGTTTACTCTTGGACAGCTGTCAGGGTGATTGTGTAGTGGGCTCTGTGAGTGTGTGTGCATTGTCTTCCGGAGTCCCTTTTAGGGCTAACTTCTAGGGTCTCTATTTAGGTTCCTGTGAGGCGTCCTCTTACCAGAGGAAAACTCTGGCGCTAGGCAGGTGTAGCCAGGGTGAAATGTTAGGGATAATTCCTCTGCTATTGTCCACCTGCCTATTTTGCTTTGATTTTCATTTATTTTTTCTGCCTTTGTTTACTTTGCATTTCTTAAATAAACCAGTTTATTTCACATGTTTGTTTCTTACTATTCTGTTCGGACACAAACGTAACAGATACACTATCTGTACATTTGTTGGGAGTATCTTGACACCTTTTATACATTGTCAGTTTTGTCTTCAGGTATTTATGTTGTATGTACTTTTTGATTAATAAAGATTTATATATTTTTGTAAGTTGGCAGTAGATGCTGTCTAGTAGGTGCCAGACAGGCAAGGATTTTCCTTTGTTGATATTTTGTTTTACATTCTGTATGTTCACAGCCGTAATAATAATACCTGACCCAATGTCACATATCTGTTACTTTTCATCCTGGTTTTGATGAAACAGACACATGTCCTTTGACCCCAGCAAAGGCAATCTCTAGTATAATTTCACTATATAAATAGTACGCTCTCCATGATTGTGGTATGAAACATAATAGCTGCTATAAGCCTGGCAACCATGAAGCCCATGTCCATTTAGAGTTGCCAGATTTTTCCTCTTTCTGCTTCAGTTATACCTATACCTATAATTGACATGCTGTGATTTCCAAAAACGTGACGGTTTTGGAAATCACAGCATTTCCACTGCGGGTATTTATCTGCAATGTGTGGATGCGATTCGCCTCCAGGGTGTGTTGTAGCGTCCCAGAATAGAAGCGTAATGAGTAAAAATTGACAGCTGCTTATTGCAATGACACAATAAGCAGCAGCTGATTAAAAAAATCCCTCCACCCAGTTTATTCCATGAGGCGCAGCTTGAGGCCATTGCCTCAGGTCACCTCATGGAAGATGCGCCCCTGGAGTGCAGGAGTGTATTGCATACTATATTATTACTGAATTTAATGTAGGGAAAGGAATATGCAAACAAGTACTCCTTGGATGACTTATTTGCATATTAATTTCCCAGAATTTATTGTAGAGCATGTATAAGACGCAACGCACCACAAGGTAGCCTGCAACGACAATGTCTCCCTAGGTAGAGCTAGTATCCCTTCTCTTCATTTAATGGATAAACACTATGCAAGTATCTCCAAAGCCCTCTAGTGGTAGTTACAGGGAGACAGAACTTTTCATTTACTGTAACGTGATATCTAGGATTTGAACCTTTATACAAGAGAAATTGAGATGTGACAACTATAAAGATGTATTTTATGAAAATAACCACCACTAAAAAATTGGAATTAAATATGTGATGGTGATAATAGATGGACATCCATGTTAAGCATCTTTTGGGTACCTTAAGCAGTGCATATACAGTCATATGAAAAAGTTTGGGCACCCCTTTTAATCTTAATCATTTTTAGTTCTAAATATTTGGGTGTTTGCAACAGCCATTTCAATTTGATATATCTAATAACTGATGGACACAGTAATATTTCAGGATTGAAATGAGGTTTATTGTACTAACAGAAAATGTGCAATATGCATTAAACCAAAATTTGACCGGTGCAAAAGTATGGGCACCTCAACAGAAAAGTGACATTAATATTTAGTAGATCCTCCTTTTGCAAAAATAACAGCCTCTAGTCGCTTCCTGTAGCTTTTAATCAGTTCCTGGATCCTGGATGAAGGTATTTTTGACCATTCCTCTTTACAAAACAATTCCAGTTCAGTTAAGTTTGATGGTCGCCGAGCATGGACAGCCCGCTTCAAATTATCCCACAGATGTTCAATGATATTCAGGTCTGGGGACTGGGATGGCCATTCCAGAACATTGTAATTGTTCCTCTGCATGAATGCCTGAGTAGATTTGGAGCTGTGTTTTGGATCATTGTCTTGCTGAAATATCCATCCCCGGCGTAACTTCAAATTCGTCACTGATTCTTGTACATTATTCTCAAGAATCTGCTGATACTGAGTTGAATCCATGCGACCCTCAACTTTAACAAGATTCCCGGTGCCGACATTGGCCACACAGCCCCAAAGCATGATGGAACCTCCACCAAATTTTACAGTGGGTAGCAAGTGTTTTTCTTGGAATGCTGTGTTTTTTTGACGCCATGCATAACGCCTTTTTGTATGACCAAACAACTCAATCTTTGTTTCATCAGTCCACAGGACCTTCTTCCAAAATGAAGCTGGCTTGTCCAAATGTGCTTTTGCATACCTCAGGCGACTCTGTTTGTGGCGTGCTTTCAGAAACGGCTTCTTTCGCATCACTCTCCCATACAGCTTCTCCTTGTGCAAAGTGTGCTGTATTGTTGACCGATGCACAGTGACACCATCTGCAGCAAGATGATGCTGCAGCTCTTTGGAGGTGGTCTGTGGATTGTCCTTGACTGTTCTCACCATTCTTCTTCTCTGCCTTTCTGATATTTTTCTTGGCCTGCCACTTCTGGGCTTAACAAGAACTGTCCCTGTGGTCTTCCATTTCCTTACTATGTTCCTCACAGTGGAAACTGACAGGTTAAATCTCTGAGACAACTTTTTGTATCCTTCCCCTGAACAACTATGTTGAACAATCTTTGTTTTCAGATCATTTGAGAGTTGTTTTGAGGAGCCCATGATGCCACTCTTCAGAGGAGATTCAAATAGGAGAACAACTTGCAATTGGCCACCTTAAATACCTTTTCTCATGATTGGATACACCTGGCTATGAAGTTCAAAGCTCAGTGAGGTTACAAAACCAATTTTGTGCTTCAGTAAGTCAGTAAAAAGTAGTTAGGAGTATTCAAATCAATAAAATGATAAAGGTACCCAAATTTTTGCACCGGTCAAATTTTGGTTTAATGCATATTGCACATTTTCTGTTAGTACAATAAACCTCATTTCAATCCTGAAATATTACTGTGTCCATCAGTTATTAGATATATCAAATTGAAATGGCTGTTGCAAACACCCAAATATTTAGAACTAAAAATGATTAAGATTAATAGGGGTGCCCAATCTTTTTCATATGACTGTATACTCGTGTATTGCATTCTGTAATACTGAACCAGCGATCAGAGCAACGCTGGTTCAGGTGTCCTTATAGGACAAGTAAAGTAAAATATGTAAAAAAAAAAAAAAAAAGTTAAAAAAAGTGTGTAAAAAAAAAAAAAAAAAAATTAAAGTTATAAAGCCACAAAAATTCCTTTTTCCTATATAAAGGTGAATGAATTAGATAAAAAAAAATTAATAAAAACAATACATATTTGGTATCGCTGCATCCATAACAACCTGTACAATAAAACTGAAACAATGTTTAACGTACACAGTGATCGTCAGAAAAAAAAAACGTGAAAAAAAACGCCGAAATTAATGATTTTTTGCCATCTCACCTTACAAAATATGCTATAAAAAGTGATCAAAAAATCATATGTACCCCAAAACAGTGCCAATAAAAAGCACAGATTGTCCCGCAAAAAATAAGCCCTCAACCAGCTCTGTGAACCGAAAAATAAAAATGTAACGCCTCTCAGAAGATGGCAATGCAAAAATAATTGATTTCCTTACCCAAATGGGTTTTTGTTCTGCAAAATTAGTATCGCATAAAAAAAAAACTACTGTATATAACTGAGGTATCGCCATAATCGTACTGACTCGCAGAAACGTAAAACACAATGCCAGAATTGCAGTTTTTTTTTTAAATCCACCAAGAAAGAGTTAATAAAATTTATTCAGTAAGTTGTAGCCACCCAAAAATGATGTCATTAAAATGCATCTCAAGCCCTCATATGGGTACATCACCAGAAAAATAAAAAAAAGTATAGCTTGTACAATGTGAAGAATCGCCAAATCATTAGGGCATAACTGGCTGCGGCAGGAAGGGATTATATAAGCTGTGCGAGCGTATATCAGGGTACACCCCAGATTTAGAGATTACAAGGGAAAATAAACCAGAAGTGAGCCCCAGAGTGAACCCCCCAATAATAGGAACTACTGGGGAAATAGTAGGGAATTTGGTGTTCCCAAGGTACTCTGCACAGCTTACATATTTACTTTTCACCATCCGCCAGTGCATTCACATTTGGGATATTAATGCTCACTACACCCCTTGATAAATTCTTTGAGGGGTGCACTTTTCAAAATGGGGTCAATTCTTTGAGAAATCCACTTTTCTAGTACCTCAGGGGCTCTGCAAAAGATGACATGTTGTCCAGATACCAAACATCTAAATCTGCACTCCAAAGGTTACATAGCACTCCTTCACATCTGCGCCTTACTGTTTGCCCAAACTGCAGTTTAAGCCCACATGTATGACACTGGTATGCCCAGGATAATGTACTTAATGTCATATGTGGTATAAACTGCTGTTTGGGCACAGAAGGGAAGGAGCATTTCACATTTTGAAAATTGTGATTTTTTTTTTCCCCAAATTTCCATCAAATTTCCTATTTTTTATTATAAATAAATACAAAAATATTGATCAATGTTTACCACTAACATGAAGTACAATGTGTCATGAAAAAACAATCTCAAAATCACTCGTGTAAGTTAAAGCGTCTCAAAGTTCTTGCCATATAAAATGACATATGTCAGTTTTGAAAAATGAGGCCTGGTCCTTAATACACTTTTGGGCTGTGTCCTTAAGGGGTTAAAACAGTTGTCAATGAACCAGGGTGGGGTGGTACATAATGGGGTAGGGGTGGGGAGATGGGAGAGGAACCGGGAGCTTTGTTACCTGCTAAAGATAAGTGTCACCCGGGGAAGGTGAGGTCAGGGAGTTTTCGGGTATGGTATGGAGTCTTAAAGAAAGTCATTTAAGGCTGGGGAGTATTGGCATATGTCCCATAGCTACCAGATTTGTTGTGAACATGTGGAGTCTGGTTTAAGCTAACATCATGAGTTCCATGTGCCAAATGTTGTGGATCTCTTGGATCCAGTCACTTATCGTGGGAACAGAGGTGCTCTTCCACAGTCTGTGGGGCTGTGTGTAAACTGTGCGGGCTGCAATTAGGAGGAAACCAATGTGAGATCGGAGTCATTTTTTGAGCTTGTGGGGAATATGGAGAGTAGTAAGGTGGCAGGGGTGTCGTCCAGTTGGACACCAGACATTTTGTGAATGGTATCTATGACCCTAGATGAGAAGGGACGGAGAACCAAACAACCCCACCAAATATGGGACATTGTGCCTCTAAGTTGGCCACATCGCCAGCATAGATCAGAGGTACTTGGAAACATCTCATGGAGAATCTCTGGGACTCTGTACCATCTAGAAAGGAGTTTATAATTTGTTTCCTTAGCTCCACAGGAGATAGAAAACTTATTCCATGCCTTAAAGGCAGAATGCCACTGATCCGTGGAGAAAGATACTCCCAATTCCTCTTCCCATCTCCTGGTAAAAGATGGCAATGGGATTGATGGGTGGGATGGAGAGAAGAGCGTATATGACGGATATTACTCTTACAGGAGGGTTGGGAGAGGTGCAGAGTGTTTCGAAGGGTCTTGGCGAAGAAATGGGCCAGTTGGAGATATTGCCATCTAGTGGGTGCTTAGTGGTTTAATGGTGGGACCAGTTTGTCATATGGTTTGAGTGAGGACGGCAAAATTTGAGGGGCATCTTGTCCGTGCATTGGGAGAGGAATAGTGGGGTTTGTGCAGGGTGGGGGGGGGGAGTCTGGGTTGTGTGAAAAGGTTAATGGATTTCAAGTAGGTTTTACAGGTCCCCAGCACTTGTTGGGCGATGTATGGTAGGGCAGAGAGGGAGGAGTTTGTTCATAGATGGCTGGGAAGCCATGGGAGGACTTTCAGTGGGCTATGAGATAAGTGTGATTCTAATGTCACCCATAGTTTGGAGAGTTTAGAATGATGCCAGTCTAAGAATGATATGGGGAGGTTAAAGGGGAAAGTCTGGAAAAGGTATAAGAGCCTAGCGAGGATGTTCATTTTTAAGATGTTAATACAGCCAAATCATGAGAGTCCCCTAGGATCCCACTGGCCAAAGTCTGTCCAGAAGTTGCTAAGTAGGGGGAGGAAGTTATGCATCCTGAGGTATTTTATGGACTTGGGGGACCAGGTAAATGAAAAAGAAGAGCAAAAGATTCGGGTGGTGTTGTTGAGAATGTTGAGAAACATTCAAGGCTACGCTCTTAGAAAGGATAAGTTTGTAGTTACTAAAATAGCTATATGTTGCAATGTCTGATTAAAGGGAAGGCAAGGAAGTCAAGGGTTGCGTGATGTAGAGGAGCACATCATCTGCGAATGTAGATAGTTTGAGGTGGATATTACCCGATCGGAAGCCATGGATGTTAGGATTGCAATGGATGATGATCAGGAGGGGTTCTAGTACTAGTGCATACAGAATGGGGGATAGCAGGCATCCCTGGTGTGTGTCATTTTCAAGGTGAGGGGAGGAGACAGAGAGCCATTAACCTTGATCTGAGCTTGGGGAGTGTGATAGAGAAAGCGAATGTGGTTTAACATATTTTGGCCTAGGACCCCGGGATCCGCAGCACCAGACGTTTGGTCTGGTGACCCGGATCATTGGAGCCTTAGTTACAAGTGTATTGCCATGCTTTTCATGCCGTCACCAATACTGTGGACATCTTGCTAGAGCAGGAAGCTGTAAAGTCCCTGCTCTGACATAGATGACTGCATTGAAGACGGGGCACAATAACATCACTATATCTCGCCCCCTGTGTGGGACCTTGCTCTGGAGTCCAACATTAGGGAGAGACTTCAGCATCAGGACTCATCAGGGGATCGTATTTTCTGAAAAGTAAAAGGGCACTATTACTGATAAGGGGGACACATATTTACGAACAGTGACTAGTTTTAATAAGTGCAGGGTAAACCTTATTTATAAGGGGAGGGGGGCTATTTATAAGGAGCACCTATTGTTAATAAAGCTACTGGAACTATTAGTCCCCCACCCTTATTAACAATAGTTCCCCAGCCTTATTATTAATAGTTACTCCATATAAATAGCTCTCTCAATCTCTCTCATAGAGAAGGCCACACCTTCTCATTCCAAGAGTTTTCTGTATTTTCATGACTATAAAAATTGTAGATTCACACTGAAGGCATCAAAACTATGAATTAACACATGTGGAATTATATACTTAACAAAAAAGTGTGAAACAACTGAAAATATGTCTTATATTCTAGGTTCTTCAAAGTAGCCACCTTTTGCTTTGGTTACTGCTTTGCACACTCTTGGCATTCTCTTGATGAGCTTCAAGAGGTAGTCACCTGAAATGGTCTTCCAACAGTCTTGAAGGAGTTCCCAGAGAAGCTTAGCACTTGTTGGCCCTTTTGCCTTCACTCTGCGGTCCAGCTCACCCCAAACCATCTCGATTGGGTTCAGGTCTGGTGACTGTGGAGGCCAGGACGTCTGGCGTAGCACCCCATCACTCACCTTCTTGGTCAAGTATCCCTTACACCGTCTGGAGGTGTGTTTGGGGTCATTGTCCTGTTGAAAAATAAATGATGGTCCAACTAAACGCAAACCGGATGGAATAGCATGCCGCTGCAAGATGCTGTGGTATCCATGCTGGTTCAGTATTCCTTCAATTTTGAATAAATCCCCAACAGTGTCACCAGCAAAGCACCATCACACCTCCTCCTCCATGCTTCACGGTGGGAACCAGGCATGTAGAGTCCATTCGTTCACCTTTTCTGCGTCGCACAAAGACACGGTGGTTGGAACCAAAGATCTCAAATTTGGACTCATCAGACCAAAGCACAGATTTCCACAGGTCTAATGTCCATTCCTTGTGTTCTTTAGCCCAAACAAGTCTCTTCTGCTTGTTGCCTGTCCTTAGCAATGGTTTCCTAGCAGCTATTTTACCATGAAGGCCTGCTGCACACAGTCTCCTCTTAACAGTTGTTGTAGAGATGTGTCTGCTGCTAGAACTCTGTGTGGCATTGACCTGGTCTCTAATCTGAGCTGCTGTTAACCTGCGATTTCTGAGGCTGGTGAGTCGGATGAACTTATCCTCCGCAGCAGAGGTGACTCTTGGTCTTCCTTTCCTGGGGCAGTCCTCATGTGAGCCAGTTTCTTTGTAGCGCTTGATGGTTTTGGCCACTGCACTTGGGGACACTTTCAAAGTTTTCCCAATTTTTCGGACTGACTGACCTTCATTTCTTAAAGTAATGATGGCCACTCCTTTTTCTTTACTTAGCTGCTTTTTTCTTGCCATAATACAAATTCTAACACTCCATTCAGTAGGACTATCAGCTGTGTATCCACCTGACTTCTGAACAACACAACAGATGGTCCCAAGAAATCCCACTTATTAAACCTGACAGGGCACACCTGTGAAGTGAAAACCATTTCAGGTGACTATCTCTTGAAGCTCATCAAGAGAATGCCAAGAGTGTGCAAAACAGTAATCAAAGCAAAAGGTGACTACTTTGAAGAACCTAGAATATAAGACATATTTTCAGTTGTTTCACACTTTTTTGTTAAGTATATAATTCCACATGTGTTAATTCATAGTTTTGATGCCTTCAATGTGAATCTACAATTTTTATAGTCATGAAAATACAGAAAACTCTTGGAATGAGAAGGTGTGTCCAAACTTTTGGTCTGTACTGTATATATCATTTATTTATCAGGAGAAACTATTATGCAAGATAGGTATGTATAAAAAGAAACTATTAATAATAAATCCAATGGGGGAATTATTATTAATAAGGGGGCCATTTATGAGGAGGATCTATTATTAATAAAGCTAGGGGAACTATTAGACCCCCCCTTATTAATAATAGTTGCTCCTTATAAATAGCTCCCATTATATCCCAAGATAGTGTAGTGCATGATGTTTGCTTCACTATGTAGTGTAATGGAGGTAGTCACAGTGTTGAGGTAGTGTACTATCTGGGCCTTGTATAGAGGTATTATTGATATAAGTGGTCTTTATATCAGAGGTCCCCAAAGACTGGGCCGCGGACGAGTATCGGTCCGTGGATCACTTGGTGCTGGGACCTCTGTATGCTGCTAGGTGTCGGCTGAAGCTCCTATGCTGTGTGTAATACATAGCATAGGAGCATCGGCAGGCAACTGGTACAGGACCTGTTTTTGAGAGTGACCTGCTAGTGTAGCCTACACCAGCAGATCCCTTTCCACTTGCACCATATTAATGCAGCATATTCTATGCTGTTCCCAAAACCTTCACAATGCTGCCGCTGGGGCCAGGGAACAGAATAGAAGATGCAACATCCTGTGTGTAAGAACAGATCCCTGGAGAGTTGCATTAGTGACCAGGTAATAATAATATAATTAATGTAATGTACAATGTAATGTGGGGGGACTATTACTGTTACACTATGAAGAAATGAAGAAACAAAGACTTGGAATTGGACCTTTGTGATACTTTTTTTTTTGTTTTTATCTGTCTTTTTGTCCTGCTGAAATGGGGACTCTTGTGTCTGCAGGCATTTCTTTTCTCTACACAAGAGAGAAATTACTGCAGCTTAGAGTCACAACAACAGGGCTGCATACCATTTGCCCACCCATCCCCCAAGAACTCTGGAGAAAGAAAAAGCGGGGGAGGGGCTGCAGAGCAGGAACTCTTCAGAGGATTAAAAAGAGGCGTTACCGACCAACTGTTCCCTCCATCATTATGGGCAATGTGAGATCTCTTGCAAACAAGATGGATGAACTAACAGCGCTCACCAGGCACCATCAGGAGTTTCGGGTGTGCAGCATGATGCTACTTACAGAGACTTGACTCACTGAAGTTACTCCTGACCCTCTGGTCTCCTTGGATGGTTTTAAACTCCTTCGGGCAGACAGGACAAGGGAGAGCGGTAAGAGGAAAGGAGGGGGGCTGGCAATGTTTGTGAATAATAGATGGTGCAATCCTAGACACATTGTGATTAAGGAGCAAACTTGCTGTAAGGACATTGAACTATTAGCTGTGAGCATGAGACCTTTCTATCTACCAAGGGAACTATCACATGTCATCGTGATAGCTGCATATGTCCCCCCCTCTGCGAAAGCTGACGCTGCCTGTGAGGTCCTACAAGCCACGCTGAGCCAGTTACAGTCTCAGCACCCCCAGGCCCTCCTTCTTGTGTCTGGCGATTTCAACCATGCCTCTCCATCATCCACACTGCCCAGTTTCACACAGTATGTAACCTGCCACACAAGAGACAACAAAACACTGGACTTGTTCTTTGCCAACGTGAGGGAGGCATATAACTCATCAGCCCTACCGCCCCTGGGAAGATCGGATCACAACCTAGTACATCTCCAACCTGTGTACAAGCCACTTGTACGTAGAGAACCAGCTGTCACCCGCACAGTGAGGATATGGTCCGAGGAGAGTGATGAGGCTCTGAGGGATTGTTTTGACACAACCGCATGGGAAGTGCTGCAGGATTCATATGGAGAAGATATAGAAGGACTCACACACTGCATAACGGACTACATTAATTTTTGTGTGGACAACACAGTACCCACAAAAGTGGTGAGGTGCTTCTCCAACAACAAACCATGGATTAACGCTGATATAAAAACACTACTTAAGGAGAAAAAGATGGCATTCAGGACAAGAGATAAGGAGGGGTTGAGGGAAGTACAAAAGGAGCTGAGGCATCTAATCAGGCAAGGAAAAGCCAGTTATAAGGAAAAAAATGGAAAAGCAAATGGAAAGAAAATACATAAGGGGGGTCTGGGAGGGGCTTAAGTCAATTTCGGGTCATAAACAGTCGGTCTGCCAGATTGAGGCAGATGTTAACTGGCTTAATGAACTAAACCTATTCTTCAACAGATTTGATCACACACCAGCTCCTCCCACCCCAGAATGTCCTTCAGCTCCCCTCACCACAATGACTTCACCCCATTCACCCCATGTGGCTACTTCCCAACAGACCAGTAAATCCAGAAATCTGTCTTTATCTGACCACAGTCTGACCTTCACACGGGCCCAGGTGAGGAAGGAGATGAAAAAGATCAAGGCGAGGAAAGCCGCAGGGCCAGATGACATCAGTGCAAGGCTAATTAAGACTTGTGGGGACCAGCTGTGTGGTATAATTACATATATGTATAATATGAGCCTGAGGCAGGAAATAGTCCCTGAATTATGGAAATCTTCTTGTGTGGTACCAGTTCCAAAGAAACCTCACCCTATGGACCTCAACGACTACAGACCTGTAGCATTGACATCCCACTTGATGAAGATCTTAGAGAGATTGGTTCTCACACATCTTCTCCCTATAGTGAGCCCCGCTATGGACCCTCTCCAGTTTGCTTATCGACCGGGCATTGGGGTAGATGATGCCATCATCCACCTTCTGCACAGGGCTCTGTCTCACCTGGAGAAACCAGGGAACACAGTGAGAATAATGTTCTTTGATTTCTCCAGTGCTTTTAACACCATACAGCCCAGGTTACTGAGAGACAAGCTGGGCCTTGCTGGAGTGGACCACCACCTCTCCAACTGGATCCTAGACTACCTCACAAATCGACCTCAATACGTGAGAGCCCAAGACTGTGTGTCAGGTACCGTGATCTGTAATACGGGGGCACCTCAGGGTACGGTTCTCGCCCCTTTCCTCTTCACACTGTACACTGCTGATTTTAGGTGCAACTCATCCAGCTGCTACCTACAGAAGTATTCTGACGACTCTGCAATAGTAGGCCTCATCACAGACGATGATGACAAGGAGTACAGAGAACTGAACCGGTTTTTTGTGGACTGGTGCCACCGGAACCACCTGAAGATTAACGCGGGGAAGACCAAGGAGATGGTGGTGGACTTCCGTAAAGGCAGATGCCCTCCAAAACCAGTGGACATCCTGGGGACGGGCATCGAGATTGTGAACACCTATAAGTACCTGGGTCTGCTCCTTAATAATAAGCTGGACTGGGCAGATCATATGGAGGCCCTGTACAGGAAGGGCCACAGCAGGCTCTACCTGCTTAGGAAGCTGAGAGCCTTTGGAATCCGGGGGGCACTTCTTAGGACTTTCTTCAACTCGGTAGTGGCATCAGCCATCTTCTTTGGAGTGGCCTGCTGGGGGAGCAGTATATCAACCAGGGACAGAAATAAACTTGACAAGCTGATTAGAAGGGCCAGCTCTGTCCTGGGGAGCCCACTGGACCCAGTGCAGGTGGTGGGTGACAGAAGGATACTGTCCGTGGTGAGCTCCATGCGGGAGAATAACTCCCATCCCATGCATGAGACTGTGATTGCGCTGGGCAGTACTGTCAGTGACCGACTGCTCCACCCTAGGTGTGAGAAGGAGCGCTATCGGAAGTCTTTCCTCCCCACCGCGGTTAGGCTGTACAACCAACACCGACCTAAGCGGAGATCATTACATACAGAGAACTGAAATATCTCTCTGCCTGTTAAATCCCCCCCCCCCCCTCTGCTACGTCCTATCTGTCTGTCTGCTATTAATGTAATGCCTCTCACCTTGGAACATTCCTGTACATGTTGTATTTGTATTTGTATCTGCTTATCTTATCTTTGCTGCTGTAACACACTGAATTTCCCCACTGTGGGACTATTAAAGGACTATTATTATTATTATTATTATTATAGAAATATGCTGCCTATTTAACATCCCTGAGATGGAGAAATATATTTTGTCTTCAAGCTTTCCATAGAAAGATACCATGTCGCAATAATGTCTGCAAAGCCGGGTCCTTCTGCTAGTTTATATATATATAGATATATATATATATATATAGATATATATGTATATATATCTATATATAGATATATATATATACAGTGCCTTGCGAAAGTGTTCGGCCCCCTTGAACTTTTCAACCTTTTGCCACATTTCAGGCTTCAAACATAAGGATATAAAATTTGAATTTTTTTTGGTGAAGAATCAACAAGTGGGACACAATTGTGAAGTGGAACGAAATTTATTGGATATTTTAAACTTTTGTAAAAAATAAAAAACTGAAAAGTGGGGCGTGCCAAATTATTCGGCCCCCTTAAGTTAATACTTTGTAGTGCCACCTTTTGCTGCGATTACAGCTGCAAGTCGCTTGGGGTATGTCTCTATCAGTTTTGCACATCGAGAGACTGAAATTCTTGCCCATTCTTCCTTGGAAAACAGCTCGAGCTCAGTGAGGTTGGATGGAGAGCGTTTGTGAACAGCAGTTTTCAGCTCTTTCCAAAGATTCTCGATTCAGGTCTGGACTTTGACTTGGCCATTCTAACACCTGGATACGTTTATTTGTGAACCATTTCATTGTAGATTTTGCTTTATGTTTGGGATCATTGTCTTGTTGGAAGATAAATCTCCATCCCAGTCTCAGGTCTTTTGCAGACTCCAACAGGTTTTCTTCCAGAATGGTCCTGTATTTGGCTCCATCCATCTTCCCATCAATTTTAACCATCTTCCCTGTCCCTATGTCACAGAATTGGAGTGGAAATCAAAAAAATAATATAATAAAACTTTACATTTATTATAACCTAATAAAAGTGGACAAGCCACTATTTATGTGAGTGTCTAAAAAAAAATATATGGTACTGTGATGAAGATCACTGGAAACTCATAAATAGAACAAATCTGATTCCAGCCCAATACTTGCATCCCATATAGATTACCCAAAGCTATAATTAACACATCAGCTGAATGTCTGGTGTCAGAGTAGTATGTGCAACTTCAAGATCACCTAGGCTGGTATACACACAGCAGTGCTGAGAGTTATTTATCCCAGCACCACTTAATAAGCTAATGCCTGGTGTAAGAGCAGTAATGCAGCTCCAAAATCACCTCTAATAAAAGTGGACAAGCCACTGTTTATGTGAGTGTCTAAGAAATATATGGTATTGTGATGACGATCACTGGAAACTCATAAACAGAACAAATCTGATTCCAGCCCACTACTCGCATCCCATATAGATTACCCAAAGCTATAATTAATACATCAGCTGAATGTCTGGTGTCAGAGCAGTATGTGCAACTCCAAGATCACCTAAGCTGGTATACACACAGCAGTGCTGAGAGTCATTTATCCCAGCACCACTTAATAAGCAAATGCCTGGTGTAACAGCAGTAGTGCAGCACCAAAATCACCTAAGCTGCTATACAAACAAAGCATTAAGAGTAATAAATCACAGCACCAATTTGCAAGCTCTAAACAGCTAAGCAAACAAATAAGCAAACAAACAGCACTGAGAACAATGGATCCCAGTGCCGATTTAAAAGCTCAACGCGTTTCCCTCATTAGAATATTGAAATGAGTTTATCAGGAGCAAATAGAAGTGATTATATATACCACATAGCAGGACCTATAATATCTCCAAACGCTACCCCTGCCTCTAGAACCTGGCAGTGATAAAGCTAGATCCTAGCATTAGAGTCCATCCCCCTATGCCTAACTCCCCTCTGATTCTCAGGCAATTAGGTACAATCACAGCATTCAGAAAGCAGTAAAAACTGCAGTTCCCAGGGCTCTAATGGTGAGCCCCGGTACTTAGGATATCCGACGCTCACACTGCACTCGGCTGTAGTTTTAAGCCAAAGCGCCTGGTACAGGCTCCGCCCACCTGAGGGGCGTACACTGAAAATGAGCCAATAAAATGATAATGCTCGCCCAGCCTCCGTCTCGTCACTGGGGGGCGTGGCCTGTTGCCAATAAACAATGGTCATGTGGAGACTAAAACAGCGTAGATAAACGATAAACGATCCTAGATAAACGATCACATAGATAAAAGGAACAACTGATCTTATTGTAATGTATATCAAAGAGCGATTGCTTCTAAAAGCAAGGGGGAGGATAGCAGTGTATCTAACAACACACATGTCACCACCAACAATCTCAGATGTCACAGACATATATTAAAGAATGAATGTATTATTACATCCAGATCTACACTATAAACTATGCAGAAACATATATGTTATAGAAACTAGGTAACCACCAAAAGATACTACACAATCCCCTATAGAATAGACCAATGATATAAACCTAATTACCGGCGCATATTCTATAGACGGACGGATAAAAGAGTCATCTTCACCAGATCCTACCTCTATACTAAATAGGTAAATACCCTCTTTTATATTATTACAACATGCTACCTCCCCTAATGTCCATACTTTGATCTTAAACCAGAATATAAATCGCCCCTCTTATATTCACAAGGGATAGAATGTTCTTAAATAAATGGAGCAAAAGAGATCCCATCATTGAGACCCTTTGGCCTTACACTGTTAAAGCGGAAGATCCATTGTGCTTCCTTTTGAAGTATCCTTCGGTCCCAATCACCACCCCGGATCGGTTTACGGATAACTTCTATAACTTGAAATTTAATCGACATAGGGTCACCTCCATGTTGTTGCCACACATGAAGACTAAGAGGTCGTTCTTCCCTACGCGTAATATTCCCGACATGATCAAGGATTCTCCGTCGTAATTCCCTCTTCATCTTCATCTTCCCATCAATTTTAACCATCTTCCCTGTACCTGCTGAAGAAAAGCAGGCCCAAACCATGATGCTGCCACCACCATGTTTGACAGTGGGGATGGTGTGTTCAGGGTGATGAGCTGTGTTGCTTTTACACCAAACATATCGTTTTGCATTGTGGCCAAAAAGTTCAATTTTGGTTTCATCTGACCAGAGCACCTTCTTCCACATGTTTGGTGTGTCTCCCAGGTGGCTTGTGGCAAACTTTAAACAAGACTTTTTATGGATATCTTTGAGAAATGGCGTTCTTCTTGCCACTCTTCCATAAAGGCCAGATTTGTGCAGTGTACGACTGATTGTTGACTTATGGACAGACTCTCCCACCTCAGATGTAGATTTCTGCAGTTCATCCAGAGTGATCATGGGCCTCTTGACTGCATCTCTCATCAGTCTTCTCCTTGTTTGAGATGAAAGTTTAGAGGGACGGCCGGGTCTTGGTAGATTTGCAGTGGTCTGATACTCCTTCCATTTCAATATGATCGCTTGCACAGTGCTCCTTGGGATGTTTAAAGTTTGGGAAATCTTTTTGTATCCAAATCCGGCTTTAAACTTCTCCACAACAGTATCACGGACCTGCCTGGTGTGTTCCTTGGTCTTCATGATGCTCTCTGCGCTTTAAACAGAACCCTGAGACTATCACAGAGCAGGTGCATTTATACGGAGACTTGATTACACACAGGTGGATTATATTTATCATCATCAGTCATTTAGGATAACATTGGATCATTCAGAGATCCTCACTGAACTTCTGGAGTGAGTTTGCTGCACTGAAAGTAAAGGGGCCGAATAATATTGCATGCCCCACTTTTCAGTTTTTTATTTTTTACAAAAGTTTAAAATAACCAATAAATTTTGTTCCACTTCACAAATGTGTCCCACTTGTTGATTCTTCACCAAAAAATGTAAATTTTATATCCTTATGTTTGAAGCCTGAAATGTGGCAAAAGGTTGAAAAGTTCAAGGGGGCCGAATACTTTCGCAAGGCACTGTAAATATACTCTATCCTTTTATGGAGAATGGCGAATAAGTACTTGGTTATTGCTCACACATTTATATTTGACTCTAGTAGCCTTGGTAATCTTATATCCCTTCTGGTGGCCATTAATTAGTACTTTAATGGCTTGTCATTTAAGCATTATATTAATGGATGTGTGTGCTATTTTTTGTGAGATTTGTTTGGATAACCACAAGTCATTGTATGTTTACGTGTTTTCTATCCATTGTATCTAATCCACTGTTTTTTATATGAATTTATAAATTTGTTATTATTGGTGTTATTGTTTTTGAATTATAGTCTCTTCTTATTTTAGGTGTTGCTATTTGAGTGAAGTGTAAGTGCAAGATTGAGTGAGTGGGGTGAACTGATGCCTGACATCCTCTGTAACAAAAAAATATTCCACATAAGAGATTTCATAAACTATAGAATAGAAAGAGTGATTAATAGGGCAGTTTGTGATTGCAATGTGGAATATATCGGCAAAACCAAATGGAAACTTATTATTGGAGAACATCTTAATGATATCATCAATGTCAAAGACAATCCCCTGGCTTGTCACGTGATTTAGGAACATGAAGGTAGACCCAATGGTGAGGAAAAATCCAAGAGAGGGGGGAGATTGGGATTGTGCCATCCTCCAAAAAGATTAATTTTTCATTTACAATCAGTGACACCACTTGGCCTCAACGAGCAAATCCACTTATTGATGCTTCATTTAGTATATCCTCTCATAATATATTCATCACAATATATTAGTATCTGGATCCTCTCTGTATCACTCTGTCTCTGGCCCTTTTAGACCCCAACTTTTGCTACATCTGCCCAGTAGACCTTGGGTATACTTTAGATTGATTTGTTTGAGTCTTGTATGTAAGACTTATGCAGGTTCTAGTTTCATATATCTCTGTTATCGAAACCCAAACCGGGGTTCAATATTCTGATTGTCAAGTGGTGCCAAATTATTTGTAATTTATATATACAGGTGCATATCAATAAATTAGAATATTGTTCATTCATTTCATTAATTCAGTAATTCAATTCATAATCAGCAGTCCTCCATGTTTATGTGTCCTAGTGAACCAGACTGAGGGACTATTTAAAGGCTTAGGAAACCTTGGCAGGTAACACACTGAATTTACAATACTTAACCTTTTTAACCTTTTTACAATATTCACATTTTCTTATATTTTGGTTTTCATTACCTGTAATCCATAATCAACATTTACAGAAATAAAACACTTGAAATAGCACACTCTGTGTGTAAAGAATCTAGAAAATATAGGAGGTCACTTTTTTAATTCAATTACTGAAAGAAATAAACGTTTTAAAGATATTCTAATTTATTGAGATGCTCCTGTGTATATATCTTGTGAGCTCACAGAGAAAATCTGGCCTGACACACACACAGTTGGTGTTATCGAAGCAAGTTGTGTTTATTTGAACATAACATAACATTTTTATACAAGAAAATAAATGGTCATGTCAATTATAATAGAGCATGCGTAGAAACTGGTAATTATGATTGATCATTCATGTCTTGACACCCCTCCCCCCACTTATCTCTATAATCTGTTTCTCATAGAGTCTTATAATTAACAAAGCATATTAGTCCTAATAACAAAAAAAAAAGAAAATCATTTTTAAGCAGTGTTAATCTCAGCCTCCATGCTGACCCAGACTGTTCAACCTTGGTTTTTAGTACATCCATATCAAGGAATGTAAGCTTCTTCTGTTACATGCATCTTTATGCTTTAGAAAAGCAAGTTAAAAATAAGAGGCATCACATTTCCAATACATTTCACACCTTTTGTGATGTTAACACAATATTCAGTTCAATGCCTGTACTTCAGTTTCTAGAACTGCTGGACTTTAATTCTCTTGACCAGATTCCAGGTCATGCGAACTTACTATTGTGTCAAACATCACAACATTCTGACTTCTTGCAAACGTTGAGGCAGTACATTTCCCTACAATACACATGATCAGTCTGCACATTGCATAGAAGCATAAACAAATCAGGGCTATGGGTGCAGATCCAACAATCCAACAGTGTTTAGGTTTATTCTCAGGATCCATATCCTTTATCAGGACCTGGTGGTGTTTAATCAGTTTATTGTCCCATTCGTCCTTAAAAACGTCATTCAGTGGGGATATCACCATCATCAGGTAGAATTTCTTCAACATCCTCTTGGGCTGTCACCTTCTTACAGTGGCTGGTGTACACCCAGGTAGGTTTTCCTTGTAGTTTCACAGCTGTACTGGTTGTCAACAGGACCTGGAAGGGACTGTTGAATCAAGGCCCTTCTCACATGTCTCTTTATCACCATCACCAATCTCTGGGTTGTAGCTTTTGGGTTCCATACACTAACTTAGGATCTGGAAGGCAGGAGAAAACTCGAGAGTGTACATTAGTTAAATGTTTTTGCCAAGTCATCACATAGTCAGTCAGCACACCATACTACATCTGGAGCAATTGTGAAAAATACAATCCTAATCTAGGGACTGACCCAAAGAGAATTTGATAGGGGCCAAGGCCAATTCTTCTGTCAGGAGTGTACCTTACAGAAAAGACAAATACAAGTGACAAGTGGCAAATACTCTGTCCATTGCTTCCATGTTTCTTCCATAGCTTTTTGGATTTTTCATTTACCGTTTATCCTCTTCACTACTCTGGGGTCGGTATAGGGTATAGAACACTTGCTATATCCCCACGGCCTCCATTATTTCTCTCATTACGTGTCCAGTGAAGTGAGTTCCATTATAACTTCTGATGGTCTTGGGGATCCCATACCTGCACACTACTTCTTTCAGCAGTTTATCTGCAGTTCCTTTTTTGGTGGCTTTCTGAAAAGAGATCAATACACACAAGCACATACTCATACCTTCCCACCTTTGGTAACTGTATATAGTTAACCCACAATCTCTGGAACAGGTACAAGAGCTTTGGGGTGTGCTTCTGAGGAACCTTTTACTTTTTGACCTACATTGTGTTTGACACATGTTATGCAGGCTCACACATATCTGACTGCAATGATGATAAAACCTGCAGCTACCCATCATCTGTTCACAAAGTCACTCATGGCTATTTTTGAGTGGTGCACTTGAGCTGCTTGCGCCATCATTGGGAACAATGCTCTTGGTAAACATCAAGACCTGTTCATCTTTTTTTTTCTTTCCTCCTTGCGGTTCCCAAGTCTCCTTTTTCTTCTGGGCCGGCTTGGTCCTGCAGTGTTTTTAGAACCTGAAAAGAGAGCTGAAAGTTTTGGTATGGTGACCACCTGTGTTGAGGCATGTTCCCTAGGCTTCTCTGCAGCTGGTTTGGTGGCAGCATCTGCCCACACGTTACCTCTTGTTTCTTTTGTATCAGCCTTAGTGTGTGCCTTGACTTTGACTATACCCACCAGTTTGGGTAGCAGCTGGGTCGCCATCAGTTCCTGAACAGCCTAGAAATCCTATTTTCCTCTTACCATGCAAGCAGCATAGCTGTGCTGCTCAAACTCCCAGGTTCTCCCACCACAGCAGAATCTACCAAACATAGTTTTTTGGGGTTTTTAGTTTTTTTTTTTTTTTTTAAAGTGCCAGCGTCTTATTTATACAATCCCATAGTAATCCAAAGTAAATTCAGTACTCTTCAACTTCTACACACTTCAGAATTACAAACAATTCAAAGAGGTTTAGTAAATACTCAAAATATATCACCAGAGCAGGCAGAAGCCTTAAATATGGGATCAAGTCGATCCCCTGATCACCATAACAGAAATTATAAACAAAAGACATTACAGAGCAGAAATCTGAGGAATTTGTTTTTTTTTTTGTTTTTTTTCCTAAAACATTTTTACATGACAGTCTTTCTACAATGGGGGACAGTCCTGATTTGTTGGGGCATCGTTCATAACAAAAGAACACAAAATGGAACAGATTTTACTGTCTACATCTAAGGCAGGTCCAGTCTGCTGGTCACCCGTACACTGAGGGTATTTAGACTAAAAATTGCGCCAAAGCGCTAGGGCTACACCCTTCCTCCTACATACCGTAACTGAAACACTGATACCAAATCCTTTATGCATTCTCAATTGACTTAAATCAACTCTTGTTCACTTTCTTGGGCACTTCCAAACAACACATTGTTTAGTTTCTCAAACCTTTGTCTGATAACCATCCTTTATGTGCATATTATCAAATTTATCCACATTTCAACATTCAAAGTTCCTTCTTTTTGACATCCTAAACTTAGGCAATATCCAAATATCCTGTTTTAGGCTTACCAGCCTTTCTGAACATTTCCTGGCACTTCTCTATTATATCAGCATCCTCCTTCTAGTAATTTTCCTTGCAAACCAAATTATAAACTTTATAATCAACTAGATACATAAACACAGCAATAATATTTGGAATATTCCCTGTAATACTCTCATAAAACATCTATCTAATCCCTTTGTGCCTTGAATTCTTGCACTGGGGACTTCACTTTAGAATAAAGTTCCTCAAACCCCGGTGCTGTGGGTTGTTCTGGCGACGGAAAACGAGTGGGCCCTCTCTCCCTCCGTGTCCTGTTACACCCACGCTGTGGAGATTCAGAATCTTTTACTGTCACCTTTTTGTTCTTTTAGTGGATACGTTATTCCAGGTGACGATAAGGACTTGGGTACCCACTCACCATAAACTGTAAGACAATAATTTCACATAATATAGTACTAGACATAACTTCATATGTTTGAATATTTTCTTGAATATTTTCTTATACACATTGTCATTACAACATCATTGGTTAACACAGCATCATATTCAGCTCGTAATTTTCTGTGTGTCCTTGAAGCTGCTTGGCAGTCAACAATGTTTTGGTTATTCTCTGCAGAATGTCTGTAGAGCACTACAAACAGAATACAGGAATATAATTCAAGCAGATAGCAGTTAATACTGACACCAAAATTACATATTAATATTTTCATTCAATCTTCGGATATTTTCCATGACAAACCCCACCTTTTGTAATTACCACAGGCGTTCAAAACCCCTGAGCTGTACTTCAGTTTACCTTAAGGGCAAACTGCCAGACTTCAAAATTTCCTTCACTGGATTCCAACCAAAAGTTGAAGCCCTGTGGAACATCACAATATCCTACTTTCTTCTTTTAGGGGACATTTCCTGAAAGCGCATTTAATCTTACACAAAAGCATAAAAGTTGAATACTGGCATTGATATAAACAGAATGTATATTACAATTATTGGTTGAAATATATAATGCATAATTCCCTAAACATCAAACCAGCGGTGTACAGTGAGGTCTTCTATAGCTGAACTTGTCACTTGCTATTACAGCAGACTGTTCTACCTTTTTTTAGAGTGGCCTTACAAGCTTTACAATGAATTATTTCTCTTTGCACTATATCAGATTCTTCGAGTATTTTGTTAAGGTATGTACTGTATATCTGGTAGAAATGCGGTAAGTAATATTTCAAACAGATCTGGGAGGAGTGTATTATAACGTCTTTCCATGTAAAATGGATTATATTAAACAATAATCCTGAGAAGGGTGAAGTCCCCCTTCAAGCCTGATTCTCTGAGAGAGGTGGGGGCAATTCATTATTTCCTGAGTTGTCATCCCCATTGAACTTCTTTTTTAGAGCTCTACACTGCCATTGTACAGTACATGTCCTGGTTTCCCACAATTGAAGCAGTAGATCACCTTTTTATTACCCACTGCAGGTTTGCAGTGTCTACTATCCGATTCTACCCCTTGAGCTGCTTTACACAAAGTGGCTGGGTCCATTGTCCTCCATTCTGGCCTGGATTTTTGTATTGCATCTCTCAATTGCCTTCCAAGCCCTTTCATGAAGGCAGAGGCTAACAACCTCAAATGCATCTTATTATCTGCTTCATACTCTATATCTTTCCAAGCAGTGTAAACTCTGTTGTAGAATTTTCCTATACTCTCCCCTCTGTCCTGTGTCATGTCTGTCAACTTGACTGATAATTCACTTTGTCTGGTTTTCACCTATTTCTGCAATTGAGCAACATAGTCTTGTCCCGAAACTTTACTTGTCAAATAGTCCTTTTCCATTAACATAGCATCAGATTTTGGGGCTACATCACATAATATGGTACCAGTCATGTCACCCATTTTAGTTTCAACCAACTGTTTCATGTCCTCACTTCCCCCCCCTGTGAAAGATCCTCAGTGCGCCAACACCGCTATGGCCCACACCTGAGACTTCTTTAATAAAAACCACACTCACCGCCAGTGAGTGTTGGGTTCACAAGATAATACAAGACAAGCTTTCTAAATTTTGTATATTTATTAACCCCTAGATGCGTCGGTATTAACATCTAACACATGCAGTTCAGAACAGATATGCAGATATATACAAGCATTAACAGTTACTAGTTACAATATACAGCACATAAAATAAAAAGGGAATAAAAGTGAAATAATTACTTTACCACACATATCCTTGATGTGGCTCTATAATCCAACACTCACACATGCCCTGGCATGTGGGGATAACCAGTGGAGGCTCCTAGCAGCAGCATCAACACAGCATTCCAGCCAGCAACTCCAGCATCTCAGCAACTCATCACAGTAGCAACTCTCCCACTGATCCCTACCTCATCTTATATACCCTTTATGCCACCACCCAGAATGAGGTCACCGGCGACAGCAAGTCTGATTGACTAATGCACTCAAGTCCAGATTCTTTGTAAGAAGATGGGATTAAGTGGAATGACACAATGCCGTCTATATGTTATCAACCATGTCTGATCCAATAGCCTAGGCTAAACAATACATGTGTATTTGATCACCAAGGGGCTATGTAGGAATTCAATGGAGCCATTCTGGGATGAGTACAAAGCCCTATTGTTACATTGTTGCCACTACTGACAACATACACCTGGGATTAGAGCTACGCACAGCTAGATTAAATGGAATTAAGAGAGAGATACGCTACCCAGAGATCAAAATACATCTTTGAGTTATAGCCATATTTAAGTGGAATCATCACCCCCCCCCCCTTCTATCAATTACTTCAGGTGACCCCGCTGACTCTTGAATCTCTCTGTTGTTATCCATATTAGTCAGGTCACCTCCCAGTAGAGTATACTGGGTAAAATCATCAGAAAACCTTGGTGACACCTGTGTCTTAACCCTTTCTTTTTGAGGAGTCTTCATTTTAGTCTGTTGTGGAGGGACACCAGAGGGGAGTCAGAGAAATCAACCATAGTCCAGTCTGTCTGTCTTGGTGAATTGTCTGGTTCCTACGTTTTTCTGTCGTTTTTCACTAGTTTCAGACTTTAATTTAGTAACAGTCACCGTGGCCACTACACCTTAGGCTGTCTGCTGAGAAGTCACAAAAGGATTATTGGGTGAATTTCCCATCTGTGACAGGATGACTGGAGGGTATTTTGGTCGAGGTTTTGGTCCTCCACAATTTACATGACTCTCCCTCCAATTGGGATTCTGATTCTGCTGTCCATACGCCAGACACACCCAACCTCCTGGATTATTTACTGAGGATGGTTAATCATTATAGTTTGGGGACTCTACCTCTGATTCTTTGACCTCTTGAGACACTTTAGACCACATCCTGGCTTACCCACTCAAGCCACTGTCTTTCAAGCGCTCCTTATACTGCTTCTCAACTTCTCCGGTCTATCATCAGCTTATGCATACTCTTAATGGCCTTCTCCCGCCCCCCTTCTGCACTACAATCTCTTCAGGGGATAAGCGTCAGGCTTTGGGCTGACTACTGGAGAAACCCTTCCCCCAACCTCATCTCTGCCTGTGTTTTTTTTTTTTTTTTTTTAAACACACACTCTGGCCAGAGAATTTTTCCAGCAAAGACTAAACCTGGGCCAGAAAACCTTAGATTACCTAAGCAATCAATTTCCATCCGGACTCCAAATGGGGTTCTCTCCCTCTCCTTCTCTCTCCACAGCCGCCCAATAACTCAAGATGCAAAGCAAAATCAATCCCAACACTTCTTCCTCTATGTCTAAGCGTGTTATTGCTTCTGGTTTTTCTGGTATGTGGTCTCTCCTGTTTGCCAATTCCTCAAATGATGTTTCCTTCCTATGTTCTGGGTGTGGTACAGCATTTAAAACTACAAATATAATAAATCCAACCATCAAAATTAGTTACTCCACCAGCTTAGGCACGGTACACATACAATGCGGACAAGGCATTTATCTAAAACAAGGAACAAAATCTTTAACAACCATTTGTTGCACTCGTGACTTTTTCCGACCAAAAGAAACCACCTGACAATTACTTTTTATATCTGAGGGAATTACAGAATTCTTTCACAAAGGACCGAACCTGAATATAACTTCCCTTTTATTTACCACCATACCCAACAACTTGAGCTGACACACAACTGAAGGGATAGAATATTATGTAAGAAAAGTTCTTACCATTTTGTAGTGCTGCTATTCTGTCCGTTCAGTTGTGCAGATCTTCTAGTAGATCTCGGGCTTAGTGGGTTCACAGGTTGGTCCTTGATCTCAGCAGTGCCTTCAACTGTTATGGAAACAATATTCTAATTGTCAAGTGGTGCCAAATTGTTTGTAATAGATTATATATATATATATATATATATATATAATCTATCTTGAGCTCACAGAGAAAAACTGGCCTGACATACACAGCAGTTGGTGCTATCAAAGCAAGTTGTGTTTATTTAAACATAACATAAGATTTTTATACAAGAAAATAAATGGTTGTGTTAATTATAGTAGAGCATGCGCAGAATTAATTATGAATTAATTATGATTGATCATTGATGGGAGGAGTGTTTTGACACTCCCTCCCCCCTTATTCATCTCTATAATCTGTTTCTCATAGGGTCTTATACTTAACAAAGCATATTAGTCCTAATAACAAAAAAAGAAGAAAATCATTTGTAAGCAGTGTTAATCTCAGCCTCCAAGATGCAGATAAACAATTGTTCTCACCCCCTGGGTCAGATATGCTGACCCAGACTGTTCAACCTTGGTTTTTAGTACATCCATATCAAGGAATGTAATCTTCTTCTGTTAAATGCATCTTTATGCTTTGGAAAAGCAAGATAAAAATTAGAGACATCACCTTTCCATAACAATCTCTATTAATATCTCTAAAGTATCCGTATTAGAGACAGGCTAACCTTTCAAGATGTGTTTCGTGTTTGGGTTTGGCAGCTCGGGTTCTCGGTTCATTTTGGGACGAACAATTTAAAGAGGACCTTTCACGTCCTCATGTATATGAGATTTTACATACCGCTAGAAAGCCGACAGCACGCTGAATTCAGCGCAGTTTCGGCTTTCCCGTTATATGCCCCGGGGCTGGAGATATTGGGGGTCTAAATTTCACCGTTCACTGTCAGAAGGGCGTTCCTGACAGTCTAGCTGCGCTGTGAGGAACGCCCTCCATGACAGTACTAGTCCATAGACATGTACTGGGGGGGCGTTCCTCACAGCTCAGTGTCATCGTTGGGTGTTAAGTAATGCCCCCTCTCTCTGTCCTCATCCATAGCCGAGTACTGTCAGAGGGGGTGTTCCTTACAGCCCAGTGATGACACTGAGCTGTAAGGAACATGTCTATGGACTAGTACTGTCAGGGAGGGCGTTCCTCACAGCGCAGCTAGACTGACAGGAACGCCCTTCTGACAGTGCCGTAACCCAGTCGCAGGAGACCGGAGGATGGGAGTAGTAGTGGCGGATGCTGTGCCACCTAGCAGGCCGAGCACGCTCCTCAATCGCTCCAGTCCCACACCTAGGCCGGACAAAGTCGAAGGGGGTCCTGCAGCACTACCAGATGGTGGTGGTAGTAGTTCTTTTCCCCCGGGGCACTTCCAGTTGAAGAGGGGGACCTCTCCTACCTGATCCAGTGTGGTGTTGGTCGGAAGAGCCCTGATGGTAAAGCAGGCACGACTCAGGGCTCAGCATTGCAGGTAAACCAAACAGCTGTTTATTAAGGCAACTTGAACAGAGGGTCAACAGCAGCTTCCAGATGGGGGTAGTAATCCTACAGTGTCCAAACCCCAGCCTTGGTTCTAGGAGGCCTGACAAGGAACTGGTTACCTGAAGACTAGGCCCGAAGTAATCCTCCTGAAGATTGTGTTAGCTAACCGTTGGCCTCAGCGCAGCTTGTGGGGGCAGGAACCTCTGCACACCCTTACTCTTCCACTGCTCACACTAGACTAACTGCCCTCAGACCAAAGGTTACCGTGGAGATGGAGTCTCCCACAACCTCACCCAGTGGCCTGTGATAGGCCAGGGCTAAACCAAGGCTAGACTTGAACACTGCAGGGGAGAAATAACAGGGAAAGCTGCAAACAGTGACACTTAACACAGAACAGAACTTACAGACATAAAACCCAGAGGCACACAAGACAAACACATAAAAGCAGTAGCACTCTCGGATGCTGCAACAGTAAATGGTGAAATTTAGACCCCCGATATCTCCAGCCCCAGGGCACAAAACGGGAAAGCCGACAGTGTGCTGAATTCAGCGCATTGTCAGCGTTCTAGTGGTATGTAAAACCGCATATACATGAGGACGTGAAAGGTCCTCTTTAAATTGGCTTAAAACATAGTGTAGAATATTCTTAGGGCTCCTAGGAACCTATCTATCCAATTTCTAGCTTTCTAAGGCAAACATAGTTAATGTGACATGTATGTCTATGGATAAACAAATGGTAAGCAGAGAAAACAAACTCAGTGCTGACACTTGTTTTTATGCATTTAACATTTAAACAATCCACATATTACCAATTTAATACAGAAATTTGGGTGCCCATAGATTTTTAGACACACATGCTGGTTATATTGCAAAAAGCAATGGTTTTGTAGAAAAATTAGCCCGTTTTGATGGCTTATAAGCTACAGGGGCTTATTGCTATTTGGGAGACAAATTTGTGCCTGTGGGCCACTTGAAAAGTGATGAAGAATTAGCTTTTCAAAAAAAAACACCAAAAATTATCCCATAATGGGAGCAAATGTGAAAGCATAATTAGTTTTTTTCATACCAACACTGTGCGAGTGGCACCAACAGAGTGCTATAGTGGAATGTGATGATGAACCAAGCTGCAGGACATTTCTGCCTGAGTGGTGGTAGCTGTAACTACATTTGTGGCAGTGCGGCAGGGACTAATATGATGGACCAGGCTACAGGACATGAGTGGTGGAAGTGGGCAGCTGGGTAGCTGTGGCAGCATGTGCCGCAGGGCATAATATGATGGACATGTCTGCCTGAGTGGTGACAGTGGTGGTAGCTATTTAGGAGTAGCAGCAGCCAGCATCAGTAGCAGTACAGTAAATAGAAGATGATGATAAAGGAAGACGGTGGCACAACTATTCAGAGGCATCAGCCAGAAGTGTTTGGAAATCCTCATGGATCCATGCAGTGTTGGACTAGGATGTCTAGGGCCCACCAGTGGAAATTGTTAACATTAACATGGCCCATACAACTATAGTTGAGGTTATCAAGAATATGGTGTGTGAGCACTGCCCAGCATGGAAACAATACTGGGAGCTGCATGTTCTAGTAAACATCTGATCTGCAGTGTCCTAACAGTCTAAGAGATCAGTGGGGGGTATAACACCCAGAGCCCATGCTGATCAACTGTTTGAAGGGACCGTGGTGCTTTTGCGAACACACTCACCCCTTCTCTATTTACATCACACAGATCTGTTTTATAGTGACAATGTAATTACAGCCTGTAATAATATCACATGTCTGCTATAAAATAGATGGGGTGTGATGTAAATTATGAAGGGGCCCCACACAGTGTAATATGCTTCACCGTATCCCCCACACAGTATAATGCTCCACAGTGGCCCCCACACTGTACAATATGCTCCACATTGGCCCCCGCACAGTATAATATGTTTCACAGTGGTCCCCACATAGTGGCCTCACACAGTATAATATGCTCCACAGTGTCCCCACACATTATAATATGCTCCAGTGTCCCCCACACAGTATAATATTCTGCATAGTGACCCCACACAGTACAATATGCTTCACAGTGGCCCCCTTGCAGTATAATGTGTTGCACAATGGCCACACATAGTATAATATGCTCCACAGTGGTCCCACACAGTATAATATGCTCACCACAGTGGCCCCAAAAAGTATAAAATGCTCCCTAGAGACCCCTTAAGCTTCTTTAGGCAAACCCCATGAAATTCAAGGAATATTCGTGAGCTTTGGCACTCTGATTAGTTTTAGTGCTATTATTATACAATGGGGTTACCTCAGACCCCAGAATATAATAATCAGAAGCCCAGGGGAAGTAATAGAAAATAACCATCACTTATACGCACTTTACCTCACCTCTCCTGGGCATTCTTGCTCCATTCGGATGTCTTCAGCATCCGCTCTGCTGACGACTGAGGTCATGTGCCCAGATGTCATTGCTGGGGCCTTTGATCTGTCTTCATCGGTCATGTGGGGCACACTAACTTCATTATGCTGCGCTCCCCACTTGATGCTGGGATCTGTGATTGGAGTGACCTTGATCACAGGCTGGAAGACCCCCGAAGAAGATGCTGAGAGCCGTTGGAGTCCCAGGAGAGGTAAGTATAAGTAATTGTTATATTTAATCACCTCCCATGGGCCTCCGATTATTATACTCTGGGGTCTGAGGTGACCCCAATGTATAATAATAGCACTATTGGAAAGAGGTCGACCTAAGGCCCCTTACCATTAACAATATGTATAGTGGTCAGGGAACCAGGCTTTCCTCGATCGCTATCATGGTTCAGCGGGGCCCCAGTCATCTCCAGAGGGCCCCGTACCACTCCGGTTGCGGTCACACCCCCAGTGACCCCGATTATTATGCGCCCATTTACCAGACCTCCACTGCCTATTAAAAAAAAGCAATGGGGGTCCATTAGGATTCACCGGTTCCCTGGTGGACCAGTCCGACCCTGGATCTATGCCCAATTTTATTTTAATAAAAGTAATTTTTTCCATGCTACCTGTGTTTCGTCCCTTTAGGTTTTACAACTCCACCATCAACACTGAACACTCTCTTGGCCATTACACTTGAGGCTGGACAAGATAAAACTTCCACAGAAAACTGGACCTGCTCCATCCACTGATCTAACCTATTGGCCCAGAATTCCATGGGGTCAAAGTTATTTGCTGGACTATAGGTGCACTCTAGGTACGACTGTACCTGCTGGTGCAGCCGTTGGGTGTCAGTTTCCTGTTGTGACTCCGATTGGTTCCATGAGCTGAAACATTTCTGGTTCATTAACTTCCAGATACTGTACTGGGCCTTTTACTCCTCCTGACTTGTGGTGCTGGAAGAGGAGGTGTAGTGCTAGGTGAGAGAGGTAAACTGGGAGCATGCAACTGGCAGTTGCAGTCATTATAGTAGCCAAAGTTAGGGCTATGTTCATATAGGGAATAATCCAGAGTTCATGGAAGGATCATACCTAGACTTAGCCATATGAGGAATTTTGATGAGAATAAAGGTTCCCCAGCCTTTATAAGCAGACGTTAGAAGTATGGAAGCAGAGCACTAACTCTACCTTCACACCTGCTGTCATTCTGTTTGCTTAACACTTGACATCTGCAAACCTCCCAATTTTCAAAGAACAAAGAGGGACAAAATTTAGCTCCACCCACTTCTGCATTGACTGCCCATTCTCATCCATTTTTCTTTGTGCCCACACACAGTTTAATGCTCCTACAGCCACACAGTATATGCCCTCACATTATAATGTTCCCCTACAATTGCCCCACAGTATTAAGTCCCTCTCCTGGTGCCCCAGTTTAAACTGGCGGAAACTAGAAGGGGACTTTAAACTGGGGCAGTTGGAGGGTGACATTAAACAGTAGGGGCAGTTGGAGGGTGACATTAAACAGTAGGGGTAGTTGGAGGGGGACAATAAATTAATGGCAGCTAGAGGGGGATATTAAACAGGGGCACCTGGAGGGGGACATTAAACCATAGGAGTAGCTGGAGGGTGACATTAAACTGGGGGCAACTAGAGGCGGACATGTCCCCCTTCTGCTACTCTCATGGTTTAATGTCCTCCTCCAGTTGCCCCTAAGTTAATGTCCCTTTCCAGTTGCCCCCAGCATAATGTCTGCGTCCAGTGACCCCCATTGTTTAATGTCCCCCTCCAGCTGTCCCCAGTTTGATTTCCCTCTTAATCTCCCCCCAGTTTAATATCCCCCCTCCATCTACCACCAGTTTAATGCCCCCTTCATCTGCCTCCAATTTAATGTCCCCTCCTTCATCTGCCCTCAGTTTAATGTCCCCCCTTCATCTGACACCAGTTTAATGACCCCCCTTCATCTGCCCCCAGTTTCATGTCCCCCTTCATCTGCCACCTGTTTAATGTTCCCCCTACTTTCTCTGCCACATTTCATGTCCCTCCTACATCTGCTCCCAGTTTCATGTCCCCCCTACATCTGCCTCCAGTTTAATGTGCCCCCTTGATCTGCCACCAGTTTCATGTTCTCCCTCAATCTTCACGCAAAGTTTAACATAAAAAACACTGATAGTCACCTCTCCTCGCTCCCCTGCTGCTCTGTCTGCAGTCTCAATCACAGAGGGTTCTGGGAGCTGCAGGCGCGATATGAGTGACGTCATCACATCGCACCTACAGTTCTTGGGCCAGGAGCACAGTGGTGAAGTGGGATCTGTCTGCGGACGGCTCCTGCTTCTTTCACCATTGTAAACTGGGACATACCTCCCACCGATAGGGACCACGGGACAGGACCCGGAATCCGGGACTGTCCCACAGAATTTGGGACAGTTGGGAGGTATGCATCTGTCACGTACATTCTGTGTTACTTTAACTTTGTTTTACTTTATAACTTTTGTGTAATCTAGATTGTTTGTTTGAATTAAACCTTTTTGTTTCCACCTATTCAACGGACTCCCGCTGTTTTCTGGTGTCACCCAACTGCACTTTTTGCTTCATCAGTCAAGAAGTGTGGGACAGTATTTTACAACCAACCATGGCAGGCCTCTGGGTATGTGCATATGCTGGCAACCATGGCAAACTGTATGCTCCGCTGCTTACACAGCAACAAGCATATTATTAGCATCAATAGAGGGATGAGTATAAAATCAAAATGGGGGAATTCTTCCTTGCTTTTCAAACGGAAGAAAAATTTTAATATTAGGATATCAGAATAGGCTGTATACCCAGCTTGCTGCAGTATTTAGGGAGACCACTGCAACTGCCATTCACACATGTACCAAGGTGGCCTTTGCCGGCCCCAGTCCACCTCATTCAAGAAGTACTCTAACCACTTGTTCTTCCAGTGCCACAAGTGTCAGGAGGAATAAAAGCAGCAGAAGCAGCCAGGGCCAGTACATCATCTGAAGGATGATGAACCAGAAATTTTTTGTCTTGTCCGGCCTCAAGTGTTATGGCCGCGAGCGTATTCATTGCTACAAATTGCATTGTAATACTTAAAAGAATGAAACTGTCCACAGATAATGTGTAAAAAAAATAAAAAAATTACTTTCATCAAAATGAATCAGGCATGGATCCCTGAGGATTTTCAAGCACCTCCGATTGATGCCTCTGAATTATTTAAAATGCTACAAACATTACCAATTTTTTTTTGGAAAAAGGTGCTTGCCCATGGTTTTTTTTAGAAACACATGATGGTTATATTGAAAAAAGGGCTGTTTTTATAAAAAAAAATTGCCTGTTTTGATGACTTGTAAGTGCTACAGGGTTGTTATTTTTGAGAAGTATTTATGGATGGATGTTGATTGAAAAGTGATAAAGAAGAATTGGATTTCCAAAAGAAAGCTGTCAAAAATTATCCCTTTATGGGGGCAGATGTGAAATTAAAATGGCATTGGTATTGAAAGATTTTTTTGACGTACAGACTTTTTTCAATATAACTTTGTTCTTTATGCCAACACTATGTAACCAATAGCGTGTTATAGTAGAATGTGATGGATCAGGCCACAGTAGATGAGTTGGTAGTAATGATAGCTTTGGCAATATGAGTGGCACTACAGTATGGAATAATGTGATTGGACCAGGCTTCAAGAGATGATGTCTGGCTGTTTAGGAGTTGCAGGCAGCATCATCAGTACAGTAAATCAAACATGATACAGGGCATGAGACAGTAGCAGATCTATTTGGTGGCATCATGTCATTCATTTTGATGAAAGTAATTTTTTCCATGCTTTTGCAGTGGACAGTTTGGTCCGCCTAGGTGTCAGTTTTCTGTTATCGGTCTGGGTAGAGCTGCAAGGTGAAACATTTCTGGTTCATTATGTTCTAGATATTGTAAAGGCTGTTAATGCAGCTGCTTTTCCTCCAGCTACTTGTATCTGTGGTACTAGTAGAGGAGGTGGAACGCTGACTAAGTAAGGTGGACTGGGAACAGGCAAAGGCCATCTGAGTACACATGCGACTGGCGCTTACAATGGTGTCCCTAAAAGCTGTGACAAGCTGGATATTCAGCCTATCCTAATAACTAATAATAATAATAATAATAATAATAATAATAATGTAATAATAATATGTTAATGTTGCCTCTAATTGGGAGGCAGGGAAGAATTCCTCCATTTAGGATTTATAGAGAGGATCTAAAACGATTGATCAATCCAGTACTCCTTCCTCTGCTTCATTCTAATAATACGTATGCCACTGATTAAGCATCTAAACATAAAGCCTGACATGCTTGCAAGTGTGTGCATGGACCAAGGAGCCTGCCATGATTGGCCTTCTAGTCTTTATCTTCATTAACATCTTAAAATAAATAAGGGCCAGCCTTCTCCCTTGGTTGTGACATATCAAGGGCCCCCTCTGCATCCAATGGATTGACTTCTTCCTCCTCCCCTTCCAGTCTAGAAGTCCCAAGTCCTCAACCATAATGACCCTGACCCTCCTCCAGATTGCCATGTATCAACCCAGGGCAATCCATCACTCATTGTGTTTTCTGTAAAATATATAATAAAGGGATGACATCACTAACGCAGCAGTTGTCTTTGCTGACAAATTTGGTAGGCTCTTCAAGGGCTTCAGAAGGTGAGCCTCCAATGGATCTCAAAATAACACATTTTCCCTATGATCTTCTGCAGAGAGACTTAGTTCTTACATTTGTTTCTGCATGTCCATAAGTTTCTGCTTGCAGATCTTGCACAATGCCATGCATTTGTCTTTTGGAAATGTACAAAAAAAAACTTCCACTTGGGAGATGACTACGTGTAGTTCCTGCTGCCAATACCAACAGCACAAGTAAAATGTCTGCCACTGCCAACACCAGTGCATCCACCCCCACCATGAGAGCTTCCTCTAGGTCTGCCCTGGGCAAGCTTTTTGATTGTTAGAGCTGCGCATTGGCTGGAATTGTTACTATCTCCACTGCCACCACCCTCTTCCTCTGATGTCTCTTTGTCACCTTGACCCAGTTGCCAGGTCCTATCTGGAAAAGAATCATCATTGGCAATGTCAGAGCGGCATAGTTGTCCCCGCTTTTTTCTGACTTATCATGAACATGGAATTATTGCACACCTACATAATTTCCACTGCCAGATTTCCCCCTAAAGCCACTACCAGATTGATTACCAGTGCCACACCTCCTGCCACAACTACTTCATGTCTTCTTCTTCTACCTTTGTCTCCTTCACTTCCAAAAAAAGCTGACTGTTCTCATCTAACTAAACAAAAAGAGGAGGAAAATTCTGACTAGGAGAAATAGTTTACTCAGTAGATGCTACATCACTAGGGATCTCTGTCAGTGGAGAAGATGAATGACAGAATGACAGTCCAAAACGGCCCTGAGGTAAATAACGTGTTACAACATTAGAGGAGGAGGAACAGACATAATTCAAGATGTGAGTCAATATCACATCACTCTCGGATGTGATATCCTCCTGTGACTGAGATGAGCAAGCTAAGTAATCAATCATAAAATTCATCATCATTCTAAGAAAGTACAACAAACTTGTGGCTACTGGCAGTGCCACCAAAATCAGAAGTAGAACCAGCCTCATTCTTATTGTTAGTACTTGTTTCGCCTGTTAGCCCTGTTTATTTCTAATAATTTTACTTCACACTGCTTCTATCATAGTGATTGGCAACAATTATGACACTGTGTGTATTTATTTATTTATTTATTTTAAAAACTTATTTCAAGAAAAATAGCAAAGCGCTAAAAACACTAAATTGGTGACCTGGTTAGTGAGTATTAGACTAGAACACAGTGCATCAGTCAGCTTGTTTCTTTTTGTTTTTTTGCCGTGACAACGGCACTTTGTAGGTATTGGTTGCAAAAAAAAACTTAAAAAACAGAGATCTTTGACTACAATACACTGCTTCAGTCAACTTTGTATGTATTTAATGACAATAACACTATTGCCCCAAAGAAACCTTAAGAAAAGATTTTAAACTAACAGGACTGACTTTGTTAGTAAAAACAATGTAAGACACTCTGGACAATCACAGATCACAGTGCAGCAACAACAAGTAAAAGTAATGGGCAATAACAGATCTGACACTGTATTGTGAAAAAAAAAAAAACTTTCCTATTTATGTGGAACTCTGTGTAAACTGCAGTCACAAACCCTCACAGCACAATACAGAAATTCTCCCTCCCCCAATCTTACAATTTTTACGCCTGTTGATTAAATCTAGCTAAACTTTGTTCCACTTGTCCTCCTATAATTCTGTACTGCAGTTCTATTGCACTGTTGCTGTTGTTTGCCAGTTGAAAACGCTTTGGATCATGCAGTGATGATGATAGAACAAGTTTCTCACAGCTTGAGCATACAGTTAGGTCCATAAATATTTGGACAGAGACAGCATTTCTCTCATTTTGCTTCTGTACATTACCACAATGAATTCTGAACAAAACAATTCAGATGCAGTTGAAGTTTTAGTTCAGACTTTCAGCTTAAATCCAGTTAGTTGAACAAAATGATTCCATAAAAATGTGAGGCACTAAAGCATTTATTACACTCTAATACTATAATATATAATATAATATAATATAATATAATATAATATATACTGTGGGGAAAAAAAGTATTTAGTCAGCCACCAATTGTGCAAGTTCTCCCACTTAAAAAGATGAGAGAGGCCTGTAATTGACATCATAGGTAGACCTCAACTATGAGAGACAAAATGAGAAAACAAATCCAGAAAATCACATTGTCTGATTTTTAAAGAATTTATTTGCAAATTATGGTGGAAAATAAGTATTTGGTCAATAACAAAAGTTCATCTCAATACTTTGTTATATATCCTTTGTTGGCAATGACAGAGGTCAAACGTTTTCTGTAAGTCTTCACAAGGTTGGCACACACTGTTGCTGGTATGTTGGCCCATTCCTCCATGGAGATCTCCTCTAGAGCAGTGATGTTTTGGGGCTGTCGCTGGGCAACACGGACTTTCAACTCCCTTCAAAGGTTTTCTATGGGGTTTAAATCTGGAGACTGGCTAGGCCACTCCAGGACCTTGAAATGCTTCTTATGAAGCCACTCCTTCGTTGCTCTGATGGTGTGCTTGGGATCACTGTCATGCTGAAAGACCCAGCCACGTTTCATCTTCAATGCCCATGCTGATGAAAGGAGGTTTGCACTCAAAATCTCACGATACATGGCCCCATTCATTCTTTCATGTACACGGATCAGTAGTCCTGGTCCCTTTGCAGAGAAACAGCCCCAAAGCATGATGTTGCCACCCCCATGCTTCACAGTAGGTATGGTGTTCTTTGGATGCAACTCAGCATTCACTCTACTCCAAACACGACGAGTTGTACTTTGGTTTCATCTGACCATATGACATTCTCCCAATACTCTTCTGGAACATCCAAATGCTCTCTAGCAAACTTCAGACGGGCCTGGATATGTAGTGGCTTAAGCAGGGGGACACATCTGGCACTGCAGGATCTGAGTCCCTGGCGGTGTAGTGTGTTACTGACGGTAGCCTTTGATACGTTAGTTCCAGCTTTCAGCAGGTCATTCACTAGGTCCCCCCGTGTGGTTCTGGGATTTTTGCTCACTGTTCTTGTAATCATTTTGACCCCATGGGGTGAGATCTTGCATGGAGCCCCTGATCGAGGGAGATTATCAGTGGTCTTGTATGTCTTACATTTTCTAATTTTTGCTCCCACAGTTGATTTCTTCACACCAAGCAGCTTGCCTATTGCAGATTCAGTCTTCCCAGCCTGGTGCAGGTCTACAATTTTGTTTCTGGTGTCCTTCCACAGCTCTTTGGTCTTCACCATAGTAGAGTTTGGAGTGTGACTGTTTGAGGTTGTGGACAGGTGTCTTTTATACTGATAACAATTTCAAACAGGTGCCATTACTACAGGTAATGAGTGGAGGACAGAGGAGCCTCTTAAAGAAGAAGTTACAGGTCTGAGAGCCAGAAATCTTGCTTGTTTGGTGGTGACCAAATACTTATTTTCCACCATAATTTGCAAATAAATTGTTAAAAAATCAGACTGTGATTTTTTAGATATGTTTTCTCATTTTGTCTCTCATAGTTGAGGTCTACCTATGATGTCAATTACAGGCCTCTCTCATCTTTTTAAGTGGGAGAACTTCCACAATTGGTGGCTGACCAAATACTTTTTTTCCCCACTGTATTTGACCCTGCATGTGACTTCAAAGGGGAACTCTGCTTCCACACTTTTTCCAACTAAGCTCTCACACTAGGCTATAAAGAAGTGAAGTGACCTTCACATCCAAATAATCACACATCCACACAAATAGCTGCCACCTCACCCGCCAGTTTATGAAGGACGAGACACCAATATACCCAAACCACTCACAATAGAAATCAAAAAAGTAACAAGGCTTAAGCAATATTTACTCTCTTTGGAATTGTTGGGATGTTTACATTTAATATACACAGTGCTTAACAAATTAAAATGTAAAAAGAAAGACATATACTGTACATACAAATAATACAAAACTGAAATGGGAATACAAATAACAGACCTTTTCAAGCCTGGCTCTGAGTTTCAGCAGAAGGTAGTAGACAAATCTAGATACTAATAAGCTGCATCTCCAACATATCTGACCAAGAGTTCATGTACCTCATCTCATTTATGGAACCCTCAGATCTGTTCGCTTCCTGGAACCTCCCACCTGTGATATCATAATTTGGGCATCTGTGCTCTCAGACTGCCCTGACCCATACTTGGGATGTTTGTTACAATCCACACTCAAAGACTTCCTTATTAATGGCTGGTTGATTGTGGATTGTAATTACCATACAATTGTAATTACCATACAAATTAGAATTACTGTACAGAGTATCTCCTAACTACACCAATGAATGAAAAATCCCATAACTATAAGAAAATTCATAAATAGACACATAACACATCACAAAGTAGAATACATCCATATTTTCATCACAGACATCAATAGAGTATATTCAGGTATTGTTGTTGTGGACCTTGCAATGGCACATAGCTTTATCGCAAGAAAGAGGCACCCAGTAAATTAAACAGTTTTACAGTTTTTGTTTTTTTTAACTAGCTCAGGTAAAGCTCATCAGCTAAAATCACACTAAGTTTTTGACTATATCCAGTATATGGTACATTAAGAAATTCGTTATGAATTTTGTCACAGAATATGTTGCAGAATATGTTACAAAGAGTGAAATAATTGATATGATATAGATTTAAAATTTGTACTGCAGGTCAATTTTAATGCCCTTTTTTTTTCTTTTTAGAAATGTGTGGATATTAGAGATGAGCGAATTAAAGCTGTATAAGTGGAATTCGATCTGAATTTCAGGAAATCTTCGATTCGCCTCGATTCCGGATTTCTTCACGGTTCGATGGATCAAATCGCATTTTTTAATAAAATGGCTGCTGCACATGTTAGGACAAGGGGCAAGGGACTCTGGGAACACGGAATCACCCATAATGCCATGCATGTAGCTAATCAGCAGCCAGCCGATGCATGTAGCTAATCAGCAGCCAGCCGGCCCTGTGATGTCACAGCACAATAAAAACCCTCGGCCATTTTAGGTTCAGTCATCGCACATTTGGGATGGTTGCAGCGTCATTAACAGCAAGAATTTTAATACACATTGCAGCACTCACTGCCATTATACTGCTGCTCATTACTCATACCTGTGTTTTCAAGGTGGACCACAACAAGCCTTCTGTAGTGCAGTACAGCAAAAAACAGTGAAGCATAACATTACAGGCCATTTGTCAGTACTACTGTGCCAAAGAAAACTGAATTCTTATTCAGTTATCTGCAGTCATCTGTTCTAACGCCTTTTTCAAGGCATTTATTAGTGGAGAAACAAATAAGGGGCATATTCACCGTTCTGTTCCAAGTATAAAATTACAGGCCATTTTGCAGTACAGTACTGCCAAAAAAAATCATAATTCTTATCCAATAATCTCTGCCTTTATCACGCTTTATTTTAAAGGTGTTCATTAGTGTGGAAAGAAATAAGGGCCATATTCGCCATTTTGTTCCCAGTATAAAATTACAGGCCATTTCTCAATACAGTAGTGGCAAAAATCAATAATTCTTAGCCACTGATCTCTGCAGTTACCTATTATTCTAATACTTCTTTAAAGGTGTTTATTAGTGGGGAAACAAATAAGGGTCATATTCGCCGTTCTGTTCCAAGTATAAAATTACAGGCCATTTTGCAGTACAGTACTGACAAAAAGTCATAATTCTTATCCAGTAATCTCTGCCTTTTATCATGCTTTTTTTAAAGGTGTTCATTAGTGAGGAAAGAAATAAGGGCCATATTCGCCGTTCTCTTCGAAGTAGAAAATTACAGGCCTTATTGCCCTGTTTTTATTTCCTTTGCAATTAAGTTTTTTCATCTAACAGTATGTCAGACAGAGAAGCGACAGGCCATGCACAGGGGAGGGCCACAGGCCTAAATGTTGCTGGCGCAGGCATATGTCACAGCAGAGTAAGTGGGCGTGGTAGCAGGGGTCACTTAAAGAGGCCTGAGCTCCCAGTGTCAGCTAGCGGTCGTGTCTCGACCAGCAACCTAACGGTTGTAGACTGGTTGACTCGGTCATCCACCTCATCCCAAGTCATCAGACACCCCCAGCCAAGAGTTGGTGGGTTCATCAGACACAACCATTAGTTGGCATGGCCCGGCAGCAGGTCCTGTTCCCTCACCTGTCCTCAACCTGCCTCTGTCTTTTTCTGTTCCCTCAGCTAGAGAAGTACTCTATGCTGTGGGCTCAGATCCACTATATAATGAGGAGGAGCTACTAGAGGACAGTCAACAGCTAGTGCACAGCCAAGATGTGGAGCAGACATCCGCCACTTCCTGCGGTAGGCGGGCAAGTAGTGATGAGGAGAGTGGCATGGGAACTGGTGTTGCGAACTTGCACAATTGGTGGCTGACTTAATACTTTTTTTTCCCCACTGTATATATACACATGAAAGGATATGGGTGCTCAGTCTCTGTAGCGAGCTGGAGGTGTTCCCTTGGTGTGTCGCTCTGATCGCCTCAGCACTTGGTCTTCTACTTGCACAGGGACACTGGAATCTTGAATTTCATCTTGTGCTGCTTCAGGAGCCGCAACTCGAGCAGGAACATGGGATAGAAACAGGAACAGGAACAAACTGGTAACAGCCTGGGATAAGAAATTGTGATCTGAAGATTGATTCATCTACAGAACGCTGTCTTTGAGGAGTTTCCATCACAGGAACTGGTTGGTAGACAGGTGTAACCTGCTGTGATGGTAACATCATCACAAGTAAGTCCTCTTTTGTGCACAATGTCATATGGTTACGATGCACTGTCTGTGGAGCCATGCCTGGTTTCTTTACTTCATAAACAACAGCCTCTGGATAGGGAATTGCTGTAATGGTGTATGGGTCTTCCAAAAGAGAATCAAGCTTTCCAGTTCTGTGGTACTTCCTTAACCATACTCTATCACCAATGTGTAAAGGTGTGGCATTAGCTCTTTGGTTGTAGTTCTCTTCTTGTCGTCTGTGAGCTTCCTTCATGTGACAGTCAACTATCTCTTGCATTTCTTGCATTCTGCTCTGGTGTTCTAAAACCCAGTCAGTTTTTGGCAGAGGGTTGATCACATCTGGTACTTGAATTCCCAGAGCACGATCTTTTGGAAGTTGACCTTGTCTTCCAAACATTAGGCAGTATGGTGAAAAACCTGTAGAACAGTGGGTAATGTTATTGTAGATCTCCACTAATTCGTCAAGTAGATGAGGCCATTCTGCTTGTTTGGTGACAGATGCTGTTTGCAGCATGTTGATGAAGATCTGGTTAACTTTCTCGCAACGTCCATTCCCTTGGGGATAGTAGGCAGTTGTTCTCAGCTTTTTGCATTCATGGAACTGATATAGTTATTGGAAAAGCTGTGGCTCGAATGCAGGTCCTGTCAGTTAGGACTGCTTAAGGACAACCATAGTGTCTCACATATTCACGGGAGAACATGATAGCTGTGGTATGTGCAGTGAGGTCTTTAACTGGCACAACGACAACCCACTTGGAGTAGTGGTCCACCATGGTAAGGGCATATGTATAGCCTAAACGAATTGGTGGTAGCTTCACATGGTCAAGAGCCACTAGGTCGTTTGGTCTCTGAGAACTAATGGGATGTAGTGGTGCTCTAGCATCCTTCTTACCAGCTTTGGTAAGGTTGCAGGATGGACATTCACTACACCAACTTTCACTATCAGCACGCATTCCAATCCAATAGAAGTATTGGCGTATGGTGGCTTCAGTTTTATGCACACCAAAGTGTCCAGATTGATCGTGGTAGGCATCAAGAACAATCTTGGCATCCCGCCTGAGAATTTGATGTAACCTCTCACCTGAAACGGGATCTAAGGTGTTGCGCAGAATCAAGCCTTTTTGGATGAAAAGTCTTTTGCGCTGCCTCCATAGACGTTTGAGCTCAGTATCTGTATACTATCTTCTGTGTCTGACAGGTATTCTTCCAGTGGCTAGGTAATCATAGATTTCACCTAGGACACGAGATTCATTCTGCAGGGTTTGCCATCTAGATAGATCTTGAAGGGGTAAGGTTTCTGTTGAGGACCTTCTTCAGTCTGTGTAGCAGCAATGACATTCTGTGTAGCAAATTTTTGACTGAATGGAGGCATCTCTGCATCTTCTCATATGTCCTCTTCAGGAGGTTCTTTTCCTATAGGCAAACGTGATAACGTGTCAACGTTTATGTTGGTTTTACCACTGTGATATTTGATATCGAAGCATTAGTTTGCCAATCTGGAAGCCCATCTCTGTTCAAAAGCACCTAGCCATGCTGTGTTAAGGTGAGGAGCTAGAGGATTGTTGACTGTGTAAACGGTAAATGGTGTAGCCGCAAGATAATCTTTGAATTTCTCTGTGACGGCTCACATGACAGTAAACAGCAAGATGTTCTAACTTGAATGAACTGTAATTGTGATCGTTCTTCTCAGCACCTCTCAATCTTCGGCTGGCATAAGTGATGACTCTCTCTTTGTTGTCCTGGACAGTACAGCTCCTAGGCCTTGATAGCTGGCATCTGTATATGGAAATGGTGGCTGTAGTCAGGATAAGCCAGAATTGGAGGAGAAATAAGTAGGGCTTTCAAAGTCTGGAACGCAGTTTCTTGTCTTTCAGACCAATCAATTAGGAGTCTCCTGTTGAAGTTTTCTTTAGGGCAACCACGTAGCAGTTCTGTCAGTGGTTCCGCTACCTCTGCAAATTGAGGTATAAAGCCGCGGTAAGTGCCTGCAAATCCTAGAAAACTTCTGACTTCTTTTACTGTTCTGGGAGTTTCCCAGTCTCCGACAGTAGAGATCTTGTCAGGATCAGGCTGGATACCTTCAGCACTTACTACATGACCCAAGTTTTTGACCTTTGGTTTTAGTAGATGACATTTTGAAGGTATTATCTTCAGGCCATGTTCAATAAGTGCGAAAATACACAACGATATCGTCCAGATACAGAAAGACACTCTGGAAGTTGAAGTGGCCAAGACACCTTTCCATGAGTTGCTGGAATGTTGCTGGGACGTTGCACAACCCAAAAGGCATGCTATTAAACTCATGGAGTTCCATCGGGGTGGTAAAAGCTGTTTTCTCTGTATCCTCAGGAGCCATGGGTACTTGCCAGTAACCACTGGTTAGGTCAAGAGAAGAGAAGTATGCAGCTGAACCAAGAGCAGTGAGAGAGTCTTCAATCCATGGAAGAGGATATGCATCTTTGAGCGTGATGCTGTTCAACTTTCTGTAGTCAATACAGAATCTGATGTTACCATCCTTCTTCCTTACCAGAACAATGGGTGCTGCCCAAGGACTTTGGCTTTCTTGGATGATTTTGGTGTCTTTCATCTCCTTTATCAGCCTCTTTACTTACTGGCAGTTAGCAGGAGGTATTGGATATCCATTTTATATTGCTATTGTATTATCCAGATTTTTAGACTCAAGACAATATGGACAGAAAATCATTGCAATTTATTATATGTGTTAAAAGGAGTCTGTCACCTGAACCCATCAAATCAGCCATTTTTGTCAATATTCAAATGAGCTCGGTAGCGCAATGAGGACATTACAGCATTGGTGGTTATCTCTTTTTTTTCAGTTCAAAGTTTATTGATTTTCAAAAAGACATAAAATACAGTGAAAACTGCTGCAATGGCAGCATCAACATTTTATACTGTAGAGAACAGGGAGATCCCCGAGTATAGGCCAAAGGACAAGAAGAGGAGGAGAAGGGGAGAAGAAAGGAGGAGGAAGGGAAGGAGTGGCACTTTATCTTTTTAACCCCTTCCTGTACTGTTATAGCAGATACTGAGTTTTTAAAGATGGCTGCCACTCTGAAGAAGAGCTGTCAACATAGCTACCAGGTCCCCGCTATATTGTAAAGCAAAAACCCGGAGCTAATGCTCGCGGTCAAAGTCCACTCTGATTGCATTGAGTGAGCCCCCCAAAGTAAAAAAAAATGCACACCCCAGTGTACTTTGTTGGTGTGGAAGCCATCCTGTTTTTTTGACAGCCAGGAACCTAATGAAGACTCCCAGGCCTGTCATTGCATTATAGCTATTGAGGCTGGTCATAAAAAAGGTCTGTGTGATGATCAGGGACTCCCGTATATGTATTTCTGTACAAATATGTATCTAGCCGACCCCTCCCCTTTGTGGACCATTTGTTCAAACTCCTCCTCAGCTATAGGGAACTGGATCACTGTTGCTGGTTAATCACCGTTCCTCTGTTGTATTGCCCTGAGTAATTAACACACTCTTGCAAACCCCCCACCTCTCACCAGGGGGTTTCCCCTGGGGCACCTACAGAATTTATTGGGGTAACTGTGAGGTGCCCCCCTTAGGAGATATGGGCATAAAACTATGATTTCTCTGATCTATCTGCGGTGCCAGATAGTCTCAGTGTAATGTGGTTGGACAGGAAACCCCCTGGTGAGAGGTGGGGAGTTTGCAAGAGTGTGTTAATTACTCAGGGCAATACAACAGAGGGACGGTGATTAACCAGCAACAGTGATCCAGTTCCCTATACTGTAGCTAAGCTGAGGGGGAGTTTAGTTAAATATTTATACAGAAATACATATACGGGAGTCGTCGATTATCACAGTCTGTTACTGCTATTAAGTTAAAAAGAGCACCCAAATACCTTTAGCTGTGTATGGAGTGATTTCTGGATTCTCTGGGAGCTCCTGGCATCTTCTGCATTTGTTTACATCTGCATCTTCCTTTTCTGTGCCTTTCCTACAACTCCCATGATCCCTTGGGCTGTACTCAGAGCTGACTCATTCCCCCACCCTTTCTCACTCGCTCCCCCCTCCCTCTCTCACTCCCCCCTCGTTTCCACTACACCCTCAGCAGCCATCTTTAGACTCCCAGTTAATAACCTTCAATAACCTTCTCCTTTATAATATTGTAATCACCTCTGTATATCATCATTACAGTCACACAAAGAAAGCTTCAGGACAACAGTGAGTTCTTGATACTTTTTTGGCATTTGGTAAAGATATATATATAAACATGAACATATCTCTTTCTCTCTCTCTCTCTCTCTCTCTCTCTCTCTCTATACTGTATATATATGAAATGCATGTCTCTCTCTCATATATATATATATATATATATATATATATATATAACAGTGTCAGACTGAAGGGCCTAGGAATTTTGGCACAGTATAATTTGCTCCACAGTGGCCCCTACATAATATAATATGCTCCACAGTGGCTCCTGCACAGTAAAATATGCTCCACAGTGGCCCCTGCACAGTATAATATACTCCACAGTAGCCCCTGCACAGTATAATGTTCTACAGTGGCCTCTGCATGGTATAATATGTTCCACAGTGCCCCTGCACAGTATAATTTGATCCACAGTGGCCCCCTATGGTATAGTCTGCTCCACAGTGGCCCCTGCGCAGTATAATCTGCTCCACAGTGGCCCCTGCGCAGTATAATATGCTCCACGATGGCCTCCGCACAGTATAATATAGATTGTGCATGTGCAGTCCATATTATACGGCTCTACATGCCAGCAGGTTTCCCTGTCGCCCACTCTACGGAGGTGCCGTCCGGCATCTCCTCTTTGTGATGTGTGCCAGCCGGCACCTCAGCCCCTCTTTTCCACTGACATTGCAGGTGCGGATATATATTAGACTAAGCCCCTACAAAGTCAGAGGAAAGACAAAAATTGTAATATATGTAGGTCACAGACCCTATAGTGTATTACAGTAAAACAAAGAAAAATTGACAATAAATGTAATTTAGAAAGTTAAAGGGGGGGGGGGGGCATAGGGGCCATATGTTTCAAATATACATTTATCCTGGACAACCCCTTTAATACCCCTAATAAGCCATGCTTTTGTTTCTATTTACATATAACAATCCTGGACTATCCCTGAAGTGTTAGTCAGTTGTCATATTGTATAGATTATTATGACCTGTATCATTCTAACTTTTTATATTACTCATTATGGGTTTATCTCCTTTTTGATACCTTATATTTGATGGTCACATATATTCACTTTTTTCATGTATAGATAATCTGATGAAGGTCCGGGTGGACCGAACGTCATTTGACTTTTGTATGGATTGCTATGATATAATAAAATGCATTTGAATTACCACAATTCCGTGGAGTGTTAATTCATCGGGTTCTGACGACAGACTCCCTTTATCATTCTTAACAGCCATCACACTCCCGTTTTTAAGAAAAATGAAAAACTATGGATGCATTCACACATCCATTATTCTAATGGACTGAAATGGACATGTCCTATTTTTGGTTCTTTTCACAGGTCCTTGAACAGACTCAAGTCTATGAGGGCACAGTACATGGATGCAAAAGATCATTTTTCTTTTTTTAGGTCTCTTTTTTGCATGGTCGTGAGCCTGTAGCCTTATGGCTTATTCACGAATGTTTTGGAAAAATTTTTGTAAATCAGTTCCAGAAGCAGGTATGTGGTCCTACACAGTAACTGTAAGTTGTCTATGTATTTGCAGTCATAGAGGGAAGATAAGTGAGTCAATGAGTAGGACCTCCCCCTTACAGCTGAAGCACCACATTGCAAAAACGCAGCGTTTTTCCGCTGCGGAAATGATGTGGCAAAAAAAGTTGCGCTTTACAGTGCCTGCAAAGTGAATGGGATTCTGGTTAATCCCATCCACACATTGTAGAAAAAAAAACTGCAGCGGAAAAGCTGCGTTTTCAAAAATGCCCATATTTTTGAAAATCACTGCAGAAACGTTGTTTTCTGTATAGGTATAAGGGCAGAAAGTCCACAGAGAAACACTGCGTAACCGCTGTGTTTTGCTACATGGGGCCTTAGAACCTAAATTCTCAGAAAAGGAACAGCTTGGATTTAAATGAATAAAATGCAAGCTATACTGAATCTTAAAATATATGTCAATCTGCTCAGCTCCTAGTGCTCTATAACATGCTATTTGTAGATTAGACTGCATTTTCCATGTGACGTTTACACTGGTATAGACTTTTGTAGAATCTATGTTTATGTCCATGTTTAACAGAGCTTAACCTCTTCCTCTCTGTGCCATACTACTACGTAGCGCTGAGCGAATAGTTTATGCTCAGTGCGGTAATAGTACGGCCAGTGGTGAAACGAGGGGTATGGAGCTCGTGGCCAGCTGAAAATGGCCGGGGCCTCGGACCACCATGCTAGCGGTCAGGAAAGCTTGGATCCCCGACCACTATACACCTCCAACCACTATCACCGGGCCCCTTTCCAATAGATGCCAGCCCAGGGAAGTTGACTAAAAATAAAAAAAATACGTATACTCACCTCTCCTGGGTTCAGCATCCTCTCTGGGGCTCTTCCTGCGTAATGACGTCTTGGGCACGCGACCTCAGTCGCCAGGCAGAAGAGGACCAAGGAAAATGCTGAAGACAGCCGGACAAAGCGGGGATGCCCAGGAGAGGTAAGGTGAGGTAAAGTGAGAGGTAAAGTGTTTATTTTTAATCACTTTCCCTGGGCCTCTACTTATTATACTCTGGGGTCTGAAGCAACCCCAGTGTATAATATTAGCACAGGCTCTTGGGAGCATATAATACTGTGTGGGGGCCACTGTGGCGCATATAATGCTGTGTAGGGGCCTCTCTGGAGCATATAATACTGTGTGGGGGCCACTGTGGAGCATATAATACTGTGTGTGGTCAAATCTGGAGCATGTAATACTGTGTGGAGGCCACTCTAGAGCATATAATACTGTGTGGGGGCCACTGTGGAGCATATAATACTGTGTGGGGGCCACTGTGGAGCATATAATACTGTGTGAGAGCCACTCTGGAGCATATAATACTGTGTGGGTACCACTGTGGAGCATATTATACTGTCCCAGTACTGTTTACATGCCGGGCACTACAGTGCTCACTGACTGTATTCATGTTAACTGCAGTTGTGGGTTCTAAAGCTGTATACCTTTCAAGTATATGAGATATCACTACAGCACCCGTAACTGTATCAAGAATTCGCTCCAGGGAGGGGGTTATGGGCCTCAGACAAAAGTTTGCACCAGGGCCCACAAGACTTTAGCTACATCACTGAGTACGGCGCTGTAATGCTGTGGGCACAAGAGCTGTGCCTGCGGCATTGCCTTCAGCACTCGGCTATGTTACACAGTCGAGGGCTGGGACCAGTCACTGAAGTCGGAAGATACTCTGACTCCAGCAGATTAACCGGGGGCAGGCAAGATCGCCCTACTCCCCCTACCCCCCGTTGGTCCCCCATGATAAGATTGCAGAATCCAAAGGGTTGCCATGGCCTCCTGACTGCCTATGCATAGTTCCAATAGAAAAAAAACGTGTTAAAACGTGTTGCTTAACATACCCAGAAACATCTGTTGGCAAAACAGAGGTCAAATATGCAAGCTTTTGACTCCATTTTACCACCATGATCTCTGCTGTCTGAGGTGAACTATAGAAAGGTGCCCCCCCCAAATTAGAGGTGCGTGATGGGGCTCCTCTAATTAGGACACGCCCACATTGGCAGATCAAAAATCCCCTTATTTGGCCCTCCACACAGTATATGACCTCCTTTTTTGCCCCCCACACTGTATTTGAGCCCCTTTTTTTAGCCCTTCCACACACTATATGACCCTCTTTTTTTGCCTAGATAGTATGTGACCCCGCTTTTTATGCCACCCTCCACACAGCATATGATCCCCCTATTTATGGCCCCCACACACAGTTTATGACCCCCTTTTATACCCCCCACACATTATGACCCCCTTTTTCTACACACACTTCACCACCACTAAGTTTATGACCTCCTTTTTGCCTCCTCCCCCCACATAGAGTACCGGCCGATAATTTTTACTGAGATTTTTTTTATATGTTTACTTTAACTTTTCAATTAGGTGGTCTATTTTCATGTTCAGGGCCCAGCAATTTTTCCAAATCCAAATTTGGAATGCCATAGCTTTTATATTTTATTTTACAATTAGCCATCAGTTATGTTTTTTGTGGGACAAACTGTATTTTTGTAATAACACCATTTTGGAGTACATAAAATGTATTGTTTAACTTTTATTAATTATTATATATATATATATATATATATATATATATATATAAAATTATTATTTTTAATTTTTTTTTCAAAAGGTTTTTTAATAAACTCTACAATGTTCACATATGTGGTATTAAATTATACTGCAGAATTTTATGATTAAAACAGTAGCGTTTTTTGTTTTACTATATTTTTTATTTTTTACAATAAACACTTTTTTAAAACATTTTTTATGTTTTTGCTTTATAATGGGTTCAGTTTTATAAAGTATGTTGTAATGTTTCATATTTTATACTGTTACGCTGGGTTCACACCTGCATTCGGGTTTCCATTCGAGGGGTCCCCCTTGGACCCCCTGAACTGAAACCTAATCCGCTTAAAAAAAGCGGTTACCTTCGTAAACCTGCGGACCCCATAGATTGTAATGATGTCTGCTGGGTTTCCACCCGAAAAGGGCAGAAAATGCGGAGAGAAAAGTGCTGCTTTCAGGACTTTTCTCTCTGCATTTTTAAAGCATAATGGGGAACAAAATCCCCAGGTGGAGACCAGGCGCAGGTGTGAACCTAACCTGATTGCCATATTTGCAAAACTTTACAACAATACATACTATATTTCACACAACCAGTTTTATTTCTCCATATGTTGTGTGAAACCTGCACCATGATATTTTGCCAAGAACTCACCTTTTTTGTTAATATGCATGACAAGGGTATTGCCAACTCGATCCTTCCTCCTTTATACCTTCTCGTACCTGAAATAAAGACTCGACACCTTCTTGGATTAAATTGGCCACAGCAGCCATTTTATTAAATAATAAAATAAATAACCAAGTGCAAATACAGCCAACATTCCCAACAGTAACTACCCTAAACACCCCTCGTGTCTAGGCCACCCCTTAACTGTAACCACCGACGACGGAGGTCCTCGAGGCCCAAAACCCCAATTGAACTAAATGGCCCCCCTTTTTGAGCACCAGCTATTTTACCCCCAGCCGTTACACACCAGCTCGGGGGCACCATTTTCTTTAAGCACCTTGGTGCTCACTCTGTCCCCTTGGCCTAACCGGGCCAAAAACGTTTAAATCCCTTTTACCAGAACCGAGTTCCAACCGAACCCTGCCAATGGTTTTGGGGAGTCCAACCCCTACCCTGGGGCCCTCCCCACCAAAAGCATTACCATATCCACCAACCTTGAGGACCCCTCACCACCACGACGAGAGCCGATGACCCCTTAACGGCTATCGTCCCGCCACACCCGAACAGCTGTCTCAATTCCAGTTTGTAGGCCCAGGCACCATAAGTCAATACCAACAGCATTCAAATGGACACCATCTGTCCTCCAGAATGCCCCATCACCAGCTTCCAACTCCGCATGATGCACCGCCACTGCCCCATTCCGAGCCATGAACCTGCCAATAGCCCGGTTGACTTTGATCCTTGCCTTGTTAAGGCGTTCCACCAACCGTGTCTCCCTCCATGACTTACGCGGCACTATGTCCGACCACACCCTAACCATCTTGGGAAACATCGCCCATAACCTCAGCAGGTCAAATTTAATATCATTGATCAGCTCCCTAAATGGGCGAATCCCCAAATCATTCCCCCCCCACGTGCAGCAGCTGCACGTCTGGGGGCCGATTCAAGCGGGCACATCTATGGAATTCAAGAAGCACCCTTCCCCACAACATACCTCCCATCCCAAGCCACCTCAAGACTGCGTCCCGTCTGTCGAACCCCAGCTGATGACCATCTGGATGTACAGCCGCCCGCAAGGCCCCCCAGAAGACGTACGAGTGACCCATCACCCACACTAAACAGGGACCTGCAAAACAACCAAACAGACAACCAGAACCACACGTCAGCAACTGATGACTATTAGGAACCGTGACCTAACCCCAACCAAACCATACGCTGTCTACAGTACCCGACCCCAAACCCCCTACCACAGAACCCTGCCCCGCCTTACATACTATCTGAAGCGCACTGACTCCCAACTCCCAATGCGGCGAATAACGTCCTCCCCGAAACCCCTCCTGGCCGCTTCCGTAGCTGCCCCAATCCGAAAGGAATGGCTCCCAAATTGACCCTCCTCAATACCCAAAACCTGCAAGCACCGCTTGAACACGGCCACAAACTGGAATCTGGACAAAAACGACCCATCTTCATGAACTAACAGGGGGCCCCTAGCCCGACCCCTAACCCCCCCCAAAATTCTCCCATACAATGTACCGGACACAACTGAAACCCTGGGACCGAAAACAGCCGAAAAATACAACCCCTACCTTCCTGGTCCGTTTTCGATTTCCACAACCGAAACTCCACCCTATCCCCGTACAACTCGACATCCTCCCATAGAAGGCGGGACCTGGACCCACTAACCAGCTCACCCAGACGCAATGCCCCAAAAAATGCTAATGAAAACGGCAGCCGAAACAACGTAATTTCCCACGCACCGGACCCCACTGACTCCAAAGCCCCTCCCAAGTCCTGACACAACCGGAACGACACCGGGCGCCGAAGATCCTGGACTACCTGACCACGTTGCCAGCCCTTTAATGCTTGACTAACAAAAAATGACTTGGTAAAATCCGGCAAGCCCCTGCTCCTAAAACCGAACGCCAACCCAGACATGCAACCGTTCAGTCTCGCAACCGACCAACCCGCTTCCTTGCAGTGACCTACAAAGAGCAACAACTGCATCTCCAATTCACCTGACCCCTCCCCCAAAAACTCCAACCAGGCTTCCCACTGTGCCCAGGCCTGCTCATATGTCGACCAAGTACCCTTAGCCAGCGAAGCGCGGATCAACTGCTCTGCAGCCCGACTGGCACGTTCCACAGCTCCAATGGCCACCCGACTCCGCATTCGTCCACCTCCGGCACCAAAATCCTGAACCGCTCCCACTGTGAACGAGAGAGGGCGTCTGCTACATCATTCTGCACCCCTGGAACATGCACCGCCACCACACAAGCATTCAGCCGCCGACATTCCAATACCAACCTTTGCAACACTTTAACCACCGGGGGAGAAGAAGCTGTCAACCTATTGATCGCCGACACAACCCCCATGTTGTCGCAGTGAAATCGCACCGTCTTATTCCTGAAAAATTCGCCACCAATATCGGAAACAATTCCAATAAAGCCAAATTCCGAGTAAAACCCCTCTCAGCCCATTCTGCCGGCCACGTTCCCACACACCAACTACCTCCGAAAAAAGCCCCAAAACCCCCACTCCCCGCCGCATCCGTAAACAAATCCCAATCCACCGCGTTGACCGTCTCCTCCATCCACAGCGAACGGCCATTGTACTGCTCCAAAAATAAATCCCAAACTCGCAGATCCCCCCTAAGTTCCCGCCCCAGACGTACAAAATGCGACGGTCGCGCCACCCCTGCCGTCGCTGCCACTAGACGCCGGGAAAATACCCTCCCCATGGGCATAATGCGGCAGGCGAAATTCAACTTGCCTAAAAAAGACTGCAAGTCTTTTAACGGCAGCTTTTTTAGCTTACACGCACTCTGAACTTCCGCCCGCAGCCCCAACAATTTGTCCTCTGGTAAACGGCATTCCAGCCGAACCGTGTCGATGACAATGCCCAAAAAACTCAACTCTGTCGCCGGACCCTCCGTTTTACCCGGTGCCAACGGAACCCCAAAATCCGCCGCTACCCTCTCAACCGAATGCAACAACACCGAACATATGGATGAATCCCCCGGGCCTATGCACAAAAAGTCGTCCAAATTATGGATGACTGATTGGCAACCCGATATATCCCGAACCACCCACTCCAGGAACGTGCTAAACTTTTCAAAATACGCACAGGACAACGAACAACCCATCGGTAAACAACAATCTACAAAATAAGACCCTCCCCCCAAAAAACCCCAACAAATGCAAGCTATCGGGGTGAACTGGCAAAAGCCGAAACGCCGCCTCAATATCTGTCTTTGCCAGCAGCGCCCCTCTACCAAAACGGCGAACCCAGTACAGTAGATCGCCGCATCAAAGGACGTATAGACCACCGAACACAATTCAGGGTCTATCCTATCATTGACAGAAGAACCCTCTGGGAATGAAAGGTGATGTATCAAGCGGAACTTGTGTTTCCTTCTTCGGAACCACCCCCAGAGGTGACACTCTCAGCCCCGGCAAGGGGGGCTCCGAAAAAGGTCCCGCCATTCTACCCAGAGCCACCATCTTATCTAACTTTTCTGTGACTACTGTTGGATGATCTAACGTCGACCTTAAGTTCCTCCTGACTAGAGACCCTTCAACCCCCACGAACGGAATTCTAAACCCGCAACTAAACCCCTCAGTTAACAACCTCGCCGCTTCCCTATCCAGGTACCTACTTAGAAACGGCGCCATGAGGAGGAGGACTCATGTTTGAATTTACATTTGGAGCCAAACTTATAGCCTACCTCGCTAAACGAAAAGCAGAGTCCCTTCTGCGCGGCGACCGAGCGCCCCGAGGTCTCGGAGCCCCCGGATCCCCCCTGAAAGGACAACCCCGACTTCGCCTGCGCCATGATCCTTAACCACAAACTAATGTTCTTATGGTCCCAGCGTATGCTAGACCGAACCGCCTTCCGCTGACGAAATTGTTCGTCATAACAGAGCCAAGCCTGACCCCCGTAAACACTATACGCCTCTCCAATGGAATCCAAGTAACAGAAGAGCGCCGAAAAATTGTCCGGCGCCTTCTCCCCTATCACACTGGCTAATATGGCGAAAGCCTGCAGCCAGTTCGTAAACGTCCTAGTTATAAGCCTATACCTCCGTTTTTCCTCCTCCTCCTTCTTCTCGTCTTTTTTGGCCCTATCTAGGTTAAACCTTTCTAACGGTAGTAAGGAGAATATGTCCACATATTCCCCTTTCCATATCCGCTCCCTAACCTCCTGCTTCAAATGCGCCCCCAAGGGCCCCTCGAAGCATACATACACCTCCCCTTTTGTCGCGTCATCCAAACGTGGCGTGTCATTTTTGTCCTTACTCTGTGTCTGCATGTAAACAGACACCCCACCCGCCGCTGCCGTGGACGCCGCAACTGCCGCTACCTCTGAATTCCCCACCCCCCAGGCCGACGCCGGCGACGGCGCACCACCGCTACCCATACCCCTAACCGCCTCCACCAATACACCCATGAACGACAAGAAACCCGTCTCACCTTGGTGCCTGGGTGCTGTGTCCCCAGCGACCGATTCTTCCTGGTCCTGCAGCGCTGATCCAGGGCCTCTGTTCCACGTATCTCCTCTGGTCCTGCTGTAGCCCCACCCCCAGCCGATGTACTGCTGGAGGCGCCATCTTGGGAGAGATCTTCAGCAGCGCTCACCCCCGTGCTGCGCAGGCCACCTGGAAGCGCCTGCCCCGACTCTGGCAGGCTGGATGAGGCAGCGCCAACCTCCTCACTCGATCCCCCGCGCAGAGCCGGCCCCCTGCCAGGTAAGGGACCGCTGACAGCCTCCGCTATCGCTTCCCTTGGCGTACTCGTGGAGGGAGGGGGGAATCCGCTCCCTAGCTGCAGGCTCCGCCGCTGCCGTGGATTCCTCCCGGCGCTGGAATTACGCTGAGCAGCGCGCCCAGAGTCTCAAGAGGCCGGAGGGTCCCTAGAGGGGCTCCGTACCCAGCGCCGAACCCGAGGGGTCACCTCTAGGCTAAGGCGCGCCGGAGGCCTAGTCCTCCGCGGCCGTCTGCCTGGAGGAGAGGGGCGGCTGGCCACCTCTCCAGACCCCTGCAGCAGTCCCTGAAGCTGGGACTGCAGCCACTGAGGCCCACACTCTGCTGCTTCAGCCCGCAGGTGGGCTATGAGGGCATCCACTTCGGCCATCTGGAGGAGAGGGCACCAAAGCAGCAGGAGTGATGGTGGCTTGCTCCTGTACTGGCCTCCAGAGAAGTGGCAGGAATTTTCCCGCTCTTCGTTTAAATACGCCCCCTCTCCCTACCTCACCCCACCTCCTCAGAGCCCTCCCCTCCCTAGCAACCACTAAGCCCTCCCAGCCACAGCCAATTTAACCCCTTCCAATCTCCCTTTCTTCACATGTCCGTCTTCTCCTGTCATCCCCTGTCATGCTGGCCTCCCTTTCAAGGCTTCGCCTTACGTCCGGCCTCTCTAAAATGCCATTTGGAGCAATAAGGACATTCCTATTGCTCCAAAGAGATAAACTGCAATAATCTCATTGCTCCAAAGAGTTTATTTGCATATTTTTATTTAGGAGAAACCCACACAAAAATAAGGAGAACATACAAACTGTATGTAGGTGTTGTCCTTGAATGGATTCAAACCTAGGAGTCCTTTGCTTAAAAACAGCAATATCTCGGCAATTAAAACACTAATTCACAAGGGGAAAACATTGAGTGATTCAGGTGACCCTGATTTATCTATCTATCTATCCATTTGTTTGATATGCTGGGTTTTGGTGACAGATTCCTATTAACACACTGGATTGCATTCTTTGCAAGTCTGTAATTGATGTTCCACTTGCCGGGTGGAAAGGCTTGTCCTGGTAATAATAAACTTTATTAAGTGCCAGCATATTCCTCAGGACTTTACAAATCGTAGGGTTCAAGTGCAGACCAAATGAAAATTATAATAGTACTAGCAGAAGGACCCGGCTTCGCACGGGTACATTTAATTTTTTGTTTGTGTAGTAGCCCCATAAGAATTGGCCAGTTTTTCACTTGACATCCAGTATGGCAGTCCAGTATAGGTATAGTCTATTTATGGCTGTGTTGCTATGGAAACCTGGTAAATAAAATGTGAACTTATATTGGCTGATGCATGTCATATGACTGAATATTTAAGGACCTGCGAACTCCTATTGACTCATACAGGTCATAAATAGCTTGTTTGCTATGGAAACCTGGTATAAAGCTGTGTGTATGTCAAGACTGAAGAACCTGCGATTTTCCATTGGTCCATAAGCGTCATGTGATCATGTGTATCTCAGTTTGGATATCAGTGAAAAACCTGCGATCAGGTGTTATGGAAAACCTGGAGTAAAGCTGTGTGTATGTGACCTTGTGTAACAGTGTCATCCACAGCGCCCTGCCCCTTTAAAGCTGACCCACAGCAGTGAAGAAAAATGGCTGGGTTGTTATGGAAACATGGAGTGCAGCTGTGTGCATGTGGCTGACAATGCCTTTTCAGATTGGAGATGGGCTTGGGTCTGCTGAGAGTTTTCATTAGCTCATGCAGCAGCCATGCATTTTGCAGCAGGGGACATGAGTAGTTTAAAAATGCTTCAATTTATAAGAATGCTGAAATCCAGTATGGCAGTCCAGTCAGTGGCGTAAATATCGGGGTAGCAGTGGTAGCGGCTGCCACAGGGCCCGGGACATTAGGGGACCCGGCAGGCCCCTGATGTTTGTTTTTTTTAATAGGCTGTTACCTGCTGGTGTAACACCAGCAGGTAAGGGGCCCTATTTACTTACCGATCCCCGCTCCTGCTCACGGCCACCTGCGCTTCACCTTCTGTGGAGGCGGCTGTGAACAGGAGTGGGGATCGGCCGTGAACCCCACAAACACTGCTATCATTATACTCTGGGGTCTTTTCAGACCCCAGAGTATAATGATCAGAGGCCCCGAGGAGTTGAGGGAACATAAAATACACTGTTACTTACCCCTCCTGCGCTCCAGCAGGCTTCGGGCCTCCTTGGTGACGTCCCAGACGTCGGTGGGCCAGTCCAACGTCGTTATGCGTCGCGATGCATGCCTGGCTCACGTGACATCTGGTCCAACATTGAAGAGGCAGCAGGAAGTGCGCATAATACTATATGAAAGGGCCACTATGGGGCATAATACTATATGAAGGGGCCAGTATGGGTCATAATACTGTATTCCGGGGCCACTATGGGGCAGAATACTGTGTGCAAGGGCCACTATGGGGCATAACAGTGTGTGCAGGGGCCACTATGGGGCATAATAGTGTGTGCAAAAATGCAGTTTGTGCGGGGGGGGGGTTCCATGTCAAATGTTCGCCTTGGGGCCCAGCCATTCCTAGTTACGCCACTGAGTCCAGTATAGGTACAGCCTATTTATGGCTGTGTTGTTATGGAAACCTGATAAATTAAATGTGCAATTATATTGGCTAATACACGTGATATGACTGAATATTTCAGGACCTGTGAACTGCTATTGACTAATACAGGTCAGCTTGGTTTCTATGGAAACCTGTGTGCTTGAGGAGACTAAGCGCCTGCGAGCGTCTATTGGCTGATAAGGGACATGTGACCGTGTGTATGGCAGTTGGAATATGAGTGAAAGACTTGCAGGCTTGTATTAGCTAATGCTGGTCATTTTTTGGGAATATTGTATCTCAGGAACGGTACATCCTTTAGAGGTGAGATCCAGTCTAAAATATTCCCGGACACCTGATGTACATGTGTGCCAAATTTGGTGAGGATCGGTCTAGTCGTTTGGTCGCGCATAAAGAACAGACAGACAGACAGACAGACAGAAACTCATTTTTATATATATAAGAGACTAGAGGAAGGACCCGGCTTCGCACGGGTATATTTCATTTCTTGTTTGTGTAGTGACCCCATAAGAATTGACCAGTTTTGCACTTGACATCCAGTATGGCAGTTCAGTATAGGTACAGTCTATTTATGGCTGTGTTGCTATGGAAACCTGGTAAATGAAATGTGAACTTATATTGGCTGATGCACGTCATATGAAATATTTAAGGACCTGCGAACCGCTATTGACTCATACAGGTCATAAATAGCTTGGTTGCTATGGAAACCTGGTGTAAAGCTGTGTGTATGTCAAAACTGAACCTGCGATTTTCCATTGGTCCATAAGTGTCATGTGATCATGTGCATCTCAGTTTGGATATCAGTGAAAAACCTGCGATCGGTTGTTATGGAAAACCTGGAGTAAAGCTGTGTCATCCACAGCGCCCTGCCCCTTTAAAGATGACCTACAGCAGTGAAGAAAAATGGCTGGGTTGTTATTGAAACCTGGAGTGCAGCTGTGTGCATGTGGCTGACAATGCTTTGTTAGATTGGAGACGGGCTTGGGTCTGCTGGGGAGTTTCAGCAGCTCGCTGTTGTCTGTAACATACCTTATCAGATTGGAGACAGGCTTGGGTCTGCTGAGAGTTTTAATTAGCTCGAGCAGCAGCCATGCGTTTTGCTGCAGGGGACATGAGTAGTTTAAAAAAACGTTTCAATTTATAAGAATGCTGAAATCCAGTATGGCAGTCCAGTCAGTGGCGTAAATACCGGTTTAGCAGTTGTACCAGCTGCCACAGGGCCCGGGACATTAGGGGACCCGACGGGCCTCTGATGTTTTTTTTTTTTTTTTTTAACACCAGCAGGTAACGGGCCCTATTTACTTACCGATCCCCACTCCTGCTCACGGCCGCCTGCACTTCACCTTCTGCAGAGGCGGCTGTGAGCAGGAACGGGGATTGGTAAGAAAGGCCTGTGGGCCGTGAACCCCACAAACACTGCTATCATTATGCTCTGGGGTCTTTTCAGCAGGCTTCGGGCCTCCTTGGTGATGTCCCAGATGTTGGTGGGCCAGTCCGACGTCATTATGCGTTGCGATACATGCCTGGCTCACGTGGCATCTGGTCCAACATTGAAGAAGTAGCGGGAAGTGCGCATAATACTATATGAAGGAGCCACTATGATACTGTGTGCAGGGGCCACTATGGAATACTGTATCTCAGGAACGGTACGTCCAAGGGAGCTGAGACCCAGTCTATAATATTGCTGGACACCTGATGTAAATGTGTGCCAAATTTGGTGAGGATCGGTCCAGTCGTTTGGTTGCGCATAAAAAACAGACAGACAGACAGACAGGAACTCATTTTTATATATAATAAGAAGAGATAATAAGTCAATTCACACAATAGGAGTGTGCGATGTTACAGTTGTGCAGTACAACCTAAACCTACATAGGTACCTCAGAATAACAAAAACAATCTCTCATCACTATCAAATAGCAACACCTACAATAAGGAGAGATTAGAATTCAAAAGCAATAACACCAATATTTGTATATTTTGTATTTATTTATAAATTAATATCAAAGACACAGTGGATTAGATACAATGGACAGAAATCACGTAAACAATGACTCGTGGTTATCCAAACACACATCACAAAAAATAGATCGGAGATGTGTAAAGCTAAACATACATATGTAAATAGATGGAAAGGCATGCTGAAACAGCAACCTCACAGAGCCACAATACTATTACCTAAAGATATGGCTGTCACAAAGTAACCACGAGACACAGAACGCATTTCGCCTACGTGGATGTGTGTGCTTTTACATATAAATATATAAATGGTGAGACAATATATTAAATATTTATGCATTAGATGAAATTATTGTTACTAAGGGGGCGTTCACACTACCGCTGGTGACCGTGAGTAGTGTCCAATGATATTGTCCGTTACAAGATTTTAGCAATGGATACTAGCAGAATTGTCACAAATCCGTTAAAATTTCCATTAATTTCAATGGGATTTTATCTTGTGTCCGTTAGTGACCGTTAGTGTTCATTTTACACCAAATCCGTCACAAGTCCGTTATTTTTTGCGGACAAAGAATCCGACATGCAGGACTTTTGTGTCCATGAAAAAAAACAGTTTCATGATGGATGTCAAGCGTCCGTTAATTTTTAACATTAAAGTCTATGGGTAACGGACAGTAACATACGGGTGTCCATTATACTGTCTGTTATTACTGTCCATTTTTTTTTTTTTTTCCACATGCTCAGAAAGCAGAAACAAAAAAAAAAAAAGCAAAAAAACGGACACTAACTGATGCTAATGTGTCCTTTATTATTTTTTTTTAACCGATACATTAAATGTATCAGTTAAAAAAAAGGACACATTAACATCAGTTAGTGTCCATAACTGTCTGTTATGATAGGTTTCCGTTTTTATTTTTTTAACGGACACTATCATAATAGATATCCAACAGTAGTGTGAACCCACCCTAATTCATCATCTGTCATCTATCCTATATATGTATTTTTTTGCAATACACACGTTCTGTCTATTTTTTTTTTGTGTTATGTGTTTGTATAACCACAAGTGTTAATCACATGTTATTGGTTTTGAATTATAGTCACTCCCAGTGGCGTAATTAGGAATGACTGGGCCCCAAGGCGAACATTTGACATGGGGGCCCCCCTCCGGGCCCCCTAATGTCCCGGGCCCTGTGGCAGCCGCTACCACTGATACCCCAGTATTTTCGCCACTGGTCACTCCTTATTTTAGGTGTATACTGTCAGCCTGCCAGATTTCCAGAGGAATAACTAGAGGCTTCTGGCCCCTATGCAAAATCTCTAAGAGAGACCCCACTTACTATGATCTTTGTATAATACTGGTATCTTATTGTGCTGTAATGGGGCCTCTGGGCCTGTCAGTCTCCAGGGATCAATAGCAATTGCTTCCTCTGCACCACCCATTAGCTATGCCCCTGCATATGTTCCTCATGGTGCTATATCTCTCAACCCTGCAGTATCACAAAAAGATTCGCCGTCTCCGCTCCCACACCCCACAGAAACTGAGAGAAGATACTGCTGAGGTCTTCACTTCCTCTTTTTTGTGTCAAGTTGACAGATTAAGACCTTATTCAGACATCTCTGTGACCACAAGAACTGTTTTGCATCCACAAAGGTCCATTTTCTGAACATGTGTCATTTTTATTTTTTTTCGCCACGGTTAATCTGTTTTTCACATCTGTGAAAAAAAAAAAAATTAAAAAAAAACAAAAAAAAACAATTGTACACAGCACATAGCAAGTTGTAGCAAAAAAGAAAAGTCTGCGGCGGAAACAAATCATGTATATTTTTCCGCAGTGCTTTTCACAGAAAGTCTGCAGAGTTTTCCTCTGGACTTTCTGCTTCTATTATACCTATATGGAAAACACCAGCGTTTTCGTAAGTATAATTGTAATGCTTCGATTTACAAAAAAAGTGACAGTTTTTGAAATCGCAGCATTTCTGATGTGGATATTTTTCTGCAATATGTGGATGGGATTAGCCAGAATCCCCTCCACTTTGCAGGTACTGTAAAACGCCATGGCCAAATTGTGGCGTTTACGCTACATGGGGCCCCGGCCTCAAACAAATATCCGTGAATTGGATCTACGACAAATGGATAGTACATAGATGCCATCTGTGCTTTTGCCATGATTTTTACAGACCCTTAAACTTTAATGGATGTGTTTGTTCAAAATATTTTTGTTCAAAATAGTGCATGTTTCCATCTGAATTCACCCATGGAAAAAAATCGTTTTGCCTGTCTTCAGTGGAGAACATGGACAGCATTCGTCCATCATTCAGTGAAATGTGAAGGCTTCTTGTTATTTACAGAGAGGCTGCAGTCAGGGAAAGAGAAACTATATACTGCTGTTGAGGATATTTTCCCCTCATAAAGTATATTACCAAGATTCCTATATACATATATATCATACATTTCTGTTAATTAATACAATATGTTACTTTCATTTGGCAACAGGCAATCTTTCCCAAACACATTTTTTTCAATGCATATGACTTAGAAAGAGTTAAGTAGCAAGTGAAAAATTCACAGAAATCAAAGATTATACTGCCCAGAATAAATATTCTTGATATGAAAAACGAAAACAATAATGAACCAATAACTGCAGTTAAAAAAAAAAAAAAAACTGAACCTCACACTGAGAATACTATGATACAGATAGACATAAAGTGATAGGAAAAATAGGAACTCTGAGTCAGCTATGAGTAACCTAGACTACTCTATATTGATATGTATAGAGCTGTTTCACTTTTCTACTTATAAATGTAAATGTACTGGAATGTATAAAAAGTGAAATTCTTTCAATTTAGAATACATATAATCCAATTGTGAATACAAGCTAAAATGGGAATATATGCATGTGATGCTATAAAGTATATGTACACAATGTCTCATGTGCCAGGTGAGCCAGGGAGGCTTCCTACAGAAGCCCTCTTGATGGGGAGCAAGCAAACAGAAAGGGAGGGATCCTGTCGGCATATCCTCAGGAGTTTTAAATGGAGACTTTCACTTGAGGCAGACGCTTGATAAACAAGACCCGCCGCTTCCTATTTCCATGATCCTCTTATTGAAATTCATGCTTTGGGCCGTGGAATATGCCAGTAAGCAAATCACCATGTAACACCCTCCTTGGTACTTTTAACTCCTTCTCTTGAGAACTGAAGTAATTGTAAGTGATATATATATATATATATATATATATATATATATATATATATATTTCATTAATACACCATATATAAACACGTATGAAACTTTTAAAGACATTAGTCCCCCTGTGTTATAAAAGTTATGGTGGTGTTTATTTTGTAAATTTTTCCTTTCCTGGATAGAATTCTGTTCTATGCTGTATGCACCTGAAAACAAACAAAAACAACAACAACAAAAAAAAAGTAGCTGGAGCTGATAAGAGTTCTGTGATGCATGGTCAAAATTGTATGTTCTTTAGGCTTATGTTTCTGAAATATAATATACTACTATTATTTTCTTTGAACTGGGGAGGAAACCCTGATTACTAGCACCTGTGATACAATATATGGCCAATAATTGTGGACATCTCTACCAATTATTGAGTTCAGGTGTTTCAGCCACACCCGTTGTTAACAGCTACATCAAATGAAGCATACAGCTATGTAATCTCCATAGACAAACAGTGGTTGGTAGTATGGATCATACTGTAGGAGCTTAGTTTGCAAAATTTCTGATCTGCAAGATTTACCCTAGTCAATTTTAAGTGCTATTATACATAGTTACATAGTAGATGAGGTTGGATGAAGGCATCAGTCCATCAAGTCCAACCTATAACCCTACAGTCTCCTATAGTGTTGATCCAGAGGAAGGCAAAAAATCCTATGAGGCTTATGCCAATTGCCCCATTTCAGGGGAAATAAATTCCTTCCCAACTCCAATCTGGGTGGGAAGTGGGTGTGCGCTTACACCCTCTGTGCTGCGAAGCCGTTTTTTTTTGTCCTGCATCTCTGACTTTGTTTCCGACGAAAAAAAAAAGATTCGCAGCGCAGAGGGTGTAAGCGCACACCTGCGCATTGCTTTAAAAACCCATTCAAATGAATGGGTTTTTAACTAATGCTCCGCTAACCTGTTGGTATCCGATGCCTATCCTGTTTCCCGAGATTTTCACTCGGATTGGCAGCGGACGGACTCAAGCGCAGGTGTGAACCCACCCTTACCTGTAATATTGTTCTGTTCAAGAAAGGCATCCAGACCCTCTTTGAACTTGTTCAATGAATCCACCATCACCACTTCCTGGAGCAGTGAGATCCATAGCTTCGCTGTTCTTACTGTAAAGAATCCTCTTCTATGTTGCTTATGAAACTTTCTCTCCTCCAGTCGTAGAGGATGTCCCCTTGTCACTGTTACTAGCCTAGGAGTAAAAAGATCATTAGAAAGTTCTTTGTGCTGTCCCTTCATGTATTTGTACATTGTTATTAGATCTCCACCTAGACGTCTTTTCTCTAAACTGAATAACCCCAAGTTTGTTAATCTATCGTTGTACTCCAATTCACCCATTCCCCTAATAATTTTGGTTGCCCTTCTTTGCACTCTTTCTAGTTCGATTGTGTCTTTCTTGTATACTTAGGCCCAAAATTGTGCACGATAGTCTGTGTGGCCGTACCAGTGATTTGTATAGAGGCATAACTATGTTCTTGTCATGAGAATCTCTACCTTTTGATGCATCCCATAATTTTATTTGCCTTGGCAGCAGCTCCCTGGCACTGGTCACTAAAGGTAAGCTTACTGTCCACTAAAATCCCCAAGTCTTTTTCATTGGCAGTTTTACCCAGTAATTTACTATTAAGTACATAATCATACATTTTTATTTTGGTGACCAAAATGCATAACCTTACATTTGTCAATATTAAACTTCATTTGCCAAGTCTCCGCCCGTGCTTCCAGCTTCCTTAGATGCCCTTGTAATATTCTACTATCCTCCTTATTTTTGATTACCTTACAAAGTTTAGGATCATCTGCAAATATAATAATAATAATAATAATAATAGTCCTTTAATAGTCCCACAGTGGGGAAATTCAGTGTGTTACAGCAGCAAAGATAAGATAAGCAGATACAAATACAAATACAACATGTACAGGAATGTTCCAAGGTGAGAGGCATTACATTAATAACAGACAGACAGATAGGACGTAGCAGAGGAGGGGGGGGGGGGGGGATATAACAGGCAGAGAGATATTTCAGTTCTCTGTGTGTAATGATCTCCGCTTAGGTCGGTGTTGGTTGTACAGCCTAACCGCGGTGGGGAGGAAAGACTTCCGATAGCGCTCCTTCTCACACCTAGGGTGGAGCAGTCGGTCACTGACAGTACTACCCAGCGCTATCACAGTCTCATGCATGGGATGGGACTTCTTCTTCTGCATGGAGCTCACCACGGACAGTATCCTTCTGTCACCCACCACCTGCACTGGGTCCAGTGGGCTCCCCAGGACAGAGCTGGCCCTTCTAATCAGCTTGTCAAGACAAGAAAATATGGACACCCTGCTTTCTAAATTCTCTACCAGGTCATTAATAAAGATATTAAACAAGAGAAGACCCAATACTGACCCCTGTGATACCCCACTGGTGACTGTGACCCAGTCTGAATATTTACCATTAACAAATACCGTGTTTCCTATCAGTGAGCCAGTTGCGAACCCAAATGCATATGTTTTCCCCCGGTCCCAACATTCTCATTTTGAATGCCAACCTTTTATGTGGTACAGTATCAAAAGCCTTTGAAAAGTCCAGATACACCACATCCACACCCATGTCAAGTCTTGAACTGACCTCTTCATAGAAGCTGGTCAGATTAGTCTGACAGGACCGATTCCTCACAAACCTACGCTGATTGGGTGTTATAAGATTATTTACATACAGATACTCCAGGATAGCATCTCTTTGAAAGCCCTCAAATATCTTACCCACCACAGAAGTCAAATTTACTGGCCTATAGTTTCCAGGCTCACTTTTAGACTACTTTTTGAAAATTGGCACCACATTTGCTATACGCCATTCCTGTGGATCAGACCCAGTCATTACTGAATCGTTAAATATTACATATAAGGGTCTGTCTATCACCGTGCATACTCGGGGGTGTATTCCAACTGGACCTGGCAATTTCTCTATTTTAGTGTTTTGAAGATGGCACCACATTTCCTCCTGGGTTAAACAGGTGACATTTAATGGAGAGTTAACATTGCCCCTAATCATGTTGCTGGCCATTGGATTTTCTTGTGTAAACACAGTAGAGAAGAAGGCATTTAAAGAGGACCTTTCATGTCCTCTTATATGCGGTTTTACATACCGCTAGAAAGCAGACTGTCGGTTTTCCCGTTATGTGTCCCGGGGCTGGAGCTATCGGTAGTCTTAGTTTCACCGGCCACCGTCAGAAGGGCGTTCCTGACAGTCTAGCTGGGCTGTGAGGAACGCCCCCCCCCAGTACAGGGCTATGGACGAGTACTGTCAGGGAGGGTGTTCCTCACAGCCCAGCTAGACTGTCAGGAATGCCCTTCTGTCAGTGGGCTGAGATCAGTAACGGCCCCGATATCGCCCCGGGGCACATAACGGGAAAGCCGACAGTACGCTGAATTCAGAGCACTGTCGGCTTTCTAGCGGTATATAAAACCGCATGTGCCTGAGGACATGAAAGGTCCTCTTTAATAGCTCTGTCTTTTCCTCATCTTCCACCACCATTACACCCAGATTATTTTTGAGCGGGCCCACATTGTCAGTTTTTATTCTTATTACTTATGTAATTGAAGAATAATTTTGGATTATTTTTACTTTCCTTGGCAATTTTTCTCTCAGCCTCGATCTCCACCTCCTTTATTTGTCTTTTGCACAATTTATTTTTCTCTTTATAGTTTTTTAATACTGTGTCGCTACTTTCTTGTTTTAGTACTGTAAAAGCTTCCTTTTTTATCCCTCATTGCACTCCTTACTGTTTTAGTTACCCATATTGGTTTTCTATGATTTCTGGCCTCCTTATTCCCATAAGGTATATGTTTTTTAGTGGTCCTATTTAGAATGATTTTGAAAATGTCCCATTTTGTTTGTGTTCCGGTCACTTTGAGGACATTGTCCCAGTGCATGCTGCTAAGCTGCTCTCTCAGCTGGTCAAAATTGGCCTTTCTGAAGTTGTGTTTTTGTTCCCCCTCTACTGAACATCTTTTTAATGTGTGCAATAAAACTTATGTTATGGTCACTATTACCTAGATGTCCCCCAACCTCCACTTTTGACAATGTGTCAGGTTCATTTGTTAAAATTAGGTCTAAAAGTGCTTCGATTCTTGTTGGGTCCTGCACTAGTTGTGGTAGGTAATTGTCTTTTATTACTGCCAAAAACCTGTTCCCTTTGTTGGACCTGCAGGTTTCTGCCTCCCAGTTGATATATGGGTAGTTGAAATCCCCCATAATAATGACTTTATTATGCTTTGCGGCCTCATCTATTTGTACATTTTCAGCTTCTTCCATTGCAAGACTCAGGATGGCCAGGAATGATGTCACAGTCAGAATGTAGGTTGTGGCTGGCTTGTAGAATGACCCTTTACCCCGAATGTGCACAAAAGCCTTTTTGATGTCCCCGACTACTCGCCCCCACGTGGTACCTGACAATGACGACAGACAACCAGGTCTCGGGGGTAGTTGTTGCTCTTTTACTAGCAGGACGAGGTAATACAAATGTACAGATTAGAAAATAACTCTCCACATAAAATACTGTAATCCTTATAGATAGTATAGATAGTTGTAGTTTACAAAACATCCACAAGGTGGCTGTGGTGAATTTACTGGAAAAAGCAAACGCCTACATAGCCTTCCATGTGTGTTCTGGCTCTTGTGAAATATGTATAAAGGAAGGAATGGGGAAATACCTTTTTACCTCGTACGTAAATGTCCATACTATCTCGGTCTGCAAGGACTATTAAAGGGAAAGTGACGAGCAGTACCGGGACATTTCATACACCCCCACTAAAAAAAATAGCAGTCCTCAGCGATTAACTAATGCAGAGAAACATAGGGAGATGGAATGAACACATGTAGTAGGGTTGGATACCTGAAGAGACAATAAGCAGAAAATCATGGCGAACGACAATATGACATGACATATGTAAAAGAACAATACCCCGTGAACATATGCAAAACCAAAACATAGTAAACAGTAGAAATATATTGCCAATAGGTGGGTAGAGTCTCTTTCAGCAATAGGGCATCATCCATCGAAAGGCTCAGAATAGGCACTAGGTGGCAAGATACAGTCCTTAGTAGACAATAGGCTATAGAGAAATATATTAGTGCAAAACAAGAACATAACAAGGTGCTTGGGATTACCCAGGTGCAGAGGCTTAAATGGTTGCTAACTAGATAAATATATGCAAGGATATATGTATACGGAAAAGGCAATATATACTGTGGGGAAAAAAAGTATTTAGTCAGCCACCAATTGTGCAAGTTCTCCCACTTAAAAAGATGAGTCCGGCCTGTAATTGACATCATAGGTAGACCTCAACTATGAGAGACAAAATGAGAAAACAAATCCAGAAAATCACATTGTCTGATGTTTAAAGAATTTATTTGCAAATTATGGTAGAAAATAAGTATTTGGTCAATGACAAAAGTTCATCTCAATACTTTGTTATATATCCTTTGTTGGCAATGACAGAGGTCAAACGTTTTCTGTAAGTCTTCACAAGGTTGGCACACACTGTTGCTGGTATGTTGGCCCATTCCTCCATGCAGATCTCCTCTAGAGCAGTGATGTTTTGGGGCTGTCACTGGGCAACACGGACTTTCAACTCCCTGCAAAGGTTTTCTATGGGGTTGAGAGCTGGAGACTGGCTAGGCTACTCCAGGACCTTCAAATGCTTCTTACGAACCCACTCCTTCGTTGCCCTGGCGGTGTGCTTGGGATCATTGTCATGCTGAAAGACCCAGCCACGTTTCATCTTCAATGCCCTTGCTGATGAAAGGAGGTTTGCACTCAAAATCTGATACATGGCCCCATTCATTCTTTCATGTACACAGATCAGCTGTCCTGGTCCCTTTGCAGAGAAGCAGCCCCAAAGCATGATGTTGCCACCCCCATGCTTCACAGTAGGTATGGTGTTCTTTGGATACAACTCAGCATTCACTCTCCTCCAAACACAACGAATTGTGTTTCTACCAAACAGTTCTACTTTGGTTTCATCTGACCATATGACATTCTCCCAATACTCTTCTGGAACATCCAAATGCTCTCTAGCAAACTTCAGATGGGCCCGGATATGTACTGGCTTAAGCATGGGACACGTCTGGCACTGCAGGATCTGAGTCCCTGGCAGCATAGTGTGTTACTGACGGTAGCCTTTGTTACGTTAGTCCCAGCTTTCTGCAGGTCAGAACCCCCGTGTGGTTCTGGGATTTTTCCTCACCATTCTTGTGATCATTTTGATCCCACGGGGTGTGATCTTGCATGGAACCCCTGATCGAGGGAGATTATCAGTGGTCTTGTATGTCTTCCATTTTCTAATTTTTGCTCCCACAGTTGATTTCTTCACACCAAGCAGCTTGCCTATTGCAGATTCAGTCTTCCCAGTCTGGTGCAGGTCTACAATTTTGTTTCTGGTGTCCTTCCACAGCTGTTTGGTCTTCACCATAGTGGAGTTTGGAGTGTGACTGCTTGAGGTTGTGGACAGGTGTCTTTTATACTGATAACAATGTCAAACAGGTGCCATTACTACAGGTAATGAGTGGAAGACAGAGGAGCCTCTTAAAGAAGAAGTTACAGGTCTGTGAGAGCCAGAAATCTTGCTTGTTTGTAGGTGACCAAATACTTATTTTCCACCATAATTTGCAAATAATTTTTTAAAATATCAGACAATGTGATTTTCTGGATTTGTTTTCTCATTTTGTCTCTCATAGTTGAGGTCTACCTATGATGTCAATTACAGGCCTCTCTCATCTTTTTAAGTGGGAGAACTTGCACAATTGGTGGCTGACTTAATACTTTTTTTCCCCACTGTATATATACACATGAAAGGATATGGGTGCTCAGTCTCTGTAGCGAGCTGGAGGTGTTCCCTTGGCGTGTCACTCTGATCGCCTCAGCACTTGGTCTTCTACTTGCACAGGGACACTGGAATCTTGAATTTCATCTTGTGCTGCTTCAGGAGCCGCAACTCGAGCAGGAACATGGGATAGAAACAGGAACAGGAACAAACTGGTAACAGCCTGGGATAAGAAATTGTGATCTGAATATTGATTCATCTACAGAACGCTGTCTTTGAGGAGTTTCCATCACAGGAACTGGTTGGTAGACAGGTGTAACCTGCTGTGATGGTAACATCATCACAAGTAAGTCCTCTTTTGTGCACAATGTCATATGGTTACGATGCACTGTCTGTGGAGCCATGCCTGGTTTCTTTACTTCATAAACAACAGCCTCTGGATAGGGGATTGCTGTAATGGTGTATGGGTCTTCCAAAAGAGAATCAAGTTTTCCAGTTCTGTGGTACTTCCTTAACCATACTCTATCACCAATGTGTAAAGGTGTGGCATTAGCTCTTTGGTTGTAGTTCTCTTCTTGTCATCTGTGAGCTTCCTTCATGTGACAGTCAACTATCTCTTGCACTTCTTGCATTCTGCGCTGCTGTTCTAAAACCCAGTCAGTTTTTTAGCAGAGGGTTGATCACATCTGGTACTTGAATTCCCAGAGCATGATCTTTTGGAAGTTGACCTTGTCTTCCAAACATTAGGCAGTATGGTGAAAAACCTGTAGAACAGTGGGTAGTGTTATTGTAGATCTCCACTAATTCGTCAAGTAGATGAGGCCATTCTGCTTGTTTGATGACAGATGCTGTTCGCAGCATGTTGATGAAGATCTGGTTAACTTTCCATTAAGTCCATTCCCTTGGGGATAGTAGACAGTTGTTCTCAGCTTTTTGCATTCATGGAACTGATATAGTTCTTGGAAAAGCTGTGATTCGAATGCAGGTCCTCTGTCAGTTAGGACTGCTTAAGGACAACCATAGTGTCTCACATATTCATGGGAGAACATGATAGCTGTGGTATGTGCAGTGAGGTCTTTAACTGGCACAACGACAACCCACTTGGAGTAGTTGTCCACTATGGTAAGGGCATATGTATAGCCTAAACGAATTGGTGGTAGCTTCACATGGTCAAGAGCCACTAGGTCGTTTGGTCTCTGAGAACCAATGGGATGTAGTGGTGCTCTAGCATCCTTCTTACCAGCTTTGATAAGGTTGCAGGATGGACATTCACTACACCAACTTTCAATATCAGCACGCATTCCAATCCAATAGAAGTGTTGGCGTATGGTGGCTTCAGTTTTATACACACCAAAGTGTCCAGATTGATCGTGGTAGGAATCAAGAACAATCTTGGCATCCCGCCTGAGAATTTGATGTAACCTCTCACCTGAAACGGATCTAAGGTGTTGCTCAGAATCAAGCTTTTTTGGATGAAAAGTCTTTTGCGCTGCCTCCATAGACGTTTGAGCTCAGTATCTGTATACTGTCTTCTGTGTCTGACAGGTATTCTTCCAGTGGCTAGGTAATCATAGATTTCACCTAGGACACGAGATTCATTCTGGAGGGTTTGCCATCTAGATAGATCTTGAAGGGGTCAGGTTTCTGTTGAGGACCTTCTTCAGTCTGTGTAGCAGTAATGACATTCTGCGTAGCAAATTTTTGATTGAAGGGAGGCATCTCTGCATCTTCCCACATGTCCTCTTCAGGAGGTTCTTTTCCTATAGGCTAACGTGATAATGTGTCAACGTTTATGTTGGTCTTACCATTGTGATATTTGATATTGAAGCAGTAGCCAATCTGGAAGCCCATCTCTGTTCAAAAGCACCTAGCCGTGCTGTGTTAAGGTGAGGAGCTAGAGGATTGTTGACTGTGTAAACGGTAAATGGTGTAGCCACAAGATAATCTTTGAATTTCTCTGTGACGGCCCACACAACAGCAAGATGTTCTAACTTGAACGAACTGTAATTGTGATCGTTCTTCTCAGCACCGCTCAAGCTTCGGCTGGCATAAGCGATGACTCTCTCTTTGTTGTCCTGGACTTGTGACAGTACAGCTCCTAGGCCTTGATAGCTGGCATCTGTATATGGAAATGGTGGCTGTAATCAGGATAAGCCAGAATTGGAGGAGAAATAAGTAGGGCTTTCAAAGTCTGGAATGCAGCTTCTTGTCTTTCAGACCAATCAATTAGGAGTCTCCTGTTGAAGTTTTCTTTAGGGCAACCACGTAGCAGTTCTGTCAGTGGTTCCGCTACCTGTGCAAATTGAGGTATAAAGCGGCGGTAATTGCCTGCAAATCCTAGAAAACTTCTGACTTCTTTTACTGTTCTGGGAGTTTCCCAGTCTCCGACAGTAGAGATCTTGTCAGGATCAGGCTGGATACCTTCAGCACTTACTACATGACCCAAGTTTTTGACCTTTGGTTTTAGTAGATGACATTTTGAAGGTATTATCTTCAGGCAATGTTCTATAAGTGCGAGAATACACAATGATATCGTCCAGATACAGCAAGACACTTTGGAAGTTGAAGTGGCCAAGACACCTTTCCATGAGTTGCTGGAATGTTGCTGGGGCGTTGCACAATCCAAAAGGCATGCTATTAAACTCATGGAGTTCCATCGGGGTGGTAAAAGTTGTTTTCTCTGTATCCTCAGGAGCCATGGGTACTTGCCAGTAACCACTGGTTAGGTCGAGAGAGGAGAAGTATGCAGCTGAACCAAGAGCAGTGAGGGATTCTTCAATCCATGGAAGAGGATATGCATCTTTGAGCGTGATGCTGTTCAACTTTCTGTAGTCAATACAGAATCTGATGTTACCATCCTTCTTCCTTACCAGAACGATGGGTGCTGCCCAAAGACTTTGGCTTTCTTGGATGATTTTGGTGTCTTTCATCTCCTTTATCAGCCTCTTTACTTACTGGCAGTAAGCAGGAGGTATTGGGCGGTGTCTTTCCTTGATAGGAGGATGATCACCTGTGTTGATCTTATGCTGGATCAAAGAGGTTTTTCCGAAGTCAAGTGGATGCTTGCTGAAAGCTTAGCTTTGCTGCTTCGCAACTTTGACACCATTGATGTGTTCAATAGGAGTATTTGCATCTTAAACTTTGAGTTCATTCCACCAGAACATAGTAGGGTTGTGAGTGCCTTCGGCAGGGACATGAATTGACTTTTGATAAGCAAGTGTTTCATCATCTAAGATGTCTTCTGAATCAAGCTGAGACAGTTGAGCAACTGAATTAAACTTGGCAAACTTCTGCTGGGCGCAAAGCACTTTGATGGTACGTTGTACAGCTTGCCTGTAAGAAAGAGAAGCAGTAGGAAGAGAAGCATGTGAAGCATTTAGTAACTCTGTAAATACATGACGGATAACATTCATGCCTAATACCACTGCTGTTGTAACTCCCTTAGACTCTGTAACAATTATACCTTGTTGTGGTAGTTTACGGTCACCAATACGAAAGGTAGGTTCCCAGTAACCTAGTTGGGAGATAGGCTGACCATTACTCGCAATCAAGCGTAACTTGGCTTTACCCACAGGATTTAGTATGTTGGAGTCCCAATATTTCTCAACGGCTTGTTGCTCAATAGTTGTTACATGTGACCCAGTGTCCACTAAAGCTTCTAATGGTATACCATCAATCCAAATAGTTATGAACGGGCATTTTGAGATGAATTGAGATATCCACGGCAATTGTCCCTCAGGACCTTTGGATTCACCTCCCGAGGGGCGGCCCTTGGTCTCGGGGGTGTCCCATTTAACTTAAAGCACTGGGATCTGTAATGCCCAATATGCTCACAGTAAGTACAATAAGAACGTTCACGTTGTGAAGACCTTTCAGGAGGAGGCCTATCAGGACCTGAGTGGCTAGAGCGGGGTTCTGTAGACAATGTCCTAGATAAAGATGACAACGTGATGAAGACTGGCCTTTCAATTCCTTTAAGGCTTGGCAAAGAGAGTCCATTACCTGAGCAAGAACATCGGTCGTAGAAGGTATAGTGACAGGGGTAGGAGCCTGTAAAGTCTAAGTGGCTTGCATGGGCAAAATAGGAGGTAATGTAGATGCAGCAGAGATTCCACCAGCCAGGTCTGGGGAATATGCGGCAGAAGAATAATTAGCACAAGATGAGTTAGTTCCCACTACTCGTAGGGCCAAAGTCTTAAAGTCTAGGAAAGACATGTTTGAATATTGTGCTGCTAGCATACAGAGTTGGCTCTGGATTAGCCATGAGTCCACACCCTCTATGAACATGTCTGTAATCATGCTTTCTGCAGCAGCAGGATCAATGTTGTCAACTTGGCGCAAAGCCCTGTATGCTGACTGGAGTGCTAGTGCATAGTCTCCGAGGGTCTCATCAGCTCTCTGGCGTCTGTCATAGAATTTAAGACAAATCTCAGTTGGTGATTGGACTTCAAATTCTTTTCTCAGACGGGTGAGGTTCTGGTCAACTGTGATTTTTTTTTTTCTGTGGGTGGCCAGGAACGAACTTCCTCACCAGTTGTCCTAAGAGAAGCTGTACCTGCTGCGCAGGAGAAAGTGAGACAAGTTCAAGAGTACGCAATATCTTTTCTTTAAACCTAGCAAGGGTATGATGATCCCCTCTGTAACTTGGAAGACTGGAGGTTCCTATAAATAAAGGCAATCCTGTCGCTATAACAGGAGTTGCTGTAGTCTGAGATGCAGGAACACTGGCAGACAATGTTGCAGGGCTACTTGAGCCAGGCTGGTCACTCTGAAGCGGTGTAGACATTTTTGCAAAAATTAGGATACTGTCTCTTTAAATAAAATAATAAGGCTGCTGTCACTTTAATAAATGCAGCTCTAAGCAAATAAACAGTCACTGTATAAGATGCACTTATCTGTATCACGGGAATGGCGGATAACAGCGGACAACGGCGGATAATTTGCCTGCAGCAGCGCTGAACAGGAGATGCGGGCAGGTTGAAGATCACTCCCGTCCCTGAAGAGATGATGAGGAGTCTCTGCAGAAGTAATGGAAGCTGGGAAATTGAAGCGCTGTAACGGCTGTGATAGAACTGAAGATTTGGTGCTTTTGTAAAGATGGCAGAGACCAGTTCTGGTGCGCGCGGGAAGTTTTGTGGGAAGAGTTAACCCCTGGGGAACCTCTCCAGTGGTCAGGCAATCCAAAATGGAGGAATAGACAGTCATACACCGTGAAACACAATGACACAGTCCTTACAAGGCTTTCATCCACACTTTGTAGAAAGTACTGGTGATTGGGGTTATACTGGGAGCAGTAGTTCAACAGTAATAATACAGTCTTTAGGACGGTACAATCCTGTTCATGACGCCACAAAAAAGGGCTTTGCTTTCAACACTCAGGAGGGCCAGGAATGATGTCACAGGCAGAATGTAGGATGTGGCCGGCTTGTAGAATGATCCTTGACCCCGAAGCCTTTTTGATGTTCCCGACTACCCGCCCTCCGCCTTTGGCAAAAGTGCTTTGGCTTAATTAACTTTTAGGTGCTTGACTTGGGTAGCTTAACTTTGGTATACTTAGAAGGGTGGCCTGTATCCAGGGGGTTATCCCTCAACGAACTGGGTACATGCATGTATAAGAGAAGACAGGTGTGTTGACAGCGGGAGACCCTCAAGTTCTGTCAGACTAGCTATGGGCTCTTTTAATATAATAATATAATGATAATAATAATAATAATCATACATTTTATTTATATAGCGCCAACATATTCCACAGCACTGTACAACTTGTAGGTTTCAAGTACTGACAAAAAAGATACATTACAAAAGAAATAGTCAATTCGCACACTGGGACTGAGGGCCCTGCTCGCAAGAGGTTACAATCTATGAGGTAGAGGGGGTGACACAAGAGGTAGCAGGGGCGGCAACAGACGTAGCATTGCTTATGCAATGGTCAGACAATTTTGTAATAGAGGTTACTGTCATTACACATATATAAAGCTGTATGAGCCGTCATCAGTCGTGTCCTTTAACGTGCAGATGGTGCCTGGACATATAAAGCTAGTCTGATACGACCTCATATCCTGTGAGGTAATGTTGAAGCATAAACAGAGGAGGGTACGTTTTAGGGATTCTAACTACAGAAGTGTTTACATTAGTAGTTGGGATAGGCCTGTCTGAAAATATGTGTCTTTAGTTTACGCTTGAAGCTGTGGAAATTGGGGGTTAATCTGATAGTCTGGGATAGAGCATTCCAGAGAAGTGGTGCAACTCGGGAGAAGTCTTGTATACGAGCGTGGGAGGTTCTGATAATAGAGGATGTTAGTCTTAGGTCATTGAGTGAATGGAGAGTATGGGTTGGGAGCGATAGACAGAGATGAGGGAGGAAATGTAGGGAGGTGCAGCATTATGGAGAGCCTTGTGAATGAGGGTGATAAGTTTATATTGTATTCTGTATTGAATAGGCAGCCAATGTAGTGACCGGCACAGACCGTACAGTGTCCCTATTTACAGTGTCCATATTAGGACATCCTCAAATATCAGAGTCAAACATCAGATTAATAGCAGTTTACAACAGTGATACCTTACTTTGATACCTTACTCTGATACCTGACTTTGATACCTGACTTTGATTCTGACACCTGACTTTGATACCTGACTTTGATTCTGAAACCTGACTTTGATACCTGACTTTGATTCCGACACCTGACTTTGATTCCGACACCTGACTGCAACTGTTTTGGAAATTGCAGCGTGTATTTTTCTGCAATGCGTGGATTGTAGGGGTTGTAAAACAAACCAATTGCAGCCACGGTGTGCGGTTCAAATTACCAGTACCAGTTTAAACCCCTACAATCCATGCATTGCAGAAAAATACACACAGTGTAATTGCTGCAATTTCCAAAACAGTTGCTGTTTTGGAGATCACAGCAAGTCAATTCTATTTACGGAAATGCTCTCGGTTTCACTATAGGTATAATGTAAGCAGAAAGTCCGCAGAGGAAACCTCACCAGACTTTCTGCGAAAATCTCTGAGGGAAAAACCGTGATGCATTTCTGCCAAGGTTTTTTCCACAGCGCTTTTTTGCTGCAGCCTGGTACGTGGGGCCTCAGCCTAAAACACTTGATAAATGTTAGAGAGGTTATTTGGATGTATCTTTGCAGCACAGTGTTGTAGGTCACGCTCCTTTTTGTACAAGTAATAAAAGTATTTAAAACACTTTATGAATGTGGCACACAGAGAGGTTATTTGGTGAAAATGATACCATAATTATGAAGCATTTTACTTGATAAATCTCCACCATTGTATGTGCTGGCTGGCTTGTATGTATATGAAAAACTCAGATGATGTGTGAGTCTGATCTCTGACTCAGTCAGGTATCAGACAACTTTGTGTCAGACAACTTTTTATCAGACTCATGGAGCTCTCAGCCTGCAGCCTTATACAAGTATCTTCTACTCCTGAGTGTGAGCAGTGAGTTCACTCAGAGGTCGGTCAGTCAGACTGGCCAATCACAGTGTAACATTGTATGTGCTTCATAGCTGACTGCTGACTTGTGACTCAATCAGATATGAAAGTCAGAAGTCATCTAAGTTTTACAACCAGCCCAGAAACTGCATAGAGTCAGGTGTCAGACTCAAAGTCAGGTGTCAGAATCAAAGTCAGGTGTCAGAATCAAAGTCAAAGTCAGAATCAAAGTCAGGTGTCACTGTTGTAAACTGCTATTAATCTGATGTTTGACACTGATATCTGAGGATGTCCTAATATGGACACTGTAAATATGCATAGTATATCATTCATCAGTTGTGCTGCAATTTACATATTGTGTGATCTTATAACTTCTGTTGCCAGTGGAATCCACAAAATCAAATCTCATTCAATATTGTTACAAGCTTTAAATTGTAAAATAACCCCATTTTAGGCCTCTGATACCCCAGACATGTTTTGGAGGGACATAATGGCTATGGACTAACATATCCTTTGGGTCTCGTGATTGTCTTGGAGTCACTCTAAGATTATCATGGAGATAATATTGGATCAGATCTTAATCCCTTCCCATCGCAGGCATTTTTCGATTTTTGTTTTTGACTCCCCGTCTTCCGAACCCCATAACTTTTTAGTTTTTCTGTTCACAGAGCCATATGAGGGCTTAATGTTTGCAGAACAAATTGTTTTTCATAGTGGTACCATTTAATATTCCATACTGGGAAGCTGTAAAAAAAATTCAGAATGGGGTGGAATCGGAGAAAAAGTGCATTAGGGCGACTTTCTTACAGGCGTTGTTTTTATGGTGTTCACTGTACAGCCAAAATGTTATGTCACCTATATTCTATGTGTTGGTGCCATTCCAGTAATACCAAATTTATATAGTTTTATTTATGTTTTAACACATTAAAAAATTCAAAACTTTGTAAACTGTGATGCATTTCTGCCAAGGTTTTTCCCACAGCGCTTTTTTGCTGCAGCCTGGTACGTGGGGCCTCAGCCTAAAACACTTGATAAATGTTAGAGAGGTTATTTGGATGTATTTTTGCAGCACACCGCTTTACTATGAGTCCACACCCCTTTTTGTACAAGTAATAAAAGTATTTAAAACACTTTATGAATGTGGCACACAACATGTTAGAGAGGTTATTTGGTGAAAATGATACCAGAATTATAGAGCATTTTACTTGATAAATCTTCACCATTGTATGTGCTGGCTGGCTTGTATGTATATGAAAAACTCAGATGATGTGTGAGTCTGATCTCTGACTGAGTCAGGTATCGGACAACTTTGTGTAAGACAACTTTTTATCAGACTCATGGAGCTCTCAGCCTGCAGCCTTATACAAGGATCTTCTACTCCTGAGTGTGAGCAGTGATGTCACTAAGAGGTCAGTCATCCTGGTCAATCACATTGTAACATTGTATGTGCTTCATTGCTGACTGCTGAGTTGTGACTCAATCAGATATGAAAGTCAGAAGTCATCTAAGTTTTACAACCAGCCCAGAAACTGCATATAGTCAGGTGTCGGTATCAAAGTCAGGTGTCGGTATCAAAGTCAGGTGTTAGAATCAAAGTCAGGTGTCAGAATCAAAGTCAGGTGTCAGAATCAAAGTCAGGTATCAAAGTCAGGTGTCAGGTATCAAAGTCAGGTGTCAGAATCAAAGTCAGGTGTCAGAATCAAAGTCAGGTATCAAAGTCAGGTGTCAGAATCAAAGTCAGGTGTCAGAATCAAAGTCAGGTGTCAGAATCAAAGTCAGGTATCAAAGTCAGGTGTCAGAATCAAAGTCAGGTGTCCGAATCAAAGTCAGGTGTCCGAATCAAAGTCATGTGTCCGAATCAAAGTCAGGTGTCAAAGTCAGGTGTCAGAATCAAAGTCAGGTATCAAAGTCAGGTGTCAGAATCAAAGTCAGGTGTCCGAATCAAAGTCAGGTGTCCGAATCAAAGTCATGTGTCTGAATCAAAGTCAGGTGTCAAAGTCAGGTGTCAGAATCAAAGTCAGGTATCAAAGTCAGGTGTCAGAATCAAAGTCAGGTGTCAGAATCAAAGTCAGGTGTCAGAATCAAAGTCAGGTATCAAAGTCAGGTGTCAGAATCAAAGTCAGGTGTCAGAATCAAAGTCAGGTGTCGGAATCAAAGTCAGGTGTCGGAATCAAAGTCAGGTGTGGAATCAAAGTCAGGTATCAAAGTCAGGTGTCAGAATCAAAGTCAGGTGTCAGAATCAAAGTCAGGTATCAAAGTCAGGTGTCAGAATAAAAGTCAGGTGTCAGAATCAAAGTCAGGTGTCAGAATCAAAGTCAGGTGTCAGAATCAAAGTCAGGTGTCGGAATCAAAGTCAGGTATCAAAGTCAGGTGTCCGAATCAAAGTCAGGTGTCCGAATCAAAGTCAGGTGTCCGAATCAAAGTCAGGTGTCAAAGTCAGGTGTCAGAATCAAAGTCAGGTATCAAAGTCAGGTGTCAGAATCAAAGTCAGGTGTCAGAATCAAAGTCAGGTGTCGGAATCAAAGTCAGGTGTCGGAATCAAAGTCAGGTGTCAGAATCAAAGTCAGGTGTCAGAATCAAAGTCAGGTATCAAAGTCAGGTATCAGAGTAAGGTATCAAAGTCAGGTATCACTGTTGTAAACTACTATTAATCTGATGTTTGACTCTGATATCTGAGGATGTCCTAATATGGACACTGTATTCATTTAATATAGCCTAAATATCATAGATGTGTGTCAAATAGTAATAATAAAAAAGAAAGCCCGATATAATATGTCAGGGTTTGTCTAAAAAAAGAAGATTTGTGGCTAAGGTGAAAAATAGAGACAATCTGGAGAAGTAATAAATATGAAGAGGGTAAAAAATGAATTATATTTGTGTGAACTATGTGATAAAGATCCGTAGTTAGAGCAAAATAATAAAGGCATATAATCCGATGCCAGTTAAAAAATGAATAATAAATAGGAAGACTTTACATATACATAAATACAGTGGCTTGCAAAAGTATTCATACCCCTCAAACTTTTTCACATTTTGTCACCTTACAACCACAAACTTAAATGTATTTTATTGAGATTTTAAGTGATAGATCAACACAAAGTAGCACATAATTTTGAAGTGGAATGAAAATGATACATGGTTTTCAAAATCTTAATCAAATAAAAATCTGAAAAGTGTGACATGCAAAAGTATTCAGCCCCTTATATCAATACTTTGTAGAGCCACCTTTTGCTGCAATTCCATCTTCAAGTCTATGTCTCTACCAGCTTTGCACATCTAGAGACTAAAATTTTTGCCCATTCTTCTTGGCAAAATAGCTCAAGCTCAGCCAGATTGGATGAAGAGCGTCTGTGAGCAGCAATTTTCATGTCTTGCCACAGATGCTCAATGTTACTTTTGTCTGGACTTTGACTGGGCCATTGTAACACATGAATATTCTTTAATCTAAACCATTACACTGTAGCTCTGGCTGTATGTTTAGGGTCATTGTCTTGCTGGAAGGTGAATCTCCTTCCCAGTCTCAAGATTTTTGCATCCTCCAACAGGTTATCTTCCAGGATTGCCCTGTATTTAGCTCTTTCCATCTTCTCATCAACTCTGACCAGCTTCCCTGTCCCTGTTGAAGAAAAGCATCCCCACAGCATGATGTTGCCACCACCATGTTTCACAGTGGGGATGGTGTGTTAAAGGTGATGAGCAGTGTTTCTCTTTCCGCCACACATAGTGCTTTTGTATGGGAATTGCCAGTTGAGCAATTCCCCAGTGCTGCTGCAGAACCCTGGGGGGAGGGGCACAACAATACAGTGAACCCTAAACTGAACCCCCCCCCCCACTGTCCCTGGCTAACTTGCGTATCTGTACTAGGCGACAGCTTCAACTGGTCGACAGGCCCTACCTAATAGGTGACAACACAGAACGCAGACAGGACAAACAACAAAGGGAGGTCAGCTAGCCAAGGGATCGGTAACAGTCGAGCAATGCAGTACAAAATCACAATCCAAGAGAATAGTCAGAGACAAAACCAGATGTCAGGAATAGGAATACAGGAAATAGCAGAATAGGAGCTAGCAAGGACAAGTCACAAGACAGAATCAATAGCCAGCCAGCATGTGAGGACTGATAACCTGTTTATAGAAAGTCAGGACCTACCCCAGACTGGATTGGTAGACAGACTGTCAATCACACAGGCAAGGATGAGACTAACTATTAGAGGAGCAGAGAGAAACAAAGATGCAGGAGATGGGTGTGGCAGAAATTCAATTACAGACAGGAGGTATTAGGACAGTGTTCAGACTGAGCAACAAGAAGCCTACGCAAGGAATCAAACTGAACATGCCTCCTTCGCCGCAGTGTGTGAGCGGAGGGTGGCGCAGAGACCCGAACAGGCAGAGACTTTACAGTACCCCCCCCTTTATGAGGGGCCACCGGACCCTCACCAGATAAACCAGTTTTAGAAGGACCCAGTATTTTCTCTGCCTTAAATTCCAGATCTCCCTGAACAACAAGAGGTGCTGGTGGACCAGGCAAACGTTTTTTTATTCCCCTGGCGTTTCCAACCCTTAGTAGCCGAGACAGTCTCCTCACTGACACAATCTAAGGTGTGCAAAGCAATACTGTGGGATGAGCACTGATCTCCCCATTTTACTAACTCCCTTTTACTCCAATCAAAAACAGGGTTATGTAGGTTCAACCAGGGAAGTCCCAAAACAATATCAGAAGACAGATGCTCCATAACAAAGAAGCTTATGACCTCAGAATGTGCAGAACCCACTTGCAACGTGATTAAGGGGGTCTTGCATTGGACCTTACCCCTGGCCAGTGGGGCAAAATCCGCTCCAATAACCGCCAGAGGAGTATCAAGTGGCAAAAGCTTAATGCCTAAAGCTGAGACAAACGAAAGTTTGACAAAGTTTGCTGCAGACCCAGAGTCAACTAGGGCCTGGCCAGAAACAGATCTGTCCCCAGAGGACAGAGACACAGATAACAACATCTTATTGTTATTCCCGGCAAATACCTAGTTGCCTGAGTGGTTCTTCTTACTACCACTCAGGCACTGAAGCTTTTCCCCTGGTGTGCGGGGTCTGATGGAGCAGTCTCGAATTATATGACCTGAAGTACCACAGTACAGGCAGAGGTTATTCCGGAGATGATGCTCTCGTCGAGTCTTGGCGTCCATAGCTCCCAGTTGGAAGGGTCCCTCATCAGGAGTGATGGGATAAAAAGTGGGTTTATCAGGAGAGAGAGAGGAAGAGACTGAAAATTTGGAGGAAATAGACCCTACTCTATCTTTAACATTTTCCCGGATTCTATGATCAATATGGACGGCCAAAGTCATGGCCTGCTCAAGAGTAGGGGAATCTAGGTGACCAACCCAGACCTCCTTAACACAGTCACACAGGCCTTGTTTAAAGTGGGCCATTTAGAGCTGACTCACACCAACCTGCAGTTACACTGCACTTGTGGAATTCTGAGAAGTACTCCACAGCAGAGCTTTTGCCCTGCCACATGGTGAGGAGTTGCGATTCCGCAAGCCCAATGTGGTCTGGCTCAGCATAGATAGACCCCAGAGACAAAAAATTTTTTTCAAAATCAAACCACTCCTCAGCCCCAGGAGGGAGTTTAAGAGCCCAAGCTTGTGGATCCCCGTGTAGGAGAGATATAACTGTTCCCACCATTTGGGCCTGGGATGCATGAGGGTTAATCCGAAAATATAGGCGACAAGACTCCCGGAAAGTCTCAAATTTTTCTTGGTCCCCCGAGAAACGATATGGGAGTAGCATCTTAACCCTGAAAGTGGCAGAAACAACCGGGGATGCTGCAGCACCATCAGTAAGGGTCTGAACCTGTTTAGCTAGCTCAGCTACCAGGCCTGCCAATCCCTCCATCTTGGCTGCAAGGCCCTGAATAGGATCCATGCTGATCCGGAGGGAAGCAATGGCAGAAGGTAATTTTTTTTTGGGGGCTGGCTATACTGTAAGGGAGGGTGTAAGGGAGGGTGGCGCAGAGACCCGAACAGGCAGAGATGTTACAGCTTTGCATTTAGGCCAAAAAGTTCAACTTTGGTCTCATCTGACCAGAGCACCTTCTTCCACATGTTTGCTGTGTCCCCTATATGGCTTGTGGCAAACTGTAAATGGCACTTCTTATGTCTTTCTTTCAACAATGGTTTTCTTCTTGCCACTCTTCCATAAAGTCCAGATATCTGGAGTGCATGACTTATAGTTGTCCTCTGGACAGATTCTCCCACTTGAGCTGTGGATTTCTGCAGCTTCTCCAGAGTGACCATGGGCCTTTTGGCTGCTTCTCTGATCAGTGCTCTCCTGCTCGATATGTCAGTTTAGGTGGATGGCCATGTCTTGGTAGGTTTGCAGTTGTACAGTACTTTTTCCATTTTTGGATGATGGATTGAACAATGCTCCTTGGGATGCTCAAAGCTTAGGATTTGTTTTTATACCCTAACCCTGCTTTAAACTTCTCTACAACCTTATCTCTGAACTGTCTGGTGAGTTCCTTGGTCTTCATGATGCTGTTTGTTCACTAGTGTTCTCTAACAAACCACTGAGGCCTTCACAGAACAGGTGTATTTATACTTATACTAAATTACACACAGCTGAACTCTATTAACTAATTAAGTGACTTCTGAAGGCAATTGTGCACACTGGATTTTGTTTAGGGTTATCAGAGTACAGGGGGCTGAATACTATTGCTCGTCACACTTTTCAGAATTTTATTTGATTAAAATTTTGAAAATCACGTATCATTTTTTTCTCCACTTCACAATTATGTGCTACTTTTGTGTTGGTCTATCACTTAAAATCTTAGTAAAATACATTTAAGTTTGTGGTTGTATGGTGACAAAATGTGAAAAAGTTCAAGGGGTATGAATACTTTTGCAAGCCACTGTAATTGTAGTTCATGGATGACAAACCCCACGAACTAACATTAGAGGCGTTGGCAGACTCTCACCATGGCGCATACCCCTGGGGATACTTGGACATGGCCCAAGGCATACCCCCAGGTGTACCAGGCGTCGGCAACCCCCGCCAAGCGTGCCAAAGGTGGCATTCAAGCCATATTTGTACGGAACAGCAGTGATGAAGTATCAAAGCTATCACTCACAAGTATTACACCACTGAAAACATTCTGACATTCTGTTATTAAAGAGCCAAATATTTATTAAAGAGTTTCTTTAATAACTAATTATGTTGCTCGCTCCCTGACCTGACATCAGTGCTAATGTCAGAACATCCTAAGTGGTGTAATGCTTGTAAGTATTAGCTCCTCCTCCTTCATCACAGGACAAGCAGTGCCATGCTAGACAAATGTGACAGCAAACCGCAAGCCCATGTGGGGCTTTAAGCTGTAATGCACCCACACCGCTCTGGTCGTGGCATGAAAGCAAAGGTATCGGTCTTGGGGGCTTATTTATTATTGAGGCTGTCCTGGCTAGGGGCTGCACATGTTTGGTGCCACTCCCTTCATAGTTTGCAAAGGACTGCATGTTGACTGAAGCCTGCACCTCTTCATTCCTCACACAGCATTGCTGCATCCCCTTCATTTCTTACACAAGTAAGGAATAAAGTGGGTGGGGTAGACCTGTATAAAGTATGGAGGAGTGCGGTGCAGCATAGTGAGCCAGATATTTTACTACACAAAAAAGTACAGCATGCTGCGCTAATTTGTCAGGATTTTTTTTTTTTATCAGCAACAGAAGCTTTCAATGTTCACATGACCACAATATTAGGTCAAGTTTACATGGCTGTAATACTGAGGTCGTTACAAATTATGCACAGCACACTGAGGACTACATCTTTATTTTTTTTTTTCTTTAAAATCAGCACGTTGTACAAAAAATTATGTCTATACCTGGTCTAGACAAATACAGTGTCAGTAACATATTATACTATGAAACCATCATAGGACAGATATTGTACAGTATACATCACACACAGGTCACATAGTGATATAATCAAGAATAATAAAATTAAAGAGAATATTTGAAATCCTGGTGATCATCAAACAAAGATAAATAACTAAAAAAAGCATATTCATGACACGGTGGAAAGAGATATCATAAAAATATATAAAAAATGTACAAGTACATAATAAAGATGAAACAAACAAAACTAACTGATGTCAGACATACGGCAGAGATAAAAAGATTCATCAATTTATATGGATATTGCACATGTAATCCTGATTCATCAATGTCTATTAGTATAGTAGAGCAACAGTAATGTATACCCATTTAATCCAAAAGTTGTTGAATCTAGCATAAGTGTCAGAGAGTATGCTCAAAATATATCAGTAACAGATCCAAATATAACACAGTTAAAGGGGTGTGAGTTTAAAAACTCCAAATGAATCAATGTATACACTTCGTAGTGTCACCTCATAGATGCTAGTTAGTTTTATTCAAATGAGGAACCTTTGTAAACAGTACAACTAATCAATTCAGTGATGGAAAACTCCATCTACTCCTACAGATGATGTAACTCAACTATGTGCAAATATAACTGGAGTGTACACCTCTGCCAGCTGACACCACGCTCAACTCACGTTTCGGCAACGCCTTCGTCCGTACATTTTATTTCAAAGTTTCTTATAATTACATATGCCAGGCAGTTCGGTGGGATTTTTGAACTCGCACATTAGCAAGATTAAAACAAAGTATCCAACTAACAGAAACATTTCAGCTAAATATTTATATGCTGATAAAACAAGGTATTCTATTCTATACATTGCCCTGGGCTATGAACACACAAATTACGCCTTTAATTTGGTGGATTTAATTCTGAGCACTTCTAGGATAAAAGACCTTTGAAAAGAGGGATTAATCAAAGGTCAGTAAAACATATTTGCTGGCAGCTCGATATTTCCCCTCCCCATGCTCAGGCAGGATTTATAGGGTGTTAGAAATGGAAGTCTGAATAACAAGGATTGTAGACTGTAGTCAATGTTAATCCAGAGTGTATACTAAATTTAGTGTATAGACAGAAATATACTTACAAGATCTGAAGCTGCATAAAGAACTTTAAATGTTAAGTATAATATGTCTGTTATATTGTAATATATAGCATATTGTAATATTTGGCCATTTTTAAATGCCTCATGCATATCTATTATATAATATCAACATATAAACTTCTAAAGGCAAAATAATATAAAAGAAAAATTTATGTCACAGAACTGGAGTGGAGTTCAAAACAAATAATAATATAATAAAAGTGGACAAGCCACTATTTATGTGAGTGTCTAAAAATATATATGGTATTGTGATGACGATCACTGGAAACTAATAAACAGAACAAATCTGACTCCAGCTCAATACTCATATCCCATATAGATTACCCAAAGCTATAATTAACACATCAGCTGAATGTCTGGTGTCAGAGCAGTATGTGCAACTCCAAGATCAACTAGGCTGCTATACAAACAGCAGCGCTGAGAGTCATTTATCCCAGCACCACTTAATAAGCTAATGCCTGGTGTCAGAGCAGTAAGTGTGGCTCCAAAATCACCTAAACTGCTATACAAACAAAGCACTAAGAATAATTAATCCCAGCATGAATTTGCAAGCTCTAGGATGCTATACAAACAACAGCACTGAGAATAATTTATCCCAGTGCCAATTTAAAAGCTTAACGCATCTCCCCCATTAGATTATTGAAATGAGTTCATCAGGAGCAAATGGAAGTGATTGTATATACCACATAGCAGGACCTATAATATCTCCAAATGCTTCCCCTGCCTCCAGAACCTGGCAGTGATAAAGCTAGATCCTAGCGTTAGAGTCCATCCCCCTATGCCTAACTCCCCTCTGATTCTCAGGCAATTAGGTATAATCACAGCATTCAGAAAGCAGTAAAAACTGCAGTTCCCAGGGCTCTAATGGTGAGCCCCGGTACTTAGGATATCTGACGCTCACACTGCACTCGGCTGTAGTTTTAAGCCAGAGTGCCTGGTACAGGCTCTGCCCACCTGAGGGGCGTGCACTGAGAATGAGCCAATAAAATGATAATGCTCGCCCTGCCTCCGTTTCTAGGGGGTTGGCCTGTTGCCGTAGTAAGCAATGGTCATGTGGAGACTAAACAGAGTTATCCTAGATAAACGATCACATAAATAACGGGAACAACTGATCTTATTGTAATGTATACCAAAGAGCGATCGCTTCTAAAGGCAAGGGGGAAGGTAGCAGTGTATCTAACTACACACGTCATTACCAACAATCTCAGATGTCACAGACATATATTAAAAAAATGAATGTATTATTACATCCATATCTACATTATCAACTATGCAAAAACACATACAGTGGGGAAAAAGAGTATTTAGCCACCAATTGTGCAAGTTCTCCCACTTAAAAAGATGAGAGAGGCCTGTAATTGTCATCATAGGTAGACCTCAACTATGAGAGATAAATGAGAAAACAAATCCAGAAAATCACATTGTCTGATTTTTTAATAAATTATTTGCAAATTATGGTGGAAAATAAGTATTTGGTCAACTACAAACAAGCAAGATTTCTGGCTCTCACAGACCTGTAACTTCTTCTTTAAGAGGGTCCTCTGTCCTCAACTCATTACCTGTAGTAATGGCTCCTTTTTGACATTGTTATCAGTATAAAAGACACCTGTCCACAACCTCAAACAGTCACACTCCAAACTCCACTATGGTGAAGACCAAAGAGCTGTGGAAGGACACCAGAAACAACATTGTAGACCTGCATCAGGCGGGGAAGACTGAATCTGCAATAGGCAAGCAGCTTGGTGTGAAGAAATCAACTGTGGGAGCAATAATTTAGAAAATGGAAGACATACAAGACCACTGATAATCTCCCTCGATCAGGGGCTCCACGCAAGATCTCACCCCGTGGTTTCCAATTGATCACAAGAACGGTGAGCATAAATCACAGAACCACACGGGGGGACCTAGTGAATGACCTGCTGAAAGCTGGGACTAACATAACAAAGGCTACCGTCAGTAACACACTACGTCTCCAGGGACTCAGATCCTGCAGTGCCAGACATGTCCCCCTGCTTAAGCCAGTACATATCCAGGCCCGTCTGAAGTTTGCTAGAGAGCATTTGGATGTTCTTGAAGAGTATTGGGAGAATGTCATATGATCAGATGAAACCAAAGTAGAACTGTTTGGTAGAAACACAACTCGTCGTGTTTGGAGGAGAGTGAATGCTGAGTTGCATCCAAAGAACATCATACCTACTGTGAAGCATTGGGGTGGCAACATCATGCTTTGGGGCTGTTTCTCTACAAAGGGACCAGGACAACTGAGTGCAAACCTCCTTCCACCAGCAAGGGCATTGAAGATGAAACGTGGCTGGGTCTTTCAGCATGACAATGATCCCAAGCACACCGCCAACGCAACGAAGGATTGGCTTCGTAAGAAGCATTTGAAGGTCCTGGGGTGGCCTAGCCAGTCTCTATATCTCAACCCCATAGAAAACCTTTGGAGGGAGTTGAAAGTCCATGTTGCCCAGCGACAGCCCCAAAACATCACTTCTCTAGAGGAGATCTGCATGGAGGAAAGGCCCAACATACCAGCAACAGTGTGTGCCAACCTTGTGAAGACTTACAGAAAACGTTTGACCTCTGTCATTGCCAACAAAGGATATATAACAAAGTATTGAGATGAACTTTGGTTATTGACCAAATACTTATTTTCCACCATAATTTGCAAATAAATTCTTAAAAAATCAGACAATGTGATTTTCTGGATTTGTTTTCTCATTTTGTATCTCATAGTTGAGGTCTACCTATGATGTCAATTACAGGCCGGCCTCATCTTTTTAAGTGGGAGAACTTGCACAATTTGTGGCTGACTAAATACTTTTTTCCCCACTGTATGTTTTATAGAAACTGGGTGACCACCAAGAGATACTACATAAAAAAAAAAAAGACAGCAACTTTAAACTTTGTGTAAACTGATGCTCTTCTGTTTAACATGTGTTTGCATCGATTTTTAAGGATGGCCAAGATGTATTTTAGCAAACTTTCAGACATCTATGAGGCTGATACATGATTGCCTAGCCTAGATATAATTGTATCTAGACCTCCAGAGACTACTGCTGTACTATTTCCATAAGACAGGAAAACCCCATTATCTCACCTGTCAGGTGATTAAACATGGTGCTGACTTAAAAACTGAGCAACCACAACATCCGAGACATCAGCCAGAGGCCCCGATTATGAGATTACATGTGATCTTTGGTTGTTATTGCAGCAGGTAGCTTCTGTGAAGGCTGCCAAATCTGCATTGTAATGCACCTGATAGAGGCAGGACTTAATAGAACTCTCATCTCTGACCTGATGGCTCAGGCTGAGGCTCCAACATGTGTACTTTGGAAAATGTACTGCATACCATGTAAATAATGCTGCACATCCTCCATACTTGGGTCTGACTATGTACCAGGCTGGGTTGTCTGGGCTAACTGACAATGGGATCCATAGCAGCTGTTGTGGATGCTTTGGTGGTAGTTATGACCCTGCTCAAGTACAATAATAATAATAATAATAATAATAATAATAATAATGGTCCTTTAATAGTCCCACCATGGGGAAATTCAGTGTGTTACAGCAGCAAAGATAGGCAGATACAAATACAAATACAACATGTACAGGAATGTTCCAAGGTAAGAGGCATTACATTGATAGTAGACAGACAGATAAGAAGTAGCAGAGGAGGGGTATTTAATCGGCAGAAAGATATTTCAGTTCTCTGTGTGTAATGATCACCGCTTAGGTCGGTGTTGGTTGTACAGCTTTCCCGCGGTGGGGAGGAAAGACTTCTGATGCTGCTCCTTCTCAAACTAAGGGTGGAGCAGTCGGTCACTGACAGTACTGCCCAGGGCTATCACAGTCTCATGCATGGGATGGGACTTCTTCTTCCGCATGGAGCTCACCAGAGGCAGTATCCTTCTATCACCCACCACCTGCACCGGGTCCAGTGGGCCCCCCCAGGACAGAGCTGACCCTTCTAATCACCTTGTCAAGTTTATTTCTATCCCTGGTTGATATACTGCTCCCCAGCAGGCCACTCCGAAGAAGATGGCTGATGCCACTACCAAGTTGAAGAAAGTCCTAAGAAGTGCCTCCCGGACTCCAAAGGCTCTCAGCCTCCTAAGCAGGTAGAACCTGCTGTGGCCCTTCCTGTACAGGACCTCCATGTGATCCGCCCAGTCCAGCTTATTATTAAGGAGCACACCCAGGTACTTATAGGTGTTGACAATGTCGATGCCCATCCCCAGGATGTCCATTGGTTTAGGAGGTCCACCACCATCTCCTTGGTCTTCCCCGCATTAATTTTCAGGTGGTTCCGCTGGCACCAGTCCACAAAATCTCGGTTCATTTCCCTGTACTCCCTGTCATCATCGTCTGTGATGAGGTCTACTATTGCAGAGTCGTCAGAATACTTCTGTAGGTGGCAGCTAGATGAGTTGCACCTAAAATCTGCAGTGTACAGTGTGAAGAGGAAAGGGGAGAGAACCATACCCTGAGGTGCCCCCGTATTAGAAGGCACTTAGCTTGGTAGTGACCACTACAAGCAAACGGGTATGTGGTTTGGTGGTTAAAATCATAAATGGGTTCAAGGCTTGGTGGCTGCAGTTCGTGGGCAGTCATGCAGCATGATAGTTACAGTCTCTTTTAGAGGGCAGACAGTATGGTGATTGCTCCTGAACAGGATGGGTTTGTACACTTTCAGTCTGTGATCACAAACAACAGTACTCTCTAGATGTTCCCTTAGCCCAAGATACTCTCCAGGAAGAGGCACAGAATTACTTGCATTTAGTCCAGGGACACTGTAGGTTCTATCTCTGTCATGACAGTCTTACACAACTACCACATGATGCACAAGATAAATTTATATATAGTATAGCCTCTTGTATGAGGGCCACACAGTGCCATGCCTCACCATCAGCACCTGTGACCAAAGAATTTTGCAGCCCATGTCCCCACCTGAAAAGTAACACATACCGTACAATGCAAACAAACAAGGAAATGACTGAAGAGCCCAGTACCTGTAAATGAACAGTGGTTATCACACACATCAAACTAAAACTTAAATGTAATAATTGTATAATATGGCCAGTTAACCTCTGTTGATCAGTAACAGTGCAATGCAAAGCAATACAGCATTTTTCAGACACAGACATTATAAGAGGGTGGGGTTAAAGATTGCAATCGGTTTAGCTCAACCACCCCTTTTAAGTTTTGACAACTTAAACTACTGACAAGGTGTTGCAGGAAACTGAATATTGGCATCAAAGGATACTGTAAAAATCACAACAAATGGGAAAATCCACACTGCAATGTCTGCACATGATTTTTAAAAACAGAGCTGTCAATACATAATTCCACACCACAGCTGTTGGGAGGTGGATGTAGAGTCTTTATTCTGCCTGCTTCAACAACACCCAGAACTTTGGTACTCCAGAGACATAGGATACGTAGACATCTAAGGAGGGTAAAATATATACTATCCATTTTTGTATCACATTGCATGAGTATCCTTTAGGGAAAGTCCAAATGGGATGCAAATACTGTAGATTTTATATACTTTTGTACAGAATACAGTAGAAGCAAACTAAGCGAGATTTCAACAAATCTAATCCACAGAATTTGAACTGCGGTGTGAATTTTACATCAGCTGCATTTCGATTTTATTACTTCCGATTGTGCTACAAATTTATTGTGGATTTTCCACAATGACTTCACTAGAAAAGTTAAAATCCACATCAAAACCTATTTGTTGTGGATTTTTGCTGTAAATTACCTGCACATTGTTGCTACTTTGGGGACAATGCTTTCTTAGTCCTGCTAATCTCTATATACTTGGCCTCCGATGACGTTACATGTGACCACTCAGGGCTTCAGATGACGACCAAAATGGTCCCCAATGCGATTAAAAGTTTGCAAATGGAGGCAAGACTTTTTATTTATGTAACAACTACTATTTGGGGCCACTGAGAAGGGGGGGATGACTGAAGACAGAATTACAAAAGATGGGGGCCACTGGGGACAGCATTAAATATACTGTGGAGGGGCAGCTGGTAGAGCATCATATATACTGTAGGGAACACTGGGGAAAAAATATGTACTCTGGGGAGGCACTGGGACCAGGGTCGGACTGGCCCACCGGGGAACCAATGAATCCACCGGTGGGCCCCGAGCCCCGACTATTAGTCCTCATGTCATGGGGGCCCGATCGGGATCCTGACCATACCGATCGGGCCCCTGACCAGTAGCGTTACGATCGCGGTTGCAGGGGGCGCGACCGCGACCGGACCCGGCAGGGTATGGGGCCCGTGGCCAGCTGGAGATGGCCGGGGCCCTGGACCACTATGATAGCGGTCGGGGAAAGCCTGGTTCCCCGACCGCTATACATACTGTTATTGGAAAGGGACCCTGGCATATTGCAGGCCCCTTTCCAATAGATGGCAGCCCAGGGGAGGTGACTGAAAATAATAAATACATATTCTCACCTCTCCTGGGCGCAGCGATCTCTCTGGCGTTCTTCTGTCATGTGACTGAGGCCTGTGATTAGGCCCCGGCGGTCACATGGGGCGCGACCGCGTAATGACGTCAGTGCGCCCCCACGTGACCGCTGAGGCCCAATCACAGGCCTCAGCAGCGTCGTCAGAAAAGGGCCTGAAGACGACAGGATGGAGCGAGGATGCCAAGGAAAGGTAAGGCAAGGTGAGTATGAGAGTTTGTTATTTTTAATCACTTCCCCTGGGCCTCCGATTATTATACTCTGGGGTCTGAGGAGACCCCAGAGTATAATAATAGCAGTGAAGCGGAGCGGAGGGGGTTATTGGGCGCATATAATACTGGGTGGGGGCCACTTTGGAGCTTATAATACTGGGTGGGGGCCACTGTGGAGCTTATAATACTGGGTGGGGGCCACTGTGGAGCTTATAATACTGGGTGGGGGCCACTGTGGAGCTTATAATACTGGGTGGGGGCCACTTTGGAGCTTATAATACTGGGTGGGGGCCACTGTGGAGCTTATAATACAGGGTGGGGACCACTGTGGAGCTTATAATACTGGGTGGGGGCCACTGTGGAGCTTATAATACTGGGTGGGGGACACTTTGGAGCATATAATACTGGGTGGGGGCCACTGTGGAGCTTATAATACAGGGTGGGGGCCACTGTGGAGCTTATACTCCATACAGTGGCTCCTTCATTTTTTTTTAATTACGCAGGGGCAGGTGAAAAAAACAAAACAAAAAAAACCCCCACAAACTTTCTTTCCTGTCCCCAGTGTCTCCCAGAGCAGTTCGGTCCTGCAGTTCTGTTGTTTTCTTCCAGCTGACGTTCCCTCTGCACGTGACTACCTGTGACGTCACGTGACCCCTGAGGCCAATCAGTGGCCTAAGGGAAGGGACCTGGGACGTCACAGCCAGTGAGGACTTCCGACAAAAAGAAGACAGCGGAGCTGCAGGACCGGACCGTGCTGGGAGGACACCAGAGCACCGGAGACAGGTGAGTATGTTTAGCATGTTTTGTTTTTTTTTTGGGGGGGGGGTAGGGGGCATTCACCTCCCCCAGACTAATTATAAAAAAGAAAAAAATTATACTGGACAATCTCTTTAAAGTGTGGTGCATTAGGGGTGTATATTAAAGGGGTTGTCCAGGCATAATTTGTTATGGTTTATCTTCAGGATAGGCCACAGATACCTGATCTGTAGGGGGCTGACCCCGGACCGATCAGCTGTATGGAGCCACTTCTGATGCCCGTAATGTACAAAGTACAGGGCCAGAAGCAGAAAGCTCTGTCCACTGTATAGGGGCTGGGCACCTTCACTGTATTTCAGCACTTATTGAAGTCAGTAGGAGCTGAGCTGCAGTGAAGGCGCCGGGCTGCTATACAGAGGATGGAGCTTTCTGCTTCCGGCCCTGTGTTGTGTACAGAACAGGTGCCGGAAGTGGCTCCGAACAGCTGATGGGGCCATGTGTCAGCTCCTACCGATCAGGTATTTATGGCCTATCCAGAGCATAGGCCATAAAAAAGATTAACCCTGGACAACCCCTTTAATATGCCCCACACAGTTTAATGTCCGCCCACAGGATGTTAGCCCCATCACTGCTCCCACACAATATAATGACCCCATCACTATTCCCCATACAGTATGAGGGACCAGTGAAGAGGCCACTATGTGGGGGGACCAGTGAAGTGACCATAGAAAAATTTGGCCCAGACAACCCCTTAAAAGAGGTTGTCCATAAACTGGAGCGACCACTGTGTCGGCCGCCAGGGAGGTGTAAAAATAAGAAAATTTTTAAAAAAGCATACTCACCTGTCCCCAGCACCCCGTTGTCCCCTGCCTGTGTCTGTTCGGTCTCATGGCGGCGCCTCATTTCTGGAAATCCTGTACCTAATTGGTCTTAGCGATTACATGAGGTGCAGGACTCCCAAGAAGGAGTCGCCAGCATGAGACTGAATGGACACTGGCAGCAGACAACGGAGCGCCGGGGACAGGTGAGTATGCTTTTTAATTTACTTTTTTTTTTACTTTACACCTCCCGCCAGCCACATGGGTTGCTCCAATTCCTTCGGGGCAACTGTGGGAGTCAGACACATTTGTTTGAGCTCCTGAGTCCAGAGGCTTAAGAGGCTTTTTGGATACTTGGAGACCGATTATTGGGTGTGGTTTTCGGTCTTTTGTGTGTTACATACCGTCGCTCCGACTCCCTTCCCCGTGCGGAGGGGAGCCTTATCATGGAGCGTGGAGCTCCTGCCCCCCGGACCTTACAGGCGGGGGGCAGGAGAATGTCTGCCGACACAGCACCAGCAGAGCAGGGCAGGCGGAGGTCGCTGAGGCAGCAAGCTTCAATGAGAATGGCGACTGGGACAACAGCATTGGGAGCAGCATCAGGAGCAGCAGCAGCGACATTGGCGGCTGCAGCATCAGGAACAGCATTGGAAGCAGCGACGTCCGTAGAGCGGGCGATGCCGGCAGGAGTAGCGGTTGCGACAGGGGTGTCAGCAGTCTCGGCAGGTGGATCTGTTAAAACGGCGACATCAGCCACGGCGGTAACATCAGCGGCAGTGGCGGGTGAAGCCGGTCCGAAGGGGGCTACGGCCGCAGGATATGCGGTTCCCTCTGGAAGGGTCCCTGCAAGCAGGAGAAATGACACAAGCTTACCATCATCGCTGCCGCAATCACCCGCAGGATGGGGCATCCGGAAAGCTGGAGAAGAGGTTGCCATCTACAGCCGGAGGATCGAGGCGGTCCTGGAGGAGTATGACCGGGCCCGGAGGTCCCTGTTCGCTATGGGTGGAGAGCTGCAAAGCGCTCGTGCCCGTAGCAACAGGGCCTCGAGGAAGGACCGCCCGGTTTTCAGTAAGCAGGTAAGGAGCCTGAAAAAACAAATAAAGGCCCTGGAAGCCAGGTGCACAGAGATTCTGGAGGGCGCGGGGCCGTTCAGAGAGAAGCTGCTGAACGATGACCGCTTCTTCCGCAAACAGCAGGAGCGGTTGTTGAAGGATGGCCCCGCGTCCTCAGACAGCTCGGGAGAGGACGACTATTGTGAGTCAGACCTGGAGTCGGATGACAGCATGGCGGTACAGTATAGTCGGGCAGCAGTCCCTAGCAGCGGCAGCCTGATACCCACGTATACGCAGGCATCAGTGCCGGCAGTGAAGCAGGAAGTCAGAATGACAAGACAGGAAGTCAGAATGACAGGGCAGGAAGTGACGCAATCTCCCACACTCCCAGAGAACCAACCACTGCCCGAGACGGAGGAGGAGGAGGGTGGAGCCTCGGGAGAAGGCGGGAAGCTGATGAGGCAAATCTGCCAATTGGAGTCCCCGTCCAGAATGGACCAATTAGCATTCAGCTTGTCAGATTTGGACGGGGAGGAGGAGGGAAAAGGAACCAAGACCAGGAAGAAGGCAAGGAAGGAAAAAAAAAGGGTAATAGAGACATTTAAATTTGTCAGGTCGTTGCCTGGGGAGCATCGTGCCGGGACCTCAGCCCAGGTTGCGATGCCTCCAGGAGAGAAAAGGGAGGCGCAGGCACCTCGGGTCACGCCAAGTGGCGGGGGTGCCCGGGGTGCCTACAGTCAAAATGGCGCCTGATAGTACCTTTCAGGTGGTGGCGGACAAGGAGCTCATGGTTGCAGACAAGGCGCTCATAGTTGCGGACAAGGGCAAAGGCAAAGAAGCCCCCCCTGCGGAGGGGAGTGGCGTAGGGAAACCTCCCTCCCTGGTAGGAGGTTTTAAAATATCGATGGCTTCCCCCAGAGTAAGGTGTAGGAAAGGGGGAGTGGCAGGTGGGCGTGGCTCATCCTCCTCCAGTGCTGATGAAGCCGGTGATGCGGAGGTCACTTCCGGGGCTAAGGGGGCGTGTCCTCCTACAACATCAGGTGCCGGGGTGACTGTGGATGCGGAGGCCGAGGTAAAAGCGGGGAAGCCATCAGCGAGTGGTGCAGCCGGCCCCGCTGTAAGAAGGAAGACTGCAGGTGTGAATGATGGACGAGTGGAGAAGCTAGTTAAGCAGACAGGTAAGGTAAAGGGGAAAGCGGGTGGGACAAAAGGGGTAATTAGTAGTATTCCTGAAGAAGGTGGTGTAGTATGCATGGGGGTCCAAGAGCCTGTAGTCGGGGAGGCTGCGGGAGGAGGGGCTATTACCATTGCTGCTAAAAAAAAGTGTTTCTACTGCTGGTAATATTTCTGTTGTGGCCCCTGTTGTTTCTGGTATTTCTGCTGTTGTCCCTGCTGTTGTTTCTGCTGCTGTTCCTGATGCTGTCGTTGCTCCTGTTGTTACTCCTGTCACTGCTCCTGATATTGTTGCTCCTGTTGTCCTCTCTGCCGCTGTTCCTTCTGCTGCAGTTGGAGTGACCCGGTCCGCGGCGGCTATGCCAGGGCGGACTGTTGCCGCCTCTGGTGCTCCGGTTGCCGTGGCTGGGCTAAGTAGTTCTGCGGGGGTCCCTGGGAGTGGCGCTGGTACTCCGGCAGCGGAGGTTGCTGCGGCCTCCGGGCCCCCACGCTCCTATGCCAGCGTCGCTTCTGGGGCCCCTGGGGGTGCATCATGTCTTCCGCCCGGCTCCAGGGACGGCGATTTGCAACGGCAGCTCCTGGAGGCTTTACGGGCGGGCCAGTCCATAATGACCATAGATGGGCAGTCGAGAGACCTTAGGTTCTGGATCGAGCGTTTTGGCCTAGGGAAGTTCCGAGAGGAAGGAGGTGAGACCAGATGGACTCTCCCTACACCCGGGCGTAGGGGGGCCGACACGGAGGAACGTGGCCCGTCTCGTGTGGGGGGGAGCCGGCCCTTGTCCCCAGAGGAGGGGGGTCGTGGAACTCCTACTCGGGATGGGTTTCAGGGCAAGCGACATCTTTGCCCTGATTCATCCTGTCGGCTCCTCGGAGTTTGACATCAGCTTTGTTACCCCGGAGGGCTTAGAAACCTTCTGGGGAAACTATAGGCTGGTGAAGGACGAGCCCGCCTGGCGTGACTTTATGGTGTGGGCGGTGTCACGCCAGGATAACATTAAGAAAGTGACCGTTTTAACTCGTAACGAGTCACTTTCTTATATGGACATCATGACCTGGCTGAACAGGTTTGGGGAGGTCAAGGACTTCCCAAAGAAAAATCTCGACGAGTTCGGGATATGGTCGGGGGCCTGGACCGTCATGGTCAAATTGCGACACGAGGATAACTCGGTGATGCATATCCCGTCCTCAACCTTCCTTGGGAAAGACAGGATCCTTGTCTTCTACCAGGGGCAGCCAAAACTCTGTCACAGGTGCGGTGACCCCTCACACTTGAGCGCCTCCTGCCGTGTGCAGAAGTGCGCCATGTGTGGGGAGGTGGGCCATCTCGCGGCGACCTGTGGCAGGGTGCGTTGCCACCTGTGTGGTGTCCTTGGGCACCCGATCGGGGCGTGTCCACGGTCTTTCGCCAACACCACCCTTCGGCAAGCGGGAGCAGTTGAGGAGGCTGTCCCTGCTGCGGAGGGGGTGAGTGGGGGAGGAGAGACTAGTCTGCCAAGGCAAAGGGAGAAGGCCCAGCCACCATCAAGGGCAAGGAGGCGCGAGAGGAGGAGGGAGCAGAGGGAGGGAGTTATGTGCCTTCCTTCTGCCCCTGGCTCTGCTGGGCCAGATCCTGATGCCGAGGCAGCAGTGGGCACGACCCTGGTTGAGGAGATGAAGAGACTGCAGAGGGAGGAAGAGGCTGACCAGTCGTCTTCTTCTCAGTACGTCAGTGCTGGGGAGGGAGAGACGGTCAAGCGGAGAAAGTCACCGAGTAAAGTGAGGGCAAAAACATCTGCCCCCCCCCCCCGACGAAGGAACGCAGACTCGACGGCCCTCTAGTGGTAGGTCCCAACCGGTACCAATCCCTCTGTGAGGATGCGTCGGCCTCAGGGGAGGCTTCAGAGGGAGAGGTGGAGCCGTCAGGGGCTGCTGAGTCTCCCTCCGGGAGGGGGCCCCCTGCCCTCTGGGGGGGAGGCTGGCCTGGAGCCTGCAGGAGGAGATGATGCACCCAGGGCCGAAGTTGCTACTGTCTCTGCGACCACTGTAACTCCTCAGGGAGAAGTTGCGGGGGAGGTCCATCCCTCCTCTGGCCAAACCGCACCGGGGGAGGTGATGGACCAATCCCAATGTAAGAAGAGGACCCGCAAGACGAGGAGAAGTCGCGGGTCCTCTTCAGACTCATCTAGGGGTGGTGGTGATAGGAGGAAAGGGGGTGGGAAGCTGAAGGTCATTGAGCTCAATCGGTCTTAATGGCAGTCCCCTCTCCACTGACGCTGGCCACCATTAATGTGGCCAGCATTAAGTCTGATACGGCTAGGTTTGCAGCCTTTGATTTTCTTGGCCGGGTTGAAGCTGACATTTTGTTTTTGCAGGAGACCAGGCTCTGTACTCTATCAGAGATAAACAGAGCAAGGAGGGAGTGGCGCAGGGGGCCCTCCTACTGGTCTCTTGCGGCTGAGCCGTATAGTGGAGTGGCGGTGCTTTTTACCGCAGAGGTGAAATGCCAGCGACTGATCGAGCTCGAAATGGGAAGGTGCCTAGTCTTAGACGTCTTCATGAAGGGGCAAAGCCTGCGCCTCATTAACATCTACGGTCCCCAGACAAAGTGGGACCGTAAAAGCCTCTTTATGAAGATTAAGCCTTTTCTTTTTACGGGCAAACAAGTCATCTTTGGTGGGGATTTTAATACCATAACTAGACCCCAAGACCGAGGAGGTACCAGAGATAGACTGCCCTATGATGGCGCCGCGTTAAATAGCATAGTGAGTGAAGCTCGCCTGGAGGATATCCACATCAGGCATTCCCCAGGTCACCGTGGGTTCACCTTTCAGAGAGGTAGTGTTAGGTCTAGGATAGATAGGTTTTTTTTTGAAGGAGAATTCCGTCACCACCCCGGTGTCCGTGGTGGAGGTGGAGTTCTCTGATCACTGTCTAATTTTGTTTTCTTTGAATATTTCAGAGACCCTCCGGAGAGGAAGAGGTTTGTGGAGGCTGAATTCGTCACTCCTTGAGGAGGCAGCTGTAAGACAAGCCTTTGAGGAGTTTCTTCAGGATCAGGTACTATTACTGGGTCTTGAAGGTACTAGGTCAGAGTGGTGGGAGATATTCAAAAAAAGGGTGGCGGGATTTTTCCGCCGGCTCTCAAGCCTCAGGTCACTGGACATGTACCGCATGTACACTGCACTGAGGAAGAGACTTGGACATCTGGTCTCGACCGGAGGTAGCCAGGAGGATATCTCCGGTGTGAAGTCTTTGCTCAAAAGGTGTCAGTACGATAGGCACGCATCTTTGGTTCTTGAGAGGGATTTCGGGAAATACCGCTCGCCCGACCCCTACAGGAACTGTAAGATGTCAGTGACTTGTAAGACAGTAACAGGCCTGATTGACAGTACAGGATCCCTGACAAGATCCAGGTCAGGGATCTTGGAGGTCGTCAGGTCCTTCTACTCGAACCTTTTGGCAAAGAAGGAACTGAATCGGGATCGGATTTCAGGTTTCTTGGCTGAAGCCATTCCTGAGTCGGCAGAAGACCCTTCTCTTGGTGTTTTGATAGAACCTATAAGGGAAGAGGAAGTCGTCAGGGCTATTGAGGGTCTTGCCCTCAAGAAGTCACCTGGCCCAGATGGCTTAACATCTGAGTTCTATCGGACCTTTAAAGGAGCTTTGGCTCCCCTCTTGACTGACGTGCTTAATGAGTGTCTATCCTCGGGCACTCTGCCGAAGTCAATGAGGAGGTCCGCCCTTATAGTTCTGTCAAAGGGTAAGGATCCGAGCCATATTGAGAACTGGTGGCCCATAGCACTTCTCAATACGGACCGAAAGATTCTGGCGAAGGTACTTTTCAACCGGCTGGTACAGTTTGCGCCCCGGCTCCTCTCGCCGGCTCAGCACTGCTCTGTTCCCGGTTGTAGCACCTTAAGTGCGGTCCTGAGTGTCAGGGAGGCTGTGGAGCAGAGTAGGGCAGGTCGGTGGAAGGGGTACTTGCTGTCCCTAGATCAGGCTAAGGCTTTTGACAGGGTGAATCATGAGTATTTGTGGTCAACTCTCTCGAGGTATGGCCTGCCTGGGGGGTTCATTCAGTGGCTGCAGACCTTATACGCTGGGGCTGAGTCTTTCCCACTTGTGAATGGTTGGGTTGGTCGTCCTTTTGAGGTGGGGTCGGGCGTCCGACAGGGATGTCCCTTGAGCCCGCTACTGTATGTGTTCGCCATTGATCCCCTGATTAGGCGGATTAATGGTGGGCCGGTGGCGGGAGTCAGGATGGACCTGGAGGGCACCGGCTCCCCTTTGAGGACAGTAGCCTACGCGGATGATGTCACCGTTCTTGTCTCGTCACGGGAGGAGCTTGAATGGGTGATGTCTGAAGTGGACAGTTACTCGGAGGCTTCCGGATCAGCTGTAAACAGGAATAAGTGTGGAAGCCTCTGGCTGGGAGGGGGAGAGCCTGGTTTTTCTCTCCCGGACACCCTCCCAGAACCCCAGGGGTCTGTAAAGATCTTAGGCATCCATTTTGGCCAGGGTGATTACCCACTCCAAAATTGGGAAGGTAGACTTAAGGATGTCGCCCAGAGAGTTGATTGCTGGAAGGGTTGGTCTTTGACCCTGAGAGAAAGGGTTCACCTTGCCAAAGCCTTCCTGCTCCCGTTGGTGATCTATCTAGGTAGCGTCTGTGCCTTGCCAGAGTCTTGTTGGAGTAGGATCTGTTGCCTGTTCTTCCAACTGTTATGGGGGAACAGGCTCAACCTAATCAAGAGGGAGGTTACATACCGCACAAGGAGGCTAGGGGGGTTAAATATGGTTAACCCTGTGGTGTTCTTAATGAACACCTTTCTTAAGATCAATTTACCAAACCTCTCCTCCGAGGGGGCTCCTTCGTGGGTAGCCTCCTGCCAGGGGTGGTTTCGGCCCTTCTTCCAGAAATGGGAGTCAGGAGGGCAAGTGAAAGATCTTCGTGCACCCCATGGATATCTCCCGGCCTATGCTTCCCTGGTCCTGAAAGTGATTCGTCGGTGGGGTCTGGGGGCGTGGGAGATCAGGACTCAGTCAAGACGTTTTCTTGACGACAAGGTCCTGTTGACCCGCTTCCAGAAGCCTCTGGCGCTCAAAGATTGCCCAGGAGAAACCTTAGAGGGAGGGTTGTGTTTTCTTAACTCCAAAAGGTTTCCTCGGAAGTTTTGGGATCTGACCTGGCGCTGCCTCCTAGGTAAGTTATATGTGAGGGGGAACTTGAAGTACCGGAACTCCGACGAGCGAGGCTGCCCTCGGGAGGAGTGTGGCGACATGCTGGAAAGCACGGAGCACTTCCTGCTTCAGTGCCCCTTCAATATAAGGGTTTGCAAATTGGTGGGGACCTCCACCGGTTGGCTGCGGCTGGCTGGCCTTTCCTACGCCGAGTGGGCCTATGGGGCATTCAAACACCCGGAGGGCAGGGACTGCCAAACACTTTTTGTAGTTAGTGCAGTGGTCAGGTTTCACCTATGGTCAGCACGGTGTTTAGTATCGACGAGAGGCAAAATCCTCCCGGAGGTGGAGGTGGTTAAAAACATCATGGTGGACCTGGTGAGGGTGCGCTCTCGGGAGTACGAGGGGCTGGGCGCAGAAAGGGCTGGTACCCTCTGGAGGGGGGTTCACTTTTTCTGTTCCCTGAAGGTTAGATAAGGGATTTAAAGTAGGTTAGTTAGGTTAGGGCCAGATAGGGATAGGTAGGGCAAGGTTTGCACGAGGGGTGGGGTTTATTATTTTCTGATAGGGAGGGACAGGTAGGGACAGGGTAGGGACAGAATGATAGATAGGGATATAGCGGTAGGGCGAGTAGACAGGGATGGGCCTCCTGTGCTCTCTTCCTGGTGGAGGGCTGGCGTGTCACCACATAGGCATTTTGTTTTGGAAATCAGATGGAAGGGTAAGAGGCTTAAGGATAACCGACCCTAGGCCCATGGGAGGTTCATGGGAGGGAAGGTAATTTAACAGGTTATGTAGGATGGTGGGTTTTTGTTACTTGTCTGTTATTTCTTATTTGTTATTGTTGTCGTTCATATGTTGTGTCCATTTTCCCATTTTCCATTTTTCCATATCCCATATTCATTTTCCATTTCCATTTTTTATATCCATTTCCATATCCCATATTTCTTTTTCCATATTCCATAATTCCATTTGTTTGTTAGTAGATAAGGGTTTTTTTCAGGGGGGTAGGTTGTTTGGGAGGGGGGTTTCTTTTTGGGGGTGGAGGGTTTGGTTTATAAGTTTTCGTGTGCCCGGCCTGGCTCTGGACTACGCGGACATGGGAGGACATGAGGCGGAGAGCCAGGTTGGGTTTCAGGGGCTTGGTGGTGGGTGGTGCCAGCACCAGGACTATGCGGACATGGGAGGACATGGGGCGTGGTGCTGGCCGGGTGTGGTGAGGGGAAAAAAAAAAAAAAAAAAAAAAAAAATTTTTTTGTAAGTTTCAGTTGGGGATTTTGTTAGTGTTATAAGTTTCCGTTATAAGTTTCCGTTATATGTTTTCATTGTATATTGCTCATTTAGATTTTCTTTTGTTAGAGTTTTTGACTGACGGATGACTGGAGAAAGACGGGAGAAGAGTGAAAGGTGGCGTGAAAGGCGGAGTGAAAGGCAGAATGGATGGGGCTGGTTCGCGATTGGTTTTTTTTTTTTTGTCCCGGTGTTTTCTTGTATTTTATTTGTTGATGGTTTTATGCTATGTTTTAGATTTATGTATTGTCTCTGTTTATAGTTTTTATATTGTATTTTCGTATGTGACAGTGTTTGTGAACTTTTTCTACTTTTCTAATAAAATAGTTCCAATTCCTTCGGGGCAATCGTGGGAGTCAGACACACTTGTTTGAGCTCCTGAGTCCAGAGGCTTAAGAGGCTTTTTTTGGATATTTGGAGACCGATTATTGGGTGTGGTTTTCGGTCTTTTGTGTGATACATACCGTAGCTCCGACTCCCTTCCCCGTGCGGAGGGGAGCCTTATCATGGAGCGTGGAGCTCCTGCCCCCCGGACCTTACAGGCGGGGGGCAGGAGAATGTCTGCCGACACAGCACCAGCAGAGCAGGGCAGGCGGAGGTCGCTGAGGCAGCAAGCCTCAATGAGAATGGCGACCGGGACAACAGCATTGGGAGCAGCATCAGGAGCAGCAGCAGCGACATTGGCGGCTGCAGCATCAGGAACAGCATCGGGAGCAGAGACGTCCGTAGAGCGGGCGACGCCGGCAGGAGTAGCGGTGGCGACAGGGGTGTCAGCAGTCCCGGCAGGTGGATCTGTGAAAACGGCGACATCAGCCACGGCGGTAACATCAGCGGCAGTGGCGGGTGAAGCCGGTCCAAAGGGGGATACGGCCGCAGGATATGCGGTTCCCTCTGGAAGGGTCCCTGCAAGCAGGAGAAATGACACAAGCTTACCATCATCGCTGCCGCAATCACCCGCAGGATGGGGCATCCGGAAAGCTGGAGAAGAGGTTGCCATCTACAGCCGGAGGATCGAGGCGGTCCTGGAGGAGTATGACCGGGCCCGGAGGTCCCTTTTCGCAATGAGTGGGGAGCTTCAGAGCGCTCGCGCCCGTAGCGACAGGGCCTCAAGGAAGGACCGCCCGGTTTTCAGTAAGCAGGTAAGGAGCCTGAAAAAACAAATAAAGGCCCTGGAAGCCAGGTGCACGGAGATTCTGGAGGGCGCGGGGCCGTTCAGAGAGAAGCTGCTGAACGATGACCGCTTCTTCCGCAAACAGCAGGAGCGGTTGTTGAAGGATGGCCCCGCGTCCTCAGACAGCTCGGGAGAGGACGACTATTGTGAGTCAGACCTGGAGTCGGATGACAGCATGGCGGTACAGTATAGTCGGGCAGCCGTCCCTAGCAGCGGCAGCCTGATACCCACGTATACGCAGGCATCAGTGCCGGCAGTGAAGCAGGAAGTCAGAATGACAAGACAGGAAGTCAGAATGACAGGGCAGGAAGTGACGCAATCTCCCACACTCCCAGAGAACCGACCACTGCCCGAGACGGAGGAGGAGGAGGGCGGAGCCTCGGGAGAAGGCGGGAAGCTGATGAGGCAAATCTACCAATTAGAGTCCCCGTCCAGAATGGACCAATTAGCATTCAGCATGTCAGATCTGGACGGGGAGGAGGCGGGAAAAGGAGCCAAGACCAGGAAGAAGGCAAGGAAGGAAAAAAAAAGAGAGAGACATTTAAATTTGTCAGGTCGTTGCCTGGGGAGCATCGTGCCGGGACCTCAGCCCAGGTTGCGATGCCTCCAGGAGAGAAAAGGGAGGCGCAGGCACCTCGGGTCACGCCAAGTGGCGGGGTGCCCGGGGTGCCAGCAGTCAAAATGGCGCCTGATAGTACCTTTCAGGTGGTGGCGGACAAGGAGCTCATAGTTGCGGACAAGGGCAAAAGCAAAGAAGCCCCCCCTGCGGAGGGGAGTGGCGTAGGGAAACCTCCCTCCCTGGTAGGAGGTTTTAAAATATCGATGGCTTCCCCCAGAGTAAGGTGTAGGAAAGGGGGAGTGGCAGGTGGGCGTGGCTCATCCTCCTCCAGTGCTGATGAAGCCGGTGATGCGGAGGTCACTTCCGGGGCTAAGGGGGCGTGTCCTCCTACAACATCAGGTGCCGGGGTGACTGTGGATGCGGAGGCCGAGGTAAAAGCGGGGAAGCCATCAGCGAGTGGTGCAGCCGGCCCCGCTGTAAGAAGGAAGACTGCAGGTGTGAATGATGGACGAGTGGAGAAGCTAGTTAAGCAGACAGGTAAGGTAAAGGGGAAAGCGGGTGGGACAAAAGGGGTAATTAGTAGTATTCCTGAAGAAGGTGGTGTAGTATGCATGGGGGTCCAAGAGCCTGTAGTCGGGGAGGCTGCGGGAGGAGGGGCTATTACCATTGCTGCTAAAAAAAGTGTTTCTACTGCTGGTAATATTTCTGTTGTGGCCCCTGTTGTTTCTGGTATTTCTGCTGTTGTCCCTGCTGTTGTTTCTGCTGCTGTTCCTGATGCTGTTCCTGATGCTGTCGTTGCTCCTGTTGTTACTCCTGTCACTGCTCCTGATATTGTTGCTCCTGTTGTCCTCTCTGCCGCTGTTCCTTCTGCTGCAGTTGGAGTGACCCGGTCCGCGGCGGCTATGCCAGGGCGGACTGTTGCCGCCTCTGGTGCTCCGGTTGCCGTGGCTGGGCTAAGTAGTTCTGCGGGGGTCCCTGGGAGTGGCGCTGGTACTCCGGCAGCGGAGGTTGCTGCGGCCTCCGGGCCCCCACGCTCCTATGCCAGCGTCGCTTCTGGGGCCCCTGGGGGTGCATCATGTCTTCCGCCCGGCTCCAGGGACGGCAATTTGCAACGGCAGCTCCTGGAGGCTTTACGGGCGGGCCAGTCCACAATGACCATAGATGGGCAGTCGAGAGACCTTAGGTTCTGGATCGAGCGTTTTGGCCTAGGGAAGTTCCGAGAGGAAGGAGGTGAAACCAGATGGACTCTCCCTACACCCGGGCGTAGGGGGCCGACACGGAGGAACGTGGCCCGTCTCGTGTGGGGGGGAGCCGGCCCTTGTCCCCAGAGGAGGGGGGTCGTGGAACTCCTACTCGGGATGGGTTTCAGGGCAAGCGACATCTTTGCCCTGATTCATCCTGTCGGCTCCTCGGAGTTTGACATCAGCTTTGTTACCCCGGAGGTCTTAGAAACCTTCTGGGGAAACTATAGGCTGGTGAAGGACGAGCCCGCCTGGCGTGACTTTATGGTGTGGGCGGTGTCACGCCAGGATAACATTAAGAAAGTGACCGTTTTAACTCGTAACGAGTCACTTTCTTATATGGACATCATGACCTGGCTGAACAGGTTTGGGGAGGTCAAGGACTTCCCAAAGAAAAATCTCGACGAGTTCGGGATATGGTCGGGGGCCTGGACCTTCATGGTCAAATTGCGACACGAGGATAACTCGGTGATGCATATCCCGTCCTCAACCTTCCTTGGGAAAGACAGGATCCTTGTCTTCTACCAGGGGCAGCCAAAACTCTGTCACAGGTGCGGTGACCCCTCACACTTGAGCGCCTCCTGCCGTGTGCAGAAGTGCGCCATGTGTGGGGAGGTGGGCCATCTCGCGGCGACCTGTGGCAGGGTGCGTTGCCACCTGTGTGGTGTCCTTGGGCACCCGATCGGGGCGTGTCCACGGTCTTTCGCCAACACCACCCTTCGGCAAGCGGGAGCAGTTGAGGAGGCTGTCCCTGCTGCGGAGGGGGTGAGTGGGGGGAGGAGAGACTAGTCTGCCAAGGCAAAGGGAGAAGGCCCAGCCACCATCAAGGGCAAGGAGGCGCGAGAGGAGGAGGGAGAAGAGGGAGGGAGTTATGTGCCTTCCTTCTGCCCCTGGCTCTGCTGGGCCGGATCCTGATGCCGAGGCAGCAGTGGGCACGACCCTGGTTGAGGAGATGAGGAGACTGCAGAGGGAGGAAGAGGCTGACCAGTCGTCTTCTTCTCAGTACGTCAGTGCTGGGGAGGGAGAGACGGTCAAGCGGAGAAAGTCACCGAGTAAAGTGAGGGCAAAAACATCTGCCCCCCCCCCCCCCGACGAAGGAACGCAGACTCGACGGCCCTCTAGTGGTAGGTCCCAACCGGTACCAATCCCTCTGTGAGGATGCGTCGGCCTCAGGGGAGGCTTCAGAGGGAGAGGTGGAGCCGTCAGGGGCTGCTGAGTCTCCCTCCGGGAGGGGCCCCCTGCCCTCTGGGGGGGAGGCTGGCCTGGAGCCTGGAGGAGGAGATGATGCACCCAGGGCCGAAGCTGCTACTGTCTCTGCGACCACTGTAACTCCTCAGGGAGAAGTTGCGGGGGGAGGTCCATCCCTCCTCTGGCCAAACCGCACCGGGGGAGGTGATGGACCAATCCCAATGTAAAAAGAGGACCCGCAAGACGAGGAGAAGTCGCGGGTCCTCTTCAGACTCATCTAGGGGTGGTGGTGATAGGAGGAAAGGGGGTGGGAAGCTGAAGGTCATTGAGCTCAATCGGTCTTAATGGCAGTCCCCTCTCCACTGACGCTGGCCACCATTAATGTGGCCAGCATTAAGTCTGATACGGCTAGGTTTGCAGCCTTTGATTTTCTTGGCCGGGTTGAAGCTGACATTTTGTTTTTGCAGGAGACCAGGCTCTGTACTCTATCAGAGATAAACAGAGCAAGGAGGGAGTGGCGCAGGGGGCCCTCCTACTGGTCTCTTGCGGCTGAGGCGTATAGTGGAGTGGCGGTGCTTTTTACCGCAGAGGTGAAATGCCAGCGACTGATCGAGCTCGAAATGGGAAGGTGCCTAGTCTTAGACGTCTTCATGAAGGGGCAAAGCCTGCGCCTCATTAACATCTACGGTCCCCAGACAAAGTGGGACCGTAAAAGCCTCTTTATGAAGATTAAGCCTTTTCTTTTTACGGGCAAACAAGTCATCTTTGGTGGGGATTTTAATACCATAACTAGACCCCAAGACCAAGGAGGTACCAGAGATAGACTGCCCTATGATGGCGCCGCGTTAAATAGAATAGTGAGTGAAGCTCGCCTGGAGGATATCCACATCAGGCATTCCCCAGGTCACCGTGGGTTCACCTTTCAGAGAGGTAGTGTTAGGTCTAGGATAGATAGGTTTTTTTTGAAGGAGAATTCCGTCACCACCCCTGTGTCCGTGGTGGAGGTGGAGTTCTCCGATCACTGTCTAATTTTGTTTTCTTTGAATATTTCAGAGACCCTCCGGAGAGGAAGAGGTTTGTGGAGGCTGAATTCGTCACTCCTTGAGGAGGCAGCTGTAAGACAAGCCTTTGAGGAGTTTCTTCAGGATCAGGTACTATTACTGGGTCTTGAAGGTACTAGGTCAGAGTGGTGGGAGATATTCAAAAAAAGGGTGGCGGGATTTTTCCGCCGGCTCTCAAGCCTCAGGTCACTGGACATGTACCGCATGTACAGTGCACTGAGGAAGAGACTTGAACATCTGGTCTCGACCGGAGGTAGCCAGGAGGATATCTCCGGTGTGAAGGCTTTGCTCAAAAGGTGTCAGTATGATAGGCACGCATCTCTGGTTCTTGAGAGGGACTTTGGAAATACCGCTCGCCCGACCCCTACAGGAACTGTAAGATGTCAGTGGCTTGTAAGACAGTAATGGGCCTGATTGACAGTACAGGATCCCTGACAAGATCCAGGTCAGGGATCTTGGAGGTCGTCAGGTCTTTCTACTCGACCCTTTTGGCAAAGAAAGAACTGAATCGGGATCGGATTTCAGGTTTCTTGGCTGAAGCCATTCCTGAGTCAGCAGAAGACCCTTCTCTTGGTGTTTTGATAGAACCTATAAGGGAAGAGGAAGTCGTCAGGGCTATTGGGGGTCTTGCCCTCAAGAAGTCACCTGGCCCAGATGGCTTAACATCTGAGTTCTACCGGACCTTTAAAGGAGCTTTGGCTCCCCTCTTGACTGACGTGCTTAATGAGTGTCTATCCTCGGGCACTCTGCCGAAGTCAATGAGGAGGTCCGCCCTTATAGTTCTGTCAAAGGGTAAGGATCCGAGCCATATTGGGAATTGGCGGCCCATAGCACTTCTCAATACGGACCGGAAGATTTTGGCAAAGGTACTTTTCAACCGGCTGGTACAGTTTGCGCCCCGGCTCCTCTCACCGGCTCAGCACTGCTCTGTTCCCGGTCGTAGCACCTTAAGTGCGGTCCTGAGTGTCAGGGAGGCTGTGGAGCAGAGTAGGGCAGGTCGGTGGAAGGGGTACTTGCTGTCCCTAGATCAGACTAAGGCCTTTGACAGGGTGAATCATGAGTATTTGTGGTCAACTCTCTTGAGGTACGGCCTGCCCGCGGGGTTCATTCAGTGGCTGCAGACCTTATACGCTGGGGCTGAGTCTTTCCCGCTTGTGAATGGTTGGGTTGGTCGTCCTTTTGAGGTGGGGTCGGGCGTCCGACAGGGATGTCCCTTGACCCCGCTACTGTATGTGTTCGCCATTGATCCCCTGATTAGACGGATTAATGGTGGGCCGGTGGCGGGAGTCAGGATGGACCTGGAGGGCACTGGCTCCCCTTTGAGGACAGCAGCCTACGCGGATGATGTCACTGTTCTTGTCTCGTCACGGGAGGAGCTTGAATGGGTGATGTCTGAAGTGGACAGTTACTCGGAGGCTTCCGGATCAGCTGTAAACAGGAATAAGTGTGGAAGCCTCTGGCTGGGAGGGGGAGAGCCTGGTTTTCTCTCCCCGGACACCCTCCCAGAACCCCAGGGGTCTGTAAAGATCTTAGGCATCCATTTTGGCCAGGGTGATTACTCCAAAATTGGGAAGGTAGGCTTAAGGATGTCGCCCAGAGAGTTGATTGCTGGAAGGGTTGGTCTTTGACCCTGAGAGATAGGGTTCACCTTGCCAAAGCTTTCCTGCTTCCGTTGGTGATCTATCTAGGTAGCGTTTGTGCTTTGCCAGAGTCTTGTTGGAGTAGGATCTGTTGCCTGTTCTTCCAACTGTTATGGGGAAACAGGCTCAACCTAATCAGGAGGGAGGTTACATACCGCACAAGGAGGCTAGGGGGTTAAATATGGTTAACCCCGTGGTGTTCTTAATGAACACCTTTCTTAAGATCAATTTACCAAACCTCTCCTCCGAGGGGGCTCCTTCGTGGGTAGCCTCCTGCCAGTGGTGGTTTCGGCCCTTCTTCCAGAAATGGGAGTGAGGAGGGCAAGTGAAAGATCTTCGTGCACCCCATGGATATCTCCCGGCCTATGCTTCCCTGGTCCTGAAAGTGATTCGTCGGTGGGGTCTGGGGGCGTGGGAGATCAGGACTCAGTCAAGACGTTTTCTTGATGACAAGGTCCTGTTGACCCGCTTCCAGAAGCCTCTGGCGCTCAAAGATTGCCCAGGAGAAATCTTAGAGGGAGGGTTGCGTTTTCTTAACTCCAAAAGGTTTCCTCAGAAGTTTTGGGATCTGACCTGGCGCTGCCTCCTAGGTAAGTTATATGTGAGGGGGAACTTGAAGTACCGGAACTCCGACGAGCGAGGCTGCCCTCGGGAGGAGTGTGGCGACATGCTGGAAAGCATGGAGCACTTCCTGTTTCAGTGCCCCTTCAATATAAGGGTTTGCAAATTGGTGGGGACCTCCACCGGTTGGCTGCGGCTGGCTGGCCTTTCCTACGCCGAGTGGGCCTATGGGGCATTCAAACACCCGGAGGGCAGGGACTGCCAAACACTTTTTGTAGTTAGTGTAGTGGTCAGGTTTCACCTATGGTCAGCACGGTGTTTAGTATCGACGAGAGGCAAAATCCTCCCGGAGGTGGAGGTGGTTAAAAACATCATGGTGGACCTGGTGAGGGTGCGCTCTCGGGAGTTCGAGGGGCTGGGCGCAGAAAGGGCTGGTACCCTCTGGAGGGGGTTCACTTTTTCTGTTCCCTGAGGGTTAGATAAGGGATTTAAAGTAGGTTAGTTAGGTTAGGGATAGGTAGGGCAAGGTTTGCACAAGAGGTGGGGTTTATTATTTTCTGATAGGGAGGGACAGGTAGGGACAGGGTAGGGACAGAATGATAGATAGGGATATAGCGGTAGGGCGAGTAGACAGGGATGGGCCTCCTGTGCTCTCTTCCTGGTGGAGGGCTGGCGTGTCACCACATAGGCATTTTGTTTTGGAAATCAGATGGAAGGGTAAGAGGCTTGAGGATAACCGACCCTAGGCCCATGGGAGGTTCATGGGAGGGAAGGTAATTTAACAGGTTATGTAGGATGGTGGGTTTTTGTTACTTGTCTGGTATTTGTTATTTGTTATTGTTGTCGTTCATATGTTGTGTCCATTTTCCCATTTTCCATTTTTCCATATCCCATATTCATTTTCCATTTTTCATATCCATTTCCATATTCCATATTTCATTTTCCATATTCCATAATTCCATTTGTTTGTTAGTAGTTAAGGGGTTTTTCAGGGGGGTAGGTTGTTTGGGAGGGGGGTTTCTTTTTGGGGGTGGAGGGTTTGGTTTATAAGTTTTCGTGTGCCCGGCCTGGCTCTGGACTACGCGGACATGGGAGGACATGAGGCGGAGAGCCAGGTTGGGTTTCAGGGGCTTGGTGGTGGGTGGTGCCAGCACCAGGACTATGCGGACATGGGAGGACATGGGGGCGTGGCGCTGGCCGGGTGTGGTGAGGGGAAAAAAAAAATAATAATAATAATTTTTTTTAGTAAGTTTCAGTTGGGGATTTTGTTAGTGTTATAAGTTTCCGTTATAAGTTTCCGTTATATGTTTCCATTGTATATTGCTCATTTAGATTTTCTTTTGTTAGAGTTTTTGACTGAAGGATGACTGGAGAAAGACGGGAGAAGAGTGAAAGGTGGCGTGAAAGGCGGAGTGAAAGGCAGAATGGATGGGGCTGGTTCGCGATTGGTTTTTTTTGTCCCGGTGTTTTCTTGTATTTTATTTGTTGATGGTTTTATGCTATGTTTTAGATTTATGTATTGTCTCTGTTTATAATTTTTATATTGTATTTTCGTATGTGACAGTGTTTTCTACTTTTTCTACTTTTCTAATAAAATAGTTCCAATTCCTTCGACAACCTCTTTAAAGGATTTATCCATCTTCCTAATATTGATGGCCTGTCCTTAGGATAGGCCATCAATATTACATCTACGATGATACAACAGCCAGGACCTCTGCAGATCAGCTTTTCAAGGACAGTGCGGCTACAGGTAAAGGTAACAATTCTAGGAGCCACGCTGTTCACTTGCCATACAAGGTATAGCAGTAGGTTTAGGTAGTGCAGTGGTGCACATGGTATAGTGGTGAGCAGCATGGCTCCCGGCATGTTATTACCTTTAGCCGCCCTGTCTCGGTACCGCTGATCTGCAGGGGTTCTGATGGTGGGCCCCTAGAAACAATTCCACTGGTGGGCCCTAGACATCCCAGTCCGACACTGACTGGGACAGAATTATATATGGTGGTGGTGGTGGGCAGTTGGTTTGAGGTGATTTGGGCCTGAGAAGAGCTGTGCCGAGGGATTTAATATTTTACTAAGAAAAGCTGGGTTGTTACAGGAGAAGACAGTGAGCTAATGGAGTTACTGCTTATGAAGTAAGGCTAGGGAGATTAGTCATGGAGGAAAATAGTTTGCAAGTTTACTGTGCAGGCCACAGCAGAAGCAGTATAGGGGGAATACAGTACATTATCAGCCTGGAAGGATTAACTTTGAAGTCTGCTCTGGCTGTGATGATAATTTCAGCATAAAGGCCACTAAGGAGGGTTAGGTGATACAAAGTTCAAATGTGGCGAAAGTTATAGTTCCATTTAGTCAGGGCTGTGAAACGTTGCTAATCTGTGGGGCTACTGTTAGAACACAGAACGATTTTATGACAATGGGCAACCAAAACCCTTGAGAATTAGGATTTGGACACAGTGGAGCTAAAATAACCGAAAGAACCCATGAGAGCATAGTCAGAGAAGAAGAGCTGTAGAGAGTCGAGTTTGAAACAGGTCAAATAGACCTCTAGTGCCTTTGCTGTGAGAATTATCCACATAATACTTAGTGGAAGCTGTTTGATATTGAGCGAGAGAATACTACTTGATATTCAGTGGGAGGTGATTGAAGAGTTCAAGGCTGTGTGATGGAACATGATCACTGGGTGCGCTCGTGAAATGTAGTCTAAGAGACAGGAATACATAATTGTTTATTGTTATATTATGTTCAGTACACTTAATCTGGTCTGTCATTCTCTTCTTTAAATTGAGTAACATCTCCCTACAAAATGGCAAAATACAAATGTAAGAAATATGTAATCCACAGTTGATGCAAAAACTACATGCAACATAAATATCTATATTTATTTTATTTATTTACTATTTATTATGCTTACTTGTATAGAACCATCATATTCCGCAGCGCTTTACAGACATTGACAGTCACTGTCCCATATAGGGCTCACAATCTACATTCCCTATGAGTATGTCTTTGGATCTATATCACCTGTTTTATAAAGGTCTTTCAGTTAGTGGAGACATGGTTGTAGGGTAGTAGCGTAGCTAGCGGGAGGGCAGAGGGGGCGGCTGCCCCGGAATCACTGACTCTGTGGGGCCTACCCCGGGGCCACTATTAATACATCTTTAACTTTTAACTAGATCGGTGTCTGCAACTTGACTGTCTTGAAAACTGCAAGCCAAATCAGGCTTGCGGTTTACAAGACACCGAGAACACAGACAGACGTCTGCTTCTCGGCATAGGTCGGTGCAATGTTGTGACGTCACAGCGTTGCGCTTCCTGTGCTGAGACGCAGACGTCCTGTGCGTGGACCCTGCGCAAAGAGCGCAGCTCAAGAAGAGGAGGCGGTGGCTCCGTTCTTCAGGATCGCGGGTAGGTGAGTATAACTTTTTTTTTTTTTTTTAGCTTAGTTGTGGGTATTTTAATAGTATAAGTGGTTGTTAGGAGGGGGAATTATAACTATAAGGGAGAGGGCATTATGAACATAAGGGGGAGGTTATTTATATAAGGGCTATTAGGGGGCATCATTTATATTAGGAGGCATTATGAATGGTATGGTCATTGATATAAGGGGTCATTAGAGGTGCAGTATTTGTCAGGGGGAATCAGGGGCATAATATGAGGGGGCAATTAATTTAATTAAGGTGGCACTTGGACTTTATTAAGACTAAGGCCCCCACGTACCGGACTGCAGCAAAAATGCGCTGCAGGAAAAACCGCGGCAGTAACACATTGTGGTTTTTCCTGCATCGTTTTTCACAGAAGGTCCCCAGAGGTTACCTCTGTGAACTTTCTGCTTCCATTATACCTATAGGGAAACTGCCGGTGTTTCCATAGGTATAATTGACATGGTGCGATTTTCAAAACCGGAACGGTTTTGGAAATTGTAGTGTCTCCGCTGCACGTATGTTTTTCACAATGTGTGGATGGGATTTACTAGAATCCCATCCACTTTGCAGGAACTGTAAAATGTAGCATTTTTTTTCACGTGGTGTTTTCGCCACATGGGGCCCCATCCCTACATTGTGGTAAAATACGTGCAGTGGACATGCTGCGATTTACAAAACAGTCACGGTTTTGGAAATCGCAACATACCTAAGGAAACGCCGGCGGTTTCCCTGTAGATATAATTGAAGCAGAAAGTCCATAGAGGAAACCTCTGTGAACTTTCCGTGCAAAGCGCTGCAGGAAGAACCGCAATGCGTCGCTGCCGTGGTTTTTCTCACAGCGCTTTTTTGCAGCGGGACGCCATGTGGGGCCTTGGCCTTAAGGAGTTTTCCAGCTTATTTTTTATTGATGATCTATCCTTAGAATACAGTGCCTTGCGAAAGTTTTCGGCCCCCTTAAACTTTTCAACCTTTTGCCACATTTCAGGCTTCAAACATAAGGATATAACATTTTAATTTTTTGGTGAAGAATCAACAAGTGGGACACAATCGTGAAGTGGAATGAAATTTATTGGAGATTTTAAACTTTTGTAAAAAATAAAAAACTGAAAAGTGGGGCGTGCGATATTATTCGGCCCCCTTAAGTTAATACTTTGTAGCACCACCTTTGGCTGCGATTACAGCTGCAAGTCGCTTGGGGTACGTCTCTATCAGTTTTGCACATCGAGAGACTGAAATTCTTGCCCATTCTTGCCCATTGCTGTTTGTGAACAGCAGTTTTCAGCTCTTTCCACAGATTCTCGATTGGATTCAGGTCTGGACTGTGACTTGGCCATTCTAACACCTGGATACGTTTATTTGTGAACCATTCCATTGTAGATTTTGCTTTATGTTTGGGATCATTGTCTTGTTGGAAGATAAATCTCCGTTCTAGTCTCAGGTCTTTTGCAGACTCCAACAGGTTTTCTTCCAGAATGGTCCTGTATTTGGCTCCATCCATCTTCCCATCAATTTTAACCATCTTCCCTGTCCCTGCTGAAGAAAAGCAGGCCCAAACCATGATGCTGCCACCACCATGTGTGACAGTGGGGATGTGTGTTCAGGGTGATGAGCTGTGTTGCTTTTACGCCAAACATATCGTTTTGCATTGTAGCCAAAATGTTCGATTTTGGTTTCATCTGACCAGAGCACCTTCTTTCACATGTTTGGTGTGTCTCCCAGGTGGCTTGTGGCAAACTTTAAACGAGACTTTTTATGCATATCTTTGAGAAATGGCTTTCTTCTTGCCACTCTTCCATAAAGGCCAGATTTGTGCAGTGTACGACTGATTGTTGTCCTATGGACAGACTCTCCCACCTCAGCTGTAGATCTCTGCAGTTCATCCAGAGTGATCATGGGCCTCTTGGCTGCATCTCTCATCAGTCTTCTCCTTGTTTGAGATGAAAGTTTAGAGGGACGGCCGGGTCTTGGTAGATTTGCAGTGGTCTGATACTCCTTCCATTTCAATATGATCGCTTGCACAGTGCTCCTTGGGATGTTTAAAGTTTGGGAAATCTTTTTGTATCCAAATCCGGCTTTAAACTTCTCCACAACAGTATCACGGACCTGCCTGGTGTGTTCCTTGGTCTTCATGATGCTCTCTGCACTTTAAACAGAACCCTGAGACTATCACAGAGCAGGTGCATTTATACGGAGAATTGATTACACATAGGTGGATTATATTTATCATTATCAGTCATTTAGGACAACATTGGATCATTCACTGAACTTCTGGAGTGAGTTTGCTGCACTGAAAGCAAAGGGGCCGAATAATATTGCATGCCCCACTTTTTAGTTTTTTACAAAAGTTTAATATAACCAATAAATTTCGTTCCACTTCACAATTGTGTCCCACTTGTTGTTGATTCTTCACCAAAAAATTAAAAATGTATATGCTTATGTTTGAAGCCTGAAATGTAGCAAAAGGTTGAAAAGTTCAAGGGGGCCGAATACTTTCGCAAGGCACTGTAGATCATCAATAAGAGATAAGTGATTCCCCACTGACCAGCTGTATGAAGGGGTTATGGTGCCTGTTTATATCACACACTGTGTGTTTATAGTGACCGTGTGAGGTAATTATAGTCTTGTCACATAGACGTGTATAGGATGAGGTTATAGTTACATTATATGGCCGCTATGAAATGAATGACACCATGTACACAGAGACGGAGTCCCAGCACTTACACAGGCACCACGGTTCATTCAAACAGCTGATCCTAGGCTCCCGGGTATTGGAACCCCACTAATTTTTTAAACTTTTGTTTACCTTTTAATTAGGAAATGTTTGGGGCATTATTAAAAAGGAGCACTATTTAAAGGGGGTACACAGGGAAGTTATTAATTTAAAGATGCACTTGTGGGTATTATTCATTATGCGGGATGTTATATTATACATTTTATAATTGGGGCAGGATGGGTGTGCAGGTAAGGACAATGTGGGGCAGGTGCCTGGAAAAGTAAGGAGCCAAAGATGTCTGTGCTGCAAACTTTACAGAGACTGAAATAAATGATCATGACGGTCCAGATGAAAGAGACAGGGAATATGAACGTTTAGTCAGAGACGTCACCTGTAAGTCACTAAATGTTACTGCCCTGTATTCACCTAAATCGTCTGCAGAGCCCTGTGTCGAGCCAATATATACCACTATATGGTCACCGTATAGTGATAATATCGGTATACCTAAGTTGGGGGCCCACTTGGACATGTTCGCCCCCCCCCCCCCGTGATGAACCCCTAGCTACCCCTCTGTTGTAGGGGGATCGAGCCATGATAATTTCTGTCAAATCACAATGAAAATCCAGGGTGCAAAAATCAGGTGTTACAAATGAAACACTAGAGAATACTGAATAGAATATTATGTCTAAATATACACATCAGTGGCATAGCGAACGTGGTCGCAAGGGGTGCGACCATGCTCGGCAGGGTACGGGGCCCGAGGCCAGCTGGAGATGGCCGGGCCCCGGACCACAGATGCCAGCCCAGGGGAGGTAAGTAAAAATAATAAATACATATTCTCACCTCTCCTGGGCTCAGCATTCTTTCCAGGGCTCTTCCATCATGTGACTGAGGCCACGCCGAGGCCTGTGATTAGGCCCCAGCGGTCACATGGGGCGCAGAGGCATAATGAAATCAGTGCGCCCCACGTGACCGCTGAGGACCAATCACAGGCCTCAGCAGTGACCGAAGATGCTGAAGACAGCTGGAACGAGGATGCCCAGGAGAGGTTAGGCAAGGTGAGTATGAGTTTTTGTTATTTTTAATCACCTTCCCAGGGCCTCCGTTTATTATACTCTGAGGTCTGAAGAGACCCCAGAGTATAATAATATCACCAGAGCAGAGGTGGGCAGTTAGGAGCATATAATACTGTGTGGGGGCCACTGTGGAGCATATAATACTGGGTGGGGGCCACTGTGGAGCATATAATACTGTGTGGGGCCACTGTGGATCATAAAATACTGTGTGGGGGCCACTGTGGAGCATATAATACTGTGTGGGGGCATCTGTGGAGCATATAATACTGTGCGCGGGCCACTGTGGAGCATATAATACTGTGTGGGGGTCCACTGTGGAGCATATAATACTGTGTGGGGGCTACTGTGGGGCATATAATACTGTGTGGGGGCCACTGTGGAGTAGATAATACTGTGTGGTGATCACTGTGGAGCATATAATACTCTGTGGCGGCTACGGTGGAGCATATTATACTGTGTGGGGCCACTGTGGAGCATATTATACTGTGTGGGGGCCATTTTGGTGCATATAATACTCTGTGGGGGCCACTGTGGAGCATATTATACTGTGTGGGGGCCATTGTAGCGCATATTATACTGTGTGGGGGCCACTGTGGAGCATATTATACTGTGTGGGAGCCACTGTGGAGCATATAATGCTGTGTGGGGCCCCTTCACTATTTACATCACACACCATCTGTTTTATAGCAGCCGTGCACTATTATTAAAGGCTGTAATAACATTGTTTGGTGATTATAAAACTGATGCTGTGCAATGTAAATAGGAAAGGAGTCACGGTGCTCACAAATGCACCACAGTAGCTTCAAAGAATTGATCAGCAGGGACCCCAGGTGTTGGACCCCCACTGATCTCTTATATCTCTTAGACTGTTAGGACCCTGCAGATCAGCTGTTTCCCACAGCACGCAACTCAGTATTGTTTACATGCCAAGTGCTGTGCTGCTCACTAATCATATTCTTGATAACCGCAGTTGTGGTTACTACAGCTATATCCCTTTCAAGTATCTGAGATGCTGCTGCAGCATCCGTAAACGTTACTATCAAGAATTTGCTGTAGGGAGGGGGTAGGGGGCCCCGGACAAAAGTTTGTACCGGGGCTCACAAGACTTTAGTTACGCCACTGATGTTTTTTTATGCATGTGTCATCAGTATGTTACATTGGTACATGTGTATTTAAGTAATGTCGGGGGAGGTCAGGGGTAAAGCTGGTAGAGACATACCCCAAAAGACTTGCAGCTGTAATTGCAGCGAAAGGTGGCTCTACAAAGTATTGATATGGGTGCAGTGACCAGATGGAAGGTAACGCTGCAGTTGGGATTGCGGGGTGCAAACAGCGCAGACTTGTCAAGGTCTCTGGGCACGAGGGCGCAGCGCTGGTGCTGTCCCACGTTACCACCACTGGTACCGGTGATGAGGGGGCTGCACAAATGTTGGTGGTGATTGTTCCCCCGGGGCGCTTCCCCTATACTGTGCCGACTGGTGGTGTTTGGGGCGCCCTGATGTTGTCGGTGCAGAGTCAGACACAAGAGGTTGTAAAGTTGAACTTTTACTTCCATGGGTGTGGAGGCACAAATGCTTAAACAGTTTCTTCAATACAAAACAACGGGGTACGCCTGGTGACACAGCAAAGTCCTGGGGTGCAGGGTAGACTTGATGAAAGGTGTTCCTAGCCCCTTATACTTCAGTGTTACAGCCCTAAGGTGCGTCTGGGCTCCTATTTGGCTCATAGGAGGATGCCCACCATGATACTAGTACATAATATTCCCCACTCACGTTATGTGGTCCTGATAGCTCAGAGTTTCGGGGTGCAATAGTCAGGGTGGCAGGATATTCCACAGGTCTGGCCTTGGCCCCTGGATCCTGTGATACTTGCTATGGAGCACGTGTTCCAGAATGTTCTCTCCACAGTCTCATGCTGACAAGATAATGATGCTTGACTTCCTTCAGGGCGATGGCTAGGCAGACAGGGGACAGGATCTTCTGAATAGCTGGAGTATGTCAGCTCTCCAACCTTCCTGGGCCTGTCTAGGACTTGAGATTCCTGCACTAAACTCACTGCTTTCTTCACAGGACATCACACTTATCTCCTCACCTCCTCCTCCTAACACTCCACACTTCTAACTCCTCACACGCAGGACCTTCCTGCAGGGGTGTTACCATGGGGACCCAGTGATCAGCTGACTCCTCCCCTTTTCCCAGGCGATGTCCTCCCATTGGACATTGGGTTACTATTCAATCCTATGGGAGGTGTAATGCATGTGTGAGGCTCACTAGGTGGCGCTGTGTTGTGTGAGACTCAGGACCCCCTGCTATGTCACACAGGCTATGAAGCAACAGGAAATAATACAATGCACAGAGATCACCCTCAGCCCAGCCATAGCCAGCTCTGGGATGCCACATGGGGGGCTGAATACTTTTGCACATCACACTTTTCAGATTTTTATTTGATTAAAATTTTGAAAAATATGTATCATTTTCCTTCCACTATAGGCATAAACAAAAAGTGATCATAGAAGACACTTTCTGAACATATGATAATAATCAAGTGAAAGTTATAACAATAGTGAGATAGTGAATAAGGTAATGGCCAAATATTGAAGGCAGCACAGCATATAAAGGCTATAGATTACAAATCAATCCAGCAAAGTAGATATAGAAAAAAATATCCACAGGATTATAAATAAATCATCAGATCAAGAGTGTATTCTCGTGATATAATACCTGTAGATGAGGTAGACATGGTGAATGCAGACTCCAGCAAACAGAAAAGGACCCCGGTGTAGAGGGACCACCTCTACACATTTCGCCAACCTGGCTTCCTCAGGAGGTGTCATTTTATTTCTACTTCACAATTATGTGCTACTTTGTGTTCGTCTATCACCTAAAATCTCAATAAAATACATTTAAGTTTGTGGCTGTAAAGTGACAAAATGTTAAAAAGTTCAAGAGGTATGAATACTTTTGCAAGCCACTGTAGTAGGTGCTAAGTAATTAGATCATAAATAATTGGTTAGACCATATAGATATTCTTACATGGGTGGTCAAAACCCGCTTTAATCTCTCTATCAGAGTTTACAATCGTATAAATGTGGGATAGAGTGTAAAGGATATCTTAGGAAGTATAAATAACTATAAAACTTCACTTTTATTAAATATAGAATAAAATGAAATAGGCCAGGAACGAACAGAACATGAATAATAAACAGAAAAAATGTCTGAGATGGGACAGGACAAATATTTAGAGTGTGGTATCACATGTGAAGATTCTGTACCAGATCGAAATCTGGAGATTCCACCAATCCAATTTATTGTGTAACCACATAAGACAGAAAGTGGAGTGGTGGAATCTCCAGACTTCGATCTGGTACAGAATGTTCACATGTGATACCATACCTAGGTGGTAGAGGACAACTGGGTGACAATCCCTTCTATAGATAAGTGTTACACAGAACAGGACAAGACATACACCACAGAAGAGGCGTCAGCAAGCTAAGGTCAAACCAGAAAGACAAAACAGTACCAAATCGAAATCCAAAGAGAAGTCAAGAGCCAAAAAGCAGAGGTCAGTAATTACATAACAAGAGCAAGGGCAATGCTTAGCAAGGTCAGAGACACAATAGCCAGCAAACATATGTGGGCTGATGACCTGGGAAGGAAGTCCAGAACCCGCCCCAGGCTTGATTGACAGATAGGCTGTCAATCACAAAGCACACAAAGGTAACCCTAACCATGCCAACACAAAATGACCAGAGTCCAGGAGCAGGCAATCATGAGCGGACACGCCTCCTGCGCCATACAATGCATCCAGAGGATGGTGCAGAAGTTCGAACGGGTGAGGACGTAACAGATGGTCCATTGACAACTGCCTCCAACAACCCAGACTTTCCCGCAGAGCTCTGCTCACCCTTCCTCACCCATACAAATTTTGGCTAAAGAATTCCAAGAATTCCAGGACAAGTACAAACAATAATCCAATTCCTAAAACTCCCATTCCTTCGCTTTTTAGTGTAAAGCCCAGGAATCCCAGAATCACAATCAAACCTAGAACCCCTGGTAATTCCAAACCAAGAAACCCTACACACAATCCTCTCTTACCCAAGAAGGCCCCATCTACTAACAGTGTTACAACTAAACCATCCCCGTCTACTCAAGCCACTAATTTAGTTATACCAGAAATATTAATCCGCAGCTCACATTCAATAAATCCAACAGGCCTTCTCAACTCACAAATATGTGTCTGGATACACATCCACCAACATCTTTATCCTTCCCCCCCCCACCAAGTTTACTTCAGTCAAACCCACACTCATGCAATTTACCTCAAAGTCAACGACCTCAAATATATCAACCAATGGAGTTCACGCAGACTCACCCTCATTATCTTAGATATTTATCAATTCCGATTCAACCTCACACCTACCTCCTAGTCATTCATCTATAGAGGAAACACTTGACGATTCACTCATCACCATTTACAATAACCCTTTGTCTGCCTCTCAATTACAAAAAGTCTTTACATTCTCTGACAATGGTATCGATACCATCAATAATAGCAAACTGTCTCTACTGAATACATCTGAGTCTTTTTTAGGACTTCCTCCGAAACTCACACCCCTACATTCATTCTAAACCCAACGTACACCAAAATATCGGACTACTACAGCCCAGTAAGCCTGAAATGAAAACTAAAGCATTCCCCAATTCAAGAAACCATACTAAAAGATCCAGAGGGTGTAGAGAGGGCAGAAAACATAGGATCAACAAATCCAAACCCAGATGCCAAAAGAAACAAAAACTCACCAATAACATCTTCAACCTCTCCAGTTATTCACTAAGAGCGAAAGAAACGAGCCTACTATCTAAGGGACTCTCTTTCTGCCCAGACCAGAAACCAGATGACTTGGATCTTTTCATTGACCTACACACGTAGATAAGGAAGTTGACATTAACTTGTCATTTCGCCTTAGTTTCTAAAAACCAACCTACCACCATCCACTCGGACAGTCCTTCCACGATTAACACAACCATACTAAATAACAACCATAACACACCATATTAAATATCATGAACTCATTATTAACGTCCATACTAAGGGGATCTTGACAGATAAGGAAAAAGGTTTTCCTATATCTCAATTCTATCATTTACCTAAAGTGCATAAAAATTTAGAAAACCCACCTGGAAGACCAATCATCTCTGGAGTTAGTGCACTAACAAGGAATCACTCACATTACATAGATTTACAGCTACAGAAACCCCCCCATTTTCCTTTTTATTTTATTTTTTTTTTTTATATTTTTTCTTCTCTTCTTTTTTCTCTATTTATCTATTTTATTTTAATCTAGGCAGGCCGGGGCCGCCCCCTCCTCTCTCCCTCCCACACTCCAAATCCCCACAACAAATAATAAAAAAAATAAAACCAATTCCGCCCCCCCCTCCCACCAATTAAATCTTATTTTTTATTAATATAGATTTTATTTTTCATTTAATTTTTTTTTTTTTTTTAGTGAAAATGGAGAAAAACAGATGAGAACTCCTCACCACTTCAAAAAAAAATAAATTATTTTTTATGTTGGTTGGGTGTTGTATATATTTTTGTGTCTTTGGGGGGAGGGGTGTACCCTCCACCTTAAAAAGTTGAGGTGTGGGGGGGTGGCGCCCCCACCAAAAAAATAAAAATTTATTTCTTTGTATTGTTTTTTTTGTTTCTTTGAATGTTTGGTTGGTGGATTTTTTTAAAAACCCACCCCCCCCCCCCCCTGTGGAGGAGAGGGGGGGGGGAGCCACAAGAAAAAAAAAGGGGGGTGGAAAGCCTCTTTGAAGAAAGGTGGGCTTTGGCTTGTGAAAAAACCTGTAAGTCATTGAAGAAGAAATTGACAAAAGCCCCCGTTCTGGCCTATGCTGATGCACAGAAGCCATATGTGCTACATGTAGATGCCAGCTTTGAAGGATTAGGTGGTGTGCTGCACCAAGAATACCTGGCTGTGTTATGGCCTATTGCTTTCATAAGTCACAGTCTTTCTATCAGTGAGAAAATAATCCAGTGCATAAATTTGAGTATTTGAATTACATGACTACTTATACAGAGCCACGTTTGAAGTAAGAACAGATAACAATCCACTGACATACATCTTGTCAACCGCTAAACTTGATGCTACAGGACTTTGCTGGTTGACAGCTTTATCCAACTATCAATTCACACTCAGGTATAAACTAAGATCATTGGGGCAGATGCTCTATCAAGACGGCCTAGATTACCTAGACTGGAAGTAGTGGATGAATCTGAAAAAGTGCCAAGTCCTGGAGTAGGAGCTTTGTGTACCATGGCTGCTGTAGTTGAAGACCGAGTAGCCTTTTCTGAAACTTGACTTATTCACTCTTTTGGAGAAGGTCCCGAAGATGTACCAGACATGTTTCCCCACCCCCCCCCCCTAGAAACCCTTTAAAGTGTTTCTTTATATCTAAAAGGAAAAAATTGGGGGTAAAAAAACGGACCCTTTAATTGGACCTCTTTAAAAAACAGTGAGTTCTCAAGAAAGAGAAATGTTAAAGACCTCTCCACCATCCGAATGCAGCCCACTTCCACGAGATTGGGAGAATTTTGAAATAGACAAAAGTCTAATTTATCGTGTGGAGTTGTATCATGATCACCCTGGAAGGTGCCAGCTTGTTATCCCAAGTTGCTTTCAGAAAATGATTTTCTGAAGTCTGTATGATTATCATTACAGATGAGCGAATTGAAGCTGCAGAAGTGGAAATCGATCCGAATTTCAGGAAATCTTCGAATCACCACGATTCCAGATTTCCTCACGCTTCGATGCATCGAATCGCATTTTTTTATAAAATGGCCACTGCACATGTTAGGACAAGGGGGAAGGGACTCTGGGAGCGCGGGATCACCCACAATGCCAAGCGTGCAGCTAATCAGCAGCCAGCAGGGCCTGTGATGTCACAGCCCTATAAAAACCCTTGGCCATTTTAGGTACAGTCATTCCACATTGCTCTTACTGTAGGGACAGACATTGGCAGGAGCTAGGAAAAGACTTAGAAAACATATAGAAGTTCAGGGAAAGAGGCTGAGCCTTAGAACTGTAGGGAAGGATAGGGAGGAACTGAGAGAAGAATTTGGGGTGGTTGCTGGGTCATTTACAGCAAGAATTTGCAGCATAATTCAAATTGCAGCACTCACTGACATTATATTGCTGCTCATTACTCATATCTGAGTCTTGAAGGTGAAACGCAACAAGTCTTTTGCAGGGCTGTACAGCAAAAAATTGAGAATTATCATACACTAATATCTGCACGTGTCTGTAAAAAACACCTTTTTAAAGGTGTTTATTATAAGGAGCTTATTCACTGTTCTTCCACAGCATAACATTATATTTGTCAGTACTATTGTGCCAAAGAAAACTGAATTATCATCCAATAACATCTGTACGTACTGTATCTGTAAAAAAAGTCTTTTTAAAGGCATTTATTATAAGGGGCTTATTCATTGTTCTTCCAAGGCATAACATTAATCAGTACTATTGTGCCAAAGAAAACGTAATTATTATCCAATAATATCTGCACGTATCTGTAAAAAAAGCCTTTAATGTGGGGAAAGACATAACGACCATATTCGCCATTTTGTTACCAGTATAAAGTTGCAGGCCATTTATCAAAACAGTATTGTCAATAATACTTCAGTAATTCAATAATTCTTAGCGGTTATTATACTTATATAAAGGTGTTTATTGCTGTCTAAACCCATAAGGAGGACCATATTCGCCCTTTTGTTGCCAGTATAAATTTGCAGGCCATTTTTAAAAACAGTATTGTCAATAATAATTCAATAATTCTTAGCGGTTATTATCACTTATTTAAGGTGTTTATTAGTGTCTAAACCCATAAGGAGGACCATATTTTCCATTTTGTTCCCATTGTGCTGATGGAGCCCATACTGCTCCTGCCACCCCCACCCCCTCCCATAGCTGCCATGCCAGTGCAAGTTGAGCTCTCAGGGCCCCCCTGGTCAGACATGCGAGAGGATGGACGATGGCACAGATAGGCAGCGGCTAACTTACTACATAGGATATCTCTATAGTAGTTCAGTTTGTCCTCCTTCTCAGCGGGTGTAAAAAAGGCCCCCATTTTTCCCCGGTAGCGAGGGTCTAACATGGTGGAGAGCCAGTAGTCATCCCTCTGCCAAATGGTGACAATTCGACTGTCACTGCACAAGGAAGTCAGCATGCTTCGGGCCATTTGCGCAAGTGACTCAGAGGGACTCCACCCATTTGGCCCATTTTGCTCCAACGTCCTCCTCCTCCAGTTCAGTCCCCACAGGGCTCATGTGGCCACATCTCCAGTCCCCTGACCACCAAGATTGAAAAGAATCTTTTCCAGGATGTGAATCAGTGGAATGATGTTGTTCATCCCATAGTCTTGGCGACTGACTAACAACGTGGCCTCCTCAAAGGGAACGAGCAAACGGCAGGTGTCGCACATGAGCTGCCACTGGCTAATGTTAAAGTTACAGTTGTACTAAAGCCACAGGAAACTTAGTCAAAGTTAAAGGAAAAATGAATGCAGCACATTATCAGCAAATACTGGAGGTAAATTTGCACTCTTCAGCCAGGAAGCTGTGCATGGGACGTACTTGGACGTTCCAACATGACAACGATCCAAAACACAAGGCCAAGTCGACATGTAATTGGCTATAGCAGAATAAAGTGAAGGTTCTGGAGTGGCCATCTCAGCCACTCTGGGGAGATCTCAAGCGCACAGTACATGCAAGACAGCCCAGGAATTTACAGGAACTGGAGACTTTTTGCCAAGAAGAATGGGCAGTTTTACCATCTGAGAAAATAAAGAGCCTCATCCACAACTACCACAAAAGACTTCAAGCTGTCATTGATGTTAGAGGGGGCAATACACAGTATTAAGGACTGGGGTATGTGAACTTTTGAACAGGGTCATTTTGATGTTTTTGGTTGTCATTATGATTTAAAAAGAGAAAACACAAGTTTGACAATAAATGGCTTCAACCAACCACTAACCATGAGTGGAGAAAAAGTTTTTGTGTTATCATTCATATTCTCTGAAAAAAAGGCCCAAAAAAAACAAAAAATCTGCCGGTGTATGTAAACTTTTTAGCACAACTGTACAGAGGAGAGTACCTCTGTCCGCTTGGATGATAAAAAAATCGTTTATGGCTTTTCCCTGTTCATATAGTCGATCCAACATATGGAGGGTGGAATTCCAACGGGTGGAAACATCGCATATCAGCCTATCTTGTGGTAGGCCGTTCCGCCGCTGAATCTCAAGGAGTGTGTGCTTATCGGTGAACGAGTGGGTGCAAAGTTTCCTTGACATTTTTAGGATGTCTTGCAGATGGGTGGAACACTTAAGGAAACACTTAACAACCAGATTGAACACGTGCGCCATGCAGGGCGCATGGCTCAGACCTCCTTGACGATGCGTCGACACCATGTTCTTCCAGTTGTCGGTCTCCATGGTTCCGATTTTGAGGTGTCGCGGAGAAAGCCAGGATTCAATTTCTTGAGAAAGGACACAGAGCAGTTCCTCCCCTGTGTGACTCCGTTCGCCCAGGCAAAAAAGGTGTAGAACAGCGTGACACCGCTGTGACCTGCACATGTGGTATGGAGCACTGTGGAGCACTGTGAATTGTCCCTGCAGTGGAGGCAGAGGCTGACATTGTTGCAGGACCAATGGCGTGAGAACATGGAGGCTAAAGCTGCGTCACCTGTCCAAGTTGCTGGTGTGTCTGGGCAGGCACCACATTAACCCAGTGGGCCGTAAATTAAATATATTGTCCTTGACCGTAGTTACAGCTCCACACGTCAGCGCTGCTGTGCACTTTGGCAGACACTGATAGGCTAAAGGACTGGCCCACCTTCTCTTTTACATATTTGTGCAGGGCTGGTACTGCCTTTTTGGCAAAGAAATGACAGCTTGGGACTCTCCACCTCGGCTCGGCACAAGCCATCAGTTCTCTGAAAGGTGCAGAGTCCACCACTTGGAAAGGTGGAACTTGGACAGGAGCACATTCAGCTTCTTTACCATTGGATGAGTGCACGCATACTGTTGTCTCTTCGAAATCGCTTCTGTGATGGATTGCTGACGCAGCGACTGACTAGGAGGAGGAGGAGTAGCAGGAGCATCACGACCAGCAGATGATGGGAAGGACACATAGCTTCCTTTGGCTGAGGTGGTGGAGCCTTGATTGCCTGAAATGGGGTGCGTGCCACTGGGTGCTGCAGCGATTGCTGCGGCAGGCTGGACCACCACATTGGATCCACAGCTCTCCCAGGTCACTTTATGGTGACGCTGCATATGTTGACGCAGAGCTGTGGTGCCAACATTGGCACCCTGGCCACGCTTCACCTTCTGCCCACAGATTGAACATATGGCCATGTTGACCTCCCCCTGTGGCTTTACAAAAAACTGCCACACCGCCGAGTAACTGACTGCTACAGCTACTGCCCCCTTGAACCCCTGCACCACTGCTTTCCAGGCAGGTAGGCTGCTGCGAAGTGGGTGGTATACCCCGGGCACATTTAGCTCCCGACCTCACACTGCTGCCACCCTGCTGACTCATGCGCAAGCTGCAACCCTCTTTTCCTGATGACGATGAAGCCCCTCCCAATTACGATCGGCTATATTGTCATCCACTACTGTCTGCAGTTCACTGATGTCCTCCTCAACACCAGCTCCCATGCCACTCTCCTCATCACTACTTGCCCGCCTAACGGAGGAAGCGGTGGATGTCTCCTCCAGATCTTGGCTGAGCAGTAGCTGCTGACTGTCCTCTACACTTACCCCAGTCCCATGTGTCCCCTGCCTTGGGATAACCTTAGACTCTGACCTATCCTTGAAGCCACACATCCAAACCCTCAACACCTCCTGCCGCCTTCAACTCAAGAATATCCATCGAATCCACTCCTTCCTCACCCCAGAAACTACAAAGATGCTAGTCCATGCCCTCATAATCTCCTGCTTAGACTACTGTAACACCCTTCTCCATGGCCTCCCAGCAAATAATCTCGCCCCCTCCAGTCCACCTTAAATTGCGCCGCTCGCTTAATACACCTCTCCCCCCGTTCTTCATCGGCCGCTCCCCTCTGCCAATCCCTTCACTGGCTACCTGTTGCCCAGCGAATAGAGTTCAAATTATTAACGCTGACATATAAAACCATCCATAACCTGTCCCCTCCATATATCTCTGACCTAAACTCCCACTACCTGCCCGCTCGTAACCTCCGATCCTCCAAAGACCTCCTACTCCGCTCTGCTCTTATCTGCTCTTCACACAACTGTCTCCAAGACTTCTCTCGTGTATCCCCCATACTCTGGAACTCATTACCAAGACACATAAGACTGACCCCCACAATCACAAGCTTCAAGAAGGCCCTGAAGACTCACCTATTCAGTAAGGCCTACAATCTCCAATAACACTACTGTCTCCATACCACCACCTGAACAGCCTCTAACCCTACCTTCTGTCTCTATCCCTCTTCCCTCATAGATTGTAAGCCGTTGTGGGCAGGGCCCTGTATCCTACTGTGCCAGTTGGTCACTGTTAGCATTATCTGTTTTGTATATCTTGTGTACCGTATGTTAACCTTCAAATGTAAAACACCATGGAATTAATGGCGCTATATAAATAAACAATAATAATAAATAATAATAATAATACCTCCTCCTCACTGTACAGTGGATCCGAGCCCACAGCATAGTGTACTTCTCTAGATGCGGGAACAGAAAAGGACGGAGGCATGTTGTGGACAGGTGAGGGCACAGGGCCTGCTGCCGGTCCATGCCAACTAAGGGTTGTGTTTGACAAACCCACTGACTCTTGGCTGGGGGTGTCTGATGTGACTTGGGATGAATTGGTTGACCGAGTCAACCAGTCTACAACCGTTAGGTTGCTGGTCAAGACACGACCGCTACTTGACACTGGGAGCTCAGGCCTCTCTAACTGACCCCTGCTGCCACGCCCCCTTACTCTGCTGCGACCTGTGCCAGAAACATCTCTGTCTGACATACTGTTCGATGAAAAAATGTAATTGCAAAGGGCAAAAAGGCCTGTTATTTTCTACTTTGAAGAGAACGGCAAATATGTCCCTTATTTCTTTCCCCACTAATGAACCCCTATAAAAAAAAGCATGATAAAGCAGAGATTTGTGGCTCCGAATTATTGAATTATTGACAATTCTGTAATAATAAATGGCCTGCAACTTTATACTGGGAACAAAATGGCGAATATGGTCTTCCTTATGGGTTTCCACACTAATAAACACCTTTAAATAAGGTGTATGCTTCTCCAGTATACAATATGTGCAGGAAACAACGGTGTCACGCTGTTTTACACATCGTTTTCCTGGGCGAACAAAGTCACACAGGGGAGGAACTGGGTCACTGTATGTCCTCCTCCTGCTGCTTCCCACTGGGTCACTCTGTGTCCTCCTCATGCCACTGCTACTGGGTCACTGTATGCCCTCCTCATGCCACTGCCACTGCTGGGTCACTGTATGTCCTTCTAATGCTGCTGCCACTGGGTCACTGTATGGCATCCTCATGCTGCTGCCAACTCCACATTATATCACCCTGCCACTCTGTGGTCTCCTCATGCTGCTCAAAATCCAAAATAATAATCACAATAGACTTGACAGAATTAATACATAACTTTTAATAATAAATCAGATAAAATAAAAAATTCAACCCTAAGCCAAAATAAATTACCTAATTACCTGTTGGTAGCACAATATTGAATAATCCAAACACGGCAGCCTGGTAAAGATAAATAATAATAACCAGGACTTACCGTGATTCAGATAAAACCAACACGAACGACACAAAAAATGGTGGATGGGTGAAAGGCTGTCAGGGCAGGTCTTTGTTGATCAGAAAAGGCTGATAAGGGACCCAAACACAGGTAAAAATCTTACCCTAAATGTTAGCAGCGGATTAATCTTTGACTGTCCAGGCGTTCAACAGTAAACAGATATTTATTGAGGAACAAGAATAATACACTGTATTCTGTAATTTATGATCTCAGTTACTTGTCTGTGAGCTCCATGTGCTCTGCTCTATGCTGTAGCTACACAAAAACAAAAAAACAGAGAGGAACTTCCTGGTTTTGTTACTCTAGCCCCTACCTTTTTAACAGAGCTTTATTAACAACTTAACACTATGCCTAGAGACAGAAGCTTATGCAGTTCTAAACATATAAATAGTAGTTGTTGCAATACAGGCAATAGTAAACATTATTCCAACACTAAAACAATGCCCTACAAAGTATAGCGGAGGCCTAGTATACCCTAAAAGCCTATCTTGGGGCCACCGCCCTATATAGCATGCAGCCCCGACCGGAACCTGACCCTATTACAGAGTTGGTGAGCATTTGGGGGATATCCGTCACAACTGGGATACCCCCCTTGCTCGCCATATTCGTTTGGAGCATCAGGGCAATGCCTCATGTATCAAATTCATGGGCATCGATATGATTAAACCTCCTGTACGTGATGGCAACTGGGACTGGCTGGTTACCCAGGCAGAAACGAAGTGGATATTTCATTTGCACACTGTGACCCGTAGTGGCTTGAACGAACAGCTAAGCTTTACATCATTTATTTAATGTAGTTCATTTTTGTGATTGTTTTTTATCCTGATGCCATTAATATTATTGGTGATGGTGTCTCTTGTGATATATCCAGTTTTTCTCCTGCCGAAATGCTTATTATATAGTGTGGGTATATTTAGTACCTGCATTCTTTTGTGTTTACATGGCCTCTTGTTGCTATTTAGCTTTTACTTATAGAGGGATCAGTAATACACATGGTGGGTTGGCATTCATCAGTATATATACTCGTATGTAGCCATAGACACCCACTGGCAGCGCTACTTTGTTGTCAGCGAGCGCTTTTTCCTTCACTTTCCTTTTGCGCATGCGCGGACCGGAGATTGTCAGATTACACATACTACGTGCTCCCTGTTCTCCTGGTATACGGCGTCAGCGCTGAATCTCTATACTGTGAATGTCCACCGCATTTATTCAACCTGTACTGATTACTATTTAAGTAAGTAGCGTCCCTTATGTCCACAGGTATATTTGGCACTCCATATATCCTGGGGGGAGATTTTTTATAGCGTTCTAACTGTGCTATTTCTTCCCTTCTCTTTGCATTGAGACTATTTATGATTATGTCTGCATGATTAATCGTTGTTATGGTTCTAGTGCATTTGGCCATTTTTGTGAAATTCTGTGTAGATAATTTGGCATTAAAAAACTGCTTTGTCTTCACATTTATTATGGCATATTTGTATACTTAAACGTTTCCTAACATTTTAATCCCCTGATGAGATTAACGAAACATGCATGTCGGGATTACATGTATGGATTGTTTGGAATTTTTGGTATTTGCATTTTTGTAACAGAGGCGCTTTTATATTGTACCTGTTGTTCTAGCACTTTATATATTTGTTAGGGTGAATGTAGGGATTGTATATAATAGGGTCAGGTTCCGGTTGGGGCTGCATGCTATATAGGGCGGTGGCCCCGAGATAGGCTTTTAGGGTATACCAGGCCTCATTGTTTTAGGGTAAGATTTTTACCTGTGTTTGGGTCCCTTATCAGTCTTTTCTGATCAACAAATACCTGCCCTGACAGTCTTTCACCCATCCACCATTTTTTGTGTCGTTCATGTTGGTTTCATCTGAATCACAGTAAGTCCTGGTTATTATTATTTATCTTTACCATTCCAGGCTGCCGTGTGTGGATTATTCAATATTGTGATACCACCAGGTCATTTATTTTGGCTTAGGGTTGAATTTTTTCTACTTGGGTGCGGCCTATGCACTTTTTATCTGATTTATTACTAAAAGTTATGTATTAATTCTGTCAAGTCTATTGTGATTATCATTTTGGATTTTGTATTGTATCGGATAATCTTTATTCTATCCATTGCATCATATTCTTTTTGGATCTCCTCATGCTGCTGTCAACTCCACATTATATCGCCTTGCCACTCTGTAGGCATCTATGTGAAATTGGCGGACGAGGGTGTAAAAGGAGTGCATTCATTAATGCTACAGTAGGATGTTGAGCCTCTGCATGATTCCTTCTACCTGGCACTAACATGGACCTGTAAGGCTGGGTTCACACTTGAGTTAGTTGATTAGTTTTGGCCCCATAAATGTCCAAATAAGCGAAGCGTGCGGTGGTTCTAAGAGCGACGCCTGTCATGTGCGTGTCATTTTGACTCACAGTATTGTTTCACTACCACAGTAGGCTCCCTATGCGTGTTACTGCAAGACATTATGTTCTACACCACTATACAGGCTCTCTGAAGCCAGGAAATAGGTGTTTTTTAGCGATATTCGCCGCAAATTAATTCAAAAAAAAAAAAATTTTTTTTTTTTTTAAAAAAAAAAAAAAAAAAAAAAAATTTAATTATTTAAATTTTTTTTATTTTTTTTTTTATTTTGGTGAGGGAAGAAAAGAAAAGGATAAAAAAAAAAAAAAAAAACCAAACAAAAAAAAAAAGGAGGGTAATGTCTCTGTGGTGGGTGTGAAAAAAGTTAGAAAAGAAGAAGAATATTAGAGTGAGCAGGGTCTCTGGGAGAAAAAAAAAGAGGGGGGCCCAAAAATTTTGTTTGCAAAAACTTTTTTTTTATTAACAACTTTTATAGAGGATTTTGAAATGTTTTTGTGGTAACCGACCACTTTACACGATACGCCCAAGCCCTTCCCACTGGGGATCAAAAAGCAGTTACCGTTGCAAGAGTGCTTTGGGAAAAGTATTTTATCCATTATGGCTTAACACACCGATTGCATTCTGATCAAGGTCCGGATTTTGAGAGTAACCTGATCAAAGAGTTGCTTCAGTTGTTGAACATCCGCAAAAGCCGGACGACTCTTTACCATCTGGAGGGAGATGCCCTTCCTGAAATATTTAACAGGACTGTACTTTTTGTGCTTGGTACCTTACGAATTGAGGATAAGAGTTCCTGGAGACGAAAAGTGGAAGCTATGGTGCATGCCTATAATAATACAAGGCATGAGAGCACAGGATATTCACCATATTTTGGAAGAGAGCCTAGGCTGGGAGTCTCTACCGATGGTATCAGTCATCGAGATCATTAGCAATATGTGGCACGTTTGAAAGAAACACTTAAGAGTGCTTATCAGCTGGCTGAGGAAAATGCGTCCAAAGTGGATGAAGGAAATAAAAGGAGATTTGATCTTCGAGTAAGATACCGAGGATTGAACCCTGGTGTCCGTGTTCTGCTACGGAATTTGGGAGCATCTGCAAAACATAAGCTGGCTGATCGATGGCAGAGTGAACTCTTTACAGTGGTGGATCAGTTGCCCGGGATACCAGTCTACAAGATAAAAGGATGGGACGGGAGGATCAGAACTTAGCATAGAAATCATTTATTGCCTATACCTCAGATTGATGGTACAGATATCTCCAATGACTGCTCGGCCTGCGATTCTCCCCAGCCCTTGGCCGATATTTCACCTGACCTTCCTGATATTATTGAGAGTGATTGGACTGTTGCTCCTGAAGTTCCTAGCTCACAAGTATCTTCTCCTTCAGGGAGATGTATGAACCCTCAAACTCCAGAATTCGTGCCTAGATCTTTGTCTATGGATGAACAAGGATCTAGCTCTCCCACGCTACCAGCACCATCCCTACAAAATAACATAGCCTACTTTACTGGGGTGGGGGGTAAACTTAAAAAAAAAAAGAGAAAGAAGAAGAGAAAAAGGAAGGAGACACACACCCACATATATATAAAAATAAAAGAGAGAAAAAAATTTTTTTTGAGACAACAATTTGATGTATTTTTTCTAAAAAAAAAAGAGGAGGGGGGGGAATATTATATATAATGTAGATTACAAAAAAAAAAGAGAAAAAAAAAAAAAATATATAAAATATTTTTTTTTTTTTTTTTTTTTTTGTTTTTTATTGTAGAAAATAAGTTTTTTGTTAACAAAAAAAAAAAAAAACGTGTTTTTTTTTTTTTTAGGGGTTTTTTTTTTCTCCAACAATTTATTTATAGTAGGGGCCCTTTTTAAAATTTTTTTTAATTTAAAAGACACCCGACCACAACCTCAAACAGTCACACTCCAAACTACACTATGGTGAAGACCAAAGAGCTGTGGAAGGACACCAGAAACAAAATTGTAGACCTGAACCAGGCTGGGAAGACTGAATCTGCAATACGCAAGCAGCTTGGTGTGAAGAAATCAACTGTAGGACCAATAATTAGAAAATGGAAGACATAAAAGACCACTGATAATCTCCCTCGATCGCTGGCTCCACGCAAGATAACACCCCGTGGGGTCAAAATGACCACAAGAACGGTGAACAAAAATTCGAGAACCACATGAGGGGACCTAGTGAATGACCTGCTGAAAGCTGGGACTAACGTAACAAAGGCTACCGTCAGTAACACACTACGCCGCCAGGGACTCAGATCCTGCAGTGCCAGATGTGTCCCCCTGCTTAAGGCAGTACATATCCAGCCCCATCTGAAGTTTGCTAGAGAGCATTTGGATGTTCCAGAAGAGTATTGGGAGAATGTCATATGGTCAGATGAAACCAAAGTAGAACTGTTTGGTAGAAACACATCTCGTCGTGTTTGGAGGAGAGTGAATGCTGAGTTGCATCCAAAGAACACCATACCTACTGTGAAGCATGGGGGTGTCAACATCATGCTTTGGGGCTGTTTCTCTGCAAAGGGACCAGGACCACTGATCTGTGTACATGAAGGAATGAATGGGGCCATGTATCGTGAGATTTTGAGTACAAACTTCCTTCCATCAGCAAGGGCATTGAAGATGAAACGTGGCTGGGTCTTTCAGCATGACAATGATCCCAAGCACACCACCAGGGCAATGAAGGAGTGGCTTCATAAGAAGTATTTCAAGGTCCTGGAGTGGCCTAGCCAGTCTCTATATCTCAACCCCATAGAAAACCTTTGGAGGGAGTTGAAAGTCTGTGTTGCCCAGTGACAGCCCCAAAAAATATCATTGCTCTAGAGGAGATTTGCATGGAGGAATGGGCCAACATACCAGCAACAGTGTGTGCCAACCTTGTGAAGACTTACAGAAAACGTTTGACCTCTGTCATTGCCAACAAAGGATATATAACAAAGTATTGATATGTACTTTTGTTATTGATCAAATACTTATTTTCCACCATAATTTGCAAATACACTATTTAAAAAATCAGACAATGTGATTTTCTGGATTTGTTTTCTCATTTTGTCTCTCATAGTTGAGGTCTTCCTATGATGTCAATTACAGGCCTCTCTCATCTTTTTAAGTGGGAGAACTTGCACAATTGATGGCTAACTAAATACTTTTTTTCCCCATTGTAGTTTGGGGGATCCCAGATACTACTCAGCCATTTATATTATGCTTGGGTGGGTGCAGTGTCCACTTTAGAACAATATGTTACCAATTTTCGCTCCCACAGGCATGTATGCCTATTGTTGTGCCTCTGTAAATGCAAAAGCAACCATATTGATATTGTCAATGGTAATGTTGACTGTATACCATGACTTTGTGTGTCTTTGATGTGACAAAGATTTCACCAAAGGGAGAGTGTAGGGACCTGCTAGTACTACTAAGATATAGTGTATTTAGCCTCTCTGCCCCTGCTGCTTGGCCTCATGAGGAGTGGGCCAAAATACCTGATGAGAGGTGCAGAAGTCTCATTGACAGTTACAGGAATCGTTTAATTGCAGTGATTGCCTCAAAAGGTTGTGCAACAAAATATTAAGTTATGGGAATAAAGGGTAATTGGAAAGATTGCACTCCGTGCAGTTTATTGTCTTTATTGTCTTATACTATTTATAGAAATTTCCTGACTGCACATATTGTTGTTTTTCTCAGACTATATATATTATTTACATTAATTTTCTAGTTACATACTGTATATAGTTTATATTGTTTTAAATTGGGCTATTACTTTTTTATTATGTGGCATTTTATATAGACAGCCTCACAGAAGAAATATCTTCTTCTTTTTGAGTCTATACAGTGTCTGTATTATTTATAAAACTTTTTGACTATACATATTATTGTTTTTATTGAGTTGTTCCTGATCATATACAGTATACTATTTATATGGATATTTCAGTCATCTCTATTATTTATACTGCTGTATATTATTTTAGACTCAGCTATCACAGTTCTAAGTTAGGTGATACTCGCAAACACATATTTTTATTGCAATTTTAATTCCTGTAAATGAAATGCATGTTTTTTGTTTTATTTTGTATTATTTATGTAGATCTGATGAAGGGGTGCGTTCTCCTGAATGCAATAAAAACCCCGAAACGCGTTATCTAATTAAAGCTTGAATCCTTTTTCTACCCTGTGATCATCCTGTGATTTGATATTTGAGAGTGCAAGTCCTGGGATTCCGTTCCAGTTGTACATATCTAAAATATTAAGTTAAGGGTACCATCATTTCTGTCCAGGCCTGTTTCATGAGTTTTCTTTTTAAAAAATTCAGTTGAAGCATGGTTGAAAAGCAATGTCTGACATTCATTTGTTCATTTTCAGAGAATTTTTTTATATTATTACTTTTGTCAGATTCAAGTTATTTCTGTGACCATTGTGGGTTTTTCTTTCATTAAACGAGGGGTATCAACAATTTTGTCCACGTATATACAGTATATATATATATATGGGAACTAGTATTAATAAGGGGGCCTAACAATAGTTCCTTCATATAAATAGCCCTCCTTGTATATACATTTAGGTCCATAAATATTTGGACAGAGACAACATTTTTCTAATTTTGGTTCTGTACATTACCACAATGAATTCTGAACAAAACTATTCAGATGCAGTTGAAGTTCAGACTTTCAGCTTTAATTCAGTGGGTTGAACAAAATGATTGCATAAAAATGTGAGGAACTAAAAGCATTTATTACATACAATCCCTTCATTTCAGGGGCTCAAAAGTAATTGGACAAATTAAATCATTGTAAATAAAATGTTAATTTCTAATACTTGGCTGAAAACCCTTTGTTCGCAATGACTGCCTGAAGTCTTGAACTCATGGACATCACCAGACTCCGCTGCGTTTCATCCTTTTTAATACTCTGCCAGGCCTTTAATGCAGCAGTTTTCAGTTGCTGTTTGCAGGGCCGCTTTAACCATAGGGCCAACGGTGCACTTGCACCGGGCCCTATGGTACGGGGGGCCCCACTGGGCTTCCGGGTCCTGCCCCGATGTCCCAGTCGGTGGGAGGTATGTCCTGGTATCAGCTCATCTGCGTCCTCTCCGGACACAGGTGAGTTAAATACAATGATGAAGCAGGAGCCGTCCACGGACAGCCCCTGCTTCACCGCTCTGTTTGAAGCGCATCCCGGTGTGCTCCGATCTCCGGGAGCTGTAGGCGTGATGTGACGACGTCACTCACATCGCATCTGTAGCTCCCTGAACAGTCCAGGAGAAGAGACAGCAGGGAAGCGAGGAGAGGTGAGTATCAGTGTTTTATTATGTTAAACTGGAGGCAGATGAAGGGGGGACAACAAACTTAGGGTAGATGAAGGGGGGCATTAAACTGGGGGCAGTTGAAGGGGGCATTAAACTTGGGGCAGATGGAGGATGGCATTAAACTGGGGGCAGATGGAGGGGGGCATTAAACTAGGGGGGACAGATGAAGGGTGACATTAAACTGGGGGGAAATGAAGAGGCACATTAAACTAGGGGGCAGATGGATGGTGAAATTAAACTGGGGGCAGATGGAGAGGGACATTAAACTGTGGGGGTAGCTGGAGGGGGACATGTCTGCTTCTAGTTGCCCCCAGTTTAATGTCCCCTTCCAGGTGCCCCCACGGTTTAATGTCCCCCTCCAGCTGCCCCAGTTTATTGTCCCACTCTAGTTCTCCCAGTTGAAACTGGGGCACTAGGAGAGGGGACTTCATACCGTGGGGCAATTGGAGGGGAACATTATAATGTAGGGGCATATAATGTTAGGGTGACCATAGGAGGATTATACTGGGAAAAAATTGATGAGAATGGTTGGAGTCAACATAGAAGTGGTTGGAGCTAAATTTGCTGCAGCGCGCATAGCCTAATCACAGGGGTATTAATATGTGATATCCCTCTGAACATAACATAATCAGGAAGTTTATTGGTGCTGTGACCCACACATTTACCATCGTCTAAGTCGCAGTGCCAAAAGAGTTGCACCAAACACTTACACAACACTTACACAAAGTCACCAATAAAGTTTACATTTTTTCACTGTCCCTGCCCTGTCCATACCTGATCTTTATAGAGTAAAATACACCAACCGCCTCTCTCTCGGTCAGATAATACATTTTCAACCATTGAAGGTCACTGTAAGGGTTAAAATTATAACTTGTATTATATGTTATATTCTCTTTACCCAGAGTGAAATGTTTTGCAGAGAGTCAGCATAGTTTAGAGCTTTTGCAGACACTAAGTCTGAGATAGCATTCAAGGTCTTGTTGGTCTCAAGAAAGTTAAAAGAAAACATACAGATAAGTAATGGGAAGTAACACATATTATGAGAAACTGTGAATCTGCCTAGCAGCGGAACCGGAAAGACCAAATATGTACATTGGTCACATGACTGTTGTGTAACCAACTTGCCTTTAAAACTTGTATTAACTATACAATAAACAAAATCATTCTTACTAGACACTTGGGTGTGTCTGTAGTTTGTTTTCCTCGAGCTCGATATTGTTCTTTATTTAATTAGGATTACGGTGACATCCATCCCAGGGGAACTTAACCCCCGACAGTCACCATATGAAATCTAAGTTTTTGGCAGCTTTCAGATGGGTATAATAGCTGTGGTGATGGGGGGGCACTTATGAAACCTTTGCACTGGGCCCACCAATGTGTTAAAATGACCCTGGCTGTTTGTTTGTGGGCCTTTCTGTCTGAAGTTTAACAAGTGAAATGCATGCTCAATTGAGTTGAGATCAGGTGACTGACTTGGCCATTCAAGAATATTCCACTACTTTGCTTTAATAAACTCCTGGGTTTCTTTGGCTATATGTTTTGGGTCATTGTCCATCTGTATTATGAAACGCTGACCAATCAGTTTGGCTGCATTTGAGCACACAGTATGTCTCTGAATACCTCAGAATTCATCCAGCTGCTTCTGTCCTGTGTCACATCATCAATAAACACTAGTGACTCAGTGCCACTGGCAGCCATGCATGCTCAAGCCATCACACTGCCTCCGCTGTGTTTTACAGATGATGTGGTATGCTTTGGATCATGAGCTGTACCTCGCCTTTGCCATACTTTTTTCTTTCCATCATTCTGGTAGTTGTTGATCTTGCTTTCATCTGTCCAAAGAATGTTCTTCCAGAACTGTGCTGACTTTTTTAGGTGTTTTGTTTTTTTTAGCAAAGTCCAATCTAGCCTTTTTATTCTTCAGGCTTATTAGTGGCTTCACCGCACAGTGAACTCTCTGTATTTACTTTCATGCAGTCTTCTCTTTATGATAGATTTGGATATTGATACGCCTACATCCTGGAGAGCGTTGTTCACTTGGTTCTCTTCACTGTGGAAATTATTCTGCCATCATCCACCACTATTGTCTTCCGTGGGCATCCAGGTCTTTTTGCATTGATGAGTTCACCAGTGCTTTCTTTCTCAGGATGTATCAAACTGTAGATTTTGCCACTCCTAATATTGTAGCAATTTCTCGGATGGATTTTTTCTGTTTTCACAGCTTATGGATGGCTTGTTTCACCTAAATGGAGAGCTCCTTTGACCGCATATTTTCTTCACAGCAAAATCTTCCAAATGCAAACACCACACCTCAAATCAACTCCAGGCCTTTTATCTGCTTAATTGAGAATGACATAAGGCATTGCCCACACCTGCCCAGGAAACAGCCTTTGAGTCAATTGTCCAATTACTTTTGGTCCCTTTAAAAATAGGGTGGCACATGTTAAGGAGCTGAAATGTGGATACCTTCAAATGAAAACTGAAAGTCTGGACTTTATGTCCATTATATAACTATAACTTGAATATGTTTCAGTAAACAAGTAAAAAAGACAAAATTTGCATCAATATCCAAATATATATGGACCTAACTGTATTTATAAGGAAGAACTATTATACCCAGTCCAGACTATATGTCAGAATCCTACATGCAGGACTTTTTTGTCCGTTTGAAAGAACGGATTCTTGACGGACAGCAAGTGTCCGTTATTTTTTTAACATTAAAGTCTATAGGTAATGGACTTATAACGGTCAGTAACTGATAGCCATCAGTTATTGTCCGTTATTTTATGTCCGTTTTTTTCTGCGCATGCTCAGAAAGCAGAAAAAAAAAAAAACAGACAGTGTAAAAAAATGGACACTAACTGATGCTAATGTGTCTTTTTTTTTTTTTTTTAACTAGTCCATTAATTGGATCAGTTAAAAAAAATGGACACATTAACATTAGTTAGTGTCCGTTAATGTCTGTTATGATAGGTGTCTTTTTTTAGCGGACACTATCAGAACGGACATCAACGGTAGTGTGAACCCTGCCTTATAATTAGTATTGATTTCAAGCATCAATCACGCCAGTTTGATGGCTTCGCCCCCAGCATACCATCATGATGTAAGGGTTTTTGAAATCGCAGCATTTCCTCTGTGGATATTTTTCTGCAAAGTGTAGATGGGGTTAGCCAGAATGCCTTGCACTTTGCAGGTACTGTAAAATGCCGCAGCGTTTTCACAACATAGGGCCCTGGCCTAAAAGTTCTGAATAGAACTTTAATATGAATAGAGTTTTGGTTTTGAGGTGCTAGGCAGTAGGCAGTGAGAGAAACTATACTGTGTATTTAGTGGTCAAATAACCAGTATTTGATTTAATGTTAAAGCGGTTCCTGCATTGTATCTCTGCATGCTGTGGTTTGAGAAATAAAACTGGGGCTGTGGTCAGTTTTTAACCTGTGTGGAACTGAAGCTCTTGATGTGCCAACCATTTTATGCTGGAGATGACAATCCCATGAGCTGATTAACCCCCAGATTGTCAGATACTACACTGCACATTTGGTGGTCTCTCTGGTTGGGAGAACAATGAAGTCGCATTGCAATCATGAACTTGAGGTGACAGCTTCTAGAAATGTTCGAGTAGAAGTCACAGTCACGGCATCCTTGGTCCAATGCAATCCTTGCATCCAATGTGACTCAAATCAATTAAATTAGTGAATGAGTGGACCAGCAGAGTGGACCAGCAATCTTTGGTTACAGGGCAGCACGGTGGCTCAGTGGTTAACCTGGGTTCGAATCCTGCCAAGAACAACATCTGCAAGGAGATTGTATGTTCTCCCCATGTTTGCGTGGGTTTTTTCCCACACTCCAAAGACATACTGATAGGGAATGTAGATTGGGAACTCTATATGACTGACAATATCTGTAAAGCGTACAGATGGCCCCATTTATTCTTTCATGTACACTGATCAGTCATCCTGGTCCCTTTGCAGAGAAACAGCCCCAAAGCATGATGTTGACACCCCCATGCTTCACAGTAGGTATGGTGTTCTTTGGATGCAACTCAGCATTCACTCTCCTCCAAACACGACGAGATGTGTTTCTACCAAACAGTTCTACTTTGGTTTCATCTGACCATATGACATTCTCTCAATACTCTTCTGGAACATCCAAATACTCTCTAGCAAACTTCAGACGGGTCCGGATATGTACTGGCTTAAGCAGGGGGACACGTCTGGCACTGCAGGATCTGAGTCCCTGGCGGTGTAGTGTGTTACTGACAGTAGCCTTTGTCACGTTAGTCCCAGCTTTCCGCAGGTCATTCACTAAGGTCATTAATATATCTTTATAAGGAGATCTATTTCTTTCTCCACTTATTAAGTTGTTCTCCTGCTTCTTATCTTCAATCTGAGTGTTTGTTTACATTATATCCATCTGCATATTCAGCCTCACACATACAACACTATGGAGCAGGAGGGGTTGAGTAGGATTCTCCTGCCAGCTAGTTAGTTGATTTATTGCCTCACTCTGTGTACTTCTAGCTTCTTATCAATAACCTAACAGTGTTAAAAAGCAAGAAATAGCAGTAAATGCCTGAAGTGGAGAAAAAAACATATTTCTTTCATAAGAAATTTCTTATTTTCACTAACACTATTAAATCGTGAAAAGTTTATAACTGGAGACACCCTTGGAAATCACAGCACTTCCACTGTGCATATTTTTCTGCAATGTCTGGATGGGATTCGCTAGAATCCCATCAACTTTGCAGGGACTGTAAAACGCAGCAGTTTTTTTCCGCAGCATTTACGCCATGTGGGGCCCCTGGCCTAAAAGTTTTATGATTGCACGTTTCTGTTGTCACAAAGTGAATGCAACATATTTCAATTTTCACTTTGCACTCTTTGGCTTAAAATGATTGATATATGCCTTGAGAAATTCTTTGAGGGGTGCAGTTTCTACAATTCGTTCATATTTTGGGGTCCTTTATTTTTTTTATTTTACCTCAAACTCTCTGCAATTGACTGTCAATACAATGTAAATAACCAAATTAGGCCTCACATGTGCATGGTGCCCTTTTACTTCTGAGCCCTGTCATATTTCCAGGTAAAAGATTAGGGCCACATGTAAGGTATATGTATAATCACAAACAGAGCATAATAACTGGAATGCCACAAGCTGGGCATAACATATTGGACACTGATAAATTTCTTTTTGCGTGCAGTTTCTAAAATTAAGACACTTCATGGTGTTCATCCACATTTGGGATGTGGGACACATTTTCTCCTTTACATCAATGACAACCCAGAATGAAAACTCCAAGGAAAGAACAAAGTGGCTATGGTGCTTTATCCAAATGATTGATGGTGAGCACAAACAACAGTGGAGGACTCACACAATAATGCATATACAGTTAGGTCCATACAGTTGTAAACCAGAAGTTTACATACACTATATAAAAAGACACATTTGCATGTGTTTCTCACGATCTGAAATGAAATCAGAATAACTCTTTCCAGTTTTAGGTCAATTAGGATTACCAAAATCATTTATATTTGCCAAATGCCAGAATAATGAGAGATTTTTTAAAGACATTTTTATTACTTTCTGCAAATTCAAAAGTTTAAATACACTAAGATTACTATGCCTTTAAACAATTTGGGACACCCCATATGACTGGAAGCTTCTTAGAGGTTTATTGGCAACATCTGAGTTAATTAGAGACACACCTGTGGAGGTATTTTAAGGCACACCTGAAACACACTGCTTCTTTGTGTATCATCATGGGAAAGTGTAAAGAAATCAGCCAAGATATCAGAAAGAGAATTATGGACTTGCACAAGTCTGATTCATCCTTGGGTGCCTCACCTGAAGGTGCCTCATTCAAACAGTATAAACAATTATACGCAAGTACAAACAAGATGGGAAATGTCCAGCCATCATACCGTTCAGGAAGGAGATGGGTTCTGTGTCCCTGAGATGAACGTGCTTTTGTACAAAATGCGCATTTCAACCCAAGAACAAAAGCAAAAGACCTTGTAAAGATGTTGGCTGAAGCTGGTAAGAGTGTGTCATTATCCACAGTGAAACGAGTACTGTATCGACATGGACTGAAAGGCCACTCTGCCAGGAAGAAGCCATTACTCCAAAAGAAACATAGAAAGCCAGATTAATGTTTGCAAATACACACAGGAACAAAGACCTTAATTTTTGGAGACATGTCCTGTGGTCTGACGAAACTAAAACTGAACTGTTTGGCCATAATGACCATTGTTACGTTTGGAGGAAAAAAGGGAGAAGCTTGCAAGTCTAAGAACAACATCCCAATTGTGAAACACGGGGGTGGCAGCATCATGTTGTGGGGTTGTTTTGCTGCAGGAGGGAGTGGTGCACTTCCCAAAATAGATGGCATCATGAGGAAAGAACATTATGTGGCAATACTGAAGCAACATCTCAAGACATCAGCCAGGCATTTAAAGCTTGGGCGCAAATGGGACTTCAAAATGGACAATGACCCGAAGTATACTGCCAAACTGGTTACAAAGTGGCTTAAGGATAACAATCCGAATGTTTTGGAGTGGTAATCACAAAGCCCTGATCTCAATCCTATTGAAAATTTATGGGCAAAGCTGAAATGGCAGCCTACAAACATGGCTCAGTTACACTAGTTCTGTCAGGAGGAATGGGCCCAATTTCCTACCAACTATTGTGAGAAGCTTGTGGAAGGATATCCAAAACGTTTGACCCAAGTCATACAGTTTAAGGGCAATGGTACGAATTCTAATGGAATGTATTTAAACTTTTGACTTTGCAGAAAGTAATAAAAATGCCTCTCTCTCATTATTCTGAAATTTGGCAAATATAAATAATTTTGGTAATCTTAATTGATCTAAAACGGGAAAGGATTACTCTGATTTCATGTCAGACAGTGAGAAAAACATGCATGTGTGTCTTTTTATATAGTGTATGTAAACTTCTGGTTTCAACTGTATACAGTGCTGGCCAAAAGTATTGGCACCCCTGCAATTCTGTCAGATAATACTCAGTTTCTTCCAGAAAATGATTGCAATCACAAATGCTTTGGTAATAATATCTTCATTTTAATTTGTCTTCAATGGAAAACCACAAAAAGAATTGTCAAAAAGCCAAATTGGATATAATTCCACACCAAACATAAAAAAGGGGGTGGACAAAAGTATTGGCACCCTTTGAAAAATCATATGATGCTTCTCTAATTTGTGTAATTAACAGCACCTGTTACTTACCTGTGGCACATAACAGGTGGTGGCAATAACTAAATCACACTTGCAGTCAGTTGAAATGGATTAAAGTTGACTCAACCTCTGTCCTGTGTCCCTGTGTGTACCACATTGAGCATGAAGAAAAGAAAGAAGACCAAAGAACTGTCTGAGGACTTGAGAAGCAAAATTGTGAGGAAGCATGAGCAATCTCAAGGCTACAAGTCCATCTCCAAAGACCTGAATGTTCCTGTGTCTACCGTGCGCAGTGTCATCAAGAAGTTTAAAGTCCATGGCACTGTGGCTAACCTCCCTAAATGTGGACGGAAAAGAAAAATTGACGAGAGATTTCAACGAAAGATTG